>OX493391.1:21617118-22957225 GCA_950371165.1 Lacanobia oleracea | reverse complement strand
AGTATATGTGTGGGATATACTGTTGACTTTGCGAGTAAACGTAATAGTATAACATTTAGATACGTTGATATCCAGATTATTCGACTGACAATAATTTTCTAGTCTTTCGAGATCTTGTTGCAAAGCATAGCAGTCATAGACATCGCTTATGCGTTTGAAAATTTTCATGTCGTCTGCGTAAAGTAAGAATAATGAATTTTGAAAGCATGTGTAAATGTCATTTATGAAAATGTTGAATAATAAGGGCCCAAGGAGCGAACCCTGGGGAACTCCTGAATGGACTACATGCCGCTTCGACACAACACCGTTGATTACAACAGCCTGGGAACGGTTCTTTATGTAAGATATTATCCACCGATATAAGTTTCCATGAATACCTGCATAATAAATCTTCTGTAACAGTATATTATGGTCAATACGGTCAAAACATTTACTGTAGTCTGTAAAAATACAGTCCACCTGACCTCCATCATCCATACTTGATGTAGTGACGTCGACAAAAGACAGTAAGTTAGTAGTAGTCGATCGGTTTTTCAGAAAACCGTGCTGTTGGGGAATGAAGGCCGAAGAAAAAGTAAACTTGCATGTAGATGATACGTTCAAGTATTTTACCAAACAGGCATAATTTGGATATGGGTCTTTAATTATTAATATCGCTCTTATTCCCACTTTTGTGTACCGGTGTTATGTACGCGTACTTCCATATACTAGGAACTATTCCCTCCTTAACAGAACCTGGTGAGATCTAAAGATTCCAAAAGCCTAAGCAGATAGTTTGAATTTATTTCAATATCACCTATGTTTAGTGTTGAGTCAGTAGGAACATTTATTGGGTTTGAGGTACTTGAAATTCGATCTGTAGTAGAAAGGAAATTTGACTGGAAGTACGCGGCGAAAGCATCACTAATTTCATCACTTGTGTGGTAGCATCGACCTTCTAATGACATAGTGGAGGGGAGAGTATTAGTGCCTTTTTTGTTCGCTTTTATGAAAGACCAGAACATTTTTGGGTTTTTTACGATAGAAACTTCAGTTCTGGTAATGTAAGATTTATAACATTCTTCCTCAACTGCTTTAGCTCTAGCGCGAAGTAATATGAAATATTCGTAATCTGATGTGTTGCCGTAGATGCGGTATTTACGTAGGTATTTGTATTTTTCCTTAAGTAGTATTTTTTTTAAGCTTGAGTTATATCATGGTGGGTAGTTAGAAGGGTAAATAATTTTGTGAGGTATATAATTATCAATTAAATTCTGAAGGTAGTTATAAAAACTATCAACCGCGTCGTCTAGAGAATTGCCAAGCAAGAGGTCTTCCCATACACATTCATTCAACAAACTATTAATATTATCATAGTCCCCAGACTCATAATACCATTTCATTCGGGGAATGGGTTTTAATGGTGCCTCAAGATGGTAATTCAATACAATATCGAGAGATTTATGATGATCGTCTTCAGGAACAAGAGGGTGTAAACAGGCGCTAGCTAATACATAAGTCAATATTGGATAAAACTAAATCCAAAATTCTTCCCTTTGATTTGTTACAACAGTTATTGTATTGAATTAAGTTACACTCAGTAAGAATATCGAAAAAATATTTCTGTGATTCACCCGTTATACCAGAGGGTTGCAAGCAGGTGCCAACACTTGACCATTCAATATTGGGCATGTTGAAATCTCCCAGTACTACAAAAGCGTCATCGGGGTTTGTGTTTATAATAAGTGAAAGACTATTAGTGAACTCACGCAACTGCGTCTCGTAGGAGTTCCCCAGATTTTCCTTACAAAGATAGATAATACAAATGTTAAGATTGTGAATAGAGCGGTCATTTTTTTTGTAACTAATTGTAACCCAAAGATCTTCAGCTGATGACGACCAGTCAGAGCGAACTTCACCTGATAGTTCACGTCGCACAGCCAACATTACACCACCACCTAAGGTTTGTTTTGTTTTACTATAATCCCTATCCCTACGCCAAACTATATACTCATTACCAAAAAGTTCATTGTCACTAATACTATCCAGCAACCAGGTTTCTGTCACCGCAATAATATCGTAAGTGTTTAGAAATACATTACGTTTGAAAGTAAGTGTTTTCGTTCGTAAACCCCGCGTATTTTGGTAGTAAATTTCAAAAGAGGCCATTTTTATTGATGGAAGGAAAAATAAACATTATAGAATTCTAATATAAACAATCGCGATAAATAGAGTGACAGCATCCGCCCCGTGATAGAAGTAGAAAACAATTATTATAAACAGACCAAACAATTATTATAAACAGACATTTCAAACAACAGTAATTAAGTGCAAAACCACAACCATAAATTAGCGTGAGCATAAAAAATGATGATACGCGCAAAGTAATAAAAACTGCGTTAAGTTCGATACTAACCACACAATAGTTTTTAAAAAGAAAGGTACACAGCAAAACAAGTTTCGTCGATGAGCGGCTCGAGTAAACATTGACGCGGGCGCAAGCAAAAGCGAACACGCGCGAAGCAAGTACGCGTACGCGAGTGGTAATAGCGCGCATTGTAGCAAATAATCATATTCAACTTGTTGGTCGACTAATCTCCCCACCGAGGGTGTCCCCACGTTGCCGTCGTGGTGGGGCTTGCGTGTCTCAATGATCTTGAAGCTATGCCGGTAGAGTTACTCATGCCGGAAAGGTTCAAGTGAGAGACCAGACAAAGAGGGACACGCGAGGGGCACAGCGTTCGGAGACTTGAGCAGTGGTCAAGTCTTCGAACGGTGTGCGTTTCATTAGTAGGAATCTTGCTCACTGATCTCTGGTACGCGTCTGATTATCAGACGTGACTAGGAGGGCAGTGAGCAAGCAGAGAGAGAGGGAGAGAGGTTGGAGGAGGATGGGACCACACCCTTTAAAAGGAAAAGAAAAATGAAAAAGACAGACGCGAAAAAACTACCCCAGGGCGGTACCAGCTGCACAGCAGCTGGAGAATCCGCCACGTCTCCATTGGAGGCGTCATGCCCCTCGTATTCTGGGGGGGGCAACGGATGTCTTCCACTTGCCAGTGGCAACAAGGGCCGAGGAGGCTCCCGATCCGTAGAGTCCCTTATGGACATGATCGGTTCTAATTTTAACACGCCTGACAAGGTGTCGGGGGAGCGCGATGGTGTAGATGCTCCCTCCAAATATTGGAGGAAAGGTTCGCTCATGCGTCGAGGAGATGCGGGGTCAGGCTCTGACTCTGCTTCTGGCGGCGGCTCAGCGGGCTCTGAACACGAGGAAGCGGGAGCTGCTGTGAGGAACTCCGAGTTCTACCGCAAGCGGCCCAGACCGGCGGATGACGAGGGGTCGTCTTCCGATGGAGAGAAGGCCTCAGCCCGAAAAATCTCCACCAGCAGGCGGGGTAAAGGACGAGAAGGAGGCAAAGGAAGAGGGCTCGCCTCCCAAGAGGCTGCGCAGCGAGCCGTGAAGCTTGCCGAGGAGGTGCCTCTCTCGTTGTCTTCCGGCAGTGAGCCAGACGTCGCTGGCGGCTCCGAACAGGAGCGCAAGGCCAGATTCGTGAAAGTCGTGGAGGCTGCGGTCCGCGATGTAGCTTTAAAGAGGTCACAAGCCTCTAAAAACAAGGCCATAAGCGCGGCGGCGGCTTCCATTTTGGCGGCAGCGGAGAACAACTGTTGCGGCCCTCCGTCGGACGAAGTGTCTGGGCTGCGGGCGGAGGTCGCCCGCCTGGCGGCCGCCACGGAGCTTCTCCAGAAGGAGAACCAGAAGCTCCGAGCAGATCTGGCCGGGCTCCGAGGAGCCGGCCCAAAAGAGGTACCTCAAGCGGGACGGAAGCACGGGCAAAGCCAGGCCGCGCCTGTGGAGGAGCAGGTCCTGAACCTGGTGCGACAGGAGATGGCCAATTTTGCGGCACGATTCTCGGTTTTGGAGGGCATCGTCTTGCGTCCCCCGCTAGCGGCGAGCCAAAAGGTAACGGGTCACCCGAAGGCGTATGCAACCGCCGCGGCTGCCAAACCGGGGCCGTCCAGCCAGACCAAACGAGGGGCCGGGTCAACACCCGCGAAGCAAGCACCGAGAAACCCAGCATTGGCCAAACGTAAGAAAGGTGGAGTGGCTGCACAAGCGGGGAAGGCTCCAGCGCTAGCGCCAGCGGTGCAAAAGGCGCCTTCAAACTCTCCTGCGGCTGAAACCGGATGGCAAGTGGTCGGGGATAAGAAGAAGGCGGGCAAGGCAGCCAGGGCGGCCAAGAAACGACGAAGGAAGCGGCAGCGCAAAGTGGAACGCGTTGCGGCTAGGCTCCGCGCCCCGAAAACCGCAGCTGTAGTGATGACACTACAGCCGGACGCGGAGAAGAGGGGCGTGACTTACCGCGACGTGATTACTAAGGCAAAAGAGGCGGTGAACCTCCAGGAGCTCGGTATCACGGGGGGCCTCCGGCACAGGTTGACCATGACTGGGGCCCGGATGCTGGAGATCTCCGGTGCAGCCAGTGGCCCGACCGCTGACGCTCTGGCCGAAAAGCTCAGAGCGTCCTTAAATGCGGACGAGGTCCGAGTGTCTAGGCCCACCAAGTGCGTCGACATGCGCATCCTGGGCCTGGACGACTCCGTCACGGAGGAGGAGGTGGTGGCCGCCGTTGTCAGGACTGGGGGGTGCTCTGCCGAGCAGGTGAAGGCAGGCACCATACGTCCTGACAACGCGGGCATGCGAACCGTCGTGGTGAGCTGCCCAGTGACGGCGGCCAAAGAAATATCAGAGGGCCGAAGACTCCTGGTGGGCTGGGTTTCTGCGCAGGTCAAACTGCTGGAACCCAGACCTCTGAGGTGCTTCCGCTGCCAAGTGGGTAACCATGTGGGAGTTCAGTGCACTTCGGAGGTGGATCGCAGCGGTCTTTGTTTCCGCTGTGGTCAGCCCGGTCACAGGGCCGGTTCGTGTAACGCCACGCCGCACTGCTTTGTATGTGCGGCAGCTGGCAAGCCGGCCGATCACTGGGCTGGGGGTAAAGCCTGCGCTCCACCCACCAAAACCAGGGGCAAAAAGAAGCCCTCCACCACCGCCGTCACTGCCGCCGCCGCCGCTTCGGTTGCTGCGAGAGAGCCCTCACAGGGGATTCAGGAGGAGGCTGAAATGGAGTGTCAATAACGGCTCCATTACGCTTCCTCCAGGCGAATATCAACCACTGCGCTGCCGCTCAGGACCTGTTGGTCCAGAGCATGGCGCAGAGGTTGATTAACATCGCCGTGGTCGCTGAGCCGTACTTTGTTCCGCCCAGGGATGACTGGGTGAAGGACCTGAACGGCTCGGTGGCCCTAATTTCGTCGGCCGCTGCCGGTACCCCGTCTCTCGAAAGCGTCAGGAGAGGACAGGGGTGCGTAGCAGCACGGTTTGGGGAGATTGTCGTGGTAGGAGTGTACTTCTCCCCGAACCGAACTCTCGCCGAGTTCCAAAACTCCCTCACGGAGTTGGGCGTCGTCGTCGCCGGGTATCGTTCCCTCCCCGTGCTCGTTCTCGGGGACTTCAATGCCAAGCACTTGGTTTGGGGTTCCCGTTACACGGACACGCGGGGCAGGATGGTGGAGGACTGGGCTCTGGAGACAGGCCTGGTCGTCTTAAACATGGGTTCTGTCCCAACGTGTGTGCGGATGCAGGGGGAATCTGTGGTGGACATCTCATTCGCCAGCCCTGCTCTGTCACCGCGTGTCATTGACTGGCGCGTATTAGAGGAGGTGGAGACCTATTCTGATCACCGGTATATCCGGTTTGACGTCTCCACCCAGACCTCAACCGCGCCAGTCCGGCAGGCCCCGAGTGGTCCGCGGTGGGCACTGAAACAGCTTGACCGGGAGCTCCTCCTGGAAGCTTCGATCGTGCAGGCCTGGGTGTCACCTCCGGACAGGCTTGCTGACATCAATGACGAAGCGGAGTGGTTCCGGGAGGCCATGTCCGATATTTGTGACGTGGCAATGCCCCGGGTTAAGCCAGGACGTGCCCGCCGTCAGGTGTACTGGTGGTCGCAAGAGCTGGCGACGCTGCGTCAGGCATGCGTTGCTGCACGGCGCCGGTATACCAGGCACCGCAGGCTCCGCATCCGTCCTCCGGATTCGCAGGTCAGAGAGGCGGAGCTGTACGAGGAGTACAAAGTGGCGAAGGCCGCCCTCCGAGCGGGGATCCTGCAAGCCAAGGATCTGGCTCGCAAGGAGATGCTGGAGTCTCTGAACGGGGACCCGTGGGGAAGACCCTACAAAATGGTGCGGAATAAGCTCCGCACCTGGGCCCCCCCGTTGACGCAGAGTCTTCGGCCCCAGCTGGTGGAGGACGTGGTGAGCGCTTTGTTCCCCTCGCGAGGGGAGCATACTCCCCCGTCTATGGCTCCGCCACCTGCGGTGCCTGATGCGGACTACACCGCTGACGACGATGACGATGCTCCTGAGGTGACTGAGGTAGACCTGAGAGTGGCGGTTAATAGGCTGAAGACCAAAAATACCGCCCCAGGACCCGACGGCTTACCTGGGAAAGCCTGGGTCCTGGCCTTGGAGGCTCTTGGGCCTCGACTAAGAGGGTTCCTAAGTGCATGCTTGGAGAGGGGCCAGTTCCCACTTCGTTGGAAGACGGGGAAACTGGTCCTCATCAAAAAGCCGGGGCGCCCTGTGGACTCTCCGTCCGCATACCGGCCCATCGTGCTGCTCGATGAGGTGGGCAAGCTCTTTGAAAGAGTAATTGCAAACCGCCTCGTCGAGCACCTAGTGCGGGTGGGGCCGGATCTGGCAGAGAACCAGTTCGGTTTCCGCACGGGCCGCTCGACGGTGGATGCCATCATGCGCGTGAGAGCCCTCTCGACGGGGGACGCGGTTTCCCGGGGTGGGGTCGTCTTGGCGGTGTCTCTAGACATCGCTAATGCCTTCAACACCCTGCCCTGGAGTTGCATCAGAGAGGCACTTCGGTATCACCGGGTGCCGACCTACCTCCGTCGCGTAGTCGAGGCTTACTTGACGGACAGAGCCGTCATCTACCCCGGTCACCTAGGAGAGTGGAACCGGCGAGAGATGTCGTGCGGTGTTCCACAGGGTTCGGTTCTGGGGCCGCTCCTGTGGGACATCGGCTATGACTGGGTGCTGCGAGCCGTCCTCCCTAGTGGCGTCAGTGTGGTTTGTTACGCTGACGACACGCTGGTCCTGGCGCACGGGAGATCGCACCAGGCGGCGGCTGACGCTATGACACGCGGGGTTGCGACAATAATTGAGCGAATCCAACAGTTGGGTCTCGAGGTGGCCTTACACAAGTCCGAAGCCATGTGCTTCCATGGTCCTCGGAACAGGCCACCATCGGGATCCCAAATAATGGTAGGAGGAGTTCACATCGAGGTCGGGTCGACGATGACATACCTGGGTCTCGTCCTCGATAGCCGGTGGAACTTCGTCGAGCATTTCCGACGTTTGGCTCCCAGACTGGGGCGGGCCGGAGCTGCCTTTAAGCGGCTTCTGCCCAATCTAGGGGGACCAAACGGCTCCTGCCGGAGGCTTTACGCGGGGGTTGTGCGTTCCATGGCCCTTCATGGGGCGCCTGTTTGGGCGCCTACTTTGAGGAAGCGACCTGCCCGTTACCTCAACGCGTCCCAGAGGGTCATGGCCATCCGGCTGGCCCGGGGATACCGCACGGTCTCTGGCGAGGCGGCGAGCCTTCTTGCTGGACTGCCACCATGGGATCTGGAGGCGAGAGCCCTCGCGCTCATTTACGAGTGGCGCGTGGAGGCGCAACGGCAAGGCGAGACTCCTCTGCCGCGGCAAATTGCATCAATGCGGACGGAGCTCCGGCAGGATCTCATGGCGGTATGGAGACAGCGACTGTCGCAACCCAGCGCTGGGCATGCTACAATCCAGGCAATTAGTCCCCTCTTTGAGGAGTGGCTGGAGCGGCGCCACGGCGTCCTCACTTTCCGCCTGACGCAGATACTCACCGGACACGGTTGTTTCGGGAGATACCTGTTTCGGATTCGGCGGGAGGATACGCCCGGGTGTCATCACTGTGAGGATCGCCCGGAGGACACGGTGGAGCATACGGTGGAGGTCTGCCCTGCTTGGGCGGAGAACCGCCGGGTCCTTGTTGAGGCGATCGGCGGCAGCGACCTCTCGCGACCGGCCCTAGTACAATCTATGGTCCAGAGCGAAGAGGCATGGGAAGCGGTCACCTCCTTCTGCGAAACAGTAATGCTAGCGAAGGAGGATGCCGAACGTGTGAGAGAGAGGGAAACCTCACGACCCAGCCGCCGCAACAGAAGAAGACGCCCCAGGCGTCGGGAGTCGCAAGGCGATTTCCGGCCACCGTAGGCGCGGGCCTGCGGACGGCGAGCATTGGGTGGCTCGCCGTCCGATCAGAACCAGGCCCGGGTCGGCGGCGCGCTGTGTTCCACGCGCGCCTTAAGAAGATGTCAGCATGGGAGACGGGGCCCGCTAGGGCCAGTGCCTGCCGGGGTGCGGAATCCGTTCGAAAGAGACGCCGCAGCCCTGGAACGCAAAGGGCATTGGGAGGAGCACGGATGGGTTTTAGTCAGTAAGAGTCTGACACTCCCTTCCGCCTCGCCCAGAGCGGAAGGAGTCATTTGATGATTTCCCATCCTTTAAAAAAAAAAAAAATGGTCGACTAATCTGTCGTGACTCATACGGTAAGTAATATAAAAGCACATATTGGGAGGTAATTTGAACTCGAATATGGTTCTCAAACTGTGTACATGTTTTGTTAATAAATTCGAGTTAATTATTTCTGATGATTTGCAATTTTTAAAAGATCTTTTTCGCATTTTATAAAAAATGAAGGAGCAGTGTCCGATCTTTTCGCCATAATCTTACAGTGTTTCACCCAAATATATTTGAAATTATTTTCTTTGGCCAGGGCTCTTGCTTTGCTTAAAAGTGACTTATTGGTTGGAGTCTGGTGTTTTGCTCCTTCATGACTTCAGCCTCTATGTTTTTCATACCAACGCATTACTTACAGAAATTAATGTCTATCAAACCGAGCCCTAATGTTTTTAAAGTCGGCGGCGGGCGGGCAGATCGAAGGAAGGAAGCTTACCAATAAGGCTATCGCGCCAGACCCTGTCGAAGGCCTTCGAGATGTCAAGGGAGACCGCTAATGCCTCCCCGTGCTTCTCTATTGGCTCACTCCAGATGTGAATGGCGTACGCTAGAAAATCCCCAGTTGACCGATTCCGAACCAATTTTAACACTACGTACTTCTTACAGGATTTTTCTGTAATATTTAGGTATAGAACTACTATCTGCATGGTATTTAAAATTTTAGGCTGTAGTTTTGGAAATAAGGGGAGGGAATGGTAATTTTGGTCTAATTTCTTGAATAACTTCAAAATTATTTATTTTAAAATTATGAAAAAATAATTAAAACCCTCACAGTAAGCCTTTTCATTTGATATGTCACACAAAAGAGTTTGAAAAACGTCGTTTTTAAATTTTCTAGTTTCACCCCCAAAACTGATACCCATATTAAAAAACACGTCCGTATTTAGGTTACTGAAGTCCATATGTATACCAAATTTCAACATAATTGGTCAAGTAGATCCGGAGAAAACTGGCTGTGACAGACGGGCAGACAGACAGACAGGCACCCGAGTGATCCTATAAGGGTTCCCTTTTTCACGGATGTTCGGAACTCTAAAAATAACAAAAAATAACATAGGAAGGCACGTTTTTATTTGACCACAAATATTAACACGAGTGGAACGTGACACGCAACGAGAACGGCATGCAGCTGTATTACCGTGTCACGTTCTGACCTAACACATTTGTTGGATGTAAGGCACTTGTCTCACCGCTGGCGAGGAAGCGATTAGCTGTCGACTATTTGCTCGCTAAGGAAACAGGGACAAAATATATGGATCTCGTGTGAGTAAAAGAGACACATACATTCATAGTCGATAGTTGGTTGTTCACACTGTCGGCGAGCGGCTCTTACCACTAGTTGATCGCAGTGACAAGAGCTATCAAAGATTGGCCTAGCTCAGCGACACTCGCTCGGCGATGCTCGCTTGGGGGTCTGATATTTCCTAGATTCCGGATCATTATTACATGGAATTAAAGCATCTGGCGATATATGAGTGTACGATAGCTAAACCTCTGCATAACGCTTCGGGAAATACAGAAGTGTTGTTACGTAACCTTCAGTTTGTTTATTATAATTTTTGTGACATCAATGAAAAAAAAACATGGAACACTTTGTACGGAACTTGCTCTTAACTGAGATAGTCTCCCTGAAAATCCGCAGGTTTTTTATTTCGCTTTAAAAAAACCTGCGCGTTTCCTGTTTAATTCTTCAGGAGATCGTAATCCACTGGATGCCCGGAAAGACGTGACCATCGAAGTCGACCTCAACAAAAGTGGTGTGGCGTTCTGATCATGATTCTGGGCAGACTTCACAGAAATCGCCCTAGACTGAGAGATTTGGAAAGAAAAAGGTGGCAAATAGGGGTTCAACAACGTGAACATGCAGTTTTTTCCTTTTAATCCATACTTTTTGATGAAATCGGAAAGCACAGCACGTTACCCATCACTATCAAATTTTCCCAATCAACCTTGAACCTAATTCGTTAGCGATAAAGATGAAAATGAAAGTACAGTTAATATTATTAATACTAAAGTGACCTTTTAAGACCCGCTGAATGGATGAACGGAAGTTGATGAAATTTGACAAAAAGGTACTTTGTATCACGGGAGTATGTTCCCTAGTGAAAATTATTGAACTAACTAAGTCTTTCTTACATCATTCAAGCCAAATTATTTCAATTTTTTAAATTCAATAAAATGCCTTAAAAGCAGTATTATTTTAGTAGTAGGCCGTAGGTATGGTTTTGTTAGTAAAGACTTTTTCTCTTTATCTCATTTTGATCAGAAACAATGTCTAATTAATGCCTTCGGATATAACTTGTTAAACTTCTATTCTCAATAAGTAGTTTCTGTTACATCTTCGAACTTTGATCAATAGTGGCATAGGCTTCAGCTACATCTTTATGTGTCTGAAACTTTTTTATTTTGGTCTTCGGAGTGAAACCGTCCAAAGACAAGACAAAAACCTCTAAAAACAAGACAAAGAAGAACGTAGTTTTTTCATCGCCCTAGGCCGATATCTAAATTGATTATTTGAAGTTGACAACATGTCAAATATATTGACAATATTTTTGAAAAATATAATACACAGTGCCATTTTAGTCGTCTTACAACGGCAGCCCACTTCATCTATACATTAACAAAAAAAAAAATGAACATTTGATTTATTTTAAAAAATAAAATATTAATTCACAATGACACAATGATTCATATTTTGAAACATCCAGGAGCGAGCGCAGTCCGAGAGTCGGGAAGGCGCGGAATGGGACGGTAATATTATTTTGATACGTAAACAGGGGGTTTAATAATTCTAATACATTACTTAATTTTATTGTACCTATCAAAAAAAAATAAGAAATTGCGCCTAGACGTAGTTTACACGGTAGTATTTCGGGTACATTAGGTACCCGAAATACCACCGTGTATACAATAGGCACCTTGTACCTACGTGCTGATGGTGTTACACCTGTCCTCTTTAAAGACCATAAAATAATGGCTCACAATATTATCATAACGCAAATAAATTTTAAATTAATCGATGTAGCGACGACGCCACATCGATTTACGCGAAAAAAAAAAAAAAATTTTTGCTGGATCCAAAAGGACCTACTTGGGTGTAGAGAGGTACTATTATTGAAAACATTGTAATAATTTTCAGGAATACAAATACAATGCAATTTTTATTTTTTCCTAACTACTTACTTAGGTTGTTATATTTTAGTCGAAATATGTAGTCGATGTTTTTGGTGCACGGTAAAACTCTAATGAGTTTATGCTGGCATCAACTTAAATGTATGTATATACTTACTACTGAATAAATAAATAATAATATTAATGTAACTAAAATTCCTTCTACTGACTCAAAGACTACGCTCAGACTTAACTATTGAAGTTTAGAATATTTGCAGGGTATTTGAGGTTTTTGAGCAAACCTTAGCTAGACCGCCTGTACCAGGCACACAAAGTAAAATATTAATATTATAGCACAGTCATTTTAGGCATTATATACTTGTTATATAAAACTTTATTACGGCGTTGTAATGAAGATGTGAAAAATCGACATTGATATCGTGCCAGCTAAAAAAATATAAAGGTCATGAAAATCAGTTTACGCGAATATTTCGCGACCTATTGCTCGAAGGTCAATAGAGGTCAGATTAAAATTGTTTCTCCTGAAATTATCTTCTTCATTAAAATGCCTGTTGCATGTTTTTGTAAAATTAACCGTTTTCGGAGTAGAGCGCTGAGAAAGCGTATTTGCATATTTCTTCTAAACTTTGTCATAAGTCTCTATGAAAGCACACTAAAAAATTAAAAATGCAAATGATTCTAGTGGCTATCGCTTGTTGTGTTTATAAACAAAGCAAGGCTAATCAATAATGCATCACCTACTCTAACGTAACTCATGGCCGCTTTTAGATCGAACCAAGACTCATGTATTATTTGCAAGGAATAAAAGCGATTCTGTAAGAGTCTTACCGTGTAACCTAAAGTGAAGTAAAAGTCAGTCATTTATTCAAATGAGGATGAGAGCCAGCAATTTTTGAACGTCGACGTTTACAAAATGACAATCCTTCAAAAACGCCCCGCCCCTGCCCGTCACCACTTCTTAAGGTGAATGCTCCAGGGTAGCCCGCGAAATTCAAATATTTTTATGTTTTTTGCAATTTGCCGGTCAGTGTGAAGCTGTATGTGGACCAAATGCGATCCGCGACCGTAACGCGTATTTATCTAAAGAATTATAACCATTTTAATCATCAATATAGCCCTCTAAGTTTATGTATGTAGTTCGAAAGAATGAATATTTCAGAAATAATCATTTGATCGCATTTGGTCCACATACAGCTTCACAGCTAGCAGTGAACGTGGAGTAAGCTGTCAATCATTTTAGTAAGTCACTATAGTGACAAGTTTATGTTTTTTGACACAAACATTTTTGTGGAAAATTTAAAATCGACTAGGGATACAGTGTATTTGCCAATTAGTTTTAGACACACAATAGCAAGGCTATTAGCTTATTTTATTAACTCAGACATAAGTAGTATGTCGCAGTCTTGTATAATTAAATCCACAATGTTTAGTAATTTTACTAAGAATCAGGTGGAGAGCCTTAGTAACGGTAGCTCTAGTGCTACAAATACTTATAAAAATTGTACGGAGTGTCCATGTATCTCTATGGATACTCATTTAAACTAGTTCATAAGACAACAGAGGATACCAGCGACAGAATAGTTATGCCTACCATTAACAAGGTATCTTCTTGCTCTTTAGTAAATAGTTGTCAAAAAGGGAGTCAGCAGCATGCCTTGAAATTATTTCATCAAAACATTCAAGGTGTCTCTTCCAAATTATTAGAAATTGAAATGTTTTTAGAAAAAACAATGTTTGACATTGTATGTTTTAGTGAGCACTGGTTGAAGGATTACCAGATGCTAATTAGTTATGAAAATTATAATGTGGACAGTTGTTTTAACCGCAAATCTATGTTACGTGGTGGTTCCCTCATCTTATTAAAAAAAAACTTAAAATTTAAGCAACGTAATGACATCGTTAACTTATCAGTGGAACATTGCATCGAACTGTCCTGTGTTGAGCTAGATAAGCATATCATAGTGTGCGTGTACAGACCCCCAAACCCTCAAAACTTTGCTTTATTTGAGTCAACAATGGAAGATATCCTTGCGAAACTTGCAGCAGGTAACAAGCCCGCGATTATTTGTGGGGATTTTAATATTAATATTTTAGAAATTAATTCAAATAGCAGCAGATTTATAAGCCTTTTTAAATCGTTTAATTTGTCTAATGTGTTTACAGAACCGACTAGGGTAACACCAACTTCTTCAACCTGTATTGATAATGTATTCTGCGATTGTGAATATTTAGATAAAGCCATAGTTAATTACCTTCCCTCTGATCATAGTGGTCAATTGGTTACATTTCAGTTTAAAGCAGCCTTGGCAAAAATTCATATACAATATAGGCCAATTACAACTGGCAAACTAGCTAAATTCAATGGTACCTTACAAAATAAGTTAAATTTTGTAGGCCATAACATTGAAGATGCTAATAAATTTTATGATAATTTCTTTTCAGTGGTTCTTAAGGAATTCAATGCAACTTTTGAAAAGAAGTCTAAGGATACTTTCCCTAAGTATGTATTTAGTGACTGGGCGACTAAAGGCATTAGGATAAGTAGGGAAAGACTATATGAGCTATATGGCCTTAAGCCTGTCATAAACACTGATTCTTTTAATAAGTTTGTAAACAAATATTCTAAAGTGTTCAGAAATACTTGCAAGGTAGCTAAAGCCCTATATATTAGCAAGAAGATCAAATCGTCAGAAAATAAAATAAAGACAGTTTGGAAAGTTATTAATAATGAAACTAATAGAAATAAAAAACGAAACACTGATTATTTACTGGAGACTACACATGGTGCCAAAAGCTCTAATTTAGAAGTAGCTCAAGAATTTGTAAATTTTTTCACCAATATACCAACTAAAACTACGGAATATTTAAATTCTTCACCTGAGGTCTCATATAATTTATTAAAAGCTAACGTTCCAGGTTGTACGGTTGAATTCCAGTTCAAACATATCAACCCTGTGACAGTCATAAAAGCTTTCCGGCAAATCAAAATCAAATTGACCGAAGACATATGGGGAATGTCTATTAAAGTGTGCACGTCCATAATTGAAACTATAGCACCATACTTGGCTTTAATATTTAATTTATGTGTGGACCAAGGAGTCTTTCCGGATATAATGAAATATAGTAAGGTTATACCACTATTTAAATCGGGCGACAGCAAAGACACCAATAATTATAGACCTGTATCTGTTTTGCCGGTTTTTAGCAAAGTGTTTGAAAAAGTAATGCTCAATCAGATGCTCAATCATTTTAACATCAATAAAATTTTACACGATCAACAGTATGGTTTTACCAGGGGTCGTTGTACGACTGACGCTGGTGCCACGTTGTTAAAACACATATACTCAGCGTGGGAAGAGGCACAAGATGCCATAGGAATCTTTTGTGACCTCTCCAAGGCATTTGATTGTGTAAATCACGAAACCTTGCTCCTAAAGCTAGGACATTACGGACTAGGTAAACTTGCACTCAGTCTAATAAAATCTTACTTAAATGATAGACAGCAGCAAGTTCAAATAAATGGTGTCAATTCACGGGGTTTAAAAGTCAAAATGGGGGTACCACAAGGCTCTATTTTGGGTCCTTTCCTCTTTCTAGTATATATTAATGATCTACCCCATCTTTTAAAAAATCAACCTCATATGGTATTATTTGCTGACGATACGTCCTTAATTTTTAAGATAGATAGACGTTCCATAAATCTTGACGACGTAAATAACGCCCTACAGCAGGTCCAAAATTGGTTTACTGCTAATAATTTAGTATTAAATGGGAAAAAAACTAAATGCATCAGATTTGCCTTACCGAACGTTAAAAGAAATGATTGCGACATAGTATTGAACAAGGAGAAACTTGAATTCGTCGAAAACACGGTTTTCCTGGGGATTACGCTTGACTCAAGGCTACAATGGGGTCCTCATTTAACATCTCTTGCGGGACGGCTAAGTTCAGCAGCATACGCTGTCAGAAAAATCCGTCAATTTACCGATATAGATACCGCGAGGCTGGTCTATTTTAGTTACTTTCATAGTATCATGTCTTACGGTATCTTATTATGGGGACGTGCTGCAGACATCGAGTCTATATTTATCCTGCAGAAAAGAGCCATCAGAGCCATTTACAATCTCCGTCGGCGTGATTCCCTAAGAGAACTGTTTAAGGATATCAACATCATGACGGTACCTTGTCAATACATTTACGAAAATATTATGTATGTTCGGAAAAATCTTCATCTCTTTAGCAAGATTAGTGACAGGCATAATTTTAATACTAGAAATAGGAACAAATTAGATCAACCCCGATTCAGATTGGCCAAAGTACACACTTCTTTTATGGGGTACTGTATTAAATTTTATAATAAAATACCAGTTGATATTCTCGAACTGAATGAGAGAAAATTTAAAGCATGCATAAAACGCACACTATGTAGACAAGCGTATTATAAACTGGAAGATTATATCCTTGATAAAAACGCTTGGCTAAATGCTGGTCCTGCTCCACAGTCACAGCTGATTAGGTCCACTTTTTAGGTTTTTATGTTTTTATATTTGGAAGAGATGCTCGCTCCTTTTAGAGGTTCTTACATTATTTCGTTTATTTATTCTTATATACATACAAATTATATTATTATATTAAATACTTATTTATTATTTTTGATGTAAGAACTTAATCGTTCTCTTTATTAATTTATTTTTCATTATTTGGTCATTGACAACCATAGTTTTGTGTAAAGTAGAAGCATATTTTTCAAATTTTGTAAATGTGAGTACCATGAAACCATTTACATTTTATGTGAGTAGTTATAGTTTTACTTGTTGGACATGAACGAGCATGGTGGTTGAGAGCATGTCATGCTCACTCAAATGTCTCGCTGATGGCGGCGCGTGGGTTTGATCATTCGGTTCCCTTCGAAATGGTTGAGCTGAAAGGTGCCGATTCACGCGTCATGTTCGTGAACAGGCGCCGTCGGTTGAGACTGGTCATCTCTTAACTGCCATTGGCTTATTTTAATCTTTAAATTTAAAATTCTTATAATAAGCCCTTTTTTTTTTTTCCTTTGCATTGTCCTCACATGCAGAAGCAACAAGTATATGTAACTTGGAATGTTGTAAAACAGAACATGATTTAAAAGAGTGTCCGTGGAGTTTCTTGCACGTTCTTCTCCATAGAGATCTACGCTTTGGAACGTGCAAATAGCTTCCATGTTTTTGACTGACCGACCTTGACGTTTCAAAAGTGCCTGTGAATGGTTTATTTGAAATAAAATGCTTTGAATTTGAATTTGAATTTGAATTTGAATCCATATAAACAAGATGGAATGGCACTTCTCGCTGTTTCCACCTTATTATACACAGTGAGATGATGACAGGACAGACCGGCATCAAAAATGCAAAAATATAAGTACCTTTATATGTACGTACATAGATACTAGTATTAACTACTGATATTAACTGTTGTGCCTGTCTCAGAAAGACCAATTTAAAGCTATGTATTCTCTAAATGGACAATCAATGTTAACGCTTATATCCCTTTCACGCTGAACCAATGTTGATGAATTTTGGTATAGACCAGTGGTTCCTAACCGGTGGTCTGTGTTTCACTGGTAGTACCAGGTAGCACTCGAAGTGGTCCGCGAAGCCATTCTTATATTTTTCACTTTTGACTATTTTAAAAACTATCACCAAAATCGATTGGGATCGGATGCCAGTGCATTTGTCTTTGAAAAGCATTGAATCAAGAATTCAGAAATTAAAGAGTCACCAAACAGCTTTAAAATCCGGGAAATATTAAATAAAAAGATATAGCTTTGCAAAAATGATTTATTAAGCTATTGCATAGCTTCTATCGCGGGCCTTGAGCGTGGAGACCAAATCCAGAAATTCCGTAACGAAAAAAACCTAACACCCCCACTCCGACCGACACAGCGGTGATACTTTTTAGTTTTACTTTTTACTTTTTTTAGCTCAAAGTGTAACTTGAATTAATATCAAAGAAAAAAAAACAAAAAAAAAAAAATACTGCATAAATAAAATTAATATATAATTATAATTGCATAAGTTGATAAAAAATGCTATGCAATAGCTTTACCGCGGCAGTCTCCAAGTGCCACACGTCTTTTATTTTGTTTCTGATTGGTTTGCTCTTGACTCAAGTCTAGGTCGGAGATGGCAGAGACAAAGATATTTATTTTACCTATGCGGTGTTTTATTAACTAAAGATTTTTTTTTTTACACACTGGCTTTTCCAATCCACTTTAGACATTGGCAAAATAGTCAACATCGACTTTGTTTGCATTTTATAAATATAGAATAGAATAGTTTTTTTTTATTATTTACTTGAATCGCATTATTACCTAGTTTGGTGGTCCATGTCAGAACAGGCATTTTGTGAAATGGTTCACTGTGACTAAAAGGTTCATTAGTAGTCTGATAATAGTAGTGTAGTAGTAGTAGTGTAGTAGTGTAGTCTGACTAAACCACTGGTTTAGTCAGACTACATCTCTATAAGAGACCGTTTTCCGGGATAAAAAGCTTCTTACAACGTTACGCTTAGCTAGTCATTTGTAAATGGTCAAAGTAACAGAGGACTAGTGGAAACTGATTCAACTTAGGAATGAGGCGTATTAATCGAAACAGTAAAAAAAAACAGGTATTTCAAAGTAACAACATGAAACAGGTATCTCAGACTCAAAATAACAGCTCCTACCTGTTTCGCCTGTTCCACAAACAACCGTAGTAGCCGTAACTTAGAGAGATACAAATGAAACGACCTGGAACAGTTTCAAATGAACCATGCTCCTTTCTCTTCTGAATTATTATTATAGAAAGAGACAACATCTGTTCTTTGGAACAATCTTAGCTTCTCTGGTTCATTGTAATAGAAAGAGATAGAACCTGTTTCTTGTCTGTCACTGTTCCCGACCTTTTCGGATACACATACAAATAATGAACTTTGAACAAAATATTGAAAAAAAAAAAAAAATATTTTACTTTAATTGTATAATATGTCATGTGAAAACAATAATGAATTAAAACAATATTCCAAAACAATTTGTAAAAACAATATTATTATAGTTCTCTGTGAGAGAGTGTTTGTGACATTCTTAATGAAAAAAGGACAAGATTGGGAACAAGGAAACAACAGCGGCTGGTATTTTAAAACCAGAATCTCTAATGTAAATGTTGTATAATATACGAAGATCATAAATAATGTAAATATGACTGGCTGATTATTATGTAGATTTAAAATGAACTGAAAACCTATAAATACGCTGAAGGGTGGTTTTTATTTCATTTCAGTAGCATGTACTCGTACTGAATGAAAGTAGGTACTACTTCTAAATCTGTTGCAAAAGTCTTTAGTTCCAGTGGAACAGAATTTTGGAACTGTTTTCTTATTGGAACTTAAACAGGTTTCTAATTTTATCTGTTCCAACCCACCAACCAATCAACTAAGCTACGTTTTTCATATGGAACGGTGCGTGTTGTGGATGGTCGCGAGTGGTATAGCTATGTGCGAAACAGTGCGTGCCTTCCATAGAAATATAAAAAAACAGGTGCCTTCCCTATTGTCGAGTATGTCGCATAGCTCGAACTGCGCGTCTTCCTCGCAAAGCTACCTTGTGGCGGCGCATTTTCATAGCACATCTTTGATCTTACTCATTTCGCTACATAGCTTAGCGTCGGTGGAAAAGGTCACATATAGTTTCATAGTTTAGCTTGCTCTGTCTTGCTTGTTTACCTGACCAGTTAGGTATTATTAAAAGACGTTATCTTAAGGAAATAAAAACACCGGCAAAGAAAGAGCCGAACTCGGGCACGAAGGATTCCGTACCATTACGCAAAAAGAAAACCTAAATTTAATGGGAAAAAAACAATTGAACGCATCAATTACAATCAATCGTAGAAACTACTTCACTTTAGTGCGGTATATATGTCAAATGACTCACATGTAGCGGCACATTTATTGATTAGTCTTATGCGGGTCATTGAGTCAAACACAAAAACAGTTAAAGTCCCAAACCGTAAAAAAACTATAAATCCATGGATCACTCCTGGTCTTCTCTGTTGCATTCAACATAGAGATAATTTACACAAAAAAAAATTAAAAACCCTGAAATCCTAACTTAAAAACGACACATTCAAGATACAAAAACTACTGCAATAAGTTATTAAAATAAAATAAAATTGAACAGGATAAAAAAGAAATCAGTGATGCTGGCAACAACACTAAACACCTGTGGACAGCTATAAACAACCTAACGAGTAGGGTCGAAAAGAAAGACAGCGCCTCAGAATTGCTATCGATTTCAACAACACCAAAGCAGTTGGTTAACGGTATCAATAACTACTTCTCAGATTTTGGTAAGACTCTTGCTGAAAAATTTGTGAGGCGGCCGGCTTTATCGCCGAGCAAAAGTTCCTGCATTACCTTACAATCCATGGTACCTACAGACGAAGCAGAGGTAACAAAATTGGACAGAACATCTAATAGTTTCCTTACCTTTAACTTACTTATGTAACCTCGCTCTTGATACAGGCCAATTCCCCAGAGCATTTAAAAAGTCAATTGTTCGTCCGGTCTAAAGGGTGGGGACAAAAGCCGTGTCAACAACTAGAGATCCATAACCTTGCTGCCTGAGCTATCCAAAATTATTGAACGGATCATGTTTGGCAGACTAGTTGATTACTTGGAAAGACATAACCTTCTGTCTCCCTCTCAATACAGCTTTAGGGCTGACAAATCGACGTCAGATGCTGTTCATAATCTTACTAACTTTATCATTGCTAGCATGGATGCGGGTTGTAAGATCTTGGGGATTTTTATTGACCTTAGGAAGGCATTTGATACGGTTTTTGTACCACTATACTTATTCGGAAGATGGAATGCCTTGGAATTAGGAGGCCCAGTTAAAACTATTTGAGGAATATCTGTGTGGGCGTACTCAGAGCGTAAAAATAGGAGAGTACGTCAGTGACGAGCGCCTAGTTAACTATGGCGTGCCTCAAGGCAGCGTACTGGGTCCAACCCTCTTCCTTATATATATTAATGATATGGGTATGCTAACTCTCCCTGAGGCAGTACTGCGCTGTTATTCAGTGCGGCTACGTAGAGTGAAGTGTTCAGGCATGCTCAGTCAGGCTTCAATATGGTATCGGATTGGTTACAAGATAATGTTCTCACCCTAAATTATGAAAAACCAACTATGTCACTGTGTCCAAAAAATGACAGGCAAACCTCGGCTACTAAGACGCTTTCCATCGTAGCTCACACTTGTCCGACGCCATACTGCACCACCTGTACTTGCGCTCACATCCATAAAGCCGATAGTGTAAAATATCTGGGAATTATTATAAATAGTGCACTAAAATTTCACGAGCATATCACCGTATAGAATGGCAGGTTGCGGAAGTTAATTTACGTCTTTAAGATTCTTAGACGGGTGGCTGAGGAAAAGGTGAAGAATTCGCTGTATTTTGCGCTCGCTCAATCTTTGTTGACTTACTGCATCACTTCCTGGGGTGGTGCCTCAAAATCCACTATTCTCGAATAAGAAAGAGCGTAGAAAGCCATCCTAAAAGTATCATTGTGCCTTCCGTTTAGATGCCCTACATCCCTTCTATATAAAGAAGTGAAAGTCCTGACAGTGCGCCAACTATTCATACAACAAACAATTCTGAAGCAGCATGGCCTCTTAACATATTCCCCCTCTCTATTGCATGATAAAAGGAGTTGCAACCCCGTAGACAGTAATCGCAACCGGCTTTCAACAAAGTTTTCTCAGCGATTCTTCTGCCAACTCGGTCATTACCTCTATAACAAAATTAACAGAATCTTACCAATACACGACCTAAAAATGATTAAATGTAAAATGAAACTAACTCGTTGGCTTCAGGAATTTAACTACCTTGAAACTAAAAAAATCTAGCTGACTCGGTGTAGTTCTTGTTTTACAAAATTAATTTTTAATTTAACTTTAAACTTCATCAATATTTAATTTGTCCAAGAAACAGATAATTCTACATACATCCTTACTCACTACATAAACACAGACTCAACCTTCACTACTCTTTCCTTTATCCCGCATTATACTAACCATACTAACATTGTATAGATAAGCAAATTATATCTTAAGTTGTTATTAAATTTACGCGACCACATCGGCCTGTGGACCTGGTATCCTGAAATAGAGAGCCTAGTTTAGGCTCCAGTCTCCCACAATATACTTATTGTGTACTATTATACCGTAGAAACCTTGTTTTAATGTGTATTGTGGCGAGAAAATAAATATATATTATTACAATCTGTGAAAATTTTAACTAACTACCTATTAAAGTTCTTGAGATACAGCTCGCTGACAGACAGACGGACGGATAGCGGAGGCTTAATAATAGGATTCCATTGGCTACCTTTTGGGTACGGAAACTTTTTTTTAAGAATGGAAAATCATCAAATGACTCTTCCCGCTCTATGTGAAGTGGAAGGAAGTGTCAGACTCTTACTGACAATTGTAAACACAAAGGGCATTTTGAGGACCCTTTGTGTTTCAGAGCCGCGGTGACTCTTTCGACCAAATTCCGCAACTCTGGCAGGCACTGGCCCTAGCGAGTGGGTACGGAACCTTAAAAATATGTTTCGAACGCAACAAACATTTACACCAAATACCTACCTACTAACTCCTTCTACTCTCATCAATTATTCATTAATAAAAAAACATACAAGCAATAATGCTTCAAGCTAACAACCCGCTGACTTCGCACATTGATTTTCCAGAACATTGTGAACAACCATTAACGACCTTTTATAGCCAGACAACGGTTAATGTAAAGCCAAGGTTTAGAATTCAAAATTTTTAGGAATCCGTACCCATAGGGTAGCCAATGGAGCCCTATTACTAAGTCTCCGATGTCCGTCCATCCGTCCGTCCGTTCGTCTGTCTGTCAGCGGTCTATATCTCAAGAACCGTAATAGGCAGACCGTTGAAATTTTCACAGATTGGGTATTTCTATTGCCACAAATAATAAAAATTGAGGTTCTTGTGTGAATTGAACTTAGCCTATTTTTTAATTAAGTTGAAATCATCAAATGAGGGACCCAACTGCTTTGGGCGGAGTGCAACACCAACCAACACCAACCAACCAACACCAACCAACCAACACCAACCAACCAACCACCAACCAACCCATGGGAGTGTCAGACTCTAACTAAAAAAAATCCATGTTCCTCCTAATACTCTTTGCGGTTTAGGGCCGCGGTAACTCTTTCGAACAATACAGCCAATATACCTTTCCACCCAAAAATAGAAATGAGTTGCAAGATTCATAAAAGCTAAAAATACTCAACGAAGGTCACCTTAAAACCCCAGTTTGACACCGAACTCGTAAAACTATTTAATAGATTTGGTTTAAAAATAACTGGATTTCGACATTGTTAGCAGGCTATGGCATGTTTAGAATTTAATTAAAGTTCAAATGCTAAACATGCAACATTGAAACTATAATTTAGCTCTAAAATAATGATACAATTAAATAACACCGAATTCTCACTAATCCAAAGGTTTAACAGTGCTGTAATTAAAGTACTCCCAATTTTTGCTATTTTTATTCGTTATACTCTACCAAAAACATATCCATCAATTTCATTAAAAAAAATACCTACACAAAATTCCCATACTCATCTTTTGATTCGTCCGCAAACACTGTCAGGATTCGCTTTAAGAAAACGTTGATTATCTAGTCTATTTCACAATATAAACTAGCTTTAGCCCGCGACAAAGCCCCTACGCGCTTATCCCGTTTTTCCTTTTTACGTATAACCAATAAGCCTTCCTCAATATGGCTATCATAACACAAAAAGAATTATCCAAATCCGACTGGCATTTCCAGAGATCAGCGCGTTCAGACAAACTGTTCAGATTTTATTGTATTAGTATAGAAGATAGATAGATTAAAGATATAAACCCAATAACACCTTTCCCAAACTAGGACTAGAACCCAGGATCTGATATCCAATGAGGCAGTCTAACTTAGCAAAGGAGTGGAACTCTCTGCATGCGTCTGTGTTTCCAAATGCTTAAAATCCTAATCTTTTCAAAGTTAGAGTGAACAGGCTACTTCTGGGTAAGCTCGCTCCATCGTAGACTTTGCATCGTAGACTTTGTCTCTGTCATCTCTGACCTGGACTACAGTCAAGAGCAAAAATAATTCAAATAAAAATAGAGAAATAGTAAGGCAACGACAAACGCCACAGATCTTGGAGGAACAAAACGTATTCTCGTTTCACACCTTCGCGACCCAAAATTCAGTAGTTTTTTGGTTCTTTCCTTATTATTCATTGACTTAAAAAAGCTGAAAATCAAAATGTAGATTATGAAATTGTCTTTGAGATGCAAGAGTGCAAATTCCATTAAATACGCTCGGCGGTTTTGGTCCGATTGTCATTTTAATGTCCGTATTAGACATAACTTTACAAATTAATTATACTATGTTGAACGAATTAAACTCAAAATTATATATACTCGTAAGATGATTAAGAAAAAAATTTTTTTTTTCTTATAACGGGCCCTTTAGACGTGATTCTCATTTTAAAATCAGCTACTAAGTCGTATTTGCAATTCAATATCAGTGACTTGAAGTTATCACAGTATTTAGAGCATAATTATTTAGGACTAAACCAATAGACGCTGAAAACAGCAAGCACACATTTCGTTAGTACAAAGTTACATAGATAAACTTTATTTGCTAGGGATATAGGATAAAATATTTGACTGTTTATTGAACCGTCGTAATAAAAATCTAACATAATAATTTCATTGACTATAATTTATTTAAACCTTTTATTTTATTTATTTATTCCAGAAAGTAACATAGAAAAAGAAAATCATATATCTTCTGCCAAACTGCTGTACAGTTTGTCGGCAGTGTTCTCGTGGATAGGTACAGTTTAACCCAAGTAGGTACTTATCGACTACTTTATACTTACTGCTACCACATTACTTTGAACAAAAACACTTAATAAAGTAATAACAAAAGGGGCACGAGTCAGGTCTTGCCCACCAGGCTGGCCACGCATGCACACAACGCAATCGACATTCAATGTACTCTGTGGTCCTGAGAACATAATTTATTATTATTTGGGACTATAAGGATTATTGGTTCTAAGCTACATGGATTTTATTGGTTCCGTCAAAAGCTTATGTTCCTTGCAAAATGATCTTAATTTATATTATAAATCCAATGTGAGTTTGTTTATTACGCTTTTACGCCTAAAAGCGTAAAAGCGTGAAACGAGCGTAATTTTCACTTTTGTATGATACCGAATGCAACGTGAATTCTGCGACTCATTTTATGGCGACTGACAACTCAAAACATAACGCTCGTTTGGCCTCACTTATAAGGTCATGGCACACTATACCGGAAAATATATTCCATTATCATCATCATCTGCCTAGCCTTCTCCCAACTATATTGGGAACAACAACACAACTGCGAGCTTGCACCTCGCGTACGACGCGTAGTTAACGCGCTAGCGGCTGGCCGTAGCTTAAATTTGAGGCGACGCACACTGTAGAAATTTCGCAATCTAGCGGGATTTAATTCGAAATATCAACTTCGTGTAAATGAGCGATTAAAAATATTTTTCGGTACCCTAGTATAGATCTACTAACAATCATTATAAACTTGAAATTATGATAAGTATCTGAAAACTAAAAATAAAAAATGCTGAAGGTGGTACATAAAATCAATCATTCTATTTGAGAGCGAAAATGCACGCAAATAATTGGTTTGTTTGGTATCGAATAAACTATTTATTATATTACACCGTGATAATAACTGTAAATTTGGATTTTGCGTTTTTTATTGTGTTAACAGTGTCTTTGAGGTAAGAATGACACTGTTTTATTGAATAATTAGTGATAGAATGTAACATAATATCATTTAATTTAATAAACCGAAAAAACGTTCCGTTTTTGACGTGACAACGTCTTATAAATTGGTTTGCCGGGTGACACTTCAAGAAACTGCGTTACGCTCCGCTCACGTTATGCGCTCACAATGAGAGCGAGTGAGAGGCACGCGTCCCTTCCACTCGGGCATGGTTAGCCCGCCTAAGAGCGAGAGAGACAGACATAAAAAGTCGTTGTCACGTAAAACTTTCGCCCGTATACCGACTTTACAGGCAACCAATTTTTTTATTTAATAATAGTCAAAATAAATAGAGTAAAAGTTACGCCGTTTTTCACGACAAAATTTACATTATGTTATAGTCAAGAGTCTTGAGTATCAGATATAGTTGACAGATTTGGCGCGTTTCTGCGTCCCATACTTTTTTTTTTTTTAGAATGGCTAGTGAAATTAAAAGAAGACAATTTTTTGAGGTACTCGTATTTCAACAAGGGTAATGAGCGCTGTGATGCTGTTTTTGCTTTGTATCAACAGTTTTGAAGAAGCTGTAAAGGAAAAAGTATTTAAAGTAAAGTATTTTTAAGGACGTTAATTGCAAGATTGGAAATGAAATGGGCAGCTTGTGGTCGTCATCGCAAACGTTTTTTAAAGTTACAACATGCACTGGTTGAATGCTGAAGTTATGCTTCCATATAGTCATTGCATTCAAGTAGCACTGAAAGACCACAAAAATCGTTTTCGGAATGCTGCGAAAAGACTAAAAAATTAAAAATTCAGAGTCTTTTAGCTTCTATAAGCCCGGAAGAAATAATTATTGCAAATGAGATTAACTTTTACAGACAGGGTAAAAGATACTCTGCTGCTATTGTTAAAGAGTTATCATTGGGTTTGCCAAATAAAGGGACGGAGATAAAAAAAAGTTCGTAAAAGGATGACTCGGTATATTTATCAGCGGATGAAGCTCTCAGTATGATGATAGATGCAAATTTGTCAACTTAGCAATATGATATTATACGTCAAAGGGTTAATCAGCCAGCTAAAAAATGATTACCATCATCTGAAATATAAAAGAAGCTAAAACACAGTGTTATTTTTTTAAGTCTATGAAAACCTTTAAAGTAACTTTTCATTAGCTTGTTATATTTGAATACATAACACAACTTGTTGATAATTAAATTCCCCTAGATTATAATAATTCCTACAGTGTGCGACGCCGTGCTGCTCCTGTGCCGTTGCGGTGCCGTGATGTGCTATAACCTTAAATCGGTGTACTTACCAATTTCGATGAATTTTGGTATAATAAAACTTAAACGCAAACAAGGCTTGGATATGACCTAGTACTTAAAAATATTTTAGTCTACATTCAACCATCATCAAAACCTACACGCTTACAATAAAATAAAGCTAAAATAAACCATACATTTCCTTTACCTAATAAATGATCGGGGAAGTTGATGTATAAAGTGCTTCGCTCAAACAATGCTTAACAATAGATCTCAATGATCCATTCAGAGCACGTTACCCACATCCAACCCATATAGGTTATAGGGTATGTAATATATATAGACTGTCTACTCTTGTTCCGTTGATTCTAAACATTTTTTAGAGTTCTGTACGTCCGAATGGAAACACGTAAACCAGAACTAATCCTATAGATCACGCGTGTGTCTTATTGACCGCCTGTCATTGTCCAATCGTTTCAAATCTACTGAACTAAATCCAAATGTGAAAGTGAATTTGGTTATAAATAGTCTCATGTACATATCTCGTTTGTTACGTTTTCACGTCTGAACGGGTATGAAAGAAACTTGTGACCGGTAGGATGGCTGGACCAAACGAGATATGTACATGAGACTATGTGCACTATTTAATGACGATTTGCTACTATTTTAATGAAATTTTTGCTACCTTTGCGTTTAGAAAAATATCAAATAAATAAAGTGGTCAGCCATTCTGACGTCAGGTTGGCTGACCACTTCCAAGTTCTCGTAGTTTTAGCTTTGTATTAACCGCGTTGCTAATGTAAATTATTAGTAGGGGCAAGTGCGGAACATGTGGACACTTTCCAGAATTTAAAATAAAACATTTTTTATATTTAAATCAGTTATATTTTTTTAATTTTTAACATATCAGGTGTCTTAGGGCATAATCAGTCTTTCTTAGACTAAAAGTCTCAATATCACTTATATTTACGCATATAATCAACTTTTTTTAAAAACACCATATTTGTCCACAGGTTCAACAGACGATTGTACCTATGTACAATAAAGTTGTACCTGGGGACGGTATTGTACCTAGGGACGGTTCACATTAGTTAGAAAATATAAAATAAAAAAACAATTATAGACTTCTAGAAACAACTTCAAACAAATGAAAACATAATCTACAAACTTATTTGTAAACATTACGACACTCTTCATACAAGTTTTGAGTAGATTCATCGCTATCGTCATCATTGTCCAATACGAAACATGCAACGCAAACAAAACTTTCACCCTCGTCATCAGACTCAAAGTTTTCTCTGTGTGACTTCGGAACACAACGGATATGATAGCTATGATTGCAAAAACTACATTTGAGCATTTGGTTTTTGTCTTTGGAATAAGTTTTACACTTGACACATCTAATAAACGATAACTTCTTTTCATGAATTATTTGAATATTTTTTTCTCCAGATTTCTCATTCGAAAAGGCGTTGGAAGGACCAGGTTCCGAAAGATTATTAGGCAGCACAGGAGTTAGATGACTTTTGGAGCAACTAGCTTCAACTTTGGATGAATCAGATTGTGAAAGACCTTTGGTGGCGCATGCTTTTTGAGCAGTTTTTTTCTTGTCCGTTTTTTGACCTGCTATTTTCTTCTTTTCAGCTTTTTTTAATGCTTCACCCAGAATTTCATCTTTTTCTGGCGTGTCTGTCAGAATCCTTGTTCTTCCGGGCTTTTTTCCACGTTGAGCACCCTTTCGAGGACCAGCTTTCTCAAATGGGCGAACTGTTTCAGGTGTTATTTCTAGATCTATAATCTTCGATGGAGTTCGAAAGACAGGTTGTTCTGGTATCGGACAGTCGTCTTTTTGAACTGGCGAAACTGGTTCTGGGATGACTTGAATAAAAGAATCTCCAAATACATCGTTTCGATCCAAGTTATCTGGGTAGTTTTGGCTGGAAACCTGGTCAACCGGTTGTTGTAAATCCAAATCAACCATCGGTGTTTCTGGATTAGTTCCGGTGACTTCAATACCAGGCTGAACTTGATTTTCAGACTGGTTTCCAGTTAAGTTTTGGCTTGGGTTTGGACGATCAGTTACGTACGAGCTTAAAAAGTCTTCGTCCGAAAATATGTTTTTGTTGTATGGATAAATACCTGACACCTCGAAGCCTTTTAATATGTTTTTTGGTGTAAACGAGACTCCGTATGCTTCGCCAGCTATTTCAGCTACGTCGTAAATGGTGATGGGTTTACCGGGATTATTGAGCATCCATCTGTCAGCTGCTTGACTGTATTGGCTTTTAAAAGGTCCAAAAACCGTTCGATCTAATGGTTGCAAATGATTGGATGTATGTGGAGGCAACGTCAATAAGATAATTCCATTCTCTCTGGCTTTATCAATTATCTCAATGGAGATATGAGTCTCGTGATTGTCCATTATTAATAGGACTGGATTATCTTTTATTGGTTTAGCGAATTTAATAAAGTGTTCCAAGAACTTATTAAAAATCGGTTCTGTTGACCACCCAGATTGGTTAGCCACACCCAATGAACCAGGCGGAGCTCCTTTCAACATATTATCTTTATAGAAAACCCGTGGAAATATGAACACAGGAGGCACGGCGTTTCCAACAGCATTTATGCAACCTATCATAGTGGTATTCACTCCTCGTTCTCCTGAAGTCATCTTCCCTAGTTGGCGAATCTCTTTAGGAGCCAACACTTTACCTGGTTTGTGAACAGTGGAGATCCCAGTCTCATCAACATTGTAAATTGAGCCTGGTAGAAAGTTGTATCTTGTCATGACTGATTCTAAGTTTTTGAAGAAATCGTTCACGTTTGCCCTATTAAAGCTAGTTGCTCTTGCTATGCTTGTTGGTTCGGGCTTGCGAAGAGATAATTCTGGGAAACGAAGTCGAAAATTACGGAGCCAACCGTTTCCTGCCATTTTGTACTTTTCCCAGTTAGCAGGCAGATTTTTTTTCTGCTTAGAAACAGCATATTGGTACGCCAGTTCTCTACATTGTTTTGTATTTAAACCCATATGTAAGAATGCAGCTTTTCTTAAATATTTGCATAGCAAAACTTCTTCTTCCGGATCAAATACCTTCTTTACATCATTCTTCAATAGCTGAATGTTATTCCTCAAATCATTGCTTCTATATAACTTTAAGTATTTAAATATGGTTGATTTTGGTAGGTCATACTTCTCAGCTACTTTTCTCAGAGAATTACCACTTTTTGCTTCTTTGACGGCTGCTGTGAGTGTTTCGGGGCATATTCCCTTTCTTTTTAAACCAGTTTTACTGCGAGGCACTGAAAAAAATATACAATACGGCTGATTAGATTTTGTCAGTTAAAATTATGACACTTTTGTACCTGTGGACAGTCCACAGGTACACCCATGTGCTTGTCCACAGGTACAAATTCGGGCATAAAAAATAAAACTGATCTAGCATCAAGGATAAAACGGACTTACAGATAGGGAAAAAAGCACTAACTAAGCAATAGACAACACAAATCATATTGTAAATACGATCAAATCGATATCGTCAGTATTTTCACGGTAAAACTCATTTAAATTAAGCAAAATAACTTACTTTTTGGCGCATAAAATTTTCATAGCCGGCACAACAACAACCACGCAGAAAACAAAGATGGCGACACGTCCAAACTGTCAACCATAGACAAAGCCTTATGGTCGCGTTCAAATTATAATTTTAGGGTTGTTATTTTCGTCAGAATCGATTGTGTCCACAGGTACAAGCGTCCATAGGAACAGCACTTGCCCCTACCTTTTTGCTACCTTATCATATATTTTAATCACTTTTAAGGAGTTCTTATAAAAAGTTATGAATTATCATTAATTTAGAAAGTGCCCGCAAAACCATTAGGATTTATTATATGTATCTTAGAGATTATTTTGATATTTTTCTAAACAAAAAGGTAGCAAATATTTAATTATAGGTGGTAAATAGTGGCAAACAGGTATTAAATAGTGCACATATTCTCATATACATATTATCTCGTTTGGTCCAGCCATCGTGAAGTCATAGAAACTTAGCAGACGGGTAGAGATTATCTTGGGAGTATGTTTGTTCCCTTGAGACAAATTCCTACTTTCACGTAGGCAAAGTCACTGGCAAAAGCTTGTTAGATAAATAAACGAACCTAATTAATTACTGAGAATTGCTTATATGTATTAATAGATTCTTTATACAAAAGATCAAAGGCGGATTTCATGCTTTATATAATTATGCTGTATTTTCTACCAGCCAACCATTGGGTGGTTAAGGGTTCCTGTTCATTACAGCGAAGCGGAAAATCGGAACAATTTTAAACAATCATGGCAGTCAAAATATCAGTGACCCACGAGGTGCGGACATTTTATTCAATTCCATTGGTTATAATTTCTCCGTTTCTCCACTACACAGCCTCGCTCCACTGTAATGAACAGGCACCCTAATTGTCAAAAATATATTTTCCCTGACATGACATTTGAAAACGCCTATTCTCAGAAAGCGTGTTTATTAAAGGTAACAATTTATTTGAGGGTACAATAATCTTCTCACACTCTCTCTCATAGTGTTGAATCATGAGGTTCCCTACGAAATGTTGAATAGTGCTGATACTGCGACAAGTAAGCAAACATGGGCCGGTTGGGATTGTCACCTCATGGCACTCCCTTGGTAATGTTTAGATTGTAGGTTGTCAGACCCTTTCGGTTTACATTATTTTCTTTTTGACGGAAAATAATGTAAAATGAAGGGGTTTTTTTCCACTTCCGACAACAATAACTCTTAAAAAACATAACCCTCCTTCCGGCGCATTCGGGTAAAACAAAAGGCCTTGCCGTTATCTGACGCGATATAAAAACATTTAAATCCGTCTATTGTCATGTTCGGAATCATCATTTGCCTAGCCTTTTTCCCAACTATATTGGGGTCAGCTTCCAGTCAAACCTGATTTAGCTAAATACCAGTACTTCAAATGAAGCGGCTGCCTACCAGACCTCCACAGCCCATTAACAGGGTAACATGGTATTTCTTGGCAAGACTGGAGTCGGATTTACTGGTTTCTGACAATCCGTAACGACTGCCCAAGTTCTTCAAATGACAGCCGGGACCAACGGCTTAACGTGCTTTTCGAGGCACGTAGGAAACTTGGTATGTTAGGATGGTCACCCATCCACAGCCCAACCTTGGCAAGCGTTGTAATAGGTGCGAGTAGGTGTAAAACAATGCAGGAATACTAATAAATCTTTCATAAAGAGTGCAAGGTCCAACGATCCATCTACATTAATATCATCAAAATCCAAGGTACTTTTACTCTATTACCTGTCTTGTTTTTCCACCCTGTAGATAGCCCAAAACTAAGTGCTACGACACGACCCAACCCAGTCACCAACCACCATTTATTATCATTAGCCTTGTCCTTCACTCAGGCTTTCGCTTTTTGCCAATAACCAGCTAAGTAGCCTTTCTTATAAACCATACCACACTTACGTTACTTCACTCTCACTTTATTTTTATGATTTATTTTTTTACTATTACGTATGCCTATATACGTTTGACCATTATTTACTACACTGAAATCACCAAAAGACGCAAGGATCAAGTTTGCCAACACTACACATGTAAATATTCATTTACTAAAATATTTATTTGCTTCCAAGGTCCTCAATTGTACAATAAACTAAATAGGAAATTGAAATTTTACTATTTTACGACCTTCTCTCTTAAAAAATCTGTGTCAAACTTTCTTCTTACCCAGAATTATTTAGATACAGAACGTCTGCTTTTGTCAGATAATAACCCCTAAAACTTTCAGTTAACTCACCACATATCATAACACCATCGACAATACACTCACAAATAATAAATAAATGGTCACACTTAGAAAATAATATTCATAAATATAGAATGAATGCATTTTTTTTTTAATAAAATAGTTCAGTAATTTTTAAAATAGACAAACAATGCTTATGTTAACTTTGCTTTAACAAGCACTTGCTCTACCTGCATTTAATTATTATGTAAAGAATATGAATGTATGGGCTTGTGCCACTACCCTTAATACAAGTTATTCAGTAACTTAGTAAGGGTGCTGGTTGCAACACCTACCAATTTTGTTATTTCACCTGATGGTTAGCGATGATGTGGTCGAAGTTGGAGCTCGCTTGCCTTGAGTACTTCCAGGTTGTAGCTATCAGAAAACACAGACTCTGGCAGGGAATTCCACTCCTTAGCTGTACGCACTATAACTGTGTTCCCAAAAGTTGTTTACTGGCTTAGGCCAGCAGTTACGATCAGAAAATAAATAGTAATCATTTCAAAGTAACGTAAACCGCCGTATAGTAGCCAGCACGAGTCATGAACACAAATCATTGGCGTATCTCGGCCTTTCTCTAACCTAAAATGCGACGCTGTAATGCCTACTGTAATGTCTAATCTAATATAAAGCTGAAGAGTTTGTTTGTTTACTTGAACGCGCTAATCTCAGGAACTACTGGTCCGATTTGAAAAATTATTTCAGTGTTAGATAGCCCATTTATCGAGGAAGGCAAATTAGCAGTAATGAAAATTGTGACGCAAACGAAGTTGCGCGGGTCTTCTAGTGCCATAATAAATCCGCTGTGAGAGAAAAACGGAGTTATATTATACAAGACAAATACACTATCTTTCTTGAAAACGAAATCATTATGGCATTATTTTTAAGACTAATATATCATCTGCAGCATACAATGTGCCTAAGACATGACGTAATTTCATCACTTGCTTGTACCTAAATACGTCGAATATAATCTCCGTTCAAGCGATTACAAAGCAAAGCCGTTTGACGGTCGTCGGCAAGGACATCCCGGCCGAATTCATTCATAAAGAGCTTACACACATAAATGTAGATACGTTCAGGCGGCATTGGCAAATGAGGGATTTTTAGGGTTCCGTACCGAAAGGGTAAACAATAGAACTCTATTACTAAGACTCCGTTGTCCGTCCATCCATCCGTCTGTCAGCCGGCTGTATCTCTGAATAGGTAGATAGTTGAAATTTTCACCGAGTGCCGCTATAACAACAACAAATAAAATGCATGAAACGTGTTTTTTTCGGTTTCTGGTACGGAACCCTTCCTGTGCGAGTCACACTCGCACTTGGCCGGATTTTTTTGTCATCATGACGATTGAGCCAAGTGGAGATCCTTTGTACGGATTTGACTCGGAATATGGGCATTTGCTTGTAACTGTAGTACTCCCCATATCACGTCAGTTTTCAGAGTTAGTAGCGACATCTATCCAGCTACATATGAATTAAACTTACGTGGGTGTTCCGAACCGCGATATAAAATTTTCACAGGGTTAAAAGTAAAAGCGGGTTCGGGAAGGGAAGTAATTACCATAAATAATGTTGCTATCGACTTTTTACTTACAGGAATATTCGATTTTTCTCAAAAGAGCATTCAACTTTATTGAAAAGTCGCTCGGCTGAACCAGGAATACGAAAAAGAACGGTCTTTATTGTTTTACGCTCTGAACTGTAACGCTTGAAAATTATTGCACGGTTAATTTTATGTTATTATCTAGCTGATAAAGATAAAAACAAGATTTTAAAGTTCCCACCACAAACAAAAAACCTCGAGAATTCACTACAACATTAGTAAGATATAAGAACTTAATAATTACTATTAGGTATTTTTGTAAACTAATTTGTTTGTAAGAATACATAGAAATTAAAACAAAAGTTTCAGTGCAAGACGGTTTATATCTGAGCGAGATTTATATAGAGGACCTTGAGGCGGTTCGAAAACTTTGACACTACGATGTGTCGGGTCGTTAGACATTACTACTCGAAGAACGAAGAAGAAATTTATATCTGACTAGATATTGCCCCCGACTTTGTACAGCTTGACCACAATCCAACAAGATGGAAAACGATGATGTGGTTGACAACGAAACACGTTTGCTTAGAAGTATGTATGTAAAAGTATGTATGTAAAAATTTACTCTTAGCTTAAGATCTAGGCTAATTAAAATAAAAGCTTATCCACTATAAAATCAACTAATGACTTTACAAGAAGAAAGAAGAAAAAAAAAACAGGATGAGGAATAAGTAGGAAACAGGAAAAAGAAAGATACGAATCAGGAAAAAGAAGAAGAAAGCGTTATATGATCTGTAATTAACGGAGCCATCGTCAATAATATACAGTGTTTCAACTCAGTCAAAAATATCAAAACCTTTCTCAAGTATTTAATTAATTAAATACTAGAGATAGGTTTTGATATTGAAAGGTTTCCTTAAGGTGAATGTTACGGGTTGCTTATTGCCATTTTCCCGCGCTCTAACTCGTTTATAGTACCGTTTACACACACATAGATATGATTGAAAGTATGATTTGAAGTATGGCGAATCAGAAGGGTTTTTATGCCGTATTTTGACTAATTTCGATAAAGTGGAATATCCGATTGTCGCACCATTATTTCTGCGACTTAATATTGTTCCAATTACACTCGAAACAAAATAAAACTGAAAATGTTGACTTCAGCGCCATCTCGCGGGAAAATGGCAATGAGCAACCCGTAACATTCACCTGAAGGAAAGATTTCAACAATTTAGATACTATGTTTAGACTAAATTACAAGTTATCCCTTTAACAGGCATTACACGTGGCAAGGAAATTTGACCCGTGTCTTAAGAGCCCTATCATAGAATTGCGTTCTCACTCACAAAACTGCCGGACTCATCGGATTATGTAGAAATTAGGCAGTTATTTAAGGTTTATTAATAATTTTTTAATGTATATTTATTAAATTTTAACTATGGTTTATTTTGGTGTAAAATTTTCGTACAAAATTAATATTAATGTAATAAGGAGAAACTTATAGTTAGTTTTGAGCGTTTTTCTTAGTTTTTATGGATTTGAATAGGATTTTTTGACGAACATTCCATTCTTATTTCAAATTTCTGAGACCGCTTTGACTGAAACCACTATATTGTGAGGAATATTATTGTACATTTTTTATTTAATTTGGTTAATACAGTAGTTCTATCCACGAGCTCAAAAACGCTATTAATAAGAAACTTAAGAATGTTGGCTTTTACGAGTACCAAATAGATAAGAGAAAATTTCGAAAAGTGAGGCCTCTATGCTCAATACTAATAACTATTCGCAACTACCCAATAAGCCAAAGTGTCTAAATATTTCAGTTTCTGTAAATAAGAAAGCCAAAGTTGGTAATTTTATGCAAAAAACCGCACACGATGGGTTCCGTACCATAAAACTTAATTTTCATTATTTGTTGTTATAGCGGCAATAGAAATACACAATCTATGAAATCTCAACTCTCTATCTATTACGGTTCTTGAGATACAGCCCGCTGACAGACAGACGGATAGACGGACGGCCGGACGGACGGACAGACGGACAGTGAAGGCTTATTAATAGGGATCCGTTGGTTATCCTTAGGGTATAGAACCCTAAAAAAACACAGTCAAATTGTAATAGGCCTCTTTAATTTTTGAGAGACTTCAGTATATTATTACATGTTTTATGAATATACAAATTGTACGACTATCAGGAACGTAAGCAAGAGGCGTTCTGTTTACATTCTTGATAGAAAGTCGTATGTTTATGTATGTCACTTGCTTACTATTAGAATACCTCACGCTATACGCGATACGCGTTTCCAAAACGACAAAAACATATCAAATCGCTCCCTAAGGGTGCCAGTTCTTTATAGTGGAGCGAGGCAGCGGAGCGGAGAAACGAAGAAATATTAACATATATGTCATGTTATTATTATTAGTCAGTGACTCACATGGTGCAGAAATTTTGTGCAATTCCATTGGATAAAAATTCTTTTCTACGCTCCGCTACCTCGCTCCGTTGTAATCGACAGGCACGCTAAACTAGAACATCCCTACTAATATTATAAATGTGAATGTAAGTTTGTTTGATACGCTTTCATGCGAAAACTACTAAACCAATCATCATGAAACTTTGCACACATATTCTTGAAGGCATTAGAAGTTGCATAGGATACTTCTTACTAAAAATATATTACATAAAGGGTGAAAAACATTGTAAAAGCTGACAACTGAACTAAGTGAAAAATTCAAATTTCAAATATGTACGCCTGCGTTCGCAAAATTCTAGTCTATAATTCTTTTACATGTGGAATGGATTAGAACTTATAGTTTGGAATTTTGTACTCTATGTCACATCCCGGTAAACTAGTTTTAACGAACGTTTTTCACTTTCTTGAAAGGCATGTTTTATAAAAACGGCCCTGCTACACTGATCCAACCACTGCAACTTCTGATCGCCAAAATCAACATTTAGTGGCCCACTAAGAAGACTCAAGCAATGATAAGTATCATTGTCTCAGTCCTTTTTGGTGGGCCATGGAGAATCTCACCTTGAACCTCAAAACGAAAATAAAACAGCGCAGTAGATTAAATTATTTCTTCTTATTTATTTTTGAATTTTGGTTTCGTACAAACCAATCCCAAACTATTTAAAAAACTCTCAGATGTCCACTGGCATTGATGCGTAAAAATATTTTCTCATTAGCACCACTTAATATTTACAATAAAACCCTAACCCATTAGAAAAGTACCCGCAACTCTATTTAAACTAGTTACACTAAAAAAACTAGGTATTTAAAAAAAAAACATGATAGCCAAATGTTACTATAGCGTAACAGAAATTTTTACATGTAGGTTCCTTGGGGAGTGTAGGGGAGCACAGGGGAGCACTACGAGAAGATTTCCCTAAATTGCTACGAGAACGGGAAAAAACGGAATACACGTGTACGAAGTCACGGACAAAAACCAGTCGGGTGAGTCTTGATTATATAGAGCCTAGGTTGACGTCAGGCCAAATGAAGAGCATTCTCGAATTCCGACACTTAAGAACATCTGCCACTCCCTAGGCACTACGAACTACGCAGTGACCTTAATAAATAACTTTACTGGCTATCTTAGTTACCTATATTAAAACACTGAGATACACTGTAACAGACGATTGATATGACATTAAATCATATTTCTCCTTAATTTTCACCTTTACCGACCCGCTAATTCATCGCACAGGTGATAAAGTGTCAAGTCATTAAACATGGAAATGCTGGGGTCCTGGATAATAATATGCCGGGATCGTTTGATGAACAAATTAACTCACGGTTATTTCATGATATGGTCGGCCACATCACGAAATGGCCAATTCTTCGGGATTGCAATGACTTACCACCGATAAATAAAGTGGGCTGAATAGATGAACACGCGTAACCGAGTATCCGCCCTAGGGATAATACACGGCTATCCCTACCTACATTGTTAACAAAATACCTGGATACAACTTTTGTTTTGCGAACAAAAATAATGTTTCCAGTAGCATGCTACGCAAGTTAGCGCTAGCAAAATATTTTTATTAGTGCATGAAAATGTACAGGGGTCATTAGACATTTCGAATTAAATTACTTTTTAGAAAGAATCAAGTAAAGTTTAGTACTATGATCTTCAATATCTCCCGAGTTACATAAATATTTCAGTTTATGTATGGAAAAAAAATATTACAATGGTAGAATAATTAGCGAATCTCGGCTTCATTCAGCGTAATTATTCTTCAGATATTTTCATAGAGCTGTGCAAAACAGATTTCATTAACGAAGTTTGTCATACTTGTGATGGATGTCCAAAACTTTCGCAATTAGCCTGTATTATATTAAAGTACCTACCATATCACATTAGCACCAGTTTTTTTTCTAAGTAGATACTCGCTTATAATGGCAAGAATTTTTGTAAGGGGCTTGAAAGCATCAGATTGAACTCACAGGGAGTGGTGATCAATATTCGTTCCACATTTTGTATGAAAAGAGGCTTTACTTGACAGAGGGACAATTACTGATCTGTAAGTTGATATTCAAAAGCATTGAATACAGAATGATTTATAGAACGATCTACTGACCAGAATAATAGAGACGATTTTTCTTTGATAGTGAGATTTATTGTATATGTCACTGGAAAATTGCAGACTCCGTAAGATTGTAATTAATCTTTATTAGATTATGATTTCTCGATATATTTTGAAAAAAACGTTATACAATAATTCCCACCCAAATTCTAATAAAATAGTTTCCAATATGTCGGTGGCATATTAAGAAAAAATATTTTACAATTTCACGCGATGTTTTACAACAATTCTACGAATTTTGTAATTTCCGGTGACATGTAAATACTATAATTTTTAGTTTAATACAACTTTTTGTGGTTTTTATTTAATAAAATGTGCAAGGGCAACTTTGTAATGTGTTTTGTTTGTTTTAGTTTAGTGCTTTGGACACAATATTTCTTTGTTTTTTTTTTTATTATTTGGACGTAATTTGCCTTTAGGCCCTATTTAATTTCAGAATCATGACTATTTTCCTTTGACCATGCAGTTTATTTTAAATTGCTCATGGCGACCAAAAAATATTGAAGTGTTTACTTGGTATATATAATTCAGATAAATTTTAGCCGGATGTTTTTTTTTTTAAATTATGTTTTTAGTTTAAAACTTTTTTTATCAATTGGTAGTAATTTAATACAGTTTGTTTATTTAATTACTATCCTCCGTCTTGCATTTCAAAATTACAATTATGAAAACATTTTCCGTAATCATACTTTTTGTGTTTTTTTTTCCGTACCTATTAAAAAATCATAGGTACATCTAAATTACTAACTTCTGCAACCTATCACGCAAAAAGCAAAAAAACTTACTTTCAAAACTCAATCCGAAGTTAAGCACACACTCGCAAAAAGTTTAAACGTTTTCAAATCCATAATTCACTTAAACACTAACATTTTTATACTTAAAATAACACACACACATAGTGTATTTATCACTAAACTAAGTTTACACTTAACACCGCGAAACACCAAATTTTCAATACTTTTTTAAATAGTTATGAACTGTCGTGAACTTTTGGGACAAAGGGGCGAGCTGTTACCGCGAAAGCTAACGTTAGACTGAAGACTTGAATGAAAATATTCAAGATTGTTGTACGCATGCGTAGGAAATGCAATGTTTCCATGTTTTGTCGGCGTTTCTTGATGTTTCAGGCTGGGATTTAGTGGCTGATTTTAACGTTTTAGGACATTGCTTTGCAACGCGTTTTTATTGTTGTATCGTTTTATAGTCTGGTGCTATTTTAATGTGGCCAGAGCTTTTTAAGTGCATTGACCACAGGGTCAATGCACTTAAAGAACTGATTTTTGTCAAATAGTGTTGTTTTTTTATGTTATCTCTTTATGTAGTGGTAAAACTTTTTTTACCACTTTCACATCACTTTTTTCAGTGACTGAAAAAAGCTACAGGTACTTGTTGGACAGGTCAAAAGGCGTTTTCGACCATTTAATCACATCCGAAAAAAATTTGCAAACGGAACTAGATAACACGATCTGGAAAAAAAATAGAGTCTGAGAAATACATAGCTTATATTTATAACATTACCAGGTCTTATACTTTACTTCGGTCCAAAGATGTAATCAACTTCGTGCCTTCATTGCAGCAAGAAGAAACACTGCACCACCTGTACCCATATGGCAACCAGTGACCAACACACAGCAACGATCACAACAGCCGCACGGCATACCACGCAGCGTGCCCGCTCAGTCACAACCACCTGAACAAGGCCAGGCTACACCATACGAGACCATTGAGCTGTACCAAATGGAGTCCTGTTCCTGAGAGTCGCAAGAATGTTCAATGTTACCATTGGACATTGACTCAGCACTCGGCCCGACTGACGCACGGCCCAGTTAAAATACTGTGTGGTTGCATCTTGCATGTATAGAACACAACTAAAATTGTACATCTGTATATTAAATAAAAATAGTGGAGGTGATTTGGTATTTTTTTTTTTCTTATAATTTGGATAGATAAATTCTGGCTAAACCAAATTCCATATCATATCATGTAGATTAATTACTATCAATTTTTTTCAGACGTATATTATCTGTTAGTGCCGACAAAAATCTGCTTTATCTGCACGCTGTTTTTAAGCTTTTTTTGAGAGAGCAGCCTTAATATAATATAAGAAACGTGTTCGTCGCGCGTGTAATTTGATAAGCGGATGGGGGGTACCCGACGTAACTTAGATTCCTTAATTTTAGTACCACAAATAACACTAAATAAGTTTTCTTTGTAAACAGTCTTACAAAACTTACTCAGCTTAAAATAAAGAAAACTTATTAAGTTTGTAGTGTACATACAAAAGTTATAATTGATTCAATAAACTGATTTTGTAAAATTTAAATTACAGAAATATACATTCACAGAGTGTGCTTTATCTATAAATCAATATAATATATGTAAAATTGTTCTATTACTGAATAGGAATGCAATCCGGACTATCCGTAATTCGAAAAATTCGGATATCCGCACATTTTTACTCGACTTCCAAATCTGAATTCAAAAATCGAATGCGGATTTTTTGAATAGTAAGAAATTGTAATTTGGGGGCTACCTTATCGCGTGAATATTTTGTGTTGATGCGGAGATGGAGTTATTGGAGGATAGTGGTTCAAAAGTACGATATTTGGAGGCCGCTTACAAACGTCTTCAGTGCATTCCGCCTAAATTAAGTGTCGAATTATGTGTTAAACGACAGTTCTTTAGATTCCTTATTATTTTTGAGGTCACATTTTATGTCTCAAAAAATAGCATAGTTCTTAAATAATTAACGTAGGTCCGAGCATCCGCAAAAAACGGAACCTTTAAAGGATCACTCGGATGTCTATCACAGCCAGTTTCCTCCGGACCTACTAGACCGATTCTGTTATTATTTGGATTCGGATATTTGGTTCACATGGATCTATTTGACTCAAACACGGACAAACAAATAGTCAAACAAATTTTAGAAACATCACATTAATAAACTAATATATTTATTTACTTTCAAGAAAAAATCGTAAAATCCGGATTGGACCAAAAATCCGTTCTTGAAAATCCGGATTTTGAAACAGAACGGATTATCGTTCCCTACTGATTACTGAGTAACTGACAGACCATAGACTAATAAAATAATATGGTATAGACTGGCAACTGACGTTTTCGATCTTTGTTTACGATCAGGGCCCTCTGAACGCCAAGCAAGGTACCAAAAATAAGTCGATACAGGTATAACGTGGGTATAACTAGAGTCTGGCCAACAAAAGTAGAAACAAAAACTTTTCTTACCCCTAGATACTGTTTGGTATTATAAAATGGCAAGAGCTTATTGTATGCTTATTCGAAATTATAAACTGAAGAAGTAAACTGAAATTTCGATATGTAAAATCATGCTAGGTAGGTACTCACTCCCCAACCGCCGCAACAGAAGAAGACGGCCTGGGCGTCGGGAGTCGCAGGACGATTCTCGGCCACTGTAGGCGCGGGTCTGCGGACGGCGAGCATTGGGTGGCTCGCCGTCTGATCAGAACCAGAACTGATACTCGCCAACCTAAAGTTTTGGCGCAAATATAGTCGACGTCGGCTCCGCTCTTCTTGTAGAAGTTCTTCTATTATTAAAAAAGCAGCCATATCTTCGAATTTTCAACTTTCGTTTACCGGCACGATAACTATATTGATGTCGTATCAAATAACATAACAATCCGTGAAAACAAATGTTAAATTCAACTTTTCGGACGGACAAAAACACATCGCGAGTAAGGGCAACTGTCAAATTGTGCTGTCATTCATTCTTCGTTCGGGTTCGAGACTAATCGTAAATCCATAGGTGATACGGAGTAGGAAACGCCCGTAACTAAGACCGAAACTACGGACTTCGGGCTTAGAGAGCAGACCCCCAGGCCCGGGTTGGCGGCGCGCAGCGATCTCAACGCGCCTCAAGGAGATGTCAGCATGGAAGACGGGGCCCACTAGGTTCAGTGCCTGATGGGGCTGCGGACTTCGTTCGAAAAAGGCACCGTACCCTGGAACGCAAAGGGCTCTAGGAGGAACACGGATGGGTTTTAGTCAGTAAGAGTCTGACACTCCTGTTGTACCCAGAGCGGGAGGAGTCATTTGATTATTTTCCACCGTAAAAAAAAAGAAAAGGTACTTATTATAAACCAAATGAAAGAAAACGGTTCGTGACGGTAAATCTGTTTACTTTATCTAAATAAAAATACGGCTCGAAAGTCTTATTTTTAAGTGTTATGTTTAAGTAGCACTCTGATTACAAACAAGAACAACAATATTCTGTAATCATTTTGGTTTATTCACTACCATAATGAAAATCTGAATGTTAAATTTCCATTTGAAATGATTCATTAGTGTCACTGGAATCGCTGTTTCCCACATTAATAATGAAACTTTCTAAATTGTTTCCTGTAATTCTTTCCCTTTCTTTATATTTATTTTCGACATGTATGACGTGAACAGTCATTTTCTTCCATTCCTCTGGAGTTGTGGTTTCAAAGGACTCTTTTATAATTTTCTCGAATTTCACAGCAGAAACGGCAATATTTTTGCTTGCAACTCGACGTTTAGCCAAACTCCATACCGGCTCAATGGCATTTAGATCGCAGTGGTAGGGGGGAAGTCGCAACACCTCATGCCCATTCAACAAAAGTATAAAAAAGACAAATAATAATTCAAACAAAGTCAACTTAATAGCGTCGCACTAACCTAAAAAATCTAGCACCACACGTAAACAATCTTGTTTCTGTTTAAATTCAGCCTCTTTCTCGTGTTGTTTTTCTTGAAATTTAGACATCATGCGAAACAACATCTCCCGCACTCCACTTTTAATAGTTTTATTAATTATTGAGATAATAAACGCTAAAACAAGATCACAACAAATCACAAACAACACGCCATCCTGTTTTGGCAGATCGAGATTGACATTATTCAAACAATGCCATATAAAAGTTTGCAAATAAGTCTACTTTCGTTTGCCAGACTCTAACTTCGATACACGTACCGTACGTAGGTTCGAGAATACACATGTGTTTTGATGTTTGCATATTTGACACACAAAAAATATCGTTGGTAGTGGGGTAAAGAGAATAAGATTTTTGATAAAAAAACTATATTATTTAATTAATTTTTTAAGAGATTAATTTCGACACATGTTTGCCTCACTCATTTCGCAACTTTTAATCATAATATATAAAATTCTTCCATTACTAAATGAATGAGTGAGTGACTGACAGACAACGCATAGCCGAAACTACTGGTCGTAGATAGCTGAAATTTGGCATACAGTGTTCCTTAGGGAGTGTAGGAGACTAAGAGGTTTTCCCGAAATTCTTAAACAAACGGGAAAAACGGGATAAGTGTGTGCGAAATCGCGAGCAAAAGCCAGCACTGGTATAATAAAGCCTAAGAGCTTGTTTGTTTGTTTAAACACGCTAGCCTCTGGAACTACCAGTCAGATTTGGAAAATTCTTTTCACGTTCATGAAGAAGGTCTATACGGGAACGGCAAAAACGGGATATGCGCGAACAAAGTCGCAAACTAAAAGTTAATAATTTATACGTGGCATGTAGAATTCCTTTCATAAAGTGTTTTTCCTATAATTTTGTTTGGGTATTTAGAACTAATTGCTGGTTTGATGTGGGAACATTGACGAATGATTTAAATTCTGAATAATTTTCGACTCGGGACAGTCGGGACTGGGGGTAGGTACTTTTCCTAATTGCTGAAAATAAATAATTAGTGTTTGTTGGTAAATACTGATTGATTGTGGCATAATTATAGGTAGGGTAAAATAAATGAATTCATATATAGTCTTTGTTGTAACTGTTTTGAACACCTCGATCATTAAAGCTGGTTAATGTTCTTTTGCCGCAAATCGTTCTGCTTTTTAAATAATTTATTACCTACATATAAACAACAGAAACATTTACAAGAAGTCTATGATTTAAAAAAATAACATGTTAAATAAATATAATTAGTTTGCTTCAGTCAAACTCGCACTTGGCCGTTTTCTCTGAGTCGATTAAAATGACAGAAGAACATTAGGATTTCCTTAAGAATTTACTAAAAATATTTAAACCTGCAAGATTTACTCACACTACACACACGAATCGCAGACCATGTAATTGCCTCCACACCCTTCAGATCCCCCATAAGTGACCATTACTGTATCCACGTCACCCGAATCCCGTCGTGAGATAAGAGCACGGACGGCAGCGGTCAACATTGTCGTTAACATACCCACCAAAAAAAGATAGGTTCAGAAGATAGAATCCAGCGCCCTTATCAAAGCGATCAGAGGGACAATTCTACAATTTTTTTTACCCTTAATCGTCCGGGTGGATCAGGGGTCTAAAAAGGCCATTTTAGTAGAATCATATTATTAACCACACAACAATCGGTCAAAGGGGAACGCCCAGAAAATGCTTGAAATAGACAGAAACTACGAATAGTCCTTAATTTTATTTGAAATAAAACATGTTTAATGAAATAATTTTCAAGGTTGTTCAGGTAGGGTAAAAACATAGCGATCTTTAAAATATTTAACTTGATGTCCGTTCAATTAATCTTATTTTTTATATTGAAGGTCAGTGTTTATTTGACATTGACAATGACATTCAGCCAAACAGAAATCGTCAAATAATTTTTAACAAACTATTTTGTAAAATGAGTGCACAGTTATCATTAATTTAATATAATTCGATCTATATTTAGCACAAGTCTAATTAAAACAATATATTCGTGCCAATATGAATTAAAATCAAATAATTTCAAACTAGATAACGTATCGTAGTCTGTATGAATCACATGACCTTTGCCAGGCCAGAATGCTGTTGATATACAAATAATTAATGAAAACATGTATCTAGAAAATAGACTAGCTGATTATGTGATTAGAAATCATTTGAATCGTTGCAGAGCGCAGTTCCAAAGCATTAATGTAAATGAAAACAATGTTTCTGATTTTCCACAACTGACATAAGGTGAAATGGTTTTGTTGGCATGTGGAACATACCAAATCAAACAGGCTTGTTCATACTATGGCGAGCATAGACGAGCTAATGGTATGTACAGGATTGAGGTATGCAGGGAAATGGATAACGCGTTGGTTGAGCATTTAGCTCTTCCGTGTAATTGTTTTTTACTGCGAGGAAAAATACACAGTAGACATATTGCTCAAAAAGTATATTTTGTTTATATAATTGTCAATAATTTCTTTATCTGGAAGGAGGGCAGTTGGTACCTGTGCCCATACTATTTCAATAATATGGTACTTAGCATGGGCCCGGTACCAATCCAATATCTATCCACCTGCACAGTTTCTAGATGATATTTTAGTTATGATTAATGATGAATAATACATTTGAATGTTTTTGTTGTTTAATTATTGAAAAAATTAATCCTGAACCTAGACTTAACCTATATTTTAGAAAAAATGTTGTAACTCATTCTTTCCTAGTTTCTTGATAATTATTGAAATCGTAATGGGTATCCTACTATTTGTAGTACAATTTGGCGCATATTTAACTGTTGTTCATTGCAGGCATTTTTTTTATGGCTGGTGGGCATTCCCCATTTTTATAGCTGAAGCATTAGGTTCAAGGTTGATTGGGAAAATTTGACAATGACGGGTAGCGTTATGTGCTTTCTGATTCTGCTTAAGTGGCCTTTTTAGACCCGCTCGCATTCGCATGTCAGTCGCAATCTGCCAAAAATGTTTGGAAATTGAGACTTTTTTGACAGATTGCGACTGAGATGCAAATAAGGACGTTGCTTAAGGTGAATGCTCCAGGGTAGCCCGCGAAATTCAAATATTTTTATGTTTTTTGCAATTTGCCGGTCAGTGTGAAGCTGTATGTGGACCAAATGCGATCTGCGACCGTAACGCGTATTTATCTAAAGAATTATAACCATTTTAATCATCAATATAGCCCTCTAAGTTCATGTAGTTCGAAAGAATGATTATTTCTCAAATATTCCACCTTAAGAATATTAAAATGCACTCAATTTTCTACTGGCAGGCATGACGCGGCGGTTGCACCGATTTCGAGTTTGGGTGCGTCGACCACAATGTAGGTTAGGGTCACATGTTTGCGGCAATATTTTATTTACAGCACTATGCTGTAAATAAAAAAAATAAAGATATTAAAAGAAGGAGCTCTCGAACTTGTACTTTTTTTTAGAATGTCAGGAAACCTCAAGGTTCCTACTGCTACCGCTAGGCTGTGTTTCTGCTAGAAATGTGCGAGGATGCATAGCGAGGGATGTGTATGTTAAAAACCAATAGAAACGCTTATTTTACCTGGGCTTGCTCAGTGCAAGTGATTCTATTGGTTCTAACACATCTCTCGCTGCTCATCCTCGAATATCTCTGGTGGATACGCCGTCTAAGTCGAAAACACGGGACAAATTAAATTCACGCGCACACTTGACTGGACATGTAGCGGCATCAATGCCGCCACAGGAAAAACCAAAGGAGCAAATCTACATCGCAACAAAAAAAAACCGCGACGCAGCAAACTAAAATCCTGCTTCACGCAATCAGAGTTTAGCGTGCGATTTAAACATATATAACAGCCTGAATATGAACTATTTGTCAGTTGCCCACACCGGACACAACAACCGTCCGGTCGGAGGGACCTCCCTTCTCAATGGAGGTTTGCGGGACTTTATTCTCTGTTTCACCTACCTCCAAAGATATACTGATACCTATATGTCGTATAGCAGTACGGATCGTCAGAAGCCAGTAAATCTGACTTCAGTCTTGTTAATAAATACCGTGTTACCCAGTTAATGGGTTGTGGAGGTCTGGTAGGCAGCCGCTTTACGTAAAATACTGGTATTCAGCTGATTCCAGTTTGACTGGAAGCCGACCCCAATATAGTTGGGAAAAGGCTAGGCAGATGATGATGATGTCGTATAGCACTCGATCGATCATCCTCTATTCTTATACTAATCTATTTAGGGTCAATGAATCAGGTCTTTCCCTTCTTAGGGTTCCGAACATCTCAATAAAGAAAACGTTTTTTATTTTCTTTTTACTGACTTCTTAATAGTGCTAGGCATAAACCTGGTGAGGGTCGCGGGAGCGACACGCACAGGGCCGGTTATTGTGGCGACACTTGGGGGAGGCCAAAGGTCTTTCGGCTGATATGATGATGATGGTGATTTCGGTTTAAAGAACTTTATTTCTCATTAAGACAGTCGTCACTCCACCCACCCAGACCACTCCACCGACCCAGTAGACCGCTGCAAACACAACTTGGCAAAATGGGTTTTATACATCCGTCGGTTACCCAACGTGAGTGCAGTGCCCCTGTTTAGAACATGAGTACATATTACAGTGCCACAGGTGAATCGTCATCTGTGCTTTCGAAGATTTAATTAATGCTGAAATTAACGTAACCAACTACTAGTCACAAAGACTTATCCATCGACTCGAAAAGAAGAAAAAGAATATTCATATATTATATTATATTATATGACTGGCCTGTTGGTCTAGTGGTTAGTGACCCTGACTGCTATGCCAGAGGTTGTGGGTTCGATTCCCACCCAGGACAAATGTTTGTGTGATGAGCATGATCATTTGTTCTGTGTCTGGGTGTAGTTTATCTATAATATGTATGTATTTAGAAATATATAAGTATGTTTATCAGTTGTCTAGTACCCATAACACAAGCTCTGCTTAGCTTGGGACTAGATGGCGTTGTGTGTTAGTTGTGTGGAATATTATATAATATTATATTATATTATATTATATTATATTCAAACAACACTCATTCGAGACCGTGTGAAATCGTACCAACTGCGGTTATGACCTGTGAGCGTAGTATTGTTTTGGTTCGTAGTACGAGGCTGAACTTCTATCCCTGTTCTGTGATGTGTAAAAAGCCGCTACCGCCATTGAACTTCGCCTTCTCCGTCTTTTGTCTGTCGTCCCCTTTATATCATTGTTTGGAAGCACGCACCGTGGTTTATAGCGCAGGTATATTAAAAATATACACAGTATACCAACACGACAATATACCATAATGTTCTGTTTTGTTATTATATTTTGCAGCGGGTAGATAACGATTGTCAAAAGTCTATAATATTTGAGTTAGACCGAGTGGTATGTCGGTAGCTAATGATTTAACTAGCAAAAAAACTGCCCAGGTTAACATCAGCGTATTATTTTTATTGTGTTTAATTACATGTCATTCAGATTAGGAAAATCCTGTAACTTGAAGAACAGTTACAAGTCAGTCTTATATTTGTTTGGTTTGATATTTGTTATTAAATAATAATAATATAATAAATTTTATTGAAATAACAAGTTCACAAAAAGTGTACATATGGTTCAGTAGTAGGTATATATTAGTCTAGGTCTATAATAGAATTATAATAATTTGGAAATATACTATGGTAGGTACTGCCAAATTTTAATATTACAGTCATAAATAGAACTCTAAAGGTAATGTAGTGCGTTACCTGATCTAGGTTTATATAAACCTGTGTTTCAGGCCATCTCCTCTACGAAAGTACATATTCAATCAATGAATTAAATTTACATAATGTTCAATATCTAAGCTATACAATATTTTGCGAAACCTTATTACAAACTAGGCTTATGGGAAATGTTTATATTATATATATAACTAAAATTATCATAAAATAATAGATATTAAATTAGAGTAATTACAGTATAGTCAGCTGCTTAGGTTAACACTTCTAGTAGTTTTTCCGTGTCCGAGTAATTTAGTTTTGCTAAATAATCAAATAACATTATGTAACACCTATTATAACTTACATTATATATCTTAAGCAATTTATTAAATTTATTATATAAGAAAGGTCCTAGAAATAAATAAAATCTTTTTGCGAAAGCATGTTTAGTCTGAGGGTTCGTGCAGACCAGATCCTTTCTTCTCTTGTCTGAAGGTACAGGTTTAAAATCTAGTTCAGTGTGCTGCAGTAAAACTATACTTAGAACAAAAAGTTGTCGAACTGTTAGGACGTTGCATGCCATATAAAGCTGGTTGGGAGTCAGTATTACTCAGTCAGTATTACTCGTTCGTTAGGGCTTTTACGTGTCATCATTGTCAGCAGGCAAGGCAGAGCTATCTAAATTAATATTATAAAGCTAACGGCTCGAATTGCAAAATAGATACGCTCGTAGGTGCAAAGTCGCGGGCAATAGCAGTATGCGATATTTAAATAATGGAAGTACAATGGGCTCTGTTTTATTAAAAAAAATTGTATTTTATATAAACTTAACAGCCTTCACAATAGGTAGGTCACATCCTTTAGAACTCATACACCATCTAAAATCAAAGTTTACAACCTGGAAGAGACTACTAAAGTTGTTTACTACGCGATGTTGAATAGAGTGTCAATTCCGACATTCTAAGAAAGTGCGCATCGGAATGTCAGTTTCAACCTGTTAAAGTGATCACTTTAAAAAGTTCAAATAGCAGTTGCAAAGATAAAATTGCAACCATGCAACTAATATTTGAACGTCTTCAAAGTTATAAGTGGAATGCATTAGTCTTCAGATCAAGATGATACACACGCCACAAAGTTGCAAACTAAACACTCCTAATGCACTTGTAAAACCAAGATATATCAACTTCGTCAAGCATTCCTTTTGACGTCAATATAAACAGGAGATAGCTGTCTTTGAGGAAAGCGGAATCTTGTGGTAAAAGGCTTCTGCAAATTGCAAATAAATACATAAACCTGCACGGTTACACGTACACTGATTTGCGTTCCTTTTGGCTTACACATGGAGCTTTTCTCGCCTGTAATCCCAACTTGCTTTCGACTTTTTTTTCTATGTATGTTTTAAGCGACTTGTGGAAAATATTTTACCTAAGAATAAAAACCGGCGAAGTGCTAGTCGGGCTCGCACAAAAACTATAATATCCGTCCCAAAAACTATAATATCTTTTTTTTTATTATAGCGGCTTAAAAATTCACAATCTGCGAAAATTTCAACTGCCTACCTATTACAGTTCTTGCAATACAGCCCGCTGACAGACAGACGGACGACGAACGGATGGACGGATGGACAGCGGAGGCTTAGTAATAGGGTGCCGTAGGTTACCCTTTGGGTACGGAACCCAAAAAAAAAATCACCTCACCTAAAAAAATAATGGAAGCGTCTACGGAAACTCCTAAGATAAGTTCCTACAGCATTTTTGTATAACTTTTAGGTACGTCGACACTATTATTGTAACTTTAAGCTTAGTTATAGTTTCCTTTTTTTACTCTGTGTCTATTGTTGATATTGCACACTTAGATGAAATTTATTTCTTTATAGAATTAATTCTTAGAATTCTCACTGAAACATCAATTTCAAACACACAAATCTTCGGTAAAACCACCTCAAATACACTACGATAATTTAATTTTGGAACCCGTGCCTTCAACCTTATTCTTGGGAATAATTATTGATGAAAAATTAAATTGGAAAGAACACGTGAAAAAAGTCTGCACTCGAGTTGACAAGTGTGTTTGCTTTACGAAAACTGAGACGAATAGCCAGTAAAGAAACAGCCCTCCATGCTTATCATGGCTATGTGGCATCAGTGCTTCGTTACGGCCTCGTGATATGGGGAAATTCAGTAGATGCGTACAAAGCATTCATTGCACAAAAAAAGTGTGTCAGAGCTGTATACGGAGCAGAATATGTAGAGCCATTGTAAGCCATTATTTAAAGAACTAAAAATTGTTCCACTTCCTTGCCTATATATTTTTGAAATTTGTATGTTTGTTAAAAGATATCCGCACATGTTCCCATTGTATGAACACATTTCTCAAAGAGTAAAAAGCAGAAGTCCAAATAAATTACTTGCACCTAGCCAGAGACTACATTTGTATAGCAGGAATTCCAATTGCATGGCAGTCAAAATCTTCAACAATTTACCCTCACGCATCAGTGTTGCCTACCAATAAATTCAGGAAAACAATATTTACCTGGCTTTTAGAAAACTGCTTTTATTCAGTTAATGATTTTTTTAATTATAAATTTTGACATTACAATTTAAATAATATACTTTATGTGTGTATGTACTTGCCTATTGTCTTGTTATTATTTTATTTATAGTAGTAGTATTGTTATATTTTTTTTTTAGCATTTGACATTATATAATTAGTAATTTTTGACATTTCGTTCATAAATAATAAATATAAATAATTGCGCATATAAAACATGACATTGTAGAAAAATCACCTATTTTCTTAAAAACTGATTGGACACAAAATTTCTGATACTTTTTTTTTTCATGACAAACAAGTGTACTTAAATTGTTGTGGTCTCGAACTGAGCTATTTTTGGCATGTCACTTAATTTAATATTTCTACACCGGCAACGGTAGTGTATGTGAAACTGGATAATGAATAAGACCTTAATGTACCATATGCTCAGAAATAAATTATCTTTATCTTTAACTGTAGTGCTATTCTGTAACAACAATTTCGTGTCTGGGCAGAGGAATCTCAGATGAGTATTAGATTCATATAGGTAAACATAAAACCTTTATGTTGTGTGTAATAAAGCTCACTTTGTGAGCTTTGACACTCGGATGAAACTAGATTTCGAAATTGTTATTTACCGAATAGACTAGCTTCAGATAGACCAATACTACAACCAATCCTTATCCTCACTAATATTGTAAACGCGAAAGTAACTCTGTCTGTCTGTCTGTCGCGCTTTCACGCCAAAAATACTGAACCGATTTAAATAAAATTTGGTACACAGATGGTCTAGAGCCTGAGAAAGGACATAGGCTAGGTACTTTTTATACCTGGATTATGTTCCCTAGGGGCCACGCGAGCGACGCCGCTGGACAAAAACACAATTGCATAGAGGAGTAGTATAGTTCAAGTTTCGATGATATCGAACGGTCGATCTGATACATGTTTTTTTTTTATCAACGCAGTGCAAATATGTCTAATGAAATTTACAGGCACTTTTAAATTGTCAAGGTTGGTCAGTCAAAGACATGAGGCACGCGCAGATTCCCATGGAGAAGAACGTGCAGGAAACTCTACGGACACCCTTTGAAATCATGTGATTTATTAAAAAAATCTTGGTTGACTCGCTTCGGCAAGACGAGCAAATGCTAGTCTTTGTGTAAATGGACCAGTATGTAATGCAAAGGATCTCTTTTAGGAATCACATTTAATATCGCGACCTTTCACACTGTATATTTCTTGACTTTTCCACATGTCGCCATGTAAATACCCTTTCGTCTTTTATAAAAATTCTCAGTTCATAATAACACTTATTTCAATAGCGCTTAGGTTCAGTGTTCTGCTGTACCTAATCTATCGCACTTCGGAAAACACGTGAAGTTTTTGGACTTCACTAGTTTTCCGAGGTACGAAGGCTGTTGATGCCAAAATTACTACTAACTGGCAATTTTCTGACTATCCGTAACGTTTGTCAAAGTTCTACATTTGATAACTTGGAGCTTAACGTGCTTCCGAGGCACGGTGGTAGTGATGGGTCTATGTAATGGAACCATCTACGGAACGGACTTGGCAAAGACTGTTTTACTTTGAAGATTGAACCTTTCAGCTTTTATTATTTAATCACGAGCATAAAATTTGTAGACATTTGTAAAGCTATGTTTCGCAATCGCCTTTTTATTTGAGATTGTTTTGCTCCTGATTCTAATCTAGGTCAGAGGTGTCAGAAACAAAGTCGACGATAGAGCGAGATTACCCAGAATAAGCCTGTTCACTGTAACTTTGATGAGATTCAGGTTGTATGTATGTAAATCGGGCTCGTTTCCGTAACTCCACGACTAAGCGCGTATTTTGCGTGCAGGTGGGACAAATGCATCATTCGATCCACCCCAGCTCCCCATGGAAGGCCAGCAACGCTTTGGTGTTACCAACTATAGATTCAGGTTTTATGCATTCGAAAATACGGACGCAGGCAGAGAGTCCCACTCGTAAATGTGCGCGAGGGCTCTCGCCTCCAGATCCCATGGCGGCAGTCCGGCAAGGGGGCTCGCCGCCTCGCCAGAGACCGTACGGTATCCCCGGGCCAGCCGGATAGCCATGACCCTCTGAGACGCATTGAGGTAACGGGCAGGTCGCTTCATCAAAGTAGGCGCCCACACTGGCGTCCCATAAACTACTAACTAGGCCCGGGTCGGCGGCGCGCTGCTATCCCAGCGCGCCTCAAAGAGATGGCAGCGTGAAAGACGGGGCCCGCTAGGGCAGGTGCCTGCTGGGGCTGCGGAATCTGTTCGAAAGGGGTACCGTAGCCTTGGAACACAAAGGGCACCCGGAGGAACATGTATGGGTTTTAGTCAGTAAGAGTCTGACACTCCCTCTTGCTTTACCCAAAGCGGGAGGAGTCATTTGATGATTTCACATCCTTAAAAAAAAAAGGCAGGGAGTCCCACTCTTTTGCTGTGCACATTACGAGTATAAAAGATGTTTGGAAACGCTTAGTCCGAATTGATGGAATAGCAACAAGTAGGAATGGTTACTTGCGTCTAGATATCCGATGGTAGAAAAGGCCGGCAGGATGAGGTTGTGGAGCTTTTATTAGTCCAAAGTCTAAAGAAGAACCACTTTCCGTAAAACATAATAGGAGATACAAGTACAAGTCGGACTCTCACACGAAGGGTTGCATCATAAACCGAAAAAAAAAAACAAATATCTTGTATCACTTCTAATATATTCATTTGTTGTATGTTGTTTGATATAGCGGCAACAGAAATACATACCTACTCTGTGAAAATATCAACGGGTAGACAGTTGATATTTAGACGGGTAGACGGTCTCAAGAACCTTAATGGGTCCTGCTGACAGTTAAACGGATGGACAGAGGAGGTTTAGTAATAGGGTTCCGTTGATTACCCTTTGGGTACAGAACCCTAATCATACCTAATGCGTTCATCCTGTTAGTAAAAGAACACAACTCCAAAGGCCGATAGTGCTGATACCTAATTACGATAAGAGGATTACAGTCCAAGGAGGGACCGTGGAAAAGACTAATGTACCGGAAAACTGATGTGATTCCACACGGCTGATACCTACCGGTCAGCTACCTTTTTTCAAAAGTGCGTGTTGTTTACTTCTTGTGGGTGTGAGAAAATGCTGTTTTTTTGCTATTTTGTAATTTGATGTGAAATTCTGTATGTTTATGTTTTTTTTACTCCGAACTCTTAACTTACAAATCTTTTACTACATACAGGGTGTCCGGGACATCATAACGCAAACTTCGCGAAAAGGCTACAGCTGATGCCACTAATCAAATTGTGGAAGTCATTAATCTCGCTAAAGATCGGTTTTTGTGAAAAAAGTGAATTAATGACTTTTTAATTAAAAATCTTATTGGGTTAGGTCAGAATAACGATTATGAGCAGTCTAAAGTAAAAAAAAACTCCTGAAAAAAATGAGAAAATGAGGAAAAAGCCGACGAAAAATTCCAGAATCATGTCCTGGACCCCTGGAAATCGTTTGTGCGTCGATGTCAGAAACACGCTGTGTAATTTTAACATGAATGATGTAATAATAACTTTGTTAGGGTTCCGTACCCAAAGTGAAACCAATGGAATCCGTCTGTCCGTCCGTCCGTCCATCTGTCCGTCTGTCTGTCAGCGGGCTGTATCTCAAGAACCATAAAGGTAGACACTTGAAATTTTCACAGATTGTGTATTTCTATTGCCGCTATAACAAAAAATCATAAAAATCGAGTTTTATGGTACGGAACCCTTCGTGTGCGAGTCTGACTCGCACTTGGTTGTTTTTTTATTCATTTAAAAGATTATGTGTGTCGAGTTTCTTGCATGAAATTACTTTTCCATGTTACTACACTTTAGAATGTTCAACTAAGTTCCTTTTTTTGACAATCCGACCTTGACAATAATTAAACAGTACTTTTAAATGGTTTAGTTCAAATAAATACGCGGGTGCGTTTTTAAGTTCGCGGAATGGGAGGGTAGATGATAAAAATAGGTCATTATCGAGGTGGCCACGACTTCAGCCACTCAATATTAGTATAAATACCAGGTTTTGTCTTATTTGGGTCATTAGTCTTTGAACTATCGTCAAGCAAACAACTCAATCGGGAAGAAAGTGTGCATTATGGAAAAAATCGAGTACCGTGCCGTAATAAAGTTCCTTACCAAGCAAGGAAAGTCAGTTCAAAACATACTGGAAGAGATGGAATTCGTTTACGGGGACTCTTGCCCGGGTAAAACCATGGTTTACAAGTGGCATTGTCTTTTTAAACAAGGCAGGACCTCACTTGAAGACGACCCGCGGCCCGGACGGGCGATAGAGGTGACTACTCCGGAAATCATTAAAAATGTCTAAAAAAATAATATTGGAAGATGCCAGACTAAAGAAGAAACAGTTTGCAGAAATGGTTGGAGTATCGGATACAACAATTTTCAAAATTCTATACATCTTGGTATGACAAAGGTCAGTGCAAGATGGGTGCCAAGAATGCTCACGCCGCCTCAGAAACAACGCCGCGTGGAGTGTTCTCGCACGTTTTTGGACCTCTGTAACGAAGATAAGGATGGACTATTGAGTCGAATTGTTACTGGAGATGAAACTTGGGTTCATCATTATGAGCCTGAGTCAAAACAGGACTCTATGCAGTGGCACAAAAAAGGTACACCACCACCCAAGAAGTTTAAAGTGTCACAATCGGCTGGGAAAATCATGGCAACAGTGTTTTGGGATTCGGAAGGGATTCTATTGACCGATTATAAAGATAAAGGCGTTTCTATAACCGGAGAATACTATGCTTCTATTCTCGAGAGGTTGAAAGAAAGTATTAAAGAAAAAAGGAGGGGAAAATTGACCAATGGTGTCCTTCTTCTTCACGACAACGCGCCTGTTTACAAGAGCCGTGTTGCGTTGGCTGCCCTGCATAAGGTGGGCTTCGATATTTTAGACCATTCACCCTACAGCCCAGACCTGGCTCCCAGTGATTATTACCTCTTTCCAAATCTGAAAAAAGAACTTCGTGGAAAGAAATTTTCAACTGATGAAGAAGTGAAGGACGCGGTTTCAGCTTATTTTTCGGACAAAGACAAAACATTTTTTTATGAAGGTATACATAAGCTAATTGAAAGATCTGAAAAATGTATTAGGGTAGCAGGTGAATATATTGAAAAAGAAAAATAATTTAGTATTTTTATTTTCACTCCTTGCCCTCCATTCCGCGAACTTAAAAACGCCCCCTCGTATATCCATGTCGTACTAAAAAAAGTAAGTTATAATTTACACGATAAATTACAATCTTATATCGGTAACATACATTTAGCACCAAGATATAATATACTTTTAAAGACACTATTTCTGGATTACGAAAAAATACTGTTATAGTTACGTAACACACAACACAACCTGGCGAAATTGGATTTCATAGACCCGTCGGATACTCACTGTGAGTGCTCCTGTTCAGGACATGAGCCACACGTTGGAGTGCCCCGAGTACCTACACTTTGGTCTTAGTGAAAAAAATGAGTTAACAATTTTACGCGACATATTATTATAATCTTACGGTAACACACGTTAAGTACCAAAATATTCCTTTAAAAAACAATGTTTCTGGATTGCGAAAAAACACTGTTTAAATTAAATAATACATCATACGCTAAGTCTTTCCTCCTTTTACTAGCTGACCCGGCAACTTCATATGCGTGCTGACATTTTTCATTAATAATCCGCTCCAATTGGTCTAACTTGATGTTACGAGTATGTAACCTATAGCCTTACTCTATAAATAGGCTATCCAAAACTTAAATATTGTTAAAATTCGAACCAGTAGTTCCTGAGATAAGCGTGTTACATCAAACAAACGGCTTTATAATATTAAAAGTACAGATAAGTAAACCTAAACTTCACTGCCAAAGGATAAATAGTTTTATCCTTAAGTTACGCTGGCAAGAGCTGGCTTAAGTAGGTAATCATGCCTAGCCTTTTCCCAACTATATCGGCTTCCAGTCAAACCGGATTTAGCTGAATACCAGTATTTTACGTGGAGCGGCTGCCTACCAGACCTGCACAACCCAGTAACTGGGTTACACGGTACTTCATGGCAAGACTGGAGTCAGATGAACTGGCTTCTGACTATCCGTAACGACTGCCAAAGATTTAGAAATGACAACCGGGACCAACGGCTTAACGTGCTTCCCGAAGCATGGAGGAAACACGCTAAGTTAAGATCGTCACCCATCCACAGACCAACCTTGGCAAGCGTTGCTTAACCTTGAAGATCGACTCGTGCGGAGCTGGCTTAAGTAGGTACATACCGTAATAATCTCCCTGAAGCCTATCTGAAAAACAATAGAAGATTATCTTATTCTATACAATCAAATTAATATTCGCTTAGAAAAAAATATAAAGTGAAAAAAACAATTCGACTGGAGGCTCTAAGCAAGGTCGTTTGGTCAATAGCTCTTTAGGCCCCAGTGTGGGCGTCTTCTTGGAGGCCGCGACCAGCCTGCCACCTGACCGCGTCCCAGAGTGTCATGGCCATTCGGCAGGCCCTTTTTTTTTTAGGGATGGGAAATCACCAAATGACTCCCCCCGCTCTGGGTGAAGCAAGAGGGAGCGTCAGACTCTTACTGAATAAAACCCATCCGTGTTCCTCCTGGTGCCCTTAGCGTTCCAAGGCTAAGGTACCTCTTTCAAACAGATTCCGCAGCCCCAGCAGATTCGGCTGGCCGTAGGAAATAAGAAAGAAAAGAAGGAAAGAAAAATATTTTTGAAACCACACGGTCTTAGGTGAGGCGGCGATCCTCCTTGCCGGATTGCCACTATGAGACCTGGAGTTGAAAACCCTCGCGCACGACTAAGCGTAGCGCGTGAAGGCGCTACTTCGAGGTGCAAGAGTGCATGATCGCTGCCGCGACAAATCGCAGCACAGCGGACAGAGCTCCGGCAAGTTTCTATGAGTTTTTAGGGTGCCGAAGATCCGTTAGAAACGGAATCCTTATAGGATGACTCAAGTGTCTGTTTGTCCGTCTATCTATCACAGCCAGTTTTTTCCAATTCTACTGGACCGATTCCATTAAAATTTAGTACACATATGGACTTCTGTGACCCAAACACGGACGTACTACGTACATAAATAAATATTGACTATAACGAGAATATGAGGGGTCACTTTTGGGGGTCAAACGTGAAAAAAAAAAAAAAAATGATTTTCTAACTCCAGTCCAGTCCAAATCCAGTGACAAATCAAATGAACTTACTTTGAGGAATTTTGTTAAATTTTAAAAATAAATAGTTTTTGAGTTATTCAAGAAATTAGACCAAAAATTACCATTCCTCCTCTTCCCACTACTAAGCCAAAAATTTTGAAAAAAGATACAGAATATAATAGTATTTTTCCTACAGATTACAAGAAAACTTAAAAAGTCTAACATGTTCCATAAATGGTTTTGGTTCGGAACCCTTGGCACGGGAGTCCGACTCGCACATCTCTAGTACCAGGTCTTATAAGAATACTTAATACTTTTTAATATATTGTTATATTTAAATTTCGCGCCTTTTGCTCAACTGACTTAGGCTGTCATTACTGTTTTAGAGGTACAGAGATTAAAGTCCCGCATACCCCCATTGAAAAGGACGATCCTCCAACCAGGCGGCTGTTGTGCCTGGCGGGCTACTGCCCGATAGTTGATATTCGGGCTGATGTATATGTTCAAATCGCACGGTAAACACTGCTTGCCCGAGGATTTCAACGTTGTAGTTTACTACTAGTTGGATAGATGGCGTCGCGGTTCTTTTTGTTGCGATGTAGATTTGCTCCGTAGGTTTTTCTTGTGGCGGCCTTGATGCCGCTACATCACTCCCCTCCGGAGACCGGAGGTCGATAGTGGATGAGTCGTCCATGCATCTTGAGATACTTGCCAAGCCAGTTGAAAGTTGATTCCAGTGAGTCGGAACTGGAAGTCGCAGAGTTCCGGGGGTGATGATTCGGGGTGATGAGATCTCAGTGAGTCGGGATGATGCTGCAGGCTCCAGTGAGTCGGAGTGGAGCTGCTGCTAGCTCCAGTGAGTCGGAGCGGTGCGACGTAGTGACGTGACTGCTGGCGTCGACCAGGAGAGGTTCTTCATGGCTCTTCATGTGACTGAACGAAGGTGGTGCAGTGTGCTTGCCAAGGTCGCTGATGAGGTTGAGGGTAGAGGCTGAGGATGCTGACCAGGAATGCGCGGCTGCTGCATGCTGGTGGTCAGGATACCCGTAGAAGCCGTGGGTACTGGCTGGCTGAATGACTCGCTGCTCGAGAGCTTGAGAGGTCACGATGAGGAGTGATGATGACGTCACGCTGCGGTAGTTGTACGAAAGCTGCGCTGACGTTCTTTGTCGATGGTCACCAGTTTAGAGGTAGCGGTACAGAGAGTAAAGTCCTGCATACCCCCATTGAAAAGGAGGATCCTCCAACCAGGCGGCTGTTGTGCCTGTCGGGCTACTGCCCGATAGTTAATATTCGGGCTGATGTATATGTTCAAATCGCACGGTAAACACTGCTTGCCCGAGGATTTCAACGTTGTAGTTTACTACTAGTTGGATAGATGGCGTCGCGGTTCTTTTTGTTGCGATGTAGATTTGCTCCGTAGGTTTTTCTTGTGGCGGCCTTGATGTCGCTACACTGTCAAATTTCCCTCTTTTTTACTCTACTCTGTATATTTCTGTAAATAACTACTTGTTTTCATTGAATATTAACAGATTAAGGGCCCAAAGAGCCCGATTAGTTAAAATCAGTGAACAAAATCTACTAATCTCAGTATTCTTTAAGTATTCAAAAACATATAACCTCAACCGCAACGTGCTCAGTTTTAAGAAGAAGAAAAATGTTGTTTTCCGATATACAACTAACATGTCATCGTCAAATAACTCATTGGTATTAATAGCAAAAATAACAGGCCGTGATAACTACGCAACATGGCGATTTGCAGTAAAAACAAACTTGGAGCACGAAAAACTATGGGACTGTGTCGAACCTACTAAGCCAAGCACGGAAATAAAAAAAGAGACGTGACACTAAAGCCATATCAAAGGTAATTCTTCTTGTCGATCCTGTGAATTATATTCATATTCAAGAATTAAGCACTGCAAAGAGGTTTGGGATAGTTTAACCCGCGACTCAGGACTAACGCGCCGGGTTGGTCTACTGCGAGACCTATGCAATACTACAATATCAAGATGTTCAAACGTGGAGGAATATGTTAGTAAAATCATGACAAAAGCTCACAAATTGAGAAACATTGGCTTTCATGTGGACGATTAATTGTTTGTTACACTCTTGTTGTCCAGAAAGTTACAAGCCAATGATAATATAGATTGAAAGTTCAGGTATGAAGATCAGCTCTGACTCAATAAAATCAAAAATTTTAGGTAGGTTGGTAGTCAACATCATACATTTTGCTCTTTCTATCAAGGTTGTATTCATTCGTTCTGCTGTGGTGTGTAAAGTGTGGTCCTCTGATGTATTAATTCAGCATGTATGAGAAAGTTTGAAAAATTTCTATTGACATAGTCAAGGCCATTGTCAGATCGGTCAAGTTTCCCTCCCTTTTCACTCTGTGAACATTAATATTAATATTGTATCTAAATTAAATAAAGTTTTTGAGTATATTTCTGTAAATACGAGTAACTGCTTGTTTTCATTAAATATTAACAAATGATAATTTTTATTTCATAGTAAACAAAACAAGCTTCAAGTAGGTAGGTACCCAATTTGTACGATCAAGTTACGTAAATAAAATCCCGTCTTTTATAACCCTTTAGTATTCTGCTATAGTAAAGTATATCATATAGCTACACATTTCCATAAGATATTCCAGCAATATCGTGTGTTATTGAAAAATTCTTTGGTGCTTTACATGCGTTGCCTCAAGAATTATGTTAATCATGAACACAGCTACTTTTCTTAATACAAGTCTTGTGGCTCATTTTTTTAAATTAATCCTTCATACTGAAAATGTGCTTATTTTGTACGTCTTGGAAGCTGTTAAGTTCAACGCATGTACGAACTAAAAGAGTCATGAATATAAATGTGGATGGATGGAGAGGGAGAGGAATAAATCTACTATCTATTAGGGGTTAATAAGTCAACGGTCTACCTATTAGGGTTCGCTGACAGACAGACAGACGGATGGACTGATGGACGGACAAACAGCAGAGGCTTAGTAATAGGGTAAAAAAAATGAAAAAAAATAATAACGGAACCGAACTTCTGGACGATTTTGTGTTTTTATCTAGTAACTAAGTCTCATTGTTACCGTAGTGTTATAAACACAGTTTTGCGACCTATATTAATTACCATTAGTTAATTAAGTACTTGTTTTCATGGAGTATCGCTACAACCAAATCTTATAATAAAAATAAATAACTAGCAGCCGCTCGCGGCTCCGCCTGCGTGTAATAAGTAATTAGCCCTTCATCTATACTAATATTTTATATACTAATATATAAAGCTGATAAGTGTGTTTGTTTGTTTAAACGAGCTAATCTCAGGAACTACTGATCCGATTTGATTCTGAAAAAAATCTTTCAGTGTAAGATAGCCCATACATATATTATCACGCCACATATTATCACGCTAAGACGAAAATGAGCGGAGCAGACGAAGTAGCGCGGGTCAACTAGTTGCTTTATAAGTTACAGCCTATGTGTTGTTTCAATTTTTTTTTTATTTGTGATGGGTTTGCTTTTGACTCTAGTCTAGTTTAAAGGTTTTTTTTTACTATTGATAGGCACGCGTTTGACTACAATCTCACCTGTTGGTAAGCGATGATATGGTCGAAGATGTAGCACGCCTGCCTAGAAGTAACCTATTCACTCTTGACTTAAAGACTCCCTCGGTTGTAGATATCAGGAAATACAGACTCCGGCAGGAAATTCCACTCCTTAGCTGTACGCACTATGAATGTGTTCCCAAAACGTTTTCTGCGCGTGGGTGGGATGTCTACCATGTACCTACCGGTGGTGCATCGCCGTTCGTCTTATGGTCTGATGACGGAACGGGCTTGGCGGAAATAAATTATGCAAATCCGTCGCACATTCCCTAAAAAACCGGTAGAAAACCGACAGGCTAGCAACTCGTCGTCGACTTTGGGCCTCGTCGCGACGAGCCAATCATTGCCGATGATTCTCTCGGCTCGTTTGTGACACAAGGTCAAGCGGTTATCTGGCAGATCCATCCTAAAGATGAGAGCAGTTTTCCATACACGATCGAACTTGCGCTTGATAGAGTTTGAGTAGAAATACAGTCTCACCCTTGCTAGGATCCTCAACTTCCTTGCAGCAACTTGAGCTTTTGCCTCTATGAACGGGCCAAAATTGAGAGTAGATGTTAGTGTAACCCCAAGTAGTCAAGAAGCCAAATTGGTCGGTTTTTAGCACAGTTGCACCCCGCTAAGATGGAGCTGGGTGGAATTGGCTCCTTTTAGCGGAAAATAGACACGCTTAGGTCTTAGCAGCACTGAACTTGACCAGATTGGCATCGCCCCATTCAGAGACAGCCTGTAAGGACACGTCCAAGCGCTCAACCATAGCCTCCCGGAGAGACAGGATCTTTTTTTTTTTTTTTTTTACGATTGATAGGCACGCGTTTGACCACTATCTCACCTGATGGTAAGCGAGGATGTGGTCGAAGATGGAGCACGCTTGCCTAGAAATAACCTATTCACTCTTGATTTAAAGACTCCCAGGTTGTAGCTATCAGGAAACACAGACTCCGGCAGGGAATTCCACTCCTTAGCTGTACGCACTATGAATGTGTTCCCAAAACGTTTTGTTCGTATGGGTGGGATGTCCACCATGTACCGGTGACGCATCGCCGTTCGTCTTGAGGTCCGATGATGGAACGGGCTTGGCGGAATTAAATTATGCAATTCCGTCGCACATTCCCCAAAATGCAACCGGTAAAAAACCGACAGGCTAGCAACTCGTCGTCGATGTTCAAGACTTTGGAGCTTCGACGCGACGAGCCTCTCATTGCCGATGATCCTCTTGGCTCGTTTCTCAATTGACTCAAGGGCATCAAGCTGGTATCTGGTAGATCCATTCCAAAGATGAGAACAGTATTCCATACACGATCGAACTTGCGCTTGATAGAGTTTGAGCAGCTGTTCCGGCGTGAAGTACCGTCTCACCTTAGCCAGAATCCCCAACTTCTTAGCAGCCACTTGAGCTTTTGCCTCTATGTAAGGGCCAAAATTGAGAGTCAACGTTAATGTAACCCCAAGAAGCTCAAGATGGTCGGTTATCGGAACGGTTTCACCGCGGAAAGATGGAGCTGGGCGGAATTGGCTCCTTTTGGCGGAAAATAGACACGCTTGGGTCTTAGCAGCATTGAACTTGACCAGATTGGCATCGCCCCAATCAGAGACCGCCTGTAGGGACACGTTCAAGCGCTCAACCATTGCCTCCCGGAGAGACCGGATCTGCGACCCACCAGCTCGTGCATCGGACACGTATCTTTCAGCAACAGTGCTGTCGTCTGCATACCCAAAGGTACCGGGTTTAAGCAGATCATTAATATGCAGCAAGAACAGTGTTGCCGATAGCACCGACCCCTGAGGAACCCCGGCATTAATATCCAGCAGTCCAGACGAGCAGCCATCTATGACCACTCAAATAGACCGATCCCTCAGGAAATCTGCGATCCAATCACACAAACCGGCGGGCAGACCGAAGGAACGAAGCTTACTAATAAGGCCATCGTGCCAGACCCTGTCGAAGGCCTTCGAGATGTCAAGGGAGACCGCCAGTGCCTCCCCGTGCTTCTCTATGGCCTCACTCCAGATGTGAATGGCATACGCTAGAAGATCCCCAGTTGACCGATTTCGGCGAAACCCGTATTGCCGGTCACTAAGGATATCATTCGCTTCTAGGTACGCCAGGAGCTTATGATTCAGCACGCGTTCCATAGTCTAACAGAGTATGGACGTTACCGAGATGGGTCTATAATTCGACGGGTCAGCTCGACTACCCTTCTTGGGCACGGGCTGCACGTTAGCTTGCTTCCAAGCCTTCGGCACTTTTCCAGTCTCAAACGAAAGGCGAAATAGGCGTGTCAAGATCGGAGACAACTCAGGCGCACAAGTCTTCAGAACAATTGCCGGTATCCCGTTGGGACCACTAGCCTTGTTCACGTCTAGGTTACGCAGTACCCTACGGACGTCCTTCTGATGAATGCGAATGTTCGACATACTCGACTCGCATTCACCAGGAGAGGCGGAGGGCGTCGCGCCACCAGGATCCAGACGTGAAGATTCCGCAAACAAAGAAGCAAACAAGTTCGCTTTCTCCTCAGCGGAGTGGGCCAGCGTCCCGTCGGGTCTCAGCAGTGGTGGTAGTGAGGGGCGGCAGAAGTTCGATTCGACCGACTTAGCCAGGGACCAAAAAGCCTTACTACCTGCTGGGTATGAAGCAAGTTTGTTCCCTATTCGGCTTATGTGGTCAAACCGAGCCCTCCGTAACACCTTCTTGCAGGACTTAGCAGCCCTGTTGAAGGCTCTCTTCTTCCGACTCACGTCATTTGCTTTGCGCGTACGAGCGTCGACCCATGCTAGGTACGCCGCGTGCTTTAGCGCATCGGCGCGATTGCACTCGGCACCAAACAAAGGACGAGCTTCGCCAGATATTGCTATGTTAGAGAACGGAATGTAGTACTCCATTCCCCTCCGCAACACATCCGTCACGGCGTCCGCGCACGATGTAGCATCAGTGGAAGAAAAGCAAGTAGGCTGCCAAGAGTAACATGCGAAGAAAGATCGCATGCCATCCCAATCTGCTGACTTGTATCGCCATACCCGCCGGGTGCCTCTTGGGCTAGGATCGGGCGGAGAGTAGACAGACACAGACTTCACCAGACAGTGGTCGGAACTACCCAGTGGTGATGAAATCGACACCGAATAGCGGTCTGGATCTGTTGTCAGCAGAAGGTCCAAGCAATTGGCAGTGTGCGAATCAACATCCGGCACCCTCGTTGCCCCCTGGACCAGCTGGGTAAGATTTAACGCAAGCGCTAGCTTTCGCGTCTCTCGTCCAGCATGGTCTGTGCACTGGTATGGGAAGAGCCACTCCTGATGGTGGGCATTGAAGTCCCCCAGTAACACCAATTGGGCAGAAGGGTACCGCTGCTGAACCGCATCCGCCGCCTCACTCAAGTGCTGTGTAAGCCCAGTTGTCTCCAAATCACCGCTGTGCGAACGGTAGACGCATACGTAGACAATTTTGTCTAGACCTGTGTCCACTATAGCCCACAGCGTTGGAGTCGCTGCTGGCGCTGGAGTCTTCAAGGTAGCGGAGACGCCGATAGCAGATGTCGTCCCGGGCGTACATGCATACGCCCGCGCGGGGTCTAAAGTGGTGCTCCAGGGTAAACCCAGGGTAAGACAGGTATGACACGTCCGACGGACATCCGATCTGCGTCTCCGACAGGAACAAGAGCGCTGGTTTCTCGGTCTCAAGATGGTGATGGACTGCGGCGAGATTTGAGTGCAGACCTCGTATATTAGAGAGGTGCACTTTATGCGAAAGGACGTGCTGCCGCTGTACAGTTTTTTTTTTTTATTCCTGTTCATTAATTAACTTGAGTGATGGAGGTTGAGGAGAAGGAAGTGAAATGAGGTTCCAAGCTGCTAACCTTCAGGCACGCCCTGACAGGACGACATCTTTGGGGGACTAGTCTGGAGACAGCGGGGACGCCCGAGCCCCCCCGGGAATGTCCATCGGGCCCTTTCATCTGGTCGCCAACCAGCACGATGGTGCATTCCGGGATTTTTCGTCAGATGGCGGGGCAGCCTTTCATGTGTGGCTAGCACACTACTTGGGCCCCCAACTATCTGCGATCGGCCAGCGGCGCACCGTGCCTCGGATCCCACTACCCTCAAAGACTAGTCTCCCGATACGCCCATGCCAGGGCTAGCCTGGCTGGTCTGCCTGCATTGGAACAACTATTTCGACCCAACTCCTCTGAATTGGCTACACTGAGCATCGTACCGGAACACAGCTAAGCCGCTTGGCGGTACGTCTTTGCCCAGTGGGTGGTCACAAGCCATCGGCCGAAGCCTACCACCAGTTAGTGTCACCTGATTAGCACCACCCGGGGACCACGTGTAGGGTCTTACATTGGGTATTCTCCTACGGACGCGGGTGACTCGGCCCCCAAATCTGGATCTGCGACCCATCAGCTCGTGACACTCGGACACGTATCTCTCAGCAACAGTGCTGTCATCTGCATACCCAAAGGTACCGGGCTTAAGCAGTTCATTAATATGCAGCAAGAACAGTGTTGAAAATGCCTGAGAAACCTCGGCATTAATATCCAGCAGTCCAGACGAGCAGCTATCTATGACCACTCGGATCAAATCCGCGATCCAATTATACAATCCGGCGGGTAGATCGAAGGATGGAAGTTTACCAATAAGGCCATCGTGCCACGTGCCTAACTCTGTCGAAGGTCTTCGAGATGTCAAGGGGACCGCTAGTGCCTACCCGTGCTTCTCTATAGCCTCACTCCAGATGTGAATGGCATAGGCTAGAAGATCTCCAGTTGACCAATTTGGGCGGAACCTTTATTGTCGGTCACTTAAGATATCATTCGCTTCTAGGTATGCCAGGAGCTTTTGATTTAGTACACGTTCCCTAATTTTACAAAGTATGGATGTTACCGAAACGGGTCTATTATTCGACGGGGCCGCTCGACTACCCTTCTTAGGCACGGGCTGCACGTTAGCTTGCTTCCAAGCCTTTGGCACCTTTCCGGTCTCAAACAAAAGGCGAAATAGGCGTGTCAAGATCGGAGACAACGCAACAAGGTGACAGAGACAAAGCCGACGATGGAGTGAGCTTATCCAGATTTCACCGTAACTTTGAAGAGATTAGGTTAGGTTGAATGTGTTTGGAAACACAAATATTAGGGACCGTCTCCACGGGCGAGAGAATGGCGACGACATTATCGTCCGTACCACGTATTTCCATAACGGCTCTATGAACGTGTCTCCACACGACAATATTATCGCGGCGATTCAATGTATGAAAAATGTCAACCCGCCGCGATTCTCTCGTTCGTGGTGACGGTACCTTAGCAGCTGTACTGTAAAGTGTTATCAAAATCCCTTCCGATGAATCGAGAGATCTTGAAAATGAATTATTTTCATAATCTTGTTTGTCGGAAGGAACAAATCGAATTACCATACATTTTGTGGCTCTAATTATCATAATTACAATCATGTGGCCAATTCTATGTCGTGAGAATGTTCGTGACTGTGACCATTTGTTCCTAAGAATTCATTAATAACACAAGGTAACTCATTAAATGGAGGAAAACAGATTAGGTATATGTTCCGTTGATTTAGCCTTATTTTCCAAGAAACAAAATTAATTTCGCTATTTGAATGATAGATAAGTTACTAAATTAATGAAATATATAAACATGAATATTAACATCTTTGTGCGTCTTATTAAATCATGTTACATTTTTAATAACATGATTAAATATGTAACATGATTTAATAAAACGCATAAAGATGTTAACAGCCGCAAGGGTTGATCTTTAAGGTTAAGATAGGACTGCGAAGGTTGGTCTGTGGATAGGTGACCATCTTAACATAGGTATTAAGTTTCCTTCAAGCCTCAGAAAGCACGTTGAGCCGTTGGTCCCGGTTATCATTTGTAAATCTTTGGCAGTCGTTACGGATTGTCAAAAGTCAGTAAATCTAACTCTAGTTTTGCCAAGAAGTATCGTGTTACCGAGTTAATGGGTTGTGGAGGTCTATTAGGCAGCCGCTCCACGTTAAACACTGGGTTATCTATCATAAGTTTGGAAACATTTAACAGAATTTCAATTCAATTAAAACTTTTAAACTATTATTGTATTGCTTTTTTAATTCATAGATTTATTATCAATTCGTTTTTTTTCGCCACTCCGACGTTTCAATAAGATTTGTTCGAAATATTATTTTTCCGAACATTCATTATACCAGTGTTTTAATTTAAAAGTGATGTTATGGTGATGTGGTAGTGGTGGTTGTGATGTTGATGGTTAACAAAAGTGGCTTAAAGTGGTCCCAGTAAGACTACTTGCTTCAAGCTTGCAGCATGTAAGTGTAATATATTTGGGTTTACCCACATAAGAAAATTAGTAAGTAAGGTCACGTACAAATAAGCCTGCATGATTGTAACCGTTGAGTTCGCATTATACGCTCGCTACAAGCTGACGTCCTTTTATTTATTACTCCCAACACTTCAGTGGCGACGAGGATCACTATTTGTGCGTTATAATAATCATCGAATTTCGTCTGTAATTATTCGAGGAAAATGTCGGTCGGCAAAGTCGGGAAGATTCGCGATTTTGATGTGAAGTCAGGCAACTGAACTTTGTACGAGAAGCGGTTGCAGATGTTTTTCAAGGTCAATAAGGTCGAGAAGGACATGTGGCTGCCGATGTTGATCACGGGCGTGGGTGATGAGGCGTACGAATTGCTGAGCACGCTGTGTAATCCAAGGAAACCAGGGGATTTAACGTACGAAGAGGCCGTTACGATTTTGGAAAATCACCTACAACCGAAACCTGCGGTCATGGCGGAACGGTATCGGTTCAGACAAAGAAGACAGAAAGACGACGAGAGTATAACACAATATCTGACCGAGTTGAAGAAACTCTCGAAAACTTGTGAGTTTGGTGCAAACTTGGAGGAGAATTTGCGCGACCAGTTCGTGTGCGGAGTGAAGAGTGACGTCATCAGGCAAAGGTTGTTTGCGGAAGACAGTTTGACGTACTCAGGAGCAGTCAAATTGGCGGTTGGGCTGGAGGCGGCCGAGCGGGATGCGGCAGTCGTGGAACAGAAAATGACGGCGGAGGCATCGGCAATCGTGAACACGTTGCGGGAAAAGCGTGGGCGCGGTCAGTTTGCGGACAATGCAGCGGACCAACGAACGAACCACGGGCGTGTGGCGCGGGACACCGAGAAGGGCGCGGGGAGCTGCACGGCGTGCGGCTGGCGCGGGCACAGCAAGGAGGAGTGCCGCTATAAGCATTTTGTTTGTAGTAAATGCAAACAAAGCGGACACTTGAGGCGTGTTTGTCCGCGGATGGAGGCGAACAGTGGCAGAGGGAAGAGGCGCGGAGTGAACCACGTGGATGCCACCACGAGCAACCATCCGAGGGCACGAGCGGAAGACTCCAGTTCGGACGAGCTTGAGGAAGAACTTCATCAACTATATTTGAGCGGCTACAACCCGGTGAGTTTATCATTTCTGATTGATGATAAAACATTAAAAATGGAGCTAGATACAGGCTCGGCAATTTCATGCATCAGTAAGAACACATATGATAAACTTTTCAACAATAGAGTAATTAAGCCATTTAATTTGGTGTTAAAATTTTATGATGGTAGCAATATAAAACCACTAGGGGTTATAAGACCGAAAGTTCAATACAAAGATAAAATTAAATATCTAGAACTGTTTGTGATAGACGGGGGTACAACTTCCTTGCTGGGCAGGCAATGGTTAATAGAATTGGGTATTAAAATACCTCCATTTCAACAAGAGATTATCCATAGTGTACACAAAATGTCTGATACTGTCGATTGTTTGTTGAACAGGTATAAAGAATTGTTCAGCGAGGGACTGGGACGGTACACAGGCGGCAAGGCAACGCTCCGGTGTTTTGCCGCGCGCGCCCGCTGCCTTACGCTCTGAGGGGTCAGGTCGACGCGGAGTTGGACGCCATGTTGCGCGCGGGCATCATCGAGCCCGTCGAGTGCTCGGACTGGGCGACGCCTTTGGTACCGGTACGTAAAGCGGACGGAGGACTCCGTATCTGTGCGGATTACAAAATAACTTTAAATCCTGTCTTACTGGTCGATAGATATCCGTTACCCAAGATAGATGACTTGTTAGTGAGTTTAAACGGTGCTAGTAATTTCTCAAAAATTGATTTGTCCCTTGCTTACAACCAGATTGAATTGGATAATACTAAAGATTTAACTGTAATAAACACACATCGAGGTCTTTTTAAGTACAATAGACTTGTGTTTGGGTTGGTTTCTAGTCCGGGCATCTTCCAGCGTATTATGTCGAATTTACTTAGTGGTATTCCGGGGGTAGTAGTATTTTTAGATGATATCATCATCGGAACGGCGGGAACACAGGATAATCACTTGGAAACGTTAGAAAAAGTGTTCCAGCGGTTACAAAGTCACGGTATGAAGCTAAAAGGGAGTAAATGTTCATTTATGGTTAACGAAGTCAAATACTTAGGTTATGTCATATCAAAAGATGGGGTTAAAGTAGATTCAGATAAAATAAAAGCAATAATAAAAATTCCAAGGCCAACAGATATTTCAGAGTTGCGTTCCTTTTTAGGTTTAGTTAATTTTTATGCTAAATTTGTTAAGAATTTGAGTACTATTTTGTCACCACTGTATGAACTTTTAAAAAAAGAGGTTAATTGGAAATGGAGTGCGGAGTGCGAAAAAGCGTTTGTAAAAGTTAAAAAAAATATTAGTAGGCGCAAAGGTATTAGCTCATTATGATCCAAACAAGCCGTTAGTGTTGACATGCGATGCGAGTGCGCGGGGCGTAGGCGGTGTGCTCACACAGCCGGGCGCCGACGGCCGCGACCACCCGGTAGTGTATGTGTCACGCGCGTTGAATAACGCCGAGAAACATTATTCACAAATAGATCGGGAGGCGTTAGCTATCGTATTTTGTTTACAAAAATTACATCAGTATATTTATGGTCGACGTTTTGTCTTGCGTACCGACCACAAACCGTTAGTAAGTATATTTGGACCAAAACACGGTGTACCAGCGATGGCCGCGAGTAGATTACAACGCTGGGCAATTATTTTATCTGCATATACGTACGATATTGAATATGTAAACACTAAACAAAACGGTGCGGACGGGCTGTCGAGACTGCCGGTTCCGTGCAGTAGCGATGAGTCACTGCGGGTCCCCGAGCAAACGTATTTACATTTTGCACAAAATGCCTTATTATTAGATTATAATACAATTAAACAACAAACTATGGTAGATCCAATGTTAGGTAGGGTTTTGAATTATATTCGTGATTTATGTGGCCAACGGATAATGATATTCGAGAATTACAGCCGTATTTTAACCGCCGTAAGGAACTGTACGAAGAGCTAGGCTGCGTGATGTGGGGGCACAGGGTAGTGATTCCTGCAAGTGGTCGAGCCAGGGTACTACAGGAATTACATGAACCTCATATGGGCATAGTTAAGACGAAGGCGTCAGCTAGGAGTTATGTGTGGTGGCCGGGCATAGACGAGGCGATTGAGGCCACGTGCAGGGAGTGCGCGGTGTGCGCGGGGGAGGCGGACGCGCCGCAGCGGCACGCGGTCACGCCTTGGCCCTGGCCTTCGAGACCGTGGGCGAGGGTGCATCTGGATTTTCTAGGGCCTATTTTCGGAAAAATGTATTTAATTATGGTTGACGCTAGAACTAAATGGTTAGAAGTATTTCCTGTACCTAGTACGGCGGCTAGTTCTACCATTGAAAAGCTTACCGAAGTTTTTTCTAGATGGGGTTTACCGAGACAGATAGTCTCAGATAACGGACCACCGTTCACGAGCAAGGAAATGGCAGACTTTTTGGCTAGTCAGGGTGTAGATCACGTTTTTTCTGCTCCGTACCACCCAGCATCGAATGGGGCTGCAGAAAATGCAGTGCGTACGGTTAAAAGAATTATAAAAAAAGGTTATAAACAAAAAGAAAACATTAATGTAGCACCACCGAACGTCTACAACTACGCGCCACACAACACTGCTGTGTCGCGACGCCACTTACGCACACAACGTTAGCCGCCTCGCGTATATAAGGGGTCGACGCGGCCCGGAGCAGGCAGTAGTCCGGTTTAGTAGTTGACAACCCTCTAGGGTTGATAACTGCGAGTGACCATCGACAAAAAAAAAAAAAAAAAAAAAAAAACCGGAGCAGGCAGTCTGTGCTAGCGCGCCGCTGTTTCCACGCATTGGAAGAGCTCGCCTAGTCTAGACGCACCCCCCTCGCGCCCCGCGGTGACGTATCCTGCTTGTTTCGCGACGCTCCTCGCATCACGAACTCGCTGGGAACGTACCGTGTAGCATTGTTTACCGTCGTACTTGCTTATGTCTAGTTTGTGTACACCATTGTAAACTGGAATAAACTAATTGTTTATAGTGACCTAACGTTTTAATTATTGACCGTTACAAACTGGCGCTCAACGTAAAGGCCCGAAAACAGGCTAGCCCAAAATCAAGATTACGAAGGAACATAAAGGAGGAACCGTTAACAACCATGAATTTGTCAGCTGAGCAATTCGAGAAGTTACTGTCAGTGATTGGTAACCAACAGCGACGAGGCTCTTTCGCTACTTGCAAGATTACATTTAATGGTGCCAGAGATACTGAATCGGTAGAATCTTTTCTGGCTGCAGCTTCAGTATTCAAGTCCGTAGAACAGATCTCTGACGAAGATGCCATCATGAGCGCTCCCTTAATTTTGAAGGAAGACGCAGTCACCTGGTGGAATGGGATAAAGGATCAGGTGAAAACGTGGGAGGAGTTTGAGTCAAGAGTTCGCCATGCCTTTGCTCCTAAAAGGCCTGCGTACCAGCTGTATCAGAACGTTGTGAACATTAAACAAGGTGAGGATTAATTAACAGAAGTGTTTGTGGCTAAGAAGAGGGCTCTGATTGCACAAATGCCCGAGCCACACACTGAGACCCAACAAATCGATATGATCTACGGGCAATTGAGGTACAAGATAAGGGTGAAAATGGCACGTGAAACTGTCAATACTTTTGACGCCCTAGTGAAGGCAGCCAGGGGAGTGGAAGAGCTACTGGTTGAAAAGGAAATGCCAGAAGAAGGTACGGAGAAAGGAAAAGAGACAGAAAAGGTGTCATTTAAAAAGAAGCGTTGCACGTACTGTCGATTGCCTGGCCATTCAATTGAGACATGTCGGAAGAAGGAGAAGAAGGATCTCGCTTCTGGTAGTAGTACGTCTGCCGCTAAACCTGCGCTTACAAATGCCGCTATAGGCACCCAAGCGCCATCACCTTCTACACCAAAGTTTGCATGTTACGGATGTGGAACACCAGGAGTGATCCGATCAAAATGCACAACCTGCGCCAAGACTGCACCAAAGGCGGAAAAGGCTGAATTAAGTTTCTGTTCCATGGACACTCAAGCAGATGTACGTCCTAGGCCGATTATTGGTATTGTCATAGGCAAAATAACCGGTAGCGCTTACGTGGATACTTGCGCAAAAACGAGCGTTGCATCATACACGCTATACAAATGCCTACGAAAACTTGGATTTGCATTCCAGACACAACAGCTTGTGGTGAAACTGGCTGATGGCACGAAGACCACGAGAGAGGTTTTGACCGTTAAAGCACCCGTCAGTATCTGTTTCCGTGTTGTGCAAACGTCTTTTATCGTGTTCCCGGAAGCTCGAGAATCTCGCACACTGTTGGGCGTTGGCTTTATCCAGGATGCTAAGATGGTACTTAACGTTCCGCAGATGACATGGCATTTCGAGGATTACCCTGATGAAATCTTCGACCTCCAAAACGAAGATGCTGAAGAGATATCGATGGTCAAGGTAGAGGCTACGCCCGTTTATTTTAATACTCAGTTGCGGTCTATGCTAAAAGATGTCGAGCTGCCTGAATTTATTTCTCCTATGTCGATAATTTCACGAGATGAAAGCGTACTAGAACCGGCGCTGCCACAATCCAGTGCATGTACTCCAGCCACTGGCAGTCCATTATCCAGTGGAGAACCAGCACTCCCCGAAACGAGTGCCTGCACCACAAACACGATGCCATATCACGTAGTGCCAATTGAGCTGTCCCCTATTCCAAGGAAGCGATCCCGACCATTATTTGATAGGTATTCTCCGAGGTTCGTAGACTTTATGGTCCGTGATGCCCAAATGCAATTTCACGATGCTCCGTGTGAACTATCTCCACACTCCAAGGCACTCTTCCCTAGCGACCATAGTAATAGCAGCAATGATGTCGAAATTGGATCTTTGGAAGTGGAACAGGTCTCATCGGACACCCTAGATGCAACTCAAAAGTCACAACTGATGGAAGTGCTATGGGATTATCAAGAAGTTTTCGGCGAAGGTGGAGGGCCAACTACCCTCGCTGAACATTGCATCGACACGGGTGAGCATAACCCCATCTCTGTACCTCCATACCGCCTCTCACCGCCACGCATGGCAGTGTTAAAGAAAGAGGTAGAGAAGATGTTGGACAGTGGAGTAATTGAAGCATGCTCATCACCCTGGTCCGCACCCGTTGTGATGGTACCAAAGAAAGACGGTTCAGTACGAGTTTGCGTTGATTACCGAAAACTTAATGCCATAACGGTTCCCGACAAGTATCCTATCCCTCGAATTGATGATCTGCTTCATGCTGCTAAGCCAACGCCTTTCATGTCGACCCTGGATTTACGCGCTGGCTACTGGCAAGTTAAAGTTAAACTTGAGGATCAGGACAAGACGTCATTCATAACTCCATTCGGTATGTACCGTTTTAAGAGGATGCCATTTGGACTTCGCAATGCGCCCTCCACGTTCCAGCGTCTGATAGACAGGATTCGAATTAGCCTGGAAAATGTAAAGATGCTGGCGTATTTAGATGATCTAATCATTTTTTCGGCTAACTATCAAGCACACCTATTGGATCTGAGTAAGGTACTAAGTAAGCTGAAAGAGAGCAACCTTCATGTAAATTTTAGTAAGTGCCGATTTTGTTGCTCAACAATTAAGTATTTAGGGCACATTATTACTCCAGAGGGTCTGAAGGGTGATCCTGAGAAGGTAGCAGCAATACTAGCCTATCCAGCACCCAAGAATCTGAAGCAACTGATGACATTCCTGCAGACCTGTTCCTGGTACAGGCGATTCATACCAAACTTTGCCGGAATCAGTGAACCACTCTCCCGTTTAACTAGGAAAAACTCAGTATGGACTTGGTCAGCGGAACAGGAGCAAGCTTATCAAGAGCTCAAAATACGTCTTACATCCACCCCAGTTTTACGACAAGCCGACGAGACGAGAGGTTATGTTATCAACAGTGATGCAAGTAACTATGCACTTGGAGCAGTTCTAGTGCAGGGGGAGGGAGAGGACGAGCATCCCGTGGAATATGCTAGTAGGCTGATGACCCCTGCAGAACGCAATTATTCCACAACCGAGAGGGAGGCACTTGCAGTAGTTTGGGCGATCAAAAAGTTTCGTGGATACATTGAAGGCCTCCCAGTTACAGTGGTTACGGACCATCAAGCCCTGAAGTGGTTGATGTCATTGCGGTCTCCAACTGGTCGATTGGCTAGATGGGCTTTGCAGATACAGGCGTATGATATTACCATTAAGTATACACCTGGTAGGACGAATGTCGTTGCAGCAAAGCACTGAAAACACTAGTGGAATGTGTAGCGTAGCCGTCGATATGCCGCAGAGACCCTCATCTGAAATTAGGGCCGAACAGCTAAAGGATGAAAATATCGCCAGCGTCGTGACTGCCTTAGAAGATGCAGATCGTAAAGATAATGCCGTGTACTGGAGCAACAAAGGATACGTCATGAACAACGGTTTGTTGTACCGATATCACCCATCGGATGACTCAGATGAGGCTCAGCTCGTAGTTCCTCAACATGAATGGGCAAACGTTCTTTCAGTATACCACGATGACCCTTTGGCGGGACATTACGGCGCTGATAAGACATATCAACGCATCTCGAAGCGATATCATTGGAAGGGTATGAGAAAATATATCGAAGCATATGTTAAGAACTGTGTTGCATGTCAGAGGTTTAAGCCATCCAACCTGAAACCGGCTGGTTTGCTCCAAACCACGCCTGTCAACCAACGTTTTGAAACCCTCGCCTTCGACTTGTTTGGACCTTTGCCGTCAACTACTAGCGGTAAGACATGGATACTGATAGTTGAAGATATTGCTACTGGATGGATAGAATTATTTGCTTTGGAAACTGCCAGCGCTGAAAATTGTTCGACAGTTTTGATGAACGAGATTTTCCTTCGATACGGTGTGACAATGGACCACAATTTGTGAGTGCTGTGATGCAGCAATTAACCTATTGTCTACAAATCAAGCACTCATTCACACCAGTGTATCACCCAGCGGCAAACCCGGTGGAAAGGAAAAACAGAGACTTAAAGACCCAACTGGCCATTTTAGTAGGAGATGAACATGGAAGTTGGAGTGATAAGTTACCCAGCATACGGTTTGCGATGAATACCGCAACCTGCCTCACTACAGGACATACGCCAGCGTATTTAACATTTGCACGAGAACTGCGTACTCCAGATGACAATACTCACGATTTTCGTCAGATTTTGCTGTCAGAAAACTTTGTGCCTGAAATTACGCCGAAGTTACTACTTCTCGCCAATACGCTGAACAAAGCTAGAGATGTCAGAGAGAATCTAGAAGAACGCAGGAAGAAGATGGCAGACAAAGGACGTAGAGAAGATCCTGGTTACTCTCCCGGTGACTTGGTATTAGCAACTACCCATCCAATCAGTAATGCTGCTCGAGGGATTAGTGCTAAATTCTGTCCTCGCAGGGATGGACCCTATCTAATCCTAGCACGTCATGGTGCTTCTTCCTATCTGATTTCAGATCCCACTACTCCAGATAAGCCCCTTGGAGTGTATCATACATCCGCCTTGACTCCGTTTCAAGGCCATGCGGCAAGTCCACTTCCTCCGCCGGTGCGCCCACTGAAGAAACGCGGGCGTCCGCCTAAACCTAGGCCTAACCCTAAAGGCGCCACTCCGCCCTCACGTGGACGAGGACGACCACGGCGACACGTGTCTCGCCCAGCTCAGTCGGTGGAGCATTCATCTTGACTGGCTACTCGTCGAGGCGACTTCGCATCCAGAGGGGGAGCCTGTAGCACCACCGAACGTCTACAACTACGCGCCACACAACACTGCTGTGTCGCGACGCCACTTACGCACACAACGTTAGCCGCCTCGCGTATATAAGGGGTCGACGCGGCCCGGAGCAGGCAGTCTGTGCTAGCGCGCCGCTGTTTCCACGCATTGGAAGAGCTCGCCTAGTCTAGACGCACCCCCCTCGCGCCCCGCGGTGACGTATCCTGCTTGTTTCGCGACGCTCCTCGCATCACGAACTCGCTGGGAACGTACCGTGTAGCATTGTTTACCGTCGTACTTGCTTATGTCTAGTTTGTGTACACCATTGTAAACTGGAATAAACTAATTGTTTATAGTGACCTTACGTTTTAATTATTGACCGTTACATTAATTTATTTTTAAATACCTTCCTTTTGCATTACCGTAATACGGAGCACTGTTCAACAGGGGAAAGTCCAGCCACATTGATGTTAGGTAGGAATTTACGTACCAAATTAGATGCATTAAAACCAGATATAGAAAATAAAGTCAGGAAGGCTCAGGAACGACAACAGAAAGCTGGAACGGACGTCAAACGTTCTTTAGAGATAGGAGAGGAAGTATGGATGAGACAATATAGGGGAAATGAAAAATGGAGTCCGGGGCAGGTAGTAGACAAAATGGGTACTACAGATTATAAAGTTATGGACTGTTCAGGCAAGAAAAGCCATAGACACATTGACCAGTTAAGACAGCGATCGCGAAGCTCATTGAGTTGTCCGACTAGCACATCCGAACGGAGTTCTCTTGATGCGGAACGTCCCGACTATCCCGAGGTGACGAAGCCAGCGTCAGTCCCCGGAGAGTCTCGGAGCCCTCGGAGCGTGAGAGCGCTTGTAGACGTCCGTTTTTTTCGCCGGATAACGGACCGTGTTTTTTGCCGGATTCGCGGTGGTGTATGAATTATAATGAATGTGTGTACATGCACCGGACATCGGTCCGGCGAACAATTTACGCCGGATGCACCACCGCTTCCCCTCGGCGCGACGGACACCGGTCCGGTGTAAGAAAGGGCGGTCATCCACGCCAGTGTATTGGTGCGTGTTGACGCTGCCGGACGTATTGCCTGTTTTCTGTTAATTGAGTGCCGTCTACCTGCGTTCTAACGCATATAGACGGCAGTCCATCCATCCGGTAAAAAAAATATGTATACAAGGATAGCCGTTTATTGACGGTCCGTTATCCGGTGAAAAAAACGGACGTCTACAAGCGCTCTGAGGGAGTTCAGTCCGGTTCGAACCGCGACTACCGTTGAGTTGCCGTCTACATCTGCTTCTGGATCAGTACCTCAGTAATGTACCCAGTCTTGAGGAACAGGTGATAGTTTCCCAATCCGAGAATGCTGTTCCAGAGGTAGTCCGCCCCCGTCCTGTACGGGCGTGTCGCTTAAAAAGACCGCCCCAATATTGTGATAGCTAAACATTTACCTATTTCACTTATTTCTGAATTAAATTATACTGGTAGCTATCGAAGACTAAGTTCCTATTTCAATTATGTTTGTATAACGTTGTAAACAGTTTTAAGATATAAAATAGTTAGTGTTAAGGTTTATATTTTGTGTATTTTAGTTTTATATAATTTAGGATATGCATTATTTAAGGTGGAGGATTGTAATATATTTGGGTTTACCCACATAAGAAAATTAGTAAGTAGGTCACGTACAAATAAGCCTGCATATTTGTAACCGTTGAGTTCGCATTATACGCTCGCTACAAGCTGACGTCCTTTTATTTATTACTTCCAACACTTCAGTAAGCAGCGTCCAAGCAGGTATGCAACATGCAAGCAGGCATGTGACAGCATGTAAACAAGCATGCAACATGCAAGCAGGCATGCAACATGCAGCGAGCATGGTTTCTGTCACGACTCCAGCGCTGCGGGGTTTAGGCGACCCCACGCGAACTTATCGTCGCAGATGCTTTTAACGCTCACCACCGCAGCTTCAGCCGCGACGGCGGGCCTTCAAACCATCTGCTCCTCAGCTCGCGGTCCACCCCACCCCTCCGCGTGTACGTGGACTTAAATTTCACTCTAGTGGTAGGGCAGACACCCCACCGAGGGTGTTCCCACGTTGCCGAACCGAACTCTCGCCGAGTTCCAGAACTCCCTTATAGAGGTGGGCGTCGTCGACTTTGGTTATCATTCCCGACCCGTGCTCTTTTTTTGAGACTTCAATGCCAAGCATTTGGCTTGGGGTTCTCGTTATACGAACACATGGGGCAGGATAGTGGAGGACTGGGCTCTGGAGACAGGCCTGGTCGTCCTAAACCAGGGTTCTGTCCCGACATGTGTGCGGATGCAGGGAGAGTCCGTGGTGGACATCTCATTCGCCGTCCCTGCTTTGTCACGTGACATTGACTGGCGCGTATTAGAGGAGGTGGAAACCTATTCCGATCACTGGTATATCCGGTTTGACGTCTCCGCCCAGACCTCAACCGCGCCAGTCCGACAGGCCCCGACCGGTCCGCGGTGGGCGCTAAAGCAGCTGAACCGGGAGCTCCACCTGGAAGCTTCGATCGTGCAGGCCTGGGTGTCACCTCCGGACAGACCTGCTGATATCAACGACAAACAAGTGGTTCCGGGAGGCCATGTCCGATATTTGTGACGTGGCCATGCCCCGGGTTAAGCCAGGACGCGCCTGCTGCCAGGTGTACTGGTGGTCGCAAAGGCTGGGGACGCTGCGCTAGGCAGGCGTTGCCGCACGGCGCCGAGAGACCAGGCACCGGTGGCTCCGTATCTGCCCTCCGGATGCGCAGGTCAGAGAGGTGGAGCTGTACAAGTAGTACAAAGTGGCTAAGGCCGCCCTCCGAGCGGGGATCTTGCGGGCCAAGGATCTGGCTCGCAAGGAGATACTGGAGTCTCTGAACGGGGAACCGTGGGGAAGACCCTACGAAACGGTGCGAAATAAGCTCTACATTGACGCCTAGTCACATACTCCCCCGCCTATGGCTCCGCCACCTACGGTGCCCGATGCGGACTGCACCGATGATGATGCTCCTGAGGTGACTGAGGTAGATCTGAGAGTGGCGGTTAACAGGCCAAATATACCGCCCCAGGACCCGATGGCTTACCTAAAAAGGCTCAGTCCTGGCTTTGGAGGCTCTCGGGACTCGACTAAGAGGGTTCCTAAGCGCGTGCTTGGAGAGGGGCCAGTTCCTACTTCGTTGAAAGACCGGGAAACTGGTCCCCATTAAGAAGCCGGGGCGCCCTGTAGACTCTCTGTCCGCATACCGGCCCATCGTGATGCTCGATGAGGTGGGCAAACTCTTTGAAAGAGTAATTGCAAACCATCTCGTCGAGCACCGAGTGAGGGTAGGGCCGGATTTGGCGGAGAAACAGTTCGGTTCGGCCGCTCGACGGTGGACGCCATCATGCGCGTGAGAGCCCTCTCGACGGGGGACGAGGTTTCCCGAGGCGGGGTCGTCTTGGCGGTGTCTCTAGACATCGCCAATGCCTTCAACACTCTGCCCTAGAGTTGCATCAGGGAGGCACTTACCGACCGCCGACCGACGTGTTGTTGTTACGAATGGCATGTGGAGGCGCTACGCCGGGGCGACACTGCTCTGCCGCGGCAAATTGCAGCACAGCGGACGGAGCTTCGGCAGGATCTCATGGCAGTATGGAGACAACGACTGTCGCAACATAGCACTGGGTACGCCATTATTGCGGCGATAAATCCCCTCTTTGAGAAGTGGCTAGAGCGGCGCCACGGCGTCTTTACCTTCCGCTTGAGGCAGGTACTCACTGGACACGGTTGTTTCGGGAGGTACCTGTTTCGAATACGGCGGGAGGATACATCCGGATTTCAATACTGCGAGGATGACCCGGAGGACACGGTGGAGCATACGGTGGAGGTTTTCCCTGCTTGGGCGGAGCACTGCCGTGTTCTCGTTGAGGCAATCGGCGGTGGGTATCTCTCGTGTCCGGCCCTGGTTCATGCCATGGTTTGGAGCAAGGAGACATGGGAAGCGGTCACCTCCTTTTGCGAAGCAGTAATGCTAGCAAAGGAGGAAGTTGAATGCGTGAGAGAGAGGGAAACCTCACGCCTCAGCCGCCGCAACAGAAGAAGACGACCCGGGCATCGGGAGTCGCAGGACAATTCTCGGCCACCGAAGGCACGGGTCTGTGGACGGCGAGCATTGGATGGCTCGCCGTCTGATCAGAACCAGGCCCGGGTCGGCGGTGCGCTGCGATCCCAACGTGCCTCAAGGAAGAAGGGGGCTACTAGGGCCAGTGCCTGCTGGGGCTGCGGACTTCGTTTGAGAGAGGCACCGTACTCTGGAACGCAAAGGGCACTAGGAGGAACACAGTAAGAGTCTGACACTCCCTCCTGCTGTACCCAGAGCGAGAAAAGTCATTTGATGATTTCCCATCATAAAAAAGGGGTAGGGCAGACAAGACCGCGTGAAGTCGGTTTTGCAGCGATTGGTTTCTGTCACAAAATTTTGTGTGCACAACTTATTGACATTTTATTAATTAAAATAAAAATGCTTCCAAGTACCCGGCTATATACTTGTGATAAATTATTTGTAAAATGTTGTTTTGGTGTGGTGAAAATATGGCAAATAAATCAAAAGTTCAAAAGAGGCTTCGGCCAATAACAAAACGTTATATGGAAATCGTCGAAATATAGTTCGGTAAAATAATACCTATGCCACATGATACTTTGATGATCTAAAAATATGTCAAATAATCCATATAGAAAATAAAACGTCGCACGTCGGTCAATAGTTTTCTGTAAAATCAAATTCGAACAAAAAAAGGTCGGAAAAAATAATTGTACTTATTTATATTGGTTCGCCATCTTTGTGTATTGAATTGTGCCGTTACTTACCTAACCACGCATGGTCATCGGATTCAAACGTATAATATGCAAAGGAGATGTTTCAAAATGGGCCAGGTCTATGTACATTACCTCATAAAAAAGAGAAAAATCCGTATAATTCTGGAAAAATACATTTAATTCATTTAAATATTTACTTTTATGGTAGTTAATTGATGTTTGTAAATTACTTTTATCGATTTTCAACATGGCGTCGCACCGATTTAGTTACAGATCATAGAAAAATAACTGTCAGCTGTCATAACAATGTCACTTCAGTCACTTTCGTCTAGTTGCCGGTAAATAAATATGACAGAAATAAATGTCAAACGTCATTAATCAATCAAAAAAGACAGCTTACCACCATGACGGGTTTTTGTTGCGTGTTGCAATTTCAAGTGTAATTTCTTTTGTTTTACCAGCAAACAAAGCCATTTTAAAGAAATTGGACAGTTGAGAACTGTTTTAAATATATTTGTCTATTTTTAAGTATGTGTACAAGGACCTGGCCCAGGGTCCATACATTTTGGAACATCTCCTTTCAGGTCTGAAATAAATGTCTTTAAATTTTGTTACAAGACGGGGACCCATTCATAATAACTTATACTTTATAACTAACAATGCAAATCAAATAAAAGAAAAACTCAATCAAACATTTTAACTCCGGAACGCGCTCAGATACCGCTAAGTCGTGCCCTCAATAATTCTATTTCGAAAAATTACTTAACAGATGTTACTACTTTTAATTTTTGATAAACACAAGTCTAATATATTATAATCATATAAATAACTGTTCTCATTTCTTCACGAAGTATTAATTCAAGTTATAACAAGCAGTGAAGAAATAGTTAAAAGTGCCTATCATCAGTGTACAGCCCGCGAGTGCACAGAATTCTGACGTTTGTGTGAACGTTTTAAAAGTTAAAGTCCTGCGTACGCGCAATCCTCATCGCGCTGTCAGTGCTCCCGGTGGTTCATGGTGCGTTCCAGCGACAAATATAAGCGAATTTGTTGCATCACTGAATAGTACTAGTAGCGCCACCCCGACCAAAAGCAGTACTAATTGTTTTAACTACGTACACGGTGGTTCTCTTCAACCCTAAACTCGTGGTACCTAAGGAGAAAAATGAACTCATTTTTGATGAAACGCACGCCACCTAAAACTACCAAAACTGGAGATCAAAATTTAACAGCCCCCATTATAACACAATCTGAGTCTACCCCGAATCTAACTCTAGTTGATTCTGATTTTATAACGACGCGTAACAGGAAGTGCAACCGCGAAGAAGAGGACGCTACTTCCTTCATGGAGGAGATGCGCAAGCTGCTAAAATCGGCCACAGCTCAGACCGACAGTAAGTTTCTAGCACTTCAAAAATCTATGGAAGAAATTATTTTACAAAATGAGGAAATTAAGAAATCCTTAGATTTTACCACAAAGCAGTATGATGATATGGTGACTAAGATTGATCAATTTGAGACCGAACGTAAAGCGGACCGTAACTACATAAGCCAGATCGAGGACAAAGTTGAAAATATGAAGCGGATATTATTTTTATCCAAGATAGAGGTTAAAAATATACCAAAACTGGAAGGGGAAAGTAAAAAGGGCCTCTGTGAAATAATCACGAAAACAACTAGCGTCTTAGAAATGTCCTTACAAATCAAAGATATTTACTGCATAAACAAGAAAAATAGTACCTCACCAATCATAGTCGACTTTGTCAGTGTCACTACAAAAGATAATATCCTGCAAAATCTACGGAACTTCAACCAAAAGAATAGTCAAAATAGGTTAAATACAAGCCATATAAAATTATCCGGAGATGCAAAACCGATCTACCTCTCAGAGAGTCTCACCCCTAAGTCGCAACGGCTTTTTTATCTAGCAAGCAAATTTGCAACAGAATATGACTTTAAGTTTTGCTGGACTTCACTGGGCAGAGTATTTCTTCGTCAAGCCTTGGGAAAAAAACATTTCTTGATCAAAAGCGAAGCAGACCTTGATAAAAATGAGCTGGGGAAATTACTAGATGTTGGATTCAATAGCTTTCCACTCACTCTAGTTTTAATCTTAATTTTAGTTTTAATTTTATTAATGATTTTGCTTTTTACTGTTTTTTTCATAGCAGATTTGCATTGCACCATTGAGGTAATCATACACCTAAACATAACTAACTCAACACTCACGCATTGCACTCACGATTTACAAACACACATTGTACAAACACATTCACAACACTTACTTATACCGAGAGCTTGCAAACTTTGGACGTCGCCTTCTTAACTTTAAATCTTATAAATGGCTAATAACGCAATACACTTAATCAATGACATCGATGAACTCTCTTTATCAGTGCCGCTTGCATGCACTCCGGAGCAAACCCAATCGTTTTTGACAAACCCAAATAAATACCTGAAAGTCCTTTAACAAACAATCGATCAATAAATTGTAACTTCAAAAACTTACAAACTCTAATGCTTCGTTTCTCACTTGACTGTGACGTAATAGTCCTGACAGAGTGTTGGCTTCCATATTCTAGTAACTCATTTCTTCCAATTCTTCCAAATAATAAGATATTTAAAACAACCAAGCACATTAACCAAAGTGATGGAGTCGTGGTCTAAATTAAGTCAGAAATTGTAGCGGTCGGTGAGGAAACAGACCTGTACCAATCTGCCTCAGGATTAATAATAAAAATTAACCCTGATGTGGGCTTAATATGTATCTATTGCTCACCGTCTACAAACGACATACAGAACTTCCTCTCCGCCCTTAGTAGCATACTTCCATCGCTCCATGGCTTCGGAACAGTTGTGATAGCGCGTGACTTAAATTTCGACATCAAACCTTCTTCTCTTGATACACGATCCCAAGAGTATTTGAATTGTCTCGCTTTTCATGGTTTTCTCCCAGCACATAGCCTCCCAACCAGAGGCAAAAATTGCCTGGACCATATTATCCTGAGAACACGGTCGCCCGCTCTCACATTTGTCTATGAGTCTACGGTTACCGATCATGGTTCTTCACTACTTTGTCTGGACACTAAACGTATTCCTGACAACAAAAATAAATTATGAGGTACTTGGAGCGTCAATTTTAAACATAGACTTTGACCCTTTTCTTTGTAAAACAGACGCAAATACCGCTACCGACAAATTCATTGAACATCTGACTTCAGTCATAGCCGAAAACACCGTAGTTAAAAAAGTGACTGCAAAACAGAAGATTCTTAAACCTTGGATAACTCCTGGTTTGCTCCGGTGCATGAGAAACAGAGATGCTATGCACAGAAACCTTAAGCAGACTTCAGATAATGAAACGTTAAATATAACCTACCATCGATACAGAAATTTTGTACCAAATATTTTTAAAAAGCGAAGAAGCTCTACTATGCAGAAGAACTCAAAGCAAGCAATAACCCAAAATTACTCTGGGACACCATAAAACGATTAACAAATAGCGCAAAAACTACATACTCGTCCACTCTTCTCTACACATCCTCTACACACCCTTACCCGCACAGTCATGTTATAATGTGAATTCCTTTTTTGTCAATATTGGCAAGAAATTTGCAGATGACATTATAAAAACAAGGCCCTCACAACATACGCCTATCTAAAAAAAACAGTTCTATACCAACTTCATCCTTTGTCTTGGATAAAACTAACCCAGAAGAAATTATATCCACAATAAATTCACTGCAACCAAACGCTGTGACTGGTTGGGATGGTATTTCATCTACAATACTGAAGAAATATTCCACAACTTTAGCGCCTATTTTATGTCATGAATTCAATATTTGCTTTGAAACAGCAGTTTTTCCAACATCCTTTAAAAAGGCAATAATCTATCTAATCTTCAGGGGGGTGACGGAACTTTGCCGAATAACTACCGTTTCCACACTCTTAATCAAACTTGAGAAAATAGGTGTCAAGGGATTACAATTGGATCTTTTCCAAAGCTACCTCTTCAATTGTTCGCAAAAGGTCACGATCGATGGTTATAATAGCAAAGAGCTTTCAATTCATTATGGGGTACCACAAGGTAGTATTTTAGGCCCCAAATCTTTATTAATGACCTGTGTGATCTCAATATCGTTATTGCCAAGGTCGCAGCATCAAGCTCAGCTTGGCTTTGATGTAGCGTTAAGCTGGCTTAATTCTCGCACTCTAACACTTAATGCCTCTAAAACTAAATTTTTGACTTATTCTAACAGCTCGGTCGCTCAACCAAAGAGTCCGATTTTGATAAAAGCTCACACTGGTCATCCACAAATACAGGGTCATAACTGTCAATGCCCTCTTTTAACCTCTGTTGAAATCATCAGATACCTGGGATAGTCTTGGACAGGAATCTCAATTGCAAGATTGCTGTCTGCTAGCTGGACGAGTTCGCAAAGTAATATACATCTTTAAAACTCTCCGGCATATTGCCAATCCCATTATAATACGCAATGTCTATTTTGCACTTTGCCTATCCATCGTAACATATTACATATCTTGTTGGGGCGGCGCAACTAAAACCACCCTCAAGCCGCTAAAAGTAGCACATTAAAAGTAGCCACTTAAGTCCTATTCTCTTTCCAACTGATCAACTATACAATAACTGCAAAGTGCTAAATGTTCGGCAACACTTCATACTACAAAGAGTCATTCTCCAACACCGCAACACCCCATACCGTAAAATAGAAAATAAGAAACGTAGTAAACGTCGAAAGGATGGGATATGCACTCTGCCGCGCGTATGCTCAACTTTTGTCAAGAGATTTTGTCATTTTCTTGGTCCGTTTCTATACAACAAAATAAACGAAGAGTGTCAAATCTACGGACTAACGTATTACAAATGCAAAAAGATTGTACAATCGTACCTCCAAAATAAGTCATATGATGAAACTGAACATAATTATCTTTAACATAGGTGATGATTTTCGACAACTACACACTCACACACACCACACACCCAATCAGACACACACACCACACACCCCCACACCCTATCACACACACACACACACACACACATATTTACTTTAATTTTCATTTTATTCTTTTCATCTTATTTTTTTACTTTAATAATAACAAAACGAATCTTAAACTTTCAATGGTCTAACTCAACTCTTCGAAATTGTAACAGTAACATCAGAAGCACTATGTAACCTTTACGTCATTGTACCTTAGGAGACCGAACTGCTTCTCCTTAACCTAGCTAGGAGAGCAGTGATCACCCACACATTTGTAGAAATAGTACTTTTTTTTGTAAAACTGTATTTTTGACGTGTACCACAGTCCTTTGTTTTGTGTAAATAAATAAATAAAATGATAAATAAACTTATTTAGGAAATAAAACAAGCTTTCTCTTGCATTTAAAATTAGTCAGAAATTTTACGCAATCTATCCTTAACACGATGAATGATGATGATGATTGAATATGATTTGACCTCCTACAGGGTGTTATATTCATAGTCACGTATCAGACTTGCTCACGACAGAGATTAATCATAATAATGATTGAAACACAACACAATGCATTAAGCTACTATTGTGTTTACTGAAGCTGCAAAGACATTGATTTATCGCCTGAAACGTATCGCAGTATGCAATTGATGGGTGGATCAATTAGCAACACTATAAATATGAACATGATTATGAAAGAATTTAAATAGTTTTCTTGAAGGACTTTAAATCATGTAGTCTTTTTCTTCTTTGTGTTGCTGGCGACGACACGGTTGGCACTGTGGTTTAGCGATTGGCTGCTGCGCTGCGTGTCGTGGTTTCGATTCTCGTACGAAGCAAATATTTGTATGGGCTACAGATAGTTGTATCGGGTCTAACTATTTGTGTATGTGAGTTTATGTGACCGCATGTTACAGGAGAAATTACTAGTATAGGGCAAGGATTATAAAAAAATTGGTTGTCTGTAAAGTCGGTTTACGGTTAATAATTTTACGTCATAACGTCATAAGAAAACAATTGAATTCTTAACAAACAAGCCAAACGCTTAGGCCGATCGTGCCTCTGTATCGCTTGCGGAACGTGAGACTTGTTCGTGTTCGTTCGTTCGGCGTTCATCGATTTATAAGACGTTTTCGAGTCAAAAGATTTGCTTGGCCCAAAACATTGCCAATTCTACGGCATCGTTGGTGGCAGCACCTTAGTCACTTCAGCTGCATGCTTTTGAGTTCACAAGGCAAGACAGGAGGTGGAGTCGGCTTCACATTTACATCCTGCTGTTGATCTGTCACGGTAGCCCCACTTAGCGAGGGTGAAATCACATATGCCTACTTGCGTTCTGAGGCGGTTCAGGGACTCATATATTCGTGACAATTTGGGTTGCCGGATTTGACAAGCCAAACTACCTGCGCGATTATTTCTCGTTCACTCGCTCTACCAATGCGCTGTGCAGATACCACCTCAAACATCACCTTAACTTCCCATCCCATGAAACCCATTCATATTCCCAATCCTCTTTTCACACAGTAAGATTGTGGAACTCACTTCCACCTAACATGACTGTAAGAATATTCATCTTTTCAAAAGAGAAGTCAAAGAGCATTATCTCTCCATAATGTGATCCTGTGATCCATAATGTCTCCATGATGTGATGTGGTTTGTGTCGGTATAATGTGATCCTGTATATGTTATAGGTTTGTAATTTTGTATCAATTTATTATAAATATATATTTTTAAATCTATTTGTGTATATTTGTTTGTACGTTTACTGTGTAACCTATTCATTCTCGACTTCCAAGTTGTAGCTATCAGGAAACACAGACTCTGGCAGGAAATTCCACTCCTTAGCTGTACGTACAATGAATGGGATGTCCACTTACACGCACAAACAATTTGTGTGGGAACTCTTTTATTTTACCGCTTTGTCATTATATACCTATTACGGATCATGAAATACTCAGCCCACTGTCAGGCACACGTCTCAGAACTGACTTGTGTACAAAGTTAATACGACAGAGGGGCTTTCCTTTAAATTAGGTACTATTTTCAAGCTCAGTACCAAAAATCAATTAAATACGAGCAGTAGTTTAGTCGCAAATAATCTCTTAAGTTTTTGCACTATTTGAACACGGTGTATTGTTCTTAACAGCTGAATATGTCTAAGCATTGGTCATGCACCTTAAACGATAAATTTACGATGCGTTTATGCCGCTTTGATGCATGTCACAAGTAGAACAAAATATTTTACTAAAAAGTTGGCAATGCAAACAAGGAAGCATTAAAAACACCCATACTTGCACTTTCACCACGAGAGTGACAAACAGCAAAATTTCCGCTCGTAAACGAAACAAAAATAGGTCAGTTTGTTGCATCCTAGATTTTTGCGATCGGTAAGTAAGGGGCCTCTAAAAACCTTTTTTTCTTAGTGCGCCGACGCTGTCCTTTCGGAACGTACGATTTGTCGAATTCGCGCACTGATAATTGTGATTTTGTTTTGTTATTGTGATAGGACATTAATGTGCCAATTGAGGTGTGGAAGGCGATGGGCCCACATGGCGTGGACCTTCTGACGGATCTTTTTAACCGCATCCTGATTACCAAGGAAATGCCGAACCAGTGGCGATTTAGCCTGATTATCCCTGTATACAAAGGCAAAGGTAGCGTACAGGATTGTAGTAGCTACCGCGGTATCAAGATCATGTGCCACACCATGAAGCTCTTCGAGCGCATCATTGACACATGGCTCCGTAGCGAGTGTACTGTCTCTGAGTGTCAATATGGCTTCCGGGCGGGTAACAGCACCATGGACGCAGTATTCGCCTTACGGAATCTGGCTGAGGCTTACAGAGAGAGAAGGAGAGCTTTGCATATGGCCTTTTTAGACCTGCAGAAGGCCTTCGACTGTATACCTCGGCAGTCCATCTGGTGGGCACTGCGCTTCAAAGGCGTTCCCGAGGCCTATATTGACATTATCAGAGACATGTACCGCGATTCCGTGTCCTCTGTCCAGACCGCTGTTGGCGAATCGAATGGCTTCCCAATATCTGTTGGCGTTCACCAAGGCTCGGCTCTTAGCCCGTTCTTGTTTAACGTAGTGCTCGATGTAGTTACGGCAAACATCCAAGATAAGCCCCCATGGCTAATGATGTATGCCGATGACATCGCCCTCGTTAATCAGAACAAAGCCCATCTTGAGCGCAAAGTCAACATTTGGAAGGACACGCTTGAAAACGGTGGTCTGAGACTAAATGTGGCGAAGACTGAGTACATGTCCTGTGGCGGCACGGATTCAAATAGGTTCATCCGAATAGGTTCGGACCTGATCAGAAAGTCCGATACGTTCAGGTACCTTGGATCCGTGCTGCACGAGTCTGGCAACGTGGACGACGATGTCCAAGCACGTATAGGCGCGGCTTGGGCAAAGTGGCGCGAGGTAACGGGCGTTGTATGCGACCGCAAAATGCCTCCTAAGCTCAAGGGGCAGATATATAAATGCATCATACGGCCTGTCCTACTGTACGGCGGTGAATGTTGGCCAGCACTAAGCAGACACACCCAGGAGCTTCGCGTCACGGAGATGAAGATGCTGAGGTGGATGAGTGGCGTAACGCGATCCGATCGCATACGCAACTCTTTCATCAGAGGTAGTCTTGGTGTCCGTGACGTGGGGGAAAAACTGCAAGAGTGTCGTCTGCGATGGTATGGCCACCTCATGCGCCGCCCTATGGAGTACGTTGGTCGGGGATGCATGAATATGGCTGTTCTTGGGGCTAGGTCCCGTGGTCGCCCTCGCAAGCGCTGGTTGGACGTCGTTAAGTCCGACATGAGAGCCAATGGCCTAACTGAGAAGGATGTTCAAGATCGGGCAAAGTGGAGGAAGCTAAGTAGGAAGGCGGACCCTGGCAATAGCCGGGATTAACGCCAGGTAGAAGAAGATTGTGATAGGACATTAAATAAGTTTAAGACAGTATTTCTTTTTTTATTGTGACAGGACACGTAACTTGGGATTATTATTATTTATTATTAGTTTTTTTTTGTGATTGAATGTTTTTATGGTGGTAGGACACGTTATTAAACTTGGTTTGTGTGTGCAATTAAAGTGCTCAACAATGCCTCGTGTAACTTTCACGGCGTTAGAATACACTGACATGATTTTAATTTACCGTGAATGCCGTGGAAACGCAGTTTTAGCTCTGCAAACGTACAGATAAAGTTATGGTGACCGCCGCAATTATCCACAAATTAAAGTGCTTGGCGACGGACAGTGATTTAATTAGCAAAATAAATAACAATATTTTCCGTTGGTATAATTTGGACACATCGAGTATTTAAAAAAAAAATTGTTTGTTTTTGTGCGGTACTTCAAAACCTTACCTAACATAAAAGCCAGCGCGAGCGGATGCTAAGCCGGCCGCATCGACATGAGAAAACACACATCGAGCTCCGGCGCGCGCGCTACGTTGCCACTGTGTTACCTAGGTATCTAAGATCAGTCAAATTAAGATCATTTAAAAAGGGTGGCTGCGTTTTATTATGATTTGTAAACTATTTGTTTGTTTGAAAAATATATTTTCTCTCTTTTTTATTTTTATACCGTATCGAATTATTACTAAACACGTATAGTATACGTAGTGTAATTTAATGCCCCTCTGTAATATCAACTCTGTATAAAATTAATATGTCAGAATAAGTTAGCTTAAACATTTAGTAGCTATCTAAATTTAATCTAATTTAGCTATACCTAGAACAAGTAGCTCGTGGCTAAATAATAACAGCTGCAAGGATCTATCTTCAAAGTTCAGCAACACTTGCTGAGGTCAGTCTGTGGACCATCTTAACATACCGAGACTTCTCCGTGCCTCGGAAAGTACGAGTACGTTAAGCCGTTGTCCTTGACTTAGATTTGTAAATTATTAGCAGTCGTTACGGATTTGTAGAAGCAAGACAGTCGTGCCAAAATCTACCGTTTTACGCAGTCAATGGATTGTGAAGGTCTGGTAGACAGCCAGTTTACGTAACATATTGGTATTCAGCTGAATCAGGTTGACTGACAGCCGACCCCAATATAGTTAGAAAAAGGCTAGGCAAATGAATGTGGATCTTACCTAGAATGACGTACACAGATCCTATTGGTGATGATCTTTAGAAAGGCCAGGTATGCAGCACGCACAACCAGCGTGCTTGTATGACTAGAGCGGAAATTCCCTTATGTTTAAGGAAGAACGTTCGTATTCGCATCGCAGACGCAAAAATACTTTATTTCCCTAGATATTTACAATATTTTGACATAGGTTGTCGTCGAGATGATATTGCAATTTGAATTGAACGCTTTTTACGTACAAACATTTTCTACGATGTATGAACATAAAGGCGCAAACCCACCACGGCGCATGGAGAGGCTACGCACGTGTGTGGGTGCGTCTCATATCATATAAAATTGTGAGTATGCATCACAAATCTAGAACCCTCAATATGGGATATACAACTCTCGTATTGAGGGTATTCAGAGAAAATTTCTTAAGTATTACAGGGCGAAACAAATATCTGTTGATTACACACACCGATGCAGAAGGAACCATTTTCTACCGCTCGAACGTAGACGCCATATGAATGGTATATGCTACTTGCCAAATATTGCAAATGGTTCAATTGACTGTCCTGAACTTGTTTCAAAATTAAATATACGCACTTATCCGATGGGACTACGACAGCGACCACTCCTGCATGTACCTTCAGCAAACACTAATTATAGGCGTAATGCACATTTCCAAAGAGCCAGTCGTAGTTTAAACGAAATTTGTTGTGAACAAGGCATTGACCTTTTCTGCACCAATTCCGGCACGCTAAGGAGGCTCTTAGCAAAACCATTTTTTGTGCAAGAGGCTCCTAACTCCACCTGAACCGTTTGCTGTCTAGATAGGTTTCAGATTTGATTGATGTAGCATAAAATTTAAAGAAATTAACAACTTTTAGGGATTAACTAAATTAAATAGAAAAGATAACGATGTAACTTAAACTATGAAGGAGTAACAATTCTGTATTTATCTGTGGAGACTTTTTAATAGCAATTTAGTTATTATTATAGTCATTATAATGATATAAGTCTGTAAATCATCCGAAAAAGAAAATAAATAAATAAACATATTATTATATTACTTACCCCATGCGCAGCGATAGATTTCCGCCTTTAAGGAAACAAGGGGTACTCGTATAAACGATGTTTAGCTTTATTGTACTTATTAACAGTCTTTTTTTACTTTCTGCATACATAACATAAGTGCGTTTCCACCAGAAATTCACATGTTGTGATCCACAGCTGTTACTAACGTCGGTAATCCGGAAACGCGTGACTGATGGATTACCAGCTTTTAGCCTACCTAAAGGATTAAATATCCGAGTAATCACTGGTTCCGCTCAATGATACGCTTTCAAAACTTCACTTCGATTGTAAGTAATGTAAGTGAAATTAAAATGAGTCAACCAAATGAAAATTAATGAAGCGAAGTTGCCAATCTTCATCTCAGCGAGGCGCGACTACGCGCGACGTAAGTAATTTTGGTGAAATGTGTTGCCAGTCATATAAAACATAATTATCTCCATATGAGTAATATTCATACTAAATCTCATATAAAGTAAGTGTAATTTCGTTCTATTACTGGCACTTTATTGCTTTCTGTGAGTTTTTGTTCATAATTAGGGTAAATTCAGTTTAATGTCACTGAAGGGGTTTATTTGTTACATGTATACTAAAATAAGGTTGTATTCTGTACCTACAACTGCTCCAAGATATTTTGTTGTCTCATATTTCATGAAATCTTCTCCTTATCGCCTAGCCCGAAAGCTTTCAGAGTATTGAGATCTTCGTACAATTAGCCTTTTTAAAAAAACCCAAAAAAAGAACAATATTCACGAATTACACGAGCATGACCGGCGATTTGCCGCCAAATGGCTCAAAACGGTGGTATTTATTAATAAAGGTATTTATTGGCACAGCATCATAACGGTACCGCAACGGCACAGCAGCAGCACAGCTACGGCAAGCCGCCAGTGCGCTAAATACGCGTCGGCCGCGTGGTACAAGCTCGCCGTCCGCACGCCAGCCGCAAGGTGTTGTTTCGCTGGCAACTCGGTTTCGGCGCGCTGTAAGCACACGGTCAGCTCGTTTCAGTGAACTGACTGCCCGCTGTTGGTTGTTTAATATTGACATTATGAAATATATTTTACGGCACACGATTTAATGCTCTAATTTTGCAGTTAATGTTTCCAGTGAAGGCTGCCTCAAAGTGGTGCAAGAAAGAGTGTCTGGACAATAGGCAATTTAAAAAAAGGTTCCAGTTTTATTTCTTAACTAGCTGACCCGGCAAACGTTGTTTTGCTCCATAAATAAACACAAAAAAATCATAAAAATCGGTCAAGTTCGATAAACAAACACTGTGATTATGATACATTAGCAGATTAGAAAAAGATGCAAGCGACTTCATTTGCGTGTATGTCGTATAGTAAAATGATGTCACTAGGTAAGATCGCTAAAATAAGATTATCATCACATCAGCCGAAAGACCTCCATTGCTGGACATAGGCCTCCCTCAAGCGTTGCCACAACAACCGGTTCTACGCGTTACACATCCATCGGCTACCCGCGACCTTCATCGGTCCACCTTGTAGGCTTTCGAACGTTGCGTCTTCCGGTACGCGGTTGCCACTCCAGAACTTTTCAGCCCCATCGGCCGTTCTGCGAGCAATATGCCTTGCCCACTGCCACTTTAGTTTGGCGATCCTTCATCATCATTCCTGATTTGATCACGCAAGAAAACTCCAAGCGATGCCTTCTCCATTGCCCTTGAGTGACTTTAAGCCTTCTGATGAGGCCCATTGTGAGCGACCTGAAACCATTGTGACATAAGATATACGAATGGTCAACTTCTAGCATTGCTTGACCCCCTTAGAATGCAAGGCATTGGCTGTATCGCCTCTTCTATTTAAAAAGCTGATCGACCTTGGTAATTTTTCGTAATGAGAAACGTTTTAATGATAAAGCTTTTCTATACACGATGTTAAAGAAAGTTGCTAGGGTTGTAAATACGCAATAGAGCTGACACTCTATCCGGAAGAAAAGACTAACTCCGCAACGGATAGAGTACAGTTGAGATTCCGTTATCAACACTTAGACTCTCATTCGCGCTGTTGTGCTTAGGAGTCCTGGCTAGGTTAGCCAAGGAAGCTACGCACATAGGTTTTGCTGTGCGTCCTCATTCCTTCGGGGATTATTGTACGTCGGGTAGCCCAGGCCTCATTTCCAGAATAAAGTCGGCGACTCATTTCTCGGTATCGAAGCAACCTCTGTAGGTACATTGGGCTGTCAAAAAGTCAACCATCCCGGTCTTGTGCAGTCCATGTCTATCCACTGTAAGCCACCTTTTTTAAATCATCAATCCATCGTGTTGACTGCACGATAAATGCAATGCAATGACCCGTTATTATACCCATTATTATTCGGAGGGTATTTATACTTGGGTTGAGAAGTCGCGTAGTTAGTCGCATGTATATGCTGCACTGTAATTTGTTGACCATGATCATCAGCTGTTGTCTTGAAGTTAAGTTGATCTCTGGCAAATTCATGTACAAATCAGTGAGAAAGGTAAGAGGAGAAGTGGGTACAGGTCCAGCAGTACCGTCTCGGAAACTCTCTACGCAAAGTTCGTCTCTGGCATCATTGCCTGGGGATTTACAGTTTCCCATAATCCACTGGAGGGTGAAACCCGCAACGCATAGTTTTTGGCCCTGAGCTGGTGCTTCACTTGGGATTGAACAGTTTTAAGCTTCATGCTGGAGCAATCAACCGAAATCTTATTTCAGCTTCTATGACAGTTTGTTAGATACATGTGACTTTGAACCAAGTGCCTTTGCAAAGTTTTTTATAAATTAATTATAGAAATCATAAAATGTAATCGGATGGTAGTATCATTTTCTTCCTTTGCGTTTTCATGGAAATATTTTCCTTCTTTTTCCCACAAACATTTGACAATATTATCCGTATTAATGATCTGCCTGGGCGGTGGATTCCCCGTTCACAGAAGTAATGAATTAATGTTGAAGAAACGGACAACATAGGCTTATCTTCTAAAATAACCTAACCATCTCTTGATTGTGGTGTATGCCATCGGCAATTTTTTACATTATTCGTGAAATAATTCGCATTTGAATGGCCTTTTTATTTATCATGTTCGCATTTTTCTTCTTCTCCGTCATTGCTTCAATGCTGAAGATCGCGACCACACACGACGCATATCCATGCGGTCTTCTGCAGCGTGGACCGCTCTGTGCATGCTGCCTTTACCTGTCTTCTTTATGGCGTCGGGCCATAAAAAAGGCAATTAGTTTGCATATTTGATCTTTAAGCATTATGTCGTGTTGATTTCATGTAAATTGCCACAATACCATTTTTTTTTTATTTCTAATGGGTTTGCTCTTGACTCTAGTCTATGCCAGATGACAGAGATAAAGTCTACGATGGAGCGAGCCGGTTTATGTGTAACAGTTATCTACATTGGTTTTGTACGTGATGCGTTCTGTTAATTATCATTTAACATGTGGGCGATTATATTTTGGCAAAGATAAAAGCCAAAAAAAGACACAAAATACAATAATAACATGTTATCAATGTATAAAAATATTAGCAAAAATAGAAAAGAAAGGAAATGAATAATTTAAAAATATGTACAAAATTTAAAAAAAAATCATGACATCGCATTCGAACCTACACTAAGTTGTTAGAAAGGAAGTCTCTAAATCGATGGTCTATGATTACTGTCGACAAATTATTGAAATAGCCGATCTTATTTATGACATGGTTTTCGCTGCTCAGCTCCTATTAGTCTTAGCGTGATGATATATAGCCTATAGCCTTCCTCGATAAATAGGCTATCTAACACTGAAAGAACTTTTCAAATCGGACCAGTAGTGCCTGAGATTAGCGCGTTCAAGTAAACAAACACACAAACTAACTACACAAACTAACTTTAGAGAGAAAATGAAATCTCATGATAGTTATTGAATCAATATCCTTAATAAAAAAGAAAACCTGTGAAGAATTTCAAGCACTTAAAACTTCTACTGAATTACTTATGGAGAAAATTTTGCGATCGTAAAATCTCCGCAGTCCCTAATGGTTCACTAATCGACATTAAATATTTTCAAATAACAAAACTTAGTTATCAAGAGAGGTATTTACATTTTCGAAGAATTTACAAAGATCTGTAAGGCCTTCCTTTAAATTTGTTCTATAAGCAAAACAAAATAGCAATAGTTGTTTAATCAGAATCAGAAACAATACCAAAACCTGTGACCAAAACGGCAAACAAATTAGGACTCTTGTTTTTCCCGAAGCAGTTTCACAAAGGAATAGACACCCACTAATGTGGGTGTCAGAGTGAAGCCAGTCATGTTTTAGAGCCACGTGATAGGTGAGCCTATCGCCATTCATCATCATCATCATATCAGCCGAAAGATGTCCACTGCTGGACAAAGGTCTCCCCCAAGTTCGCTACAACAAGCAGTCCTGTGCATGTCGCATCCATCGGCTACCCGCGACCCTCACCAGGTCATCGGTCCACCTTTTGGGTGGCTTTTCAACGTTGCGGCTTCCGGAACGCGATCGCCATTCCAGAATTGCCATTGTTTATTAACAAATCTTGATTTTGGGCTGAAAAATCTGAAATATGTAAAGACCCAGCAAGACTTTGCCCCACTACCCTTCCCGCTTGTGCGCTGTGAGGTGTTTATTATATCGCTCCGTTCTGTAAATTCGGAATTTGCATTGTGTGTTTATTCTAAGGCTTGTGAACTGTTCCTAGCTGTGCCATAGTGTATTAAGTGCGTGTTTTGTAAGAGAAATATTTCGTAGAAATACTAAAACCCAAAGGTCGCCCGTGGCGACCTCCGCTAATTCGAAACGTTTATTCAGCGAAATGTCTCCGTCATACATTTCGCCCGATGATAGGTCCAAACGGCTTCATCAAACATTCGAAACCGTGGAAAAATCCTCGCCGATTTTAAATATCAGTGATGTGAGCAATACCGACTATTGTGACTTACTCGTAGTTTCCGAGGCGTCGTCATACCTGTCTACGACCTAGTGAATGATCAGGGCTCTTGAATTAATGTTGCAAATAAATCAGCTATCATGGATATGACACAGCGTGTCACGGCCATTGTTTCTATGCTGGCCATAAAATCATCATACAACGAGACGAAGTTAGCCAATACGGAACGCGAATTAGATAAAATCAAGTCGAATAACGCTGTCAATCCCGATCCTGTCAATAACAACTGTAAAACTTCATATGCGGACTCGTTGAAACTACGTTTGCCAAAAGTAGCTCCAGCAATTATGCAGTCCCGACCACCGTTACCTTGTGTGGTCGCATACCCTACCGCGGACCGGTCAGCTGACTATAACGCTTCGTCCGCGACAAAACAACCGCTCATGAAGGCAATTAAGCCCAGTGACGACGGTTTTCAAATTGTAGGCGTGAAAAAAACCGCGAAATCTGGTGTCGTACTACGCGTTGCTAATGAAATTCAACTTAGAAAGTTAGAATCTGTGGATGCTATCAAGGCCGCTGGTTTACGACTAGAAAAGCCAAAGGGTAGACGCCCTAGAGTGTTAGTGAAGGATGTTCCATCATCAATGGATGATGGCGCTTTTCTGAACGCGCTTTACCGCCAAAATATTAAGGATGAGCTACAAATTAAAGAGGATGACTTTATAAAGTCTACCAAAATTTTTCGTAGGCGCTCCTTAGATAACGGTCGGAAATGGATTGGCATTGAAATAGAACCCGCGGTACGTAAACACTTAGTGACTACCAAGGATAAGTTATTTATTGATTGGGCTACCTGCCGTTTTATTGATGATGTAGAAGTAGTTCGGTGCTTGCATTGCCAACAGTTCGGTCACGTTAAGAAACACTGCGCTAGTAAGGAACCAACCTGTGCCAATTGTTCGGAGGCACACGAAACAAATGATTGCCCGCATAAGTACGACTTAAATTTTAAACCGACTTGCGTGGCGTGCAAATGCTTTAAAAAACCGTGTGATCATCGCTGCGGATCTCAAGAGTGTACTACCTACAAACTGCAACTCGAACAATTAATCCTAAACACTAACTACTAATAATGGATATTTTGACCATAGGACAATTAAATCTCCATAACGATAGGGTGGCGACATCTGAGCTGGATAAATTGATTGTGGATTATAATCTTGACATAGTACTTATTCAGGAACAATACCAAAACGCGCGCTTACGTCACAGGGTGGTTCAGCTGGACTGCAGGGCGCGGGCCGGAATTTATGTAGCGCGTTCTTCGGGCTTTACTGTAACATCTATAAGTAATCTCATGACGCCTCATTGCGCCGTGGCGGAAGTATCATCGCCTACCTTTAAGGTTTACGTTGTGAGCTGCTACTTTCAATACTCAGACCCAGTTACTCCACATATACATAATCTCCGTCACGTCTTGCGGTCGCTCGCGGGTTGCAAAGTTATAGCAGGTGCTGATGTAAATGCATTTTCTTCCCTGTGGTATGGCAAAGTTCGATCCACTGATTCCGAACGACGTTGTGCTGTTGAAGATTTTATTGCTGAGATGAATTTATCAATTCATAACACCCCAGACGCACCACCTACTTTTTGTAGCCTTGCCTAGCCTAAATGGGCAAATCTTGTATTGACGTCACACTTTCTAGTGCAGACGTACGCTTGGATAGGTGGCGTGTCCTTCCTGACACGTCTTGTAGTGATCATCGCCTGATCGTGTACGAGTTTGTTCCTATGTTTACTCAAGGTTCGTCACACTTAATTGGAAATTTTAGATATAAAAGTAAGGGCGCGAATTGGGAATTCTTCAGCTCACTTTTTTCTGGTCATGTCAAAGACTTCACTCGCGATGGACTGTCAGCTGAGAAAAGTTCTGAGATAATGTCGGACGCCTTCACTTACTGTGCTGACATTGCTATTGGTCGCGCATCCATGACCAATATTCGTAAATGTGATTGGTGGAGTGACTACCTTGTTGAACAACGTAGAAGCTTTCGTAGAGCTCGTAAACAGCTTAACAAGCTAAAAAAACGTAAGGTTACCGGGGACCTCCTTAATCTTGCTTAAAGTACTTTTAGAGTTGCCAAGTCACGCTACAGAGCATCTGTTGAAAAATCTAAGGGTAATTTATTGCGGAAAATTGTTGATAAACTTGATAAGGAGGGGTCCGTGGTCTCCTTTGTACCACAAGTTCAAAGCTAATAGATCTGTCAACCTTGCGTATGTTCAAAACATTAAAGTAAACAATAAACATACAACCGGCATTGAAGAAACAACTGATGCTGTGGTTGATTCCCTTATACCAGACGATTCATCAGTAAATGATGACGAATACCACCTACAGATCAGAGCGTGGGCCACGGTGCCACCTGAATCACCGGAGTCAGATCTTCCATCCACTGACGAATTCATAAACGTTGTCAAGAAACTACCTCTCAACAAATCATCCGGTGAAGATAAAATATCTAATAGAACGATTATAGAAGTGTGTAAGACAGCGGGAGACGCGATCTTATCAGTAAAGTCAAAGTCAAAGTCAAAGTCAAAACGTTTATTCCAATTAGGCTATTAAACGGCACTTTTGAACGTCATTCACATTTCAAATATATAAAAGTTCTGAAGTGACTCTACTGTCCATTCGGAAAGGTAGATTCTTATGGAGAAGAATGGACAAGAAACTCCATAGTTACTCTTTTCAATTAATCTTTTACAATATTTGGTAAGTATACAATTTTTTTTTTATATGTGAGGACCATGCACCTAGGGTATGCAGAGGTAGACTTATCAATTTTCTAAATAAGTAGGTACATGATACTCACACATTTACAAATATTGGAATGACCAATTAACAGTGTGTGAGTTAACAGAAAAATACAGACACAAAAAGAGACAGAACATCTATAAAGTTAATACATAAAGCAACCAGTTTGATTTTGTCCACAACATTGACCGTCCTATGGAGCAGGACCAGCATGCTTCCAGGCATTCTTATCCTGAATGTAATCTTCTAATTTGTAATAAGCTTGTTTACAAAGTGTGCTTTTGATATATGCTTTAAATTTTCTTTCATTTAGTTCTAATATGTCACAAGGTATTTTATTGTAACATTTAACACAGTACCCCATGAAAGATGTGTGTACTTTACCTAATCTATAAAATGGTTGATCTAACTTATCTTTATTTCTAGTATTAAAATTATGTCTATCACTAATTTTACTAAAAAGATGGCGATTTTTCCGTACATACATTATATTTTCATAAATGAATTGGCAAGGGACTGTCATAATATTAATCTTTTTAAAAAGTTCCCTTAGAGAATCGCGGCGGCGCAGATTATAAAGGGCTCTGACAGCTCTCTTTTGTAAAATAAATATGGATTCAATGTCAGCAGCCCGACCCCACAACAAAATTCCGTATGACATAATGTTGTGAAAGTAGCTAAAATAGACCAAACGTCCGGTTTCTACGTCTGTTAACTGTCTTATTTTCCTAACAGCATAAGCAGCTGAGCTTAGCCGCCCCGCTAGAGATGTAATATGAGGTCCCCATTGCAACTTCTCGTCCACTGTGATTCCCAAGAAAACTGTCTGATCAATAAACTCCAGTTTTTCTCCATTCAATATTATGTCACATTCGGTACTTTTAACATTAGGCAAAGTAAATCTAATACATTTAGTTTTTTTTTCATTTAATACCAAGTTATTTGCCGTAAACCAATTTTGGACTTGAGAATAGAGTTATTGATGACGTCAAGATTTCGTGATCGTCGCTCTATTTTAAATATCAATGACGTGTCATCCGCAAATAATACCATCTTTGGGTGATTTTGAAGTAATTGGGGCAAATCATTTATATAAACTAGAAAGAGGAAAGGACCTAATATTGAGCCTTGAGGAACTCCCATTGTCACTTCAGACCCTCGTGAGTTTACACCGTTTACCTGAACTTTAACCTGTCTGTCCATCAAGTATGACCTAAGCAACTCAAGGGCTGTATTTCCGATTCCATAGTGCTCAAGTTTCAACAAAAGTGTCTCATGTTCAACGCAATCAAACGCCTTCGAGAGGTCACAGAATATTCCAATGGCGTCTTGTGACTCTTCCCAGGCGTTAAAGATGTTCTTTATGAGGGTGACCCCGGCGTCAGTTGTACAACGCCCTTTGGTGAAACCGTACTGTTGTTCATGAAAGATAGAATTTTTATTAAAGTGAAGTAACATCTGATTAAGAATTAACTTTTCAAACACTTTACTGAGCACTGGCAAAATTGACAGGTCTATAATTATTGGGTTCCTGATTATCACCCGATTTGAACAAAGGAACTACTTTACTGTGTTTCATAAGATCGGGAAATACTCCTTGGTCTACACTAGTATTAAATATAACAGCTAAGTAGGGGGCAATAGTTTCAATGACAGATTTACAGACTTTTACAGACATTCCCCAAAGATCTTCAGTTGATTTTATTTTAAGATCTTTAAAAGCTTTTATAATGGCCTGGGGGTTTGTATGTTGAAACTTAAACTCCGATGGGCATACTTTTACATTTTTCCTAAGTAAAGCAGCAGCGAGCGCAGGAGACGAGTTGAGACTTTCAGTAGTTTTAAGAGGGATGTTAGCAAAGAAATTTTCAAATTCCTGAGCTACCTCTGCATCTGAGTTTATTGGGCCATTTACAGTATTTAAATTAAATTTAGTCTCACGTTGTTTCTTCCTACCTGTTTCGTTATTTATTATTTTCCAAGTAGTTTTTATTTTATCGTCTGCTGATTTTATTTTATTGCTAATATGTAGAGCTTTTGCTGTTTTGCATACACTTTCATAAGTTTTTGAATATTTTGCAACATACTTATTAAAGCTTGTATTATTCATATATTGCTTTTGGCCATACAGTTCATATAGCTTATCCCTGCTTTTGCGAATGCCTGGAGTTGCCCAATCGCTAAATAATAACTTGGTGTAAATACTTTTGGACTTTAGGGGAAAAGTCTCAGCAAATTGAATGTTTAATAATGAAAAGAACTCAGTGTAGAACTCATTTGGGTCATTAATATTATTAAAATTATGGGCACCTAGTCTACTATCTAAAGCATTATTAAATTCCTGCAATTTTTTATTCGTAATTGGTCTAAATTTTATTTGAATATTTTCTAAAGGTACGTAAGTGCAAAACGTTATTGATTGTCCATTGTGGTCAGATGGCAACTTATTTACAATTTCTTTATGTAGGTAATCACAATTACAAAATATATTGTCTATGCAAGTTGCAGTAGAAGCTGTCACACGAGTTGGCTCAACAAAAACATTTGATAAATTAAATGATTTAAAAAGACTCAATAACCTAATACTATTGGAGTTTGTTTCTAATAAGTTACTATTAAAGACGCCACATATTATTACTGATTTACAAGTAGAACTAACTTTATTCAACACATCTTCCATTACTGTATCAAACACAGATAGATGCTGGTGACATGGAGGTCTGTAGACACATACCACAACATGCTTATCTAGCTCAACACAGGACAATTCAATGGTGTGTTCAACCGACAGTTTAACAATATCTTTTCTTTCTTTAGATTTAATCGAAGTTTTAATTAAAATTAATGACCCACCATGTATCATGCGTTGTCGGCTGAAGTAGCTACCTATATAATAATTATCATAATTAATTAAAAAAAAAAAAAAAATTAAAATTCATTTATTTCAGGTAACTAGGCCCATAGAAGATAATTACAAAATATTTCAGTCATAATATTATATAAAATAAACAATTCATAATAAATATCAGACATTCAAAATAAAAGCAGACAATTACAATTATAAAATTCAAAATTAAATAATATACAATTCAAATGATAAAATCACAATAATTAAAATAAAATAAATACACTAAAATTATTATTAATAACGCCTGCTAAACGGCTTTGCCTGAACATGTCTGCTGCAGCAATGCAGCATGTAGGGGCAGTCCAGCCTGTCAGCAATCATCGCCAGGACTGCGTTGGAGCTGGCCCGCACTCTGCGCACCAGAGAGATGCTCCGCCTGCGCATAGTCGTGTGAAAACAGGCGGTACGCTCCTCTGCAAACATGCCCGAGGCGCTGCAGAAACGAGGCAGCCCCACCACAATCCTAAACGCGTTATTGTAGAGAACGCGGAGGTCGCTATAGCTCTTCTTTGTGTAGCGAGCCCACAGGCTGCAGGTGTAAAGAGATGTACAGTAAGCTCTAAAAAGTGTCACTTTTACCCCCCTCGAACACCTAGCAAACCTGCGAGCTATCATGTTGGCTCGTATTGAAAGCGCCCTCCGCTCTCTCTCAATATCTTCATTATCATTTAGGTCAGGCGTAAGAATATGTCCCAAATATTTAAATTTATTCACCCTCTCCAGAGGAGTCCCGTTTAATCTAACAGACGGAACATTCTGGGCACTTACTGCACCAACCCCAAAAACCATGTACTGGCTTTTAGCCACATTATATCGCAAACCATGATCACGAGCATACTCTTCACATACATTTAATAATCTCCTCAGACCACATACCGACGCACTCAGCAACACCATATCGTCTGCATAACTGAGATTATTTACAGACACTCCATCAATATGGCAGCCGACATGGCAGTTGCTGAGCGCGACGATCAGGTCATTCATGTACACGTTGAATAGCGTAGGAGAAGTCAACCCACCCTGTCTGACACCACATTCAAGTGTATATTGCTCTGACATCACCCCCTCCCATCGCACACAATTCTTTTGATGCCCGTACCAAAACCGAAATAGCCTAACCGAAATAATGGAACTTACTTGGTGGTCTTTTAACCAATGCTCTGTAAGGCTTGGTTTTCTCTAAAAACATTTCTATCTCAAGTAATTTGGAAGAGCAACCTTGAATGTTCTGATTAAATAACTTTAAAGTGAATTGCCCTCCCCTAGGTTTTTTACAATGAGCTAAATTGCTAGAAGATACTTTGTCATTCACTAATAGTAATTGTTCATTACTTGAAGGGGTAAGTATATAACCGATGCATTGCGGAAGGTATTTTTCCTCGAATATGGCGACAGGGCTTTATACGCATTATTCCGAAGAGTGGCGATAAGCCCCCAGATGACCCTAAGTCCTATCGGCCCATAACACTTTTTTTTTTTTTTTTTTTTAAGGATGGGAAATCATCAAATGACTCCTCCCGCTCTGGGTAAAGCAAGAGGGAGTGTCAGACTCTTACTGACTAAAACCCATCCGTGTTCCTCCTGGTGCCCTTTGTGTTCCAAGGCTACGGCACCCCTTTCGAACAGATTCCGCAGCCCCAGCAGGCACCTGCCCTAGCGGGCCCCGTCATCCACGCTGACATCTCTTTGAGGCGCGCTGGGATCGCAGCGCGCCGCCGACCCGGGCCTAGTTCTGATTAGACGGCGAGCCACCCACTGCTCGCCGACCGCAGGCCTGCGCCTATGGCGGCCCGAAAACGCCCTGCGACTCCCGACGCCTGGGGCGTCTCCTTCTGTTGCGGCGACTGGGACGTGAGGTTTTCCTGTCTCTCACACGTTCGGCCTCCTCCTTTGCTAGCATTACTGCTTCGCAGAAGGAGGTGACCGCTTCCCATGCCTCCTCGCTCCGGACCATAGATTGAACCAAGGCCGGTCGCGAGAGGTCGCCGCCGCCGATCGCCTCGACGAGGACCCGGCGGTGCTCCGCCCAAGCAGGACAGACCTCCACCGTATGCTCCACCGTGTCCTCCGGGTGACCATCACAGTGTTGACACCCGGGCGTGTCCTCCCGCCGATCGGCCCATAACCCTACTTCCATCTTTGGGAAAACTCTTAGAGCGACTAATCGTTCCGCGCTTACTACCGAGTGGACCTAAATTTCATAATAATCAATTTGGTTTCACTATTGGTAAATCCACCGTCGACGCGGTGCTCTGTTCGTAAAGTTATGAACTTATCGGAACATAAATATATGGTTGGAATCTTTCTTGACATTTCTGGCGCTTTTGATAACGCATGGTGGCCGATGCTACTACTTAAAATGAAAAACCGTGGTTGTTACAAAAACATCTCATCTGATTCATCATCTGATTCTTTCTTACTTTCTAAACGGCTCCGTGAAACTCAAACTAGGACATCATTTCATTACTAAGTCTCTAACCATGGGATGTCCACAGGGCTCAGTTATCGGTCCATATGTTTGGAATATTGGCTACGATGATTTCCTCGCGCTTCCGCTCCCATGCGGCTGCTCATTAACCGATTACGCGGACGATGGCTTGCTTCTCATTCAGGCAAGTACTCGGGCTGGCCTTGAGAATTTGGCTAACACATGCCTACGATTAATATCTCAGTGGGGCGATCAAAACCGTCCGACCTTTGCATCGCATAAAACCTTTCAACTTATTTTAAAAGAAACCTTAAATCCTGGCCTAGTTTTAAATTTAATAACGTACCAGTTAAAAGAAAAGTATCCGTGTGCTATCTCGGTATGCTATTAGAAAATAACCTTTCATTTATTGATCATATAAAAACAGTAGGTGAGAAAGCAAAAAAGAACTTCTACGCATTGACGAGAATATTCAAAGATACTTGGGGTCTATCTTTTCAAACCTTAAAAACTATTTATGGGGCTACCGATAGGGCCACCATAGGTGCGGTACGACGTAAATTGCTTCAAAGCCAGCGTTTGGCTTTGATATTCTTATGCAAGGCGTATAGGACGGTTAGTACTGAAGCCTTACCAGTGCTGGCGGGTGTTCTCCCAGTCGATCTAGAAGTGCAGCGGCGTGCTGCAATGTACTACTACGCTAGAAAGATTACGGACCCAGAGTTCTTACCGCAACGCGACCGTGCTAAGATCTCTAGATTACTAAAACCCCAGACTGATGTCTGGGAGGAACTTTTATCCGAGTGGCAATGTAGGTGGGAAAATTCCATCAAAGGCCGTCACCTCCACCAATTTTTTCCATCTGTTCGTCAGCGGCTGGACAGGACATGGCTGGAGGTGGATCACTGTGTTGCCCAATTTCTCACAGGTCATGGCAATTTTAAGAGTAAATGATTTTCCTTTAAGCTTGTGGCCTCGCCTTTATGTCAATGTTTTACAGCTGACCATGAATACGAACAATCCGCACATCACATCTTATGGGAGTGTAGTCTTTGGCAAACTGAACGCAATATTATGTTAGATAGTATTAAGGTTACATCTGGGGTAGTTTACTATACGGACCTTGTTGAAACCAGAACAAATTTCCGTGCGTTCAAGCGATTTTGCCATACCTATTACTGGAATCAAAAGTAGCTCACAATTTAGGACCCATTAGTGGCAAGATAATAATCCGTGGTTCTTGGCAACTGGGCTTAACCCAGTTGTATTTGTCCCTTAGTGCCTATTGGCCTAGTTCTATTCTGTCTCCTGCTTGATACGGAGGGAAGTGGAAATTATATATATATTTTTTTCCTACTCCTCCGCTGTACTTTTCTGATTAATTTCGTTGCAGGATCCAAGACAGTTGAATCGTTTCTCCGGGACTCGACGGGTTTCATTGGCTCGGCGTTTTTCTGGTGGTCGCCACTGTTGATTCTGGCTTTCAGGAGTTGCAGTGGTTGGGAATGTGTGGCGGGCTTGTCTTAAAAAAAAAAAAAAAACTTGCCCACCCAGGAAACATACCCAGACCTTCATGCTTGACAGTGCCACTAGACCAGTGCAAGAGACCAGCGCACTGTCAAATCAATCTGCATAGCTTTTTCCAACAATGTTGGAGTCGGTTTCCAGATCATCAAATGACTCATTCTGCTCTGGGTTGACTAAAACCCATCCGTGTTCCTCGACGAATCCGCAACCCTGGCAGAGCCTATCTGATCTGCAACTCCCAGGGGTATCTAACACAATACTCTATGTAAAGACTGGCGTCAGATTTTCTGTTTTCGTAATAAATGTCAAAGGTCTTCAAATGCCAGTTGGGACCAACGGCTGAATATACTTTCCGAAACTAAGAGGCTCGGCATATCATAAATCCAACAATGTAGTAATAATAATAATTTGTTTATTTCTCACCACAATATTTATCTAAAGATTACATAGAGATATTGTTTAGTAATAATATTTAAATCTACTACAATATTGTGGGAGACTGGTGCCTAAGCTAGGCTTGTATGTATGTATGTATGTATGTATGTAAATCGGGCTGGTTTCCGCAACTCCACGACTAAGCGCGTATTTTGCGTGCAGGTGGGACAAATGCGTCATTCGATCCACCCCAGCTCCCCAAGAAAGGCCAGCAACGCCTTGGTGTTACTAACTATCTCGCAGAGGGTACCTGGGTTTCCGAAGTACTTTGCCCTGTAATCCGCAACTACCGGGCAGCTTAGAAGCAGGTGTGCTGCTGTCTCATTCTCCTCCATGCAGGCTCTGCATAGCGGGCTGTCAGTGACTCCTATAGCATAGAGGTGTTTATTAAAAGAGATATGAACCTGTTATTATTATTAATTTGTAATCGTTGTAATTAATTTATTTATAGTTTAATGTTTTTTTTTTACCGTAAATTAATGTTATGAATTATTTTAATCGCTTAGCCAAAAAAATGTGTACGTGGTGTTAGCCTGTAAGTAATTGTTGCACTTAATATTGTATCTATACAATTAAACTAAGTGTAAATCTTGTGTAAACAATTGTTGGCTAACCAAATGAATAAATAAATAAAAGACCCGTGGCCAGTTGTTACGGCTGTGACTGAACGCAACTGTTGTTTAGTCAGTCTTAGGGCTTGTTTTGTGAAACGGCCATTTATAGAGGGAAGTGCCTCTTTGGCCTGCCTACACTCACTATGGTCAACCCATAGCTTGTGATGTTTATCTCCGGTGCGTTTCCTTACCAGATTGCGTAAGTACCCGAAAGGCAGCGGCACGATGGGCTCAGGTCCCATTGCTGACAAACTCGACCCCCTTCGGGCGAGTTCATCAGCAGCATCGTTGCCTCGAGATTCACTGTGTCCCTTGATCCATTGAATGGTTACTTTGTTGTGTCTACCAACCTGGTTGAGACGTTGGTGACACTCAAGAATCAACACAGAGTTCACTGTGTGGGCTGTTCAGAGCTTGCAGGACGGCCATGCTGTCCGAGAGTATGCGTATTGAGTGGTCCTTAACTTCCCTGGTTAGGATGGCTGATGCCGCCAGAGAAATGTGTGGCTATGTGGATATTGAGATCCTCTGAGAAGATTCCCGCACCAGTACCTGTACCTGTTTTTGATCCATCGGTGAAGATCCGCAGCTCAGCGGGGCAGAGCCCCTCGCACCGATGATCCTCATGCAATTGGATTATGTATTTTTTATCGAAGATAAATTGCTTGGGTACCCGGTCATTGATTGCTTTTGTTATGGGGAGTTCATTGTTGAGCTCCTCGAGCAGAGCGGTGTGTCATGTGTCTCTCTTTCTCCAGAGATCTAATGTTTTAAGGCGTACTGCTGCCATCGTCGCTTCCTGTTGTATAAACAAGTGTAGCGGAGGGAACCCCAGCATGGCTTCCAGCGCCGCAGTTGGAGTAGTCCTCATGCAGCCCGTCGTTGCCATGCAGGCCAGCCTTTGTATGTGTTGTAACTTGTTTACGGCTGTAGCTAGCTTTGAGCGTGGCCACCACACCACGGCCCCGTAGGTTAGCATGGGCCGAATTACTGCGCTGTACAGCCATAGTATTATTTTGGGAGATAGACCCCACTTCTTCCCCATCATTTTCCTGCATTGCCAGAAGGTAATGCAGGCCCTGTTTAGTTTGTAGTCTAGGTGATTACTCCAGCTTAACTTACTGTCTAGGATGACGCCTAGATACTTTACCTCATTAGACAGCTGGAGCTCTGTGTTGAAGAGCATAGGTAGCCGGTACTGGCCTAGTGCTCGCTTTTGAGTGAACATGAGTAATTCAGTTTTCGTGGGGTTTACCGACAGATCATATTCGTCGCACCATCTTTCCACGATGCGTAGTGCTTGTTGAGTGAGGTTACAGATCGTTCCAGTCACTTTCCCTGACACTAGGATTGCGAGGTCGTCAGCATAACCTATTGTGTAGTAACGATGTGCGTTGAGTTTGGTGATCAGGTCATCAATTACCAGATTCCACAGAAGAGGGGAGAGCACACCCCCCTGCGGGCAGCCTCTGGCTATCAGAGCCAACTGCTGCTCTTCCTCAAGGCGAACCACTCGTTTGCTTAACATATTAGTTATCCAGTCAGTTAGTACCTGTTCCACACCGTGTTTGGAGAGAGCGGCACTAATGCTGGAAAAGTTTGTCTTGTCGAAGGCTCCTTCGATGTCTATGAATGTGCCCAGGCAGGACCCTTTCTGTTGAATCGCTTCCTCAATCTGGTTCACCACCAGATGAAGAGCGGACTCTGTCGACTTACCCGAGCTGTATGCGTGTTGGTTACCATGCAGTGGTAATGTTTTTAAAAAGCCATCTCGTAGTTCCCTTTCACACAGTCTTTCCATTGTCTTTAGTAAAAACGAGGTCAGACTAATAGGTCGATAGGATTTAGCGTTTGTGTAGTCACTTTTACCTGGCTTCGGAATGAATATGACTTTCACTTCCCTCCATCCATTAGGAACGTATCTAAAGGCCAGGCACGCTCGCATTAAGAGCACCAGTTTTGTTGCAACAGCGGTACTTCCCCACTGTAGTAAGGCAGGAAACACACCGTCAGGACCTGGTGCCTTGAAAGGTTGGAAGCTTTTGATGTCCCACTGAAGTTTCTCCAGCGTAATCATCTTTTCTGTATAAAGCCAGTCATCATCTGATGGTGTTTGGATAACGTCAAGCCATTCATTTACCTGCGCGAATACGCTGCCTGGGAAGTGAGTTTCTACTAGGAGACGTTGCGCTTCTTCAGGTGTCGTGGTCAACGTGTTATCGGGTTTCCGGAGTGTGGCGATCTCAGGTGTGTTCTGTTGCGCCAGTATTTTCCTTACCCTGTTTGGTTGTTGGCATGATTCAATGTTACCACAGAATTTACGCCACCCTGTAGTTCTTCTGAATCTGATGCATCTTTTGTAGCTCGATTTGGCCGCGTAATAAGCGTCCCAGTCCTCATCACTACATGTGTTCATGGCTCTGTTAAGAGCCTTTCTTACCTTACCGCGTTTGCGCTCTAGGTCTGCACCCCACCAGGGTTGTTTACCCGGTGTGTCGCGCGGAATTGTTTCTGGGCAGGCGATTCGGTAGCTGTTTATCAGCGATTCGGTGAGTAGTGTTACTTGCGCAACGATCTGTGCCGTGTCCGCAAGCAACTCCGAATCGCATGAGGGTACAAGCCTTGTGTAAGGTTGCGTGTGTACACCGATATATCCGTGTTGCGAGGATTACGCCTAGGTTGTTTGGGTGGTATACAGACCTGGATGTCGAAGCGGATCCACCTGTGGTCTGAGCAGGAAGCCTCATTCGAGACTTGCCACCCAGTGATTAGTTCCGCTGCTCCCTCCGTAGCCAGAGTCAGGTCTATGATTGTACCATTGCGTCTGGTCACGAAGGTTGGTTCCGAACCCGTGTTTAATAGGGATAGGTTAGTAGTGAACAGATAATCAACTAATGTCTTACCCCTTGCGTTTTGCGTCTCCATCCCCCACAGTGGATGGTGTGCGTTTGCGTCGGTCCCAATGACAATCTCATCCCTGCTGTTTTCACAGTGCGTGATGAGGCGGACCAGGTCGTGTGGGGGCGGTTCCTCCGCCTCAGGCAAATATACCGAGGCGAATCTCTGCAACAGAAGTCGTTTAATAGCTGTGCTTTAAGGTTACCTGTGACATAGATGCACGATCTAGGGTGATCATGGTCCGCAGTAACAAGGAGCTTACCACCAAGATTGGAGAGTCCTCATATGTGGCCAACCCTAATCCACGGCTCTTGGATCAGGGCAATGGCCGTGTGTTGAACCTCCAGCCACTTGCGGAGTTGAGCCGTCGCGGTCTGGCTGTGGTGGAGGTTAGCCTGCACGACTTTACAGGCCGACAAAAGGGACGCCATCGCCGGCGAGACCCTCCTCGTCGCCCTCAAGTCGCAGCCCGGCAAACAGGTCGCCCTCGTCGAAACCGTCCCCTCCCGGGTCTGAAGCCGGGGACAACATTACGTCGTCCGGCTCCTCCCCCGATGAAGGGACGGCACCCACGGTGGCGGCAGGGGCGGCTGAGTCTGCTGCTACAGCAGGTTCAGCTGCAGTTGCTTCCGGGTTGTTTGGCGGAGAATCGGTGTCCTCTGCGTCTTCCAGCGGCTGTTTCGTGATCGGGTCCCAACCCCGAGGGACGTCGACGAACCTGCCGTTCGGACCCTGGAACTTGACGTACACCGCTCCCAAACCAATTGAGAGACGGTGCTCGGCGCTTATCAGGGTCGGAACTTGGTCCTCGGGGATACCTAGCACCACGAACCAGCAAGCCTTCTGCTTCTCGGCGTGCAGCACTACCCACCTCCTTACGTCGATCCAGCGATTCTGGTACCAGAGGGCACGTCCAATAAAGGTTGAGTCCTCGTAGACTCCCTGGTCGTCGAGGATGGCGATGCCGCAGCGCACCCGCTTCTGGATCTCCGTCTGGCTCTTGACGACTAGCGAGGTGCCAGCCGGGAGAGCCAGACTGGAGACTGTTTTTTTCAGCCAGGCTAAGGTGAAGTCGTTACCGCACCACAGCTTGAAGACTCCACCGGTGAACAGCGGCTTCGCGTTGAAGGTTGGTCCCGGTGTATCCTGCATAGCAGAGCAGGCCTCGCTGATGATCCGCTTGGATAGCAGCCAAGACCTGGTCCGATACTCCCTGGCTTATGATGCCCCTCCGGTCGCAGGTTATTGCGACGTTTAGGGACGCACTGGCAGCTTGGGCGTAGCTTCTGTTAGCAATCCTCTGGGATTCCTCTGGTGCTCTCCACGGGGCGAAATCGTCTCGTTGAGAGCCCGCTTGGCCGCAGCCTGGTCACTTTCATGGGATCGCTGCGTTGTGGTTGCCTCCTCGGCCGGACCTCCTGCGGATTTAGATTGCAGTGTGCTCAGCCTGCGACCGCTTCGACCGGTCGGTTTAACCGAGCTGGTGGCAGCAACCTGCTTGTTTTGGGGGGCTTTGCGTCCATGCCTGCGTTCGTGACGCCGCTCCTTACGCGTCAGTCTTTCCCTCCTCTTACCCTGGCTTGTAGGAGCTGTAGGACCCGAGGGGCCCGAACAAGAGCAATGGGCTTGTGGAATGGATTTTTTACCCTTGCCCTTGCCTTTACCTTTACCCTTACGGGTAGGCACCTGCCAGGCGCTGGTAAAAACGTCCTCGGTATTGCTGATCGCCTCCGTGTGACCGGAGGCGGCCGCGACTTGGGAAGCGGCTTGAGGAGCCACAGGAGGAGCGGGAGGGTGTTTGGGAAGGCTACTTCCGGCAGAGGTGTTAGCCGTCTCCGTTTTTGCCTTTGTGTGTAAAGGATCGGTACTGGTCCCATGCAGCGCCGTTCTCCTTTGCTTGGAGTGGGACTTTTTGGTCTTAGCTGCGGTTTTCGCCACAGCCGGAACAGCGCCCGCGCTGGCGCCCACGGCGTGAGCCGCAGGACATCCAGGGGCGAGCGAGGCACCAGAGGTACCTCGCTTAGGAGCTTTGCCAGCTTTCGCCGACTCCACTCCTGCGGTATTTTTAGTTGGCTTCAATCCGTCCATACTAAAAATTTTTGAACTTCATCTTCCTGGCTCCCACCCACCATGGAGCCCGCATTTGGGAACGTCGCACTACTGTGAGTGCGAACGTTAGGACTACCAGGAAGATATAGGTGCGCAAGGCTGGTTTACAGCATGACATCGGGTGCTCGATCGGGTTGGCAACTAATCAACCCTCACTTACACCGTCAGCATGGCCTTTACCTACCGCTTCGGCCGCCCAAGGACGACCTTAGCGGACCCCACGCACCTCGCCTGTGGCCCTCTGACGGGACACTTTGGCCATTTCCCTACCCTTGGCTAGAAGATAGGGCCACCGTTTTGGTTGAAATCCAGACCAAAGGGCGTGTTGCCTCACGGACACATTACCGCCAGTGCCGATCGGCTCAACCCCCCAGGACTCCTTCATCCCCGCTTACGGCGCTCGACTGCGCAGGTCCTTTTTTTTTTTTTTTTTATAACGGGGGGAAATCCTCATGGATGTCCTCCGCCCTGGGGCGGGCGGAGGGGTCTGTCAGACTCTTACTGACTAAAACCATCCCGGTGCTCCATCTCTCACCAACAGCGGGCACCATCGGCGGCGGAGTATGCTCCGCTCGTGCCGGGAAGAGGGCTGCGACCACGTCCTCCAGCAGCTCAGGTTCGAGACTCTCCGTAAGCGGAGGCGCCCAAGGTCCGAATTTCCCTCGAACCGAGCGATATGGACGCCCCCACGGATCCCTATTTAGAGTCTCTAACATCTCCTCCCTGGCACGCGTCTTTGCCTCGCCGATGGCCAGCCGCAGAGCCTCCTTAGCCGCGCTGTACACCTCATACAGCGCGGCTTCTTCGTCAGGAACCCGAAGACGTCTTCTTCGGTATCGGGTACACACACGAGATGCGCAACTGCTCAATCTCGGCGGACCACCAGTACACCTGGCGCCTTCTGGGTTGTGTGTGGACCCGGGGCATGGACGCGTCGCTAATTTGCGTCATCGCCCAGTGGAACCACTGCGCCCCCTCTTCGACGTCGACGGGTCCAGTCGTTGTCGACTCCCGGATCCAGGCCTGCACAATAGCGGCCTCCTCGAGGAGCTCCCTATCGAGGCGCTTGCGCGCCCAGCGCGGACCGTCCGTTCGTGGAGCCGATTGACTGCGGCCGCCCGCGGTCTGGGGGGAGACGTCAAAACGGATGTATCGGTGATCCGATAACGTCTCCACCTCCACGGCGACATGCCAGTCGCGGACACGGCTAGCGACAGTAGGGCTAGCAAACGAGACGTCCACTATGGAACCGCCCCGCTGCCGCACACACGTGTACTCCGAGCCCCGATTCAGGACGGTCAAGCCGGTCGTGACCGCCCACTCCTCCAGTGCCTCACCCTTGGCATCGGTGACCGGGGATCCCCACGCCGCAGATTTGGCATTGAGATCCCCGAGCAACAGCACTGGGCGTGGGTGGTACCGGTTCACGACGGCACCTAACTCAACAAGGAAGCTCTCGAAGTCGGCGAGGCTCTTGTTAGGTGAGAAATACACTCCAATAGTGCCGATGCCGTCCGCGAGGGCGGCCACCCAGCCGTGACCTCGGGAAGGGTCGGCAAGAGCCCCGCCAATAATGGCCACCGAGTCGTCCAGGTCACCCACCCAATCATCTCTGGGGGGGACGTAGTACGGTTCGGCGACCACAGCCACATGAATCGACCACTCTGCCATGCTCTGGAGTAAGAGAGTCTGAGCCCTGGCAGAGTGGTTGATATTGCCCTGGAGGAAATGGAATTGTGCCATTATGCGCAATCCATTCCTTCGGCGCCATTCTCAGGCCGGGAGTCGGCCGAAGAGCAACCAGGCTGCGGGGGATGTAAAGAGTCCCCGGCAGCCTTGGTTGCTCCCTTCTTTTTCTTCTTTTTCTTCTTCTTGCCCGTCTTGGGGGCGGGCGCGCCACAGGCCTTGCCACCCACAATGTGCTCCGCGGGCCTCCCTGCAGCTGTACAGAGGCTACAGTTTGGCGTCGCGGAGCATTGGGCCACCTTGTGGCCGGGCTTACCGCAGCGATAACATAGTTCACTGCGGTCAATTGCGGCGGTGCAACGTGCCCTGACGTGCCCAGCATCAAGGCATCGGTAACACCGCATAGCCCTGGGTTGCAGCAGCTTCACCCGTGCTGCCACCCACCCCACCAGAAGACGCCCGCTGTCGGCGATCTTTTTCGCCGCCGCTACCGGGCACTTTATCCAGATGATGCCGAGCCCGGCAGCGTCGGCGCGAATCTCGCCTGCCCGCACGTCACCCGGCGGACATCCCCCGCTTCGAGCGACGGCCGCCACGACCTCCTCCGGGGTCGTCGAGTCGTCCAAGCCATTGACGCGCAGTTCAGCGGTCTTCACGGGCCTGGACACTCGAACGTCCTCTCCATTGAGGACCTCCCTCAATTTGGCGGCCAGGACATCCGCCTTCTGGCTGCCATCAGGACCTGCCACTTCGAACAGCCGCGCCCCCGTAACCGCCGACTTCATTCTAAAGCCGGTCGGTGTGCCCAAGTCGGGGAACGCGACATTGGCCCTCACCTGCGTGAGGACCTCCTTGTAAGTAAGGCCCCTCTCGATGGCTCCGGGCTGCAGTGTGATTACCACAGCCGCGGAGCGTGGGACCCTACCCTTCCGGGACCTCCGCTTCGACTGCGCAGGTCCTAGCGCAGGTGACAAAATTCTCCTACCCGCCGTCAGCTGAGTTTAGTGACGGCCGAGCCCGCAACCACTTCGTCACAGAAGGGTCACAGTTAGGAGGGGAGTTGGGAGGGGTTATAGAGGGGAAAAGGGGTTTAGTGGGATATGGGATGGGACTGAGTGGAAAGCCCTCCACTCTGCGGGTCGCCCGGTGGTTTCAGTTACGTCTATTTCGTAAGGAATTAGACCAAAAACGGGGTGGCAACCTCGAGAAGGTATATCCACCGGACTTGCCTTGAGGATTTACACGACCGTTGCGCTCCCCCTCAAGACCACGCCACCTTCCCGTCTCTGAAGAAGACAGCAAGGTAGGCCTCCATCTACACTACCAAGCAAAGCAAAGCAAAGCGTGTCGTTGTGCAACCGTAAAAGCATACATACAGACCCCCCCCTCTAAGCTAGGCTTATAATCTGTGTTATAGGACACCAGGTGGTGTGCACGTTACCACAACGTTACTCCAGCTAGAAAGTAGCTCCAAGAGCGATATTAGTGGTACGTATAATTAGTGCGTAATCTGCTGTAAATGTGCGCCACATAAAAAAAAATTGAGTATTGTTTGTTGAAAAATCGTAAAAAACGATTCCTGCTGGAGTAACGTTGTTCCAGCAGGAAAATTCTAAACAAATGATCGGAGAGAGAAATATTGTGCATGGCGTACATTGTTGCACAAATGTGCGCCGAAAAGATAATTTGTGCGTCTTCAGGTTTTCGAGATACCTATTATATTTCCTGCTGGAGTGTAATTTTTCAGAATTGTGTATCTCCAAAACCATTGTATGTGCGCCTGTAGAAAAATAAACATACACGAGTAGCTCTTGATTTGTGCGTATTTAGATTCAATAAATTATTTATAACTTTCAAGTAATCGCGCTTTTTTTTAAATTAAAAAAAAAAACATCGTATTAATTGTGTATCTCCAAAACCATTGTATGTGCGCCTGTAGAAGAATAAACATACACGAGTAGCTCTTGATTTGTGCGTATTTAGATTCAATAAATTATTTATAATTTTCAAGTAATCGCGCTTTTTTGAAAATTAAAAAAAAACATCGTAGCGACTAAATAAGAAAACACACAAGCCTGCTAAAAACTGTATTCAGTCCGCCTTGACGCTTATAATGACCATAAAAAGTATCAAAAGAATATATGCATGCGTTTTTTAATAATATTGCTAAAATTCAAAACTACGGTGCCATAACTTTGACAACAAAATATGAGAAATCGGCTAAACACATACATATCTTGAGATGTGAACCATAAATTAATGCGTTTAGAAAAAAGTATATAGAGAAAATATTCAGCTTAGAATAATTCGCAATAAGTGGATAAACTAAAAACCAAACATGTAAACAACGGCTGGTTATCCGACCAAGATCAAATTACTAGAAAAAAGCGACGTTTCATACATATTAATGACCATCTCAACTTTACTCACGAACCGTTTGAAACATGTTATGCTTGAGTACACTGAAGAAGAAAAGAAATAAATTAATGTAAATAAATAACTAACTTTGAAACTTTTTATGGTTATTATAAGCGTCAAGGCGAACTGAATACAGTTTTTAGCAAGCTTGTACATTTTCTTATTTAGGCGCTCCGATGTTTTTTTTTGGTTTTCAAAAAAGCGAGATTACTTAAAATCTATATATCTTATATACTAATATATAAAGCTGAAGAGTTTGTTTGTTTGCTTGAACGCGCTAATCTCAGGAACTGCTGGTCCGATTTGAAAGATTCTTACAGTGTTAGATAGCCCATTTGACGAGGAAGGCTATAGGCTATATATTATCATCACGCTAAGACCAATAGGAGTGGAGCAGACGAAGTTGCGCGGATCAACTAGTCAACACATATAACCAAAAATATCATAAGAAAACTTCAAAGTAAAATAAAAAATACTATCACGCTCTTAAACTGAATCATAAAGTAAAATATATTATCACGCTAAGACCAATAGGAGCGGAGCAGTAATTAAAATTATGACGCATACAAAGTTGCGCAATTCAACTAGTTATTTATAACTTCAAGTTCAAGTAAACAAACAAGCTTTATATATTAGTATAGATTTATTGAATCTAGTTCTGCCACAAATACGCACAAATCAAGAGCTACTCGTGTATGTTTATTCTACAGGCGCAACTACAATGGTTTTAGAGATACACGATTCTGCAAAATGTCACTCCAGCAGGAAATGTAATATCTCGAAAACCTGAAGACGCACAAATTATATTTTCGGCGCAAATTTTTGTACAAATATGAGCTCTCTTCCCATGCAAAATATTTCTCTCTCCGATCATTCGTTTCGAATTTTCCTGCTGGAACAACGTTACTCCAGCTGGAATCGTTTTTTAAGTTTTTTTTCCAAAACGAGAACACGCACAATTTTTTTATGTGGCGCACATTTACAGCAAATTAAGCACTAATTATACGTACCACTTCAATCGCTCTAGAACCTACTTTCTAGCTGGGGTAACGCACACCCAGGTGGGACCCTGAGTAATAGTGTCAAGACGTACTAAAGCAATACACTGTTAGTTGCGGCAAGTACAGTGTTGTGCGGCAAGTACAATAATTATAGTGGTCCTGTCGAAGTAAATTATGCCATTGCTCATTAATTACTAAGAGCACATGAATTAAACTTGGCAGGGCTTATAGACCCTTACAAGATATTCATTAAACTGCCAAACGTCATCGCAGCGGAAACTTGAATATCTTCGCAGTTGTATGACATACAAATTTGATTTAAACATGCACATTTACATACTAATACACACATATTATTGAATGTATTTTTTTTCTTGTACATCAGTCTTGCCATGAAGTACCATGATACCAGTTAATGGGTTGTGGAGGTCTAGTAGGCAGCCGTTCCTCGTAAAATACTGGTATTCAGCTAAATCCGGCTTGACTGGAAGCCGACCCCAATATAGTTGGGAAAAGGCTAGGCAGGTGATGATGATCCATAGGAAAAAAAAGTGCCGCTAGGATGACGTCGTTCCAGCGGAAACAGATAATGTTAAAAAGCTCCCCAATGGTTGGATGCACAAATTTGAACTTATCATACACAATTACACGACGTCATACATAAATATCTGCTAAATTGAAATGAAATCAAAACGACAGTTTTCCGCTGGGACTACACTCTCATTATTTTAATTAACTCCTCTTAGTTCAGGAAAAGATCTTAATGGTCTGTCGCCACGCATCTTAGATGTACTGCTATCAACCTATATGGTACGTCATTAAGCTCACCTCACGTGCAGTCGGGGACCCAAAAGCATTGGACATACAAAGCTTGATACACCTACATTTGCAATAGATGGCATTATGAACAAAATTGGCAAGTAATCTATTTGAGGACGATACTCGCTTACTAAGCAATGGCTAAAAAACGGCTTTATACGGTTTGAAGCCGCAGTTTAGCTTAACTTGCATAGCAGACGCAACTTTCTATCTTGTATGTAAAATTACAAATATAGCAATTTTACAGAAAAAAAAAAACGAAATCGATGGAAACAAAAAAAAAATCTACTTTATTTTATGATTCCACGTCAAGTCAAACAAATTTGAAATTTTACAAAAAAAAAAACTATGTTAGGCGCTAAATAAACTTGCAATGAAGTACATTGACTTTTCCATAATGTCCTTTCGTAGATACTCGAACAATAAATCATGAACCGTTTGTCATTACTGGAAAACGTAAAGGATCACGACAGAAGTCGATACAGGACTAAACATCCATACAATATTGGAATTTAAGACACGTACATACGCATTAACAAACATAAAGTCTTAGTACTAAAACAATATTTATTTTAGTATGAAACCTTACGATTATTTTATTCAAAGTTACATCGCGTGAGCCGAAAGTTCAATATAAAGGCAATTTAATGAAATACTTACGAGACGCTTCCAAGTTAGAACAAATATTTGTATGGCCTACACATAGTTGTTTCGGGTCTGGCTGTTTGTGCACGTAAGTTTATATGTTTGTGAAAGCACCCACGATACAGGAAAAAAAAACTAGTGTGGGGCAACGTTTAAAAACAAAAACGAATAGAAAAGAAAGAGTGTTCCAACATTGGCTACGACTAAAGCCAGGTTTCTGAGGTTTTTATCGGTCGTTTAACTATCAGTTAACGCTGTTTGTCATAACGTCATTGGTTGGTTAGTGGTAAACGGACACCTTAGAAACCTGGGATAAAAAAATCAAAATATAGTTTTTTTTTTTTATCATGGCATAATTAATTCTAGGCGTAGCAGGTTCTACGAAATCGCTTCCAGCTACATACGACGTGGCAAACTTCTTTTGTTCTTACAACAGCAAGAATAAATGTAAGAAAACCTTTGTACAAAATTTATTAAAGTTGAGAATGTTATCCTAGACAGCTAGTTGAGAATTCAGAATACTAAAACGAATACGAGTATGGTTAACGATATACGAGTATGTTATTACTATTATAGTCAGCCAGTCAGTCTCGTCTGTCGTGTAGGTTTCAATGATAAGTCTGAAAAACCTGAATTATTGCACGAGGCAAATATACAGTGCGTAGGACTAAGGCCTTAACCTTTAGGAAAGCATACCACCGTACGTTAATCATGTACTTTTTTAAGATTAACAAACCTTTTAACCACAAAAGTAAAAAAAAAAGTACGGGCCGCCTCTGTGCTTGAAGTTAGCATTCAGATCATTCGGAATTGCTTGCACCAGGCTGGATTACGAGCAGGGAGGTCTTGACGAGCACCTCTCAATTCCCGGCAACGTCGACGAATCGCGAATCAGTACATACCCAGATAACCTACGTGTCCGTGTCTGGAGAGCCACTTAGAACAGTTCAGCAAGGCGGGAAATCGGTATCCTTTTGGAGTGGCACGCGTGGGATGCTCTTAAGCGAGCTACTTGATCCTCAGCATGCCCTGGGTGATTTTCAGCTTGTTTAAGTTTGGTTAAACAGTCTTTTCCTTTCAATCAAATTCCTGTTACAGTTACATTCTGATTAATTACTCAATTGTTGTAAGTAAAAATTTTTTTTTTTTTTAATCTCAAATGATTTTTCTATTTAAGGTGGATGCTCCAGGGTGGCCCGCGAAATTCAAATATTTTTATGTTTTTTGCAATTTGCCGGTCAGTGTGAAGCTGTATGTGGACCAAATGTGATCTGCGACCGTAACGCGTATTTATCTAACGAATTATAACCATTTTAATCATCAATATAGCCCTCTAAGTTCATGTAGTTCGAAAGAATGATTATTTCTGAAATATTCATTCTTTTAACAAGGATTTTACCAAAAGGACTTTTTTTATCAAATTATTTTTTTTTTAAATATAACAGCTTATGATAGTGATCGCAAACTTTTTTTGATGTGTGATGCAGCCTCAGTAGGCTTACATCACAATATCATCTGTCTTTTGCTAAAAGAGAGAAATTTAAGCATTTCCTTTTGTATTTTATGTGGGATTATGATTCAGCCTACAGTCGATAGAAAGAAAATAATACTTCTTCAGCAATAGCTACCTACAAGGCTAGTTATAAAGCACACAACAAAGGTCGTAGGTTTGATTACTACGCACACTCAACTTTGTTACGTTTCAAATGTTTTTAGAGTTGTTTTATTTATTTTTACTGCACGTCAAATACATACCCTTCCTGTCCTGATCATAATATCTCCTGTACAACAAAATGTACGTATACCCGGTATGACCTTTGTTTTTGAAGCTGTAACCGTAATGGTGAAAACGGATTAGGTTACCTTAAGCGCCTTAAGTATTCGACACAAAATCATATTTATACAAGTTTTGTTATGATATTGTTTTTTGTTTGAAAAAAAAAACACAGAAAAAATCATAGAACTTAGAGGTAGATCCGTATGGAGGAGACATACAGTAATGTTGCAAACTACATGCTCATTCAAGCACAATTTTTTGTTGACATGCCTCAGCAAACAACTACTGCTGTTATTAATTAGGAAAACTCAGAAAGCAGACTTCCTGCCTTGCTTGCCTGTCTGACTTGACTAATTCATTTAGTATTCTAATATTTGCTCCATTATCAAATGCTACAATGCTCAAATTTAATCAGGGACATAATGTTTACTTCGTCTAACAACTCTTTACATAATTTTAATTTAATGAAACGTTTAGTTTGCTTGCACGCATATGCTGCATTATAAAATACAATCTAAATATATAAAATTATTCCGTTACTGAGTGGTGAGTGAGTGAGTGACAGACAACGCTCAGCATAGCCGAAACTACGGGTCGTATCAAGCAGAAATTTTGCATGTAGTATCTCTACACTTCGCAGTCCCGGGAGCACTAAGAAAAGATGACCTAAAATTCCTAGGCGAACGGGAAAAACGGGATATGTGCGAACGAAGTCGCGAGCGGAAGCTAGTACTTCATAATGTTATTCCTGTTAGCTTGCTCACAAAACATGGTTTCTTATAACATACAAAAGAATCCGTGTCTTTAAGTTAAAATCGGAAAAATTAGGTGGCAGTTTTTCTTCAAGGTTTAAAAGAAGTATATAAACTTTCTGGAAACTATTTATGTCTGAATCTAATCTGAATGTGTGTAATTAACGACTTATTAAGATATTGGGTCCGTTAAAAATTCCATATGGAAAAGTTCCTGGCTTCAAGTATTTGCTTCCTAGTATTCACTTTGATATAACAACAACAGGCACACCTATTAGATTGGGTAATTTGTTCGAAAGAGTCATCGCAGCCCTGGAACGTAAAGGGCATTAAGGATAAGAAAGAACACGGGTGGGTTTAATAGTCAGACACTCCACCCAGAGTGAAAGGGGGTTTTTTGAAGATTTCCTTAAGTAAGTTTGATTAGAAGTATCGTGTAGAGGCAGAAATTTCCTTTTAATTTACCAATACACCTTTCGGTTTAAGAATTTGTTTTGTTGCCAAATAGTGCCCGAATTTTCTTTTCCACCTGTAATAACACAGACGTCTAAACAAATAGAGACTGAATTAACTTTATTATTTTTTTTTTTATACTCACAGAGACAAAGGAATAATAACAGGGACGACAGCATACAAATATTTCGCAGTAGACAATAGAGACACGTTTTTATAGAAGAAAGAAATAGCTTGTTGCTTGCTTTGGAGATAAAGTAAAATATCGACAAGTTTCCTAAAGTTGATCTTATTTATATAATAGGCTCACCAACAATAAAATTGTAAACACCAAAAATATTACAAAAATACTGAACTTAAAACAGTGTGGTGCAGGCCCCGCGATGACTCTTTCGATCAAATTGATGACCCACAGTCTGGTACTGTATTTCTGGGTAAACCTTTTTTTAAGGATGGGAAATCATCAAATGACTCCTTCCGCTCTGGGCGGAGCGGAAGGGAGTGTCAGACTCTTACTGACTGAAACCCATCCGTGTTCCCCCCTTTACGTTCCAGGGCCACGGCGTCTCTTTCAAACGGATTCCGCACCCTGGCAGGCACTGGCTCTAGCGGGCCCCGTCTCCCATGCTGACAGCACGTTAAGGCGCGCGTGGAACACAGCGCGCCGCCGACCCGGGCCTGGTTCTGATCGGACGACGAGCCAATTTCTGGGTATACCTGCTGAATCAATTGTCACATTTTTGTCTTTAAACTTGCCCAAGAATAAAAATCCTAATATGGTGAAACGAAGGAAGTTTAATAAAACACCTACGCTTTGGAGAATCTTGACTTTAGTACCTATGTTATTTTATACAAATAATGTTAAATTAACGGTAATTTAAGGCTAGATATACCGAAACACTCACTAATTAATGTGACGACCGACGTAGGTTTATTAGGTTATTATAAACAGTGTCGGGTACTGTGACCCGAATAAACAAGTTGCATTTGTACATTTCATTGGTATCGCCTAAATCCACTTGAGTGTGCGTCCACCATAACTAAATATCGAACGCCTCCACAATCTGCGAAGTCGGCATGTACAGTGAGGCCGCAAAAGTCCATAAGAACGCTAAAGATTACATTGCTACGAACCGAGCGAGCACGATACTTCCGTGCGTATGTGTGCGCGTGTATGAGTATCCACATTCCACAGATAACACACACTAAGGAACTGTCGTCGCACTGAGCTTAAAAACATCATTATTATTTTTCTGTGCCATTGAATACGCATCACACAGTCACAGAGGCGACTTGTTCTTACCATTGCATTGATAAAATTCGCGCAAATATGTCATGTGCTGGTAGCCGTATGAACTAAGTGTTGGATTCGCAAATAACGTAGCCCGAGTTCAAATCATGGTCGGTCCGTTGCGGTTAATTCTTACTTTGAAAATTCCCAATCTATATAATTATAGTTGTTTTTTATATTTCTATGAAAAATACTATTCCATCTTTTGCACTAAATAGTTGCAAATTACGAATATGATCTATTAACCACAAGAAGAATCACATTCGTAATTTGCAATTATTTAGTTGTTACATCTTTTCAATGTTGTAAGGTGGAAATAAAAAGACGTGTTTAATAAAAATGTTTATTCTTTATATTTACAAATTAAACATTTATGAGAATTGTGACGTCGAATTGTTACCTAGACAAAAAAGTTATCTTGTAACAGTTATCTATGTTACGTGTAAGATTGTCTGTTGGAAGTATCACCACTTAGACCATTCATAACATGAATAACGTAACAATGAAAGGATATTTTAATAAAATAAAATATAATTGTTTATATCCAGTTATTTATTGAAAAGTGATATATGATTTAGACTGTGTAAACATTTTATTTTAATGTAAAGTCACAATGAATGTATTGAGGTCATAGCTTAATTGTTCATTTTATTGACGAAAAGAAGATTGAAACTAAACGTCAATTTCTGTTAAAAGAACTTTAGTTCTCACAAGATAATCGTCAATTAGATGAGAAAAATAAATTGAACTATTATGAACAGTGCGGGTAGAAGAAGAAAAAACAAAATAGAATCATGATTATTGTCAGCAAAATTGATAGCGAGTTCACTGCATTCTTAAGATAAGGCGATGGCACAAGTTAAAAGATATAACTGTTTTAAACGAAAGTAAACACAATATAATACAGTGTTTGTTAACGAATAATCACGGATAATTATGTTAAAATAAAATGGTTAAAGTGAGGTAAAAATCCCACACTCCCTGGTCTTAACCCCAAAAGTCCAGGCGCCTTTTGAAGGTTTCCCCCCGAAAACTTGAGTCTAACACTTCCACATAAGTTGAACTGTTTGCGCGTGGAGGAATGAAAGCCAGTTCTCTTGGTCCTCCTGCACTCATCCATCCCCACATATTAATTGTGATTCGACCTGATTCGGTGTTAGGAATAACGTTGTTATCACATCAGCGAGTGTTATTCTTGCGCCATAAGTGAAGCCTGCCCTTTTGACTGGATTTAAATGTTTTTTCATCTGAAAATACCGCAGTATTCCAGTCAAAATCTAAATAATCACGTGCGAAACGTAATCGTTTTTGTTTGTGCCTCTCTGTCAAGTACGGCTTTTTAGCAGGTTTTCTGTGATGCACGCTTTCAGCGTGAAGTGCACGGCGAACAGTATCCGTCGAGGTGTCATATAATTCCGCAAAATGTCTCGTTGGTGCGAAACCATTCGTTTCGTATACGTCCACCATATTATGTCGTCGCTGCGCCTCGCTAATAAGCTTCGGTTCCCACTTCTCTTTCGACTAGCAAGGCTACCTTCTTCCTCATATCTTTTTATCCAAAGACTTACAGTATTTTTCTAAAACAAAAAAAAATATATATTAGGCAGCTATACCTACTTGACTTCATTTTCATTATATAAAATGTTAATAATCATAATTATTGAATATAATTTTAAAATAAAACTGCATTTATAAAACCAATAACCAATCCAATAAACCCAACGATTTATGTATTTCTCTTTTAAGCCTCGTAAAGATACGATGGATGGATTCATAAATGGCATAAATTTTAATTAGAAGATTAATTTATTATAAAGTTACAATTCATTAATAGCTATTATACTCACATTCAGTCCGGTATCTTCAGATATTTGTGTTTTATTAAGACCACTTTTATGCAGCCCAATGATAGTCGCCCTCACTTCAATACTAATATTAGCCTGCATTTTGCGAATATTACAATACTGTTAACCACACGTTAGTGACCAACAACTACAACCAAACGACAGTTCATTTCGGTCAAGTTAAACTCATGTCTACCTTGCAGAAATCTAATTCTTTATATTGTTTTTTTTTTTGTGATCTACCTTTCTAACTCTAAGAAATGTGTGAACAAGTTAAAGAATAATTTAATATATTATGTAATGCTAATCCATAACTTCCAATCGGGTAAGAATTTACGAAAAGTCCTAAATGACCCTCGTGCACTTCTTCCAAGATTTTCTTTTGTAAGGCACAAGACACTACAATTCTGTATTTGAAAATGACACACTCCTGGTCTACCACGAAATCTTGTTTTCTAGAAAAATATGCCTTTTCCGCATCGCAACTTGGGGCCGACGGCCAACCAAAAAGTACATAACCTTAAATCTTACTTAGTAAAGTATCGCGTTCTGTCTCTTTTGCAATATCATTATAACAAATGGGCAGTGCTGCCTCCACTAGATTTAAATAATCTACGGTTCCTGTAGCCGCAGAGCGACCCTCCTGAGGTAACTGTAATCGTGACAAAGCATCAGCCGGACTGTTGTCCGCCGATCGCACGTATTCTATACGGAAATCATATGCGGCTAATCTTGCCGCCCACCTTTGTAAACGACTGGCAGCCGTTTGTGGAATTCCTCACTATTCCCCAAAAATATACGTTAGTGGCTGGTGATCAGTGCGTAATGTAAATCGCCTACCAAACAAGTATTGATGGTGTTTTGTGACTCCGTACAAAATAGCCAGAGCTACCTTATCCAATTGACTGTAGTTGCGCCGGACGCACTAAGTGTTCGCGAGACGCAGCTGACGGGCCGCTCGGTGAGCCAGTACTGCGCCCAGTCCGTACACGCTGCTGTCTACCGATAGCACAAGTTCGCGCTCTTCCTCATAGTGTGCCAGTACCCGTTCACTCAGGAGGGCTCGTTTTGCTTCCACTAAAACCTTATCACATTTCGAGTCCCAATTCCAGCGGACCTCCTTTTTTAATAAGTTATGCATAGGTTGCAGTAAAGTACTCAGATTTTGAATGAATCGCCCATAATAATTGACCATTCCAAGAAAACTTTTAAGTCGAGTTACATTTTCAGGTCTCGGTGCGCTGGAAATGGACTCTAATTTCTCCGGATCAGGCCGTAAACTTCTTTATTAATAATGAAGCCCAAATATTTTACACTGTCCTGTAAAAATCGACATTTACTTAGCATGACCGTAAGTCCCATATTACGTAATCTATTGAGTACAGCTCGCAGATTCTTTATATGTTCTACCTTATTTGAGCCTGACACACAAATATAATCCAAAAACACTACGCATCGGGGCACCCCGCGCAAGGTTTCCTCCATGATCTTTTGGAATTTCTCTGGAATACAAGATAAACCGTACGGTGTGCATTTATTAACATTGTTCATATGTCGAAGATCGATTTTGGTCAATTGTTCCCCACCGCTAAGATTTTAAATAATTCTTCAATTCGTGGTAAAGCATAATAATCTCGTTTAAATTTGGGCTTCATTATTCTCGACAGAAATTTCGACGTCGGGGACTCGGTGTTAGCTCGCGACTATACTACAAAGGGAGACAAATAGGCCGAAGCTACGGTTGTTAAAAAGACCGGCCCTGTATCATACAAAGTTAATGTGGGAGAAGGTGTAGAATGGCGCCGTCATGCCGACCAAATTATCCTAATAAATAGAAATAAAAACAGATACTCTCTATCTCGAATGAGCGGGGTAGCCGTAGGCCAAAGAAAGCCAGGGGCCTAATTCAGAAACTCCGGTCGATAAGGGAGCCGACGATGATTTGTTAGAAGGTGCATCGGGCGGTGACTATGAGGTTGCGAATCCACCATCAGAAATACCAAAACCTGAGTCAGATAAGCGGTCGTCTATGCCAGAGCCGACAACGCCTAGTGTATCGGCTCTAGCACTGCGTGCCTACAATCGAGCTAAACGTTTTATTAATTAAGATTTACATTATATAAGTTTATACAAGTTTAATTTAGGATACGTTAGTATAGTTTACACTTTAGATAACGATGCTTATACTGTGTATCATTAGTTTAAAATAACTGTCTTGTAAGCTTAGTGAGGAGAGATGTGACGACCGACGTAGGTTTATTAGGTTAATATAAACAGTGTCGGGTACTGTGACCCGAATAAACAGTTTGTCGCTAACCAGCGGCTTTTATTGACGTCTCAATTAACTCTAAGGTTTTGCAGATTCAGTTCCAATTTGTCTGGGATCTGCGGTCTTGTGTGAATGAATACGGTGAATTAGCGCAGTCAGGTTCGTTCTATTAACCGACCATTCACAAGGCTGTGCTAAAGGAATCAGGACTACATTGATTCAACCTTATATCATCACTAGCTGTCCCGCGCAACTTCGTCTGCTTCACATTTTTAACTAATGCTTCGCACCTATTTTTTGTAGCACGATTTTGATTTTGATTAATTGATTACGATTAATTTGATTATGATTACGATTATGATTAATTCAAAGGAGTTAGTCTTTTACGGGCCCACTATTTTGCAGCAGCAATTGTTAAATTATGCTCAGAAAAACGTACATTTTTTTATCATTTTCATCGGTAGGTTTGTTTAATGGTGGCTAATGGAGTACATGAATTCTTAATTAAAAGTAATGTTGTGACACATTTATTGTGATTTTCTTCCAGTTATAGTCACCAATGTTGGAAAAATGCAGTAGCGAAGCGCTTTCAACGGTTATTTGAAAAAATAAAACTTAATTACAGCTCAGGGTGATAACCAAATAAGTTCTAACAAGAAAATAATAATATCTTAAAGGTTTACTGCTTTTTTATTACTATTTTGAAGGTACTTTACTCTCGTCAACTCAACTCAACAAAAATAAACATTAAACAAAATGTAGTTTCTGTTACTTCCTAGTTCGTTCGTTAGTTAATAGTAGTTAGTTTTCGTTAGTTTTGAGTTGTCGTCTAGACGCAAGTGATATTTAATTACTATTATTTTTGTTTTACTATTAATAAGCATACATTTGACTACTATCTCACCATATTCAATTATTTAAATTTACTCTAAAATCGAGAAATTCGTTAATAGGTATCGATTTAAGAGATCACTCAAACCTATCCCAGTCCATATATCTGGATCGTCAGATGGCACCACTAGGTGAACACAACTCCGTATTCATTAATTGATTAAAATAAATTTACGTAAAAAAGTACATACTCTTACCATATACGTGAAATTAAAAGGACAATAAACAAGTGGAAGTGTTATCCAAGACATCAGTGCCCTAAATGTGTGTAAAAATCATCTTTTATTATCTTTTTATTGTACTTTTTTATCATTGTTTGCCTTAACTTGTATGTGTGGTGTCAACTGTAAATATAAGTTAGTGACAAATAGATATATATTTTTTTTACGAAAATATTCCGTAGTAATTGGCCATAATTATAGTGAAACCAACAGTAAAAAGTGCTCCAAAACAATCAAAAAGTGAAACAGTGTACGGTCAAAGCAACTTTCTGCAAAAAATATTGGAAGTATTATATTATAAGTAAATAATTTGTGCAAATATTTGTGGTATGTTAGTCAAATGACTCAATAATCCTAACGACTTTATTATTTGAAAATAAAGCTGCGGTAACAACAAAACGCCAATCTCACGACATTCAAATAGCTTTAAGCGGCGAAGTAGTTCACGCATCGATGTCAGTGTCGGCGCTACTTGTCACGAGTTCGAATCCAGCCGGCTGTTAGTTTTTGTATTTTAAAAATGTCCAAATACATTTATTGCCAACATGGCTAAGAACAACTGCGCCAGTTGTATGAGCATATTCAAAACTAAAGAATACCTGCAATATTCCTTTTGTAATTTGCGATATGATCTACTTTGTTCCAATGTTACCGTCAAGCGATTTAAAGTAATGAAGGTTGCGGACAAAGCAATCTGGAAGTTCCAAGTCTGTGTAAGCAAGTTACCTAAAACCAGTAATATTGATACACCAGTAAGATCAACCCGAAATGACAGCCCTGCAAACTCACCTGACGACTCTATACAAAGCCCGTTCACATCGATTGATACGACCAACGCCAACGGCACAAACCTTAATAAACGCCTTCAGAGCTCGCCTCTAAGTCCAAAGGAAGACGAAGAGATAGCAAAGCACTCCTTCAGAGAGATTTTACGACAGGAAATAGCAAAGGCATTCAAAGAAGCAGTGGCGACTCAGTTTAAGCAAATCAGCGAACTGATCTCGGGTTTTAGAACATCATTAGACTTCTTCAACGATAAATACGAGGAAATGAAAGTTACTCTTGAGCAAAACTCGAAAAAATTACAAGTCTTGGAAAAAGACAATACCAAGCTGCAGTATACAAGACCTTAATAAGCGCATAAGTCTAATGGAACAACACAACAGGTCCACCAACATTGAAATACAAAACGTTCCATAAAACCGCTCTGAAAACATAGTCAGTACTATACTGCAACTCAGTAACATAACCAAGTGCCAAATTAAGAAAGAGGACATTGTCTACTGCACAAAAATTGCTAAAAAGGATACCAAGACTTCTCGGAGTCTTTTCTTGCTGCTGCAATAAAATTTAACAAAAACAAGCTGAATACAGGCCATCTCGAAATCGCGGCAGACAACCCAACACCAATTTATGTGGTAGAACACCTATCGGCAGAAAATAACGCCTTCACGCAGCGGCACGACTTCGTGGCAAGAAGCTTGGTTACAAATATTTCTGGGTATGTAATGGAAGAACTTTAATGAAGAAGAACGACAAATCTGAGCGCATTGTAATCAGCTGTCACGAGGTCTTGAAAACTGTCAGTTAGCCTAAACATTTTTATTATTTATATTTTGTTACTTTCAGGGCTTGCTTACGTTACTAAATAAAAAATAAAAACCGTTAAGTAACGTTAATTCCAATGTGATACCTTACTAACGTTACAAAAATATAACGTTACTTGGTAACATTACCAGTAATTTAACGTTAACTAAAACTAACATTAACGTAAAATACACAACTAACGTAACTTTTATCGTTAATTTAGCTACGTTGCCGTGCTGTAGGTATACATTTTTGTGCGCTTGCTTGGCATTGGATCAGATACATTGTGACCGCGTGTTGCCGTTCCTCGTAGGTAAACATTTTTGTGCGCTCGCGCCACTCGCTTAGCATTGGATCAGTTTAGATTTCCGCCGCGCCTCAGTCGTGTGTAATACCTACAAGTGACTCGATTTGTGTGAGACGTTTACAAGATGGGACGTAAAAAAAACAAAATAATATCTATAGATATTTTGAATTGAACGAAAATAAAACAACAAATTTTTTATTTCCAAATTCTAAGTTACATGTTCTATTATTATGATATATCTTACCATAATTAAGTAAATAAAATACCCAAGGTATTTAGCATGTTTTTGTTAATTCAATGATGTTTTTTGATGCTATCTTGATCTGAAAATACTTAGACAATTGACACGGTGACTTTTGGGTATCAAAGTTTAATCTAGGCACCAAATAAATACTATTTTCAGCATTCTTGAGCTTTTTTGGCTACATATTTAAAGGAGAATTGACGTTACTTATTACCACTGCACAATTTTATTTTATTTAAATTAATTTGATACTAACGCACTCAAGCAAAGGACCAAAAAGGGTACCAAAAGTCTCATGCGTCAAGAATTCAAGATTTAATAGTAATTATTTTCGGACTTGTGCTTTGTAAAGGATAAAAAGCTGTCCTGGCCTGGTGTATCGCTTCACCCTATTTTGGATGCCCAGCATTTTGGCCGCAGTTTGGGCTTTGTACTGGATGGTGGCGCCGAAGTTGAGCTGGAGGTCAACTCCATGCCTAGAAACTCAAGCCGATCAGTCACAGGAACAGATGCACCCCAACAGATAGGAGTTTGGTCAAAACGACTCTTTTTTGCGTTAAAAAGACACGCCTGTGTGTGGTGTTAAAAGTGACCAGATTGTCATCCCCCCACTGGGACACAACGCTTAAGGTCAAATTTGTCCGCTTTACCATGGTCTCTCTCAAGGAACGGACTTCATCCCCGCTGGTTGTTGCGCTGGACAAGTATCTTTCTGAAACCTGTCTGTCACCTGCGTATCCAACAAGGCCAAGCTGAAGTAGTTCATTGATGTGCAGCAGGAAAAGATTTACAGAGAGAACAGGTCCCTGAGGAACTCCGGCATTAAAAGCCATGAGGTCAGAGGAGTAGCCGTCAACGACTACTTGAATTGATCGTTCACTTAGGAAGTCTGATATCCAGCTACAAAAACCAGCTGGGATTCCATAAGCAGGAAGCTTGCTGAGTAGTACCAGACCCTGTCAAAAGCTTTCAAGATATCGAGCGACACGGCTAGTGTTCGCCGTGTCTCTCGATGGCTTCATCCCAGCAGTGCGTGACATACACAAGAAGATCGCCTGTTGACCGTCCTCGGCGAAAGCCATATTGACGGTCACTGAGGAGATCATTGTCTTCAAGGTAGGTAACCCTTTCCATAACCATTCATAGGATGGAGGTAATGGTGATCGGACGGTAATGTGCAGGGTCAGCACGGTCTCTCTTTTTGGGCAGCGGTTGCACATTCACAAGGTTCCATGATTTCGGAACCGTTCTTTTTTCAAGAGAGAGCTGGTACAGGCGTGTCAACACAGGAGACAGTTCAAGTGCACATTGCCTCAACACTCTCGCTGTAATGCCATCAGGTCCGCTGACCTTAGTCACGTCTAGACTACACAATACTCTACGGACCTCTATAATGTGAATTGCGATCTTCGGTATCGAAGAGTCACAAGAAGAGTTTTAGCAATGGAGGTAAAGTGAGTCGACAGAAATTTGTTTCAACCGCTTTCGACAGGGTCCACTTACTACCTGGAGGGTGCGATGCTAGTTTGGCCCCGATACGTCTAACATGGCTCTACGTAAAACCCGCTTGCAGAACTTAGCGGCAGAATTAAAGGCTCTTTTCCTCGCGCGAACCCTACGTGCTTTAGCCTTTCGGTCGCGGGCCTTGATCCAAGCTTGGTAAGCAGACTCTTTAAGGACCTCAGCGTGGGCGCATTCTGCATTATACCAAGGCCGGGATTTGTGACCGAGCGGGATGTCGGAGAATGGAATAAAATACTCCATCCCCTGCCGAATCACGTCCGCAATCACATCAGCACAATATGAAGGGTAACCCGAGGAGAAGCATACTTGCCGCTAAGGATAAGACACAAAAAAGTACCGCATCTCATTTCAATCTGCTAACTCGTGTCACCATACTCGTCTCGTCCTCTGGGACTCTTATCTGATAGAGCAGGTCGACACGGATTTCAACAGGCTGTGGTCAGAAGTTCCCCAAGGGGCTGAGAACGATATTGAATGACTGCCCGGATTAGTTGTCAGTAGAAGGTCCAAGCAATTGGGTGTATGGGTGGACCAGTTGGGTTTGATCTAGCGTTACAGCCAACTTTCGCGCGTCTAACCCGGCATGGTCAGTTTTCTGGTACGAGTCCCCCAGAAAAATGAGCTTCGCTGTCGGGTAGCCATATGGCAGAATAACCCCATTTTTCAAAGCAACGGAGACGACGATAACAGATGTCATCGCGGACGTACACACAGACCCCAGCCTGCTTCTTGAACTTATGTTCCAGAGAGCAACCCGGGTAGTTGACGTACGCCACGAGCGACGAGGTTGTTATATTCGTCGCCGTTGAGAAAAACAGGTGCGGCTTCTCGGTCTCAAGAGATTTGAGACGTTACACCTTAATTCATTTGCATTCCGTTGATACATCATTGCACTATTTTATACAGACTTCTTCGTTTGACGATGCCTTCCTTCTACAACTAATACGACTTATGTCACTTAATATACTTGGTGAGGAAGGTCTGGCTATATCCTCAACAGAAGACATTATTAATATCGCCGTCACTATTATTAGATCGAAAAATGTAATTATCAAAATAATGAAAACTACCCGTTATGGATTTCAATCAACTGACACATAGAAAATAAATTATTGGACAAAATATGACTTGTATTACGTTATCAGTTATCATTGACTAAATCAGATTACTGTACTATCAGCACTTCTCGCACGTAGCAATCTGGCAACGTTTTGATCGAGCGAGACGGCACGACGTGACAGCGCGTAATGCGGCTCGCCGATTGCCTCTGCCCCGCGCTTCTCCCACCCCACTAACTTAACCGTTTAAAAATAACCATAAAATTAACGTTACTGCACAACTAACGGTAATAAAGATTAACCATAAAATGTTGCGAAAATAACGTTAAATCTATTAACGTTATTTTAATATTAACGGTATATAAAGCCCTGGCTTACTTTGCATGTTCATGTGTACCATAATTATGTTCACTCTCAGTAATAATTCTCTGCTTATTACTGAGAGTGAACATTTACACCGCGTTTGTTTTAGTTCTTAAACCGCGTACATTTTGATATATTATCAAAATGTACGCGGTTTAAGAACTAAAACAAACACTTTTATCATAATTTGTCTCTTCAAGACTGCGACATTGTTGTGCGTACGAAGACTTGGCTGAACGTTGTTTGACAATATACGTAATTTACAGACTCGCCCCTCCAGTTTTATTTGCACTGAATATACTAGACTCGTTTTAATAGCTGTAGCCAAGCACATACCTGGAGCGTCAATATGAGGATCTATAGATCTCCGTTGACTCTCCCGGGAATGGGAAGAATAAGGTCTTTATTTGTAGCGTCTACTTACCTCCCCCAATAACATTTGAAACCACTCAAACCTTCCTAGAATCGACTCAAATTGCCCTGGACAAAGATGAACGCACACTTATTATTGGTGACTTTAATTTAAGCAGTATAAAATGGACAATGGTTTTTACCTAAGTGAGGCGGCGGATGCGGATCAGCAACGGTACCCTTCTGCCCAATTGGTGTTACTGGGGGACTTCAACGCCCACCATCAGGATTGGCTCTTCCCATACCAGTGCACAGACCATGCTGGACAAGAGACGAGAAAGCTAGCCCTAGCGCTGAATCTTACCCAGCTGGTCCAGGGGGCAACGAGGGTGCCAGATGTTGATTCGCACACTGCCAATTGCTTGGACCTTTTGCTGACAACAGATCCAGACCGCTATTCGGTCTCGATTTCTTCACCACTGGGTAGTTCCGACCACTGTCTGGTGAAGTCTGTGTCCGTTTACTCCCCGCCCGATCCTAGCCCAAGAGGCACACGGCGGGTATGGCGGTACAGGTCAGCAGATTGGGATGGCATGCGATCTTTCTTCGCATGTTATCCTTGGCAGCCTACTTGCTTTTCTTTGACTGATGCTTCGTCGTGCGCGGACGCTGTGACGGATGTGTTGCGAAGGGGAATGGAGTACTACATTCCGTTCTCTGACATAACAATGTCTGGCGAAGCTCGTCCATGGTTTGGTGCCGAGTGCAATCGCGCTGATGCGCTTAAGCGCGCGGCTTACCTGGCATGGGTCGACGCTCGTACGCGCAAAGCAAATGACGTGACTCGGAAGAAGAGAGCAACAGGGCTGCCAAGTTCTGCAAGAAGGTGTTGCAAAGGGCTCGGTTTGACAACATCAGCCGAATAGGGAACAAACTTGCTTCATACCCAGCAGGTAGTAAGGCTTTTTGGTCCCTGGCTAAGTCGGTCGAATCGAACTTCTGCCGCCCCTCACTACCACCACTGCTGAGACCCGACGGGACGCTTGCCCACTCCGCTGAGGAGAAAGCGAACTTGTTTGCTTCTTTGTTTGCGGAATCTTTGCGTCTGGATCCTGGTGGCGCGAGGCCCCCTGCTTCTCTTGGTGGATGCGAGTCGCATTCATCAGAAGGACGTCCGTAGGGTACTGCGTAACCTAGACGTGAACAAGGCTAGTGGCCCCGACGGGATACCGGCAATTGTTCTGAAAACTTGTGCGCCTGAGTTGTCTCCGATTTTGACACGTCTATTTCGCCTTTCGTTTGAGACTGGAAAAGTGCCGAAGGCTTGGAAGTAAGGTAACGTGCAACCCGTGCCCAAGAAGGGTAGTCGAGCTGACCCGTCGAATTATAGACCCATCTCGGTAACATCCATTCTCTGTAAGACTATGGAACGCGTGCTGAATCATAAGCTCCTGGCGTACCTAGAAGCGAATGATATCCTTAGTGACCGACAATACGGGTTTCGCCGAAATCAATCAGCCGGTTTGTGTGATTGGATCTTTGATTTCCTGAGAGATCGGTCTATCCGAGTGGTCATAGATGGCTGCTCGTCTGGACTGCTGGATATTAATGCCGGGGTTCCTCAGGGGTCGGTGCTTTCGGCAACACTCTTCTTGCTGCATATTAATGATCTGCTTAAACCCGGTACCTTTGGGTATGCAGACGACAGCACTGTTGCTGAGAGATACGTGTCTGACGCACGAGCTGGTGGGTCGCAGATCCGGTCTCTCCTCGAGGCTATGGTTGAGCGCTTGAATGTATCCTTACAGGCTGTCTCTGGATGGGGTGATGCCAATCTGGTCATGTTCAATGCTGCTAAGACCCAAGCGTGTCTATTTTCCGCTAAAAGGAGCCAATTCTAGCCAGCTTCATCTTTCCGAGGTGCAACCGTGCCGATAACCGACTAACTTGAGCTTCTTGGGGTTACATTAACATCTACTCTCAATTTTGGCCCTTTCATAGAGGCAAAAGCTCAAGTGGCTGCAAAGAAGTTGGGGATCCTAGCAAAGGTGAGACGGTACTTCACGCCGGAACAGCTGCTCAAACTCTATCAAGCGCAAGTTCGATCGTGTATGGAATACTGCTCTCATCTTTGGGACGGATCTGCCAGATACCAGCTTGATGCCCTTGAAGCAATTGAGAAACGAGCCAAGAGGATCATTGGCAATGAGAGGCTCGTCGCGACGAAGCTCCAAAGTCTTGAGCATCGACGACGAGTTGCTGGCTTGTCGGTTTTCTACCGGTTGCATTTTGGGGAATGTGCGACGGAATTGCATAATTTAATTCCGCCAAGCCCGTTCCATCATCGGACCACAAGACGAACGGCGTTGCGCCACCGGTACATGGTGGACATCCCACCCATACGCACAAAACGTTTTGGGAACACATTCATAATGCGTACAGCTAAGGAGTGGAATTCCCTGCCGGAGTCTGTGTTTCCCGATAGCTACAACCTGGGAGTCTTTAAGTCAAGAGTGAAAAGGTTACTTCTAGGCAAGCGTGCTACATCTTAGACCACATCATCGCTTACCATCAGGTGAGATGGTGGTCAAGCGCGTGCCTATCAATAGTAAAAAGAAAAAAAAAATCAGTGAGGAAAGCCAGGTGAGTCACACTACTTCTTGTAGCAGCCATAACAACGACATTACCAAACTCTTTTTAGACTATATTTCTATGAATAACCTAGACCAGTATAAACATCGTATCAATAATAAATCCAGAACATTGGATCTAGTCCTTTGTAACACCCTGTTTGATACAAAAACCTGACAAATTGCCACACACCTCTGACACAGGTAGATTCTCTGCATCCGCCATTTGAGTTTTCCTTAAAGATAAACGACGAGTCAAACTGTCTAAAGACTAAACCTACCACCAAACATAATTTTTTAAAGCAGACTACGTCAAAATTCTAACCTGCCTGCTGTCTATCGTCTGGGAAACTTCCTTGGGTGGTTGTTTTTCAGTTGACGAGATGGCCCATACTTTATATGTCTTTACTTTAATGTTTAGTCCTCATCTCCACATCTTACTTTTGCTGTGCCCGACATTGTCCATGATTGTTACTTTTAAAATGTTTAACACCTAGGCCTACATTGGGGAATGTAAAGTATTGAGTATTGAGTAAATTTTGCACAATGTTATCAAGAAAAACGTACCACTGAAAACCATATCTAGAAAAAAGTACCCGGCATGGTACACACCCAAACTTAAGAGACTTAAATGAAAAAAAAAAAATCCGCGTCAAGATAAAAAATACAATAACCCCCTTGACGTTGTATATTTCGAAACTCTGCGTACCAACTATAGCAAGCTGAGAACATGTATGTATGTATGTATGTAAATCGGGCTGGTTTCCGCAACTCCACGACTAAGCGCGTATTTTGCGTGCAGGTGGGACAAATGCGTCATTCGATCCACCCCAGCTCCCCAAGGAAGGCCAGCAACGCCTTGGTGTTACTAACTATCTCGCAGAGGGTACCTGGGTTTCCGAAGTACTTTGCCCTGTAATCCGCAACTACCGGGCAGCTTAGAAGCAGGTGTGCTGCTGTCTCATTCTCCTCCATGCAGGCTCTGCATAGCGGGCTGTCAGTGACTCCTATAGCATAGAGGTGTTTATTAAAAGACCCGTGGCCAGTTGTTACGGCTGTGACTGAACGCAACTGTTGTTTAGTCTGTCTTAGGGCTTGTTTTGTGAAACGGCCATTTATAGAGGGAAGTGCCTCTTTGGCCTGCCTACACTCACTATGGTCAACCCATAGCTTGTGATGTTTCAAATTTTACTTGTAGCATTTAGCATCCCTATCAATCAATATCAATCAGCAAAAGACGTATGGTAACAAACCATACACCCTATTACCCACAAAAGTGCTTGGCGACGGACAGTGATTTAATTAGAAAAATAAATAACAATATTCTCCGTCAGCATAATATGTGCATTAATGTGAATGGAGGACACATCGAGAATTTAAAAATTTTGTGTATTTGTTTTTGTGCGCGTACTTCAAAACCTTACCAAACATAAAAGCCAGCGCAAGCGGAGGCCTAAGTCGCCGGCCGCCACACCGTCCCGGCCCCCGCCTCGACACGAGATAACGCACACCGCGCTCCGGCGCGCGCGCGACGTTGCCACTGTGTTACCTAGGTATCTACGGTCAGTCTAATTTATTTAAAAAAGGTGGTTGCGTTTTATTCTGATTTGTAAGCTATTTAGTTTGTTTGAAAAAAATATTTTCTCATTTTTGGCGCTTTTTGTTTTTGTACCGCATCGAATTAATACTGAACACGTATAGTATACGTAGTGTAATTTAATGCCCCTCTGTCGTATCAACTCTGTATAGGTACCTGCGCTGCGTGAGATCCCCTCTATGGTTGGTGAATCATGTGGGTTAGGTTAGGTTAGAACCATGACCATTAGCGCGGCAGCGGCTGCCGAGCGCCAGATCCCTTCTATTGTTGGTGAATCATTTCGGTAAGATGAGGTTATAACAGTATGATGTTTTCTGATATTTACTTATTCACTACAGAATTTGGGCAGAAAATGAGTAAATATGAAAATTAGGTCAACTGAACGTTATATAAAAAGAGCAATATAGCTACTAATTGAAAATTATATGAGATGAACGTTATACTAAATGTTATTAGAGCAAAAGAAGTTTATGTGAAAAAATGTAAATGTAATATTAGATCACATGAAATTACGTTATTTATTTCTATAGCATATGAAAATTATATCATGTGAACGTTATTTCAAGTGATAATATATTACCTGTTATTATGGCATATATTACACACCCAGCCCGTTGCACGCGCCACCTCTCCGTAAACGGAAAAAACGTTCAACGCCCCGCTCGACGCCACGCCACACGCGACGCTCGACGCCCCACGTCTCCGTAAATGAGCACTTAGTGCTTTAACGAAATAGAATAATTGAATGATTCGAATGCGGAGGACAATGTTATTAATTTAAAGTTGGTACGTTCTTATGAAAGAAGAGTTTTGAAGTAACTTCTAATTTTATTTTATCTCAAATAATAGACCTTGAGTCGATTGGAGTGTTCCAATACCTATTTGATCTACCTTTTTAATGGTATCAGTGCATTGGGATTGGTTCAAATATCTACAAGAATATTCAGCAATATTTTGTTAGGTCTAACGATTGTTATCAAATTCGCAGTTCAACGTACATTTGACGATGTCTGCATACTACAGTAAAGTCAATAAAATATCCAATTGGATACGTACTAAAAGATGTTCAAAGTATTGATTGCCTATAAAAGTTTGCCAATACCAGATAATTTTCTATTAATTTTTTATTGACTGAATGTGAAAGTTTATAGATAAGAAAATTTTAGTTTTTGGTGAATGTAGTAGCCTACACTAAAATCATAAAGAGGAAAGTTATTTTGTATGTTTCTATCGAATAAACTCAAAAAATACTAGAGCGATTTAATTTTTTTTTTCAGCATTGGGATGCTACGTTATCCCTGAGTAACATATGCTATATTTATTACTAGAAAAAGAAATATAAATCTCTACGAAAATTGTAATACTAAACCCGCAAGAACGAATTCGCGGGCAAAGTGCTAGTCTTCTTTATATGTATATAAAAATTAATTGCTGTTGGTTAGTCTCGCTAAAACTCAAGAACGGCGGGGCCAATATAAATAACATTTTTTTGTTGGTTTCAAAGGGTTGTTGTTGAAAACAAAAGGGTATGTAGGGTAGGTAGGGTAGGTAGGGTAGGTAGGGTAGGTAGGGTAGGTAGGGTAGGTAGGGTAGGTAGGGTAGGTAGGGTAGGTAGGGTAGGTAGGGTAGGTAGGGTAGGTAGGGTAGGTAGGGTAGGTAGGGTAGGTAGGGTAGGTAGGGTAGGTAGGGTAGGTAGGGTAGGTAGGGTAGGTAGGGTAGGTAGGGTAGGTAGGGTAGGTAGGGTAGGTAGGGTAGGTAGGGTAGGTAGGGTAGGTAGGGTAGGTAGGGTAGGTAGGGTAGGTAGGGTAGGTAGGGTAGGTAGGGTAGGTGGGTAGGTAGGGTAGGTAGGGTAGGTAGGGTAGGTAGGGTAGGTAGGGTAGGTAGGGTAGGTAGGGTAGGTAGGGTAGGTAGGGTAGGTAGGCAATTATTATGACAGAGCATTTACGCAATGTGCGGTTGCACCGTACATACTCCCGGGCGCGAGATGACTGATGCTGATGATGCTTAGATATGGTAGTGTTAGTATGATCTGATGATATAAGGTGATAGAACAATTTTTACTTATGTTGCTAAATTGTTAGTTGATGTTTTTAAAACTACATTTTTTGGTAACAGGTGAAGTTGCTCTATCAGTTACGAAAGCACTTGAATTGGTTTCTACTATCGCGCACTGATCAGTACGAAACACTTCACTCGCGCACTGTACACTTTGATTTGCTACACTCGCACTAAGGTCATTATTACTGGCTCGGTAGTGCACGGAGGGTTGCCCAGGTTCAGGCTCCAGGTGCACAGTGCGTCGCCTTCGCCAGCGTATGCATGCGAACGTAGAGAAGGCTAGCCAGGGGCGGCAGGCCCCAACAACGTAGATGGCCACGTACTGGTGTATATCGTAAAACGACACCCCGTCAGCGATGGTCACCTCTTCCGAGGCTACTTTCATCTGTTCTATTTGCTCGGAGATACTTTGTAGCGAAGATTGATAGCTTTCTTCTTTGTACTCGTAGTGTGGTACTGATAAATTGATAATATTATTGACAGGAGCGATCTCGACGGCAATAATATCGGGCTTAATTTTCAAGTCAATCGTTTGTTGTTTGTGTGCCGTTATTATGAAGGTTTGATGACACAGTTGTTTCCGAGCGCGATAACATTCACTCCGGTCACCTGTTCAGTTGTAATTTGATCCCCACATATGATTCTCAGAGTGCATTGTCCGCAACACGTAATTATAAATGTGTTTATTTTATTCAATTCTGTCCATGTTGTTTTGCATGTTGCGCTTATGGTTGTACAGGTATCTTCTTCTGGATTTTTGATGCAGAAGTTGTTGTCTGAGTCTCGTTGATATACAGGTTTTTGTAGTTGGCATAGGTTTGTATATGTATTAAACCGTATGCATTTTTGAAGTTCATTAGCGGATATGGGTAAGTATGTATCCCTTTTGATGTTTATAGCTATGAACTCTGATATTAGTAATATACTAATCATACGACTACTTTCTTGGTGTTGAATAGGTATCATATGATATATGTCGTAACTCTCTCTGTTTAGTAATGGGATTTTTATTTCAAATATGAAGTATTCACGCTTCATGCGTGCTCTTACTTGCATAATTTGATAGATCTTGTACAGGTCTGATACAATGCTGTTGATGGGTAATGATAGATCTTTGGGCATCTGATTTGAAATAATATTTAGCTCATCTTGTAGTTGAGCTGGCGTTATGATATGGACGTTGAAATGTTGGACGTTAGTGATCGTGTCCAGCAAAGAATCTTGAATGTTCTTTAAACTGCTTAGAATGTTGTTTGCAATTAAAGTTGATAAAAAGAAGTCTTCCGTGATTGCTACTTTCTCAACCTCATTCTTCAATGTGCTGATAGCTTGATCTATGTTTATTAAGTGCTGATTAAATATTTTATGCTTTTTTTCCATTGTCTGTTCAACTCGTTTGAGCAGGTTGTTCTCAGCTTCAATGATAGATGTTTGATTGCGCCAGAGATTAGCAAGATGTTTTTGATTTTCTCTGACTAATGTAATGTCTCGTTGGTATTGTTCGGCGAAATTTTCATCTAGTACACCAAAGAGACTGTTCGCAATGTTTCCGATCCCGTTGATAAGGCCTCGGCGGTTACGTGGATGCGCTTCGAAATGCTGACTGAGTAACATACGGTCGTAGTACTCCAGTTCCATGAATCCGTGACGTAGTTGTAACATGATAACGTCACAATGGGATTTGCTTTTAGTTTGTGTACATAAGCTTTCAAGGTGTTTCATGTAAATATTAAATATTTTACACCCGTGCCAATACGGTTGCATGTCGTAATATACGACTATTTTCCATTGCTCTTGTATTAGATTCATTTCTGATATTTTGTCAAAGTAAATTGCTTGTTTCCCTTGTAGTTGTGTTATGTTGTAAGCAGCGTGTGCGTTGCAAGTTAATGTTAATATTAGGAATAGTAAGGACAAGATTATAGAGAAAGTGTAACTAAGCCCTCTTCTTCGTTGGTTTAAGTTTACTTTTGGTGATAGTTTAGTCTCCTGTTGGACTGAAGCTGACACTTGTTTGTGGTCTCCTTGATCTTCGCAATCTAGCAAGGGAGTTAACTTGACGATAGGCCGTTTCATTGTGCCATTTCTTGTTTGTAGTGTGACTACTCTGACATACCCATCACTGCCTGGGTGCACTTGCATCACCCTTCCCATTGCCCATTTACCTGGTGGTAGGTTGGCGTCTTGAATTAACACCAAGTTACCGACTTTGATGTTTTCTTGAGGGCGTCTCCATTTTGACCTTGTATTTAATTGTGTTTTGTATTCACTTCGCCAGCGTTTCCAAATATCTTGATAAATCCTTTGAGTTAGATTCCATCTTGTGCGTAGATCTTTCTCTGTTTCGTACAGTGTTAAATTTGGACCACTTGACAAGAAATGTGCGGGCGTAAGGAAGTTCAAATCTGCTGAATTTTCGGTTAAAGGACATATCAGCCTTGAGTTCAGACATGCCTCCAACTGATATAGTATTGTACTATACTCTTCGAACGTTAATTTTTGCTCCCCTACAACTCTCTTCAGATGATATTTTAGGCTTTTAACGGCAGCCTCCCATAGTCCTCCTGCTGATGGCCAAGAAGGTGCGTTAAAGTGCTAATCGATTCCCATTTTTGTTATTTCTGCCTGAAATTCTTGATTGAATGTGCTTCTTATTGTATGATATTCGTCCTAGGACTAGGACTTTGTTGGCTCCAATAAAGTTGGTACCTTGATCGCTGAATATATTCTGTGGGGCTCCTCTCCGAGCTATCATTCTACGGAGAGCAGCGAGAAATGATGATGATGTCAAATCCGACACCAACTCTAAGTGCACGGCTTTAGTTGCCATGCAAATAAATACGGCGACATAACCCTTGGTGGTTTTTATTCCACGACCCTTGTTGGCCTTGATATAGACATGTCCCGTATAGTCTACGCCTACATTCTGGAAAGGACGTGACGGATTCGTCCTTTCTGGTGGTAAATCTCCCATAATTTGATGCTGATTGCTGGGATTGTAGCGACGACACTTAACGCAACGTCGAACTCGGAATTTAACTGCTCTGATTCCGCATACAATCCAATACTGTTGTCGTATAAATGCTGAAGTTAGCTGAGGTCCGCCATGAAATGCTAGAACGTGAGCCTCGTCAATCAGAACTTCCGTTACACGACTGCTTTTTGATAGGATTATTGGATGTTTCACCACCAGAAAGGACGGTCGCGTTACGCAATGTGCGGTTGCACCATACATAGGGTATTTTACTAAAAAATCTAATTGGTTTTGACATTTAGTATTAATATTGGACACGTATTTTGGCTTGGTCAATTTCGTACATTTTTAACAAGCCAGATGACGTCACGCGTATCTTCAACTCGCTGTATCCTCTTTATTTTTTGTTCACGTGAAAAAAGAAAAAATACGTGTCCAATATTTGTTTTAAATCTATCAGACGGACTAATTAGATTTTTTCAGTAAAATCCCCATTGCGGCTGTCACCATAAGTTTTTCTGTATGTTATGTTCGCAGAGCTAAAACTGCGCTTCCACGGCATTCGACGTAAATTGAAATTATGACAGTGTATTCTGATGTCGTGTAAGTTACACGAGGCATTGTTTAACACTTTAATTACACACACACAATCAATGTTTAATTACGTGTCCTACCACCATTAAAACAGTCAATCACAAAAACAAAACACTAATACTAATTAATAATAATCCCAAGTTACGTGTCCTCTCACAATAAAAATATGAAATATTGTCTTAAACTTATTTGTTTTATTTTCGGCATGGGCACGCTCTGCGCAATTTGTGTACCTGCTAACTATTACTTTTGTTTTTCTTTGTCGCTGTGCGTTTATGTCTGTGCTGAATAAATGTTCTTCTATTCTATTCTATTCTATTTAGTGTCCTATCACAATAACAAAACAAAATCACAATTGTTAGCTCGCGAATTTGACAAATCGTACGTTTCGAAAATACAGCGTCGGCACACTGAAAAAACAAGTTTTTTAGAGTCACTTACCGATCGCAAAAAACTAAGATGCAACAAACTGACCTATTTATGTTTCCCTCACTCGTGCTTTGTTTATCACTTTCGTAGTGAAAGTGGCAGTGTGTGTGTATTTATTGCTTCCTTGTTTGCATTGCCAACTTTTTAGTGAATGTACTTGCGACATGCGTCAGAGCGGCAACAACGCATCGTAGATTTATCGTTGTAATGTGCATGACCTATGCTTAGACTTAATCAGCTGTTAGGAAAGATACATCGTGTTCAAACGGTTTAAAAACATTAAAAATCATTTGCGCCTAAACTACTGCTCCTATTTAATTATTTTTTGGTACAGAGTTTGAAAATGGCACCTAGTATATGCAGTTTAAAGGAAAGCCCCTCTGTTGTATCAATTTTGTATATGAGGTGAATATAAAAGAACAAAAAACATATTGATTTGTAGGTTATAGAGATAGTTCAAATGTGCATTATAGAAAATGTATATTAAATCATATAAAATTAGGTAAACTGAAATTATATCAATAACTCATTATCATTTCATCGCTATACTAAAAAAATATGTATTAAATGAAATTAGGTCATGTGAGCTTTAGAACTTTTGTTATTACGTCAAATGGTACGCACCCTAATGGGCCGCATCATCACACGCGCAAACACAAACATATGGTAATGTATAAGGCCGCGGACACGAACTCAGCGGCGGTGGTAGCGGCGCGCCGTCGCGCACCCATTCACATCACACAGCCAGCGGGCAGATCGCGCGGCACTGGAGCGGCGCGTGTAGTGGTGTGTTATGAGAAGTTGTCTATTTATGACTACGTCACTGCAGACGCGCGGGCACCGCTCTGGCGCGCCGCTCGTACGCCACCGCCACGACGCTGTGTTTGTGTCCGCGGCGTGATTGTGTTTATGGGGATGCGGGCCGTCCGCCGCAGTGGTGAACGCTGCGTCCGCGCCGGGGACGCTTGGCACTCAAGCCAGCGTTTGGGTTTCCCAAACTGCGGGGTATCTCAAGTTGATTTAGTCGGATCTAGGCCGGACGATCCAAAATGGATCGGCGATCCCGCGATCCAAGATCGCGATGCGTGGGGCGTGGATCGTTCTAGTTCGATCCAACAGCAATCTTTTGCGATCCTGACTGGCTGCTCCAACGCGCTCCTGCCGATCCATACTAAATCAGTTGAATTTTGTCTGGCTATGGAGTCACACGTGCAACGACGGCGACGAATAGCCGTAGCAGCAGCAAGCTACATTTTACTTGTGTTTTTACGGAAAAATTACGAAAATGAAAAAGACAGTATTGGGTTACAACTATTTTTAAAAACCGGTTGGAATATGGGACTCGACTTTACAAAGAGTTAATTGATGATGGAGCTGAAGCTAATTTAGTTTTGATTCGTAAGTATCTTCACCACCTGAAATAAACAATAAATTAATATAACCGACAAATATCAATGTCCGTGAAGTCACTCCCCTACCCAAAACTTTTAAACATTTAATTATATCTTTTTATCACAGACTGAGTTACGTTACTACGTTGTGGAGTTTTAAACAATACATTTAATTATTATTACTAATAAATTAAAATTAAAGCTTCACTAAGAGTGGCAGGTTATGTACCTGAACTATAATTATAAAACAAAAGGAACTATAATTTCTTACCTGATCCGGTAATACGACTCTATTTTTCTCTGAATCGTTCTCTTCTGTAGCCACCCGACAAAGACTTCATTTTTTTCTTTAGTTCTGTTGTTGGAATATTGTTCATTTGCCGACTAATTTTCCACCAGGCATCTTCTCTTACACCTCTATTTGTGTAATTGGTATCATTAGGATCTCATAAACATTTATTCTCCCTATATAGGGAAATGAAACTGATACATTGCGAATTATCCATAACGGCGGATCACGCGATTCTAAGGCGCTCCACCCACTGCACCGCGCCCCGCCGCGTAGCGCGGGATGGCAGATTTTAACATTGTTTGCAAGTATCTCAATTTATATAGAAATCACGCCTAGCACAACACACTGCCGACGCGGAAATGTGCGGGAAGGCACCCCGCGCGCAGTAGTGCTATTCTGTAACAACATTTTCGTGTCTCGACAGCGGAATCCGAGGTCAGTATAAACGAAACACCTTAATGTTGTATGGAATAAAGTTCACTTTATGAGCTATCTCACTCAGGTGAAGCTCGATATCGAAATGGGTACTTACAGAATAGACTAGCAGTTCCTGCCAATCTGCGCGGGAGCGCGGGGCGTGCCGCGGGATGTGACACACCGGCTCCGCAGTCCCGGGCGTTTTGGTACTGTAAAGACGTTTACACGATGGATAAATAGGGATGTATCCAAAATCTTCTATGGACGCAGTGTCTTTTAATTCTTGTATACAAAAACCGAAATGACAATATAACTGCAACATCTTGAAATTGAATAAGTTCGTCCATTCTCCGCGACATCGACAACACAGTGAACATATGAGTTTATTTAGCGCGAGGCCGTCGTAATCTGCATCACCGCGCGGAGGAGCAAATTACACCGCTAAGTAAGGCAGATCTGCGCCTCTTCAGTGGTGGGACGCTTCTTCAGTGGGTGAACCGCCTAAATCACAACCATCCAGACCGCGCGCGCCAACTCATATTATAAGGCCCCTTTGTGCGTGACCAAAAAACCGACAACAAATGGATCGCGCGGCACTTCTACACTTCACGCTCCGTGGAGCGCGCTCCATGCCACGCGCGATCAGAGCGCTTTGGATCGTCCGATGTGGATCCGGCTAATATCGGAAAGATGCGAGAAAAGCGCGGAGATTTTAATATCGATAGTCAGGGTCAAGTCAGAACACTTTTTCAAGATATCTAATTAACTTAAAACTTGTCGTAAGGTACAGATACCCCTCAGAATCAGTAGAATTATTATCCCCAAATTAGGGAATGTGACTTGAATTTTCGAGGAATTTGATGAATTGGTGATTGGTTGGTTTGACGCTTGTTCTTGTTGATATTAGCTTAGAGATTTCGTAGGTGGTTTTATACTAGACTACAGGTCTTACTAGGATCTTTAAAATGACGTCACATGGAGAAAATGAAGGTTGAAGACCAGCCTGCTACTTAGTACAATCGTTAATTTATCTTGACTTACAAAATCTTGCTTCTATGAAGACATCATGAGGTAGTCTGCAGATGGTTTTATTGCTTAAGGTGTTCCTTCACCTGCAGCATTCGCCTGTAATGTATACACAACACACACTGGCCGGCTGGTCTGTTACAGAGCCGAACATTTAATCAGTAAGTGAGGAGAACCGAACATTAAAGTACCTATGGCAACCTGTGATATTATACAATCTGTAAACGTTTTGATACAACATATAAATATATTTTGAAATCATTTGTGTCACCAATATCGTTTCTTCTGTTTTGTGTGGGTACGTAAATTACAATATTGAATTATTATTAGCGCACTCAACACTACGACAGTTTCGTTTGACAGTGTGAAAACAAGTAATTTAGCTACAAGCAAAATGCTCAAATGGAATTTGAATTGTTATTGCAAGCAAATTAATGCTCGTCAGTTGAGAGATTCGACTTTGAGCATTAGATTACAACACTGCCTGTTCACGCAAACATGAACACCACGCGACGGCGGCGGCAGCGGCGGGGAAGTGGGAGCGGCGGGCCGCGCGACCGCGTTCCGTGCGGCGGCTCTCAATGAACAGAGTATTCAGAAACATTGTCGCGCAAACACCTTATTTTGTATCTTTAATTTTAATATAACTTATCATAAAAAGTCCGCTATTTTACTCTCCCTGGCATATCTACTGTCTTATTGTAATGTAATGGCTACACATACATACACACACATACTTACATTTCATATTCGACTTTGAGCATTACATAACAATACTGCCTTATTGTAATGAATGCTCATAGTCAAATCTGAAATGTTACATAACGGCCGAATGCTCCCAACGAGAGAATATCTTAACACGCAATATGATAACGTGATAATACCTACGCAGGTTTTACTCGGTAGAGGAGGTCTAGATTGAAGCCTGAATTAAACATCTCTAATTTGTTTGATCGTGAAGGGATCTAAGCCCTTCATGACTTCGGGCGGTGCCTTGCAACATGATTTACATACCTTTAGCGACTTAATTTTTTTCTACTACTTCAATCCAAAACCATCCAACCAACTATTGCATACGAGTATGTTCAAAAGAGTCACCGCAGCCTTGAAACGCTAAGGGTCTCTGAAAGAACACGGATGACAGAGTGGAAGGAGATATTTGATGATTTCTCAGTCAAAAAAAAGGTGGGTGGGTTGTATAGTGCTGCTCTACCAAACTTTGCTAAAATGATAGAAAAGAAAAAGCGCACCTAGTCCTACACTCTTGAAGACCTGAAGTGCTAAATATTCCGTAAATATCTCCGAGTGATTAACGGAATTGACCTTGTAGAAAACTCAAAAAAGTTTATTCTCGAACCGCCAGGCCCACCAGTTATACCGTGCGCTGTGTTGCCGCCCCTGTAAACATCTCACCGCGAAAGCTGAGGAGAAGTTAGTTTAAATAATAATAATAATAATAATGGTGTCCCATTCCATTTAAAATGTCTAAAGAGGCCTCTGCGAGTTGGCTTCGGCCCCTCGTACGCCTACCAAAGGACCGGGTCTCTAAGAAAAGGGACCCGAGAAAGTAAAAAAAATAAAATAATAATAATAATTTATTTAATTCAGACCATTGATCCATATAGTGTTAGTAAAATCTTAACCTATTGTTAGTACATAAAAAGCTTAAATTAATTGGCGACATGTACGCCAGTACGCACATGCCTAGCTGCCCAGTGCCTAATGAAAGGCCCATCAATTTTGTCCGCCAGTGTAGCCAGTATGTTGTTGGGGCTACCCCTGAATCGCTTCAGCATACTCGCACATCGCTTGCGCATAACAGCATAAAAATCATCTAATCTCGCTTCAGCGAACATGCCAGACGCGAGAGTTTAAAGTGAGCCCTAGCTTTGGTAGGAACGACAGTACCCTCGTTTACCGAATGCACATTCTCGTAAAAATATTGTAAGTCTTGTTAGTGTGAGATTGAGAGTAAAACTTTTTAAAAATACGTAAATCAAAGAAAGAAGACGTCACTATGATGGTACAATTTTTACCAGTAACATGACGTCACCCGTGCTTTCAACGCACTGCATCGTCTTAATTTTGTTAACGTGAAAAAAAATATGTGTCCAAATTTTTGAAAATTTATCTGATTGACTAATTAGATTTTTAAGTAAAATACCATATTCGGGACACGAGTTTCTATCTACTATTACATAAAATAACTTTCCCGTAAAATCTTCATAGTTCTAAACTTTAAATCGTTTAATCATATCGACTTGTTTGCCAATAAGCTGTTTGTTTTGCTGTTGCCAAAACTTTTACGCTTCCACATGTCATCGTAAAACTAAAACAATTTTGGCAAGCAGCCGCTGGCATGATACCACAAAGTGACCCTAAAGTTGTTTGTTTTCTTCAGACGAGTTTGTTGGCTTTTCAACAAAGCCGAAAACTCAAAAGAAATATCAGCTGTTTCATACATGATTCAATATTAGCCAATGAAATTGTATGAAACAGCTGTTTTTTGTTTTCAAGTTTTAAGGGTTAAAATTGTTTATAATCATGTGTACTTTCACTGCCCTTTTTTTAGGATAGGAAATCATCAAATGACTCCTCCCGCTCTGGGTACAGCAGGAGGGAGTGTCAGACTCTTACTGACTAAAACCCATCCGTGTTTCTCCTAGTGCCCTTTGCGTTCCAGGGTACGGTGCCTCTTTCGAACGAAGTCCGCAGCCCCAGCAGGCACTGACCCTAGGGGGCCCCGTCTTCCGTGCTGACATGTCCTTGAAGCGCGTTGGGATCGCAGCGCGCCGCCGACCCGGGCCTGGTTCTGATCAGACGGCGAGCCACCCAATGCTCGCTGTCCGCCTTCGTGATGACGTCACGGTAAGTCATACCCCTCTTCTCCGCGTCCGGCTGTAGTGTGACCACCACAGCAGCGGTCTCCGGAGTGCGGAGCATAGCCGCGACGCTTCTTGCTTTGTGTTGCCGCTTCCTCTGTCGTTTTCTAGCCGCTCTGGCTGCCTTTGCTGTCTTCTTTTTCTCCCCGGCCACTTGCCATCCGGCTTCGGCCGCAGGAGAATTTGAAGGCGGGGTCTTGGAAGTCAGGGCTGACTTTTGGACTATTGGTGCTGGAACTGTGCAGCCGCTCCGCCCTTTTTCTGCCTGGCCGGTGCCGAAGGAGTCGGCCCGGCTCCTCGGTTGGCCTGGCCTGACGACTCCGGATAGGCAGCCACGGCGGCTGCGTACGAGGCCACCTTCTTCTGGCCCGAGGCCTTCTAGCTCGCTGCTAGCGGAGAGCGCAACACGATGCCCTCCACGGAGGAGAACCGTTCCTAGAACTGCTCCTGGAAAGCAACTAGCTCTTGCCGGACCAGGTTTAACAGATTGTCCTCCACAGGCACAGGCTGGCTTTGCCTGCGCTTGCACCCTTCTTCAGGTACATCCTTGGAGCCGTCTCCTCGGAGCTTGGCCAGGTCTGCTTGGAGCTTCTTGTTCTTATTTCGGAGAAGCTCCGTGGCAGCCGCCAGGCGGGTGATCTCCGCCCGCAGCTTGGACATTTCGTCCGACGGAGGCCCGCAACGGTTGGCTTTCGCTGCCGCCAAAATGAAGGCCGAGGCCGTACTTATAGCCTTGTCTTTGGAAGCCTTCGACCTCTTCTTGGCCACATCGCGGATCGCGGCCTCCACGACCTCCACAAACCTGGCCTGATGCTCCAGATTGGAGCCGCCATCGGTGTCCGGCTCACCGCCGGAAGATTTCGAAGGGAGAGCCCTCCGACCGGTCGCTCCGGGGTGGCATCCCTCCTCGGCGAGTCTTGCGGCTCACTGGGCGGCCTCTGGGAGGCGAGCCCCTCCCCCTGTTCCCTTCTCGGCCATTTCCCCTCCTACTGGTGGGGATTTTTCGGGGCGAGGCCACTTCTCCGTTAGAGGTCGACCCCTGGTCATCCTCCGGTCTGGGCCGCTTACGGAGGAACTTAGAGTTCTCCGCAGCAGCCCCCACTCTCTCGTCTCTAGAGCTCGCCGAGCTGATGCCTGACGCAGAGTCAGAATCTGACCCCGCATCTCCTCGACGCTCAAGCGAGCCCTTCCTCCAAAGTTTGGAAGGAGTCTCCACGCTGCGCTCGCTCGACACCTTCTCAGGCGTTTCGAAATTAAAACTGATCAGTTCCTTAAAGGATACTGATCGGGTGCCTCCTCGGCTCCTGCTGCCACTGGCAATCGGTAGACATACGTTGCCCCCCCCCCCAGAATACGAGGGGCATGATGCCTCCAAAGGAGGCGTGGCGGATTCTCCAGCTGCTGAGCAACTGGTACCGCCCTGGGGTAATGTTTTTTCGTCTGTCCTTTCCATGTTGTGTTCCTTTTAAAGGGTGTGGTCCCCATCTTCTCCCTTCTCTCTCCTCCCTTCTCCTTTCCTTCTTGCTTGCTCACTGCCCTCACAGTCACGTCTGATAACCAGACGCGTACCAGAGAACAGTGAGCAAGATTCCTTCCTATGAAACGCACACTGTCCGAAAACCCGAGCACAGCAGCTCAGGTTTTCGGACGGTGTACCCCTTTCGTGTCCCTCTTTGTCTGGTCTCTCACTTGAACCTTTCCGGCATGAGTAACTCTACCGGCAGAGCTCCAAGTTCATTGAGACACAAAAGCCCACCACGACGGCAACGTGGGAACACTCTCGGTGGGGTACTTTCACTGCCTAAGAGGTTCTTGGTGTTTTACAAATAACTCTGTATGTACAGTAGGAAGAGTAGGGTTCTACGTAATAAGAACATAAAACAGCATGATTTATAAGAAATAGTTTCATAATTAAAATATCTCTAATCGGCTGTCATTTGTAGATCTTTGGCAGTCGTTACGGATAGTCAGAAGCCAGTAAATCTGACTCTAGTCTTGCCATGAAGTACCGTGTTACCCAGTTGATGAGTTGTGGAGGTCTGGTAGGCAGCCACTCCGCGTAGAATACTGATATTCAGCTAAATCCGGTTTGACTCGAAGCCGACCCTAATACATATAGTTGGGAAAGGCTAGGCAGATGATGAGTTTCATAATTAAAATATCTCTAATCGGCTGTCATTTGTAGATCCTTGGCAGTCGTTACGGATAATCAGAAGCCAGTAAATCTGACTCCAGTCTTGCCATGAAGTACCGTATTACCCAGTTAATGAGTTGTGGAGGTCTGGTAGGCAGCCACTTTGCGTAAAATACTGATATTCAGCTAAATCCGGTTTGACTCGAAGCCGACCCTAATATAGTTGGGAAAAGGCTAGGCAGATGATGAGTTTCACAATTAAAATATCTCTAATCGGCTGTCATTTGTAGATCTTTGGCAGTCGTTACGGATAGTCAGAAGCCAGTAAATCTGACTCCAGTCTTGCCATGAAGTACCGTGTTACCCAGTTAATGAGTTGTGGAGGTCTGGTAGGCAGCCGCTCCGCATAAAATACTGATATTCAGCTAAATCCGGTTTGACTCGAAGCCGACCCTAATATAGTTGGGAAAAGGCTAGGCAGATGATGAGTTTCATAATAAAAATATATGTTTGCCACATGTACTTACATACTATTAATTATTGAGAATTTAGAATAATTATGTAAAACGACGAAATATTACAACCAATGTAAAAAAGGGTCTGAAAAGAAAATAAAAAAAATTACATTTAGCAAACATATAACCTATGACATGTAACACCTTTGCTCATTTTTGTAACATTAAAACATGCTATCCTTATAACGATGCAGGAGATTTATTGATTGATTATCGCCTCATATTATTCCAAAAGTAGCAATGGTAATGATTATCTGATAATATTTCTGCTGTTAACACATTTACAAATCTGAAATATATTCTAGATTAACAGTGACCACCTTTGCTAGCGTCTGTAACTATGTATCGAATTAGAATTGGTGTGTCTTATGCGGTTGAATCGGGTGTACCCTTGTTTCGTAGACAGAAATTTCATAGAAAATCGTTACGCAGAAAATGTTGAAATGTCAAATATTATTATTTGAAAGACTATTTACTTGAATGAAACCTATTTCACAGAAACACAATTCAATGAATTTCATGATTATTTTTTTTTATTTACCAAACTTACGCTAAAAAGTAGTGAAAGTATTGACAGTAATATTGAGGTCTGTAACAATAACTTTAACAGCATTAAATTACCTACTATTTCGTTACCATCTTTCGACGGATCGTTCGAACAGTGATTGGAATTCAGAGATACATATACAACGTTGATACGACAGAGGGGCTTTCCTTGAAACTGCCTATACTAGGTACCATTTTCAAGCTCTGTACCAAAAATAAATTAATTAGGAGCAGTAGTTTAGTCGCAAATGATTTTTAAAGTTTTTGCACGGTTTGAACACGATGTATCTTTTCTAACAGCTGAATATCGTCTAAGCATAGGTCATGCACCTTACAACGATGAATCTACGATGCGTTGTTGCCGCTCTGACGCATGTCGAAGGACATTCACTAAAAATTGGCAATGCAAACAAGGAAGCAATCAATACACACACACTTGCACCTTCACTACAAAAGCGACTAACATAAAGCGAGCGAAAGAAATAGAGATAGGTCAGTTTGTTGCATCCTTGTTTTTTGCAATCGGTAAGTCCCTCAGTGCGCCGACGCTTGTTTTTCGGAACGTACGGTTTGTGGAATTCGCGCGCAAAGAATTGTGATTTTATTTTGTTATTGTGAGAGGACACGTAACTTGGGATTATTTTTATTTAAATTTGTGTTTTTTTTTTGTGATTGACTGTTTTTTATGGTGATAGGACACGTAACTTGGGATTATTATTATTTAGTATTAGTATCTCCGGACCTCACTCCCATGGATTTCTTTTTGTGGGGTTACATTAAGGGTGAAGTGTATGCCTCAGAGGTAAATACAATTGATGAGTTAAAAAATAGGATTATTTTAGCATTTCACAAATTAAAGTGCTTAGCGACGGACAGTAATCTAATTAGAAAAATAAATAACAATATTCTCCGTCGGTATAATTTGTGCATCAATGTGAATGGAGGACACATCGAAAATTTTAAAATTTTGTGTGTTTGCTTTTGTGCGCGTACTTCGAAACGTTACCTAACATAAAAGCCAGTGCGAGCGGAGGCCTAAGTCGCCGGCCGCCACCCCGGCCCGGCCCCCACCGAGCACACGAGATACCGCACCCCGCGCTCCGGCGCGCGCGCGACGTTGCCGCTTTGTTACCTAGCGGTATCTAAGGTCAGTGTCTTTTTTTTTACAAAGGGTGGTTGCGTTTTATTCGGATTTGCAAGCTATTTAGTTTGTTTGAAAAAAATATTTTCTCATTTATGGCGCTTTTTGTTTTTGTACCATATCGAATTAATAGATACTGTACACGTATAGTATACGTAGTTTAATTTAATGCCCCTCTGTCGTATCAACTCTGTATATCCTTGATTCATTCTTCTAAAACTATTGATGACATTCAAAAATTCCACTACTTGCGTTCCGCGCTAACTGGGACTGCTAGTCAAATAATAAAGTCGATACAGTTTACTGCCCAGAATTACGCCATAGCCTGGAGTTTATTAGAAAACAGATTTAATAATAATAGATCACTTGTTCAAAACCATGTTAAAGCTCTGTTCTCACACACTTGCTCTGTCTTTACATAAAGAATCCGCTTTTCATAATCGAAAATTAATAGATAAAAAATATTCGTGCTCTAAAGGGTCTCGATGAGCCCACAGAGTATTGGGATACTTTATTAATATATCTTATCTTATTGTTACGAAGATGGATTCAACCTCCGAAAAAGAGTGGGAGAACCATAAAAGTGCACTTTCTAAATTACCCAGTCATGCTAACAAAAAGTTAACCTTAAACGATATTATTGCGTTTCTTACCGGTAAGGCAGACACGTTAGAATCGATTAAGGGTACACATGACTCTAATAAGCAAACGTCAGATGGTTCTGCAAAGAAATCATCATCCAATCAATCAAAGCACGCAAGCTCACATAGCTACGTCGCAACAAATAATAATAATAATTCGTCTAAATCGGCACAAAAACATAATTCGAGCAATGATTCAAAACGTTACCAAAGGTATAATATAAGCCAAGAAAATCATCCGCTACATTCGTGTAGTAAGTTTAATGACCTGTCTACGAAAGATAAAATAATATTCGTAAACGATCATAAACTTTGTATAAACTGTTTGCGTGCTCGACATAGGGTGTATCAGTGTTGGTTCGGAGCCTGCAAGTTATGTAATCGAAAACATCATTCGCTTCTTCAGCGAGTGCTGTGATAATGATAACGGCAACACGTCGAAGTCGGTAGGGCCGTAGGAGGAGGCGCTGGCGTCGCCACCCACGTCGTGTCGCGAGTCCGAGGCGAGGTGCGGTGCGCACAGTGCGGCGCTACACAGTACATCGAATTCGACACGTCAAAGAGTGTACGATGGGTGTTCATTTCAGGATCCCGTCATTCATTCCCGACATTTTGCATCACACTGTTCGTGCTGTCTTGGACAACGGCAGTCAACATTCATTTATCACAAAATCACTATGCGATAAATTAAAAATTCGTTTAATACAGTCCACAGTACAAGTCGCAGGCGTAGGTAATTCGGTAACCCAATCTACTCAGTCGTGCAACGTGCAGTTACGATCTAAAAATAGTGGATTTAATATGCAATTAAATTGTCTCGTTCTACCGTGTATTACTGCAACGTTACCTTCTTTAACTCATAATATCGTAACGATTAAGATTCCGAGTAATGTATCGCACGCCAAACCTAAGTTTTTCATGTCGAATAGAATCGATTTATTTATCGGCGCAGATAAGTTCTGGGAACTTTTGAGTGAAGGATTATTTCGACTAACAAACGTTCTAAACTGTTTTGTAAGTATAGGCTTACAAAACACTAAGGTAGGTTGGGTTGTATCTGGTGTAATACATTATAAAAAAGGTTCATCGGTTAATCGAGTCCAATGCAACTTTACGCACACGTACGACAGTTTAGATAATCAATTTTACTAAAAAAAATCTGTGAATTAGAGGAGATTAATTCTCAAACAAATAATATGTCTTAAAAATTTGTTTACTAAAACAACTATACGATATAATCATTATCGTTTCTCCGTGCGTATGTGGTATACGCACGGAGAAACGATCATGATACGCGAATCAGCTGATCAGCTAGGCGACTCATACTTACAAGCACTCGAACGTAAGTTAGGTCGTTGCACACCGAGTAATAAGATGTTGTATTTAGACTTTATGCGTGAATATTTAGAACTCGGTCATATGACGAAAATAAATATTTATCCATCTCCACATTATTTTTTGCCGCATCATGGTATATTTAGAGAACATAGTACAACTACGAAATTACGAGTAGTTTTTGACGCTAGTGCTAAAACTACTTCCGGTAAATCGCTTAACGACATACAACTAATCGGTCCGTCCTTACAAAACGATATTGTTGCCATTCTGTTAAGATTTTGTCAGTACACATATATTGCCTGTGCAGATGTCGAGAAAATGTACAGACAAATATTATTTCAACCCGATCAACAATATTTACAATTAATTTTGTGGCGAGAGAACCCATAAGGACATCGCTAATATTATTTATAGAGATATGTACGTTAACGATCTAATAACAGGTAGTGATGATAAATCCGAATTATTAGACATTTGTGATAAAATTTCTACGGTATTAAAGTCGGGTTGTTTTTATTTACGAAAATGGTTGTTCAATTTTGATTTGCCAACTTTAAACGCATCAACGAATTTATCGCTCGGCGAATCATGTCAAAGTAAAACATCAGGTTTAGGTTGGTTCGCAAATACGGAAGAGTTACACTATACGACTAAACTTAAATTAACCGAAGTCACGTGACTAAGCGCATTATGTTATCAGCTATCTTGCAAATTTACGATCCGTTAGGCCTATTAGCGCCTCTTGTAATACTTGCAAAAATATTATTATAGAAATTATGGTCGTATAAGATCGAATGGGACGATCCGGTGCCTCAAAATATTTTAATTAATTGGAAAAAACTTGTTGACACTCTTGACTATTTAGATAAAATACGTATACCTCGTCAGGTTATAAATTCTAAAATGCAGTTTATAGAATTGCACATATTCACGGACGCCTCTCAAAATGCTTACGGGGCATGCGCTTACGTGCGTGTGTACTCGGAAAAAGATATGAATGTGTCCGTAGCCTTATTTTGCGCCAAGTCGAAGGTCGCACCAGCTGTCAAACCGATAACGATACCGCGTTTGGAATTATGTGGGGCATTATTAGATGCAAAGTTGTACACAAAAATTATTAGTTCACTTCGTTTAAATTTTACTAATATTTATTTTTGGTCTGATTCCACAATATTGTGTTGGGATGGTTACGAATATCACCTAACACGCTTAAAACGTTCGTACAAAATAGAGTGGCTCAGATCAACGAACTCGCAGGTAGTTTACAATGGTTACACGTAAGAAGTAAATCCAACCCAGCTGATTTAGTGTCACGTGGGGTCACACTGGACGTGTTGCGCACGTCTGATCTTTGATGGCACGGCCATTTTTACACGAACGGCAGTGTAACTTTAGTTATGATTCTAGTTGTCATAATGTTAATTTTAACGAGTTGCCAGATGTTAAAGTAAGTACTACTCTGTTGGTAAATCAGGCAAATGAAAATAAGTTTCCGTTTGAGAGATTTCTTCTTTTATTCGTATGAAGCGTGTAGTTGCTTACATGTTACGATTCATTGATAACGTTCGTAATAAAATAAAAATAAATCGTAAATACGGCCCGCTTCAAGTAGATGAGTTAAATAAATCTACTATTAAATTAACTCAACTGTCACAAAGTGAATTATTTCCTGATTTAAATATTTCATCAAAGGGGAATGTAACCTTAAAGGCTCGTAGTGTTTCGGGTCTTAATATTTTTGTGGATAGTAATCATAGTCACGCGTCGCGGACATCAAAACGACAACCGGTACGGTGCAAAGGGCATTTTCCAAACTATGCCCTTTTTTCCCACAAGAAGAAGAGGGGTCAACGGCAGAGGAACTTCGTTGGAAGCAAGGGCTTCCAAGGCCGGGGGCTTATGTTAACGCGAATGGGTAACGCCATCTATTATCGGGGAACAGAGAACGCGTAACCTATACACACGCTATCTTTAATCTACGACGGAGAACATGGAGAGCGAGAACGCAACGGCCTGAATGTTTAGCGGAGAAGGCAATCTTCAGTTCAATCGTCGTTCTACGCGGGCTCAAGATTTTCATTCATCACTCTCTCCTGCAAAAAAAAATCACGAAGAATGGTAGTCGGTTCACCATATTTTATTACATTAGTCTGCATACAATATTTAATAACTCGAATACTTCGTTAAAAGTGCAAAAACTATTGTAAAAGTAAAATAAATATATTCTACAACAATTCGTCGCATAATTGAAGAGCGCCTGACCCAACACACACAACAACGAATATTGTTTGTCCGATGTTTTTTTCCACAGATACTTTAGTGAAATGTAATTATAATTAAATATTATTGTTTTTAATATGTCCATATCATACTTTTAAGATGGCAGAATTTTATTCGGAATAATTTAACTACACATATTGCCATTTTTATAAAATAGCATTTAACCAAAATAAAATATGATCTTAAATAATCAACATGTGTGCTTAAAAAATTGTGACAGAAATGAATCGCTGTAATACCGACTCCACGTTGTCTTGTCTGCCCTACCCCTAGAGTGTAATTTATGCCCGCGTAGGCGTGGAGGGGCGGGGCGGCCCGTGAGCTGAGGAGCAGGTGTTATGGTGATAGCTGCGGTGGTGAGGGTTATAACCATTTGCGACGATAAGTTCGCGTGGGATCGCTGGAGCCCCGCAGCGCCGGAGCCGTGACAGAAACCATGCTTGCTGCATGTTGCATGCTTGCCTGTATACTGTGTTGCTTGCTTGCATTCTGCATGTTGCCTGCTCGTTTGCGTGCTGCATACTTGCTTGCTTGCATGCTGCATGTTGCAAGCCACATGCTTGCAGCATGTTGCATGACGCATTCTTGCTGCATGCTGCATGTTGCATGCCGCATGATTGCTGCATGCTTGCTGCATTCATTTGGCATGCTCGCCTGCATACTGCATGCTTGCTTGCATTCTGCATATTGTATAGTCGCTTGCAAGCTGCATGTTTGCTGCATTATGCATGTTGCATGCTCGTTAATGTGCTGTATGCTTGCTTACTTACATGCTGCATGTCGTTTGCTTGCTGCATGCTTGCTGTATGCTTCCTGCATGCTAGCTGTATGCTTGCTGCATTAATGGTTATGCTTGTTTGCATAGTTTTGTCTTTTATTCCCATCGCCATTTGCCACCATTGCCGCTTCGCGGGATTCCGTCGAGCGGGCCCGAATGAAATGTTTTGCTTGAGTAGAATTTACCCGCATTTTTTTTGTGACTGCGTAGTTGTAATTATATAGGAGGGTATGCATTTTGTCAAACGTTTAGAAACTGTCAATTGATAAAATGTTTTTTTTTTGGTAAGAAGTTTAATGTTAACTACTCGTATCGCGGTGGCATGCATATTTATATTTTTATCAATTATAACAATATATATGTATTTTTATTCTTTGTTTGTTTCAGTCCAGTAGGTATTAACACAACAAGTAAACAACTGTATCGATTGATGAATCTAAATCGTTTCTGCAGAAATCGAAGTTCTCTAGCAGTAAAATATTGCACACTTGCTTCTCTAATCCACTTTGGACATTGGCAGAATAGTCGACATCGGCATTGCGCGCCATAAATAAAAAATATAGAAAAAAAAAGTTAACTAGATACTCATAATGCGGATAAAGAATATTTGATTTGTTATTCTATGATATCAAAAATATCGAAACAAAGTTTATTTGTAACAATAATCTATGATTTAAATGTATTCAAAGTAAGTATTCTGCGCATTGATTATTCTGTGAAATGATAATACGAGAAAAAAATATTTGAAACGAAATTCTATGAAACTATCTTCTATAAAACAACGTACAACCGGTTGAATCGATTTATCATCAGTTAAAACCTAAGTTCATGCAAAAAAGTCGGCTTTTTTTGATTTTGTCAGATAACACCTTTGTCCACTTAACCCTTCAATTGGGTTTCTTCAGAAAAGCATAATCTGCCCCATACGGCTGTAGATTTAATTCTCAGCCCATGAATGATGAATCTATAATTCAGGAGTCTCTGTATACCGGTTTTTATTGTTTATACATTTTCAGCAGATACTGAGAAATCGCTAATGGAAAAACACTCTCGATACGTTAAGACTTACTTTTTCTGGGTAAATAATGGACCGAAGCAAAAAAAGCTTTAGAAAATCAACTACCTTAAATGTTTTTGGTTTCAGGCACCCAGTCTTTGTGGCGGTAATAATAACTTAAAGCTCGTCTTAATGCTTATGTACCACTATTCTGAACAAAAAATATCACAAAGCTGGCAATCCCCATAAGGGCAGCCAGTGGTGTCTGTACAACGTACACACACAATGAATTTGAAAATCCCATAGGAATTTGAGTAGTTTTTTTTATGGATGGGAAATCATCAGATGGCTCTGTATCCCGCTCTGGGCGAAACAGAAGGGAGTGTCAGACTTTTACTGACAAAAACCCATACGTGTTCCTCGTAATGCTCATTGCGTTCCAGGTTACGGTGCCTCTTCTGAACGAATTCCGCAACCCTGGAGGAACTTGAGTACATAAGCCCATTTGGAATTTTTAAGACCCTCTTTCCGTCCCGGTAGCCAAAAAAATATTTATATCTTTCTTCTTTGCAAAATAGTTGGGCAAACGTCATCGTTCATAGTTCTTGAGGATATCCAGCTGTAACAGACGGACAGACAGACTGAATCGCATCACCCATAAGGACCAACCATACCTTGACTGGCCTGTTGGTCTAGTGGTTAGTGACCCTGACTGCTATGCCAAAGGTTGTGGGTTCGATTCCCACCCAGGACAAATGTTTGTGTGATGAGCATGATCATTTGTTCTGTGTCTGGGTGTAGTTTATCTATAATTTGTATGTATTTAGAAATATATAAGTATGTTTATCAGTTGTCTAGTACCCATAACACAAGCTCTGCTTAGCTTGGGACTAGATGGCGTTGTGTGTTAGTTGTGTTGGAATATATTATATTATAAGGGTTCTTTTTACCATTTTGGTACGGAACCTTTAAAGTGTCCTGTGTTCATGTGAGCTGTTCCTAACAGTTAATATGTGACACGTTTCCCATCACGATAGCTTCTTAAATGTCGCATAAGCCACAAGTCATGCAACAATGTTACATAATAGCATTTTGTTTTACGTGAGCAACATTTTTGCCGGAGATTACCTACATAATGATTCCTTTACAAAATACACTTTTACTACCAGGAACGCAATTCTCACAAATACCGCGCGGGACTTTTTTCTCGTAACTATCTCATCTCTAGCGTAAAATGGTGTAGAGCTATTCTCGCATTATCGATTTTGGCAAATCACGCAGGAAATGCCTGCGAGATGCTTGGTTTTACACGCGGGATTCAACAAGTGGTTGGGACCACTCGTGACGTACATTGATATCGACATGACACGTCAAAAACTCTTGTGTCATTCATAATTAAATCAATTGCGTTAGTGAAAATGTATAAATAAAAATTAACTAAATAAACAAGCTGGTTATGGTTGATTTCGTGCAAAACCAATTTAGATAGAAAAATACTTCAGCAAGAAAAATACGAAGACAACTTAACGCATCTGCTAAAGTTTTCAGATAAAGACTGCTTCGGGTTAATTGGAATACATAATGCACCATCACTAAGTATTGCTAGTGCAGCATTAAGTGTTAAGACGCTGGCTCCTAAAACCACTTAATTTGGCAACCACGGCTTGGCTCTGTTTAAAGGGAAAGAAGAGTCGATTGTGACGCAACTGCAAGAAACAAAGTGCCGCTCCTGCATTGTCCACCATGCTCGGTATGTTAAGATGGGCACTCATCCACAGACCAACCTTAGCAAGCGTTGCTTAACCTTCAAGATCGACCCGTGCGGCTGTTATTATTTAGCCACGAGCTCCTCACCGTTTTTTTGCCGATGCGGTAGTTCTATAATAAACGTAACAGGATAACAAGATCAAAACTAAGCTCCAAGTGAAGTGTGTTGAGAGGTTTTTTGAGGTTTACACTCGGTTTAATGTGTTTTCTAAAGTATTTTCTTTTGTCATCTAAATAAATCATATAGGTAAGTATTTTATAACTAGCTATTCTTGATCATTATATAGTATAAATCAAAGTCGCTTCCAGTGTCTGTCTGTATGCTTAGATCTTTTTAACAAGTTTTGATGGGGGTTTTTTAACAGATAAAGTGGTTCTCAAGGTAGGTTTCAGTATATAATTTGCGCCCGCGTGAAGCCCGGGCTGGTCGCTAGTATGTTTTATAAATGCGAAAGTTTGTATGTTTAGATGGATGGCTGGATTTGTTTCTCAATTCGTCAGAACGGCTAAACGGGTCTAGATGAAATTTGGCACTGAAGTCATAGACTGGCATAACAAAAAGGATAATTTTTATTCCGGGGTTATGTTCCCTTGGGATAATTTTTGACATTCACGCGGGCGAAGCCACGGGCGTCTGCTAGTTATGCATTATTACAACAGGGTCATCAGCCATCCCGTCGAAAGTTCTAGATTATGTGAAACCTTTAGAGTTTTTTAGAGTTCTGAACCCAAAGGGTAACCAACGGAACCCTATTACTAAAGCCTCCGCTGCTCCTCCGTCCGTCCGTTTGTTTGTCAGCGGGCTGTATCTCAAAAACCGTAAAATTGGTAGACAGTTGAAATTTTCATTGATTGTGTATTTCTATTGTCGCGATAACATCAAATAATAAAAATTAAGATTTATCGTACGGAACCCTTCGTGTGCGAGACCAACTCGCACTTGGCCGGTTTCTTTAAATCCTTGTGCTCTTCTTTCAGTGTTTAATTCGTTCATAGGTGTGTTGTGTGGAAATGAATGATAAAAAATTAAAATAATTACATTTAATTTCCTTAAACTAGGCAACATGACTCATATTGCAATAGCACAATGTAATATAAAGCTAACCAAAAAAAACTTTCAAAATATACATGTATCATTTCTCGTTCCTAATGTAGACTTGTGATTGCAGGCGCGGGCCTGCGGACGGCGAGCAGTGGATGGCTCGCCGTCTGATCAGAACTAGGCCCGGGTCGGCGGCGCGCTGCGATCCCAGTGCGCCTCAAAGAGATGTCAGCGTTTAAGACGGGGCCCGCTAGGGCAGGTGCCTGCTGGGGCTGCGGAATCTGTTCGAAAAGGGTACCGTAGCCTTGGGACACAAAGGGCACCAGGAGGAACACGGATGGGTTTTAGTCAGTAAGAGTCTGACACTCCTTCTTGCTTCACCCATTGCGGGAGGAGTCATTTGATGAATTTCCATCCTTAAAAAAAAAAGCCTTGTCATTACTCGTGCATTTACGAACTCTGTCTCCGAATTTTCGATGATTCCATCAAACACCCTGTTTCAATGCTGATTCAGCAACACATCTATTGCTTGGCCAGCGTCTGAAACGCTTCGGATCATTTGACTTTTTCGCTTCGAATCCTTCATGAGGGGATCTATCCTCTTAAATAAAGAGCTTGGCTACTTGATAGCACAGTTTGGCTTTTATGCATGAAGAAGATATTGAAATTAAAGATAAACCTATGAGAAATAGGTTTATCCAATATCTTTTTCACCACGTGTTTTAAATGCTCTTTAAAGTTTTGTTCCGAAAAGTCGCGATAGGTTTTGGTTGCGTATTTGTGCAACCAATGACGTCAGTCTCCTGTATTTTGGTTTTTCGGGTTAACTGTAGGTATCTACTTATTTTGCTATGACGGGGCATTTTTTGACGGGGCATACATAGTAATGTTTGTGATAGGTACTTGTTATAATTAAAAACAAGGAAAATCTTTGACAGTTGTTTAGTCGATTTATTTCTGACAGAGGTCAGTTATAATTTTATTTTTAATAAATTTCATTTTTATGATAAGAACTAAAAAATGGATTTACGTAAAGACTAAAAAGTTTCTAATATTGTGTGTTCTTCAAACATCAAAATCTGGCTTTATCTGCCTGGTAACTGGCTCTCGCCTTGTCTTCATTAATTTCGACAGTGTTTGTCTGATCCTTTTCCATTCAAGAAACTGATAGAAGTCTAATTATTTAGTTAAATACTAACGCTTGGGTCTACGGAATAATGTGCTAAATGGCGCAATGCTGTAAAATAATTTCCCTGCCACTCGCTTCTTTAATACTTTTTGTATTCATTTTTTAAGAGTTCCGTACGTCTGTATGAAATAAGGAACCCTTAGAGGATCGCTCGTGTGTCTGCCTGTCTTCTCATTTGTTTCAGCTCCTGAACTCAAATTTAATATACATATATTTAAATATCTGTGTCCCAATTACTGACGTATTGTAAAAAAAAGAATTTGGAATAAGTCAATTCAGCCCGCGGTTTCGCCCGCATGAACGTATGAATTATCCCACGAAAGCATACTCTCGAAATCAAAGGTACTATATGACCTATTCCGGAATATAGTCCACTCCTCTGTCAAGTTTCATCCGTATCAGTTTAGCCGTTTAGACGTGAAGAGACAGCAAACAAACAAAATCAATTTTGCAATTTCCGATATTACTTAGGACCCCAGAAACAAATACCTCTATTTCATATACATAGATTGCTAAAATCGTAACATTTCCTCTTGGTAATAAGTTTTCGCAAGGTTCTGTTAGTAATATTTTTGACCTTTTTTATGTAGCAGCGTCGTCGTTGGAGCAGGACTCGTTCTAAGAGTAGAGTGCTTTGGTGCGGTTGGAGAAGTACCGCTCTCTTATCAATAATCCAACTTCGATTTAGTTTTATTTAATTTATATTTTTTTTTTTGCTGTGCGTCATGCCTGGCGCAAATAAACGCTTTTTCTTTCTTTAATTTCTTTCCCTCTTTCTTCTCCAACTTGAAAATCCTCAATTGTAGTTTGTTGACATCCTCCACCGAGGGTGTCCCCACGTTGCCATCGTGGTGAGGCTTGTGTGTCTCAGTGATCTTGGGAGCTCTGCCAGTAGAGTTGATCATGCCGGAAAGGTTCAAGTAAGAGACCAGATAAAGAGGGACACGAGAAAGTCACACCGTTCAGATACTTGAGCAATGCTCGGATTTTGGGACGGTGTGCGTTTCACATGAAGGAATCTTGCTCACTGTTCTCTGGTACGCGTCTACTCATCAGACATGATTATGAGGCCAGTGAGCAAGAAAGAAGAGAGAGGAGAAGGAGAACGGAGGAGATAGGGAACGCACCCTTAAAAGGAACAAAATCATGAACAAGACAAATGGTAAAAGACTACCCCAGGGCGGTACCACCTGCTCAGCAGTTGGAAAATCTGCCACGTCTCCTCTGGAGGCGTCATGCCCCTCGTATTTTGGGGGGGGGGGCAACCCTTGTCTTCCACTTGCCAGTGGCAATAAGAGCCGAGAAGGCTCCTAGTCTGAAGTGTCTTTTGAGGACCTAATAAATTTTAAGTTTTAATACGCCTAACAGCCTAATATTTTTCGGGGGCCCGAAAAATTCCCACCAGAAGGCGGGGTAAGGGCCGAGAAGGAGGCAGGGGGAGGGGGCTAGCCTCTCAGGAGGTTTAGATACCCAACAACGGAACTCTACTCTGACTGCAAGGTCCTTTCTGTTCGCCAACTCTTTGTGCTTAAATCGATTCTCAGAAAACACACTAGTCTTCCTCAGTCTGACCCAAACAAGCGAACATGTGTTTTCCTAGGTACTCAACACAAAACTACTTTCGCAAAACGCCAGTTTTATACCTGAAGTACACACATTTACAGAAAAGTTCACAAACAACTAAAAATTCTAGATCTAAATTCATACACACTAAAACATAGAGTAACAGAGTGGCTACTACAGAAGGACTATTCCTACACGGAGTCTTTACTCACTTACATCGCCTAAATCAAAGAACGTACACTTTCGCCCCCTATACGCACACACACATACCCACATGCACACACCAACATACACCACCATACATAACCATACATTCCTCCCACATTTCACATTCATTTCACTAGGTACTAACAACTAATACTACTAATAACTACTAATTATTACCACTGACAAATACGAGTATAAACGGTAGATCGACACTGTTTACTTGTTGTATAATTAATGAGAAATTAATTTATTAGATAAACACTGTCTCTGATACAGGTTAGCCTAGTTTAAGAAGCAGGGTTAAATTTGTTATTTGCAGAAATTTTGCAACACACCGTAATGTCTACACTTAGTCTACTCGTTAGTTATACCTACTTATGTACATTTTCTGTAATTATTTTGGTAAATAAACTTTATTATTATTATTAGGTTGCCACCGAGGAGGGGGGTACCACCCTGGAACGACCGGTCGGAAGCGAGACCACTCGGCATCTTCGGGCGGTGTATCGGACTCAGGTGGCAGCTCCGATGAAGGGCGTAAGGTCAGGTTTGCGCAGGTCGTGGAGGCTGCCGTCCGCAATAAGGCTTTAAATAATAATAATAATAATAATAAAACGTTTATTTGCTAAAAACATGGTATAAAAGATGGTAATGTTAATCATGTGAACAAACATAAGCGTGCAAATAGGTACATGCATAACGAAACAGTGTCATCATGCGATTTTATGTTCCAGGAACTCCTTGACACTGTAGAAACTATTGGCAGAGAGCCATTTGTATAATTTGTTCTTGAAAATTCTAGTATTTAATGTTTTTAATTCCTTTGGTATTTTATTGTATACCTGGACACACATAAATATACAGCTTTTATTATATTTCGCAAGCCTTGGGAGAACATTTAACACGAGACTGTAGGGGTCACGCCTGCTGCGAGAATTCACATCGCTTGCTTTCGCAAACAGGTCCCTATGCTTCCACACAAACAAACAAATTTCAAAAATATAAAGGGACGGTAGCGGTAACAAATCAAGTTTCATAATTCGTTTGGATACTGTATCAACATGTGCTTTCCAGTTGATGTCTTGATCTAACGTTACTCCTAAAAATTTAGTTTGTGTTACTTCGTGGATTCTATGTATATTCATTTTGAAGTTGTGTTTTGCATTATTTGATTTATTAAATTGTATGTAAACGGACTTTTTAAATTTATGGATAAGTTATTTTCCTTTAGCCATTTTATCAATCTTTCAATCACATTATTAATTTCTGTCTCGTGGTCTTTAATTGTATTGATTTTTTTATCAGATGTCACAATAATAGAGATGTCATCAGCGAATAATAAAAATTTATGATTAGATATAGTAGTTATTGAATTTATATACAATAGGAATAAAATAGGGCCTAGTACACTTCCTTGTGGGACGCCTTGTTTATTGGATTGGAAAGCAGAATAGTGAGATGTCATATTGTTACTTGTATCCATTTTAGTAATAGTAACGCGTTGTTGTCTATTACTTAGATAAATGATGATAACCATTGAAGTGTAATGCCTCTAATCCCAGTTGCCTCCAATTTCTGTAATAACAGGTCATGAGAGACTAGATCAAAGGCCTTAGATAGATCGAAGAACAGCCCTGTAGTAAGATAGTTATGGATCATATTCGTTAATACTATTTTTATAAGACTGTATATAGCTAACGTTGTAGATTTATTTTTTTGGAAGCCAAACTGTTCTTTCCTAATAATGTTAAATTTATTACAGAATTCAATCAGTCTTTTATACATACACTTTTCGAAGATTTTAGATAGAATAGGTATCAAAGTTATTGGGCGATAGTTGTTAATGTCTGATTTTTCACCGGTTTTATAAAGTGGTTTAACAATTGACAGCTTTACTGCTTCAGGAAAAACGCCAAGTGAGAATGATAAATTAATTAAATATGTCACAATTTCAATAAGTTCATTAGTACATGCTTTGATGATTTTCGTGTTAATTTCGTCATAGCCTTCGGAGTTTGTGTTACTCAGTGACATAACCTCTGCTCTAACTTCATTTTCGGACACAGGTTTAAGGAACATCGAATAGACTACTGAACATTCGTTACTATTTACTTTTGCTCCCTTAATCGATGATTGTTCCATATTAGTATAGTGGTTATTGAAAGCTGTTGCTATTTCTACTGGATCTGAAAGTATTGTGTTTTCGAGTAGAATATTTTCTATGTTGTCCCTATCGTTATTGTTCCCGATTTCATCCTTTATTACTCTCCAAACGGCTTTACATTTGTTTTCACTATTGTTTATGTATTTGATGTTTGCGTTCTTTTTTGATGTGTAAACACATTTTTGTAAAATCTTTGAGTATTGTAAATATTTAGTTTTATTTCGTAAATTTTTGCTCTTATAATATTGATAGCGCAGAGATCTCTTTGTTTTGCAACTTTGTTTTAGACCTTTGGTTATCCAGTTCTGTTTCTTTTTATTATTACTTACTTTCACCTTTATTTTTGGAAAACATGAATTATAGAACAAGCCTAACAATTCGTGAAAAGAATTGAATGCTATGTTTAAGTCTTTCTCACCGTACACGTCCGACCATGACACATTTCGTAAGCATTCCTTAAATTTCTGGATATTATCCAAGCTATAAGAAAACATATTTCGTCTACAAAAGAGATTTTGTAGACGAAATATGTTTTCTTGTTTTGTATCTTATGTTTCAAGGAAAAACTCAACATTTGTGCTGTATCATGATCGGACAGGTGCAGAGGCATTACAGTAGCATTAGCATTTGAAATGTTACTGAGAATGTGATCAATACAGGAAGACTTACGAGTTGTACAATTAACATGTAGTTTTAAGTTATAATTATATGAGAGTTCTTGTAATTGAATAGAAATGTTACTGTTTTGGAGATTATTAATGTTTAAGTGACCTGCAAAAGACCAAATTTATTTTGGAATTATATTTTTTGAATACGTGGTGCAAAAGACTATTTAACTTACACAAAAATTGGGTGGGGTCAGACTGGGGTGTCCTATATACACAAATAATAATCAGCTTATGATGTGTCAGTTCTATGCCGCATGCTTCGAAAGTATTTTGTGTTGCATATGTATTTATAAAAAGTAACTCTTTCAAAACGAGGTTTTTTTTGAGCAGAATACACGTCCCCCCCCTTTGTTTATCTCTGCAGAAGTTAGCCGCCATATTGTAACCATGGATTTTAACATAAGATTCATTACCTTTTTTTTATAAATGTCTCGGAAAGGCATATTGCGTCTGGGCTATTATTCAATTCCTGGAGTTCCTGCAAGGTTAGTTCAAGGAATTCCCTTTTGGACAGGATACTGGCAATATTTTGATGTAGTATTTTAAAATTATGATGTATTACAGATGGCGGAGTTATGGGCGCGAAAAAACTTTAAATTATTTTTTATTACTGGAAAATAGTACGGGGTAGTTCTTTTTTGGGGTTTCTCAGTGGGATTTATTAGGTTTTCTGATTTTTGTTGACTGAGGCTTATGCGATCAAAATAGAACGGAATTGTTCCCTTTTTCGGTTCATTAAGTTTGGCGTTTACTTTAAGACTTGATTTGTTACTCTGTGTTCGTTTTACAAGGTTCCTAGGGTTCAAATATTTCTCATGATAATCGTTACAGTCAATTAGGTAATTAATTTTTATACACAATTCGGATATCTCGTTCGATTGGCTTTCAAGAAATTGACATTTTTTATAGTTTTTACATACGTTTTTGATACGATTAATAAGTTTATTAACATCTAGATACTTATTTTTACGCACATTTAGTACAATGGTCATGTTGTTATAAAATGTATCTAGTATAATATTTGTAATTGGGAAATGGTATATTTTAAATTGTAATCGTTTTCTCCTACACATATCACAAGTTTATCATTGGGATTCAACTTAGCATTACGACCGCTCATTACTATTTGATTACTGAGCGCATTGGGTTTCGTATTCGCGATAATCCTATACTTTTAGTACCTTGTACTTTGTCTTGCGTGTATCATGGCTGCTGCCAGACCGACGCATTGCTGAGAGCCAAAGATAAATACTCTACTCGTCGATTCATGCTTTTGCTCTTCGGTGTAAGTAGGCGTTTCTGCGTAAATTTTTGATACCAGAGATTTTTGTGGTATTTTATTACTGCTTTTCATCGTTTCTATTACTTTTGTGAGAGCTTCGATCTGATGTTGTGCTTCTTTCAGATTTTGTTGAAGATCCGTGATTTTTTGTTGAAGACATATTATTTCGATACTCCTGCCACAGTCGACATTCGACTTATTTGGCAATGGAGTACAAGGTGTAGAGAGCGTGTATTGAGGTAATAGAGACAGTCTTTTTCTCTTATGTTTGATGGCTGGGCTATTATCAGAGGTAACTGGTGAATAACAAAGTGATTTTAGCATTTTTGTCTCTGCAGTTAATTTATTTATTTGTTGGTGAAGGTTGCCATTTTCTAGTATAGTATTTTCTAGCTCATTTTCTGCACTATTCAATCTAAGCGTGAGTTCCTTTATGGTGTTTTTCATTTCTAAAACTGTTAATGGTTCAGATATTTCAGATATTGTGCCGTCAACACTATGAGATAGTTTGTTAGGTGTATCAAAAGATTCATCTGAAGTTTCATATTCCGACTGTACGTGCGAATCCAAGATATCAGAAGTCTCCTGGACGGCAGGTTTCACTGTTACGGGTTGTATATTTTTCTGGAAGCTGTCACTAGGTCCTGGAGATGGGCTATTCAGGTTTAGGTTTAGGTTTGCTCGTTTTCTCGTTGTGATATTTGATACATCAGCTACATGGTTGATAGTTGGAGCATCTTTACTTTTGATGCATGTTTTACATCGCCATTTTTTCCTGGATTCCTGGTCCATTAGACGGTAGGTTTGTTCCGGAAAACCATCACAATGTGGTTCATATCGGTTGGTACACACTGAACATAAAGCTGTTTTCTTAATGTCGACTGCCTTCTTGCATTTGAAACATATAACTTTTTCTAGTATCTTGCGGTTTCCCCTTAGCCCATTTTTTGAAGACATTTTATAATTTAATCTTATTATTTAAGTTGATAAAAATGAATCAAAATCAGAAAAATCAAAAAAGAGAAAAAAAATAAAATGCAAAAAGTGACGCGTTGCTCGGAATCGAACTTGAACTCTGTGAGATGGGAAGCGCTCTCCCTGACCACTCGGTTGCGGACGCACTTGTCAATTGATCAAAAAACTCGTTCTTGTTGTATTAGTGTGAATTTCGCAGCTAATGATCGTTGATGTTCCGCCAATAGGGTTCAATATGGTCACGCAACGCACAACACGCACTCCGTGATGAGTCACACTGTGTCACTGGTTCACTAGTCCTTTGTTTAACTTTGGTTTTTTGCTGCTTCGTTTTTTAATGTTTATAGACGCACTATTTAACTTCTAAGAAAACTGTTTTACTAATGATTACACTCGTCGCTTTACGCATAGATTGGTATCGATTTAAGTGATGAAAACATTGTATTTTGGTAATTAATAAAAATTATTTCGACGGAGCTAATACTCTTTGTGTGCGTCAGCGGGGACGCGCGCGCGGGGAGTCTTTAAAGAGGCCGCAAGCCGCTAAAAACAAGGCCATAAGCGCAGCAGCGGCCTCTTTTGCGGGCCCCCGTCAGATGAAATGTCCAAGTTGCGGAAGGAGATCCCACGCCTGCCGCGCCGCGCCGCGGCAGCCACGGCGCTTCTCCAGACCTGGCTGGGCTACGAGGAACCGGCTCAAAGGAGGTGCCACAAGGGAGGCGCAAGCACGGGCAAAGCCTGTCGATGCCTGGGAAGAACCAGGTTTTGAACCAGATAGTGAACCTGGTGCGACAGGAGCTGGCTCTTATCTGGAACGATTCTCCGTCCTGGAGATCGTCCTGCGTCCCCCCCTAGTGGCAAGCCAGACGGCCTCAGACCAGAGAAAGTCGGCTTCATACGCAGCCGCCGTGGCTGCCAATTCGGGGCTGTCCAGCCAAGCCCACCGAGGGGCCAGACCAGCACCCGCGAAGGCAAATTAAGGTGGAGTGGCTGCACAGGCGGCGAAGGCTCCAATGCTAGCGGTGCAACGGTTGCCCCCACCTACAAACTCTCCTGCGGCCGAAGGAGGATGGCAAGTGGTTGGGGAGAAGAAGAAGGCGGGCAAGGCAGCCAGGGCAGCCAAGAAAAGGCAGAGGAGGGGCCAGCGCAAAGCGCGAAGTGTTGCGGCTAAGCTTCGCGCCCCAAAGACCACAGCTGTAGTGATGAAGCTACAGGCAGACGCGGCGAAAAGGCGCCTGACGTATGGCCACGTGACCTTGAAGGTAAAGGAGGCGGTGAACCTTCAGGAGCTCGGCATTACTGGGGGTTTCCGGCTCAGGGTGATAATGACTGTGGCTCGGATGCTGGAGATCCCTGGTACAGCCAGTGGCCCGACCGCTGACGCTCTGGCCGATAGGCTCAGAGCGTCCTTAAATGCAGACGAAGTCCGAGTGTCCAGGTCCACCAAGTGCGTCGACATACGCGTTCTAGGCCTGGACGACTCCATCACGGAGGAGGAGGTAGTGGCTGCCATCGTCAGGACTCTGCCAAGCAGGTGAAGGCAGGCACCACACGTCAGACTCTCCTTCCGCATACCGACCCATCGTGCTGCTCGATGAGGTGGGTAAGCTCTTTGAAAGAGTAATTGCAAATCGCCTCGTCGAGCACCTAGTGAGGGTGGGGCCGGATCTGGCGGAAAATCAGTTCGATTTCCGCAGGGGCCGCTCGACGGTGGACGCCATCATGCGCGTGAGAGCCCGTTCGACGGGGGACACGGTTTCCCGGGACGAGGTCGTCTTGGCGGTATTTCTGGACAACGCCAATGCCTTTAAGACCCTGCCCTGAAGTTGCATTAGGGAGGCACTTCGGTATCACCGGGTGCCGACCTACCCCCGTCGCGTAGGCTTACTTAACGGACAGAGCCGTCATCTACCCCGGTCACCTGGGAGAGTGGAACCGGCAAGAGATGTCGTGTGGTGTTCCGCAGGGTTCCGTTATGGGGCCGCTCATGTGGGATATTGGCTATGACTGGGTGCTGCGCGCCGACCTCCCTAGCGGCGTCAGCGTTGTCTGCTATACTGACGATACGCTGGTTTTGGCGCAAAGGCAGTCGCATCAGGTGGTGGCTGACGCTATGACACGCGGTATTGAGAGGATCCGGCAGTTGGGTCTCGAGGTGGCCCTACACAAGTTCGAAGCCATGTGCTTCCATGGTTCTCGGAACATTCCATCATCGGGATCTCAATTAACGGTCCAAACTCTCCTAGTTCACATCGGTGTCGGGTCGACGATGACGTACCCGAGTCTCGTTCTTGACAGCCAGTCGAACTTCGTCAAACATTTCCGACGCTTTTGGCCTTCAAGCGGCTTTTGCCTAATCTAGGGGGTCCAAATGCCTCCTGCCGAAGGCTTTACACGGAGGTCGTGCGGTCCATGGCCCTTTATGGGGTGCCAGTGTGGGCGCATACTTTGAGGAAGCGACCTGCGCGTTACCTCAACGCATCCCTGGCCATCCGGCCGGCCCGGGGATACCGCACGGTCTCTGGCGAGGCAGCAAGCCTCCTTGCTAAACTGCCGCCATGGAATCTGGAGGCCAGAGCCCTCGCACTCACATACAAGTGGCGCGTGGAGGCGCAGCGCCAGGGTGAGACTCCTTTGCCGCGGCAAATCGCAGCAAGGCGGATGGAACTCCGGCAGGATCTCATGGTGTTATGGAGATAACGACTGTCGCAATCCAGCGTTGAGTACGCCATAACTTTGGCGATAAGTCCCCTCTTTGAGGAGTGGATGAAGCGATGCCACGGCGTCCTTACCTTCCGCCTAACGCAGGTACTCACCGGACACGGTTGTTTCGGGTGATACCTGTTTCGGATTCGGTGGGAGGACACGCCCGGGTGTAAACACTGTGAGGGTCGCCCGGAGGACACGGTGGAACATACGGTGGAGGTCAGCCCTGCTTGGGCGGAGCACCCCCGAGTCCTCGTCGAGGCGATTGGAGGCGGCGACCTCTCGCGACCAGTTCTGGTTCAATCTATGTTCCGGAGCGAGGAGGCATGGGTAGCGGTCTCCTTCTGCGAAGCAGTAATGCTAGCAAAGGAGGAGGCCGAACGTGTGAGAGAGAGGAAAATGTCACGCCTAAGCCGCCGCCCCAGTCGTTGGGAGTGGCAGGACGATTCCCGGCCACCGTAGACGCAGGCCTGCGGACGGCGAGCATTGGGTAGCTTACCGTCTAATCAGAACCAGGCCCGGGTCGATGGCGCGCTGTGAACCCCTTCGCGCCTTTAAGAGCTATCAGCACAAAAGACGGGGCTCGCAAGGGCAAGTGCCTGCTGGGGCTGCGGAATCTGCTCGAAAGACGTACCGTAGCTGGAACACAAAGGGCACTAGGAGGAACACGGATGGGTTTTAGTCATTAAGAGTCTGGTACTCCCTCCTGCTTACCCAGAGCGGGAGGAGTCATTTTATGATTACCCATCCTTAAAAAAAAAGGTTGTTGACATCAGTTTACATAGCCCCTCTGTAGTCTCTGTAGTATTTAGGCAATTTATTTGTGTTAGTAACCTATGTTTGTAAACAAATAATAAATTATGAATTGAATTTGACGTGACAAATATCGCTGTCATTTAAATCTCAGTAATGCATTCCGTTGTTGCAAATACTAAAGAGAACTTATTCTAATATCAAGATTCAAATGAATTAAATAAATCGATAATGTCTGTGGGTTGTATAAGAGTTAGTAAGACATATATTAAATACAGTTTAAAACGTTTTCTTACCTCAAAATCCATGTTCATTAACGGTTGCGTTAAATATATCGCTATAGTTATGTGAAATAGATTGCTTTGCGTGAAGAGTAATGGCAACATTTTCATCTTTCGGATCGATATTTCGCTTGACTTGTTGCGAGAATACGTATTGTGAGAACATTCCACTATTTTGATGCCGACATTGGGACCGAAGGGTAATGACACCGCTCGTTACAGTACGAGTATTCCGGGAAAATTGGGTCATAAGAAAATAATTTCCAATTAAAATTAAATCCACGTCTTCTTCAGGGAAACTAAATTTTAAAGAAAGTTTTTAATTCATGTTTCATATTTACCTTGTGAGTTTCAGGTGCTAGAAATTACTTATTCGCGTGCTCTTTGGAGAGAAGTGAAAATAAAGATAGCAAAAGAGCTAACACTACATAAAATGCTGGTGAATTCCACTTTATTTACGGAGAAAAAATATGTATGTATACTACTCTGTCAAGAAAGTACCGGGAAAAGATCAATAATACACAAAATGTCTGTTATTCATCCAAATTTATTTTATCACCTTCAAAATATGCTCCTTTAGAAACGATACACTTGCGCCAACGAATAATCCATTCATCAAAACATTTTTAAACGCTGCTTCCGGAATTGAGTTCAGTTCTCGCCGCGAATTCTCCTTTATCGATTGAAAACGGGTGCCACGAAGTGGTAATTTGAGTTTAGGAAAAAGAAAACAGTCAGCAGGAGCCATATCTGGTGAATATGGTGGTTGCTGGATGGTATTTGTTGAGTGTTTGGTTAAAAATTCGTTCACAATGATAGCCTTGTGCGAAGGCGCATTGTCGTGGTGCAAAATCCAAGAATTTTCTTTCCACAAATCTGGCCTTTTTCGTCGAATTTGCTGTCTTAAACGCCGCATAACGCTCAAATAATATTCTTTATTTACCGTTAGACCTTCCGGTAAGAATTCAGAGTGCACAACACCGCGATAGTCAAAGAAAACAGTCAACATGACTTTGACTTTTGATCGACTTTGGCGTGGTTTTTTCGGTTTCGGTTCAGTTGGAAGTCGCCACTCCGAAGCTTGTTGACTAGTTTGCATGTCAAACTCGTAAACCCACGTCTCGTCACCAGTAACAATGCGTTTCATGAATGTTGGGTCCGAACTGACTCGTTCTAGCATGTCCTCAGCGACTTTCATGCGATTGAGTTTTTGGAGAAAATTCAGATCTTTTGGGACTAGCCGAGCAGCAACATGTTTCATACCCAAATGATTAGTTAAAATGGTACGGATCGACTCGTGAGATACAGAAAGTTCGGCGGCTATCTCTCTCAGAGTTGAATGGAGATTTTCAGTCACTATTTCCTTCACTTTTGCGATGTTAACTTCAGTTGCAGACGTTGACGGCCTACCAGAGCGAGGCAAATCTTCCATCACATCTCGACCGCTTTTGAACGCTTTGAACCACTCATAAGCACGAGTTTTTGATAAAGTCGATTCACCGTAAGCCTTCTGTAATATTTTCAGTGACTCCGAACACGAAATTCCATTGGCGATGCAAAATTTAAGACAAACTCTTTGTTCGATATTTTTGTCCATTATGAAATTCGCAATACACACTATATATGATATTACTAAAACCAGCACTGTATTTAATATAAATAACAGATGCAACTCAAACTCCGCGCCAAAATGGAAAATAGTTGTGCCAATCTAACAACTACAAAAAAACAAAAATTTGAATTTGGAACCATAAACAAATCATCCATTCCCGATACTTTTTTGACTGAATGTACATTTGCACTCATACAATAGCTCTAAGCTTAAAATTCACCGTAAAACTTAGGTACACTGAGTTAAAGGGAATCTTTAGCACCTAGGATGAATGACAGCCCACTTCTAATTTTTCACAATTCCACGAACACATCCCACCGGCCTCAGTTTACTATCCGACATTCAAAAGCACTGCAAGTTTACCATCCCCACCTTGTTGCTATTCCACTTATTCGCACTATGCGTTTCCAAACGTTTTTTATAATGCGCACAGCAAAGGAGTGGAACTCTCTGCCTACGACTGTATTTCCGAATGTTTACAACCCTCATCTCTTTATAGTCAGAGTGAACAGGCTCCTTCTGGGTGAGCTCGCTCCATCGTAGACTTTGTCTCTGTCAAGAGCAATCTCATCGCAAATATAAAAAAATGGGAAAAAAATAATTTTCAACGGCAATCCCTTCTCTAAAATAGCTCGCACTAACAATAGTATTCATAATTATCATCAGCCGAAAAACGTCCATTGCTAGACATAGGCCGTAGACGCAAAGGACCGGACACAATCCTCCTTATCCTGTGCATTTCGCATTCATGGGCCACCCGGGCTGCAACCCTCACCAGTTCATCGGTCTGCCTTGTGGAAGACCTTTCGACGCTGCGTCTTCCAAATTATATCAAGATCTTCTATTTTTCATTAAAAAATATAATGCTATGTATTTGCAAATGGTTCACAAATTATTGGGTAGCATTTATTTTCCATATAGTAATGCTTTAGCAAATCAGTCATATTTTGTTCAACAAGTGAAAATAAAACAATTATTTTAAAAAATATTTAAGAAAGCTTGCTGAAACGTTCTAGGAAATAAATATTGGAATTGGCTTTTAAGGTCTTCACTTTCCACATCCAATGGAGCAGATATCGGAATTGAATTGACCTGCTATCTGGGTTAAATCTTAATTGTCTCTGGAAATGAACGTTGAATTTATTCACAAATTAATTTTCGAAACAAAATATTGAGCAGTGTTTATTATATTTATTCTGAAAGCATTTCAAAATACTGTCAACGTGAACAATGACATGAAATTACAATTTTGAGGAATGTCAGGGGTGCGATTGTGTAAGGCAATCGTATTCATTTGATATTTCAAAATGTACGGTATAATCTGTCAAACGGCTAATTCTAATTGTGTACGGAGTTCATTTATCGATAACGATTGGGTCGTTAATTTTAAACGATGAGTGAATGATGTACAAGTTTTTGACACATAATTCGAATTGCGTAATTATGTCTTTTGAGCTCATTGCTAATGTCAAATGATTGCGGTGACTTGTGACTCATGACAATCGTGAATTATAGTGCAAGTAATTAATTGTTTTATTATTTTCTTTGAAAGAAAAGAGTAAGTAATCGAAACTATCGAAAGAAAACGGTTGGTGGGTTGGTTGGAAGTGAGTCCAACCAAACGTCGTAGTGAAAATAATGTATAGTGTTTAGTGTTAAATGGAAATAAAATAAAGTGAGTCACAAGAGTTCTTTTTCAGCACAATTTATTGTTAATCCGCGTGATTTTTTTGAATAAAATGGCGCACGCCTACCTGATGGGCATGATCGAACGGGAGCGTCGCATGAGACGCTCGCAGATAAGGAGGCAAGAGCTGCGGAGATCATATATGCCCTGGGACATGCCGGATGGCGAGTTCATCAAGAACTACAGGCTGTCGTTGCCGTTATTTCAACAGCTTGTTGATGAACTCGCACCGTTCATGCCCCAAAGGCTGAGATCTACAGGGATCTCTGCTGAGCTCAAAGTAAGTCTCCCTTTTTAGCAAATGTGAGTAAAGCGAATTCGACCGTTTTTTAATGTTACTTTTAATATTATAGATCATGGCTGCCTTAGATTTTTACGCCGGGGGCAGCTATCAAAGACGGGTTGGAAAAGATTTTAATTTAGGGCTCTGCCAGACTGATGTCCACAAGTGTGTGGCTGAGGTCACAGATGCCTTAAATAATCCAGCGATTCTCCAACGGCACATCGCCTTCCTCAGTAACTGTGAGGAGAGAATGGCGGTTATGAGAGGGTAGGTACCCATTTCAAGCTGATAGTGTGGCTCAAGAATAGAAAGGGACATTAACTAACTTTTTTTTACAGATTTATGGATGTCTTTGGCTTCCCCGGTGTTATGGGCTGTATTGATGGCACACATATTGCCATCATACGGCCCCATGATTATGAGGAAGCATTTTTTAATAGGAAGCATTACCACTCATTAAATGCAATGATCGTAAGTTTTTATAAGTATCTCTACCTTAGTTTGCTGCGGCATTTTCTAACATTTATTTATTTTAGAAATTGGGGAGGGTTTTGTATGTTTTTTTTTTAATGTTCTAGATTTGTGATGCTGCTCTAAACATTTTACATGTTGACGCCTCGTATGGAGGTGCCAGCCATGACTCGCATGTGTGGAATAGGAGCGCTTTGGAGGCTCACATGCGAAGTCTGACTGAAGCCAATGAAGTGTGCTGGCTATTAGGTAATAAATGGAATAATATTCACCTTTTATATTCTAAGGCTGATTTTCTACCATGTGCTATGCCTTTATCGTACAGCATATCTAAGTAACTTATTTTTACCTTAAAGGGGATTCTAGATACGCCCAGCGGGAGTGGCTGATGACTCCAATTCTGCGAGCAGCTCCGGATTCCCCAGAAAAACACTACACGGATATCCACTGCAGCACCCGCAACACTGTAGAGCGCTGCATTGGAGTGTTGAAGGCAAGGTGGCGCTGTCTCCTAGCGCACCGAACTCTGCACTATAACCCCATCAAAGCTGGGAAAATTGTCAATACGTGTATCGTATTGCACAACATGTGTAATCGTGCACGCATTGAAGTTCCCACACTGGACGAGTACGACTTAAGAAGGGACGGCAGAAGACAACCAGTGCAGCCAGTCCATGTTGGAGATGGGGTCACTTTGCGACGAGGGTTGGTGGAAAGATTGTGGAGGGACCGGCACCGCCATAGATAAGCGCTTGCTGACGCTTATCTATACATATAAAATCCTTTGTCCTGAATGAATGACTGACGGATCAACGCACAGCCTAAACCGCTGATCGTATAGACTTAAAACTTGGAGGGTATGTTCTTTGTATGACGTAGGCATCCGATAAGAAAGGATTTTCCGAAATTCTACCCCAAAGGGGGTTTAACAGGGGTTGGAAATTTGTATTTTAGTCCTTCACGTGTAAGCGGGCACGCCCTTTATGTCTGTAGGTATATTTAAGTTTGATTTAAATTGTTTGTATGCTTGAGTTTGTCTGTTTGTGATAGCATAATGGAGTGTGCTATTTAGTTTTAGGCTTTACGTGTTACTTATATCATATTATTTTTCTTTATAAGAATACTTTGCATACTATTGTATAAATGCTAGTTCTTCTAACTAAACAGACAGATGTGTTGCTGGGGAGTTTGTTGCGCCACTTCTTCTTCCCAGCTAAAACACTAGGAAGTGGTGACGGGCGGGCGTTTTGGGGGTCTGTCTTACTGTAAAATTGGACGTTCAAAAAGTGCTGGCTCCCAGCCTAATTTGAATAAATGCCTATTGAAGTTGATTTTGAAAAATAAAAACCATTATGTAATAATGAATATCTTTTTATTTTTCCATTTATTATTTCCATTTCAATCACAAATTGTACTACTTATATAAGCACAGTGTGCACATCCTTCCTTAATATGGTGTACAATGTATGTATACAGACATATTATTTCAAAGGAACATTTCTTCATTTTTATTTACTTTCTAACATACTAAATTAATAGCTATGAATATTTCAGAAATAATCATTCTGTCGAGCTACATGAACTTAGAGGGCTATATTGATGATTAAAATGGTTATAATTCTTTAAATAAATACGCGATACGGTCGCGGATCGTATTTGGTCCACATACAGCTTCACACTGACCGGCAAATTGCAAAAAACATAAAAATATTTGAATTTCGCGGGCTACCCTGGAGCATTCACCTTAACTCTTCTGGGAAAGATATATTAGGTATACGGCAAAGTTTACTTACTTTTAGTATGCTTTAACACAACTTTTAAAAAACAGAGTATGGTATTCTGTGTTACTAGAGTATATTTTCTACGAACAACAACATCACAGACTACAAAGATGACAGATTTAATGTCTATCTTCGTCTTGTCACTTGTCTTCTTGACAGGCACAGAATATAAAATGTTTGTAATTATAGCCCACTAACGCCACATAGTGTCGAGTAGCAGAAAACTTATGGCGCCACCTGAGGCCGAATAGCCGAAGCTCTCTTTCATTCTTTCCTTTGCGTTTGGTTATTTGAGTTGCAACATTTGCGTAAACAAATTTTCCATTGTAATTCAATGTTTATAACAACCAAAGAGTTATTTTTAAGATGTAATAACAAAAAATAGCGGCTTTTTTTAATGTTAATTATTAAAATAATCATAAAATGAATAAAGATTTTCTGAATATTTTGCATAATTAAACGCAATCTTATGATACGATCCAATACGATCGTTCACTCATTGGATAGACAGTTTTACACAATTCGAATTTTTTATTTACGATTAATGACTATCGTATTCATTATTCATCATGAACTAAAGTTAGACAATCGCACCTCAGGTCAGTATACGAGTATATAGGATCTATAGCTAGTTCGTATAACAGCTGTCAGTCGTTTGCGTCTACAGAGCTCTATAACAAAAATGCGTGAGTTTCGGATGAAAGATTAAGAAAAATATACTCGGACAGACATTGAAATAAATTATAAATACATAAAAAAATGATTTTCTTGCAATATTGCCTGGGGGCTACTCTAAGCCCTAACAAATGAGTCATGGTTACTCGATTATTAAATAAATTGAATTGTACTCGTTACCCCAGAAACCAAACACGAAAACTTGTAAAATAATATTATTTTACAAGTTTTCGTGTTTGGTTTCTGGGAGGCTACTCTCTAAGCCCGAAGTCCGTAGTTTCGGGCTTAGTTGCGGGCGTATTATAATCCGTATTACGTAAACACTAAAAATTAATAACAAAACGATTTGTCAGTTACTGTTCAATCGAGTTGCGATTCATTCTTAGTTCGGAGTAAAATACGACCGCAACTACGGCTGAAACTACGGACTTCGGGCTTAGAGAGTAGCCTCCCAGAAACCAAACACGAAAACTTGTAAAATAATATTATTTTACAAGTTTTCGTGTTTGGTTTCTGGGGTAACGAGTACAATTCAATTTATTTAATAATCGAGTAACCATGACTCATTTGTTAGGGCTTAGAGTAGCCCCCAGGCAATATTGCAAGAAAATCATTTTTTTATGTATTTATAATTTATTTCAATGTCTGTCCGAGTATATTTTTCTTAATCTTTCATCCGAAACTCACGCATTTTTGTTATAGAGCTCTGTAGACGCAAACGACTGACAGCTGTTATACGAACTAGCTATAGATCCTATATACTCGTATACTGACCTGAGGTGAGATTGTCTAACTTTAGTTCATGATGAATAATGAATACGATAGTCATTAATCGTAAATAAAAAATTCGAATTGTGTAAAACTGTCTATCCAATGAGTGAACGATCGTATTGGATCGTATCATAAGATTGCGTTTAATTATGCAAAATATTCAGAAAATCTTTATTTTTTTATGATTATTTTAATAATTAACATTAAAAAAAGCCGCTATTTTTTGTTATTACATCTTAAAAATAACTCTTTGGTTGTTATAAACATTGAATTACAATGGAAAATTTGTTTACGCAAATGTTGCAACTCAAGTAACCAAACGCAAAGGAAAGAATGAAAGAGAGCTTCGGCTATTCAGCCTCAGGTGGCGCCATAAGTTTTCTGCTACTCGACACTATGTGGCGTTAGTGGGCTATAATTACAAACATTTTATATTCTGTGCCTGTCAAGAAGACAAGTGACAAGACGAAGATAGACATTAAATCTGTCATCTTTGTAGTCTGTGATGTTGTTGTTCGTAGAAAATATACTCTAGTAACACAGAATACCATACTCTGTTTTTTAAAAGTTGTGTTAAAGCATACTAAAAGTAAGTAAACTTTGCCGTATACCTAATATATCTTTCCCAGAAGAGTTAAGGTGAATGCTCCAGGGTAGCCCGCGAAATTCAAATATTTTTATGTTTTTTGCAATTTGCCGGTCAGTGTGAAGCTGTATGTGGACCAAATACGATCCGCGACCGTATCGCGTATTTATTTAAAGAATTATAACCATTTTAATCATCAATATAGCCCTCTAAGTTCATGTAGCTCGACAGAATGATTATTTCTGAAATATTCATAGCTATTAATTTAGTATGTTAGAAAGTAAATAAAAATGAAGAAATGTTCCTTTGAAATAATATGTCTGTATACATACATTGTACACCATATTAAGGAAGGATGTGCACACTGTGCTTATATAAGTAGTACAATTTGTGATTGAAATGGAAATAATAAATGGAAAAATAAAAAAGATATTCATTATTACATAATGGTTTTTATTTTTCAAAATCAACTTCAATAGGCATTTATTCAAATTAGGCTGGGAGCCAGCACTTTTTGAACGTCCAATTTTACAGTAAGACAGCCCCCCCAAAACGCCCGCCCGTCACCACTTCCTAGTGTTTTAGCTGGGAAGAAGAAGTGGCGCAACAAACTCCCCAGCAACACATCTGTCTGTTTAGTTAGAAGAACTAGCATTTATACAATAGTATGCAAAGTATTCTTATAAAGAAAAATAATATGATATAAGTAACACGTAAAGCCTAAAACTAAATAGCACACTCCATTATGCTATCACAAACAGACAAACTCAAGCATACAAACAATTTAAATCAAACTTAAATATACCTACAGACATAAAGGGCGTGCCCGCTTACACGTGAAGGACTAAAATACAAATTTCCAACCCCTGTTAAACCCCCTTTGGGGTAGAATTTCGGAAAATCCTTTCTTATCGGATGCCAACGTCATACAAAGAACATACCCTCCAAGTTTTAAGTCTATACGATCAGCGGTTTAGGCTGTGCGTTGATCCGTCAGTCATTCATTCAGGACAAAGGATTTTATATATATAGATAAGCGTCAGCAAGCGCTTATCTATGGCGGTGCCGATCCCTCCACAATCTTTCCACCAACCCTCGTCGCAAAGTGACCCCATCTCCAACATGGACTGGCTGCACTGGTTGTCTTCTGCCGTCCCTTCTTAAGTCGTACTCGTCCAGTGTGGGAACTTCAATGCGTGCACGGTTACACATGTTGTGCAATACGATACACGTATTGACAATTTTCCCAGCTTTGATGGGGTTATAGTGCAGAGTTCGGTGCGCTAGGAGACAGCGCCACCTTGCCTTCAACACTCCAATGCAGCGCTCTACAGTGTTGCGGGTGCTGCAGTGGATATCCGTGTAGTGTTTTTCTGGGGAATCCGGAGCTGCTCGCAGAATTGGAGTCATCAGCCACTCCCGCTGGGCGTATCTAGAATCCCCTTTAAGGTAAAAATAAGTTACTTAGATATGCTGTACGATAAAGGCATAGCACATGGTGGAAAATCAGCCTTAGAATATAAAAGGTGAATATTATTCCATTTATTACCTAATAGCCAGCACACTTCATTGGCTTCAGTCAGACTTCGCATGTGAGCCTCCAAAGCGCTCCTATTCCACACATGCGAGTCATGGCTGGCACCTCCATACGAGGCGTCAACATGTAAAATGTTTAGAGCAGCATCACAAATCTAGAACATTAAAAAAAAAACATACAAAACCCTCCCCAATTTCTAAAATAAATAAATGTTAGAAAATGCCGCAGCAAACTAAGGTAGAGATACTAATAAAAACTTACGATCATTGCATTTAATGAGTGGTAATGCTTCCTATTAAAAAATGCTTCCTCATAATCATGGGGCCGTATGATGGCAATATGTGTGCCATCAATACAGCCCATAACACCGGGGAAGCCAAAGACATCCATAAATCTGTAAAAAAAAGTTAGTTAATGTCCCTTTCTATTCTTGAGCCACACTATCAGCTTGAAATGGGTACCTACCCTCTCATAACCGCCATTCTCTCCTCACGGTTACTGGGGAAGGCGATGTGCCGTTGGAGAATCGCTGGATTATTTAAGGCATCTGTGACCTCAGCCACACACTTGTGGACAGCAGTCTGGCAGAGCCCTAAATTAAAATCTTTTCCAACCCGTCTTTGATAACTGCCCCCGGCGTAAAAATCTAAGGCAGCCATGATCTATAATATTAAAAGTAACATTAAAAAACGGTCGAATTCGCTTTACTCACATTTGCTAAAAAGGGAGACTTACTTTGAGCTCAGCAGAGATCCCTGTAGATCTCAGCCTTTGGGGCATGAACGGTGCGAGTTCATCAACAAGCTGTTGAAATAACGGCAACGACAGCCTGTAAAATAATATTATTTTACAAGTTTTCGTGTTTGGTTTCTGGGGTAACGAGTACAATTCAATTTATTTAATTATCGAATAACCATGACTCATTTGTTAGTAAAAGACTTACCCTCCCAACTAACATTTTGGTGTCAGTTACAGGCTTTTTTATGACTTTAAGTAATATGACAGGGTTATAATTATCTCAGTTATTACTAAAGACGATATAGAAGAGTTAACAAACAAGTTTTAGCCCCAATCGCAGCACTATAGCGTTAATGGATGATGTAATACAGCTTTGAGAGTTATAATGGCGCTAGTAGCAGCAAGTATACTTAATACGTTATAGCTTTAACCTTTTTGTGACACCCAAGTCTTTATAAAAGTGTTCGCCGACACCTCTTAACACTTATTGTTGTATAGTTATTGCAATGAACTCTTTATACCACTTAAGGTGCTATATTGACTATTATTGCAGTCATAAGCTATAAAATAGAGTTTATCGAGAGTTTAGTAACACGAGAAACTAAAGGTGTCAAACAACTCCTCTATCTAGGTTTAACCTGTAATAAAGGGTTGAACTAAAGCTTATTGTGTTAGGCAGTCCTCTTTTACAGATGTTCTAAAGGTATGTGTCAAATAACGCAAGTATCGGTCGTTATTAACACTAACCTCACTTTTGTAAAGTTCGCCATTGTTTTGGTAACTTAACAATTAATATTATTTCGAGTTATTCAACATTTGACTACAATATACAAGTTCTCTTACATTATTTGAAGCGTTCCATGAATGCCATTTCATTTTATATACCACTACTCAGGAAGCAGGAATGAATAATAATGTTTAGCTTGAGGTACCTATTGTATTATCATTACTTTTCTTTTAAATCTTTAAGAAATTCCGGGCGCGTTAAAATTGAGATGAGAAACATGGTATATATTTATCGTGAAATCATAAGGGTAGTCATTTTTCACTTCACATACCTAAATAACTATTAAGTTATTCTATAATATTATTCTGCTGTGTTAAATAATGGATGACATAACACTTCCACTACGAACAGATTTAATTTTAGTAATTTAGGTTATAGGCTTTTTGATCTTGACGTGCGCTTTTTTACCACCTGTAGTGCTCACCAACGCGGTATTACAACGGTAATACCGGTTAAAGTAGTAGCTGACGATGAATAAACGCTCTTGTGCAGCTTTCATATCTTTGTGATACCGTACTATGGGCTTTCTATAACTTTTACCTGTAAAACTCTGGGCCTCTTTCGTGGTTATAAGTGAGTTACAGCATGCTCTAACTCAGTTGCACAGGTATGCATTAACACTTCTATACTCAAATGGAACTGATATATGAGTCTCATATAGGTTTTTTTAACGCTTTAGTGTTAGTTGGGCTAGAACATGCGATTCTGCGAATATCGGTCAACCCGCTTTTCGTGTAAAACGCAATGCAGTACGCTCCGAAAAGAGTAATTTTAACAGCTACTGAACAACGAGCAAACCTGCGAGCAGCATGTTCGATCTAACCGACAAGGCCCTCTGCGCACGCTCAATGTCGTCATCATCCCTGAGGTCGGGGTTAACTATATGACCAAGATAAATTGTAGGTATGCCTTCTCTAATGGCATGCCATTAAGGTAAACTGGTGGTACACACACAGGATATCTACCCCCGGCCCCAAAGACCATGACTTGAAAATAACTGGTAATTTATAATAAATAATTATAATTTCCAAATTAAAACATTTTTTAATAAAAGTAAATACATAAGTTTGCAACTATGTGCCAATTTGCGAAACCTGTTAAAAAAATACTTTCGCATTTATTATTAAGTAAGCATATACATTTTAAGAAAGCAACACGACATTTTAAGAAAATTTCTTTATCTCAGCTCCTAACGAACTTAGCAAGAAATAAGTGCTTACGTCTGCAGCATAAAGTCTCTAGTAAGTATCACACACTGCCATAGAGCAACACAGGCCACCGGCGAACCGCCGGTGGCCTGTGTTGCTCTATGCACACTGCCAATTAGCTCTATATTTCTAAGAACTCGCTACTAACGTTTAATTCAATTATTATGATAGTGGTAGTGTATAATGTGTTGTTTCTCTGTTGCCGTTTCAAGCTGTTATTTTGACTAAGCTGAGGAGACTGTAATAAGTTTAATTTTTTATTAAATTAATTTTTTCCCGTTGTCGATTGACTGACAACCGGACAGCCAAAACTACTGATCGTAGAAAGCTTAAATTTTGTCATGTAGTTTCCTTAGGAAGTAAAGAGGAATTACTACAGGAATCGGAAAAAAACGGGATAAGCGCGTACAAAGTCGCGGGCAAAGGCTAGTCTTAGTATAGTCTTGGGAAAATGGCTCCTATTCTGACTCACTTTGAGATGCTAAAAATGATGCAATAAATGAAACTACACATTTTTTATTGTTTGTTGGTAAAATTAGAATCCTAGATCTTTTGCTTCTTTTAAGTTCATAGACACATTTGGGTATTTACGTAAATTTTTGTTTAATTTATGGACTCGAATGTTTGTTGTGTGGTGAATGGAATAAAGGCGCAATCCCACCGGGATACACGCTGCGCACGGGCACACGGCGCATTTTAGCTGCGTGGGTTCATTTGTTTGACAACGTGGGTCTTTGGTTCAACTGAAGTACAGACACACACACAGACAAGCGACTATTTATAAATGTAGCGTGGCCCACCGCGGCACACGGAGAGGCTACGCACGTTTTTTTGCAAGAATATGGTTTTGACATAGGCGTGAGTTAATATTCGTATATAGCGTGTACCGCGTGCACAGCGTGCAAGGCGTTGATAGCGTTGAGCTATCTGAGTGTCATATTTGAGCAAACCATGCATGTACCAATGACGTCAATTGATGTGTAGCGTGTCCGTGGGTTGCAATGGAGTCAATCTCATACATTTGCAAGGAGAAGCCTCGCCGTGCGCCGCGGTGGGTTTCCGCCTTATAGATTGCTCGATACAACCTTCACATAACCACAGATTATTTGCACCTAAACAAAAATAATGGAATATAACAGAATCATTATGAGTTAATAACACTGCCAGCTGCAATAATTAGACAATTTTATAATATAAAGATAAATACTTGTTATTTATTGACTCCAAAGATTACTTACTTTAATAATTTGATTTTTTTGACACAATATCAAGTTATAAGTACCAAACCATTCGTGTAAAAGCTTGTTTAAAATCAGTAATTCTTCACGTGGCTTCGCTTCCGTGCTCTTACTACCATTGATCGTGCATTTTTCGAAATAAAAATAAAAAAAAAATATTTTTACTTTCATATCCTTCCTAGAAAAGAGGAACGAAAAAGGAGATTATTTAAAATATATTGGACAGTGTAGCTGCGCGCTTTCCACAATGATTTTACTGATAATAAAAGAATACAAAATGATTGCACTACGAATAATAAATTATGGTTGTCGGAAATATAAAGTAGAAAAAAGAATAGAATTCTGATGATTTACAGAACCCAGAATAACGCGCGGAGGTCAACTTGCATTTTTTATGTTATCTATCTCTTTATGAGACAGTGAAAGTACCTTGAAGATGCACATTATGAAACGACAATCAAATCTGCTAAATATTCGGCAAATCAAGCTCAGTAACATTCTACATTAATTGTGAATTTGATCCAATCGTTCTAAATTCCAAACAAGCCGCTTTCAGTAGTTATTTTTTAAAACTTGAAACTGAACCTCGTAGCTGGAAGTCTCATTATAAATACTTTTTCGAATAAACTGTGAGAACTTTGCGTAAAAACTTGAGGATGGAAAAAGTTACACAAAAATAAATTTTGCCGTGAATTTTACCGTAATCAACTCAACGTCTAATTTTAGGAAAAGCAATTTTGAGCACTCCTTCAAAATCCAGAAGTTACGTTATTTAAAAGGATTGGTGAATCGTAAGTGTAGTCTTCAATGCTAGGTAAGCTCTTCTTCTTGTAATTACTCTTGTTTATTTAAGGGCCATTTTCACCAATTCAAACTAATCGCGATCAGTACATCTGAGGTACTAAAAGGCCACTTTAGGAGAATCATATTAGAGTCCATAATATTAATCACACAAAAATCTGGCAAATTTAATTTTCATCTTTATCGCTAACGCAATAGGTTCAAGGTTGATTGGCAAAATTTGACAGCGACGGGTAGCGTGATGTGATATCTGATTCTGCTAGAGTGCGTTCAAGAGCTGTCAGGATCAATAGTCACACTGACAACTCGTAAACGTGGTTTGTGAGCGAGAATCCTTTTTTTTTTAAACACACATCATGGTTTTCGGCTTTTGACGAAAAATGTAAAAATTTTGACCATTCCTCCGCCCCCTTATCTACAAAGTTTGCATAGAGAATAATATGAAATAATTTTACGTCATATAAGTTTATGTAAAACTTACATGAAAAATAATAAGATGTCTCTAAATAGCACACGTCGCTGATCTGAAACTGCAATATACACCGCAGTGTTGCATCGCCGATGAAAATTAAAAAACAAACCCTCGGTGCGAGAGACCGACTCACTCTTGACCAGTTTTTTACTAATGTTAGGCAGGCGTTTGACCACAATCTCACCTAATGGTAAGCAAGCAATGATGAGGTCGAGGATGGAGCACGCTTGCCTTGAAGTAACCTATTCACTCTGATGGTAAAAGCAAAAAGCCGCATTTTACCAGTAAACCCACCGATCACATCCATAAAAACTCCGTTTTTAAGCATAATTATGCACCCATTACGACACTTTGTCTTGGTCTAGCCTTTTCCCCAATTTATTATATTAAGGTGGTAGCCTCCACAAAAATCGAGCAAGGCACACGAAATAAATTCCGCAAGCTATTTCTCATATTAAACAAAATAAGAAAAAAAAACCAGCCAAGTGTGAGTCGGACTCGCACATGGCCGATTTTCCACTATGATTCCGTTAAACGGAACGCACCGCTGAGTGACAAAGACGTATTACAAGTTGCTAAGAGATTTTTAATAAAAAAACAGGTTCAAACTTATTGTTTTGTTTCGTGCTGCATACCAAATTGAAGACACTTTAATCGTTAAATAGTGGTGAAAAGTTCAAAGTGATAGACAAGCCGCACAGCGCTCGTTGAGGTGAGTCACCAAGCGACATACACACATTGGTTGTAACCGCTACACGGAACAATTACTTTTTTTCTATACCCGCAAAAATGAATTGTGCGGGCTGTAAACAACAAATAGCTCGAGGAGAACTATTAAAATGTAGTACTTGCCACCTACTATACCATTACCGATGCATTAACATGACTTCATCGTATTATGTAGAAAATAAGAGCAAATTAATAAATTCATGGCGCTGCCCATCGTGCAAAAATGCTACGAAACAGATTAGAAATGACGAAACACCTGTTAGGAGACAACCACCAACGACACTTGACGACACAATAATGTCCATTGACGACCAAATACAGAATGACCAAAGCCTACTGGGAGACACAGGAGAATATGACGTATTCCCGACGACTATAGACAATGCTACAATTAAATCACCGACCACATTACATCCAGAAGCAATTACATTACAACAAATTAGTCAGCTACTGGACCAGAAATTAGAATTACAACAACAATCAATTTTATCAAAAATCAAAAGTACTGTTCAGTCAGAAATAAATAAAGCTATAATTAAATTGCAACAAGATATTTGTCAGAGAACGGATCAACTTTCTCTTGAACAAACAGAAATAAAAACAAATATTAGTCGTATAAATGAAACAATTCAAAAACTTGAGATCGAAAACAGACAACTGTAAACAGAAATAGCTGAGATACAAAACAAAAATATATCTCTTAACCTAAACGATACCTCCAAAATTATTGTTATTCATGAATATTACAAAGAAACAGAAAAAGATTTAGAAGATAGGGTTATATACGCATTCCAAGATACATTAAATATTGACCTCACTGGTTATATCGAAGAGCTTAATCGAATAGGACGAAACGGACTCAGACGACCACTGTGGGTGGAATTGATCAGTAAAAAGATGACCAAGTATATTCTAGAAAACTCAGGATACCTAAAAAGCCTAGGCTTATGCGTATCTGCATTCCTTGACAGAGAATCATTACAGAGACGAAGAAAACAAAGGGAACAGACTGTAATACAACAAGTCAGTAAAGCAAATTCAACAATTGACTATAACGCAAAGAAAACATTGACTCAGAACCATGATGACGCAAACACTATCAGACGCACTCTAGTACCACCTACTATTAATAACCCAACGAGAACGGATTCCTTTCGCATTTAATATCCTGATCCAAAACATACAAAGCGTAAAAAACAAAATACACATACTCGAAGATTTTATTGAAGACAAAGACTACCAATCAATATGCCTGACCGAGACATGGATACGTGATAACCAAAGCGATAGTATCACAATAAACGGGTACACATTCGCTTCTGCCTACCATCGACGTGACCACCGAGGCGGAGGGGTGGCCATCCTCCTACGCGACGGCATCGACTACGTGCACCTTGAGGACTGCACTAACCTATCAGTAGAATGTGTAATAGAATGTTGTGCTGTAGAAATAATTTCACAAAAAACTATCATTATTAATATTTATAGACCGGATCGCGACATTGAAACCTTTTTTGCTATTATTGGAAAATTTTTAAATAAAGTAAAATGTAAAGTTAACAGGAACCATGTAATTTTGACCGGCGATTTTAATATTGATAAGTCATCTAGAAGCAAAGACTACCAGCGGCTACAAAATATAATGTTACAGCATAATCTTTATCAAATCGTTGACGAACCAACTAGAGAGACACTGACGTCATCTTCCTGTATTGATTTAATATTCACAAATCAAAGGGAATATAAATTAGCTATCACCAATACCGGTATCTCAGACCATAAAAGCTTAAATTTTTCACAACAATCCTCAAAAACTGAACAAAATAATTCCTCTTATGTTATTACAAAAAGAGTATTTAATGAAAAATCAATGTCGCAGTTTAAACTTGCCCTTAGTCAAACGGATTGGGATGAAATATTGTGCATGAATAAAACCGTAAATGATATTTATACAGAATTTAATAAAAAAATACAAACAATATTGAATGAAACAATACCTAAAAAGCGTATAAAAATCAAATGCAATAAAGGGAAACCTTACTTAACTGTCGGTTTAAAAAAAGCATGTGAGCACAAAAGATTGTTAAAATTATTTTTAGAAAAGACCAATAATAGAATATTAACAAACCATTACAAAACCTACGAAAAAATCCTAAAAAATGTGTAAAATTATCAAAGAAAATAAATTATATTAGGGAAATGAAACAATCCCAAAACAAATCAAAAACAATGTGGAATATGATTAAGAATAATCTTAAGCCTGATTCCAAATGCCATACTAAAAATATTTCCTTACGTCTTGCCGATAATAAAATAATAAGTACACCTGCAACGGCCTCAAATATGTTCAACGAATTCTTCGCTTCCGTCGGCGAACCACTGCAAAATACATCGAACATGTCATGCCCAGATTGTCCAGTCCTCACACCATCAATGAACTCATTATTTGTACAACCCGTCACGGAGCGTGAGGTTTATAGTATTATACGTAAAATGAAAAATAAGCGGAGTGCTGGAGCGGATGAAATACCGCCTTTATTAATTAAAAAATGTATTGACGAACTGACACCACCTATAACCAAACTAATAAATAAATCATTTGACGAAGGTATATTTCCGGAAAAATTAAAAGAAGCGAAATTACGACCGATATTTAAAAAAGGCGGCAAGCCACAAGACCCTTGTTCTTATCGACCAATAGCCCTTCTGCCCGTTATCTCTAAAATATTTGAAAAAGCAATGTCCACTAGAATAAACAAATTTTTGGAAAAATTCAGTCTTTTGGATATGAACCAGTTCGGTTTTAGACAAAAAAGATCGACAACTCTCGCGGTATATAATTACGTGCAAGAAATATATAAATATATAAATGACAAACAGTATGCCATAGGCTTGTTCTTAGACATGACCAAAGCATATGACAAAGTTTCCCATGGCATATTATTACAAAAATTGTACGGTATAGGAATAAGAGGTACGGCCTACAAATGGTTAAAGTCTTACTTACAAAATAGAAGTCAACATGTCGAAATAGAATTCTATAACAAAGAAACAAAAGAAATAAAAATAGTGAAATCGAGGACTAAAATTATCAATCACTCCATTCCCCAAGGCAGCGTGCTAGGGTGTATATTAGTAGGGAGGCGATCGGCGGCGGCGACCTCTCGCGACCGGCCTTGGTTCAATCTATGGTCCGGAGCGAGGAGGCATGGGAAGCGGTCACCTCCTTCTGCGAAGCAGTAATGCTAGCAAAGGAGGAGGCCGAACGGGTGAGAGAGAGGGAAACCTCACGTCCCAGTCGCCGCAACAGAAGGAGACGCCCCAGGCGTCGGGAGTCGCAGGGCGATTTCCGGCCGCGGGTCTGCGGTCGGCGAGCAGTGGGTGGCTCGCCGTCTGATCGGAACTAGGCCGGGGTCGGCGGCGCGCTGCGATCCCAGCGCGCCTCATAGAGATGTCAGCATGGAGGACGGGGCCCGCTAGGGCAGGTGCCTGCTGGGGCTGCGGAATCTGTTCGAAAGGGGTGCCGTAGCCTTGGAACACAAAGGGCACCAGGAGGAACACGGATGGGTTTTAGTCAGTAAGAGTCTGACACTCCCTCTTGCTTTACCCAGAGCGGGAGGAGTCATTTGATGATTTCCCATCCTTAAAAAAAAAAAAAAAAAAAGGGTGTTTATTATTTTTAATATACATAAACGACCTACCTAAAATAATAAAAGCTAAATGCATTCTATTCGCTGATGACGTATCCTTAGTCTTTAAAAGTACCGAAAACTCCGAAACATTGACCTATATCGAAAATTGTTACAAAATCGTTAAAACTTGGCTAGAGAAGCACAACCTCCAAATAAACACAAACAAAAGAAACTTGCTGCAATTTAGGACATACCAACGAAAAGCGCTTAACATTGACACCCTTACTAACCATCTGAATATTCCCGAAAGAGATAACCTTACGCTTCTTGGTTTGACATTAGACAACAATCTGACATGGAAAAAACATATTGAAAACCTAAAAACTAAGTTATCGAGATTTATATACGCATTCAGTAAATTAAAAAGCAACACAAACTATGAAACCGCGCTGTCAACGTACTATGCCTATGCTTATGCATGGTTAAACTATGGCATAATACTGTGGGGTGAAAGTACAGACTTCAATGATATCTTCATTATGCAAAAAAATGTATACGAATCCTCATGAACATTTAACAACGGGACAGCTGTAAGTAATTTTATTTTTTACTTCATAAAAAATAAAATCCTAACGCTACCCTCTTTATACATTTTACAAATAGCTACGTTCGTGCACAAACACAGAGATTACTTTCAATCTAACATAGAAGTAAACCCAATCTATAGCCGACGAAACAAACATTTTTTAATTCCACCTAAACCTAAATTAAAAATGATGAAAAATAGCCCCCACTATAGAATCGTGTCAATTTATAATAAATTGCCAAATCTGATAAAACATGAAGGAAAGATCAGCGTATTCTATAATAAATTAAAATCAATACTAATAGAAAAAGGCTACTACACTGTGGATGAATTTATGAACGACAAAACGTTATAGCCGCAGGTACAATAATCTGAGCGACTCGGTGGGACCAGTGACATATACCTAATTATTATTATTATATTATTTTTTTTTTATCCTATTGTATTGTATTTAAATTGACTAATCAACTTTGACAATGATCTGACGTGATTAATAATGACTCTTATTTTGTGCTGTTTTGTTGTATTTTTGTTGTTATGTTTACTGTTTTTTATACTTAAACGTTATTTAATTTTATTATGTGATTTAAATTCAATAATACTGTATTTTTGACATTTCACAAAATCTGACACAATTGCAATGATGACCTTATGTTTAATTAATTAATATTTTGTTAAAAGACAATGAATTTATTGATACTCAGCAGCGTTCGTTTGTTTTGCAGTGCCCTAACAGGGTTCATGCGCAAAACGAGATAACTAAAGTTGTAAAGTGTGTTGTGTGCATGAGAGCAAATAAATAAATAAATAAATAAAATCAAGCACAATACTCGGGAAAGCACGTTTTTTTTATATTTTAAATATCTATACTAATATAAATAAATATGACGTGAATAACAATGATTTTATATTATGTTGTGCTTTGTTGTATTTTTGTTGTTATATTTACATAAAAAAATTTCAACAGCATTTCTGAACCTTAAACAAGATATTAGTCACCGAGATTTACGGTTGACCTTATATTACAGTACGGCTGAGCGCTGCGCGCTTTCGCATTAGAACTGTTCGTTTCAAAAATAAAATTGTTGCTGATTTTACGCCCTACATTTTGATGTTAAGACCGACGATCAAAATTAAACTTTTTTTTGTGACATTTGACCTTCAACATCGACGCAGACACGAGTTTTATGAAACTTTTTAAACAACATTTAAAAGGCCCAATTGAAGGTGTATACGAGTTTTCAGCTCACCTTTCTGGTCTACTTTATCAGATCCCAACAACAATGTCCATCTGTCTGTCTGTCTTTGGCTGCATCTAATGAACCGTACTAGTTTGACAGTTGAAATTTTCAGTCTGATGCCACTATAACAATAAATAATAAATATAAATTTAAATAGCAGCTCCGCTACTAGAAATAGAAACGTGTTTAATAAAACGAATGTAAGTAATACTAGTGTGCCAAAGAAAAGTTCACTGACCTGTTATCAGATGATTAATAAAATGTTAGTTTTGCTTTATCCTTCAACCTAAAGTTTTCGTAGGGATTTTGTTTTATTTGTGGATTAAAATGGTTGATTTGAAATGTTCCTTCCTAATTAACGGGCTTCGGACCGGCAATAATACCTTCCTTACTTGGTTTCGACGTAACTCGACATTTAAATAATTGTCCGTCATCTTGCACTTTGTACCTACGTCTCAACGATGTACCGAGAAGCGGAATTCGCAAAGCGCACGCGCGCTTCGCGATATCAAATACAATGTTAGTTCCGGGGCCGCGGGGGCGGGGCTAGGAGCTTGCGCGGGAGAGTACCCGCACCGTGATTAGTGTGGAATTGATTACCTACTAATTTATCGAATGATCGTTTGCGTATGCGTTGTGTATGTATTGTTCGCGTTTGTTTGTATGTGAAAGCGCTAGTAACAGACGGGCCGCTTTTAAATACGGCTGGTTCACACTTACGGATTTCCGTAAATAAGAAAAATAAATAAAAAAATACCTACTCATTTTATTTTTGATTTTGGTCGAGAATCACTAGCATAATTGCGTCCTTGAATTGGACTAGGATGCAAATCAACATCTTGTATAGCGTATAGCCTTTCTTGATAAATAGGCTGTATAACACTGAAAGCATTTTTAAAATCGGACGGAGTAGTTCCTGAGTTCAGCGCGTTTAAGCAAACAAACAAACTCTTCAGCTTTAAATATTAGTATAGATGTGTACTGACCTTATGACAAATTCACAATTTGTAAAACTTTTGTCTGTCTGACTGCCTAAAACCATCGTTTTATGCGGTGTCTCCAAAACGGCTCGATCAATGTGAGCGGAACTTTCACTAGCAGATAACTGATGTTCTAATTTAAATCCATGAAAATAAGCATAAGGAGCCAACTAAGAGATTCATCTGGATATCTTAGCTAGTTCGCCTTTAAGTGTTTCTGGTCTCCCCATCATGAAAACCTTGTTACCAGCTAAAATAAATAGTACTTGTTAGGAAAATTCACATTCTGTAAAAATTTCATCTGTCTACCTATTACGGTTCTTGAGATATAGCCCGATGACAGACAGATGGACGGACGGACAGCAGAGGCTTAGTAATAGGGTTCCGTTGGTTACCCTTCGGGTACGGAAACCTGAAAATGCGAAGATAAAGAAAGTGTGTTGAGAAACCTCGTTTGATACTCGTGGGCCTTATTATTGGACCAATATGTACTTTTTCCGATATCTAGGAAGGTAGATCTCTAGAAACATAAAGGAGAATGAAATTAATTACCAAGTTTAGAAATGATTCAACATTCGGAGAAAGCAGAAAAGCTGTAAATGCCAACCAAAGTTGGAGCTATCCAACACTCGATAATTAACGAAACCAAGCTAACAAGTACCGACATAGCACATACTTAGATACACGCTACATTCTCATACCTGGTTTTGCTCCGCGTATGCCTCGGGCTACAGTACAATTAACTCAAAAGTAATTTTCCAAGGAAACTGCGTTGTTAGACATTGCCCAATTTCCTACATACAAATTAATTTATATGCCTCTAGCGCAGAGATGGCGAACCAATGATATGTGCCCGTGCCGAATTCGAGCATACTAAGTTTTAGAATCTTAGATTTGATTGAAAAATATTGTATCAAAGTTTATTTCGTTTGGAAGTTTAATATCTTTCAGAAGGCTGAAATATTTAATTAATTGTGATTATAAATAACTAGCGACCCGCCCCGGATTCGCATGCAAATTATATAAATTATATTCTTCGAAAATCACCCTGTCTATTAAAAAACGGTCAAGAGGGAGTCGGACTCGCGCACCGAGAGTTCCGTGCAAATTTTTAGGTACGTATTATAAATAGTTCAGGAATCAAGTCTCGCAGTTTTTTCCGAGCTAAGAACCAGAACAAGTCAGACATTTAACGGTTTTGGACCATAGCAGATATTTTTCAAGCAAGACGCTGCGCTGTTACAAATCGTGTGAGGGTCGTTCTCCAATGTAAAATATAGACACCGTGATTCAGAAAAACGCGTCATCAATGCAGCGCCATCTATCGACCATTTCGTAAACTGACAAGACAAATGTATTTGGCAGTGGAAGACGATGATGTTACGATTAATAACGATAAGATATTAACAAATAAATACCTTTACTATTAGTGGTTTTGCTCAATGATTGATAACGTACCTTAAATAAAGAATATATGTTAGCTTTGTGACGTTGACAATGACACTGACATTAAATTGAGTTTCCATTAGTACAGCCATAAGTAAGATGGAGCCACGAGTAACAGAGAAGGAACATTATACCGAGTTAAAGATCACTTACAAAAATAAACGTTGTGGTTCTTTCTTCAATATTTATGTTTGTTATGTTCAAGTTATAATTGTGAATTTGCTTAGATTTAGTGTGCAAAAGACGATTAAAGTTTTGTAGTAAAAAGAGTAAGGCATGAACATTTAATTGTCGATTCTCTGTTTTAGGTTGGTTACTTTTTCAGTACTTTCTCATTTGTCATATTTGATGTAAAACTGATTTGTATTTAATAAATAAAACTCTGTTTTAGATGAATCACCTTGTGTTGTGCTTTAAGAAGAACTCGTGATCTTATAAATCGACAATTATTATATACACGTGCAGGAACAAAAACATTGGTAACCTATAAAATGGAAAAATTACGATTTGAGTTTATTAAAAAAGCCAAACCGGATGATAATAAGACAAATATTTATACTATAACCTCTATTACGGATACACAAAACCAAACCTTTGCGGTGCCTAGAGAGTATCAACCAGTGCATTTACACAAAGAAATAATAAAGCATGAAATATTTAACAATATAAAAAATTCTCTCCAGAAAAGGCATGATAAGAGACAGGTTTGGATAACATTAACCGAGGAAATGAAATCAATATATTTAGATGATGACAACTTACAATTTGATGGGTTTTTACTTGAAAAATTAGAACAAAGTCATGAGTCGTCGTCAACGGAACCAACATTGTTAAAAAAAACAGAAAATAAGACAAGATTGGTAGCAGAATTTTCAATAGAGAAGTTTTCAAGAAATACAACAAATGTCAAACAATGGTTAGATACTTTTGAAAATGAATGTACACGTTTACAAATAGATACAGATTTACAAAAAGTAGAAATTTTAAGATTACTTCTGGAAGATACTTGTACCGATTGGTACACCTCAATGATTATCAAACATACTATAGATTCAGATTGGTCTATATGGAAGAAAAGTTTAATTGAAACATTCGTTGATAAAAGCTGGTCACCAATAAGGTATGCTATGAATTTTAAATATATACAAGGATCAATGTTAGAATATGCTCTTAAAAAAGAGAGACTGTTACTAGAAATGAACAAATTAATAGATACACAAACCCTGATTTATTTGATTGTCACTGGACTACCAAACTTCATAATGGATAGAATAGACAGAGAAGGTCTTAAAGAAGTAAATGACTTATTTAACTGCATAAGAGGACTAGAAAGTTTAACAAGGAAAATTGAGACAAAGAAAATCTTAAATACAGAAAAAAAATTCTACAAACAAGAAATTAAAAGAACTGACAAAACGTCATGCAGGATTTGTGAGAATAAAGGAAAATTAAATAGATTCCATCCAGAGAATGTTTGCTGGTATAACTGTGAGAGAAAAGCAACCAATGACAAAAACCTTAATTCTAATTCAATATTACAAGTTGAGCTAAGTAATGAAGATCCAAAAAACTTAAATTCCCTCCACTAATTGAGATTACGGTGATGTTAAATAATACATTAGAAGTTAAGGGGCTGTATGACCCCGGTTCACGCATAACATTAATAAATTCAAAATTAGTTCAGGTGACGGATATGAAGCCAAATTATTGTCATAATAAAATAAAAACAATAAGTGGAGGGGGTAAAACTAAAGGTTTCATTACACTGGATGGAGAATCATTACATAAGAAGGCTAAAATAAATGCATTTATCTTTGAAAATGAAAATTTTGAGTATGATCTAATACTAGGATTAGATTCAATACATAAATTTGGGTTGACTCATGATGAGGATTTAAATATCCAAATACAGAAAATACACAAATTCAAAACGAATAGTAAAATTGAAAATAAAGAGAATAAAAATATGGAAATAAATATAGAAGATAAAGAATATGAAGTAAACTTTAATGAAGGGATAGATACAAACAAATTTAGTATAGATACAGAATACTTAAACACTGACCAAAGAAAACAGATAAACTTATTATTGAATAGTTACACAGAAATTTTTGCTAAAAATAAATATGACACTGGAAAAGTGAAGAAACATGAAGCCCATATAGACTTGCAAGTGGAAAAATATTGCTATAAAAGACCATATAGATGTTCACTCCAAGACAAGATAGAAATAGAAAATCAAGTCTCTCAACTATTAAAACATGAATTAATTGAGGAATCTTACAGTCCGTTTGCAGCACCCGTTACTTTAGCTTATAAAAGGGACGAAGGAAAAAAAAGCAGACTATGCATAGACTTCAGAGAATTAAATAAAATAATAATACCTCAATCACAACCATTCCCTCTCATAGAAGATTTAATAACAAGAACAATAAATTGTAAGTATTTTACAACTCTTGATATCAATTCAGCTTTTTGGTCCATCCCTTTAAAAATTACTGACCGACACAAAACTGGTTTTGTAACTCAAGAAGGCCATTACCAATGGACTTGTTTACCCTTTGGCCTTAAGACAGCACCAGCCATATTTCAACGGATTTTGGGAAATATTATAAGGAAAAATGGTCTGTCAGGATTTGCAGTGAATTTTATTGATGATATATTAATTTACTCTAAGACATTTGATGAACATACAACACATTTAAAGCAATTGCTGGAGGCTATTCAAGAAGAAGGTTTTAGGCTAAAATTAACAAAATGTAAGTTCGCATGTGATTCTGTCAAGTACTTAGGTCACATATTACAAAAGAATACGATTACACCTCTAAAAGACAATGTGAAATCAATAAAAGATTTTCCTGCTCCTCAAAATAGAAAACAAATACGCCAATTTTTAGGGAAAATTAATTTTTATGGAAAGTACATTCCAAATGTCTCTATGGTTCTTGATCCTCTACATCAATTGCTCAGAAAAGATCAGAGATTTACTTGGACAAAACAGTGTGAGGATACATTCCAAAAAGTAAAAGACTATTTATGTTCCAAACCAATACTAGCCATTTATGATCCACAAGCACCAATAGTTATTTATACAGACGCCAGTGGCGTAGGAATAGGAGCAGTTTTGAAACAAATTCAGCACACTGGTGAAGAAAAGCCAGTAGCATATTTTTCAAAAAAATTAAATGTATCACAAAAAAATAAAAAAGCTATATTTTTGGAATGTTTAGCCATAAAAGAGAGCATAAAATTTTGGCAACATTGGTTAATTGGAAATCATTTTACTGTCTACACAGATCACAAGCCTCTAGAAAAGTTAAACATAAAAAACAGACCTGACGATGAATTGGCCGATATGTCACTGTACCTGTCGCAGTATAATTGCGAAATAAAATATTTTCCCGGAAAAAATAACACAGAAGCAGACTGTCTTAGCAGAAACCCAGTAATGGACATTGATGCAAATAATGAAGATAACTTAAGAACGGTAAATATTATCGACATTCAAGACATAAAGTATGATCAAGCACAAAATTTGCAAATAAAAGAACTTGAAAAAAATATTATTTTAGAAGATGGAATTTACTACAAAAGAAGTAATAACAATAGAAAAAAAATAGTACTAAGTGAAGATTACAGCAAAACTATAATAAAAAGACCCATGAAAAATATTGTCATACTGGAATAAATCAAACAGAATCAAAAATAAAACCATTTTATACTGCACCAAATCTATCAGAAAATATTAAATATATATGCAAAAACTGTGAAATATGCATAAAAAATAAAACAAGGTTAAATAGAAAATATGGCTTTATGTCGCAATTAGGACCAGTGACTAAACCCTTTCAAATAATATCACTGGACACTATAGGAGGATTTGGGGGTCAAAGATCAACAAAAAGATACTTACATCTACTAGTAGACCACTTCACGAGGTATGCATATATCCTATGTTCTAAGAATCAACATGCTCGAGACTTTATCAAACTTATAGAAAAAATACCTCAAGAAGAAACAATAGAAATCTTACTCTCAGATCAATATCCAGCTTTTAATTCGATTGAATTCAAGAATTACCTTAAGAACCGAAATATTCAATTAATACTTACTGCAGTAGATGCACCATTCTCAAATGGTTTAAACGAGAGGTTAAATCAGACTATTGTGAACAAAATAAGATGCAAAATGAATGAATCAGAAGGAAAACCAAATTGGTCAAAATTAGCGGAAGAATGTAGAAATAGATACAACGAAACAAAACATTCTGTAACAGGATTCACTCCTAAATACTTGCTATCTGGTGAGTCCACAGACTTGCAACCAAAGGAATTAAAAGGAAAACAGTTATTAACAAAAAGTTTGGAAGAAGACAGGAAAATAGCACTCCAAAGGTCAATAAAGTCGCATGAATATAATAAAACTTTATTTGCCAAGAATAGATTACAACATGATTTTAAAAAAGGAGATAAGGTATATGTTGATTATGGAACCAAATTAAACAAGAAGAAGATGGATGAAATTAGAATGGGTCCCTGTTAAATTGAAGAAAAAATATCAGATTCTGTTTTTAAGATAAATACTGGTCGTGGTTCAAGATCGCTTGGACTATACCATGTCACAAAGCTCATTCCTGTGCATGTTGATTATTAAATTTTGCAGTCAAATTTTACTCAACTTAAGTTGAAAAAAATTAGCATTTCGAAGGGGGGTGATGTTAGCTTTGTGACGTTGACAATGACACTGACATTAAATTGAGTTTCCATTAGTACAGCCATAAGTAAGATGGAGCCACGAGTAACAGAGAAGGAACATTATACCGAGTTAAAGATCACTTACAAAAATAAACGTTGTGGTTCTTTCTTCAATATTTATGTTTGTTATGTTCAAGTTATAATTGTGAATTTGCTTAGATTTAGTGTGCAAAAGACGATTAAAGTTTTGTAGTAAAAAGAGTAAGGCATGAACATTTAATTGTCGATTCTCTGTTTTAGGTTGGTTACTTTTTCAGTACTTTCTCATTTGTCATATTTGATGTAAAACTGATTTGTATTTAATAAATAAAACTCTGTTTTAGATGAATCACCTTGTGTTGTGCTTTAAGAAGAACTCGTGATCTTATATATATATTTCATGATTTTATCACAAATGTATAGTTTTTAGAATTATCCCTATACCTGTACTATAAGACGGTATTACTTGCCAAATTTCATAGTTCTAGGTCAACGGGAAATACCCTATGAATTTTGATTCCCATGAGATTATCGAAATATTCGTTTTTTGCGGCATAAACAGCCATGTCTTTCTTTTATGTTAACTTATAAAAAAAGTAAATTTTTTTACAGCTTCAATAGACTGTAGACCTGAGTATATTGTTTAAATTCCAACTCGATACCTCCACGCGTTCCTGAGATAAAAATTCTTGACAGACAGACGGACGGACAACAAAGTGATCCTATAAGGGTTCCGTTTTTTTCCTTTCGAGGCTGGGAACCCTAAAAAACCAGCATCAAAATCCGTTGCGTAGTTTTAAAGATCTAAGCATACATAGGGACAGACAGACAGCGGAAGCGACTTTTTTAAATATTTTGTGACAATATTTACTATGTGATATTTGCCACCCAAATTTACGCTAATTTACCTTAAGGCCCCAAATGTCTGTTTGGACAAACAAAATCCTTTTGACGGCCCGTTACCACTCAGACGGATCTACGGACCGGCTGTTTAAACGGAAGACGGCGGCCGATAATCGGCTGATTCGTTCAAACTACATCTGATCTGGGCGTTTAGACGGCTCTTCGTAGTGGCAAAAGTCCCTTTTATACCTGGATCCGTAATTTTTTCTCCGATCCGTCTACATGTGAACAGTTTCATTTGTAGGTACTGCCACTGACACAGCCGTCTCTTCAGATTAGCTATACTCAACTTGCGGCCCGCAGGCCGCAAGTGGTCCGCCAAGCTTTTGCGTGTGGCCCTTTAGCCTAGCACATTATTGATGCTACATATGTTTAGTCAATGTATCAATATTTATATATCTATGTTATAGGCAATGTGTATAATGCAGGCATTCTATTCATTTCCTAGGTATTGTATAGAATGCCGGGGTCGTCCAGGCAATGTGTGAAATAATATTGAATGATCAAACTATTATACACTTTACCTAGGTAATGTATGGAATACCTAGGCATTGTGTAGAATGCCGGTTGACGCATAGGTAATGTATGTAACGTGTTTTTTTTTTGCGTAGACAGCGTTTCTCACATAGCAGTTCCCTTCAGATAAACATTTACGTTTATAACGTACAGTCAAGTGCACGTAGAGCTTTACATTTTGACATTTCAAAATGTAATTGATTGAAATAAAAAAAAAAAAAAAAAAAAACCTAACCTTACCTAACCTAGGTTAGGTTAGGTTAGGTTTTTTTTTTTTTTTTTTTAAAATAAACCTAACCTAACCTAACCTAACCGCCGCGCGCTCGCCTCCTTCCCGTGGTCGTTCATTATACACATTGCCTGATATGCTTCGGGCATTTTATACAATACCTAGGCAATGTATGAAATGAATCGTATTATACACATTGCCTGAACGTTTTAGGCAATGTATACAATGCCTAGGCATTCTATACAATGCCGGATTACACACATTGCCTATAACATCTATACTATACTGATTTGACTATCCTTGGCAATATGTTGCAATTGGTCCTTTTGTCGCAAATTCAAAAGTCCTATTCATATTATCTACATGTATAATTTTATTTTACTGTAGATTATTGCCGCCCATCATGACAATAGTATAAGCCCAATGTGGACCTGAGAAAAAACTTACCTACCCTTACCCTAACTTGCCTTACTTGCTTTAGATGGACCGGAAAAAAGATGGTCTGTAAATCATATCCTTAGAAAATGTTATCATCATGCTATACCTTCAAGGAGCTTAGCATTCCGTAACCAAAACATAATAAGTGATCGGCTATTTGAATCTTATCTCAACTGAATTCATAGAACCGGCGGTTCTACTCGTATGACTGCCTTCTGAATAATTCGGTATAAGTTCGAACCCCGATTTTCGCTTTTCTCTTTTTGAATTGCTGTTGAATATTTTTTTACTTTTTTATGTACCTGCTCTCTAATATATTCCTGGCCGCAACTTCGTTTACTTATATGTTTAAAAATGTGTAGAACAGGATGTACCGAAGTACTGAAATTCTGGATTAGTAGGATAATTTACAGAACCTATTTTCTGTATTATATTTTGTTCACATCACGATAGAAAATAAAAATCAAAGTAGATAACTTTTTCACATAAACCAGGAAGCAATTTGTGACAATGTAGATGCAATCAACTTAGTAGTGTTATACAGATACCTGCAATGCCATTTATTGACCCAAATAGTACTTTTGACAGCATGAGCTTATCCTTTGGTAGTTAAACTTCATATTCGTAGTGTAAAGAGTAAACAGTGTAAAGATCGATTGAAAATAAGAAGAAAAAGAATGAACCTTTACAGGCTCGAATCCAGGAGTCATGTCAAACCAGCTTAGCTTTAGTTGCCCAACACCTATACGGGCTTGGAGCCAATGGTCGTGTTTTTTTTTTCTACTTTTGATAGGCACGCGCTTGACCACCATCTCACCTGATGGTAAGCGATGATGTGGTCGAAAATGGAGCACGCTTGCCTAGAAGTAACCTCTTGACTTAAATACTCCCAGGTTGTAAATATCGGGAAACACAGACTCCGGCAGGGAATTCCAATCCTTAGCTGTACGCATTATGAATGAGTTCCCAAAACGTTTTGTGCGCGTGGGTGGGATGTCCACCATGTACCGGTGGCGCATCACCGTTCGTCTTGTGGTCCGATGATGGAACGGGCTTGGCGGAATATCATCCAGGAGCAGGTGGCGAACTCCCATGATAGAGAAGTCGCAACAACAGTTGAAGTAGCTAGATTAACTTAACATCGTTATGATTTACGTTCCTAGGCATAAAATAGAGTCTTAACTTCATGGTTTGAAAAAACGCACCATTCATACAGCGCAATATAATATCAAAACGTTAAAGCAAGCAAACATATGGTCTTCTTTATAGACCGACACGGTTCGAAGTAGCATTACAGAGCAATCCACACTGCAGAAGACTCAATGGCTTGATGACGCAACGTATGTGGTCACGATCCTCAATAGTGAAGAAACGACGAAAATAAAGAAGGCTACTCAAATGCGCATTCTGTTAAAAATTGTTGACGATACACACCACAATCAAGAAGGTGCCTGTGCCATCCCGTTGCTTCAGCATTAATTATTTTTTTCTATGTTAAGAAAACCCACCAACCAAGCAGTAACCATCAATATGCATAATATTGACAAATGTTTGTGACAATATTTCCATGAAGTCGACCATGGAAGAAAAGTTACATTATTCCGATTAAGTTTAATGGTTTTATAATATTTTCTTTTTCTCTCTTTATTTAATTAGGAACTTTTGTACATAAATACATGGCAGTCCCATTGTAGCTTATATCTTAAATATATACAAACAAAATAATCTTAATATCTATTTAACAAAACGAAGACCTGCAAAGCTATACAACTTTTTGGCCGCATCAGATAAAGGAATAGATAAAAGGACATTGTAAAAAATGGCCTATGAACCAACACGCATGAAATATTTACTATAATTACTAGTTCTTTTAATAATATACATTACTTATATTTTAATAGAACGGACACTTTTTAATTTCGAAAACGTTTTTAAAAGTATTCACTTTCGTCCTTAGCTTCCATCATAATCCTCGGTGATATTTCTATTATTTTTTGGTTCAATTTGAGGTTTTTAATAGGCAAAGGTATTATAGCTCATATAGCCAAGTCTTTGTAACAGTACTCTTAATAGGAGTTTGACACAGACAAGCGTCAGTATTCTCAACACTAGATATACGATAAAGATTTTTAGTTACAAACAGTCCGCTATGATGTCGCGGAACCATAATAAGCCTTATCAAAAAATTCGATTGAAAGAGCTGTTTGAAACGAGCAATAATATCGACACTGACAGTTGACGAATTGACAGATGACAACATTTGACATTTGGTAGTAAGTCACTTGGCGCGTATGTACTACATATGCTATACCTACTTTATAATCACACAAAAATGAAAAAGTAAATCCTTAATAAAACCCTTGCATGTCCTTAAGACTCCCGACTCCTAGAGTTCAATGTCAAGAAGCGCGCATCTGTCGTACTTACATTCAGTAATAAATGCTAAGTTATTTGCTACATACCGAATGTTTTTATTGACGAAATTATAACCACAAAATCCGAAAGTGTTTTGATTTTTTCAGAATTCTCAAAAGTGTCCGTTGTTTTAATTTAGGATTAATCGAATATATACATTATCTAAAACCCAAAGAGTAAATATACCTCCCTGTTGGATCTTAGGCAAGCTATGTATGTACGACGAGCAATGTCCTTTCATTAAACAATCCTATATTGTTTTTAATTAAACATAATTCTTTAATCAATAAATCTCTCTCAGCCTGAAACCGGCCACATTCCGTTAAGAGATGAACAACATCTTCCACCTTATCACATTCCTCACAGTTAGGGGAGGCACATTTTTTCATTAAAAATGCAAAGTTGTTAAGCGGCATGTGTCCGGATCTCAGTCTGAGAGCCGTTACTAACAATTTCCTACTCATTTTACAGTTTGAAAAAGTTTTAAAATATTTAATCTCGATACCCGCCTGCCAAGAGTAGCGATTATGGCTAACGCCCCCCGTTTGGGGGAGGCTTATGTCCAGCAGAGGACGTCTTCCGGCTGTTATGATGATGATAAAATTTTACAAAGGCACTCGGCTGAAAGCGACACATATCTAACAAACTGTTATAGTAGCTGAAATAACATTTTGGCTTATTGCTTTGGTGTCTTTGTGATCATTCACAGTTTCATAATGAATTTGCAACAGAGATCAACTAAGCTTTATGAGAACCAATGGTCACGAGATACAAAGGAGATGTTTCAAAATGGGCCATACCTATGTACATAACCTCATAAAAAAGAGAAAAATCCGTAGAATTAGGGAAAAATACATTTAATTCATTTAAATGTTTACTGTTGTGGTAATTAATTGATGTTTATAAATTACTTTTATCGATTTTCGACATGGCGTCGCACCGATTTAGTAACAGATCATAGAAAAATAACTGTCAGCTGTCATAACAATGTCACTTCAGTCACTGTCGTCTCGTTGCCGGTAAATAAATATGTCAGAAATAAATGTCAAACGTCATTAATCCATCAAAATGACAGCTTACCGCCATGACGGGTTTTTGTTGCGTGTTGCAATTTAAAGTGTAATTTATTTTGTTTTACCAGCAAACAAAGCCATTTTAAGAAAATTGGACAGTTGAGAACTGTTTTAAATATATTTCTCTATTTTTAAGTATAGTGTACAAGGACATGGCCCAGGGTCCATACATTTTGGAACATCTCCTTTCAGGCAGTTATGCCTACGCACGCGACTAACTAAACGACTTATCAGCTTAAACAGAAATACCTTCCAAATAATAATAGGTATAATCACGGGCCGTTACCCCTAAAAACATTTCTACAATAAAGGTGCCACAGATAGTTCAATTAAATTAAGAAACCTGTGGAGCATCCAGGAAACTTCTGTGCAATTAGGCGGACCTAGGCTGGCTAATTTAGCCAGAACACTTAACCCGGCGGCACTCGCTACTGGGTAAAAAATACCACAGAGTACCTAAATCACGTGATATTTTTATTACTAAACATTGTGGCAACTCACGACTTTAAGTACCTTCTGGCCAATAGTTAACACGCGCGTGCGTCACCGGGCGGACAGTTCGCGCGCGGCGCTTGGCGACAACGGACGTGTAAAGTGAGTATGGGTGAAAAATACCCGGTAGCGACGGTTCTTGTTACATTTTTTTTATGTTATTGGTTATTTTATTTTGTTTTAGAGCTGGTTCATGATGAGTTCCCTACTGACGGATCGAATTATAGAAGAATGTCTAGAACAAGAAGATAGTGAAGAAGAAAATGTGTCAGAAATAGAAGATTTTGAGGAGCATAGTGATCATGAAAGCGGAACAGAGCAAGAAGGAAGTGATTCAGATGGGTCTTCAGTGTCGGAAGAGAGTTTTCCTTCGAATTTACATATTGAGAATACTGAAGATGAAGAATATTTAGAGGATGTACCGCTGAAGTACTTGAGGCGAGGTCGTTTTACTGGAAAAGACAAAAGAACTCGCTGGCAAGTTCGTGAGCCGCCGCGACGTGTACGAACAAGATCCCATAACATTATATATCATTTGCCGGGACCGATTGGCGAAGGCAGATCTTGTTCGTCTATGTCAGAAGCCTGGAATTTTATTTTTCCGGAAACGTGTTTACTAAAGATAGTCCAGTATACTAACATTTATATAGAAGAGCTAAAGTCTAAATTCTCAAGAGAACGCGATTGTAAATGTACAGATATCGTTGAACTTAGAGCTCTTTTTGGATTACTTTATTTCTGTGGAAGATTGCGAAGTGGTCACCTGAACACAAAAGATCTCTGGGAAAAAGATGGAAGTGGTTCCGACGTTTGTATAGCCACTATGTCACGAGAAAGGTTCCATTTCTTACTGCGGAGTTTACGGTTTGACAATATTCGTACACGAGGTGACAAGTTTTTTGAAACATAATGTTTGACGATTATTTTCTCGATGTTCATTAATATTAACAGTATTTTGTTTTTTGTTGTTTTGGTAGAGTATAAGGTCGATTTATAATTTTTGATCTCAATTTTACGTGATACCTAAGAAAAATTTTTTTTTGTTGATTTTTCTAAGACTATGAAGAATTTTTGTTAAATTTTGTATTTTTTTTAGGATAAGCTGTAATTTCAAATAAGTAATAATTCAAACTTTAAATTTTCTTTTATTTATTAGACATTAGTATTGATTAACTAAATACACCATTAAAGTCGGTGATGAAAAATTATTTTCCAAGATAATATCATTTAAATTATGTGGTATTTTTTACCCGGTAGCGAGTATTCGTGCATGTAAACACCTAGCGAGTACCGCCGGGTTAATTGCAATGGACCGAATGGGAGTCTGAGTGCGGATAACGGAGTATCTACTCTACTCTATCCGTTGCGAGGGTAAACTTCTTCTCCTGTTGGCATACCGATGATTAATTTTATATGGCTCTATAACCCTAGCAACTTTCTTAAACATCGCAAACAGAAGTTTTTAGAAACTTTAGACCTTTTTCGGCATTTTGAACAGAAGAGATGATATACCAAGTGCCTTGAATAACAGTCTTCCAAATTCTAAAAGAGGTCAAGCAATGTTAAAAATTGACTGTTGGCATATCTTAGCGATCTTACAAAGCGACATAATTTAGCTTTGTCCATTTTTTTCCTTCGCGTGTATTTCGCGAACGAAGTCGCGGGTAGCAGCTAGTTGAAAATAAACGTGTTTTTTTTTTCTTTTTTTACTATAATCGTAAAATTTCTCTTTATGCAACATTATTATGGTTTTAATAGACCAATCACACGATCAACATTGAAGGTTCACTGTTTCTATTCTCCAGAATATAATTAGGGCCAATGGGTTAGTAGAAACCCAATCTTCCAAGATCCGATGTCTATGACCCTTGAAAGAGAATTGTCTGCTTCATTGTAACTTCTAGAGTGTCTCCTAAAATAATGCCCCAGACAGGAACTGTTTTAGTAGGTCGGAACAAATAAGGTTCTAGACAGTGCTAATGCTTTTTGTTCGCGAATTTACCCCCCTGACCTATGCCATAGTAACCGTGGATTTATTCGGAATAGGGTACTCGTAAATTTATCCATTAAAATCGGTGGTAGTGTAAACTGCCTCCGTCGACGAGTGGTTTAGGCGTTTGTCTTGGAACCCAGTAGTCGTGGGTGCGATTCCCACGGGAAGCATACTTTGTAAAGTTGTCTCTGTGATATTTGTAAATAGGAGGTACTTGTCTTATGTTCTATGTATTGTGCAACCGTCAGCCAGTCTGCGAATATACGCCCTTTAGTCCAGTCGTGGTTTCATTACCTGTCCGATATTCCTCAGTGGCGACGAGCAGTATCGAATTACGCGTAAAATAGTTTTATTTGCAAAATGTCGATCGGTAAGATTGCGGAATTTAAAGTACAAAGTGACGATTGGAAATTGTACATGGAACGTTTAGAACAATATTTTCTTGTGAACAAAATACCCGTTGATTTACAAGTGCCTACACTAATAACGGTTATGGGGGCAGAATCTTACGAACTTTTGGTCAATTTGTGTACGCCAGAGAAACCTAAAAACAAAACATTTACGCAGATTACGGGCATTATGGAAAAACATTTGCAACCCAAACCTAGTGAGTTAGCCGAGCGTTACAAATTTAGAAATAGGAAACAAAAGGAGGGTGAAACTATTTCGGAATATACCGCTGTTTTGAAAAAAATGACCAAGACCTGTGAGTTTGGAAGCTGGCTGGAAGAAAGTTTGAGAGACCAGTTAGTTTGTGGCATAACTAATGAAACGATACGACAACGATTATTCGCCGAAAGTAAGCTGGATTTCGGCAAGGCGTATAAGTTAGCGATTAGTATGGAGGCGGCAGAAAAAGACGCGGCAGAAGTGGTCAGACAGGGAGGGACGGCGAGCGAGACAACGGCAGCGGCGACGTCGGTGACGTGCCAGGCGATGTCGGCTGCGAAGTCATCACGGTGGCGGAGCGGGCCAGCGGCGGCGGCTCGCGGAGCGCGGGACGGCAGCGGAGTGGTGCGGGAGGCCACTGCGCAGCCCGCGGGGAGGCGAGGCCCGCGCGCACCACCAGCACCCGCGCCCGCGCGGCTGGGTGAGCGTGCGCAGCGGCAGTGTCAAGTGTGCGGCGCAGGTCACGACGCGGCCACGTGCAAGTTTTCGCGTTACGTTTGCCGAGTATGTAACCGAGTTGGACATCTGCGACGCGTGTGCCCGAATTTAGCGAGACACTTCAACGTCGACATCGATCAAACAAGGGAGGAAAACTTAAACGAAAGTATGGGAAGTGACGAGGTAATTTTTATCGATGTCTGTAAATTATCCGCTATAGAATGTAAACCAGTGTATCTAGAATTAAACGTAAATGGAAAAAACATTAAAATGGAGTGCGATACGGGTAGTGCTATCTCATGTATAAGTCGGGAATGTTACATGAGATTATTTAAAAATCTATGTCTAAAGCCATGTCAGTTAACGCTTAGATATTATACGGGGGAGTTAGTCAAACCCCTAGGAGTCATATTACCAACTGTTAAGTACAAAGATCTGAGTAAGACATTAGAATTATTTGTTGTGGAGAATGGGAAAACTATTCTTTTAGGACGGCAATGGATGGCCGAATTAAAAATACAGTTACCTATTGTAAATTACGAATGTAACAATGTGGCTATGTACAAAAATAACGTATTTGACTTGCATGCTTTCAGTTCCAAATACTCTGAGGTGTTCGCGGACGGTCTGGGGCGATTCACCGGTGGCAAAGTGAGCGTGCATGTGCGCGAGGGCGCGCGGCCGGTGTTCATGCGAGCGCGGCCGCTGGCGTACGCGCTGCGCGAGCCGGTGGAGCGCGCGCTGGCCCAGCTGCAGCGCGACGGCATTCTCTCGCCGGTGGAGCGCTCGGACTGGGCGACCCCGATCGTGCCCGTCGTCAAGAAGGACGGTAACATTAGGATTTGTGCTGATTATAAATTAACACTCAATAAAGTTATAGAAGTTGACCGTTATCCGTTGCCTAGGGTGGAGGAACTGCTGCTTCGACTGAGGGGTGGTAAACACTTCAGTAAAATTGACTTATCTCAGGCCTACGCCCAATTTGAGCTAGATGACACCAGGAAATATACAGTGATAAATACCCACAAGGGTTTATTTATGTACAACAGGCTAGTATACGGTCTTTCGTCAAGTCCGGGTATTTTCCAAAGACGGTTAGAACAATTATTTGCGGATATACCACAAGTAGGTATTTTCTTGGATGATATTATTATCACAGGGTCAAATAAGGAGTCTCACATGCGAAACTTAGGTAAAGTATTTGATCGTTTAAAAAAATATGGCCTGAGGGTAAACAAAGAAAAGTGTGTATTCTTCGCGGAGTCAGTTAATTATTTAGGGCACACCATAAGTAAAGACGGCGTTCACACGTGTCCAGACAAAATTAAGGCTATAATTAAAACGCCCGCCCCCACGAACGTCTCCGAGTTGAGAGCCTTCATCGGTATGGTCATGTACTACGGCAAGTTCGTAAAGAATGTTAGCACAGTTTTAGCACCCCTTTATAACCTGCTCAAAGCGGGTGTTCAGTACAGTTGGAGTAAAGAGTGTCAGGACGCGTTTAGCAAAGTCAAATATTTATTAACCAGTAGTGAAGTTTTAATGCATTATACACCGGAGTTGCCTATAATATTGACGACGGATGCGAGTAGCGTAGGTATCGGCGCGGTGATATCTCATGCGACGTCGGACGGCGAGCGGCCAGTGGCGTACGCGTCGCGCTCGCTGACGCAGGCTGAGCGCGCCTACTCGCAGATAGACAGGGAGGCACTCGCAATTGTTTTCGGGATTCGTAAATTTCACCAGTACCTTTATGGGCGCAAGTTTAAATTGAGAACTGATCATAAGCCTTTGACTTACATTTTTGGAGATAAGGCAGGGATTCCTGTAATGGCCGCATCCAGATTACAACGTTGGGCGGTGCTATTAGCGGGTTACACCTACGATATTGAGTATGTTGCGTCAAGTAAAAACTGTGCAGATGCGTTGTCACGGTTGCCATGTACAGAAGTAAATCATGTAGGTACACAGAACGAGAACACTTATGTTAATTTCGTAGAAGATTTTTTACCGATTACGAGTAAAGATGTTAAGGAAGCAACAGCAAGTGATAAGGTCCTTAGTAGAATTTTAACATATACTCAATCCGGGTGGCCTCTAACTTGTTCAGATGAATTGATTCAACCCTATTTTAGAAGGCGTAATGAATTATACACGGAATGTGGGTGCTTAATGTGGGGGTACCGTATGGTGATACCATTTTCTTTACAAAATAAAGTTTTAAAACAACTTCATAGTAGTCACATGGGGATAGTGAAGACAAAAAGTCTAGCTCGTAGTTATGTGTGGTGGCCTAACATAGACGCGGCAGTAGAAGCAATGTGCAAGCAGTGCGAGACTTGCGCGGCAGAGGCGTCCGCGCCCCGGCGGGCTCCGATACAACCGTGGCCATATCACACGCGCCCCTGGAGCAGGCTTCACATTGACTTCCTAGGTCCGTACAAAGGCTTAACCTTTTTAGTTATAATTGATTCTACCTCCAAGTGGGTAGAAGTTTTTGAGATGAACCGTACTAATGCTTCAAATGTTATAAAAGTATTAAGATCAACATTCGCGAGATTCGGTCTACCGGAGGAATTAGTTTCTGATCAAGGTCCACCATTTACCAGTAATGAATTTAAAAAATTCCTTAAAAATAACGGAATAAAACAGAATTTTTCACCGGTTTACCACCCATCCTCTAACGGAGCAGCAGAGAACGCAGTGAAATTGTGTAAACAAGCAATAAAAAAAGCGTATAGGGATAAGGTAGATATTGATACGGCATTACAAACCTTCCTACTAGCATACCGCAATACGGTACACAGTACAACCGGGGAAACACCAGCCATGCTCCTGCAAAGGCGGACGTTACGGTCAAGACTAGACTTATTGCGTACTGATCGTGTCGTCGAAGACAGAGTACGTGCAGCCCAGAGACGTCAGGTAGAATACGCTGGTGGAACGTCACGTACCTTTAGAGAGGGGGACTCAGTTTGGGCTCGGGAGTATGGCTCTGGGGATAAATGGATGAAAGGCACCGTACAAGGGGTGGACAGTTGCCGTAGGTATTCAATAGCGACGGATAGCGGTCAATCACATAAAAGACATATAGATCAAATGCGCCGTAGGTCCAGATTTTCTGATGTTACCTGTCCGGAAGAGCATGATGAGGGCCAGCAGGGTGAAGAGAATGTGGTCGAGCTGTTAGGCAAGGGTTCAGAAAAAGTTATGCCAGAAACCCTAATAGTAAACACCAATAAAGAGGCCGAAAATGTTAACCGGGGCGATCAAGCCGACGTTCCTTCTGAACATTCCTCACCTAACGTACTATCGCCATCTCTGTCACCGGTGAGTCGTTATTCTAGGCGGACGCGGAAACCAGTGGAGAGATTTAGGATAGAATAAGTTAGTTCATAAGAATACCTAGTTTAAGTAAGTTAAGTGATTAAGATATATATTTTATTTGGCAGTTCTATCCATTGTTTACCATTGTTGTCGCAAATAAATTATAAAACTTAGTAAGTATTGTAAGTTCCCTTAAAGTGTAATTATTTCTATACGGAACAACCTGTTAATTATAAGTCAAGACCAGTTACCCTAATTCTAGTATAGTGGTGGAGGTGTGATATTTGTAAATAGGAGGTACTTGTCTTATGTTCTATGTATTGTGCAACCGTCAGCCAGTCTGCGAATATACGCCCTTTAGTCCAGTCGTGGTTTCATTACCTGTCCGATATTCCTCAGTCTCCAGTTTGGCTGAACATTGCAGGCTTAAATCACCTGATTTACTGATAAAAAGATGATTCCGTGCTTCGGAAGGCACTTTTAAGCCCAGGCCACCAAATGGCGGTCGATGTCAAAGTCTCTTGAGGCGGTTTAGAAACTCTGACATTAGGGTGTGTGGGGTCGTTAGACTTTACTGCCCACACGATAAGAAGTGCTATTTCTTACTAACCTGAAATGCAGAATTAAACAACGTTTTATAAGTACTCTCGATCATTATTCAATTCAATTAGAAATTATTTTCTTTCCTCATTTGAATCTTAGTTATCCTTATCCCACTGGCAGGAAAAGGTCTTCCCCATATTGTTCCAATGCAAAACGTAGTTAAGATAAGATAAGATAAGATAAGATTTTATTATTTTCTCCCACAAAATACAAAATTACAATTTACAATATTAGTAGTTGTAAGTGTGCCAAAATTTCGCTCAATGCAAATTGATCCCTATTAGGATTTTTTCCAGTGATTGATTCGCATCAGATCAAGCTCGGAAACGACGTGGTGATAAATTGTCACAGACTACCCACCCACAAAGTTAGAAACATTATATAATGTGGTTAACTCTCCCAAAGTACCAGGACGGCAGACCTATGAATAATCTATCTTATGAATAATAATAATTCATTTATTGAAGCAGGAAATAATATATTGACCCATAGTAACAATTAATAATATGAATTTCAATTTCAATTCAATTTATTCATAAAAAAACTTTTACAATAAAATGTGTATAAATAGCCACAAAAAGATAATAAAGTAAAAATCTTATATAAAGGTAAATTAGTGCCTAACTTAAAACTAGTGTATGGCTAACAATAATTAGACGAATAAGATATTTAACTTAGAACTTATAATGTATATAGCGACCTGCCCGATCTAGGTTTATTTAAACCTGTGTTTCAGGCCCTCACTTCATCGCAATTTAAATTGGTCAGTTATATATGTTAACTAGATCAATACAATAATAAATCTTAATCGACTGTTGAAAATAAGCAAACTTTACAATTATTAATAAATACTATTCTAAACAATGAACAAAAATAAATAATACAAAGAAATATGAAACAATAAAAATATAAAATTTAAAATAAATTTCTAGCAGTTTTTCTGTGTCAACGTAATTGAGTTTTGCTAAATATTCCGCAAGCGTTGTACTGCATTTTTTATAATTTAAACTATATATGTCAAGTGGCTTGTTGAGCTTGTTATACAGATAAGGTCCCAAAAATACAAAAAATCTATTTGCGAAAGCATGTTTGGTTTGAGGTTTAATACAAACCAAATCTTTCCTTCTCTTGCCTGAAGGTACTCGGTCATAAGGAAGATCAGTGTGCTGATGCAGTACGATGTTTAGAATAGCCAGTTGACGCACTGTTAGTACCTTACATGCCATGAAAAGCTGGTGCGTGGGAAATTTAAAAGGGCGAAAGGTTGCAACCTTTAGAATTGCTCTTTGAGCACGTTCTAGAGGAAGTAAAATGGACTTTGCGACACCACCCCAGGAAGTTATGCAATACGTTAGTATGGACTGATACAAAGCCAAATAAACTTGTTTAATTAAATCATAGTCGGCTACGTTACGTAAGTATTTAAAAATGTATATTAATTTCCGCACTCTGCTGCAGCAGAATGCGGACATTAATATACATTTTTTAATATACATTTTTATTTTATGCATAGTACATCAATATGTTTACGAAAATTTAGATTTGTATCAATCGTTACACCTAGATTTCACATAGTCAGCTTTAGCTAAGGTGGAACAAGTGCATGCGTTGTCAGCGTTAGTTCTACAATTATGTGCAAAAATGTTTAAGTTAGTAAGCGGAATGTTATTTTTCCTAATCGTAAATAATATGTATTTTGTTTTATCTAAATTTAATGTTAAGAGACTGTTAAGAAGCCAATTAGATACAGTATTGAAACCATTCTGCGCGTGTTCATAAACCTCGATTCTTGATTTAGCTGAGAACACTAGAGCCGTGTCATCAGCGTATGACAGTATGATACCATTTTTGAGTGGCAAGCTGCACAGATCATTTATATATATTAGAAACAACGTAGGACCCAAAATGCTACCTTGTGGAAATCCGTAACAGCTATTTTTAAGCTCAGAACTTATAAATTGACCAATTTTCACACATTGATAACGATTACTAAGATAATCAGAAAAAAGTTGAAGTTGTGTTCCTCTTATCCCAATCGTTTCAAGCTTATGTAATAATACAGAACAAGAAATAGTATCGAACGCCTTGGCAAGGTCCAAAAAGATACCAATGGTGTGCATGCCATTGTCCATATTTGTACTTATATAATTTGTCAATCGGTGGACTGCTTGGCTTGTTGATCTTTTGGGCCTAAACCAAATTGACTGTCTGAAAGCAATTTGTTGTCTTCTAGATATTTTATTAAACGAGTGATTATGAATTTTTCTAAAATTTTGGAGAGGCCCGTTAAGACTGAAATAGGTCTATAATTATTAACACAGTTCTTGTCTCCAGATTTAAAAACAGGGGTGACTACAGCTTTTTTAAGTAATTGGGGGAAAACTCCTTGTGATAAACATAACCGAAAAATGTGAGTTAACGGAGGTGCAATTAGATATTTAAATCTTTTAAGTATATGATTCGGTATGTTATCGCAGCCAATAGCACAAACATCCTTAAGCTCGGTTATGATTCTTACCTCATTTGCGTCGGTCTCAAATAAAACAAAAGAATAGAAGTTGTTACAGGTGAACTTTGAGGAGGCAAAGATCTAGAATTTAATGTTTTTTCTGCCAAGTTTTTACCAACGTTAGCAAAAAAATTATTGACTTTATTCGTTGCTTCGGACGGATTTATTTCTGTTGACAATAAATCAAGGGGAGGTACGGAATTTTTTGATCTAAAAGTATTATTTTTAATAAATTTCCAAACAAGCTTGCTGTTTTTTCCTGCCTTTTGTAGTTCATTTTTATCATACTGATTTTTTATTTTTTTCAAAAGATTGTTACAGAAATTTCTATACCTTTTATATGTGACGGAAAGTGATTCATCACCAGGTGCCAGTTTCAATTTCAGGTGAAGTTTGTCCCTATGTCTCATACATCGAACGAGACCGGGTGTGATCCACGGTTTAATGTTATAATATTTCCTAGGCATTATTTTAACAAATGAGTTTTTCTTAATTGCATATTGTAGCGAATGTATGAAATACTCTAAAGAAATATTTGCATCGTTTGAATTAAAAACTGGGTCAAAATTAATAGCGCATATGTCATTTTCAAGGTTTTTCATATTTACTTTAGTATCGTACGCATGCAGTTTTTTCTAGGTAAAGAAATTTGCAATGTTAGTAAAACAGCTTGATGATCGGTAAGCGATGAGTTAGTTACAAATGTTTGGGTTGGTTTCTTTGATTTTGTAAAGAAATGATCTAAACATGAGCCGGACTGGTGCGTGGGATAGTAATGAGTGGGTAATAGTCCATGAAACGCGCAAATATTCAGGTAGTTGTTAGCATGGCCATTGGTTTTCCCGGAAGCAATGTTAATGTTTATGTCACCTACAAGAATTATATTTTGAAAAGATGATACTTTTGTTAAATTCATGTTGAGTGAGTCCAAAAAACAGTTAATGTTTTGAGAAGGAGGCCTGTAGATGGCCATTACTACTGTATCAGGAAATTTTTTAATTAATAAGCAATTACTGTCCTGGAATAACGGTTCTTCTACCTCTGTTTTTAAATTATTTTTGACATATACTACCAAACCATCATTTTGGTTGATGGTTCTATCAGTTCTTTGTGAGTAATATCCGTCAAGAGACGGTAAAACTGTTTGTTTCGACAGCCAACATTCTGTTAGGACGATAATATCACAGCTAACCTCAAGGTTCTGTAGCAACACTTCAAAACCGTTGATATTCCGGTTTAGACTGCGGATATTTTGTGTTAGTAGGGTTAACGTTTTTCCTCCAACAGGTATCAGATTCTTACAGTCCTCAACATTACAGATTTTAGCTTGAGACACAGAAAAACCATCCAGATCACAAATTAGATGATCTGTCATTCTAATTATAAACTAACAAATAAAATATGAGGTAAACTACTGACTAAGTGCTTACTTAGTCATTTGATCGGAGACGCTCTTAGGCGCCTTCATAATCGATTGAATTGATGTATTTGTCTTCTGCAAATTTGCGTGCCGGGCAATTTACATCACCAGTTGGATGGTCACATTTTCTTTTGAAGCGTTTACAAGTCGCGCATTGGGAGGGAGCAGCTTTATTGTTACACTCCTTGAAGGAATGACCAGTTACTCCGCAGTGGTTGCATGTCGGACTAGATTCTCGGCAAAACTTGGCTGCGTGTCCAAACTGCTGGCAATTGAAGCATCTGGTGACAATCGTGAAATCTTTCACGGGGCAAAATGTCCAGTTTATGAAAATTCGGCCTTGGTTTATCAAAATTTTCCTGGTACTAGCGGGCACTTCCAATATATAGTTACAGGTAGGAAGGTTTTTCTTACCCGATTTATGGCTCAATTTGATGGTTTCTTGAAAGGACTCACGAGTAGTATTCGGCAGCTTATCAGAAATGTTTTGCTCGTAAATGCAATCAAATACTTCTTTCTCAGTGAGGGCTACGAAGACACCAATGACAGCGATCCTAGGGCGGCGTTTTGATGGTTCTTCTACTTTGAGGCCCGATGAAACTAGTTTTTCGGATTTTCTTAGTTTATCGATGTCGCCTTTGCTATCGGTGCAAATGATGACACCGCCGTTTCTGACTTTTCTCAGGCCACGTACATGTAGTTTTAGTTCTTCTGGCGAGATGATTTTCTGTACTAGGGACTTCGTGTCGTCACTGGTCTTCGTCTTATCAGAGGGATAAATTGCAACAGTACTCAGGTTTGCAGGGCGAATAAAGCTGTCGGAACTTTTTTTTACCATATATGAGCCATTTTCAGGTTTGAGTTTAGTTTCGACAACCTCTTTAAACTGTTGAAGTGAGTTCGAAACGTTCTGGTGTACCTGTAAGTGCTGGATGGTGCTGTGCGCCTGGATGGTTTTCTGCTTTAAGGCTTGGTACAAGATTGCCATTTGAGATGTCCCATTTAAGACCTTCCGGCAAAGAGTATTGACACGGAGCTTCTGATCCGAGTTCATTTTTCCTTCCGCGACAATAGTGCATACTTCGTTCAGAATGGTATCTATAGATACCATCCATTTCTGGATCTCTGGCGTAGAAATAACTTCACTCGGCAATTCATTCTTCTCCGAGGATGCTGGTGGACTTGGCTCTCTATGATGGAAGTCTTCGATTGGCGTCGGTGGAGGACTTCGCCGTATTAATTGGCTCCGACCAAAAGGGCTAGATCCTGGGTTATACATAACTAACACAAACACTATCTGTCTATAAATTTAGTTCATCTTTCACAATGACTCAGATGGTAGTTACCTACTAATCACACGCGACACACTTTACTTAAATAACTGACGCCGCAGATAACTAGGTAGGTATCAAAAACATTAGTCACAATAATTATTTAATGATATTTCATATTATCCTATTTTAAACGACACGTCTGCTTAGTCTCGCATCTAATTTTGTTCCATCTTGAATAATAATTAAATGTATCCAGAATTTGTTCGCCTATTAGGTTAAACATAGTGATCCCAACATTAGAATAAGATCTTATTATTAACCACATACCTATGTTTTGCATATAAATTATTTGAATTTGCACAAAAATCATAAAAACAATTAATTAAAAATGAAATAGGACAAAACAATAAATTAAATTCCACAAATTAAATGAAAACCAATAAATTAAATTCCTAGCAATTAATTAAATTTGAAAATATCAAGCATTTTATCAAAATGACCATAAACTAAACTTGAAAATGTCAAATGCCAATGAATAAAATTTTAAATGGTCAAAAAAAATATTTCGAAATTGCAATAGGTAAATTAAATTATAATAATATGTATCTTGTAGGATATAATTAACAACGAAAAACATGTGATAGTACAAAACAAAGCTGTGCCCCATTAGAATATTTGTCAAGATTTGCAGTTAAGCCGTCTTCCTACCTCAACTCCAGCTAGTCTATTCTGTAAGTAACCATTTCGATATCGAGCTTCACCTGAGTGACAAAGCTCACGAAGTGAACTTTATTACGCACCACATAAAGGTCTTACGTTTATACTCACCGCGGATTCCGCTGTCGAGACTCGAAAATGTTGTTACAGAATAGCACTACAGCTGTTCTAAACTATATAGATAAAAAAAGATTCTGGCTCGGGGTTTTCCGAAACATGTTGAGCTTCCATTTAGCTACTAAAGGAGCGGACGATAACCTTTTGGTCACCATAGTGGTTTAAGACAGTACTTAGTGAAACAGTTCAACACCCTGAATATTATCTAAGTACTGAGTACATTATATGGTCAAGTGCTTTCACTTAGTGACAAATAAACATTTTTATTCAGAATACCAAGTAAGGAAACATATTTTTTTACTGTCGTGGCTTGTAGCATTATCGGCCAACTATGAATGAATGGAACTGACATTTTCACTTGAACGCGTTCTAAATTCCGATAGTTTTGGGCGGCAATATTATTTATTTTACTATAACATTAAACGACCAAAGGTAAATTACAATAGCTTATAGGCATAAAATACACATGAAATACAATTATACGGAAGTCGTACACTTTATCTCAATGTCCATATACACGGGCATATATTCTCTGCATTCAATATAATGCATATTGAATAACAAACGCGCAGCAGCCGCGCGGCACTTTGCGTTTATTGATTGATTAACAAAGCAACGCGACAGCCGCGCTGTTGTCGCGCTGCTGCCGCGCGGCACTTAGCGATTAATTTGAAGGCGCCAATAGAACCAATGCTACAAATTTAGACAACGTTCGCAGTGACATCTGTCGAAATTTTGTGAAAATCAAGGCTTTTTTGACAGATTGCGACCGAGATGCAAATGCGAACATTGCTTGAAAATTATAAGAATTGACACTTGTTATCAACGTAATCAAAATTGTATCGCAAGTAGGAAATGCCTACAAACATGTTAGCCAAGTCTTGCCTAACGCGAACGAGTACCTAGTCAATTGATACAAAATGAATGTTATGGTAGACCTTCTTGGTTGAATAAGCCAGTCGATAAAGCTTTGTAAGGTTTAATGTAAAAGACAAAATAGGATTCAAATAAATTAGAACGATGAAAATATAGATTTGTTTTATTAAGAGCAGTGCAATTATTGGAGCAAGCGCTCAAATAATTATTTAATGAATGGGTTCAGGTCGTTGTTTGATTTACTGTAGATGATGATGATGGTGATACCTTAGCGGCAGTAGCTGGGGTATCACATATTAACAACTAGCTTGACATCGCGTCTTCACTTTAGTAGCCGAATATAAAGAAGCCGATAGTGTATCTTTCTCTTAGCATAGAATCAAAAAATGAACACAAATTCATAACGAGTTTGTCATATCTGGAAGCCCAGACCTATATTTACGAAAATGGTATATTATACCTCTTTATAAAATAAATTTTACTTTATGCATTAGGGTAGTAATTAATAGCCATAGAAGGAGGCCAACAAAGAGGTGGTGAGATGACTTGGACGCGTACCTTGACGGCCAATTAGAAACGCTTTAGTTCGGTAAAAGAATGGCTGAAAGGACTTAAAATGTCACTGCCAAAATTGCCAAACACTGAGAAAAATAAAAATATTTTTTTTCGGGCGTAGCAGTATGAAATTTCCAGTAGAAGGTATCTATCAGCCCAAAAACAAAGGCAAGTTCGCTTCTACACGGTTTCCTTATTCTACATACTAGAGTATAGTATGTATCAAAAAGAAAATAAAGCCTAATATCTTAGATGGAACAAAATAATAATGGATGTGTTACATCCACTTACTTGAAGTGTAATTTCTCTCATGTAATCTATAAAGTATATTTATCTAGATAAAAGAAAACCATCTTCTTTTATCTAGATAAATATACTTTACACTCAAACGATTGGATGGGGTATAAAATGACAAAGACAAAATAATATCGATGGAAAATAAAATAGAAGTCACAATACTGGTTTATTTCCTTTTGTATTACTCGGTATACAGGGTGAATTTTTAAAGTACGCGTGGATGGCCTAATCCAAAACTGTGAGGAATATCGAAAGTCACTGAAAGGAGTCTCGATCCTAAAACTAAAATTGTATTAGGTATTGGATTTATGAAAAAACGTTATTTCTAGCCACGAATCGAACCGGTAGATTTGCAATAATGCAGTTTTAGTTTACATCAATATCAGGCTCGAGACTCCTTTCAGATATTCTTCCGAATATCCGAAAGGAGTCTCTGTCAATTTAGTTTCGGATTTGACAATTCAAAAAACGCACACTTCAGAAATTTAACCGACATATTATATACATGACTTCAATCGCAATATAAATCTATTTTCGTTTCGAAGTGGAATGAATTTAGGAAAAGTACCACTGCAGTATAACAGCGACTTTCATTTACGCTAGAGTAGTTTCAGTCTATTGAACATGTTTTTTTGTTTTATCGTCACTATCGGTCTTACCATATTAAACTCTATCTACTGCCATCTACATCATCTGCCATATTGGGGTCGGCTTCCAGTCAAGCCAGATTTAGCTGAATACCAGTATTTTACGAGGAGCGGCTGCCTACCAGACCTCCACAACCCATTAACTGGGTAACACGGTACTTCATGGCAAGACTGGAGTCAGATTTACTGGCTTCTGACTATCCGTAACGACTGCAAAAGATCTACAAATGACAGCCGGGACCAACGGCTTAACGTGCTTTCCGAGGCACGGAGGAAACTCGGTATGTTAAGATGGTCACCCATCCACAGACCAACCTTGGCAAGCGTTGCTTAACCTTGAAGATCGACCCGTGTGGCTGTTATTATCTAGCCACGAGCTCCTCCATTAAACTCTATCTACTAATTAATTTAATTTGTGAGGGTAATAATTTGCCGACCACATTGAGTCTGCTTTCAGTCCAACCAGATTATTTTGAATACTATAAGGTAGGTACTTACCTAATATCTATTAAGTACTTAATGTGATGTAGATGGCTTTCACTATAAGTTTCATTTCTTATGAATTACAGCTTCGAAATGGTCGCAAATAGTCAGGATGTTTTTAACGTCGGAATAGTGGTTTAGGATAAGGCTACACAGGCGTAATTCAGTGTTATTTATGCCACCAAAGTGAATTACTGAAATTGGGACACTTTCGTGAATTTGCGGTTTACACACTACACCAGAGGGAAAATCAGCTGTCGTAGAATTGATAAATTGTTGTTGATCGTAAATTCATACTCATTTTATTTGTTAATTTCGTTTTGATAAAGGGATAGATCCCTTTATCAAAACGAAATTAACAAATATTATTACACAACTCTTATTTTTGCTTTACTTTGCATTGTATAATTCCCTCGATTGACTTTTAATAGTATACCAAATTTTATAGGTTGTCAATCATCTAGTATAAGGACCAATTGGCATCACCTTGTTACTCATCTTTCATATTCATCTTCCCACTCGGGAGCATGTACGGTGCAACCACACATTATGCAATTCAGCAGTTTACGCCGCACATACATTTCTATTCAACTCATAATACAGTTCAGTTCGCGTTAGGCTATCAAATCAGCCAGGCGTTCTCGTTACAGCCAACAAGGGCCGCGTCACTCACTTCATTTGCCACACCATCAGTCCATTAAGCTCATTTTACCTCTAAGTACTTTTGGGACAATACAGTAGTGTTCTAGTACTTACCTTTTTTATTCCATTCATCTCCCATCTAAAGGTAATGTAGGGTCTAGCAAGAGATCATACAGAATGAAAGTCATTTTAAATGCTTAAATGCTAAGGATCAGGTGTTAATTTTACATATTTCATAAAATACCCTTCAATAAAAAAAAGGTCTGCGAAGATAAAAAAAAGTAAAAAAGCTTGTACAAAGTTTCTTTCGAAGCCAAAATGAGTTTGCACGTTGATAAGCCCTGACAAAGAAGTGGAAACAGCAATGACGGCAACACAGCTCAGCGTTTTTTTTTGAGAACTACTATTGCGCTTCAGAAATTACAGAAGTTGACGAGGAACTTATTAAAAAGTTCTATGGTATTCTTCAAGACATTTTGCTGCTCTGCCCATTGGTAATTTATCTGATATCCCCCAATTGTCGCCACAACAACAACGATTTAGATAATGGGTACAATAAAAATAAATAATGCATTAAAATTATGAAACACCTGGTAATAATGTAAGTATCAAAACAATGTCACCGCTCCATTCAGCGCCGTCCTTGGAACACAAGGCTGGGCTGCACTCGCTCCTAATGTTTCAATCTATGTTATGCGTCATGATAATGAATAATATTTACATTTTCCTAATAATTAGCTAGTTCATGGCTAGATAATAACAGCTGCATGGGTCGATCTTCAAGGTTAAGAAACGTTTGCCAAGGTTGGTCTATGGATGGGTGACCATCTTAACATACCGAGTTTCCTCCGTGCCTCGGAAAGCACGTTAAGCCATTGGTCTCGGCCGTCATTTGTAAATCTTTGGCAGTCGTTATGGGATTGTCAGAAGCCAGTAAATCTGACTCCATTCTTGCCATGAAGTACCGTGTTACCCAGTTAATGGGTTGTGGAGGTCTGGTAGGCAGCCGCTCCTCGTAAAATACTGGTATCCAGCTAAACTCGTCTTGACAGGAAGCCGACTCCAATATAGTTGGAAAAAGGCTAGGTTTCTATTAATTCTAATGTTCATATTTTTTTTTTGTTTTTAAATAAAAATGTGGTAGTCATTGGATAGACTAAGTGGCCTACCGTTGTAAGACGGCTAAAATGGCCCAGTTTACACGTAGCCAAAGGACCACAAACTTAGGTTCTTAGCACCAGCCGGTCGATTCTGTTAACATATCGAAGTGGAGTCTTGGGTGAAGTGATCACAAAGTGAGCTGTCATTCTAACTTGATTATTTGGCTTGACAGCTCACTTCGTGATCACTTCACCCAAGCCTTCACTTCGACATGTTTACAGAATCGGCCGGCTGTTGTCATTTGTAGGTCGTTGTCAGTCGATATAGGTCGTCAGAAGCCTGAAACTCTGATACTAGTTTTGCCAAGAGGTGTCGCCTTACCCAGGTAATGGGTTCATGGTTCCAGGTAATGCAGGAGATCAGCCGGTCTATTCTGTCGACATCTCACCGTATACACATGGGTGGAGTGAACGACTAGTGAGTTTTCATTCCAACTTTTTTGAATGGTTTGACAGCTCGCTTGTCGTTCACTTCACCTACGTGTTAACTTCGACATGTCTACAGAATCGCACTACAGGTACTTAGGCAGTCGCTCCATTTAAAATATTGGTATTCAACTCCATCTTTGAATCCTAAACAAATTCTTTTTTTAAAAGGGCAAAAGTGAGTAAAAGTGACATTTTATGAGCAATATTCAGTCAGAGCATTGGATTCAGTCGGATTCTGTAAATATGTCGAAGTGAAGGCTTGGGTGGTCATACCATATTGTTTACAGAATCGACCGGCGAAAAGCTCTACCAGGGTTGCGGAATTTGTTCGAAAAAGTCACCACGGCCCTGGAACGCAAGGGCATTAAGAGGAACACGAATGGATTTTAGTCAGTTAGAGTTCCACTCCGCCCAGAGTGGCAGGAATGTTTTGATGATTTCGCATCAAAAGGTATGGATAGCCGTAACAACTGTGTTTGATGGAGTGTGTGCTGTAACTTTTGACTGAAATTTACAGTTACCTATATTCATCTGTACCTACTTGACTTTTCCCAGTATGGCTCGGATTTAATTAAAGGTATGGTCCCTTATACTTATTTTATTGCATTGTATAAAATACCAGCAAAATACAGTTCATTAACAGTAGATTTTTTTTTATTTGTAATGGGATTGCTCTTGACTCTAGTCTATGCCTGATATGACAGAGACAAAGTCTACGTTGGAGCGAGTTTACCTAGAAGGAGCCTGTTCACTCTAACTTTGAAGAGATTGGGGTTGTAAGCTTTTTGAAACACAGGCGCAGGCAGAGAGTTCCACTCCTTTGCTGTGCGCATTATAAAAGACGTTTGGTGGAATAGCTACAAGGTAGGGATGGTACGATGTGGATAAAGCTGTATCTTATGTTACAGCCTGGAACATAAGATACAGCTTTATCCACTCGGATGTCATATTGAATTCCGAGCCTAATAAAGGATTCGAAAGTTAAATATCCTCCCGAGCAAGGCGAGAGAGTTTAGAGTTTAATTCACGAGCGAAGCGAGGAAGTTGATACAAGAATCCTAAATGTAGCGAGGGATTCAAGCTAGCCTAAGGCAAAGACGCCTTTAACCCTGAGGAGCATACTCTACTTTTCACATCTAACTGCGAGAAAGTTGTTAGCAAGAGATGCCAAGCCGCAAGCGGTTCCCGTCGGTCTTCAAGTTGAATCTCAAATTCAAATCCAATTTGTACCTAATTTCATTATAACCGGCGGGCAATAATGACTTACTTTAGGTTGTATTTGTATGACATAATTATAATGTGACGTTTTCGTGCAGGTGGTGTAAAATTATTTTAATTATGATAGTAAAGTTATGTTTGTGGTCGTAATGTAATAAATATATTAATTTGATTGTGAACAGACGAGATTATTTCATCTTATATTTTAATAGGTTAATTAAAATCTCAAGATTAGTCTAAAGTTACTGTAATCAAATTACGCTGTGTAAAATATACCACACGTTAAATTGCTAAAATGTCTTATTTAATGAATCACTATATATGCCTATTGTTTTAACGACTTAAAAAGGAGTAGGATATCGTGGTGTATTCTGCCGTCATAAGAAAATGTGACATACTATATGTGTGTCAAGATTCATCACAAATTATTCAGTTAAGACATGAATAACAAAATAACAGTATGTACACTAAACAAACCTATAAAATTTGGTATACTATTAAAAGTCAATCGAGGGAATTATACAATGCAAAGTAAAGCAAAAATAAGAGTTGTGTAATAATATTTGTTAATTTCGTTTTGATAAAGGGATCTATCCCTTTATCAAAACGAAATTAACAAATTAACGAAAATTTAAGAAATTAACATTTTAGCAATTTAACGTGTGGTATATTTTACACAGCGTAATTTGATTACAGTAACTTTAGACTAATCTTGAGATTTTAATTAACCTATTAAAATATAAGATGAAATAATCTCGTCTGTTCACAATCAAATTAATATATTTATTACATTACGACCACAAACATAACTTTACTATCATAATTAAAATAATTTTACACCACCTGCACGAAAACGTCACATTATAATTATGTCATACAAATACAACCTAAAGTAAGTCATTATTGCCCGCCGGTTATAATGAAATTAGGTACAAATTGGATTTGAATTTGAGATTCAACTTGAAGACCGACGGGAACCGCTTGCGGCTTGGCATCTCTTGCTAACAACTTTCTCGCAGTTAGATGTGAAAAGTAGAGTATGCTCCTCAGGGTTAAAGGCGTCTTTGCCTTAGGCTAGCTTGAATCCCTCGCTACATTTAGGATTCTTGTATCAACTTCCTCGCTTCGCTCGTGAATTAAACTCTAAACTCTCTCGCCTTGCTCGGGAGGATATTTAACTTTCGAATCCTTTATTAGGCTCGGAATTCAATATGACATCCGAGTGGATAAAGCTGTATCTTATGTTCCAGGCTGTAACATAAGATACAGCTTTATCCACATCGTACCATCCCTACCTTGTAGCTATTCCACCAAACGTCTTTTATAATGCGCACAGCAAAGGAGTGGAACTCTCTGCCTGCGCCTGTGTTTCAAAAAGCTTACAACCCCAATCTCTTCAAAGTTAGAGTGAACAGGCTCCTTCTAGGTAAACTCGCTCCAACGTAGACTTTGTCTCTGTCATATCAGGCATAGACTAGAGTCAAGAGCAATCCCATTACAAATAAAAAAAAATCTACTGTTAATGAACTGTATTTTGCTGGTATTTTATACAATGCAATAAAATAAGTATAAGGGACCATACCTTTAATTAAATCCGAGCCATACTGGGAAAAGTCAAGTAGGTACAGATGAATATAGGTAACTGTAAATTTCAGTCAAAAGTTACAGCACACACTCCATCAAACACAGTTGTTACGGCTATCCATACCTTTTGATGCGAAATCATCAAAACATTCCTGCCACTCTGGGCGGAGTGGAACTCTAACTGACTAAAATCCATTCGTGTTCCTCTTAATGCCCTTGCGTTCCAGGGCCGTGGTGACTTTTTCGAACAAATTCCGCAACCCTGGTAGAGCTTTTCGCCGGTCGATTCTGTAAACAATATGGTATGACCACCCAAGCCTTCACTTCGACATATTTACAGAATCCGACTGAATCCAATGCTCTGACTGAATATTGCTCATAAAATGTCACTTTTACTCACTTTTGCCCTTTTAAAAAAAGAATTTGTTTAGGATTCAAAGATGGAGTTGAATACCAATATTTTAAATGGAGCGACTGCCTAAGTACCTGTAGTGCGATTCTGTAGACATGTCGAAGTTAACACGTAGGTGAAGTGAACGACAAGCGAGCTGTCAAACCATTCAAAAAAGTTGGAATGAAAACTCACTAGTCGTTCACTCCACCCATGTGTATACGGTGAGATGTCGACAGAATAGACCGGCTGATCTCCTCCATTACCTGGAACCATGAACCCATTACCTGGGTAAGGCGACACCTCTTGGCAAAACTAGTATCAGAGTTTCAGGCTTCTGACGACCTATATCGACTGACAACGACCTACAAATGACAACAGCCGGCCGATTCTGTAAACATGTCGAAGTGAAGGCTTGGGTGAAGTGATCACGAAGTGAGCTGTCAAGCCAAATAATCAAGTTAGAATGACAGCTCACTTTGTGATCACTTCACCCAAGACTCCACTTCGATATGTTAACAGAATCGACCGGCTGGTGCTAAGAACCTAAGTTTGTGGTCCTTTGGCTACGTGTAAACTGGGCCATTTTAGCCGTCTTACAACGGTAGGCCACTTAGTCTATTTTTATTTAAAAACAAAAAAAAAATATGAACATTAGAATTAATAGAAACCTAGCCTTTTTCCAACTATATTGGAGTCGGCTTCCTGTCAAGACGAGTTTAGCTGGATACCAGTATTTTACGAGGAGCGGCTGCCTACCAGACCTCCACAACCCATTAACTGGGTAACACGGTACTTCATGGCAAGAATGGAGTCAGATTTACTGGCTTCTGACAATCCCATAACGACTGCCAAAGATTTACAAATGACGGCCGAGACCAATGGCTTAACGTGCTTTCCGAGGCACGGAGGAAACTCGGTATGTTAAGATGGTCACCCATCCATAGACCAACCTTGGCAAACGTTTCTTAACCTTGAAGATCGCCCCATGCAGCTTTTATTATCTTGCCATGAGCTAGCTAATTATTAGAAAAATGTAAATATTATTCATTATCGCATAACATAGATTGAAACATTAGGAGCGAGTGCAGCCCAGCCTTGTGTTCCAAGGACGGCGCTGAATGGAGCGGTGACATTGTTTTGATACTTAACATTATTACCAGGTGTTTCATAATTCTAATGCATTATTTATTTTTATTGTACCCATTATCTAAATCGTTGTTGTTGTGGCGACAATTGGGGATATCAGATAAATTACCAATGGGCAGAGCAGCAAAATGTCTTTCTGGATTTACAGCAATACCGGATGCCAAAGTTTGAAGAATACCATAGAACTTTTTAATAAGTTCCTCGTCAACTTCTGTAATTTCTGAAGCGCAATAGTAGTTCTCAAAAAAAACGCTGAGCTGTGTTGCCGTCATTGCTGTTTCCACTTCTTTGTCAGGGCTTATCAACGTGCAAACTCATTTTGGCTTCGAAAGAAACTTTGTACAAGCTTTTTTACTTTTTTTTATCTTCGCAGACCTTTTTTTTTATTGAAGGGTATTTTATGAAATATGTAAAATTAACACCTGATCCTTAGCATTTAAGCATTTAAAATGACTTTCATTCTGTATGATCTCTTGCTAGACCCTACATTACCTTTAGATGGGAGATGAATGGAATAAAAAAGGTAAGTACTAGAACACTACTGTATTGTCCCAAAAGTACTTAAAGGTAAAATGAGCTTAATGGACTGATGGTGTGGCAAATGAAGTAAGTGACGCGGCCCTTGTTGGCTGTAACGAGAACGCCTGGCTGATTTGATAGCTTAACGCGAACTGAACTGTATTATGAGTTGAATAGAAATGTATGTGCGGCGTAAACTGCTGAATTGCATAATGTGTGGTTGCACCGTACATGCTCCCGAGCGGGAAGATGAATATGAGATGAACATGAAAGATGAGTAACAAGGTGATGCCAATTGGTCCTTATACTAGATGATTGACAAGGTGATTCCAATTGATCCGTATTTTATGTTTAGAGTCTCTACTTGAACTCCGTTTTACGAGACATAAGCATTGTACACTTATCTAATTTATGCAATTTTGAAATTTCACTGTATTCTGATACACACGGAATTTCACACTGATTACGCGCACTAACACTATATTGAACCGTAGATGATGAGATAGAGGCCCCAGCCTCTGCCCGTTCCGGTGTCGCGTGTTGTGTGGACTTGTTATTTCGGCCCTTGCTACCGCGAGAGATGCAGTTCACCTGTTACGCAGCCGTCGTACCATGAATGCTCCTACCACCAAAACAACTACAATCACTACATATAATGGTGTGTAGTGATGGATATCGTGATAAGAAAGAACATGGGTCTGAACGTACCAGTTTGTAGCAAGTTGAAATTGGTACCATTCGAAAGGTCTTTGAAAACATAGATATTTTTTGTATGGGAGCAACTTTGTAACTTATGTAGGAAAAAAGATATTCGATGTTGAAAATACCGAAAATCCTTAGTAAAATCGACCCACGCACGTTCAATTTTTTTTTATTTTATCGTTAGTTCGTTTATTTTAGTTCGAACTATTTTGTGCTAGCGTCGGTGTGTTGTCAGTAGTTAGTACCTGTTAGGAACTGATTTACCACCTTTGACCCTATTTACCTCTCTCCTCGAGCTACCGGTCTCTAAAGTCCAGCCGACAATCCAGGCTTCACAGAGTATGTGATGGCACGGATTAACATAAATGAGGTTAGTATAACAATAGCTTTTGATCATCGAGTACACGGTGTCTTTTTGTTCACTCTTTATTAAGTTATTTGTTGTTTTAGTTACTTGAGGATTTGGTTTTTCTTTTAGATGGCCCTGAATCAACTTCAGGCTATGTGTCATCGTTGTTGGGTAGCTGGAAGACGACAGCAAGCTAGGTTCGAACAAGAACAAAACTTATAGAAGGGTTGCAAATACGGCGCGTCACTGTTTATTTCATGGGTGCATCAATCAAGAACTTCACAGAGTGTCCAGGTTTATAAAAGTATTCTTGTTGGTTAATCATAGCGTGTACGTTCCTGAACATGCACGCGTTTGTACACATCACATCAACACAGAAGATTGGAGCTCCCTGTATGATAATGGAGAGACAATATTCACACCAGACCATCTCAAAGATATGATTAATACGTTACGAGATGCATAAAAACATAAGACTAATATAGATTTTGACAATGTAAACAACATTTTACCAGAGGATCTATATTACCTAACTGGCTTAACACACCAACAATTCGAAATCCTTTTGAATGAAACACCGTCTCTTTTAAATCAATGTAGAAGACCAAAAACTGCACTAGGAATATATTTATTAAAACAACGGTCTGGTGAACCAAATACACGTATAGCCTCCCAAATAGGTGTATCTCGTAAAACGATTATGAATGATCAAACGTCCCCAGTGCATATAACGTTACAAACAGATGACGTTTTTATATTAGATCGAGGTTTTAGAGACTCTATACCAGATAAAGAAAGTGCTGGCTATGTTGCCCATATGCCACCAAGTAAAGATAGGCATGCCACATAGCTTACAGATATTCAAGCCAATAAATCTCGAGAAATCACCATAGTGCGTTGGGTCATTGAAGTAATAAACGGATGGTTCAAAAGGGACTACAAAATATTGAGGCATACAGTTATCAATAAAACACTCCCTCACTTATTTGAAGACTTCCGTATTGCGGGAGCCCTTATAAATGCATTTAGGCAGCGTCTGACAGATAATGAGCATACCCACGCTTTTATTAATATAATAGCGCAAAGAAGAAGTGAACCCAACAGACTGGGCAATTATGTAGTCGCAGAACATATGAACAGACAGCGGGCGGTGTCCACAACAATGACGGCTACGTCAATACCATTTCCACAATTGACAGAAGAAGACGTCATTCTACTCAGTTTGGGCACATACCATTTAAAGCTCGCTAGATCATATGTTGCCGAGCATTTGCGAGGTGGAGATGGTATATATAATATTGAGGTATCTTCGAGCCGTAGCCCTAGTATGTCGCAGCATGGCCTAGTAACCGAAAACTGCTCGTTAATTAGAGGCCGCATATTATCGAGGCACGTGTCGAATAAAATATATTACACATATATTTTAATCAAGGTTAATGTCCAGGGCAGAGAAGCCATCGAAGCGTATTATTGCTCCTGCATGACGGGTATGAGAACTCTAGGTGCTTGTGCCCATACTATTAGCATAATATGGTACTTAGGTGTTGACAGGCACCTAGATAACTTCGTAGGTCCGGCAAGTGCCTGGGATGATATAATCATTGAAAGTAACAATACAATTTAATAAAACTGTGCTATTTAAGATTGATAGTTCTTATTTAATATTTTTTCTGTACCAAAAACCAACGATAGGAAGCTATATCGCTCTCTAAAGACAGAAAAAATGACTGGTTACCTATTTATTTAGTCCAAAAAGCAGAAAAAGTGCGATTATTGGCAATTAAAAATGTTACAAAGAAATTAACATAACTTCGGTCTTTCATTCATTCATTCATTCATTCGTTCACTTATTTTCGAGTTACTCAATTAGGCCTCTTCTAAATTACACCTAGTCTAAAATGTTACAAAGTGGGTACGGGTTCCATACAAAATTACCCATTGTTCTTTGATGTGGAAAATTTTCACTTGCTTTCAGAATGCGGAGTTGCTTCTTGATTTCGTCAAGCTCCTCGTTGCTCGAGAGAAATGTATAGTTTTGTATCAGTGGAGTTGGGATGCCTACGTCTATGATATGATTGATTGGTTCTATCTCAGGCAGCTTGAAATACGGTTTTATGTCTAAAGTGCTGAAACCTTCATTGCGTGAGTAAACCGTAAAACTTTCGGTTTTAATCAGACTGCCCCGGCGACACATTATCGTTGCATAGTGCTCTTATTTGACACTGACTACAGCAGAAAAATGCATAGTTGTTTATTTTGCTAAGAGCTGTCCATTGATTCGAAAAAGTCGTTTGCAAGATACCCTACATCATAGATAAGGCTTTGCTTGCGGCGGCGCAGGTATCGTATGCGGCGCGTGCTGGAATGCTGACTCAGCAACAGGTGGTTATAGTACTCGAGTTCTGAGAATTTTTGCTGCCATAGAACTTGCATGACGTCATAATGTGACGTTTCTTTAAACTTGTTGCATAACTGATCCAAGTAGCTAAGGTATTTACTGCATGCCTCTGTACCTTGCCAAAATGAATTCATGTCATAGTATGTGTCTATCTTCCATTCATCTCTGATTAATTGCATGTTTGCAATTTTGTCAAAATAAAGAACTTGATTGTCCTATGATTGAGTAACATTGTATGGACAGTGAGTTGTAGTCAAAATGCTCATGAAAGACAAAAGTAACATTACTATACCGATGTGAAGCTGTAGTTTACTTTTTTGTTTTGATATGGCTGGCCATCCTTCACTTCCTTAGAACGAGACTCTTGTTTGTTGATCCTATCATTCACAGGGAGAATAGACAGCTTGAGAATAGGCCTCTTGATAAGATGTCGATGGGACGGCAGACATTGTATTTTGGATCGGCTAGTTGAATGCCGGCCAGGTGTGCCCATGTTGGCTTGGCAAATGTACATCTTGGTAATTGATTAATCAGCGTGTCCATGATTACCACGTCTGCTTTAAATGTAAAATCATCAAAATGCGAACAACATGTTATGTTCGTAACACCCTTGCTACTACTCTCCTTCTCTCCTATCCCGCTAATTACGGCCCTGCAATACTTTCTTGATAAAGCTAGCTGTTGTGCCGCTTTGGCTGAGATAAGGGAGACTTGAGAGCCTTGATCTATTAGCGCACGCATTTTGTGGTATGATCCGTCACTTGCTTGAACTTTGATCATTGCAGTGGCTAATAATGTTTCGATCACGCTTTTGCCTTGTTGCAAAACGTGATTATTTTCTTATTCTTGATTTTGCGTTTTAGTTGCAAGAACTGCTGGTGCATCATTTCCCGTAATTGGGTTACATGAGAACTTATTGTTAAAGGCTTGGTGTAAAAGTGTATTATGTTTGCCACGACATTCGCGGCAGCGTCTTTCTGACATACATTCTTTATCCCCATGCGCATAAAGACAATTTTTGCACAAATGCTATCGAGTTATAGCTTGTCGCTTTGTACTTGGTGTCATATTTAAAAACTTATTGCAATAATATATTCCGTGGGACTCTTTACACAACGGACATGTTAATTCGATATCCTGTACCGAATTCTTACTTGCTGAATATTTTTTCTTGATATTTGACGATGATGAATTATTTTGCTCGCTTGTTGGTGGTTTGGAATTTTCATTTTTCTTGCGCGAAGATTCCAATGCGGTGAATCTACTCTCTATACATATAATGATCGTGCGTGTATGGCCTCTATGACGAAGATTTATTTTAAGTAAGAAATAAATGGAAAGATCTTACTTGAATGTTTCTTGATAACTGCTCACGGAACCTTGGCGATGCCTTGAGACACCTGCTAGCCTCAGCTCTTGATGAAAAAACGCTCCCTGAGACACCTAGTAGTCACGAAGTCTAGAACGCCTGCACTGAGCTCCTGATAGTTTCGGATCTTTGACGATCCTTGAGACACTTGTTAGTCTCAGCTCTTGATGATAAAACGCTCTCCGAGACACCTGGTAGTCCCGAAGTCTAGAACTCCTGCACTGAACTCCTGATAGTTTTGGATCCTTAACGATCCCTGAGACACTGGTTAGTTTCAAAGTTTTATAGTCACTCAACACAGCACACACTTTGAGTTACTGGATACAAGCCCGCCACACATTCTCAACCACTGCAACTCCTGAAAGCCAGAATCAACAGTGGCGACCACCAGAAAAACGCCGAGCCAATGAAACCCGACGAGTCCCGGAGAAACGATTCAACTGTCTTGGATCCTGCAACGAAATTAATCAGAAAAAGTACAGCGGAGGAGTAGGAAAAATATATACAGAGTTGATACGACAGAGGGGCATTAAATTAAACTACGTATACTATACGTGTTCAGTATTAATTCGATACGGTACAAAAACAAAAAGCGCCATAAATACGAAAATATTTTTTTCAAACAAACTAAATAGCTTGCAAATCCGAATAAAACGCAACCACCCTTTGTAAAAAAATGACACTGACCTTAGATACCGCTAGGTAACAAAGCGGCAACGTCGCGCGCGCGCCGGAGCGCGGTGTGCGGTATCTCGTGTGCTCGGTGGGGGCCGGGCCGGGGTGGCGGCCGGCGACTTAGGCCTCCGCTCGCACTGGCTTTTATGTTAGGTAACGTTTCGAAGTACGCGCACAAAAACAAACACACAAAATTTTTAAATTTTCGATGTGTCCTCCATTCACATTGATGCACAAATTATACCGACGGAGAATATTGTTATTTATTTTTCTAATTAGATCACTGTCCGTCGCTAAGCACTTTAATTTGTGAAATGCTAAAATAATCCTATTTTTTAACTCATCAATTGTATTTACCTCTGAGGCATACACTTCACCCTTAATGTAACCCCACAAAAAGAAATCCATGGGAGTGAGGTCCGGAGATACTAATACTAAATAATAATAATCCCAAGTTACGTGTCCTATCACCATAAAAAACAGTCAATCACAAAAAAAAACACTAATACTAAATAATAATAAGCCCAAGTTACGTGTCCTCTCACAATAACAAAATAAAATTACAATTGTTTGCGCGCAAATTCCACAAAACATACGTTCCGAAAAACAAGCGTCGGCGCACTGAGGCCCCACTTACCGATCGCAAAAAACAAGGATGCAACAAACTGACCTATCTCTATTTCTTTCGCTCGCTTTATGTTAGTCGCTTTCGTAGTGAAAGTGCAAGTGTGTGTGTATTGATTGTTTCCTTGTTTGCATTGCCAATTTTTAGTGAATGTCCTTCGACATGCGTCAGAGCGGCAACAACGCATCGTAGATTTATCGTTGTAAGGTGCATGACCTATGCTTAGACGATAATCAGATGTTAGAAAAGATACATCGTGTTCAAACCGTGCAAAAACTTTAAAAATCATTTGCGACTAAACTACTGCTCCTAATTAATTTATTTTTGGTACAGAGCTTGAAAATGGTACCTAGTATAGGCAGTTTAAAGGAAAGCCCCTCTGTCGTATCAACGTTGTATATATAATTTAGTAACTACTACTACTTATACCCGATACACTGCCGATAGCTTCCCGCTACACTGTCTAAACGCGCGAAATGAACTATATAGCGTTCGATGCTCACAGTCGAAGAATCAAAAGAATGCTCGAAGAACCAAAAAGATATGTATGATCTCTTGCTAGACCCTAAATTACCTTTAGATGGGAGATGAATGGAATAAAAGAAGGTTACGTACTAGAACACTACTGTATTGTCCCGAAAGTACTTAGAGGTAAAATGAGCTTAATGGACTGATGGTGTGGCAAATGAAGTGAGTGAGGCGGCCCTTGTTGGCTGTAACGAGAACGCCTGGCTGACTTGATAGCCTAACGCGAACTGAACTGTATTATGAGTTGAATCGAAATATATGTGCGGCGTAAACTGCTGAATTGCATAATGTGTGGTTGCACCGTACACATTCAATCTTCTCCAAATTATTCATTTCGCTTGGTTTAGCCGCACACACTGTACACACAGCTCCAGAACTTGTGTCAGTTAAAACTAGCGTAACCTTTCCTTCCACCATAGTTAGAAATAGACGTGTGTTCATGATTTGTTACAATTACCTGTGCAATAACGTAAATCAATAACTTTTATACTGAAATTTCGTGTATTAAATATCTAGTGTCATTATGATGTTCGGTCCATTATCTATAAAGGTAACTAGTAGTACTGATATAATGTACAAAAACAACTTTAACTACCATTTCCTCTCTTTTCCTTCACCGTGACAGAGAAATACATAAACTACATGAGAATCATGTAATTCACACAATGATAACAAAACATTAACCACATCTGACCGAACTATTTAAAAACAAATAATTCATTACTCAATACTCTCCCACCTTAACTAAAGATTTATAAATAGATAATTTATCGGTACAATATTTGCAACCGAACAGTATTGCAATTATTGCCAGTTAGTACGTGTACTCAAATCAAACCATTTTAGTGCTATTTAAGCTTAGATTTACCATCTTATAATTGCCATAAACTGTATTATTCAATATAGCCATGCACCAACCACCAAACCATATCAACCAAATAACAACCAACTATAAGATCAGTGCCGAACCACGCAGGCACTAAACTTTACAATAATATTATTTCAGAAAAAAAGGTCAAAGTTAGTCTAAATATCCAAAAATCTAATCAAAATCACAACTTAAGTAATATTTGGTTTATTTTGTATTTTTCCCCCGTGAAGCATTTTTCGTTTCAATTCAAGGGGGGGCAGATTTGGGCATTTTTTTCGCCTTTTCCGCTTGTTACCCTTTGGGTACGGAACCCTAAAAAAAACCGCGGCTAGAGGTAGCTCATGTCGGGTACATTAAGTGAACCGCCTTTGTAAAACGACTTAAATGGCACAGTGTTTAAGCAGAACATTTTCTAAATGATACATAGCTCGACCTTATCCTCACCTCCTGTCCTTCAATCCTTCCCTCGTGTCCTCCCATGGTCAACATGATGCTCCTGGCTTCTCTCATCATGACATGATTTTTACTTCTTATATCCTTAAACCTCCCAAACCTCAACCCAGGTTCTGTACAGGCGTTTTTTTGCGAGGATGGACGTTGAGAAACTCAAGAAAGATGTGTCTGTTGTCGACTGGGGTCTTATGACTGAGGCCATTTCAGTTGATGATAAGGTTGCGAACTTCAATGATATTTTGATCCACCTTTACGACAACGACGCTCCCATCAAAAAAGTAAAACTGAAACGTCTTCCTGCGCCCTGGATGACGAGAGGAGTACGAACGGCCATGCGACGCAGGGACCATGCGTTCCGTAAACATAAGACTACAAGGAATAGATGCAACCAGATGATACGCAACTCTAAACGCCGCTATACTCTCGAAAATATTTCTTCTTCTTCTTTTGCTGATATTTGGAAATTCCTAGGAACTCTTGGTATCGGCAAAACGCGACATTTAGACCTTCCAAATGCTATTAACCTAAACGATCTTAACTGTCTGTTCTCTACTGTACCTACTATGGATCGTCTAGCCAAACAACTTAATCTGTCTCTAATCTCTGGTCTAACGCGTCCTTAAATTCATAATTTTCGTTTCGTTCCAGTTGAGCCGGGAGAGATTAGAAAAAGTGTTCTGTCCATAAAATCAAAAGCGGTGGGCTGTGATAATGTCACTCATAATGCTCATAGCATGATCATTACCATTCTAGATCACTTCTTACCTGCCATCACCCACATTGTCAATTTTCTCCTTTTCTCCGGAGTATTCCCGTCCATATGGCGTAAAGTCTATGTTCGTCCTCTACCAAAAGATTCCAATCCCACTCTTCCAACCCACATCCACCCAATCACTATACTTCCTTTTCTATCCAAAGTGCTCGAGGCCTGTGTACACAAACAGTTTTCGCACTTTTTGCATTGTAACTCCCTAATAAGCCCTCTACAATCTGGGTTCAGGCCCAGGCACAGTACTGTTTCCGCTCACCTTAAAGTAACTGGCGATATAAGAAGACATGGCGATATGGCAGGACTGGAAGACACCAAAGTCACTGTACTAGTGTTGGTCATTTTCTCAAATGCCGTCAATAATGTCAGTCAGGATATCCTTTTAGCCATTCTCTCCTACTTTATGGTCTCTCCCGAAGCACTGGACACGTGAGTAGTTCCCCTCTTATCTTCGGGGACATCAGCAGTCGTTTCGCGTTGGGTATTTCTCATCTTGCTGGCGTGATTTGGAAACTGGCGTTTCTCAATGCGGCATTCTTTCTCCACTTCTGTTTTCTATTTTTATTAACCTAATAACTTCTGAACTTCAATGTGCGTATCATCTGTATGCAGATGACCTGCAGTTGCTCTGTCAAGTGAGCGTCGACAAACTACCGGACGCTATCAACAAATTAAACACAGACTTGATAGTTATAAAAACATGGTCAGATAGGTTATGTGTTGCTGTAAACCCTGATAAGTGACAGGCGATCATCATTGGGAGTTCTCGAAGCATCGCTAAAGCGGATGAAACAGCTTTGCCAAATATTCTGTTCGACAGTACGATTGTCCCATTTAGCACTGACGTAAAGGATCTAGGTTTGCGCATTGATAGACCTTAAACTGGCGTACTCAAGTCGCTAGTGTCAACCAGAAGGTTACGGGAACGTTGTGGGACCTATATCATTTAAAAAACTTTTTACCATCAAACACCAAGACAATGCTTGTGCAGGCCCTATTTTTTCCTATCATCAATTAAGGCAATGTGTGCTACTATGACCTGAATGCAGATCTCCTCAACAAACTTGATCGTCTTCTGAATTACTGCATTCGATTTGTTTTCAATCTGCGTAAATATAATCATGATTATATTTACACAGACATGACAGACATGTCTCTGTGTATCAATTGCTTTTAAAGTGGTTGCCTATACGCGAGCGCAGTGAACTAAGGGCTCTAACCACTTTGTTTTCATTTCTTGTCTCTCCCAACTCTCCCAGTTATCTAGCCCCTCAAGATTCAAGATTCAAAGCTTTTTATTTCAAATAAACCATTTACAGGCACTTTTAAAACGTCTATTCCAAAGCGTAGATCTCTATGGAGAAGAAAGTGCAAGAAACTCCGCGGACACTCTTTTAAATCATGTTCTATTTTACAAAATTCTAAACTACGTATACTTGTTGCTTTTGCATGTGAGAAAAATGCAAAGGAAAAAAAAAGATTCAAATAAGCCAATGGCAGTTAACGGATGACCAGTCTCAACCGTCGGCGCCCGTTCATGAACATGATGCGGGGATCGGCACTATTCAGCTCAACCATTTCGAAGGGAACCGAATGATCCAACCCACGCACTGCCATCTGCGAGACATTTGAGTGAGCATGACATGCTCTCAACCACCATGCTCGTTCATGTCTAACAAGTAGAACTATAACTAATCACATAAAATGTAAATGGCTTAATGGTACTCACATTTACAAAAAAAATAAAAATTGTTGTGTACAAAACTATGGTTGTCAAATAATGAAAAATAAATTAATAAAAACTACGATTAAGTTCGTACACCAAAAAAAATGATTATAATAATTTTGTAAGTACCTATAAAATTAAAAAAGAGCATCTTTTTCAAATATAAAAACCTAACAAGTGGACCCAAGCAGCAGTGACTGTGAAGCAGGACCAGCATTTAGCCAAGCGTTTTTATCGAGGATATTATCTTCCAGTTTATAATACGCTTGTCTACATAGAGTGAGTTTTATACATGCTTTAAATTTTCTCTCATTTAGTTCGAGAATATCAACTGGTATTTTAGTATAAAATTTAACACAGTACCCCATATAATAAGTGTGTACTTTGGCCAATCTTAATCGGGGTTGATCTAATTTGTTCCTATTTCTAGTATTAAAATTATGCCCGTCACTAATCTTGCAAAAAAGATATAGATTTTTTTTTTTTATGTTTTCGTAAACTTATTTACAAGGTACCGTCATGATGTTGATATCCTTAAACAGTTCTCTTAGGAAATCACGCCGACAGAGATTGTATATGGCTCTGATGGCTCTTTTCTGCAGGATAAAAATAGACTCGATATCTGCAGCACGTCCCCATAATGAGATACCATAAGACAAACTATGAAAGTAACTAAAATAGACCAGCCTCGCGGTATCTTTATCAGTAAATTAACGGATTTTTCTGACAGCGAAGTGAACTTAGCCGTCCCGCAAGAAATGTTAAATGAGGACCCCATTGTAGCTTGAGTCAAGCGTAATCCCCAGGATAACCGTGTATTCGACGAATTCAAGTTTCTTTTTTGTTCAATACTATATCGCAATCATTACTTTTAAGGTTCGGTAAGGCAAATCTAATTAAGTTTTTTTTTTTCATTTAACACTAAATTATTAGCAGTAAAACAATTGAGATTAGAGATGCCGATGCACTCCACCAGCTTCTACGACAAATCTTTTACGGTTCAAGCGGTGCGGTTATGGAATGCTTTGCCCGTGTCAGTAAGACGTGCTCAATCTTTGTCCATTTTCAAAACAATGGTCAAAAATCACTACCTTTCTGTTTGATCGTTTTCACTCGATTCCTATGCTTTTTATTTATTTGTAACATAATTATAATTGTATATATTTATCTATTATGTATTTATTTATATAATTCGTACACCTAAGACTACCTGCAGTACTGTATTTCCATTATCGTTGAAATCCATCCAAAGGTTGTCTTGAAAAGATCGCTTTTAGCGATAAGGCCGCCCATTGTGTCACCCTATGTAATGTTTTCTTCATCTATCTTTTCTGTAACTTATATGGTGTACATAATAAAGAGTATTCTATTCCGACCTGCTGTTGGGCGTTATTTACGTCGTCAAGATTTATGGAACGTCTGTTTATCTTAAAAATTAAGGACGTGTCGTCAGCAAATAATACCATTTAAGGTTAATTTTTTAAAAGATGGGGTAGATCATTAATATATACTAGAAAGAGGAAAGGACCCAAAATAGAGCCTTGTGGTACCCCCATTTTGTCGCCCCCCATTCATAGGGACCCGAGGTGGTAGCGCGTAGTATTCCCGTGCGCCCCTCTTTGACGTCGCAGGGGGAGTCAAACACCTCACTCCCCCCGCTGACCCGAGGTGGCCCGCGCGGGGTCTGAAGTGGTGCTCCAGGGTGTCTTACTTAGGTATGACACATTCGACGGACCATCTGATCTGCGTCTCCGACAGGAACAAGAGCGCTGGTTTCTCTGTCTCAAGGTGGTGATGGACTGCGGCGAGATTTGAGTGCAGACCTCGTATATTAGAAAGGTGCACTTTATGCGAAAGGACGTGCTGCCGCTGTACAGCTTTTCTTCTTTTGTTCCTTTTGGCCATAAGTTTAGAGTGAAGGAAGGAAAAGAAAAGGAAGTGATATGAGGTTCCAAGCTGCTACCCTCAGGCACGCTCTGACAGGACGACATCTTTGGAGGACTAGTCTGGAGACTGCGGGGACGCCCGAGCCTCCCCGAGAATGTCCATTGGGCCCTTTCATCTGGTCGCCAACCAGCACGATGGGGCATTCCGGGATTTTTCGGCAGTTGGCGGGGCAGCCTTTCATGTGTGGCTGGCACACTACTTGGGCCCCCAACTACCTGCGGTCGGCCAGCGGCGCACCGTGCCTCGGATCCCGCTACCCTCCGCGACTAGTCTCCCGATACGCCCATGCCAGGGTAAACCTGGTTAGTCTGCCTGCATTGGAACAACTATTTCGACCCATCTCTTCTACATTGGCTACACTGAGCATCGTACCGGAACGCAGCTAAGCCGCTTGGCGGTACGTCTTTGCCCAGTGGGTAGTCACAAGCCATCGGCCGAAGCCTACCACCAGTTAGTGTCACCTGATTAGCATCACCCGGGGACCACGGGTAGGGTCTAACATTGGGTATACTCCTACGGACGCGGGTGACTTGGCCCCCAATCGGATTCGGATCGACGATGAAAACCTAGGTCTCGTCCTCGATAGCCGGTGGCACTTTGTCAAGCATTTCTAACGTTTGGCCCTGGGAGCCAAACTGGTGCGGACCTGGGCTGCCTACAAGTTTCTACTCAATCTAGAGGGACCAAACGCCTTCTGCCGGAGGCTTTACGCGGGGTCGTGTGGTCCATGGTCCTGTATGGGGCGCCGGTGTGATCCTGCCCGTTACCTCAATGCGTCCCAGAGGGTCATGGTCATCCTGCTGGCCCGGGGATACCGCACGGTCTCTGGCGAGGCGGCGAGCTTTCTTGCCAGACTGCCACCTTGGGATCTGGAGGCGAGAGCCTTCGCGGTTATTTACGAGTGGCGCGTGGAGGTGAGATTACTTTGCTGCGGCAAATCGCAGCAAGGTGGACTGAGTTCCGACAGGATCTCGTGCGTTATGGAGACAGCGACTGTCGACGGTCGTTCAACAACTGATGGTGTAGAACTTTTAGGACATATTTATCTGTGCGTTTGAAGGAGCATCACGCATAAACCACAGATTGGGTTCCAAATCTAGGTACTTAAAAATATTAAATGATAACCCTAGTAAAATTTAGCGTTTGTTTCATCAAAATCGACCCACAAAATCAAAAGATATTGAATTTTTAAGTTAATAAGAAACTTCCTAATGTATTCTGATTAGTCATAGCGCCATCTATTGGAAAAGATAAAATGCAATGGTGTTTTAAAACACCGAAACAAATTGTTGATTATAGTATGAAACTTTTAATAGGTAATAATATTCTTTCTCCTCCCTACAGAGCGCGCACGCGAACAGTAGCTCCGTATCTTTTTGGTGTAAATAAATCAAAGCGGCAATAATTTATAATGACAAACGACGAGCATCACAAATCTTCATGGAAACGGTGCAAGTGTGGGCACCCTCATTCTTCCGTATGTATATTTTTCCGAAAGATATCCAGCATCCATGAAAACCTCGTTTTTTAATAAGTTGTCTTGATAAGTAGAACAGTTGATGTGTCTTTACTGTCAGATAATCAGATATATAAATATTATAAGAAACGGTGCAAGTGTGGGCAAAAGCTAATTCGTGAAGTAAAGGACATAAACTAAACTTACCTAGTGCTTAGTTAGACCAAATATTGCATTTTAACTATTATACCTGCAGCAAAAGTCCACGGAAAAGGTCTATTAAATAAAATCTAATAACAGTGAACATCAAAAATAAAAATAAAAGTGCTTTTCCTAAAGTGACAAAACACGTGTGAGTGATAGTCAGTGAAACTAACACCTGTATTCTCAAACGTTACTATGAGGTTTCACTGTGCGCGCGAGCGCACAGGGCCGCTAAATCTTATTCTTAGACAATACTTGAGTGGCGGCTAGCACTATGCGTCCCTTAGAATGAACGCACAGGTAAGGTAGTCTGCTAGCTGTTTTAAGCAACGCATAGCTAGTGTCTCTCGATTTTCTGTGGTCTATTATGTGTTACGAGAAATATTTTTCGGTGTTAGATTTTACTGTTTGTGATAAATTTCCATTTTAATAGCGTCTTTTTACAATGAATTATAGTAGTGAAGAAGAATTTGATAATTATATCAATGAGAGAAGCACAATAAAAACCAAAAAAGTGTATTTGTAAACAAACAACACACACATGCATTCCTCTTCTTACATAAAATCATGTTCTCGTTCCGTGGAGTTACAGAAATATTTCAAAGGTTTGTTGATCTTGAAAAAATGTGAACATTAACTTTATTTGTAACGTGAAGTTTTCGAGACATTCCTAATGTTCGTCATCAAGTCTTCATTTGTATCTTCTAGTAAAATCTACCTGTCCTTTTCCTTCCACACTATCAGGAATATTTAACGCCGAATCCGAATATGATCGTGACATATTAAATTCGATGGAGTTTGGAAGTGTACGCTGCATTTTGGTACTATTATATCAATAGAAAACCAGATTCAACAATTTAAAGATTCACAAAAAGCGATGTAGAACCCGAGGCTCAAATCACTGCTCTGGAGCGTAGCGGTCAAGATGTGAGGCCATCGCACCAGCCAGTAACGTAACAATAGGTGTGAAATAATGGTACGATTGCTAAGCAATGTACGTCACTGAGTGTTTGTAAGGACCAAAGGTCAGTTCTTACACCCGTATTCACAAACAATACTTATCTCAGTAAAGTAGCAACGCTATGCGAAGTAAGGCATTTTACACTGCGTTGCATATGGCAATTCTTTTAATTCAAAAACAATATTCAAACGACTCTTGACTAAGCAAACGCACAGGGTTGAATAGAGCTCTGTGATTGGTTCGTTGTGTTGCGTAGTTCACTTCGCTGCTTGACGTTCATTTCTAGGTCTTCATTTATCAGTGGCAAGAGTATAAAAAGGACCTTATCTTTGGAAAACCTGTAGCGTCGTCTAAATTCATCCGAACTGTAATAAACACAAGGATTTTACACATCCTCGCTTACCATCAGGTGAGATAGTGGTCAAACGCGTGCTTATCAATAGTGTACAATCTTACATTTAAGTTTTGAATATTAGTTCATAATTTTTCGATAGATGGCGTTGATCATTTACGTCACTAAACTGAATCGCGGTGTTAAGATTCTCCGCGATTCCATAACCTCCTCGTGTTTTTTTTTTTTTTTTAAATAAACGTCCTGACGCCGAGTGAGTCGCAGACACCGACACGCGACTCTCTCCCTCACTATCGACTCTACAACACTACATGCACTCGGCGCGCACTGTGTGCTAGGTTAATATATAGGCATAGTGTGCGTCGAACCCCATACATACACGACTCTCCATGCGCCCAAACACACGCGATGAACGTACGGCGCGGACGTACATCTCATTCACTACATGAGACGGTGTCTCACCTCACATTCCATTGCCGCTCATACACTCACTACGGTCCCTCAGCCTGAAGAGTGACCGGCTCGCTCTGGAAGCAGGACAGGCGGGGGATCAGCACCCTCGGCAGGGAGCGCCCTAAAGTCGGCGCCTACGTCGCTGGGCCTCCTCCGGGCAACCGGAGGTCTCACCCGGTGGGGACTGACCGCCGTAGGGTCGTGAAGAGACGGCACTGTGGGACAGTGCCGTGGCGCCCTCTGCCGACACTCAACAAATACACATATCAGGCATGCAGCGACATAAAGTCGCGCTGCCACCAGCTGCGCCTAAACCGGCAACCCAACGACGTGCCCGTCGCTACGGGCACGCATATTGATCCCGCGGGATTAAAGGCATAGCCTATGCCCGCTCGCCGCGCCCCATCTGTGAGTACTCTAAAAATAATAAAAGTTAGTGATTCACAAGTGACTTAGAAAAATTTACTAGCTAATGGACTTGTAAAATTTCTAAGCAAAAGTGTGTTTCGACGGGGAATCCATGCCCAATTTCGGCAAAGTAATAACAAACAATAAGAAAAATTTACTTTTTTTTTTTTTGTTTGTAATGGGTTTGCTCTTGACTCTAGTCTATGTCAGAGATGACAGAGACAAAGTCTACGGTGGAGCGAGCCTACCCAGAAGGAGCCTGTTCACTCTAACTTTGAAGAGATTAGGGTTGTAAGCTTTCGGAAACACAGACGCAGGCAGAGAGTTCCACTCCTTTGCTGTGCGCATTATAAAAAACCTTTGAAAACGCTTAGTGCGAATTGGTGGAATAGCCACAAGGTAGGGATGGTAAGATGCAGTGCGTCTGGATGTTCTATGGTAGAAGGGGGCCGGTGGGATGAGGTCGTGGAGCTCTTGGGCACACTCACCGAAGTACAATCTATAGAAGACCGACAAGCAGGCAACCTTACGGCGATGAGCCAAGCTATGTAGCTTAGCATCCACCAGTTTTACGTCGCCGATGAGCCTCTTAGCTCTGCGTTCCACCGAGTCAAGCGCGGCAAGCTGACACTTAGCTGAGCCATCCCAAAGGTGGCTACAATACTCCATGCAGGATCGGACTTGTGCTTTGTATAGTGTTAAAAGCTGTCCAGGCCTAAAGTATCGCTTCATCCTATTTAGGATGCCCAGCTTTTTGACCGCAGTTTGGGTTTTGTACTCGATGGTGGCGCCGAAGTTGAGACTGGATGTGAACTCCATGCCTAGGAGCTCGAGCCGATCAGTCACAGGAACAGATGCACCCCGAAAAGTAGGAGCTTGGTCAAAACGACTCCTTTTTGCGGTAAAAAGACACGCCTGTGTTTTGGTGGCGTCAAAAGTGACCAAATTGTCATCACCCCACTGGGAGACAACGCTTAAGGTCAAATTTGTCCGCTCTACCCTGGCCTCTCTCAAGGAACAAACTTCAAACCCAGTGGTTGTTACGTTGGACAAGTATCTCTCTGAAACCGTACTGTCATCTGCGTACCCAACAAGACCAGGCTGAAGTAGGTCATTGATGTGCAGCAGGAAAAGAGTTGCAGAGAGAACAGTCCCTTGAGGAACTCCGGCATCAATAGCCATGAGGTCAGAGGAGCAGCCGTCAACGACCACTCGGATCGACCGTTCACTCAGGAAGTCTGATATCCAGCTACAAAAACCAGCTGGGATACCATAAGCAGGAAGCTTGCTGAGTAGACCTGCGTGCCAGACCCTGTCAAAAGCCTTCGATATATCAAGCGACATGGCAAATGCTTCGTCGTGTCTCTCAATGGCTTCGCCCCAGCAGTGCGTGATATACACAAGAAGATCGACAGTTGACCGTCCCCGGCGAAAGCCATATTGACGGTTGTTACAACTTTAGAGGATGTAATGGTGCCAATCAAAGTAAAGAAAAAACTCCGAAAATTAGCGAAATCAGGTATTATATACTAATTAGAAGTTACACGTACAACGGTTGTCAGGCAAGTGAACGATGACATTGAATGTTACTAATACGTGCCGCAACGCCTATGCAAATTTTAATAATTCAGTGTTTTTACAAACTTCTGCTATTTATTTAGAACAGGCGTTTAAGCCTGAACATATTCCGGGCCGTTGAAAGACCGACTAGAGCGTCGCGCAATGATTGTTGATATAGCAGTCCCTCATGACGAGAACCTCGTGAAGTCAGAGAAAGATAAACAAACGAAGTATCTTGACTTGGCTCGCGAGGTTGTCGACATGTGGGATGTGAACACAGCAGTTATTGTGCCGATAATCGTGACGGCCAATGGCATTATTGCCAAGAGCCTCGACCAACATCTCAAGAGGCTCTCGTTGGGCAGCTGGATCAAGGGCTTGATCCAGAAAGCAGTACTCCTGGACACGGCGCGCATCGTTAGGAGGTTCCTCTCTCAGAAGCCCTGACCACCAGTAGCTTGGACCCTGTTCCCGATACCGGTGGGTTACTATTTTTTATATTTTTAAATGTTTTTTGTACTTTTATAGAAATATTTAAAAATGTAATTTGTATGTATATATAAATAAATAAATGAAATAACAATAAAAGTTTTAGAAATTTACAAAATACACCCAACATTAATAACTTTCCTGAAAGCCATGATGAGAACCTGGACCACTGTGCTTAGACTCACTACCCCAACCGAAACAGTAGATACCAGCCCAATAAAAATACAGAGAGGAATCTTCCAAGGAGATGCGCTAAGCCCACTATGGTTCTGCCTTGCTCTTAACCCCCTCTCTAATATTTTAAATACAACATCATTAGGAATTACATTAAAAACAACAGATACAATCACCGATAGCGAACAGACTGATACACAAACAAACATTTTCAATCACCTGCTGTATATGGATGATATTAAGTTATATGCAAAAACCGAGAGTCAGCTAAACAAATTAGCTAACCTGACAGAACAGTTCACAAACGATATAAAAATGGAATTCGGTATAGACAAATCCAAAATAAATTCAGTTAGAGCAGGACAGAACTATAAGCACCAATATACCTTAGACACAGGAGAGCAAATAGAAGCATTAGATGAACAGGAAACTTATAAATACCTAGGGTTCACACAATCCTGTCAGATACATTCTAAAGACACCAAACAAAAACTAAAACTAAAATTTCAACACCGATTAAATACAATACTAAAAACACAACTCTATTCACGAAACACAATAAAAGCAATCAACATATTTGCTATACCTGTACTCACCTATTCTTTCGGCATAATCAACTGGACTAAAACAGTCCTAAAATCCATACAACGTAAAATTAACAAAATTTCGCAAACACCACCCTACATCATACCAGCAAAGATTGACTCTATCAAGAAAAGAAGGAGGCAGGGGCCTTATTGACGTGCCAAACCTGCACAACAGACAGATTACAAGTCTGAGACAATACTTTTTTACCAAATCTGCATCTTCCATACTACACAAACTAATATTACAACAAGACCAACTCTTAACACCTCTCAATTTAAAAGATAAAAATAAACAAAAGAATGAAAAGGTGACCGATGACCAAACCAAAATCCTAGAATGGACCCAGAAGTCTCTACACGGAAGGCATCGCCAAGATTTATGACACACAAATGTCGATAAAGAGGCGTCGAACGCGTGGCTTAATCGAGGTGAGCTTTTCCCGGAAACTGAAGGCTTCATGCTTGCAATACGGAACCAAGTTATTGAAACTAAAAATTACAGAAAGTTTATTATTAAGAATTTAACCACTGACACATGTAGAAAATGCAATAATTCTCCAGAAACGATCCAACATATTACAGGCGCGTGTAAGTCAATAGCCCAGACAGACTATAAACACAGACACGATCAGGTAGCCAACATCATTCACCAAAAACTAGCTCATCAACTCAAACTAATAGACACTGTAGTACCATACTACAAATACAACCCCGAAACTGTGTTGGAAAACACGACCACGAAATTGTATTTTGATCGTACCATTCTCACCGACCGCACAATCCATTTCAATAGACCGGACATTACAGTTATAAATAAAATAAATAAAACAGGATATCTAATAGATATAGCGGTACCAAATACAAATAACTTACAGACGACAATCGCAGAAAAACTATCCAAATATATTGAACTAAAAGACGAAATAACCCGACTCTGGCATCTACAAAAGGTTATAATAGTCCCTATAGTGTTATCTACAACTGGAGTAATACCCAAACAAATTCATCAATCCCTCAATTCTTTAAACCTTCCTTCTAACACCTACCAGCTACTGCAAAAAGCAGTGATATTAAACACATGCAGGCTAGTAAGAAAATTCCTGCAATGTGAATCTGATAACCCGCAACAAAACAGTCACACCAATACGCCTCCATCTATGATACAAACTACTACATCTACTCTTATCCCAATTGATGAACACTTGGCTTAGGCCCGTGCCATCTATTCTTTCCGGTTCGCCGAGGAAAACAAATGTACAACAAAAATAATAATAATAAATAATAATATGAATTGGTGTCCCATTCCATTTGAAATGTCTAAAGAGGCCTCTGCGAGTTGGCATCGGCCCCTCGTACGCCTACCAAAGGACCGGTTCTCTAGGGACCCGAGAATGTCAAAAACATAAAAAAAAAATATTAAATTTATTCAAATAAAAATGTTTTCAAAAAAGTTTACATTTAGCCAACAGTGATAAGATTTCCATACAATTATAGTGCCTGAAAATAAACTAAAACTAATATATTATTATTATAGGTGCAAGTTATGGTGGTTCGGAATTGCAATGTTATGTAGCAACCAGCCCGATCTAGGTTAATTTAAACCTGTGCGAATAAGCGCTCTTGTGCAGCTTTAATATCTTTGTGACACCGTACGGCTTTCTATAACTTTTACCTGTAAAACTGTGGGCCTCTTTCGTGGATATAAGTGAGTTAGAGCATGCTCTAACTCAGTTGCACAGGTATGCGTTAATACTTTTATACTCAAATGGAACTGATATACGAGTCTTATATAGGTTTTTTTAACGCTTTCGTGTTAGTTGGGCTAGAACATGCGATTCTGCGAAAATCGGTCAACCCGCCGCTTATACCGCCGAATATGGTTTGCTCATGCACAAACTTTCTACTTCAGGAAGTCGATGCGCTCCGTGACACGGGACGTGTAATCTCGAGGGCTGATATCATTCCCCGAAAACGCCCGTCTCACAAAGCGTATCACGCGTGGCCATGTGTTGCCCTCCCTGAAGCAGTATAGTTTGCCGATGATTGCCCTGCCTCATCGATACGCCGCTCGATCCTGCACTGCCAGGCTGGTACAGCAGATTTTGGTCGAATAACTTCGTCACAACTATGAAACTTAACATTTGCTAAACGACATGCCCCAACAGCTCCACAATACAGGATTGAGTACGTATCAACGAGGCTCTCGCTGTTTTCAAACATGCTCTGCAGCAGCGAGTCCAAGGCACACACCAGCGCCCAATTTTTTTGTGCATGAGTAACGGGGCCTAAGTTCGGTCGGAATTGATCTATACTCGCGACGCGCATCCTCTAGTGCGCTCCTCAGTCTATCGTTGCACTGGCTACTTACCGTGACAACCCTATCACTGACGTTGTTGGGCCGCGGTGTGATTGCACCACTAGCTGGCACCTGAACCGCGGCCTGTGTCGGAGTTGAGATGATAAAGTTGCTCAGTACCTCTGAGCGCAGCCTATCAAGTGCGGCATCGTCCAACCTGTGATTACATTGGATAACCCGCACCTGATCCGACAATCGTTGGGCCGAGACATTCAAGGTTGGTTCAAGGTCCTGAAACAAAGACAGCATCCTAAAACGGTACGCAGTGAGGTTAGTTCCCCCCTCTGTAGCCCCGTAATATGCGCGTAATAGATTATCCTAATTATAGGTATTGTTTTTGTTACTATAAGTATTCCATTTTTGTTGAAAATCGATAAAATAGTAATGTTTTACATAAACTAAAACTTGGAACAAATATGTAATACCTAATTCAAATATTCTTTCATTATTTCAGTATGTACAGTAGTTAAAATATATAAAGAATGTAAAAATAATGTACCAAAACATAGAAAATATTCAAACGGATATCCACCTTTTTATGTCTTTGATATTTTGAATGACGGTAGACAGAAATGTGAAAGTTGTTTGTTCACGACTATAAAAGGTGGTGTTCCGAGCGGCAGAGCCCATTCTTGTTCGAGACATCGACCAGAACGGAGCTCCAGCCTACAGGTAAAAGTTAAGTAACTTTATTGCTTTTATTCTTATATTATGGTTATTTTTGCTGTTAAAAATATTTTGTTGTTTACTAGTTATTATGTCTGATTGCTATTGTTACTATGTTGAATAGTATAATGACCTTGGGCCATTATTTACATAAATAATATAGTGTCCCGCCTAGTTGTTGCTATAAGTATAACCACTGTAAAAATACAAACAAATTTAAATTAATTGTTTATGATTATGGTTATTATGGTATATAAATAAACTATAACGTAAGTTTTTTTTAAATGGCTTATTTGACTTAATACCCTATGCTAGTTCCTTTCATTCCTAAAATGCTTGAGAAGCAATTAGTAAACTAGTAGGACAGTTTTGATTTCTATATATATATATGTATATATTATATATATGTATATATATAGATAGGTACTTAATTTATAAAAAAATGCAATAGCTTTTCAACGGCTTTTAAGAGTTAGCCTTTATATTAGCTATTATCAGAAGTGGGATAGTGTCCCGTTCACTATAATTAGTACTTGCCTATTATATTTACAGAATGGAAATCCCAGTTTTGCAAGACCTACTGAGGGCCATCAAAGATGCTGTTTCCGGAGGCAAAGACAGTGACGTCGCTTTGCCGATCTTCGATCCAGCTACGAGTGGCCTGGGTGCCGAATCATGGTGCAGCAACATCGATGCTCTGGCTAAGGAATTTGGTTGGAGCAGCGTTGCAACCGTGGCCAAAGCCGGTAAGGCCTTTAAGGGATCTGCTTTATTGTGGTTCGAGATGTGGGATCCCGCAGACGGTCGTACATGGGAAAATTTATATAAAAGCGTTGTATCCTGAAAAAAAGGAATCTTGCGGAGAAAATGCAAAAAGCTGTACTGTATTCATCAGAATCCGCAGATACCTATTGTGAATATGCCAGGGAGAAAATTAGGTTACTCCGTAATACTAAAGTTGCATTTTCCGAACCACAATTGATTGAATTAGTTTGTGGTAGTATATGTGACGTTAATGTAAGAATGGCCTCCTTTAATAGCAATGTTCAGTCTACATCCGAGCTAATTTCCTTATTTACCTCTTATACAAAAATAAGAAAACGTCCTTTAGAACATAACGGTAGAAATTCGTCTAGTACTAACCTGTTTAAGCGTCCTAAAGTAGATCCTCAGTGCACCGACATAAAATGTTTTACATGTGGCAAGGTTGGGCACACTAAGTCACAATGCTTTAAAAAAGATGTAGGTACAAATGATGCAAAACTTGAACAAAAATCTGGCACTTTCGCAAGTAAGTTTTGTACTTACTGTAAAAAACCCAGTCATAACGGTTCCATCTGTAGATACAAACCTAAAAACGACTCCAATGCAACTGAAAAAGTGGTAAATTTTTTAGACCAAACAAATTGATACTGACGGCAGTATCAATTTATGATGTAACCATAAATTCACTTGTAGATACTGGAGCTAATTGTAGCTTAATCAAAGAATCAATAGCAAAACTTCTTGGCTGCCAGTTTAGCCCATATCATTTAAATCTTCATGGTATAGGAATCGGTATTTTGAATGTATTTGCTAAAATTATAGTACCAGTTAAATTTGAAGACATATGTATTGAATTAGATATTTTTGTTGTTAAGGACACTGAGTTTTGCTATGATCTTTTAATAGGTAGAAATGTAATTCAATACCCAGATTTAGAAATCGTGACTGACTATTTAGGTTCCCGATTAGTACGAAAAACTGCAGCTAAATGTGACCTAGACATCAATTTCATAATGTATGATTTAAATTCACTTTCGGAATTTTTGGTAGGAGAGTCGCATTTAGATTCGTTGATACAGGAAAAGATAAAAGCCATTTTTGTAAAATATCCATCAGTTTTAAAGTCCATTGGCCATGTCAAGACCGGCGAACTTGAAATAAAATTAAAAAGGGACGAGGTTGTCTACTACAGACCATATCGACTTGCCCCAATAGAAAGAGACAAAGTTCAAGAAATAGTTCAAGAATTATTAGATAAACAAATAATTAAGGAGAGTAATTCACCCTTTGCTAGCCCAGTGATTTTAGTTAAAAAAAAGACTGAAGGCTTTAAATACATTTTATTACTAATTGATGGCTTCACTAAATTTTGTTTATTAAAACCTCTTAAAACTCTTAATGCTCTAGAGTTAATTCCTATAATAAGAGAAACTGTTACTTTGTTCGGCACGCCATCTTTGGTAGTTACTGATCGTGGTACAAATTTTAGTTCAAATCAAGTCCGAGCACTTTTTAGTGAACTTAATATCGAACACCACATGATAGCTACAGGTACGCCCCGCAGTAATGGGCAGGTCGAACGTTATGTTTCTACAGTAATCAATATGTTTAGTACTATGTGTAATGAAGCGTCAGAATGGTCGAACGAACTACCAAAAGTACAGCAGTCACTTAATACTACTGTGCAAAAATCAACCGGTTTCTCTCCTTTGCGATTATTAATTGGTGTCGAAGGGAACATACCAGTTGTACAAGCCCGTTAAAATGAAGTTATTGGTGAAACTATAGATCATAATATCGATGTGCAGGTCGATCGTCAACTTGCTAAGCAACGTTTATTAAAAGTCGCGGAAAAATTTAAACGGTTTGACTCTGTTAGGCGAAATAATAAAAACTATAATATCAATGATTTGGTTTATGTTAGTCAAGACCATAGGCGTAACGATAAATTAAGTTCCAAATTTAAAGGTCCTTACGAAATAAGCTCAATCCTCCCCAATGATCGTTATTCTCTAAAAGGTCATGGTAATAATTTGAGGAATATCATTGTGGCTAAAGAAAAATTGCGATTTTGGCCTGGAGAATGGGTAGATGAAAACATTACTGTTGAAAATGCCATGTGAATTAAAATTGTTATGCATAAGTTTTCTTTTTTTTGTGTTTACTTTGATCGTATGCACAATGAAATGTGGTTTATAACGTTCTATTAAGAATCTTGTGATCCCTAATTGTTGATTATGCTATAGAGATAATAATAGAAATTATTTATTTTAAATAATACTTTAAAATATAAGTACCTATTATGTTTATACACCGCTGGTTGGCCTACTATTTGGTGCCGAGTTATCTCACTGACAGCGGGTGAATGTGACTGGCATGTCTATGTAGTTGGCTAAAGTTTGTTATTCGCTGGTAGCCTCCTATTTGGTGCCGAGTTATCTCACTGACAGCGGGTGAATGTGACTGGCATGTCTATGTAGTTGGCTAAAGTTTATTATCCGCTGGTAGCCTCCTATTTGGTGCCGAGTTATCTCACTGACAGCGGGTGAATGTGACTGGCATGTCTATGTAGTTGGCTAAAGTTTATTATCCGCTGGTAGCCTCCTATTTGGTGCCGAGTTATCTCACTGACAGCGGGTGAATGTGACTGGCATGTCTATGTAGATTGGCTAATATTCGCTGTTGTATCTATTAAATATTTTATGGTTGGTCTATCTCAATGGCAGCGAATTGAATGTGGACCTCCATGTCTATGTAAATACACTAAATAAGAATTATATATTTTCATTGTTTGTTTAGCAGCACCTGGCAGTACTTCGAGGACGAAGTGCTGTCAGTATGGCCGTAATAGATTATCCTAATTATAGGTATTGTTTTTGTTACTATAAGTATTCCATTTTTGTTGAAAATCGATAAAATAGTAATGTTTTACATAAACTAAAACTTGGAACAAATATGTAATACCTAATTCAAATATTCTTTCATTATTTCAGTATGTACAGTAGTTAAAATATATAAAGAATGTAAAAATAATGTACCAAAACATAGAAAATATTCAAACGGATATCCACCTTTTTATGTCTTTGATATTTTGAATGACGGTAGACAGAAATGTGAAAGTTGTTTGTTCACGACTATAAAAGGTGGTGTTCCGAGCGGCAGAGCCCATTCTTGTTCGAGACATCGACCAGAACGGAGCTCCAGCCTACAGGTAAAAGTTAAGTAACTTTATTGCTTTTATTCTTATATTATGGTTATTTTTGCTGTTAAAAATATTTTGTTGTTTACTAGTTATTATGTCTGATTGCTATTGTTACTATGTTGAATAGTATAATGACCTTGGGCCATTATTTACATAAATAATATAGTGTCCCGCCTAGTTGTTGCTATAAGTATAACCACTGTAAAAATACAAACAAATTTAAATTAATTGTTTATGATTATGGTTATTATGGTATATAAATAAACTATAACGTAAGTTTTTTTTAAATGGCTTATTTGACTTAATACCCTATGCTAGTTCCTTTCATTCCTAAAATGCTTGAGAAGCAATTAGTAAACTAGTAGGACAGTTTTGATTTCTATATATATATATGTATATATTATATATATGTATATATATAGATAGGTACTTAATTTATAAAAAAATGCAATAGCTTTTCAACGGCTTTTAAGAGTTAGCCTTTATATTAGCTATTACGCGTATGACGTTCTCGTTTATGGACTGAGTCCATTTCATACGCTGCACACAACCACGTAATTATTATTATTATTTATACGTGGCAAAATAAAAGTAAACATTTTTATACCTCATCGGAATTTCTCGTAACAACCGATCCACAAAATCAAAATATATTGAATTTTTAAGTTTAGTAAGAAACTTCCTAATGTATTCTGATTCGGCAAAGTGACATCTATTGAGTAAAATAAAATGCACGAAAGCATGAATATTACACCAAAACTCATTGTTGATTTATTTGTGGAACTTTTATTCGTACCAAAAAAAACTGAAAATCTTCGTTGTATACGGGCTTCTTATTTAACGTCTTCCGCTGCTAAACATTTTATCAGTTTACGACTTTGTCGATACATGGCGTTGCATTGATGACGCATTTTCCTGAATTATGGTTTTAAAATTTTCTGTTGGAGAACGACCCTCACACAATTTTCAAACACAGTCCAGTTCGATAGGGGTTTCAAAAGAGTGGCCGTGAAGTTTCTTGCACGTTCTTTTACATAGTGATCTATGCTTTAAAATTTGCAACAGCTTCATGTTCTTGACAGACTGATCTTAACAGTTCAAAAGTAAATGGTTTGAATCTTGAATAACTCCCAAAGTAGGTACTCCTGAGATAAGAATGCCTATGTGGTATTTCAGACTAAATTTCATCCAGATGCGTTAAGCCGTATTGTTGTAATTGAGTAACAAACATTCAGCCATCCAAACTTTCGCATTTATTAGTAAACAAAAATTTGAAGTAAGAAAATAGGCTGGCATCAATCTAAGTGCACGCGAACGACGTCGCGGGCTTAGCTAGTATTATAATAATATACCGAAAGGTAAGTAATAACGATGCAGCATGGAATCAAACGAACGCCAATTATTATGCATCATTTCCCCGGTGCCCCCTGCCCCTTAAGAGATTAATGTAGGTAGGTAGTCGGTACATATTTCAAAATATTACAAGGCTATCTATTAATCTATCTAGGTAAACTTCTATAAATATTCTAGTCAATTAATTGAGAATCAATAGGGCCGGAGTATCTTTCCATTTTATTTTCGGTGTACGCTTCGTCAAGTCTTGTTACAACATTTGGAAGGAACGATGTGTGACTTAAGGGGTAAAATTCGTCTGTCACTTCACGGGATTCTGTTGTTAAGGCTAATATTTGGATCTTATTTCAAATGCAGTAGTTCTTTTATCACGCGCCTGCTCCTGAAGCTCTACTGTGTTACTATATGTGGAGTAATCATATTCAATTTTTTCTATGAATATTTTTTAATTATAAAAACATATGCGGGCGGTTGGATGTTTTACGATGCAATTATCGTTGTAGAAGCAACTGCAAATATCTTTACAGCATTGATCACTGAAGAAGAATATGTTATGAACTTTTCTTCGAAATTAGCTTCTGATTTCTCTTTAATGCCACGAAGAAGCCAATATTGTTTCGTGACATATTTTATGATATTCATTTTTTTTATCATAAAGACCAGTACCTCCCTGCTAGTTTGGGATGCTGTCTCCTTAACTGCTAACATAATGTTATTTTTCCAATTTGCTTCCTGTTACTTTAGTCGGTTAACTACAGTTTATTTAGCTGAAAATTACCAAAAAACAGTACAAGCTCTATGCAACTCGCTGAAAGATGAATTCAAGACGGTGAATTTGAGCGCCAATGAGAAAGGAAGGCACGTCAAAGTTTTTATTGAGGGATATATGAAACTCTCAAACAATTTTAACGCAACAATTAAGTTTCTACGGCTGAAGGTAGGTACTTTTTTTTTTATTTCTCATGCTCGGTGAGTATTGTTTTTGATCCGAGTAGCGGATGGAGGACACTGCTCCTCATCTTTGGATGGGAAAAAAACCTTAAATAAAAATAAAAGCTTTTAACATGAAAATATAACCGACCTCCAAACAAAACACTACAAAGTATTAAATAACTTTAATTTCGGAAATCGATGTTTTGGTTAACAGTTAAAAGTTTGAATTTTTAATTTCACGTTCAATACTTGAACGACGTCATCGTCAACGCAGAAATTAAAACAAGCAAAAATGCTAATAAAGTAAAGACCACTGAGCCAAACTGAATTATATTTTGACGGGACCAAATGGCGAGTATGCCGCATCGAACCAAAAAAGAATCATAGATTTCGGATCATAAACCTCGGAGTAATCGGCGTACTTACCTACATTACAAAAAACCAAGTGAATTGAGAACCTCCTATTTTTTGGAAGTCAGTTAAAAATAGAACAACAACTAATAATTGAACATGATTCAGAAACATATCTATAGATTAAAATAAAATAAAAAATTCTGCGGTCTTGTAAGTGTTAAACCGTTTATCATTTCAGATGATCATGGCTTATGGGTGCGATTTATTAAAAGTTATAATCGTGACATTTTTCGTGCATGAGTCTATCATTACGGTAAGTACGTTGATGAAGTTTTTACAGACACTAGATTTATTTATTATGTTTATACTAGCTGACCTAGGAAACGTTGTTTTGCCAAATAAATTAAAAATCGAAATGGCCTACTATTCTCTGACCTGATCAGTCACGCCGTTTCGGAAGGTTGGATAACAAACACTGTGCCACGAGATTTCTATATATTACAAAAAGATATATTCTAAATGTTAATGATGACGTTCAAATGTGCCGTTTAATGGCCTAATTGAAATATACTTTGACTTTCCGGTCATCTCACACCAAGTCTTTATTGGCTGACCCTAGGGCAAAAGGAGTATCTAAGTAAAGATTGTAATTGCCCGTTCCCACACAGACGGACTGCCTGCTTTCCCGGTCCATCTAAAGATACGGATATACTAGAACCAGTAAAATGTGTAGACGGATCCTAGAAAAGAGACGGATACGGGTTTTAAGACGAACGTTTTGCCACTGCGAAGAGCTGTCTCCGAATCTATCGATCGTCAGCCGCCGCGCCGTCTTCCGTTAAAACACGGAGAAGCCCCACTAGGTGCCATTCTTGTTTTCACCTAATCTCATTAAATTTTGGCATATATATTTCCAACTAAAACTCCAACCGTTTTTTCCCGTGGGGATTGATAGAAACTATAGCCTGCTACGATCCTTGGGAGCAGGCAGTTACATTATACACCTCTGCATTTGACGCGACCAGCGCTGCAGCGGTGCGTCCAAATGCAGAGATGTATAATGTAACTTGTCGCGGCGGGCGACGCCACAAGTGACACTTACATAGGTACTCCTTTTGCTCCGTTTACGCACATACACGCACGCCGGTTGTAGTACCTGCTATGGTAGGCGCCAGATGAGTGTGCAATAACGGTCACTAACCCATATACATTTACTTCCTTAACATCAAAAACAGGTATACAGCTGTCCAGAATCGACTATCATGATCCTTTATGTTCTCTAGTGATGAATAACGGTTCATAATTTATTGTTTGAGTATCTACAAAACTATTAATATTGTTTTCAGTATCCAGAATTTGTAATGCCTTGGATTTTGGAACTAGGTTTTTTTGTAGTCAGCTTGTGTGTTCCGGCGTTTTTCATGGAATTAGAAGCCAATTATTTAGATGAAATGAAAGGATTATTTGCTGAACAATTAATTATGAATAAAGGTATCTTTTTTATTTCCAATATTATTATACTAAGGAATAAGTTTTATATTTTCCTGAATTCCCACGGTACCTACTTATTATATTTATGGAATTCAGGAATAAGTATTATAAACTCTTATATATTCCTGAATTCCTTAAATAGTCTTATTGGGCCAATAATCGAGGCCTTACCGGGATGCACGTTTGTGTGTTCGAATCCAGACGGTTAAGTATCTACCACAAACAATGTGATATCCGTGACATCGTTAGGGAACTTAAATATGAAAATACTACCTAGAATGCTGAATAAACATACGGAAAAAAATAGTTTTTTGCCTATAAACAACATATAGGAAGCTTATGACGATATAACTCCGACGCAAAAACGACGGGGTTTAATAAGTTTGACGTGTCTCTGTGGCATCGTAGCTCCCAAACGGATGAACCGATTTTTAATTTGTATTTTTTTTTTGTTTTTAAGTGCATTAATTGGAAGTGTTCTTGGTTATGTTTGATGAAAACCGGTCCAAGATGGCCGCCGCCACAAAATGGCATTACATATTTTTCACAACTCCCTCAATATGGGTATCAAATGAAAGGGCTTGATTAGTAGAATAATGTGCACTTTATGTGGTTGTTAATGTAGTTTTAAAAGCATGAAATAAAAAATAACTTAAACTTAAAAAAACCCCGACAAAACAAAAAATGACTTTAAAAAGTGAAACTTATTTCTTTTGATCCTTTTAGTTTAATATAGACATGTACGATTATTTGGGTCAAGCGTCATCGCGTCGGGAGAACGCTAATAATAGTTATACTTAGTAAATACAAAAAATTGAGGGCTCCCGAGGTGAAGAAGCGGGTTTTTGAAATGTTCAAATTTATTTTATATAAATATATCTAATTTATTCAAAACTCTTTGCGCGTGAGTACGACTCGCAATTGGATATTTTGTATTGAACTGGCCAGTACCGATTTTTAACAAGTTTTTAATTCCGCTGCAGATACCAAACTTCGTGTTACCTTGTATGATGCTATAGACTGCATTGAAGTCTGTTCTTCTAGATACACTATATGGAACGGATTCCCACTCAATTTGAGCATGGTTTTGACTTTCTTTAATTTATGCATTTCCTATATTATTGCTTTGTTGCAATTTTCATATTAGTTTTCCAGTCTTGTGTAGGTTATAAAAAGTTTATTATGGTCGTGATTGAACCTAATCTATTTTATCATAAAATTTACTTGTGTGAGTTGTTTATTGGGGTCCTTACTTCCCACACGATAAGAAGAAAGAAGTGGTAAAAAGTTAGATCTTATTTTAACCGTAGACAGGTAAAAATTACTTAATCTGACAAACATACACATTTGTTTAAAAGCAAGTTACCCCTCATAAAGATATGATGAACTTATGAGAAATGTGTCGGTAATACGTCAGATGATTGAACAATTGGGACGCAAACGTCATCTAGTGGCGTTCGATGGAGTCTAGAACGTTGTGCTTGACAGACGCTGAGCTCAGTCTACTGATGGCGTACGAGCAGTAAACACTTCTGGAAAACCCCGCGTGTTCCAAATACTTTTTTGTTGTGTTGTGTCCTATTGTTAGAGAATATTGTTAATGTAACTTTAAGTGTGAATTATAATTTGATTTAAAAGGAATAAAAGCAAACGGTTTTTCTATTTCGCAATAACCAATATTTCCCATAATACGCTAACTGCAGTTCCAATATCCTGACTGCTGTGACCTAGAAAGATAATTATACCATGTCCGACATATAAATAGGAGCATAAAACAAACCAAACGTAGCTGTTTTATGAAAATAATAAAAAAAAGAAACAATATTTTAAGTATGCTTACAAACCGCAACGTTGTGTAGCATAATAATAGTAGAAACTTTAATAAACGAGGTATGTAACGCTCTATCATACATCTAAGGTTAAAAAAAATGTACCTAAAGAACTTTCAAACAGCAGTGAAGTGCGCTACTTGCTGCGCAATATCCCACCCCTCAACCTCGCTTTCACGAATTTGAAGTTGCGCAGCGACTTGCGGAGTGTTCCGACCCACCATCTAACTTCCTATAATAAGTACCTAGAATATAAATAGGTATCTTCAGTGAAGTTACAGTTTGTAGGTACTGCAAATCGCATTTCCAAAATGCCGTCCTCACAAGTGACGCGATAAGTTTATTCATTATTCACTTTTACATAATTGTTGTGTAGACTTATATTTGGGTATCACTTTCTACCGAATTCTATCTGCCAGGTTTGCGTAATGTCCTAGAAACATTTGCTTAGGAACGGAACAGTAATTACTGTAATTAGGAAACTCGATTAAAAGTAGGAATTTTCGCAACAAGAGCCTACGGTAAGTAGCTTAATGTGTCCCATTACTGGACAAAGGCCTCTCCCATATCTTTCCATTTCCGACACTCTTTTCATGTGCCTCCATACACTGCAGAAGACCGAATGGCTAGGAGACGCGACGTATGTGGTCACGATCCTCAGGAGTGAGGGAATGACGAAAAATAAGGAAGCATGGCCATCAAATGCGCATAATTTTACGAATATTGCTAAAAATTGTTTACGACACACACCGCACTCAAGAAAGTGGTTAGGTTGTTTTAGAAGATAGCCTGTGTCCTCCCGTTGCTTCAGCAACATTCTATCCACTTTGCTATCAATATTTTTTTAATAATATTTATGGTAGGAGAAAAGTAGTAAGGAGTAAGTATGGTAATATTTATGGTTTACTTTCATAATCCTGAAAGTAATGCTATTGTGACATCGTAGTTTTTTGTTTGACTTCTCTAGCGTAAGATGATTTTAATTCCATTTGCAAAAAAAAAAACACAAATATTCAGTTAAAAAAAAAACATTTTAATTATTTTATTAAATGATGAATGATATCTATTTTTGTAAATAAGTTAAACATATTTTCTAACTGACTACCCTGAGAAGAAACACCGAAACAAACTCAGAGGTCAAAGTATCTTTTAAAGTCCACACAACAGTACTTGTCAAATCGTATGAGAAACATGTCTGTTAAAGTATGAGGTGATCTTTTGAGGAAAATGCGACCCAGATTTGAGTGGACATGTCCGGTCAGTGCAAGCATTTGTCAGTAGTAATGCAACTCAACTCAGTACTACGTGGGAGCTCAAGTACTCAATGAACAATGCCAATGAAAGGGCATTTGGGTAGTTCACAAAAATACTGAGGATCGGTGACCATCTTAACATACCGTGTTTCCTCCCTGTCTCGGAAAACACGTTAAGCCGTTGGTCCCAGCCGTTATTTGTACATCTTTGACAGTTTTTACGGATTGTCAGAAGCCAGTAAATATGACTCCAGTCTTGCCAAGAAGTACCGTGTTACCCAAATGAGTTATGGAGGTCTGGTAGGCTGCCTACTCTATTGTCTGCTCCACGTAAAATACCAATCAGCTAGATTTAGCTGAATACCAGTATTTTACGTGGAACGGAATTGGATTTGGTTTGACTGGAAGCCGACCCCAATATAGTTGATACAGAATGATGAATTAAATTAAAATAAAAAATAAAGATAATATTTTACAAGTATTTATGTAACAAATTAATTCTAATAAAATAAAAACAGAATACACATTGGCCATGAATATGTCAAAAGTATAAAAAACGAGATTATAAAAAACGCAATGTGTAAAAATAACAAAAGAAAATATAAACGTAAATATAAACATTGGGCTATGTACATCATTGCTCAATCCCAAGCCTTTTTATCTTCAAGTGTGTAAAAAGCCCTCTGGCATAGCTTACGTTTAAAAATAATTTGAATTTATAAACAAGACGCCCACCGCTGGACATAGGCCTCCCTCAAGTGTCCCCACAACGACCGGTCCTGTGCGTCTCGCATCCATCGGCTATCCGCGACCCTCACCATGTCATCAGTCCACCTTGTGGATGCTAGCGTCATCTGTACGCGGTCGCCTCTCCAGAACTTTTCATCAACATCTGTTAATTTTGAACATCGACCATCTGTGCAGAACAGATGGTCGATATTCAAAATTGCAGAGCAATGTACCCTACCTACTGCCACTTTAGTTTGGCGATCCTTCAAGTTATGTCGGTAACCTTGGTTCTCTTGCGGATAACATCATTCCTGATTCAATCACGCAAGGAAATTCCAAGCGTTGTCCTCTCTATTGCCCTTTGAATGAATTTAAGACTTCTGATAAAGCTTCGGAAGGAGACGTCAAACAAAGATAAAGGAGCTATCTACCTTCATTTAAACTAAGCTTGGCGAGAATTTTGTTATTGTGACGGCTGTAACAGACAGACTAGATGTTAGAGAAAAACTCAGCTGGCAGGTAATCGGGCAAATCGTCTATTAAGTTATTGAGACCACCCGTGAGAGAGCGAACGGGCGCCCAGGCAGGCGTCCGAGAGGTACTCGTATGAGAGGGACGGTGATTGTTGCAAATCACACGGGTGCAGGCGCATCTACTGTTTTCCACTATTTTAAAGTATGAATTTAATTTTTCAATAACAGTTTTATGACTAATTATCTTTATCTACAAAACCTATTTAGGTGCATATCTTTTTTCTGCAATGGAATTGAAGGTTGTGATGTAATAGTATCAATTCAACTACGAACAGAATTCTTTTTTCATTGGCATATAGTATGTCAAAACTCAGTTGGACAATGAGCCCAATTTGCTCATGGTCCTTTATATCTAACAAACTGTTATAGTAGCTGAAATAAGACTTCGGCTAATTGCTCCGGCGGCGTGTTGCTCCGGTGTCATTGTGATCATTCACAGTTTTGTACATGAATTTGCCAGGGATCAACTAAACTTCATAAGAACCAATTGACAAGGCATGCAAATTGTAGGCAGTCAAGCCTATGCACGCGACTAACTAAACAACTTATCGGCCTAAGTAGAAATACCATCCGAATAATAATAGGTATAATTACGGGTCATTGCCCCCTAAAAAACATTTCTACAACAAAAGCATCATAGACAGCCTAATTCAAAGAGGTTTCTTTGACGCCGAGAAATCAGTCGCCCACTTCATCCTGGAAATGGGGCCGTTGTTTCTTAACGTGAACAAATCCTCGGAACGATGAGGTCGCTCCGCGAAACCTGTGGAGCACCCAGGAGGCTTCTGTGCATTTGGGCGGAGCTAGGCTGGCCAACGTACGAGTAGCTAGAACTCTAAGTGCGGATAACGGAGTATCTACTCTACTTAACTCTATCCGTTGCGCGAGTAGACTTATATTCTGGTTGGTGGCCAACTTTATGTAGCTCTGTTGCGTGTTAACAACCCTAGCAACTTTCTTAAACATCGCGTACAGAAATTTCTAGGGCTGGAAGAAAAATTACTAGGGGTGGACGGCATTTTGAATAGAAGAGATGATACAGCCGGTGCCTTGCATAACAGTCTTCCAAATCCTAAGAAAGATCAAGCAATGCGTACCCAGACGTACGGCGGGGTACCATCCGTACTTGGTCGATATCCCGTCTAGTCGTACCCAGCGCTTCACTTCCACATTTATTATGTGCACAGCTAAGGCGTGGAACTCTCTGCTCTGAAGCTAAGGTGTGTTCCTGTCCACATCTTCACAACAACAGGCATCTTCTGGACACGCTCGCTCCATCATAGACCCCATCTATCGCTTTCCATCAGGCGTGATTGTGGTTATGAGCAAGCCCATTACCAAATAAAAAAAAATAAAAAAATGCTAGATATTGACTGTTTGCATATATCTTATAATAGCGATCTTACATAGCGACATAATTTAACTTATTGACATACATACACGCGAACGAAGTCGCGGGCGACAGCTAGTATTATAATAACATAGCTAAAGGTACGTAATAACGATGCAGCACGGGATCAAAACGAACGCCAATTATGCATCATTTCCTCGGTGCCCCTGCCCCTTAAGAGATTAATGTAGGTAGATAGTCGGTATATATTTCAAAATATTACAAGGCTATCTACGAATCTATCTAGGTAAACTTCTAAAAATATACTAGTCAGTTAATTGAGAATCAATAGGAACGGGGTATCTTTCCATTTTATTTTCAGTGTACGCTTCGTCAAGTCTTGTTACAACATTTGGAAGGAACGATGTGTGACTTAATGGGTAAAATGCGTCTGTCACTTCACGGTATTATGGTGTTAAGGCTAATATTTGGGTTTTATTTCAAATGCAGTAATTCTTTTATCACGCGCCTGCTCCTGAAACTCTATTGTATCACTATGTGTGGACTAATCATAATAAATTTTTACTACGAAGATTATGTATTTATACAAACATCGTCTGGTTGGGTGTTGTACGACGCAATTGCAGTTGTTGAAGCAACTGCAAATATCTTCACAGCATTGATCACTGAAGAAGAATATGTTATGAACTTTTCTTCGAAATTAGCTTCTGATTTCTCTTCAACGCCACGAAGAAGCCAATATTGTTGCGTGACATATTTTATGATTTTAATTTTTTTTATCATGAAGACCGGTAACTCTCTACTAATTTGGGATGCTCTTCCCTTAACAGCTAACATAATGTTCTTTTTCCAATTTGCTTCGTGTTACTATGGTCGACTGACTACAATTTATTTAGCTGAAAATTATCAAAAAACCGTACAAGCTCTATGCAACTCGCTGAAAGATGAATTCAAGACGGTGAATTTGAGCGCCAATGAGAAAGGAAGGCACGTCAAAGTTTTTATTGAGGGATATATGAAACTCTCAAACAATTTTAACGCAACGATCAAATTTCTGCGACTGAAGGTAAGTACCTATATTTTTATTTTCATGTTTCATTTTCGGTGAGTATTGTTTGTTTGATCCGAGTAGCGGGTGGAAAACGCTGCTCTATAGATGGGCAATCCACCGGGTTTAAACCTGGTGCTTTGGTAAACACCCGGAAGTACCCATGAACACCCAGAAAACTGGGTGTTAAATTGATTTGACGGAATTATATAAGTGATGTTAAAAAAATTATGTTTTAATAGTGATTTTTATTTATTTGAAAATCACTTTTACAACTATATTTATCTTACATCTTTGTAGGCAACATTAGTCAGATAACGGAGTGTAAAATAAAAAAGTTACGAGATAAAAACGAAATTAAAAAAAAACCTTTTTTTTATTATTTCTACTTTTGAATAGCTTATTTCATGTTGTAGTGTGTAATTAGCGCTGAACACTCGATCGTTAGCATGTTAGTCAGCATATTCTTTATTTGTAAGTTGATTTGATACCCCTTAGCTTCCTGTAAATACTTTGAGATTTGTTCATAGCATTTGGTGAGCACATAATATGGCTGAACGAAAATGAAAACAGAGTAGAGAGTTCTATAATAGACCAGATGATATTGGACGACTACAACAAACCTTTTTTTTTGAGGATGGGAAATTTTCAAATGACTCCTCCCGCTCTGGGTGAAGCAGAAGGGAGTGTCAGACTCTTACTGACTAAAACCCATCCGTGTTCCTCTTAATGACCTTCGCGTTCCAGTGCCGCGGTGGTTCTTTCAAACAAATCCCGCAACCCCGGCAAGCACTGCCCCGTCTTCTATACTGACAACTCTTTGTGGCGCGCATGGATCACAGCACGCCGTCGACTCGGGCCTGGTTCTGCCCAATGGATGAAGCCACCCAATGCTTACCGTCCGTAGGCCCGTGCCTACAGTGGCCGGGAATCGCCCTGCGACTCCCGACGCCCGGGGCGTCTTCTCCTGTTACAGCGGCTGGTGCAAGAGGTTTCCCACTCTCTCACGCGTTCGGCCTCCTTCTTCGCAAGCATTCCTGCTACGCAAAAAGAGGTGACCGCTTCCCATGCCTCCTCGCTCCGGACCATGGGTTGAACCAGGGCCGGACGCGAGCGGTCGCCGCCACCGATCGTCTTGACGAGGACACGGCGGTGCTCCACCTATGAAGGGCAGACCTCCACCGTATGCTCCACTGTGTCCTCTGGACGATCCTCGCAGTGTTCACACCCGGGCGTATCCTCCCGCTGAATCGGAAACCGGTACCTCCCGAGGCAACCGTGTCCGATGAGTACCTGGGTCGAGTGGAAGGTGAGGACGCCATGGCGCCGTTCTAACTACTCCTCAAAGAGGGGATTTATCGCCTGGATTGTGGCGTGCCCAGCGCTAGGTTGCGACAGTCGCTGTCTCCATACTGCCATGAGATCCTGCCGGCAGAGGAGTCTCGCCTCGGCATTACGCCTCCACGCTTCATTCGTAATGCGCGCGAGGGCTCTCGCCTACAGATCCCTCTCCCTCGCCAGAAGTCTTGCGATGTATCCGGGCCAGCCGGATGGCCATGGCCCCTTGTGACGCGTTGAGGTAGCAGTCAGGTCGCTTCCTCATAGAAGGCCATGGACCGCACGAACCTAGCGTGGATTATTTTTGGCCTTCAGTCTGTTAACCACCACTCTCAGGTCTACCTCAGTCACCTCCGTCATCATCGGTGTAGTCCGCATCGGGCACCGCAGGTGGTGGAGCCACAGGCGGGGGAGTATGCTCCCCTCGCGAAGGGAAGAGAGCGCTCACCACGTCTTCCACCAGCTGGGGCCGGAGTGAAGAGCTTATTCCGCACCATTTTGTAGGATCGTCCTCACGGGTCCTCGTTCAGAAACTCCAGTATCTCCTTGCGAGCCAGATCTTTGGCCTGCAGGATCCCCGCTCGTACTCATCGTACAGCTCCACCTCTCTGATCATTTACACCCGAAATTTGGGTGGAATTCGGGTGTTTATCGCAAAACACCCGGTTTATACCCATCTAGGTTTAAACCCGGGTGGGTGGATTGCCCATCTATAGCTGCTTCTCATCTTTGGAAGGGTAAGACCATAGTAATTGCTTTAAAACTTAAAATAAAAAAATAAAAAAAATACCCAAAAATATAACCGACTTCAAAACAAAACACTACAACGTATTAAATAACTTTATTTTCGAAAGTCGATGTTTTGGTAATTTTTCACTGTTTTTTAACCCTGCCTTGGACAACTTCATCGTCTTCGCAGAAATTGAAATAACCAAAAATACTCATTTAATAAAAACTTCTGAGCCAAACTGAATTAAATTTTGACGGGACCAAATAGCAATATGCCGCATCGATCTAAAAAGAATCACAGAAATCGAATGAGTAGCCTCAGTGTAATCGTTGTAAACACCTACCTAAAAAAAAATATACCTACCGATTTGAGAATCTCTTACTTTTTTGATACATCTTTCAGAAAATTATCAATTTAAATAAAATAAAAAATGCAGCAGTCTTGTAAGTGTTTAACCGTTTACAATTTCAGATGATCATGGCTTATGGGTGCGATTTATTAAAAGTTATAATCGTGACATTTTTCGTGCATGAGTATATCAATGTGGTAAGTACGTTAATGAAGTTTTCACGCAGACAGAAGAGGCACTTTATTATGTTTATACTAGCCGACCTAGCAAACGTTGTTTTGCCAAATAAATCCATACATACAATAAAATAGTAGAGACCGTGATTTCTGTACAAATATTGAACAAAAATACCAAAAATCGAGTAGGGGTGATAAAAAAAGCTATGAACACAAAAACAGCATTTTTTTTGTTGTTGTATGTCTGTCTTTTCACGATAATCACCGAAAATACTGAACAGATTTTGTTCGCGAAGTTAGAATAAGATTATTTTTGAGCAACATTTAATCTTTGTTTTATTCAAATTGTTGGCCCGAAAAAAAGTTATGAACATTTAAAAAAAAAAAAAATTATCTATATTTTCGACCAGTTTTGTTCAGCTTTCGTTCAGTTTAACATAAAATAAGCCTTTAAAAACATATTCTTAGAAATTGTCATCATCACGCTATATCCTCGGGAAGCTAAGCAGTCAATAACCATAACTTATTATAATATCGGGTATTTGGTTCAAATGTCAACTGATTTCATAAACCCGGTACGATTTTTATGAACCTACTCTCTAATATGTGTTTGCTGGCCGAGACTTCGATTGTCTGTATGCTTAAAAATATGTGGAACAGGGTGCGCCGAAATCTGAAATTCCGGATACCTGCAATGCTATCTATTGGCCCAAATAGTACTTTCGACAGCATGAGATTACACCAAAACATATTTTAATTTTTAGTAGTATATTTAAAACGTCTTTAAAAAAGTGATTTTTTTAATACCATAAAAATATCGTTTTGAATGAACGTAATATTCTTATAACCTAATAAAAATGTGTAAAACGAATTCAGAACTAATCTTTTGGTAGTTCAAGTTTATATTCCATAGATGGCGTTATCTATTTGATCTCATTTTCTCAGTGTTACGATTACAATATTTGTAAGCAGGAGCGCGCTTATATTTGCTAAGCTAAATATGCTAAAGCTCAATAACACCCGTCTTTTGGAGGATTTAATGAATGCCACCGATGTTTCAATTAACGTAGCCACCTACTGGGCTAAAACAGTATAAAGTCTAAACCAATGACTCGTAAAAGAAGAAAAAAAAATGAACATTTACAAGCCCGAAGCCAGGGGTCATACCATACCACCCGCAAGCAGGTGGCGAACCCCTATAATAAAGGAGTAGCAAAAACAGTTGAATTATCTTGGTTAATCGGCTGTCTAACTGGGTTTTAAAAATTAAATATCGTTATGATTTACGATCCTGGGCAGGAAGTCTCGATATACTCACCAATCACCTAGCGACCGAATTCGTTAAAGTCACTCGTTCACAGTCAATCTTGAACGCATTCCACAATGGAATCCATGGATCGCGGTCGAAATTTATGAGTAGCCTTAGGACTTAACGAGCAAATTCAATCGCTACGCGATCGGTAGCTATGTCGAGACTGCGGGCCCTGGTTTGAAATAAATAAAGTAGTTTCTTAACTTCGTGGTTTGAATATAATAGCACAATATAATGTCAACACTTTAAAGTTCAAATATGCAAACATATGGTCTTCTTTCTGGTCCGACGCCATAAAGAGAATGTTGGAGGTAGCATTACATAGCGATTCACACTGCAGAAGATCGAATGGCTTGGAGACATGTCGTATGTGGTCGCGATCTTCAGTAGTGAGGGAACGACGAAAAAGAAAAAAAGGCCACTCACATGAGCATAATTATACGAATACTGTTAAAAATTGCTGACGACACACACCATAATCAAGATTGTGGTTAGTTTGTCTTAGAAGATAGCCTGTGTCGTCCTGTTGCTTCAGCATTAATTCCCCACCGACCAAGCAGCAACCATCAATATGCATAATATTGACGGCCATTGAAGAAAGATCATCCGAATAATTTTTATGATTTTTATTCACATTGTATTTAATTTCAAACAAATTTTGCAAAGGCACTCGGTTGGAAGTCATATATATCCAACTAACAGTTACAGTAGCTGAAATAAGATTTAAGTTGATTGCTCTGGTATTTTGCTCCGGTGTCGTTATGATCATTTAAATTTTTGTACATGATTTTGCCTGAGATCAACTAAACTTCATGAGAACCAATGATCGCGGGATACAAATTGCAGGCAGTCAATCCTATGCACGCAACTAACTAAACGACTTGTCAGCCTAAGTAATATCTCCCGAATAATAATAGGTATTATCACGGGTCATTAATAATAATAAAATATAATAAAGCCTTTTATTTCCGAAATTTACAATTAGTTGAACACATAATAAAATAAATTTAAACAAATGCAACAAAAAATTAAAGTAAATTTTAAGTGCACATTATTAATTTCACAAAATGTCTCTTAATTCGGTATGCCTTACGGCAAAGGCCTCCTCCAACTCTTTCCACTGATTTCTATCAGCCGCTTCTCTCATCCAAAGGGGTCCCAAGGTTAGTTTTAAATCATCTTCCCATCTTTTGGCTTTTCGACCTCGCTTCCTAACGCTATCCCTGGGATACCAAACTGACACTTCTTTAATCCATTTTTCCTTTTTGCAGCGGAGCATATGTCCAGTCCACCGCCATTTAAGTTGGTCAATGCGTGACAGGATGTCTGTTAATTTTGTTTTCTGCCTGATGTTAACACTTTTGACTTTGTCCATTAGCTTGAAACCTAGCATGCTTCTTTGACATCTTGTTAGTTTGTCCCTATGGTATCTCGTCAAAGCCCAGGTTTCACAGCCATATGTAATGCAGGGTAGGATGCAGGTATCGAAAGTCTTCTTTTTGATCTTCATGCCCAATTCCTTGCTTTTCATGACCTCCTTCAAGGCCCAGTAATCTTCAAGGCCCAGTAATTTTTCCACCCAGTGGAAATTCTTTTGTCTACTTCTTTAGTCATTTGATGATTTGGCGATATTATCTGACCCAAGTATTATATATTCCTATACATATTCTAATTTCTGTCCGTTGAAGGTTATGTCTGTGGGTGTTGAGTTTTTCATCATTTTAGTTTTGTCTGTGTTTATTTCTAAGCCTACTTCTCTACTTCTGTCTACTAGTGTCTGTATCATGGATTCCAGAAATAGTGGGTCACGGGTCATTGCCCCCTAAAAAACATTTCTAAAACAAAAGCGCCTTAGTCAGTCCAATTTACAGAGGTTGCTTCGACGCCGATAAATCAGTCACCCACTTCATGCTGGAAATGAGGCCGTTGCTTTCCAACGTGAACAAATTCTCGGAACGTTGAGGTCGCTCCGCAAAACCTGTGGTTTTGCGTTTTGCGGACCGCGTTTTGTGGGCGGAGCTGGACTGGCTAACTTAGAACACTTACACGCAATGGACCGAATGGATGTCTAAGTGCGGATACGAAGTACGAAGTATCTACTCTACTATACACCATCCTTTGCGGGGATAATAGATGGGTTGGTATACCCATGTAATCTAGATAGAATGACAGCTCATTTTGCGCAAACGTTTCAAAAGTTATCCTTTGAAACCTTTCTCGCTGATGCTAGTTGTAGTAAAGTACATTCCTTTTCCTAAAATTACGCAATCTTCTCAAAGATGCAGCAGATGCGAATAGCTTGCGACTTACTTCCTGTAGGTGGGCAGTCCACGAGAAGTTCTTGTCTAAAACATCCCCTAATTCTTTATTTTCTCACTTAAAGGAATAAGAGATTTGTCAAAAAAAACTTAGGGTAAAGTCGTCCAGTCAATCCTTGAGACTGTCCTTGAACTGCCCACCACTAAACCTGGGTCTTTATGGGGTTCACCGTAAGCTCCAGTCGCATATACAGGCCAGATCACGGTTTAGGGTCAAAATGACAGAATTCCAAGAGGAGCTTGTGTGTAAATCTGAAGATCATCTGCATACGAGGTAGGAAGAAGTTAATTCGTTGGAGATAGAATTAATCAACACTGCGAAAAGTAAAGGAGACAAAACGCCACCCTGTGGTACCCCAGCAGAGTACTACATCAGGAAAACAAGGTCTCTCCGATGCTATTACGTTACCGACGACAGAACAGGTAACTACGAAACCAGTCAATTACTGATGGAAATATGTTAATAGAGCTAAAAATTCCTAGGAGAACTTCGTAATCCACAGTATTAAACGCATTATTGAAATCCAGTAGAGCCAAAACCGTTAAATTACCCATTTCCATTGCTGACCTTATATCCTCCGTTTTTTTTTTTTTTTTAAGGATGGGAAATCATCAAATGGGCGAGGCGGAAGGGAGTGTCAGACTCTTACTGACTAAAACCCATCCGTGCTCCTCCCAATGCCCTTTGCGTTCCAGGGCTGCGGCGTCTCTTTCGAACGGATTCCGCACCCCGGCAGGCACTGGCCCTAGCGGGCCCCGTCTCCCATGCTGACATCTCCTTGAGGCGCGCGTGGAACACAACACGCCGCCGACCCGGGCCTGGTTCTGATCGGACGGCGAGCCACCCAATGCTCGCCGTCCGCAGGCCCGCGCCTACGGTGGCCGGAAATCGCCTTGCGACTCCCGACGCCTGGGGCGTCTTTTTCTGTTGCGGCGGCTGGGTCGTGAGGTTTCCCTCTCTCTCACACGTTCGGTATCCTCCTTCGCTAGCATTACTGTTTCGCAGAAGGAGGTGACCGCTTCCCATGCCTCTTCGCTCTGGGCCATAGATTATACTAGTGCCGGTCGCGAGAGGTCGCCGCCGCCGATCGCCTCAACAAGGACCCGGCGGTTCTCCACCCAAGCAGGGCAGACCTCCACCGTATGCTCCATCGTGTCCTCCGGGCGATCCTCGCAGTGTTGACACCCGGGCGTATCCTCCCGCCGAATCCGAAACAGGTATCTCCCGAAACAACCGTGTCCGAAACGCCGTGGCGCCGCTCCAGCCACTCCTCAAAGAGGGGACTAATTGCCTGGATTGTGGCATGCCCAGCGCTGGGTTGCGACAGTCGCTGTCTCCATACCGCCATGAGATCTTGCCGGAGCTTCGTCCGCCTTGCTGCAATTTGCCGCGGCAGAGGAGTCTCGCCTTGGCGTTGCGCCTCCACGCGCCACTCGTAAATGAGCGCGAGGGCTCTCGCCTCCAGATCCCATGGTGGCAGTCCAGCAAGAAGGCTCGCCGCCTCGCCAGAGACCGTGCGGTATCCCCGGGCCAGCCGGATGGCCATGACTCTCTGGGACGCGTTGAGGTAACGGGCAGGTCGCTTCCTCAAAGTAGGCGCCCGAACAGGCGCCCCATAAAGGGCCATGGACCGCACAACCCCCGCGTAAAGCCTCCGGCAGGAGCCGTTTGGTCCCCCTAGATTGGGCAGAAGCCGCTTGAAGGCAGCTCCGGCCCGCCCCAGTCTGGGAGCCAAACGTCGGAAATGCTCGACGAAGTTCCACCGGCTATCGAGGACGAGACCCAGGTATGTCATCGTCGACCCGACCTCGATGTGAACTCCTCCTACCATTATTTGGGATCCCGATGGTGGCCTGTTACGAGGACCATGGAAGCACATGACTTCGGACTTGTGTAAGGCCACCTCGAGACCCAACTGCTGGATTCGCTCAATTATTGTCGCAACCCCGCGTGTCATAGCGTCGGCCGCCGCCTGGTGCGATCTCCCGTGCGCCAGGACTAGCGTGTCGTCAGCGTAACAAACCACACTGACGTCACTAGGGAGGACGGCTCGCAGCACCCAGTCATAGCCGATGACCCACAGGAGCGGCCCCAGAACCGAACCCTGTGGAACACCGCACGACATCTCTCGCCGGTTCCACTCTCCCAGGTGATCCTCCGTAATAATAAGAAGTGCTGTAATTGTGCCATGACCCGAACAGAAGCCGGACTGGAAGGGGTTAAGGAGATTATTTCTGGAGAGGAAAGTGCTTATTTGGTTGTGGATTAATCTTTCAAGGACTTTGGACAGGACCGGCAAGACAGATATTGGACAGTATTCGGAAAAGGATGTGGGATTGGATTTTTTTGGTAAAGGAATTATTTGAGCATCTTTCCATGAGCTTGGAAAAACACCGCTCAATGCAGAAAAATTGACGATGTGGCAGATGACGGGAAGGATTAAGTCCAGCACTGGGAGTATCATTTTCCGGCTGATAAAGTCGCTTTCTACTGCATTAATTTGAAGTAATCGTCAATATGCTCTTCTTAACATCAGATACGGAAAATTTACCAAAAACCAAATGGAGAATAACTGGGAGTCGGAAGTAATGAAAGCTGATTCAACGTATATAACTTTATTGTCCTATCGAAACTGGACGAAGCAGTAAAATGATTATTCATAGCATCGATGTCTATATCTTTAGGGATAGTTTATTGGTGGGTCTTGCCGACTCCCAATAGCCTAATTACTCCAGACCTAGTTATTCCAGACTATAGTCTACTTCTGTGCCAAATGCCATGAAAGGATCTTCAAGCGTTCTGACGAGAAAAAGTAAATCGTCCATCCACCCTCACAAACTTTCGAATTTCATTTATAATACATATTAGTAGAATAAATTAAGTAGTAAGAGGAAGTAGGAAATATAATAGGAGGTAATGGTTTTGGGAGTTTTACTTTTACTGTTGACTCTACCAAAACTGTTTTATATAACTTTTATATAATTGTTTTAAACAGCTGTTTCCCGTGACTTCGTTTGCAAGTAAGTCAGTGTTATCGCTAGGTAATCGCTAGGTAAGTTCTCTAAGATAAGATATATACAAACAATCAATAACTAGCAAAGCTTGACTCCTCCCAGATTAGGAAGTTTGAAAAGATGTTTTTTAGGGGGCCGTAATTATATCTATTTTATTACTCGGAGGGTATTTCTACTTGAGCTGAGAATTCATTTAGTTATTCCCGTGTATAGGCTTAACGTTTCCAGTTTAGAATACCTGCAATTTGTAGCCCATGACCATTTGTTGTCACAAAGTTCAGTTGATCTCAGGCAAATGCATGTACGAAACTATGGAAAAGATAGGAGGGGGAGTGGGTACGGATCCAGAACTACCATCTCAGAACCTCTGTTTGTTTTGTTTGCTGTCTTTGCAAAGTTTTATAGATATTAAATACCTAAATAGAAATCATACAACTTAATCGGATGTGTATAATTATTATTCATGGCCGTTTTCATGGAAATCTTTATATTCTCCGGAAATTGACAATATTATGCGGATTGATGGTTGATGCTTGGTCGGTGGATTCCCGTACACATAGCCGAAGAAATGAGTTCATGCTGTGAAGCAAAAGGATACCTAGCACAGTCTACCTTCTAAAATAGGCCCAGTATTGGGCAACTTTATCAAAGCTTAGCAAGTATAAGCGCGCCTGTTGACCGATTCAAAAACTGAGATCGACTGCATATCTATAGAATATGTAGTTGAATAATTAAAATATAAGTTCGGAATTTGTTTAAATTTTTGTTAATAGGAATATTACGTACAGTCAAAACGATATTTTTTAAGGTAAGTAAAACTAATAAATTATAAAATGTATATTTTTTTAAGTTGTTGATAGTTATTATGTCCGTCAATAGATAGCACTGCTTGGTATATTACTATTACTATCTGGTTTATGTGTAATCTTATCTACATTGGTTTTGTTCTTTTTCAACGGGATACAAACCAGACAGAATATAGATTAAGAGAAAATAGGTTTTGCTACTTATACTTTAACAGTCTGGCAAATTATACTTGGCATGCTTGTATAAAAATGCTAATAAAATATCCAAAATAAAACAATAATATGTTGCGAATATTTGAAAATATTAGGTAAAGTAGGAATTATAAAAGTAAGGCAATGCATGCGTTATATAAATAAAATCCAAAAAACGAACCCATACCACCTTTTCGCCAGGCAGTCTTTTAACCGAAGGTCTATGACAACTGTTAAATTGACATTAGCCTATCTTATATAAAAAGGTTAGGCTTCTTGCGCGCGCGGTGAGCGACCGATGCAGCGGCACATTAAGCTGCGTCAGTCGCAGCTGCGCGAGGTCCTGGTGGCGGAATGGTGGGACAGGCTCTCACGCCCTTCCGCCGGCCTCGGCACTATTGAGGCCATCCGGCCAGTGCTCGACCTGTGGCTCGGGAGAAGGCACGGCTCCTTGTCGTTTCGGGTGACGCAGGTCCTCTCGGGGCTTGGCTGCTTCGGGAAGTTCCTGTGTCGCATAGGCAGGGAGCCGGACGCTCGGTGTCACCACTGCGTCGACTGTCGGGAGGATACGGCGCGGCATACGCTGGCAGAGTGTGCCGCTTGGGAGGAGCCGCGCCGTGCCCTAATATCTATGGTAGGCAGTGATCTCTCGCTGCCGACCGTAGAACGTGCTATGGTCGACGGCGAGGAGTCCTAGGACGCGGTGGTTTCCTTCTGCGAAATACGAGTAGTCATCGCGCAGAAGGAGGCTGCGGAAAGGGAGAGGGAGATTTCGACCTCTCTCCCGGCCCGCAGCAGGCGCACCGGGCGTCGGCATACGCTGCCCTCTTCCGGCCCCTGGGATCAGGATAAACTGGGTCCAGGGGCGGCGGTCTCACTCCCCCGCTGACCCGAGGTGACCCGCAGAGGCGGGCCGGCACCAGTCGGGGATCGCGGAAAGCCAATTAAGTTCTCGCGATCCCCGGCGTTGGTGAGAGATGGAACACCAGGGTGGTTTTAGTCAGTAAGAGTCTGACAGACCCCTCCGCCCGCCCCAGGGTAGAGGACATCCATGAGGATTTCGCCCATTATAAAAAAAAAAAGGTTAGGCTTCTTTCTTTCCATTTTTTAACTCAACATATTTTTTTCCGTTTCCGTTTAATTAATTCTTGTCTTAGAAGAGCATAGCTAATTAAAACATTTTCACAAAACAAACAACCGACTTCCAAAAACGAGTGGGCAATTTTCATGGGATCCCATAATCAGATTCTAACTTGGTGAGAATGGGACCAATAGAGAAGTTTAAACCTTTCAGAAGAAATAAGAATTTTTCAAATCGGTTCATAACTGACGGAGTTATGAGGTTTCAAACATAAAAACAAAAATACAACCGAATTGAGAATCTCCTCCTTTTTTTGAAGTCGGTTAAAAACACCTCGCGCACTGCACTCATGATTGCGACTGGGTGAACTCGAAGTACGACTTTCTTGCTTTCGATTTTGTTTACACGGAGGAATCCGAGGTATTCAAAGGCGAAGCGATTATCGCCCTTCCACGTACGATATCGTATATGACGTTAACATGACAACATTTATTTTCTTACTTTCGAGACTTTACGAACATACATACACGCACGCCGGTTGCAGTTATAGTACTGGAACCGGCGCGTAATGACGGTCATTGACCCACATACATTTACTTTTTAAATATCAAAAAAAAACTTTTCAACAAAAAAATAAAACTGACTTCCAAAAACAAAACACTACAAAGTAAAAAAAAAAAACTTAATTACGAAATAAATAAAAAAAATTATATTTTTTTTTTACTTTGTAGTGTTTTGTTTTTGGAAGTCAGTTTTATTTTTTTGTTAAAAAGTTTTTTCTTATTTTTCCTCAAGCACAGCGTGCCGGCGTGATGTTATGTTATGAACTGGTGAAAACAATCAACAGACATGCGATTACAGAAATCCCGATCTATTTGCTATCATTTATTGAAGAGTTCCGTTGCCTACCGCCGAAGTTCTTCATCAGATCTTCACCAAATTTAAATGGGACCAGTCCGAGAAAATATTTGTCCAAAGAAAAAATGGTCCTACAAATTGGTTAACAATTGGCGAAAATATCGCTAAACAAACATATTTCATGGGATCCCATCATCAGCTCAGCAACATGAGATCATGATTACCAGGCACAAACATATAAATTGCGTTAGAAAGTTTATGAAAAACAGTGTATGTGTTTATAAAATTTGAGAGTTTCCCTCGATTTTCATGGGATCCCATCATCAGATTCTAACTTGGTGACAATGGGACCACCTCAGGAGTATAGGCTTTCGAATAAAAACAGAATTTTTAAAATGGGTCCAGAACAACAAATCGGTGAACATACTACTCTGTCAAGAAAGTACCGGGAAAAGATCAATAATACACAAAATGTCTGTTATTCATCCAAATTTATTTTATCACCTACAAAGTATGCTCCTTTAGAAACGATACACTTGCGCCAACGAATAATCCATTCATCAAAACATTTTTTAAACGCTGCTTCCGGAATTGAGTTGAGTTCTCGCCGCGAATTCTCCTTTATGTCTTCTATCGATTGAAAACGGTTCAGTTGGAAGGCGCCACTCCGAATCTTGTTGACTAGTTTGCATGTCAAACTCGTAAACCCACGTCTCGTCACCAGTAACAATGCGTTTCATGAATGTTGGGTCCGAACTGACTCGTTCTAGCATGTCCTCAGCGACTTTCATGCGATTGAGTTTTTGGAGAAAATTCAGATCTTTTGGGACTAGCCGAGCAGCAACATGTTTCATACCCAAATGATTAGTTAAAATGGTACGGATCGACTCGTGAGATACAGAAAGTTCGGCGGCTATCTCTCTCAGAGTTGAATGGGGATTTTCAGTCACTATTTCCTTCACTTTTGCGATGTTAACTTCAGTTGCAGACGTTGACGGCCTACCAGAGCGAGGCAAATCTTCCATCACATCTCGACCGCTTTTGAACGCTTTGAACCACTCATAAGCACGAGTTTTTGATAAAGTCGATTCACTTAAGCCTTTTGTAACATTTTCAGTGACTCAGAACACGAAATTCCATTGGCGATGCAAAATTTAAGACAAACTCTTTGTTCGATATTTTTGTCCATTATGAAATTCGCAATACAAACTATATATGATATTACTAAAACCAGCAATGTATTTAATATAAATAACAGATGCAACTCAAACTCCGCGCCAAAATGGAAAACAGTTGTGCCAATCTAACAACTACAAAAAAACAAAAATTTGAATTTGGAACCATAAACAAATCATCCATTCCCGATACTTTTTTGACTGAATGTACATCAAAAAAAGATACATACAGCCTAACATAGCACCTCCTCCTTTTTGAAGAAGTCGGTTAAAAACAGATATAAAGCAGTCCTGAATTAACTGCTATCATGATCCTGTATGTTTTCTAGTAATGAAAAACGATTCATAATTTATGGTTTGGGTATTTACGAATGCCATAGGGTGCCCTAAAAGAATAATACCATCCCTTCACTTCCCGTGGGTGTCGTAAGAGGCGACTATAAAGGAAATTGCCAGAAAATGGGCAGCAGCGTTCTCTGCAAAACTTAACACCATACACTGCGATCGCCAACCTGTCTGCCAACTATAGAATATTTTTACCTAAAAGTCCATAAAAGTTACAATTATGTGAAGTATTAAGTACCGGAATGTCGCTAAATTAGGTACCTACCTCCCATCCCTCCCAACTTGCACCAAAGCGTTAAAAAAACCTATATAAGACTCGTATATCAGTTCCATTTGAGTATAAAAGTGTTAAAGCATACCTGTGCAACTGAGTTAGAGCATGCTCTAACTCACTTATAACCACGAAAGAGGCCCACAGTTTTACAGGTAAAAGTTATAGAAAGCCTATAGTGCGGTGTCACAAAGATATTAAAGCTGCACAAGAGCGCTTATTCATCGTCAGCTACTACTTTAATCTGTATTACCGTTGTAAAATAGAGTTGGTAAACGCGACAGCTGCTATAAATCCTATAGTAAGGTGTCAAAAAGATCTTAAAGCTCCACAAGAGCGTTTATTCATCGTCAGCTACTACTTTAACCGGTATTACCGCGTTAGTGAGCACTACAGGTGGTAAAAAGCGCACGTCAAGATAAAAAAGCCTTACTAAAATTAAATCTGTTCGTAATGGAAGTGTTATGTCATCCATTATTCAACACAGCAGAATAATATTATGGAATATTATGTTATTTAAGTATGTGAAGTGAAAAATGACTGCCCTTATGATTTCACAGTAAATGTATACCATGTTTCTCATCTCAATTTTAACGCGCCTAGGATTTATTAAAGATTTAAAAGAAAAATTATGATAATAAAATAGGTACCTCAAGCTAAACATTACTATTCATTCCTGCTTCTTGAGCAGTGGTATGTAAAATTAAGTGGCATTCATGGAATGCTTCAAATAATGTAAGAAATTTTGTTTATTGTAGTCAAATGTTAAATAACTCGAAATAATATTAATTGTTAGGTTACCAAAACAATGGCGAACTTTACAAAAGTGAGGTTAGTGTTAATAACGACCCATACTTGCGTTGTTTGACACCAATACCTTTAGAACGTCTGTAAAAGAGGACTGCCTAACACAATAAGCTTTAGTTAAACCCATTATTACAGGTTAAACCTAGATAGAGGAGTTATTTGACACCTTTAGTTTCTCGTGTTACTAAACTCTCGATAAACTCTATTTTATAGCTTATGAAGGCAATAATAGTCAATACAGCACCTTAAGTGGTATAAAAGAGTTCATTGCAATAACTATACAACAATAAGTGTTAAGAGGTGTCGGCGAACACTTTTATAAAGACTTGGGTGTCACAAAAAGGTTAAAGCTATAACGTATTAAGTATACTTGCTGCTACTAGCGCCATTATAACTCTCAAAGCTGTATTACATCGTCCATTAACGCTATAGTGCTGCGATTGGGGCTAAAACTTGTTTGTTAACTCCTCTATATCGTCTTTAGTAATAACTGAGATAATTATAACCCCGTTATATTACTTCAACTCATAAAAAAGCCTGTAACTGACACCAAAATGTTAGTTGGGCTGTAACACGTCGTAACGATTTACAAGAACACCCCCTCCCGGCTCCCCCATATTCGTTACGTGATACTTCAACGCTCCCTTATTGCATTTCTAAACCGGTGAATCCGTTTTTCTTTACTTTTATGCTCAATTATTTTTTATTTTTTTTATCTACTACACTCAGAGGTAAGACTTTAATAAAACAACTAATTTTATTTTTTTATTATTTTCAGCAACCAATATTGATAATTTCTTGGATTTTCGAACTTTTTTTCTTTGTGATCAGCTTGTGTGTCCCAGCACTTTTAATGGAATTAGGAGCCAATGATTTAGATGAAACGAAAGGATTATTTGCTGAACAATTAATAATGAATAAAGGTATCTATCTATCCTATTTACAACATTATTATGACGGCTGAGTTGGTTGACGGCGGTTGAGCGATTGACTGCTGCGCTGCGTGTCCGCAAGGATCGAATATTTGCATGGTCTACAAATAGTTGTACCGGGTCTGGCTGTTCATCATCATCATCATAATGTCAGCCGAGAGACGTCCACTGCTGGACATAGGCAAGCGTCGCCACAACAACCGGACCTGCGCGTCACGCATCCATCGGTTACCCGCGATCTTCACCAGGTCATCGGACCACCTTGGGGGAGGCCTTCCAACGTTGCGTCTTCCAGCTGTTTGTGTATGTGAATTTGTATATTTGTAAACGCACCTACGATGCAGGAAAAATTCGTAGTGTAGGGCTACGTTTTTTCTTTTTTTTAAATCACTTTTAATTATTCCTGAATTCCCATTCTACTAGTATACTAGTCTTATGTTTACCTGAATTCCTTAAATTAAATAGAGTCGTATGAGACCAATAGTCGAGGCGTTACTTTTCATGCACGTGTTTGTGAGTTCGAATCCAGACAGTTAGGTACCTACCTCAAACTTAACTGTCTGGATTCGAACAACAACTTTAACTGCCTCCATGGTTGAGTGGTTTAATCGTTTACCTCGTGACCCGGTGGTCGTGGGTTCGATTCCCAAAGACAGCATACTTTTTAAAGTTGTTTCCAGTTTGGCTAGGACATTGCAGGCTTGACTATCCTGATCGTCTGATAGAAAGATGATTCCGTGCGTCGGAAGGCACGTGCACGGCCGCAAAAACAATGTTACTTCACTGACATCGTTAGGGAACTTAGGTATAATATATGAAAAAAATACCTAGAATTCTGAACGAACATACGAAAAAAAAATGTTCTTTGCCTATACATTACAGGAAATCTATGAGAAGCCTATGTTTTTAAATATAATTGATCAAAACTCTTTGCGCGTGAGTCCAACTTGCAATTGGCTAATTTTTATTGGTCAAGCCAGTACCAACCGGTTTAACAAGTTTTTATTTCCGTTGCAGATACCAAACTACGTGTTACCTTGTATGATGCTATAGACTGCATTGAAGTCTGTTCTTCTAGATACACTATTTGGAATGGATTCCCACTCAATTTGAGCATCGTTTTAACTTTCTTTAATTTATGCATTTCATATATTATTGCTTTGTTGCAATTTTCATATTAGTTTTACAACAGCCTAGCGTAGATTATAAAAAAGTTATTATGGTCGTGACTGGACCTAACCCACTTTATCGTAAAATGTACTTAAGTAAGATGTTTATTATCATTTTTAGGGTTCCGTACCCAAAGAGTAACCAACGGAACCCTATTACTAAGCCTCCGCTGTCCGTCCGTCTGTCTGTCAGAGGGCTGTATCTCAAGAACCGTTATAGTTAGACAGTTGATTTTTTACAGATTGTGTATTTCTATTGCTGGTATAAATAAAAATTGAAGTTTATGGTACAGAACCCTTCGTGTGCGAATCCGAGTGGCACTTAGCCGGTTTTTCAAAGTTGTTGGGTCTTATTTTAACGGGAGGCAGGTAATAAATTACTTAACCTGACATTAAAACACACAAACGCATTTATGAAAAAAGAAAGTTACGCATCATAAAAATATGATGACATTATGAGAAATATGTATCTGAAATACGTCAGTTCATTGAACAATCGGGACGCCAACGCCATCTAGTGGCGTTCGATGGAGTCTAGATCGTTATGCTTGACAGAGGCTGAGCTCAGTCTACTGCTGGCGTTCGAGCAGTGAACACGTCTGGAAACCCCCGCGTGTTCCAAATACTTGTTTGTAGTGTTGTTGTGTGGTATCCTATTGTTAGAGAATATTGATATTGTGTCTTTGAGTGTGAATTATAATTTGATCTGAAAGCAAACGGTTTTTCTATTGCGCAATAACCAATACTTCCCATAGTACGCTAACTGTAGTTCCAAAGTTCCATTATACTGACTGTTGTGACCTAGAGAGATATACCGTGTCCGACATGTAAATAGAGGCATAAAAACATGTCAACCTTGACCCGCATCAAACGAAGCTCTTTTATGAAAATAATAAAAAAGAAACAATATCTCTAAGTATGCCTAAAATACCAATGTTATGTAGCATAATAACATTGGTATTTTAGGCATACTTAACAGGAGCTCGTGGCTAAATAATATCAGCCGCACGGGTCGATCTTTAAGGTTAAGCAACGCTTGCCAAGGTTGGTCTGTGGCCTGTTTAACATACCGACTTTCGTCCATGCCTCAGAAAGCACGTTAATCCGTTGGCCTTGGCTGTCATTTGTAGATCTTAGGCAGTCGTTACGGATAGTCAGAAGCCAGTAAATCTGACTCCAGTCTTGCCAAGAAGTACCGTGTTACCCAGTTAATGGGTTGTGGAGGTCTGGTAGGCAGCGGCTCCACGTGAAACACTGTATTCAACTGAATCCGGTTTGACTAGAAGCCGACCACAATATAGTTTGGAGAAGGCTAGGCAAATAATGATGATGATGATGTAGCATAATAACAGAAGGTACATAATAAACGAGGTATATATGTTTAAAAAAGATATACTTGAAGATCTTTCAAGCTGAACAGCAGTGGAGTGCGCTACTTGCTGCGCAGTACCCTACCCTGAGGGGTGGGGTACATCTTGTGATAGCTTCTTGTGGGGGGGCTCACCCCCGCTATCACAAGAATTTGCAATTGCGCAGCGACTTACGGAGTGTTCCGACCCGCCATCTAACTTCCTATAATAGGTACCTAGAATCTTCAGTGAAGTTACAGTTTGTGGGTGCTCCAAATCGCATTTCCAAAATGCCATCCTCACAAGTGACGCAAAAAAAATATTCATTACTAGCTATTGCCCGCGACTTCGTTCGCGAGTAAGTAGGAGTCTAAAATGTTGTCGCTAGATAAGATCTCTAAGATAAGATATACGAACAATCAATATCTAGCATTGCTTGACTACTCTTAGATTTAGGAATTTGGAAGAGTATTATGTAAGGCTCTGGCTGTTTCACATCTTATGTTCCAAATGCCGACCAACCCTAGCAATTTTTCGTAATGAGAAATGTTTTAATGATAACGCTTCTATATGCATGATATTAAAGAAAGTTGCTAGGTTTGTTAACACGTTGCGGAATTTGTTCGAAACATTCATCGTGGTCCTTCTACGCAAAATGCATTAGTCAGTAAGAGACTGACACTCCTTTCTGCTCCGCCTAGAGCGGGAGGAGTCATTTGATGATTTCCGTTCCTTAAAAATATATAAAAGGGTTTGTTAACGTGCGATAGAGCTACATAAAGTTGGTCATAGGAAAACCAACCAGAAGAAAAGGCTACCCCTGCAAAGGAGAGAGTAGAGACTTCGCCATCCGCACTATGTTAGACTCCCACGGTCAGTCATTCCTGGCAAAATTAGCCAGCCTAGCTCCTCCTAAATGTATAGATACCTCCTGGATGTTTACCAGGTTTGGCGGAGCGACTTCGCCATTCCGAGAATTTGTTTACATCGGGCAGACTCGGCAATACTTTTTGAGTAAGGTGGGCAACTGATCCTTCGGTTCGAAGCAACCTCTACTTTGGCTATCTGAAGCGCCTATGTTAAAAATATATTTTAAGGGGCCATAACCCTCTGATCAGAACCAGGCCCGGGTGAACGGCACGCTATGTTTCACGCGTGCCTCAAAGAGCTGTCAGCAAAAAAGACGGGGCCCGCTAGGGCCAGTGCCTGCTGGGGCTGCGGACTTCGTTCGAAAGATGCACCGTACCCTGGAACGCAAAGGGCACTGGGAGAAACGCGGATGGGTTTTAGTCAGTAAGAGTCTGACACTCCCTTCTGCTTCACCCAAAGCGGGAGGAGTCATTTGATATTTCCCATGCTGAAAAAAAAAAAAGGGGGGCAATAACCCGTAATTATACTTAATTATTATATTATTACTACCTACTTACTTAATTATTCGCTTTGATGAATTTGTACCCCATGACAATTTGTTGTCACGAAGTTCAGTTGATAATTCATGTACAAAACTACGGAATAGCTAGGAGTGGGTACGGGTTTAGCACTACCATCTCAAAACCTCTCTTTGCAATTCCATCTGTGGCGTCATTGCCTAGGGATCTACAGTTCCCCTTGATCCACTGGAGAGTGAAGCCCGCAACGGATAATTTCCGGCCATGGACTGTTTGACGTTTCATAGGCTCACGGGGAGCTGAACAGTTTTGAAACTAAACAAAATCAGTTTGTTGAGTGAATATGACTTTGCAATGTTTTTATACCGGACGGGCGTGATCGACTGGAATGAGGGTGTGATGGGGTAGGTCTATCCTTCTTCTAATCCTCCGATGTGAACTGTGACCACCCGACTTCGTCCAGCCGCGCTGACGTCCTGTACCGGGTACTGAGGTTCCCCGTACCACGCGTGTAACGTTCTTCTATTTTGCCATTTACTTGCTGTCTTCGGGTAGATTGGGGTGAGGGATGAATGCTTACCAGGGTTAAATAATATGCAGGAATTTGACAACACTGCAGCTAATGGTTTAAAGGAAAGTTCGCGAGTACTTTGATTCTAGTTACAAATTCTATATTTCTTCTGCCGGTGACTACGAGTTTCTATTTTTTGTCTATTTACTAACGTACTAGGTTACTTTACTGTAACGAGGCCCAAAAACCACTAACTGTTTTAGTTTATTTTAACTGTTAACTTTAACTACGGTTCTATTACACTCCTGGCTATATCTAGTTCTATTCTAGGTCTGGATAGGTGTTGATGCACCTCTCTGTAAATCCCCCGAAATTCTCCGTCGAACGGGGTGAAAATCAATTGTTGCATTTGACAGTCGAAACTGTCTACAAGTGTGAACTTGCCTACTATTAAGGGTTGATTTCCCGAAAAACTGTACCCCATGGGCTATCAAACTATCTGTATTAGGGTAGGTGCATCATCCCTCTATCCAGATACCCAGGAACCCGGAAGGGGAAAAACATTCTGTGTTTTTATATTTTCCTAATTTGCGTCTTTATGCCTTGCCTGACCATAAAGATGTGTATATATCTGGATAGGGCTCAGTGCCAGGTTTCCAGTGCCTACTATTTAAAGCCTATATACCTAGATTTTTTGTATGTCTAGTAAATGAAGGTGTCTGTAAATGGTGGCTTTTTGCTATCCACCCCATTACCTTTGAGTAACTGTCCTGTGTTGGTATGTGTGAAATGTTCAGTACCTATGTACCTTCATTACCTTTGAGTTTTATCAACCATCAAAACTATACCTTTTAGGGGTTACCAGGAATGTGTAGGGGAAATGTGTAGCCCTACCTATCTTACTTTAGGTACTGAAAATAAGTTCCCCCAGAACATCTTATGTGTCCGGGTTAAAACGACAAAATATATGTTTTTAATAAATAACATAGCCTTTAAACTATAACTATGAAAATACATAAGCTTATAACTATCTGGGCTTTATCTGTGCGAGTTATACATTACTAAACGCTTCGTCGCGAACAGTTTTATAGAAATTAAATAACTCAATAGAAATCATAAAACTAAATCGGATGATGGGTATAATTTTATCCCATGGCCGTTTTCGTGGAAATATATACCTTATATTCTCCCGAGACATTTGTCAATATTATGCGTAATAGGAAAACAGAACGGTCAGTAAATCATGGCAAGCGTTTATATAATCACGGATTTACAAAACATCTTGAAGGTATAATGTTATATCAATTTTGCTCCTTTAATTGCAAAATTATATAATATCTATACTAATATATAAAGCTGAAGAGTTTGTTTGTTTGTTTGTTTGTTTGTTTACTTGAACGCGCTAATCTCATGAACTGCTAGTCCGATTTGAAAAATTGTTTCAGTGTTAGATAGCCCATTTATTGAGGAAGGCTATATATCATCACGCTAAAACCAATAGGAGCGGAGCAGTAATTAAAATTGTGATGCAACAAAGTTGCGCGGGTCAACTAGTGTCACAATAATTTAGATTTAACACTATCGCAGCTGCTGCGGAAAATGAAAGACCTGGCACGAGGAAAAGTCACTGATGAAACATTGACAGTTCTATGGAAGAATCACTTGCCCACCACTGTGAGTAGTGTTCTAACAGCCACAGAATCAAAAGACATGGAGATCTTGGCTTCGGTAGTGGACAAAATAATGGAAACAATTATGACAAAAGATGATATTAGCAAAATAGATGCACCTAAAGAATCGACTGGCTGGCCCGCATCGCCTGTGCCTTTTCTATGAGAAATGCTTACAATGCAATTGCTGACCTGTACGGTCGCTACACACTTTAATTTAGAATACATTTATCATAATAATTTATTAAAATAGAATTACTTTTAAGAGTTAAAGGCACTAGAATATTTAAACAGAAAATAAATGTCTAGAAATAATGTTTTGCCAACATTATTTATGACCGATACCTATTCACCCTTAAATATCTTGGAGAGCTAGTGTTGACGTGTTGTTTCGACGATGGTGCGTGGCAAAATGAGCTGTGCAGCGGTGTCCAAAAACGAGCTGGCGTGCTGCACCCCTCCTAACCTTCGATGACGCGATGACGTTCCGATTCACGCTCGGCATTTCCGGTTACGAAAAAGTAGATGCGACAATATGCGTATTAATGGTTGATGCTTGATCGTGTGAGTTCCTCGCAAACATGGCAGAATAAATAAATTCACACTTTGCAGCAACGGGATAGCATAGGCTATTTTCTTAAATAACCGAAAAATGTTCTTGGAAGTACTTGATGAATCAAAATGATATTTTATTTATTACGAACCAGGAACGCAAATCCAAACAATTTTATGTTTTTGAAACACAAAACCAATTTCAGCGGAGCCAATGCAACTACTTCGACTTCTCTATCACCTTTGCCACCACTTGTGGATGATATTACGTGACCACTGCCTCCAAGCCCGTATAGGCAACTTTAGCAAAACTTAGCAAAATAGCGCGCCTGTTGACCAATACCGCGATTCAAAAATTATGAGATCATATGCATAACGCCATCTATGAAATAATGTAGTTGTAGTTCAGAGATTGCTTTAATTTTTCTCAATAGGAATATTATGTGCATTCAGAACGATATTGTTTTAAGGTAGAAGAAAGATTTGATTTTTTAAGACGTAAAAGTAATAAAAAAAAACATTTTCAAGTGTGATTCTCAAGCTGTCGATAGTAATAATTATGTCGGTCAATAGATGGCACTGCGTTTATCTGCATTCCGTAGAATAAAACGTTGATTTCTTCTAGAAAGTTGCTACAATTCCATGTGTAAAACTTTTCTACATTGGTTTTCTTTTTTTTTAACGTGACACGAACAAAACAGAGTACAGATAAAGTGAAAATAGGTTCTGTTAATTATACTCAAACAGTCTGGCTATTATTAATTTGGACAAGGACAAGTTGAGAAAGGGTACTCGGGCTAGGGCGTCGCCGCACAACGACGCGCAGGCACATCGCCCTCAATCTGCGACAAGTGGGCTAGGGCTACCGTATCAAGTACGAGCACGGCTAAAGAAGTTAGTACCCAAAATGAATTTCCGCTTTGCCACCTGGAACATTGACTCCCTAACCGGACGTTGCAGAGAACTCGCGGACGTACTTGCGAAGCGTCGGGTCCAGTGCGCCTTCCTTCAGGAAAAGCGCTGGAAGGGGAATAAGTCCTGTGACATCGGGCAGGGGTACCGACTAGTGTACCGTCGGGTAAGAATAGAGTAGCCGTAGTACTGTCTAAGGACCTTCAGGATGGATTCCTTGAAGAAGACCGATACAGCAACCGGTTGATGCGGTTAAGGTGCTGATCGAAGGGTCGGTAACGAACCTAATCAGCGCCTATGCTCCTCAAACTGGTTGCTGTGAGTCGAAAAGGAAGCCTTCTGACACCAAGGAAATGCCGAACCAGTGGCGATTTAGCCTGATTATTCCTGTTTACAAAGGCACAGGAAACGTACAGGATTGTAGTAACTACCGCGATATCAAGATCATGTGCCTCATGGCACCATCATATGTGGCATATGAAGTTCTTCGAGCGCATCACTGACACATGGCTCCGTAGCGAGTGCTTTGTCTCTGAGTGTCAATATGGCTTTCGGGCGGTTAACAGTACCATAGACGCAGTGTTCGCCTTACGGACTCTAGCTGAGGCTTACAGAGAGAGAAGGAGAGCTTTGCATATGGCCTTTTTAGACCTGCAAAAGGCCTTCGACTATATACCTCGGTAGTCCATCTGGTGGGCACTTTGCTTCAAGGGCGTTCCCGAGGCCTATATTGACATTATCAGAGACATGTACCGCAATTCCGTGTCCTCCGTTCCGACTGCTGTTGGCGAATCCAATGGCTTTCCAATATCTGTTGGCGTACGACATGAGAGCCAATGGACTCAGTGAAAGGGATGTTGTAGATCGGGCAAAGTGGAGGAAGCTCAGTCGAAAGCGGACCCTGGCAATAGCCGGGATTAACGCCAGGTGGAAGAAGAAGAAGAATAAGACCAAATATCGAGTAGGAACCCCTACTCGATATTAAAATCGATATAAAAAAAAGCTATGAAACACAAAAAGAGCTTTTTGTCTGTCTGTACACGCTGATCTCCGAAAATACTGAACTGATTTTGTTGGGGTTTTCAAAGTAAGATTATGTTTTTTTCTGAGTAACATTGAGTCATAGATTCATCAAAATTGGTGGCCGAAAAATAAGTTATGGACATTTAAAGATTTTAAAATTACGTATCAACGTTTTTCGACATGTTTTGTCCAACTTTTAAATATTTTTTTCACTTCAGCTATTAAAAACATAGCCTTAGAAATTGCAATCAACACGCTATGAATTCAAGGACCTAAGCAGTCTATAGCCAAAACATATTATTTGATCGGCTATTCAAATTCAAAGCATTTTATTTCAAATAAACCATTCACAGGCAGATTCGCAATAAGTTCGAACACCAGTTTTCACAACTCTTTTTGAATTGTTGTTGAATTATTTTTTTCTTTTTTCCTGTCCCTGCTGTTTCATATTTTTGATGGCCGCGACTTTATTTCTCTCTGTTTCTGAGTCTGTGTGTGTACTTTGGAGGATTTAATTAATGCCACCGATGTTGCAATTAACATAGCTACCTACTGGGCCAAAACAGTATCAAGAGTAAACCATCGACTCGAAAAGAAAAAGAAGAATTAACCTTTACAGGCCCTTAGCCAGTGGTCATGTCATACCGCCCGCGAGCTGGACGTGGCAAGTCCCATTATGGAGGAGTCGCAAAAACAGTTGAATTAGCTCGGTTAATCAGCTGTCTAACTGAATTCTAAAAATGTTCATCGTTATGGTTTGCGTACCTGGTTCGAAAAGAAAAGTAGTTTCTTAACTTCGGAGTTTGAAGAAAAGCACCATTCATTTAGAACAATATATTTAAATATTCAAATGCGCATAAGTTTACGAATACCGTTCAAAATTGCTGACGACACACACCACAATCAATAAGGTAGTTAGGTTGTTTTTTTAACCCACCGACCAAGCAGCAACCACCAATTTGCATCCTATTGACGAATGTTTGTAGGAAAATAAGGAAAATGTTTCCATGACAACGACCATGGAAGAAAAGGTCAATCGCTTTAAATTCTCTTAATTGCACCTACAAATATTCTCTTCATCACCCAAGGTTGACTGGTAGAGAATGCCTATGCCATTAAGTCCGCCTCTGTGCATTTGTGCTGAAAGTGTTAAATAAATAAATAAGGTTTTAAGGGTTATAAATAATTTTTGTTCCCTTATTTCATTTCAATTTAATTTGGAAAGTCACTCGGCTGAAAGTCACACATATCCAACAAACCGTAATAGTAGCTGAAATAAGATTTTGGCTGATTGCTCCGGCGTGTTGCTCCGGTGTCGTGATCATTCACAGTATTGTACATGAATTCGCCAGAGATCAACTAAACTTCATGAGAACCAATTGACACGGCATAAGAATTGCAGGCAGTCAAGCCTATGCACGCGACTAACTAAACGACTTGTCAGCCTAAGTAGAAAAACCTTATAAAAATAATTGGTATAATAACGGGTCATTGCCCCTTAAAAAACATTTCTACAACATAGGCGCCATAGAAAGTCCGATTTACAGAGGTTGCTTCAACGCCGAGAAATCAGTCACCCACTTCATCCTGGAAATAAGGCCGTTGCTTCCCAACGTGAACAAATAATCGGAACGGTGAAGTCGCTCCGCGAAACCAGTGAAGCACCCAAAAGGCTTCTGTGCATTGGAGCGGATCTAGGCTGGCTAACCTAGCTAGATTACTTACGCGCAATGCATCGAATGGGAGTCTAAGTGCGGATAACGAAATATCTACTCTTTCTCTGCGGGTTTAGACTTCTTTTCTGGTTGATATATCCATGTACTTTATGTAGCTCTATCGCGTGTTAACAATCTTAGAAACTTTCTTAAACATCGTGTACAGTAGTTTATTAAAAAAAATATAATAATCATTTCACAATACTATCAAATTGAAAATAGTATATTAGTCATTCCATCTAACTGAAACTGGAGAGATAAATATAATAACACGGTTTAATCAATGTTTTATTTTAATTAAAAAAGCGAGATCCATACATTTCTTTGACATTGTGGCACTTAAATCTTAGGATGTCTTATTAATCAGTCTTCATTCTGTACCTACTGTTCAATCACACCTAGATATCTCTAAACTTATAATTATCATCAGAATCAAAAACTAACTAGGAGACAAACTGAAAAAACCTTATCAAAATAAAAATACATTATAAAAAAACAACATGGGTAACAATCACAGCATAGCCCGTGATGCTGTTTTAGCTAGCTAAAGTTTGTATTACCGGTTATATTAACCCTTTCTCATAACAGAGGCAAGGACCCTTGTAAAAATATAAAGAAAAACAAAAAGCCTTAATGACAAACAATCCTCCTTTAAGAATTTTGGTTTCATCTATAATCTTACTAAGGTTTTGTAACGGTCAACATTAGCGCCATCTACCTCTACAAGTGGACTTTTTATGAAAGTGATAAATTCATCGTAAACTTTACGTAATTTTAAGAAAAATGTCATTAGTAACACGATTCTTGAAAAATTTCGTTTAGTTACGGTTTGCCTTTAAAGGTGCGATTTCACGCGAACGAAGTCGCAAGCAACAGCTAGTTACGAAATATACGGCCCAGTGCAAATCGAACACGCTTAAGATGGGTTCCGTACTATAAACCTTAATTTTTATAATGGCGGCAATAGAAATACACAGTTACCTATTACGGTTCTAAAGATACAACCCGTTGACAGACAGAGGGGCGGATGGATGGACGGACGGACGGACGGACGGAGTGGAGGCCTAGTAATAGGGTTCCGTTGGTTACTCTTTGGGTACGGAACCCTAAAAATTACTAGGGCTGGACGGCATTTTCAACAGAAGAGATGATACAGCAAGTGCCTTGCATAACAGTCTTCCTTGTCAGTCTTGGCGTTTGTATATTATATCTTAGCGATCTTACGTAGCGACATAATTTAACTTTTCAACATAATATGTTGGTACATGCGAACGATGTCGCGGGCAACAGCTAGTTGACAAATATTTGTGGGAAAATATGAAAAATATTTCCATGAAAACGGCCATGGAAGAAAAGGTACTAAGGTCTTTTAAATTTCGATTTTTAGATCTAACTAACTGTTATAGTAGCTGAAATAAGATTTCGACTGATTGCTCCGGCGTGTTGCTCCAGTGTCGTGATCATTCACAGTATTGTACATGAATTTGCCAGGGATCAACTTCATGAGAACCAATTGACACGGCCATACAAATTGTAGGCAGTCAAGCCTATGCTCGCGACTAACTAAACGAATTATCAGCCTAAGTAGAAATACCTTCCGAATAATAATAGGTATAATCGATGACGAGTTGCTAGCCTGTCGGTTTTCTACCGGTTGCATTTTGGGGAATGTGCGACGGAATCGCATAATTTAATTCCGCCAAGCCCGTTGCATCATCAGACCACAAAACGATCGGCGATGCGCCACCGGTACATGGTGGACATCCCACCCATATGCACAAAACGTTTTGGGAACACATTCATAATGCGTACAGCAAAGGAGTGGAATTGCCTGCCGGAGTCTGTGTTACCTGTTAGCTACAACCTGGTAGTGTTTAAGTCAAGAGTGAATAAGTTACTTCTAGGCGCATCTTCGACTACATCATCGCTTACCATCAGGTGAGATAGTGGTCAAACGCGTGCCTATAAATAGTGAAAAAAAAAGTCATTGCCCCTTAAAAATCATTTTTACAACAAAAGTGTCATAGACAGCCTAATTTACAAAGGATGCTTCGACGCCGAGAAATCAGTCACCCACTTCCTGGAAATGAGGCCGTTGCTTCCCAACGTGAACAAATCCTCGGAACGGTGAGGTCGCCCCGCAAAACTTCTGGAGCACCCAAGAGGCTTCTGTGCATTTGGGCGGAGCTAGTCTAGCCAACTTAGTCAGAATAACTACGCACAATGGACCGCATGGGAGTCTAAGTGCGGATAACGGAGTATCTACTCTACACTACTCCATCCGTTGCGGGAGTTGACTCCTATTCTGGTTAGTATACCCATGGCCAACTTTATGTAGCTCCATCGCATGTTAACAACCCAAGCCCCTTTTGTAACCATCGTGTCACACAGCCGGTGCCTTGCATAAAAGTCTTCCAAATTCTAAGAGAGGTCAAGCAATGCTAGATATTGACTGTTTGCATATATCTTATGTTAGCGATCTTACATAGCGACATAATTAAACTTTTCTACCTACATACACGCGAACGAAGTCGCGGACAACAGCTAGTATTATAACAATATATTGAAAGGTAAAGTAATAACGATGCAGCACGGGCTCAAACGAACGCCAATTATGCATCATTTCCTCGGTGCCCTTCCCCTTAAGAGATTAATGTAGGTAGGTAGTCGGTACATTATTCAAAATATTACAAGGCTATCTACGAATCTATCTAGGTAAACTTCTCAAAATATACTAGTCAGTTAATTGAGAATCAATAGGGTTGGAGTATCCTTCCATTTTATTTTCAGTGTGCGCTTTGTCAAGTCTTGTTACAACATTTGGAAGGAACTATGTGCGACTTTATGGGTAAAATGCGTCTGTCACTTCACAGTATTATGGTGTTAAGGCTAATATTTGGGTTATATTTCAAATCCAGTAGTTCTTTTATCAAGCGCCTGCTCCTGAAGCTCTACTGTGTTACTATATGTGGACTAATCATATTCAATTTTTTCTATGAATATTTTTTTATTATAAAAACATATGCGGGCGGTTGGATGTTCTACGATGCAATTATCGTTGTAGAAGCAACTGCAAATATCTTCACAGCATTGATCACAGAAGAAGAACATATTATGAACTTTTCTTCGAAATTAGATTCTGATTCCTCTTCAACGCCACGAAGAAGCCAATATTGTTGCGTGACATATTTTATGATTTTAATTTTTTTTATCATGAAGACCGGTAACTCTCTACTAATTTGGGATGCTCTTTCCTTAACAGCTAACATAATGTTCTTTTTCCAATTTGCTTCGTGTTACTATGGTCGACTGACTACAATTTATTTAGCTGAAAATTATCAAAAATCAGTACAAGCTCTATGCAACTCGCTGAAAGATGAATTCAAGATGGTGAATTTGAGCGCCAATGAGAAAGGAAGGCACGTCAAAGTTTTTATTGAGGGATATATGAAACTCTCAAACAATTTTAACACAACGACCAAATTTCTACGACTGAAGGTAAGTACCTATATTTTATTTTCATTTCTCATTTTCGGTGAGTATTGTTGGTTTGTTCCGAGTAGCGGGTGAAAGACGCTGCACCTATAGATGGGCTATCCACCGGGTTTAAACCCGGTGCTTTGGTAAACATCCGATAAATACCCAGAAAACTGGGTGTTTACTTGATTTGACGAAATTATATAAGTGATGTTAAAAATATATGTTTTAAAAGTGATTTTTATTTATTTGAAAATCACTTTTATAAACAATATTTATCTTACATCTTTGTAAGCAACATTAGTCAGATCAGGGAGGGTAAAATAAAATCGTACGAGATAAAAACGAAAATTTAAAAAACATATTTTTTTATTATTTCTACTTTTGAATAGCTTTTTTATATTGTAGTGTGTAATTAGCGCTGAACACTCGATCGTTAGCATGTTAGTCAGCATATTCTTTATTTGTAAGTTGATTTGATACTCCTTAGCTTCCTGTAAATACTTTGAGATTTGTTCATAGCATTTGGTGCGCACAAATGGCTGAACGAAAATGAAAACGGAGTAGAGAGTTCTAGAATAGACCAGATGATATTGGACGACTACAACAAACCTTTTTTTTGAGGATGGGAAATTTTCAAATGACTCCTCCCGCTCTGGGTGAAGCAGAAGGGAGCGTCAGACTCTTACTGACTAAAACCCATCCGTGTTCCTCTTAATGACCTTCGCGTTCCAGTGCCGCGGTGGTTCTTTCAAACAAATCTCGCAACCCCGGCAAGCACTGCCCCGTCTTCTATACTGACAACTCTTTGTGGCGCGCATGGATCACAGCACGCCGTCGACTCGGGCCTGGTTCTGCCCAATGGATGGAGCCACCCAATGCTTGCCGTCCGTAGGCCCGTGCCTACAGTGGCCGGGAATCGCCCTGCGACTCCCGACGCCCGGGGCGTCTTCTCCTGTTACAGCGGTTGGTGCAAGAGGTTTCCCACTCTCTCACGCGTTCGGCCTCCTCCTTCGCAAGCATTCCTGCTACGCAAAAAGAGGTGACCGCTTTCCATGCCTCCTCGCTCCGGACCATGGGTTGAACCAGGGTCGGACGCGAGCGGTCGCCGCCACCGATCGTCTTGACGAGGACACGGCGGTTCTCCGCCTATGCAGGGCAGACCTCCACCGTATGCTCCACTGTGTCCTCTGGACGATCCTCGCAGTGTTCACACCCGGGCGTATCCTCCCGCCGAATCGGAAACCGGTACCTCCCGAGGCAACCGTGTCCGATGAGTACCTGGGTCAAGTGGAAGGTGAGGACGCCGTGGCGCCGTTCTAACTACTCCTCAAAGAGGGGATTTATCGCCTGGATTGTGGCGTGCCCAGCGCTAGGTTGCGACAGTCGCTGTTTCCATACTGCCATGAGATCCTGCCGGCAGAGGAGTCTCGCCCCGGCATTACGCCTCCACGCTTCATTCGTAAATGCGCGCGAGGGCTCTCGCCTACAGATCCCTCTCCCTCGCCAGAAGTCTTGCGATGTATCCGGGCCAGCCGGATGGCCATGGCCCCTTGTGACGCGTTGAGGTAGCAGGTAGCCTTCCTCAAAGAAGGCCATAGACCGCACGAACCTAGCGTGGATTATTTTTGGCCTGCAGTCTGTTAACCACCATTGTCAGGTCTACCTCAGTCACCTCCGTCATCATCGGTGTAGTCCGCATCGGGCACCGCAGGTGGTGGAGCCACAGGCGGGGGAGTATGCTCCCCTCGCGAAGGGAAGAGAGCGCTCACCACGTCTTCCACCAGCTGGGGCCGGAGTGTGGAGCTTATTCCGCACCATTTTGTAGGATCTTCCTCACGGGTCCTCGTTCAGAAAATCCAGTATCTCCTTGCGAGCCAGATCTTTGGCCTGCAGGATCCCCGCTCGTACTCATCGTACAGCTCCACCTCTCTGATCATTTACAACCGAAATTTGGGTGTAATTCGGGTGTTTATCGCAAAACACCCGGTTTATACCCACCTAGGTTTAAACCCGGGTGGGTGGATTGCCCATCTATAGCTGCTTCTCATCTTTGGATGGGTAAAACCATAGTAATTGCTTTAAAACTTAAAATAAAAAAAATACCCAAAAATATAACCGACTTCAAAACAAAACACTACAACGTATTAAATAACTTTATTTTCGAAAGTCGATGTTTTGGTAATTTTTCACTGTTTTTTTAACCCTGCCTTGGACAACTTCATCGTCTTCGCAGAAATTGAAATAACCAAAAATACTCATTAAATAAAAACTACTAAGCCAAACTGAATTAAATTTTGACGGGACCAAATAGCAAGTATGCCGCATCGATTACAGAAATCGAATGAGTAGCCTCAGTATAATCAGTGTAAATACCTACATTAAAAAAATACCTACCGAATTGAAAACCTCTTACTGTTTTGGTACATATAGTAATTCAGAAAATTATCAATTTAAATAAAATAAAAAATGCTGCAGTCTTGTAAGTGTTAAACCGTTTATCATTTCAGATGATCATGGCTTATGGGTGCGATTTATTAAAAGTTATAATCGTAACATTTTTCGTGCATGAGTATATCAATGTGGTAAGTACGTTAATGAAGTTTTCACGCAGACAGAAGAGGCAGTTTATTATGTTTATACTAGCCGACCTAGCAAACGTTGTTTTGCCAAATACATCCATAAATACAATAAAATAGTAGAGACCGTGATTTCTGTACATTTATAGAACAAAAATACCAAAAATCGAGTAGGGGTGATAAAAAAAGCTATGAACACAAAAACAGCATTTTATTTGTTGTTGTATGTCTGTCTTTTCACGATAATCTCCGAAAATACTGAACAGATTTTGTTCGCGAAGTTAGAATAAGATTATTTTTGACATTTAATCTTTGTTTTATTCATATTTTTGGCCCGAAAAAAAAGTTATGAACATTTAAAGATTTTAAAATTACTTATCTATATTTTCGACCAGTTTTGTTCAGCTTTCGTTCAGTTTAACATAAAAAGAGCCTTTAAAAACATATTCTTAGAAATTGTAATCATCACGCTATGTCCTCGGGGAGCTAAGCAGTCAATAACCATAACTTATTATAATATCGGGTATTTGATTCAAATGTCAACTGAATTCATAAACCCGGTACGATGACTGCCTTCCGAATGATTCGGTTTAATTTCAAACCCCTTTTTAAATTATTGGTAAATATTTTTAAATTTTTATGAACCTACTACTAATATTTGTTTGCTGGCCGAGACTTCGATTGTCTGTATGCTTAAAAATATGTGGAACAGGGTGCGCCGAAATACTGAAATTCCGGATACGAATGAACCTAATATTCTTATAACCTAATTAAATTGTGTAAAACGAATTCTGAACTAAACTTTTGGTAGTTCAAGTTTATATTCCATAGATGGCTTTATCTATTTGATCTCATTTTTTCAGTGATACGATTACAATATTTGTCAGCAGGAGCGCGCCTATATTTGCTAAGCTAAATATGATAAAGCTCAATAACACCCGTCTTTTGGAGGATTTAATGAATGCCACCGATGTTTCAATTAACGTAGCCACCTACTGGGCTAAAACAGTATAAAGTCTAAACCAATGACTCGTAAAAGAAGAAAAAATAATGAACATTTACAAGCCCGAAGCCAGGGGTCATACCATCCCCACCGTGTGTGCTCAGTTGCTCATGCCGGAAAGGACCAAGTGAGAGACCAGACAAAGAGGGACACACACACACGCGAGAGGCACACCGTTCGGAGACTTGAACAGTTTTCGGGTTTTCGAACGGTGTGCGTTTCAAAGGACGGAATCTTGCTCACTGGTCTCTGGTACGCGTCTGCTCATCAGACGTGACTATGAGGCCAGTGAGCAAGCAAGAGAGGAGGAAGAGAAGGGAGGAGATAGGGACCGCACCCTGAAAAGGAACAAAAATCATGAACACGACAAACGGTAAAAGACTACCCCAGGGCGGTACCACCTGCTCAGCAGTTGGAGAATCCGCCACGTCTCCTCTGGAGGCGTCATGCCCCTCGTATTCTGGGGGGGGCAACCTTTGTCATCCACTTGCCAATGGCAACAAGAGCCGAGGAGGCTCCCAATCTGAAGTGTCCTTTGAGGACTTAATAAATTTTAATTTTAATACGACTAACAAGGTGTCGGGCGAACGCAGCACGGAGGCTCCCTCCAAATTGTGGAGAAGGGGCTTGTCTGAGCGTCAGAGAGATGCGGGGTCAAACTCCGACTCTGCGTCTGGTGACAGCTCGGAGAGCCCTGGACACGAGGGAAGAGGGGCTGCTGCGGAAAACGCAAAGTTCTTTCGCAAGCGGCCCAGACCGGAGGACGACCGGGGGTCGTCTTCCAACGGAGAGATGGCCCCGGCCCGGAAAATTTCCACCAGAAGGCGGGGTAAGGGCCGAGAAGGAGGCAGGGGGAGGGGGCTCGCCTCCCAGGAGGTTGCCCAGCGTGCTGTAAGCCTTGCTGAGGAGGGGGAGTGCCACCCTGGAGCGAGCGGTCGGAGGCGAGACCTCTCGGCATCTTCGGGCGGTGTGCCGGACACCGGTGACGGCTCCAATGAAGGGCGTAAGGCCAGGTTTGTGCAGGTCGTGGAGGCTGCCGTCCGCGATGTGGCTTTGAAGAGGTCACAAGCCTCTAGAAACAAGGCCATGAGCGCGGCAGCGGCCTCCATTTTGGCGGCAGCGGAGGCCAACTTTCGTGAGGCCTCGTCGGACGAAATGTCCAAGTTGCGGGAGGAGGTCGCCCGCCTAGCGGCCGCCACGGAGCTTCTTCAAGAGGAGAATGAGAAGCTCCGAGCAGACCTGGCCGGGCTCCGAGGAGCTGGCTCAAAGGAGGTGCCACAAAGGGGGCGCAAGCACGGGCAAAGCCCGTCCATACCTGGGGAGAACCAGGTTTTGAACCAGGTACTGAACCTGGTGCGGCAGGAGCTGGCTCCCATCCGGGAACGATTCTCCGTCTTGGAGGGTATCGTCCTGCGCCCCCCCCTAGCGGCAAGCCAGACGGTCTCAGACCAGACAAAGTCGGCTTCTTACGCAGCCGCTGTAGCTGACAATTCGGGTCGGTCCAGCCAAGCCCACCGAGGTGCCGGACCAGCACCCGCGAAAGCAAAGAAAGGTGGGGCGGCTGCACAGGCGGCGAAGGCTCCAATGCCAGCGGTGCAACCGTTGCCCTCACCTCCAAATTCTCCTGCGGCCGAAGCCGGATGGCAAGTGGTCGGGGAGAAGAAGAAGGCAGGCAAGGCAGCCAGGCCAGCCAAGAAAAGGCAGAGGAGGCGGCAGCGCAAAGCGCGAAGCGTCGAGGCTAAGCTTCGCGCCCCAAGAACCGCAGGTGTAGTGATGAAGCTACAGCCAGACGCGGAGAAGAGGGGCGTGACGTATAGCCAAGTGATCTTGAAGGCAAAGGAAACGGTGAACCTTCAGGAGCTCGGCATTACTGGGGGCATTCGGCTCAGGGTGACTATGACTGGGGCCCGGATGCTGGAGATCCCCGGTGCTGCCAGTGGCCCGACCGCTGACGCTCTGGCTGAAAGGCTCAGAGCGTCCTTAAATGCGGACGAGGTCCGAGTGTCCAGGCCCACTAAGTGCGTTGACATACGCATTCTAGGCCTGGACGACTCCGTCACGGAGGAGGAGGTGGTGGCCGCCATCGTCAGGACTGGGGGGTGCTCTGCCGAGCAGGTGAAGGCAGGCACCATACGTCCTGACCACACGGGCATGCGAACCGTCGTGGTGAGCTGCCCCGTAACGGCGGCCAAGAAAATATCGGAGGGCCGAAGACTCCTGGTGGGCTGGGTATCTGCGCAGGTCAAACTGCTGGAACCCAGACCTCTGAGGTGCTTCCGCTGCCAAGTGGGCAACCACGTGGGAGTCCAGTGCACCTCGGAGGTGGACCGCAGCGATCTTTGTTTCCGCTGTGGTCAGCCCGGACACAAGGCCGGCTCGTGTAACGCCACGCCACACTGCGTTGTATGTGCTGCAGCTGGCAAGCCGGCCGATCACTGGGCTGGGGGCAAAGCCTGCGCTCCACCCGCCAAGCCCGAGGCCAGAAAGAAGCCCTCCACCACCGCCGTCCCTGCCGCTGCCGCCGCCACTGCTGTAGCCGCTGCCGCCACCAATACTGCCGTCACTGCCACCGCCGTCACTTCGGTTGCCGCGAGTGAGTCCCCACAAGGGACTCAGAAGGAGGCAGAAATGGAGTGTCAATAACGGCTCCATTACGCCTCCTCCAGGCGAACATCAACCACTGCGCCGCCGCTCAAGACCTGTTAGTCCAGAGCATGGCACAGTGGTTGATTAACATCGCCGTGGTTGCTGAGCCCTACTTTGTCCCGATCAGAGGTGACTGGGTGGAGGACCTAAACGGCTCAGTGGCCCTAATTTCGTCAGCCGCTACCGGTACCCCATCCCTCGAAAGCGTTAGGAGAGGACAAGGATGCGTAGCAGCACGGTTCGGGGAGATTATCGTGGTAGGAGTGTACTTCTCCCCGAATCGAACTCTCGCCGAGTTCCAAAACTCCCTTACGGAGTTGGGCGTCATCGTCACCGGGTGTCGTACCCTCCCCGTACTCGTTCTCGGGGACTTCAATGCTAAGCACTTAGCTTGGGGTTCCCGATATACGGATACGCGGGGCAGGATGGTGGAGGACTGGGCTCTGGAGACAGGCCTGGTCGTCCTAAACCGGGGTTCTGTCCCCACGTGTGTGCGGATGCAGGGGGAGTCCGTGGTGGACATTTCGTTCGCCAGCCCTGCTCTGTCACCGCGTGTCATTGACTGGCGCGTATTAGAGGAGGTGGAGACCTATTCCGATCACCGGTATATCCGGTTTGACGTCTCCACCCAGACCTCAACCTCGCCAGTCCGGCAGACCCCAAGCGGTCCACGGTGGGCGCTGAAGCACCTGGACCGGGAGCTCCTCTTGGAAGCTTCGATCGTGCAGGCCTGGGTGTCACATCCGGACAGGCCTGCTGAAATCAACGACGAAGCAGAGTGGTTCCGGGAGGCCATGTCCGATATCTGTGACGTGGCAATGCCCCGGGTTAAGCCAGGATGCGCCCGCCGCCAGGTGTACTGGTGGTCGCAAGAGCTGGCGACGCTGCGTCAGGCATGCGTTGTCGCACGGCGCCGGTACACTAGGCACCGCAGGCTCCGCATCCGCCCTCCGGATGCGCAAGTCAGAAAGGCGGAGCTGTACGAGGAGTACAAAGTGGCGAAGGCCGCCCTCCGAGCGGGAATCCTGCAGGCCAAAGATCTGGCTCGCAAGGAGATGCTGGAGTCTCTGAACGGGGACCCGTGGGGAAGACCCTACAAAATGGTGCGGAATAAGCTCCGCACCTGGGCCCCCCCGTTGACGCAGAGTCTCCGGCCCCAGCTGGTGGAGGACGTGGTGAGCGTTCTGTTCCCCTCGTGAGGGGAGCATACTCCCCCGCCTATGGCTCCGCCACCTGCGGTGCCCTATGCGGACTACACCGATGACGACGATGACGATGCTCCGGAGGTGACTGAGGTAGACCTGAGAGTGGCGGTTAATAGGCTGAAGGCCAAAAATACCGCCCCAGGACCCGACGGCTTACCTGGAAAAGCCTGGGTCCTGGCCTTGGAGGCTCTCGGGCCTCAACTAAGAGGGTTCCTAAGCGCATGCTTGGAGAGGGGCCAGTTCCCACTTCGTTGGAAGACGGGGAAACTGGTCTTCATTAAGAAGCCGGGGCGCCCTGCGGACTCTCCGTCCGCATACCGGCCCATCGTGCTGCTCGATGAGGTGGGCAAGCTCTTTGAAAGAGTAATTGCAAACCGCCTCGTCGAGCACCTAGTGAGGGTGGGGCCGGATCTGGCGGAGAACCAGTTCGGTTTCCGCACGGGCCGCTCGACGGTGGACGCCATCATGCGCGTGAGAGCCCTTTCGACGGGGGACGCGGTTTCCCGGGGCGGGGTCGTCTTGGCGGTGTCTCTGGACATTGCCAATGCCTTTAACACCCTGCCCTGGAGTTGCATTAGGGAGTCACTTCGGTATCACCGGGTGCCGACCTACCTCCGTCGCGTAGTCGAGGCTTACTTGACGGACAGAGCCGTCATCTACCCTGGTCACCTGGGAGAGTGGAACCGGCGAGAGATGTCGTGTGGTGTTCCACAGGGTTCCGTTGTGGGGCCGCTCCTGTGGGACATCGGCTACGACTGGGTGCTGCGCGCCGACCTCCCTTGCGGCGTCAGTATTGTCTGCTATGCTGACGATACGCTAGTCCTGGCGCAGGGACGGTCGCACCAGGCGGCGGCTGACGCTATGACACGCGGGGTTGCGATAGTCGTTGAGAGGATCCGGCAGTTGGGTCTCGTGGTGGCCCTTCACAAATCCGAAGCCATGTGCTTCCATGGTTCTCGGAACAGGCCACCATCTGGATCTCAAATAACGGTAGGAGGGGTTCACATCGATGTCGGGTCGACGATGACGTACCTGGGTCTCGTCCTTGACAGCCGGTGGAACTTCGTCGAACATTTCCGACGTTTGGCTCCCAGACTTGGGCGAGCCGGGGCTGCCTTCAAGCGGCTTCTGCCCAATCTAGGGGGTCCAAATACCTCCTGCCGGAGGCTTTACGCGGGGGTTGTGCGGTCCATGGCCCTTTATGGGGCGCCAGTGTGGGCGCCTACTTTGAGGAAGCGACCTGCCCGTTACCTTAACGCGTCTCAGAGGGTCATGGCTATCCGGTTGGCCCGGGGATACCGTACGGTCTCAGGCGAGGCGGCGAGCCTCCTTGCTGAACTTCCGCCATGGGATCTGGACGCGAGAGCCCTCGCGCACATTTACGAGTGGCGCGTGGAGGCGCAACGCCGCGCCGGGGCGAGACTCCTCTCCCGCGGCAAATGGCAGCAAGGCGGACGGAGCTCCGGCAGGATCTCATTGCGGTATGGAAACAGCGACTGTCGCAACCCAGCGCTGGGCACGCCACAATCCAGGCGATAAGTCCCCTCTTTGAGGAGTGGCTGGAGCGGCGCCACGGCGTCCTCACCTTCCGCCTGACGCAGGTACTCACCGGACACGGTTGTTTCGGGAGATACCTGTTTCGGATTCGGCGGGAGGACACGCCCGGGTGTCAACACTGTGAGGGTCACCCAGAGGACACGGTGGAGCATACGGTGGAGTTCTGTCCTGCTTGGGCGGAGCACCGCCGGGTCCTCGTCGAGGCGATCGGCGGCGGCGACCTCTCGCGACCGGCCTTGGTTCAATCTATGGTCCGGAGCGAGGAGGCATGGGAAGCGGTCACCTCCTTCTGCGAAGCAGTAATGCTAGCAAAGGAGGAGGCCGAACGGGTGAGAGAGAGGGAAACCTCACGTCCCAGTCGCCGCAACAGAAGGAGACGCCCCAGGCGTCGGGAGTCGCAGGGCGATTTCCGGCCGCCGTAGGCGCGGGCCTGCGGTCGGCGAGCAGTGGGTGGCTCGCCGTCTGATCGGAACTAGGCTCGGGTCGGCGGCGCGCTGCGATCCCAGCGCGCCTCATAGAGATGTCAGCATGGAGGACGGGGCCCGCTAGGGCAGGTGCCTGCTGGGGCTGCGGAATCTGTTCGAAAGGGGTGCCGTAGCCTTGGAACACAAAGGGCACCAGGAGGAACACGGATGGGTTTTAGTCAGTAAGAGTCTGACACTCCCTCTTGGAGTCATTTGATGATTTCCCATTATTAAAAAAAAAAAAAAAAAAAAAAAAGTGGTCATACCATAGCACCCGCGAGCAGGTGGCGAACCCCTATAATAAAGGAGTAGCAATAACAGTTGAATTATCTCGGTTAATCGGCTGTCTAACTGGGTTTTAAAAATTAAACATCGTTATGATTTACGTTCCTGGGCGGGAAGTCTCGATATACTCACCAATCGCCTAGCGACCTAATTCGTTAAAGTCACTCGATCACAGTCAATCTTGAACGCATTCCACAATGGAATCCATGGATCGCGGTCGAAATTTATGTGTGGCCTTAGGACTTAACGACCAAATTCAATCGCTACGCGATCGGTAGCTATGTCGAGACTGCGGGCCCTGGTTTGAAATAAATAAAGTAGTTTCTTAACTTCGTGGTTTGAATAATTTAGCACAATATAATGTCAACACTTTAAAGTTCAAATATGCAAACATATGGTCTTCTTTCTGGTCCGACGCCATAAAGAGAATGTTGGAGGTAGCATTACATAGCGATTCACACTGCAGAAGATCGAATGGCTTGGAGACATGTCGTATGTGGTCGCGATCTTCAGTAGTGAGGGAACGACGAAAAAGAAAAAAAAGGCCACTCACATGACCATAATTATACGAATACTGTTAAAAATTGCTGACGACACACACCATAATCAAGATTGTGGTTAGTTTGTCTTAGAAGATAGCCTGTGTCGTCCTGTTGCTTCAGCATTAATTCATTTCTTCTGTGTACGGGATACCCACCGACCAAGCAGCAACCATCAATATGCATAATATTGACGGCCATTGAAGAAAGGTACACAACATCCGAATAATTTTTATGATTTTTATTCACATTGTATTTAATTTCAAACAAATTTTGCAAAGGCACTCGGATGAAAGTCATATATAATATCCAACTAACAGTTACAGTAGCTGAAATAAGATTTAAGTTGATTGCTCTGGTATTTTGCTCCGGTGTCGTTATGATCATTTAAATTTTTGTACATGATTTTGCCTGAGATCAACTAAACTTGATGAGAACCAATGATCGCGGGATACAAATTGCAGGCAGTCAATCCTATGCACGCAACTAACTAAACGACTTGTCAGCCTAAGTAATATCTCCCGAATAATAATAGGTATTATCACGGGTCATTAATAATAATAAAAAATAATAAAGCCTTTTATTTCCGAAATTTACAATTAGTTGAACACAAAATAAAATAAATTTAAACAAATGCAAAAAAAAATTAAAGTAAATTTTAAGTGCACATTATTAATTTCACAAAATGTCTCTTACGGCAAAGGCCTCCTCCAACTCTTTCCACTGATTTCTATCAGCCGCTACTCTCATCCAAAGGGGTCCCAAGGTTAGTTTTAAATCATCTTCCCATCTTTTGGCTTTTCGACCTCGCTTCTTAACGCTATCCCTGGGATACCAAACTGACACTTCTTTACTCCATTTTTCCTTTTTGCAGCGGAGCATATGTCCAGTCCACCGCCATTTAAGTTGGTCAATGCGTGACAGGATGTCTGTTAATTTTGTTTTCTGCCTGATGTTTACACTTTTGACTTTGTCCATTAGCTTGAAACCTAGCATGCTTCTTTGACATCTTGTTAGTTTGTCCTTGTGGTATTTCGTCAAAGCCCAGGTTTCACAGCCATATGTAATGCAGGGTAGGATGCAGGTATCGAAAGTCTTCTTTTTGATCTTCATGCCCAATTCCTTGCTTTTCATGACCTCCTTCAAGGCCCAGTAATTTTTCCACCCAGTGGAAATTCTTTTGTCTACTTCTTTAGTCATTTGATGATTTGGCGATATTATCTGACCCAAGTATATATATTCCTATACATACTCTAATTTCTGTCCGTTGAAGGTTATGTCTGTGGGTGTTGAGTTTTTCATCATTTTAGTTTTGTCTGTGTTTATTTCTAAGCCTACTTCTCTACTTCTGTCTACTAGTGTCTGTATCATGGATTCCAGAAATAGTGGGTCACGGGTCATTGCCCCCTAAAAAACATTTCTAAAACAAAAGCGCCATAATCAGTCCAATTTACAGAGGTTGCTTCGACGCCGATAAATCAGTCACCCACTTCATGCTGGAAATGAGGCCGTTGCTTTCCAACGTGAACAAATTCTCGGAACGTTGAGGTCGCTCCGCAAAACCTGTGGTTTTGCGTTTTGCGGACCGCGTTTTGTGGGCGGAGCTGGACTGGCTAACTTAGAACACTTACACGCAATGGACCGAATGGATGTCTAAGTGCGGATACGAAGTACGAAGTATCTACTCTACTATACACCATCCGTTGCGGGGATAATAGATGGGTTGGTATACCCATGTAATCTAGATAGAATGACAGCTCATTTTGCGCAAACGTTTCAAAAGTTATCCTTTGAAACCTTTCGCTGATGCTAGTTGTAGTAAAGTACATTCCTTTTCCTAAAATTACGCAATCTTCTCAAAGATGCAGCAGATGCGGATAGCTTGCGACTTACTTCCTGTAGGTGGGCAGTCCACGAGAAGTTCTTGTCTAAAAAATCCCCTAATTCTTTATTTTCTCACTAAAAAGAATAAGAGATTTGTCAAAAAAAACTTAGGGTAAAGTCGTCCAGTCAATCCTTGAGACTGTCCTTGAATTGCCCACCACTAAACCTGGGTCTTTATGGGGTTCACCGTAAGCTCCAGTCGCATATACAGGCCAGATCACGGTTTAGGGTCAAAATAGCCTCAGACAGAATTCCAAGAGGAGCTTGTGTGTAAATCTGAAGATCGTCTGCATAAGAGGTAGGAAGAAGTTAATTCGTTGGAGATAGAATTAATCAACACTGCGAAAAGTAAAGGAGACAAAACGCCACCCTGTGGTACCCCAGCAGAGTACTACATCAGGAAAACAAGGTCTCTCCGATGCTATTACGTTACCGACGACAGAACAGGTAACTACGAAACCAGTCAATTACTGATGGAAATATGTTAATAGAGCTAAAAATTCCTAGGAGAACTTCGTAATCCACAGTATTAAACGCATTATTGAAATCCAGTAGAGCCAAAACCGTTAAATTACCCATTTCCATTGCTGACCTTATATCCTCCGTAATGTTTTTTTTTTTTTTTTACGGATGGGAAATCATCAAATGACTCCTTCCGCTCTGGGCGAGGCGGAAGGGAGTGTCAGACTCTTACTGACTAAAACCCATCCGTGCTCCTCCCAATGCCCTTTGCGTTCCAGGGCTGCGGCGTCTCTTTCGAACGGATTCCGCACCCCGGCAGGCACTGGCCCTAGCGGGCCCCGTCTCCCATGCTGACATCTCCTTGAGGCACGCGTGGAACACAACACGCCGCCGACTCGGACCTGGTTCTGATCGGACGGCGAGCCACCCAATGCTCGCCGTCCGCAGGCCCGCGCCTACGGTGGCCGGAAATCGCCTTGCGACTCCCGACGCCTGGGGCGTCTTCTTCTGTTGCGGCGGCTGGGTCGTGAGGTTTCCCTCTCTCTCACACGTTCGGCATCCTCCTTCGCTAGCATTACTGTTTCGCAGAAGGAGGTGACCGCTTCCCATGCCTCTTCGCTCTGGGCCATAGATTATACTAGGGCCGGTCGCGAGAGGTCGCCGCCGCCGATCGCCTCAACAAGGACCCGGCGGTTCTCCACCCAAGCAGGGCAGACCTCCACCGTATGCTCCACCGTGTCCTACGGGCGATCCTCGCAGTGTTGACACCCGGGCGTATCCTCCCGCCGAATCCGAAACAGGTATCTCCCGAAACAACCGTGTCCGAAACGCCGTGGCGCCGCTCCAGCCACTCCTCAAAGAGGGGACTAATTGCCTGGATTGTGGCATGCCCAGCGCTGGGTTGCGACAGTCGCTGTCTCCATACCGCCATGAGATCCTGCCGGAGCTCCGTCTGCCTTGCTGCAATTTGCCGCGGCAGAGGAGTCTCGCCTTGGCGTTGCGCCTCCACGCGCCACTCGTAAATGAGCGCGAGGGCTCTCGCCTCCAGATCCCATGGTGGCAGTCCAGCAAGAAGGCTCGCCGCCTCGCCAGAGACCGTGCGGTATCCCCGGGCCAGCCGGATGGCCATGACTCTCTGGGACGCGTTGAGGTAACGGGCAAGTCGCTTCCTCAAAGTAGGCGCCCAAACAGGCGCCCCATAAAGGGCCATGGACCGCACAACCCCCGCGTAAAGCCTCCGGCAGGAGCCGTTTGGTCCCCCTAGATTGGGCAAAAGCCGCTTGAAGGCAGCTCCGGCCCGCCCCAGTCTGGGAGCCAAACGTCGGAAATGCTCGACGAAGTTCCACCGGCTATCGAGGACGAGACCCAGGTATGTCATCGTCGACCCGACCTCGATGTGAACTCCTCCTACCATTATTTGGGATCCCGATGAGCCCGAAAAACCAAATGGAGAATAACTGGGAGTCGGAAGTAATGAAAGCTGATTCAACGTATATAACTTTATTGTCCTATCGAAACTGGACGAAGCAGTAAAATGATTATTCATAGCATCGATGTCTATATCTTTAGGGATAGTTTATTGGTGGGTCTTACCGACTCCCAATAGCCTAATTACTCCAGACCTAGTTATTCCAGACTATAGTTTACTTCTGTGCCAAATGCCATGAAGGATCTTCAAGCGTTCTGACGAGAAAAAGTAAATCGTCCATCCACCCTCACAAACTTTCGCAATTCATTTATAATACATATGTCGGGGTACGTAGCAAGGTGTCGGTGTTTTTGAGGAGAAACAAATGTTTATGTTGAACACTATTTATTGAATCACTCTCAAATTGTTCTTAATGTTAAAATGTTAAATGAAATGTTGATGAATGTTAGAATACACCCGGCTAACGCGGTAGACCAAAGTGCACTGACCCTAAGTCAACTTAAAAGTAATAATTGTGTTTAATAAAGAAATAAAATTAGGTCAACGCGTCACGACGGTATTGCTAACTAAGGTGTTCGGTGAAAACACCGAACATACTCCGGGCTCCGAAAGATAGGGATGCTGTGATAAAACAATTTTATGTTAGTAAAATAATGGAATGATCATGATAATGACGTTTACAAGGTGATAACAAGACAACTTAAGATTAAAATGTTAATAGAACAAAAATTATATTTGAACTAAAAGTAAGAGCTTATTGTTCCTAAGGGTCGCGAGGACACGCCCTATCCATCTTTGTAATGTTTACTTTACTATGTGTCGCACTAAAATTACGTTCACTTATGTTTGCTGCGCACTAGCACTAACACTGTTGACGTTCACATCACTACCACTTCTGGTGGGTTGAAGCTCCATGTCCGATGTGATGTGGACGCGGCGCGCTCGCCTCCGCAGCCACCTGTACAGCAGCGCTCCCGCCGCCAGCGCCAGCGCGCCGACCAGGATGTAGCTCACGGCATACTGATGGATGTCATGAGGGGATAATGTTTGATCGATCTTCACTTGGCTGTTTTTCATGTCATCGATCCGTTGGTGTAGTTTTTTGAAGGTGTACTCCATTTCGCCAAAGTCCGTAACGTCTGCTTCTTGCGTATTATGGAGAGGCATAGTGCTGTTGATAATTAAGTTTAATTGATCCATCTCAGGTATAAATAGGTCCGGGCTCTTATCTAATTTATTTTTGTTTAGATTATGACTGTTCAGAGTGAAGTCCTGACCCTTCAACAGGCAACCTGGTTCCATATAAATGACCCCAGCTTTGCTCAATTGTATCTTATCTATCTGTTCACCGCAGATTACTTTGACGGTCTGTTTGTTGCAGCAATGGTACAGGAATAGTGACGGGTTTGCAAGCGATGTCCATTGGTTTTTACACTTGGTCCTCCGTACCTTGCAAGTATCTGTGTCTCGGTCAAGATCACAAAAGTTGTTTTCATTCCCGAGATGGTATATCGGCTTTTTCCAATCGCACATATACATGTCATCTTCCTGTTTGCATAATGCGAGTTCTTCCGGCGTAATGGTTAGATATAAGTCTCTTTTGAGATCTGTAGCGACGTATTCTGAAGACGGGATGAGCTCTAACATACTGTAGTTCGTCTGATGTAGTATAGGATAGATCCTGTACAACTTGAATCGGTCTCTACTGATAAGAGGGAATGTTATTTGGAAGAGAAAGTATTGGTCAGTTATTCGTGCTTTAATGCTTATCAGAGAATACAGTTTTCGTATCTCGTGCGGTTCAATGGGCAATGTTAGATCCTCGGATAAATGTCCAGAGATAACGTTTAGCTCTTTTTGGAGCTGTTCAGGGGTAAGCAGATGAATGTTAAACTGTCCATGGTGGACATTGGTTAAAATGTCAATTAAAATATCTTGAGTTCTTTTAAGGTTATGGAGTAAGTTGCTAGCTGTTAAGGCTGTCATGGTAAATTCTTGAAGTAGGGATATGTTGTTTATCTCTTGTTGTAATTTGTTTGAGATCTTATCTAGCGTAATCAGGTGTTGGTTGATTATTTTATGTTGTTTTGCCATGATTTCTTCTGTTCTTTTCAACAAATTGTACTCGGATTCGACAATTGATGTCTGATTCTTCCATAAACTGGCTAAATGTTTTTCGTTTTGTTGTATCATGTTGATGTCTCGGCTGTATTTTTCCGCGAATTGTTCGTCTAATACGCCGAATAGGAAATTTGCAATGTTTCCAACTGCATTAATAAGTCCCCGCCGCCGTCTGGAGTGTCCGCTTACGTGTTGCGTCATCAGGAGTTCATTGTAGTATTTTAGTTCATTACGCTCATGGATCAGTTGAGGGACGATCATGTTACACTGTTCGCTACCTGTTGTTTTGCATGTTTTATCCAGATATGATGTAACTTTTTCAAACGCCTTCATACCTTCCCAATACGGAGACATGTTATAGAATACAACTAGGACCCAACTGTCTTTTACGAGACTAATTCTGGATATTGGGTCAAAGTAGAAAGATTGGCTTACGTTTAATGTTGTTAGGTTATAGCTGCAATTTGCCATACTGCAGATTGACATAAAAACGGTTAATGCCATGGCGACACACGATAACTTTCCAGGTGTCGCCTTTCTTGTTCCTTTTCTGTTCTTCTGGGTCTCAGAGCCCTGTTCAGATGGTCTGTCTGTTTCATTTGAACTGTTTTGTTTGCCATCTGTTTTGACTTCTACAGGCAATAAAGAAAGTTTGACTACTGGTCGTTTTATGATGCCATTTTTCGTCTTCAACGACACCACCCTGACGTAACCATCGTTACCGGGATGTAGTTCTATCACTATAATCCACCGACCAGCTGGAATGTTATCCTCATGCACTACCACCATGTTGCCTATTTTTAAGTTTTCCTGAGGTTTACACCACTTTTCTCTCGCTGTTAACTGGCTCATTCATTCATTCCTCCATTTTTGCCAAATCTGTTTAAAAATGTTTGTTGTTAAATGCCATCTGGTTCTAGCATCCTCTTTCGTCTCAATCACTGTTAAATCGGATCTTCCCGTTAAAAAATGTGCCGGTGATAAATAATCCAGATCCTCAATGTTTTCCGTGAGCGAACATAACGGTCTCGAGTTCAAACACGCTTCTAGTTGTGTTAGTACAGTTGTGAACTCTTCGAACGTTAGTCTTTGTTCACCAACTACTCTTTTCAGGTGGAACTTCAGACTGCGGACGGCTCTTTCCCACAGACCGCCTGCGCTCGGCCAAGATGGCGCGTTGAAATGCCATTGTATGTTCATTTCAGCGATTTCTGCCTGACAACTATCTCCGAAAACTTGTTCTAATTGAGTGTAGTCCTCTTGCAGCAACCTATTAGCTCCGATAAAATTAGTTCCTTGGTCACTATACAAGTGATGTGGTGTTCCTCTCCTGGCCGCCATTCTCTTAAGTGCAGCTAAAAATGCTGAACTGGTAAGTTCAGACACCAATTCCAAATGAACGGCTTTCGTGACCATGCATATGAATACTGCCACGTAGCCTTTCAGTGTTCTAACCCCACTCCTCTTGTTTGCCTTAATGTTCACAAAACCGGTGTAGTCCACCCCAGTATGGTAGAATGGTGAAGCAGGGTTGGTTCTAGCTGCGGGAAGGTCACCCATCAATTGATATTGCTTCCTTGCTTCATACTTCCGGCAAGTTACACAATTTCTTAACTGTTTTTTGGTCGTACTGTATCCGCTTGATAACAATACTGGATGTATTGTTGTCTGAGAACCGTTAAAGTCAGCCGAGGACCCCCATGGAATGTTAACTGATGAGCTTCTTCTATGAGTAGTTCCGCTAATCGACTTTTGTTAGGGATTATTTTCGGATGTTTCATCTCGTCGCTCATGGACGCGTTCCTTAAACGTCCTCCCACTCGGAGAAAGCCGCTTTTATCGAGGAAAGGGTTTAAATTTAATAGTTTGCTGTTTGATGAAACATTTCCATTTTTGTTTAGCATTTCTATATCTGACGTAAATGCTGTACTTTGCACTCGTTTTATAATAGTTGATTTTGCTTTTCGCAGTTCTAGTAATATTAGGTACTTCGGTAAATGTTTTAACTGACGCACGGGTCGATCTTCAAGGTTAAGCAACGCTTGCCTAGGTTGGTCCATGGATGGGTGACCATCTTAACATACCGAGTTTCCTCCGTGCCTCGGAAAGCACGTTAAGCCGTTGGTCCCGGCTGTCATTTGTAGATCTTTGGCAGTCGTTACGGATAGTTAGAAGCCAGTAAATCTGACTCCAGTCTTGCCATGAAGTACCGTGTTACCCAGTTAATGGGTTGTGGAGGTCTGGTAGGCAGCCGCTCCTCGTAAAATACTGGTATTCAGCTAAATCTGGCTTGACTGGAAGCCGACCCCAATATAGTTGGGAAAAGGCTAGGCTGATGAATAAATTATCTATTATGCTATTATTGTTAGTGTCTTGAACAATGTTTACCAGCTTCATCCTTTTCATCTCTTCGTCTGTTTGGTAAATAGGCTGTTTTTGTTCTTTTTCTACGTCATAGGAGGCTAGCCATGCTGGTCCCTTCCACCATAAAGGATGTTGTAGTAGTTGGGGCGCTGTTAAACCTCGGCTGGCACAGGCAGCCGGGTTGTCTCCCGATTTCACATATCGCCAGCAGTTTTCCGGCATTATTTGTTTTATAGCGTTGACTCTATTAGCAACGAATGGTTTCCAACGAGCTGAATCACCTTGTAGCCACCCTATGACCACCATAGAGTCACACCATCCATAAATTTCTAACGGACAACTTATACTCTGTTTGATTTTGTTGATGAGCTTAGATAGTAGGTGAGCACCGCAGAGCTCCATTCGTGGCAATGTTACGCTCTTTTTACTTGGTACAAGTTTTGATTTTGCTGCAACTATTACTGTTTCTCGTTGGTGTTTGGTTCGCGCGTAGACCACACACGCATAGGCGTCAATGGACGAGTCGCAATAGCCGTGCAATTCGATGACGTCATTCTCGTTGCATAATATCCATCGAGGAATCTTACAATGTTTAATGTTATCAATTTCCGTAGTTAATTTGATCCATGCATTATGTATTTCCTCTGACACTTTATCATCCCACTGTAGGTCTTGTTTCCATACCTTTTGAAATAATAATTTTATTTTCGTGGATAGGGGTGTCAGCCAACCAAGTGGATCATATAACTTTGATATGTCGGATAGTAAGCTCCTTTTAGTTGGTTTCGATGTTGTTTGGGAAAACTCGCAGCGGAATGTAAATTGATCTCCTATTGGGTTCCAGCACAAACCTAAGGTTTTCAACATGTCATCATTTTTGAAGCTATAAACGAATCCTTCTTGACTTGTTGGTATGTTCCCCAATAATTCCTGGCTGTTGGATGACCACTTTCGAAGATTAAATCCTCCTGATTTCAAGAGCTGAATAAGATCATCTATCGATTTTTTACCCTGTTCTATGTTGTAGCAGCCGTGTAACAGATCATCCATATAAAAACTGTTTTCCAGGACAGCAGCCGCTTTTGGAAACTTGCATCGCTCATCCGCCGCCAACTGTTTTAACGTCATGATTGCTAAAAACGGTGCGGCTTTTGTCCCGTATGTTACCGTATTCAGTTGATAGACTTGAATAGATTGTGTTGATGACTCACGCCAAACTATTTTTTGTAGATGTTGATCAATGGTGTTAACTAAGATTTGGCGGTACATCTTCTCGATATCCGCTGTGAAGGCAATGGGATATTGTCTCCATTGAAGTAGTAACGCCTGTAGATCTTTTTGTAAGTTGGGCCCTTTGAGCATGACGTCATTCAAGCTGTATTTAGTGGATGTTTTTGCGGATGCGTTGAAGACCACACGAAGCTTTGTTGTTCAAGATTCTTCTCTCTGCACGCCGTGATGAGGCAAGAAGCATTCGAGTGTTGTGTTATTGTTTTTCTGTTCCGGTTTCATGTGGTTCAACGCAGCATATTCTTTCATGAAGTCCTTGTATTTTTGGGCTAATGTTGGTTGTTTTTCTAAGCGGCGTTCCAAATTCTTTAGCTGAGCAATTGCCATTGGTTTGGAAGACCCCAAATTAATGCTGTTTTAGTTCTTCTTTCAGTGGTATCCTGACTTCATAGCGACCCTCACTGTTTCTTTTTGTAGTTTTTGTGTAGAAGTCCATGCATTCCTGATCTTCTACGGATAAGTTTGTAGGTTCTGAAATCTCCTCAACTTCCCAAAATTTCTGAATCTCTTCAATGTTGTTTAAAGCCACGTTACAGTGGTACGTCTTTACGTTATCGCACAGTAACCATCCCAGCTGTGTCTGTTGAGCCATCGGCTGTTGGGCATGTTCTCCTTTAATAATTCCGCCTAGCATAATGTTAGCATAAATGTCCGCCCCGAAAAGCAAATCAACTGGTCGACTTTTGTAGAATTCCGGGTCAGCTAAATTAATGTTTTTTATGTAAGTCCAATTTGGTTTAGGGAATGTTTTGTTTGGCAGACTTTTGATGAGTTCGTTCATGATAAGCACATCAGATACGAATTCAAAGTTGTTGTACATTGTCATGTTGATGATAGACATTCAATGTTTATCATCCCTTTGGAATTGTTTTCCTTTTGCCCTACTACTTTGCATCGTCGTCTCTTGATACCTAATATTTGAGTGGCTCTCTCAGTTATTAAGGATATCTGGGACCCTTGATCGATCAAAGCGCGCATGGTTTGGTAAGTTCCATCCACACTTTTGACCTTTATCAGAGCAGTCGCTAGCAATATCTCCGCCTTTTCTCCTTGAGAAGCATTCGCGGTGCCCGTCACGGGTTCATTGCGCTTTGCGTTTTGTTTCTCAATGTTGTTGCCGCTTGACGACAGCGTTGATGCATTTGCTAATTTCCCAAAAGCGTCATGTAAAATGGTGTTATGTTGATCTTTGTATTTTCGGCATGTTAAGTTGGATGTGCATTGATTTCCGAAATGGCTAAATAAACAGTTTGTACAAAGTTTTAATTTGGTTGCAGTTTTTAGCCTTTGGTCGTCACTCATTTTTAAATATATTTTGCAATTATAAATGCCATGTTGGTTTTCGCAAAGAGGGCATTTTATGTTTGACGCGTGCATCGATTTCGCAACTGTTCTATTTCCGTTGCTTTTGTTGTTCGAATTATTGTAATTATTTTTCTTAGTGTTCGATGTTGAAATTGAATGATTGTTTTGATGAGATGAAGCCTTTGAGGGCACACTATCTTTACGGCGAACTGTTTCCAGGGATGTAAATTTTGTTTCCAAAAAGTCTAAGAACTCTGCGAGAACCGGTAGCTCTTTCGAGTTCTTCAGGGACTCTATGTAGTCCGTGTATGTTTCTGTATCTAGTTTTTGACCAAGAACATGTACGATCATTGGATCCCACGATGTGGTGTCAACTCCCAAGTTTTTAATGGCGTTAAGACATTCCAGCGTGGTATCATGCATTCGCTTAATTTGCTGTAGGGACTGCTGTTGTATGTTTGGCAGGCCTAGCAAAATATTCATATGAGACGAGAATATTAGTTTTTTTGTTGTCATACCTGTTGGTGAGAATATTCCAGCACACCAAATAGTTATCAGTACTTATCGGTAGATGTTGAATAAGTTTCTCAGCTTCTCCACGAACCTTAACCTTTAAATACTGCATCTTTTGGCCGCTTGATAATGAGGGGTTGTTATGTATAACCTCCGTAAATAGATCTCTAAACGATACCCATTGGTTGTAGTTTCCGTTGAAGTTCGGTATCTCCAGTTGGGGTGTTGATTTTTCCCTGTGTGCTACTGACCACATTTTCGTGTTAATAGCCCGTTTCAGGTTGTCGAATTTTTTCTCATACTTATCGTACATGTTGCTGTATTGTTCGTTCTCTCCCTCTAATTCGATCTCGATGTCCCAATGTAGTAGGTCGATAGCTGACCATCTAGCCTGTAGTGACCTCAATACGTCCTCGAATTCCCACTTATCTGAGATAGAGTCCACATCTATGTTTGCAGTTGTACGCACAAAGGCTTTAAAATTGCCATACTGTTTTTTCAACAAATGGTCTATCTTGCTGTTTGGTTCCCTGTTCGCCTTGTGAGCTGGTGGGTCACTAAGCTGCCTTGAGAAACTCGGTCCCTCCTCCTCTTCTATTTCCCCTTCGGCACGCCTAGTCGACGCCGATGGTGTTCTGTCTCGAGCCGTTGTTTGCTCACTTGTTGCAAGAATTCCAGTTTTGAAGATCCGCTGATACTGTTGGTTGATCAACGTCTTGGTTGACTCATACACCGTCCTGGTTTTCTCGTACTCTCGGCCGATAAAATAAGGATCAGTTTGACTTACCTCCCCTTCAATTCGTTCATGATAAATTTGGTAATCATTCCAATAACTCTCCAAAGTGTTAAGCTTCCGCTTAAAGTAATCTACTGTTTTCCTATCAGCACTATTCTTCTTTAAATTAATGCCAAGTTGTATGATGCTATCATAGATCATTGATTGCGTTTCGATGAGTTCTGCCATTGTTATAGGATGTTAAAATGCAGCCCTTACAGACTATAAATAAGGAAATTTATTACTTGTATTCTGCGTTGTTAGTACTCAGCCTCTGCTGCTACTGCACTGCTCTGCTCCAATGTTTGCTCCGACAGCCGCACGACGTACACACACTGTTTGTTACGATAGTTCAGACCTCGCACACCGATATTTCCGAATTTCCGAAATTACGCGACGCGTGATCCGGCTCGAAGGACCAAATTATGTCGGGGTACGTAGTAAGGTGTCGGTGTTTTTGAGGAGAAACAAATGTTTATGTTGAACACTATTTATTGAATCACTCTCAAACTGTTCTTAAAGTTAAAATGTTAAATGAAATGTTGATGAATGTTAGAATACACCCGGCTAACGCGGTAGACCAAAGTGCACTGACTCTAAGTCAACTTAAAAGTAATAATTGTGTTTAATAAAGAAATAAAATTAGGTCAACGCGTCACGACGGTATTGCTAACTAAGGTGTTCGGTGAAAACACCGAACAACATATTAGTAGAATAAATTAAGTAGTAAGAGGAAGTAGGAAATATAATAGGAGGTATTGGTTTTGGGAGTTTTACTTTTACTGTTGACTCTACCAAAACTGTTTTATATAACTAAATTTATATAATTGTTTTAAACAGCTGTTTCCCGTGACTTCTTTCGCGAGTAAGTCAGTGTTGTCGCTAGGTAAGTTCTCTAAGATAAGATCTATACAAACAATCAGGGAGCGTAGGGCATTGGCGGCCCGAGGTAACATGTTGGCCCGAAGATTCGCTCGGTGTAGCAACCAAGTGAAAGTCACACTTTTTAAGGCATATTGCCAGTGCTTCTACACGGGTAATCTTTGGGTCAATTATACCAAAAGATCGCTGGATGACCTAGTTACGCGTGCAATATAATAACATTTTTAGGATGCTGTTGGGACTGCCACGATGGTGCAGCGTTTCTGATATGTTTGCGCAAAACCGAACCGACGGCTTCCACGCCGTCATTCGCAAAAAAAACCGCGTCGCTATTGTCAAGATTGCGGGCGAGTAACAACAGCATACTAAAGACTGTGGCGGAGAGTATCGACTCTCCGATTATTAAAAGTTTTGTGAGAAAGACAATCACTCAACATTAGTTTAGGGATATCTTTTTCACATTCCTATTTATTCTATTCTGTCTTCTTGTCTGTTTTATTTTGGCTACTAGCACTAGTAATAGGTTATAATATTGTTTACTAACACGCTGGATCATTGTTGTCCGAAAATAAAGAATTATTATTATTATTAACTAGTAAAGCTTGACTCCGCCCAGATTAGGTAGTGTTGAAAGGATGTTTTTTAGGGGGCCGTAATTATATCTTTTTTTATTTATTCGGAGAGTATTTCTACTTGAGCTGAGAATTCATTTAGTTAGTCCCGTGTATAGGCTTAAAGTTTCCAGTTTAGAATACCTGCAATTTGTAGCCCATGACCATTTGTTGTCACAAAGTTCAGTTGATCTCAGGCAAATGCATGTACGAAACTATGGAAAAGATAGGAGGGGGAGTGGGTACGGATCCACAACTACCATCTCAGAACCTCTGTTTGTTTTGTTTGCTGTCTTTGCAAAGTTTTATAGATATTAAATACCTAAATAGAAATCATACAACTTAATCGGATGTGTATAATTATTATTCATGGCCGTTTTCATGGAAATCTTTATATTCTCCGGAAATTGACAATATTATGCGGATTGATGGTTGATGCTTGGTCGGTGGGTTCCCGTACACATAGCCGAAGAAATGAGTTCATGCTGTTAAGCAAAAGGATACCTAGCACAGTCTACCTTCTAAAATAGGCCCAGTATTGGGCAACTTTATCAAAGCTTAGCAAGTATAAGCGCGCCTGTTGACCGATTCAAAAACTGAGATCGAATGCATATCTATAGAATATGTAGTTGAATAATTAAAATATAAGTTCGGAATTTGTTTAAATTTTTGTTAATAGGAATATTAGGTACACTCAAAACGATATTTTTTAAGGTTAGTAAAACTAATAAATTATAAAATACATAAAAATTTTTTTGAGCTGTTGATAGTAATTATGTCCGTCAATAGATAGCTATTACTATCTGGTTTATGTGTAATCTTATCTACATTGGTTTTGTTCTTTTTCAACGGGATGCAAACCAGACAGAATATAGATTAAGAGAAAATAGGTTTTGTTACTTATACTTTAACAGTCTGGCAAATTATACTTGGCATGCTTGTATAAAAATGCTAATAAAATATCCAAATAAAACAATAATATGTTGCGAATATTTGAAAATATTAGGTAAAGTAGGAATTATAAAAGTAAGGCAATGCATGCGTTATATAAATAAAATCCAAAAAACGAACCCATACCACCTTTTCGCCAGGCAGTCTTTTAACCGAAGGTCTATGGCAACTGTTCAATTGACATTAGCCTATCTTATATAAAAAGGTTAGGCTTCTTGGGCGCGCGGTGAGCGACTGATGCAGCGGCACATTAAGCTGCGTCAGTCGCAGTTGCGCGAGGTCCTGGTGGCGGAATGGCGGGACAGGCACTCACGCCCTTCCGCCGGCCTCGGCACTATTGAGGCCATCCGGCCAGTGCTCGACCTGTGGCTCGGGAGAAGGCACGGCTCCTTGTCGTTTCGGGTGACGCAGGTCCTCTCGGGGCTTGGCTGCTTCGGGAAGTTCCTGTGTCGCATAGGCAGGGAGCCGGACGCTCAGTGTCACCACTGCGTCGACTGTCGGGAGGCTACGGCGCGGCATACGCTGGCAGAGTGTGCCGCTTGGGAGGAGCCGCGCCGTGCCCTAATATCTATGGTAGGCAGTGATCTCTCGCTGCCGACCGTAGAACGTACTATGGTCGACGGCGAGGAGTCCTAGGACGCGGTGGTTTCCTTCTGCGAAATACGAGTAGTCATCGCGCAGAAGGAGGCTGCGGAAAGGGAGAGGGAGATTTCGACCTCTCTCCCGGCCCGCAGCAGGCGCACCGGGCGTCGGAGGAGGGCATACGCTGCCCTCTTCCGGCCGGCACTGGGTCTGGAAACTGGGTCCAGGGGCGGCGGTCTCACTCCCCCGCTGGCCCGAGGTGACCCGCAGAGGCGGGCCGGCACCAGTCGGGGATCGCGGAAAGCCAATTAAGTTCTCGCGATCCCCGGCGTCGGTGAGAGATGGAACACCGGGGTGGTTTTAGTCAGTAAGAGTCTGACAGACCCCTCCGCGCGCCCCAGGGTGGAGGACATCCATGAGGATTTCCCCCCGTTATAAAAAAAAAAAAGGTTAGGCTTCTTTCTTTACATTTTTTAACTCAACATATTTTTTTCCGTTTTCGTTTAATTAATTCTTGTCTTAAAAGAGCATAGCTAATTAAATCATTTTCACAAAACAAACAACCAAAAACGAGTGGGCAATTTTTATGGGATCCCATAATCAGATTCTAACTTGGTGAGAATGGGACCAATAGAGAAGTTTAAACCTTTCAGAAGAAATAAGAATTTTTCAAATCGGTTCATAACTGACGGAGTTATGAAGTTTCTGAGGAATATCGGACAGGTAATGAAACCACGACTGGACTAAAGGGCGTATATTCGCAGACTGGCTGACGGTTGCACAATACATAGAACATAAGACAAGTACCTCCTATTTACAAATATCACACCTCCACCACTATACTAGAATTAGGGTAACTGGTCTTGACTTATAATTAACAGGTTGTTCCAAAAGAAATAATTACACTTTAAGGGAACTTACAATACTTACTAAGTTTTATAATTTATTTGCGACAACAATGGTAAACAATGGATAGAACTGCCAAATAAAATATATATCTTAATCACTAAACTTACTTAAACTAGGTATTCTTATGAACTAACTTATTCTATCCTAAATCTCTCCACTGGTTTCCGCGTCCGCCTAGAATAACGACTCACCGGTGACAGAGATGGCGATAGTACGTTAGGTGAGGAATGTTCAGAAGGAACGTCGGCTTGATCGCCCCGGTTAACATTTTCGGCCTCTTTATTGGTGTTTACTATTAGGGTTTCTGGCATAACTTTCTCTGAACCCTTGCCTAACAGCTCGACCACATTCTCTTCACCCTGCTGGCCCTCATCATGCTCTTCCGGACAGGTAACATCAGAAAATCTGGACCTACGGCGCATTTGATCTATATGTCTTTTATGTGATTGACCGCTATCCGTCGCTATTGAATACCTACGGCAACTGTCCACCCCTTGTACGGTGCCTTTCATCCATTTATCCCCAGAGCCATACTCCCGAGCCCAAACTGAGTCCCCCTCTCTAAAGGTACGTGACGTTCCACCAGCGTATTCTACCTGACGTCTCTGGGCTGCACGTACTCTGTCTTCGACGACACGATCAGTACGCAATAAGTCTAGTCTTGACCGTAACGTCCGCCTTTGCAGGAGCATGGCTGGTGTTTCCCCGGTTGTACTGTGTACCGTATTGCGGTATGCTAGTAGGAAGGTTTGTAATGCCGTATCAATATCTACCTTATCCCTATACGCTTTTTTGATTGCTTGTTTACACAATTTCACTGCGTTCTCTGCTGCTCCGTTAGAGGATGGGTGGTAAACCGGTGAAAAATTCTGTTTTATTCCGTTATTTTTAAGGAATTTTTTAAATTCATTACTGGTAAATGGTGGACCTTGATCAGAAACTAATTCCTCCGGTAGACCGAATCTCGCGAATGTTGATCTTAATACTTTTATAACATTTGAAGCATTAGTACGGTTCATCTCAAAAACTTCTACCCACTTGGAGGTAGAATCAATTATAACTAAAAAGGTTAAGCCTTTGTACGGACCTAGGAAGTCAATGTGAAGCCTGCTCCAGGGGCGCGTGTGATATGGCCACGGTTGTATCGGAGCCCGCCGGGGCGCGGACGCCTCTGCCGCGCAAGTCTCGCACTGCTTGCACATTGCTTCTACTGCCGCGTCTATGTTAGGCCACCACACATAACTACGAGCTAGACTTTTTGTCTTCACTATCCCCATGTGACTACTATGAAGTTGTTTTAAAACTTTATTTTGTAAAGAAAATGGTATCACCATACGGTACCCCCACATTAAGCACCCACATTCCGTGTATAATTCATTACGCCTTCTAAAATAGGGTTGAATCAATTCATCTGAACAAGTTAGAGGCCACCCGGATTGAGTATATGTTAAAATTCTACTAAGGACCTTATCACTTGCTGTTGCTTCCTTAACATCTTTACTCGTAATCGGTAAAAAATCTTCTACGAAATTAACATAAGTGTTCTCGTTCTGTGTACCTACATGATTTACTTCTGTACATGGCAACCGTGACAACGCATCTGCACAGTTTTTACTTGACGCAACATACTCAATATCGTAGGTGTAACCCGCTAATAGCACCGCCCAACGTTGTAATCTGGATGCGGCCATTACAGGAATCCCTGCCTTATCTCCAAAAATGTAAGTCAAAGGCTTATGATCAGTTCTCAATTTAAACTTGCGCCCATAAAGGTACTGGTGAAATTTACGAATCCCGAAAACAATTGCGAGTGCCTCCCTGTCTATCTGCGAGTAGGCGCGCTCAGCCTGCGTCAGCGAGCGCGACGCGTACGCCACTGGCCGCTCGCCGTCCGACGTCGCATGAGATATCACCGCGCCGATACCTACGCTACTCGCATCCGTCGTCAATATTATAGGCAACTCCGGTGTATAATGCATTAAAACTTCACTACTGGTTAATAAATATTTGACTTTGCTAAACGCGTCCTGACACTCTTTACTCCAACTGTACTGAACACCCGCTTTGAGCAGGTTATAAAGGGGTGCTAAAACTGTGCTAACATTCTTTACGAACTTGCCGTAGTACATGACCATACCGATGAAGGCTCTCAACTCGGAGACGTTCGTGGGGGCGGGCGTTTTAATTATAGCCTTAACTTTGTCTGGACACGTGTGAACGCCGTCTTTACTTATGGTGTGCCCTAAATAATTAACTGACTCCGCGAAGAATACACACTTTTCTTTGTTTACCCTCAGGCCATATTTTTTTAAACGATCAAATACTTTACCTAAGTTTCGCATGTGAGACTCCTTATTTGACCCTGTGATAATAATATCATCCAAGAAAATACCTACTTGTGGTATATCCGCAAATAATTGTTCTAACCGTCTTTGGAAAATACCCGGACTTGACGAAAGACCGTATACTAGCCTGTTGTACATAAATAAACCCTTGTGGGTATTTATCACTGTATATTTCCTGGTGTCATCTAGCTCAAATTGGGCGTAGGCCTGAGATAAGTCAATTTTACTGAAGTGTTTACCACCCCTCAGTCGAAGCAGCAGTTCCTCCACCCTAGGCAACGGATAACGGTCAACTTCTATAACTTTATTGAGTGTTAATTTATAATCAGCACAAATCCTAATGTTACCGTCCTTCTTGACGACGGGCACGATCGGGGTCGCCCAGTCCGAGCGCTCCACCGGCGAGAGAATGCCGTCGCGCTGCAGCTGGGCCAGCGCGCGCTCCACCGGCTCGCGCAGCGCGTACGCCAGCGGCTGCGCTCGCATGAACACCGGCCGCGCGCCCTCGCGCACATGCACGCTCACTTTGCCACCGGTGAATCGCCCCAGACCGTCCGCGAACACCTCAGAGTATTTGGAACTGAAAGCATGCAAGTCAAATACGTTATTTTTGTACATAGCCACATTGTTACATTCGTAATTTACAATAGGTAACTGTATTTTTAATTCGGCCATCCATTGCCGTCCTAAAAGAATAGTTTTCCCATTCTCCACAACAAATAATTCTAATGTCTTACTCAGATCTTTGTACTTAACAGTTGGTAATATGACTCCTAGGGGTTTGACTAACTCCCCCGTATAATATCTAAGCGTTAACTGACATGGTTTTAGACATAGATTTTTAAATAATCTCATGTAACATTCCCGACTTATACATGAGATAGCACTACCCGTATCGCACTCCATTTTAATGTTTTTTCCATTTACGTTTAATTCTAGATACACTGGTTTACATTCTATAGCGGATAATTTACAGACATCGATAAAAATTACCTCGTCACTTCCCATACTTTCGTTTAAGTTTTCCTCCCTTGTTTGATCGATGTCGACGTTGAAGTGTCTCGCTAAATTCGGGCACACGCGTCGCAGATGTCCAACTCGGTTACATACTCGGCAAACGTAACGCGAAAACTTGCACGTGGCCGCGTCGTGACCTGCGCCGCACACTTGACACTGCCGCTGCGCACGCTCACCCAGCCGCGCGGGCGCGGGTGCTGGTGGTGCGCGCGGGCCTCGCCTCCCCGCGGGCTGCGCAGTGGCCTCCCGCACCACTCCGCTGCCGTCCCGCGCTCCGCGAGCCGCCGCCGCTGGCCCGCTCCGCCACCGTGATGACTTCGCAGCCGACATCGCCTGGCACGTCACCGACGTCGCCGCTGCCGTTGTCTCGCTCGCCGACCCTCCCTGTCTGACCACTTCTGCCGCGTCTTTTTCTGCCGCCTCCATACTAATCGCTAACTTATACGCCTTGCCGAAATCCAGCTTACTTTCGGCGAATAATCGTTGTCGTATCGTTTCATTAGTTATGCCACAAACTAACTGGTCTCTCAAACTTTCTTCCAGCCAGCTTCCAAACTCACAGGTCTTGGTCATTTTTTTCAAAACAGCGGTATATTCCGAAATAGTTTCACCCTCCTTTTGTTTCCTATTTCTAAATTTGTAACGCTCGGCTAACTCACTAGGTTTGGGTTGCAAATGTTTTTCCATAATGTCCGTAATCTGCGTAAATGTTTTGTTTTTAGGTTTCTCTGGCGTACACAAATTGACCAAAAGTTCGTAAGATTCTGCCCCCATAACCGTTATTAGTGTAGGCACTTGTAAATCAACGGGTATTTTGTTCACAAGAAAATATTGTTCTAAACGTTCCATGTACAATTTCCAATCGTCACTTTGTACTTTAAATTCCGCAATCTTACCGATCGACATTTTGCAAATAAAACTATTTTACGCGTAATTCGATACTGCTCGTCGCCACTGAGGAATATCGGACAGGTAATGAAACCACGACTGGACTAAAGGGCGTATATTCGCAGACTGGCTGACGGTTGCACAATACATAGAACATAAGACAAGTACCTCCTATTTACAAATATCACAGTTTCAAACATAAAAACAAAAATATAACCGAATTGAGAATCTCCTCCTTTTTTTGAAGTCGGTTAAAAACACCCTCGCGCACTGCACTCATGATTGCGACTGGGTGAACTCGAAGTACGAATTTCTTGCTTTCGATTTTGTTTACACGGTTTACCGAGGTATTCAAAGGCGAGGCGATTATCGCCCTTCCACGTACGATATCGTATATGACGTTAACATGACAACATTTATTTTCTTACTTTCGAGACTTTACGAACATACATACACGCACGCCGGTTGCAGTTATAGTACTGGAACCGGCGCGCAATGACGGTCATTGACCCACATACATTTACTTTCTAAAGGGTATAATTTAGACGGTCACCAAAAATGGATCAATGGTCACCAAATGGTTGATGGATCAATGGTCACCAAATTCTATCCAACTCAACTGTGATTGCCATAAAATGTAGGCTTGGGGTTACAAACTGGATAAAATAGGTTAGGTTAGAATTGTGACCAACCGCGCGCGAGCCGAGCGAGCGAAGCGAGCGGTGCCGCGGCGGCGGCCGGCGAGCGCTACTTCTCGAATATTATTTGGTGACCATTTATCCGTTTTGGTAACCGTTTAGAACTTTTTTGGTAGTAAAATAGGTACTTTTTTGGGCGGTGTTTAAACACAAGCCCTTTCTAAATATCAAAAAAAAAAAAAAAAAAGTTTTATTTATTTCGTAATTAAGATTTTTTTTTTTACTTTGTAGTGTTTTGTTTTTGGAAGTCGGTTTTATGTTTTTGTTAAAAAGTTTTTTCTTATTTTTCACTTTTTAGTGGTACGCAGGTACCACTAAAAAGTGAAACCTCAAGCACAGCGTGCCGGCGTGATGTTATGTTATGAACTGGTGAAAACAATCAACAGACATGCGATTACAGAAATCCCGATCTATTGGCTATCATGTATTGAAGAGTTCCGTTGCCTACCGCCGAAGTTCTTCATCAGATATTCACCAAATTTAAATGGGACCAGTCCGAGAAAATATTTGTCCAAAGAAAAAATGATCCTACAAATTGGTTAACAATTGGCGAAAATATCGCTAAACAAACATATTTCATGGGATCCCATCATCAGCTCAGCAACATGAGATCATGATTACCAGGCACAAACATCTAAATTGCGTTAGAAAGTTTATGAAAAACAGTGTATGTGCTTATAAAATTTGAGGGTTTCCCTCGATTTTCATGGGATTCCATCATCAGATTCTAACTTGGTGACAATGGGACCACCTCAGGAGTATAGGCTTTCGAATAAAAACAGAATTTTTAAAATGGGTCCAGAACAACAAATCGGTGAACATACATAAAAAAAAAGATACATACAGCCGAACATAGCACCTCCTCCTTTTTGAAGAAGTCGGTTAAAAACAGATATAAAGCAGTCCTGAATTAACTTCTATCATGACCCTGTATGTTTTCTAGTAATGAAAAAACGGTTCATAATTTATGGTTTGGGTATTTACGAATGCCGTAGGGTGCCCTAAAAGAATAATACCATCCCTTCACTTCCCGTGGGTGTCGTAAGAAGCTACTAAGGAACTTGCCAGAAAACGGACAGCAGCGTTCTCTGCAAAACTCAACACCATACACTGCGATCGCCAACCTGTCTGTCAACTATAGAACATTTTTACCTAAAAGTCCATAAAAGTTACAATTATGTGGAGCATTAAGTACCGGAATGTCGCTAAATTAGGTACCTACCTCCCATCCCTGTAACACGTCGTAACGATTTACAAGAACACCCCCTCCCCCATATTCGTTACGTGATACTTGAACGCTCCCTTATTGCATACCTAAACCGGTGCATCCGTTTTTCTTTACTTTTATGCTCAATATTTTAAATATTTTTTTAAGACTAATAAAACAACTACTTATATTTTTTTATTATTTTCAGCAACCAATATTGATAATTTCTTGGATTTTCGAACTTTTTTTCTTTGTGATCAGCTTGTGTGTCCCAGCACTTTTAATGGAATTAGGAGCCAATGATTTAGATGAAACGAAAGGATTATTTGCTGAACAATTAATAATGAATAAAGGTATCTATCTATCTTATTTACAACATTATTATGACGGCTGAGTTGGTTGACGGCGGTTGAGCGATTGACTGCTGCGCTGCGTGTCCGCAAGGATCGAATATTTGCATGGTCTACAAATAGTTGTACCGGGTCTGGCTGTTCATCATCATCATGTCAGCCGAGAGACGTCCACTGCTGGACATAGGCCTCCCCCAAGCGTCGCCACAACAACCGGTCCTGCGCGTCTCGCATCCATCGGCTACCCGCGATCTTCACCAGGTCATCGGTCCACCTTGTGGGAGGCCTTCCAACGTTGCGTCTTCCAGCTGTTTGTGTATGTGAATTTGTATATTTGTTAACGCACCCACGATACAGGAAAAATTCGTAGTGTAGGGCTACGTTTTTTCTTTTTTTTAATCACTTTTAATTATTCCTGAATTCCCATTCTACTAGTATACTAGTCTTATGTTTACCTGAATTCCTTAAATTAAATAGAGTCGTATGAGACCAATAGTCGAGGCGTTACTTCTCATGCACGTGTTTGTGAGTTCGAATCCAGACAGTTAGGTATCTACCTCAAACTAAACTGTCTGGATTCGAACTACAACTTTAACTGCCTCCATGGTTGAGTGGTTTAATTGTTTACCTCGTGACCCGGTGGTCGTGGGTTCGATTCCCAAAGACAGCATACTTTTTAAAGTTGTTTCCAGTTTGGCTAGGACATTGCAGGCTTGACTATCCTGATCGTCTGATAGAAAGATGATTCCGTGCGTCGGAAGGCACGTGCACGGCCGCAAAAACAATGTTACTTCACTGACATCGTTAGGGAACTTAGGTATAATATATGAAAAAAATACCTAGAATTCTGAACAAACATACGAAAAAAAAATGCTCTTTGCCTATACATTACAGGAAATCTATGAGAAGCCTATGTTTTTAAATATAATTGATCAAAACTCTTTGCGCGTGAGTCCAACTTGCAATTGGCTAATTTTTATTGGTCAGGCCAGTACCAACCGGTTTAACAAGTTTTTATTTCCGTTGCAGATACCAAACTACGTGTTAGCTTGTTTGATGCTATAGACTGCATTGAAGTCTGTTCTTCTAGATACACTATTTGGAATGGATTCCCACTCAATTTGGACATCGTTTTAACTTTCTTTAATTTATGCATTTCATATATTATTGCTTTGTTGCAATTTTCATATTAGTTTTACAACAGCCTAGCGTAGATTATAAAAAAGTTATTATGGTCGTGACTGGACCTAACCTACTTTATCGTAAAATGTACTTAACTAAGATCTTTATTATCATTTTTAGGGTTCCGTACCCAAAGGGTAACCAACGGAACCCTATTACTAAGCCTCCGCTGTCCATCCGTCTGTCTGTCAGAGGGCTGTATCTCAAGAACCGTTATAGTTAGACAGTTGATTTTTTTACAGATTGTGTATTTCTATTGCCGGTATAAATAAAAATTGAATTTTATGGTACAGAACCCTTCGTGTGCGAACCCGAGTGGCACTTAGCCGGTTTTTCAAAGTTGTTGGGTCTTATTTTAACGGGAGGCAGGTAATAAATTACTTAACCTGACATTAAAACACACAAACGCATTTATTTAAAAAGAAAGTTACGCATCATAAAAATATGATGACATTATGAGAAATATGTATCGGAAATACGTCAGTTGATTGAACAATCGGGACGCCAACGCCATCTAGTGGCGTTCGATGGAGTCTAGATCGTTGTGCTTGACAGAGGCTGAGCTCAGTCTACTGCTGGCGTTCGAGCAGTGAACACGTCTGGAAACCCCCGCGTGTTCCAAATACTTGTTTGTAGTGTTGTTGTGTGGTATCCTATTGTTAGAGAATATTGTTATTGTGTCTTTGAGTGTGAATTATAATTTGATCTGAAAGCAAACGGTTTTTCTATTGCGCAATAACCAATACTTCCCATAGTACGCTAAGTGTAGTTCCAAAGTTCCATTATACTGACTGTTGTGACCTAGAGAGATATACCGTGTCCGACATGTAAATAGGGGCATAAAAACATGTCAACCTTGACCCGCATCAAACGAAGCTCTTTTATGAAAATAATAAAAAAGAAACAATATCTCTAAGTATGCCTAAAATACCAATGTTATGTAGCATAATAACATTGGTATTTTAGGCATATTTAACAGAAGCTCGTGGCTAGGTTAAGCAACGCTTGCCAAGGTTGGTCTGTGGCCATCTTAACATACCGACTTTCCTCCATGCCTCAGAAAGCACGTTAATCCGTTGGCCCTGGCTGTCATTTGTAGATCTTAGGCAGTCGTTACGGATAGTCAGAAGCCAGTAAATCTGACTCCAGTCTTGCCAAGAAGTACCGTGTTACCCAGTTAATGGGTTGTGGAGGTCTGGTCGGCAGCGGCTCCACGTGAAACACTGTATTCAGCTGAATCCGGTTTGACTGGAAGCCGACCACAATATAGTTTGGAGAAGGCTAGGCAAATAATGATGATGATGATGTAGCATAATAACAGAAGGTACATAATAAACGAGGTATATATGTTTAAAAAAGATATACTTGAAGATCTTTCAAGCTGAACAGCAGTGGAGTGCGCTACTTGCTGCGCAGTACCCTACCCTGAGGGGTGGGGTCATTCTTGTGATAGTTTCTTGTGGGGGGCTCACCCCCGCTATCACAAGAATTTGCAATTGCGCAGCGACTTGCGGAGTGTTCCAACCCGCTATCTAACTTCCTATAGGAAGTTAGATGGTTAGGATGGCTTCCTCCTTTCTGTGTTCAGTGAAGTTACAGTTTGTGGGTGCTCCAAATCGCATTTCCAAAATGCCATCCTCACAAGTGATGCAAAAAAATTATTCATTACTAGTTATTGCCCGCGACTTCGTTCGCGAGTAAGTAGGAGTCTAAAATGTTGTCGCTAGATAAGATCTCTAAGATAAGATATACGAACAATCAGTATCTAGCATTGCTTGACTACTCTTAGATTTAGGAATTTGGAAGAGTATTATGTAAGGCTCTGGCTGTTTCACATCTTATGTTCCAAATGCCGACCAACCCTAGCAATTTTTCGTAATGAGAAACGTTTTAATGATAACGCTTCTATATGCATGATATTAAAGAAAGTTGCTAGGTTTGTTAACACGTTGCGGAATTTGTTCGAAACAGTCATCGTGGTCCTGCTACGCAAAATGCATTAGTCAGTAAGAGACTGACACTCCTTTCTGCTCCGCCTAGAGCGGGAGGAGTCATTTGATGATTTCCGTTCCTTAAAAATATATAAAAGGGTTTGTTAACGTGCGATAGAGCTACATAAAGTTGGTCATAGGAAAACCAACCAGAAGAAAAGGCTACCCCTGCAAAGGAGAGAGTTGAGACTTCGCCATCCGCACTATGTTAGACTCCCACGGTCAGTCATTCCTGGCAAAATTAGCCAGCCTAGCTCCTCCTAAATGTATAGATACCTCCTGGATGTTTACCAGGTTTGGCGGAGCGACTTCGCCGTTACGAGAATTTGTTTACATCGGGCAGACTCGGCAATACTTTTTGAGTAAGGTGAGCAACTGATTCTTCGGTTCGAAGCAACCTCTACTTTGGCTATCTGAAGCGCCTATGTTAAAAATATATTTTTAAGGGGCAATAACCCTCTGATCAGAACCAGGCCCGGGTGAAAGCACGCTATGTTTCACGCGTGCCTCAAAGAGCTGTCAGCAAAAAAGACGGGGCCCGCTAGGGCCAGTGCCTGCTGGGGCTGCGGACTTCGTTCGAAAGAGGCACCGTACCCTGGAACGCAAAGGGCACTGGGAGAAACGCGGATGGGTTTTAGTCAGTAAGAGTCTGACACTCCCTTCTGCTTCACCCAAAGCGGGAGGAGTCATTTGATATTTCCCATCCTTAAAAAAAAAAAAAAAAGGGGGTAATAACCCGTAATTATACTTAATTATTATATTATTATTACTACCTACTTACTTAATTATTCGGAGGGTATTTCTAATTGAGCTGAGAAGTCAGTTAGTTGGTCGCGTGTAGGCTGCTTTGATGAATTTGTACCCCATGACAATTTGTTGTCACGAAGTTCAGTTGATAATTCATGTACAAAACTACGGAATAGCTAGGAGTGGGTACGGGTTTAGCACTACCATCTCGAAACCTCTCTTTGCAATTCCATCTGTGGCGTCATTGCCTAGGGATCTACAGTTCCCCTTGATCCACTGGAGAGTGAAGCCCGCAACGGATAATTTCTGGCCATGGACTGTTTGACGTTTCATAGGCTCACGGGGAGCTGAACAGTTTTGAAACTAAACAAAATCAGTTTGTTGAGTGAATATGACTTTGCAATGTATTTATACCGGACGGGCGTGATCGACTGGAACGGGGGTGTGATGGGGTAGGTCTATCCTTCTTCTAATCCTCCGATGTGAACTGTGACCACCCGACTTCGTCCAGCCGCGCTGACGTCCTGTACCGGGTACTGAGGTTCCCCGTACCACGCGTGTAACGTTCTTCTATTTTGCCATTTACTTGCTGTCTTCGGGTAGATTGGGGTGAGGGATGAATGCTTACCAGGGTTAAATAATATGCAGGAATTTGACAACACTGCAGCTAATGGTTTAAAGGAAAGTTCGCGAGTACTTTGATTCTAGTTACAAATTCTATATTTCTTCTGCCGGTGACTACGAGTTTCTATTTTTTGTCTATTTACTAACGTACTAGGTTACTTTACTGTAACGAGGCCCAAAAACCACTAACTGTTTTAGTTTATTTTAACTGTTAACTTTAACTACGGTTCTATTACACTCCTGGCTATATCTAGTTCTATTCTAGGTCTGGATAGGGGTTGATGCACCTCTCTGTAAATCCCCCGAAATTCTCCGTCGAACGCGGTGAAAATCAATTGTTGCATTTGACAGTCGAAACTGTCTACAAGTGTGAACTTGCCTACTATTAAGGGTTGATTTCCCGAAAAACTATACCCCATGGGCTATCAAACTATCTGTATTAGGGTAGGTGCATCATCCCTCTATCCAGATACCCAGGAACCCGGAAGGGGAAAAACATTCTGTGTTTTTATATTTTCCTAATTTGCGTCTTTATGCCTTGCCTGACCATAAAGATGTGTATATATCTGGATAGGGCTCAGTGCCAGGTTTCCAGTGCTTACTATTTAAAGCCTATATACCTAGATTTTTTGTATGTCTAGTAAATGAAGGTGTCTGTAAATGGTGGCTTTTTGCTATCCACCCCATTACCTTTGAGTAACTGTCCTGTGTAGGTATGTGTGAAATGTTCATTACCTATGTACCTTCATTACCTTTGAGTTTTACCAACCATCAAAATCATACCTTTTAGGGGTTACCAGGAATGTGTAGGGGAAATGTGTAGCCCTACCTATCTTACTTTACTGAAAATAAGTTCCCCCAGAACATCTTATGTGTCCGGGTTAAAACGACATAATATATGTTTTTAATAAATTACATAGCCTTTAAACTATAACTATGAAACTACATAAGCTCCTAATGATTAAGTACATAAGCTTATATAACTATCTGGGCTTTATCTGTGCGAGTTATACATTACTAAACGCTTCGTCGCGAACAGTTTTATAGAAATTAAATACCTAAATAGAAATCATAAAACTAAATCGGATGATGGGTATAATTTTATCCCATGGCCGTTTTCGTGGAAATATATACCTTATATTCTCCCGAGACATTTGTCAATATTATGCGTAATAGGAAAACAGAACGGTCAGTAAATCATGGCAAGCGTTTATATAATCACGGATATACAAAACATCTTGAAGGTATAATGTTATATCAATTTTGCTCCTTTAATTGCAAGATTATATAATATCTATACTAATATATAAAGCTGAAGAGTTTAATTGTTTGTTTGTTTACTTGAAGGCGCTAATCTCATGAACTGCTAGTCCGATTTGAAAAATTGTTTCAGTGTTAGATAGCCCATTTATTGAGGAAGGCTATAGAGGAAGGCTATATATCAACACGCTAAAACCAATAGGAGCGGAGCAGTAATTAAAATTGTGTTGCAACAAGTTGCGCGGGTCAACTAGTGTCACAATAATTTAGATTTAACACTATCGCAGCTGCTGCGGAAAATGAAAGACCTGGCACGAGGAAAAGTCACTGATGAAACATTGACAGTTCTATGGAAGAATCACTTGCCCACCACTGTGAGTAGTGTTCTAACAGCCACAGAATCAAAAGACATGGAGATCTTGGCTTCGGTAGCGGACAAAATAATGGAAACAATTATGACAAAAGATAATATTAGCAAAATAGATGCACCTAAAGAATCGACTGGCTGGCCCGCATCGCCTGTGCCTTTTCTATGAGAAATGCTTACAATGCAATTGCTGACCTGTACGGTCGCTACACACTTTAATTTAGAATACATTTATCATAATAATTTATTAAAATAGAATTACTTTTAAGAGTTAAAGGCACTAGAATATTTAAACAGAAAATAAATGTCTAGAAATAATGTTTTGCCAACATTATTTATGACCGATACCTATTCACCCTTAAATATCTTGGAGAGCTAGTGTTGACGTGTTGTTTCGACGATGGTGCGTGGCAAAATGAGCTGAGCAGTGGTGTCCAAAAACGAGCTGGCGTGCTGCACCCCTCCTAACCTTCGATGACGCGATGACGTTCCGATTCACGCTCGGCATTTCCGGTTACGGAAAAGTAGATGCGACAATATGCGTGACGGCGCATCGCTAATACGTCGAATTTAAACGGCTGCTGTTAGCTGTCACCGATGACAGCTTCTACTGATTGGTGACAATTAACGTCAAATGTCAATGTCAGACGTCAGAATAAGAGTGACAGCCGTCACTCTAGCGGAGCGTCGGGCGGGTGGGAGCACGGCGGCCATGTTGAAGGACACTTTTTGAACGAGAGCCGACCGTGCACCACGCGCTAGACGAATCGCTGATATTCTGCGTCATCCTAGTGTGAAATGCGATTATCTTAGTGAATTTGATTACTAATTGACTTTAGCTAGAATATAGAACAGTTATTTTGTGAATCAAGTTTTGTTAACTCAAATTATAGTGACTTTGATCAAAACTCGAGTGTTAATTAAAATTACGATTCCTTGCCCAAGTACCTACGCCTGACCAACTATGGCGGGCTCTGCTGAAGGCTCTCCTGCACCTACATCAGAAGTGGGATCCCACGGGCTCCGACCAGAAGAGACGAGATCATCGTTGGAAGACCATGTTGCCACAAAATTACTAAGCAATATGGAAGCACTACTCTCGCGAATGGTCTCAGTGTCACAGATGCCTAGCACAAGTACAGCTGCCACCCAACTTTTGCAGTTCAACCCAGACGACAGTGATGCTGACGTAGAAGGTTGGTGTAACGTTACCGAAATGATTGTGCAGAAAAAGTGTTTAGAAGGAGTCGAGCTACTTATGGCTCTCACAAGTGCATTAAAAGGCCGCGCAGCCTCTTGTATAACTAGATTAAATCTAACCGAGCTGACTTGGCCGTTAGTAAAACAGTCTTTACTGGCCAAGTTTTCAAAGCCGAAATTGCCGCAAGATTACTTTGATGATATGTTGCGGTTCCAGATTGGAATTAAAGAAACCGCATCTGAATCTGCAATGCGGTTGTGGAATATGATTGAGCGAATACCCAAGACTGACATGCCTGAAGAAGTGATTACTGGATTTGTGGTATCTGTGCTCTGCCAAAAAGACGGTGTTATACGTCGTGAGCTGAATGCTCATCTCATCAGTAGTAGATCTCAATTGTTCCGGATTCTAGGCGGTATTTCTTCGAAGCGGCGCTTCGAATCAGAGATGCAAGAACTAGAAGTGAAACGACCCCGTATGAACGATACGCGGTTCCCTGGAAAATGCCATTGGTGCGGATTATCTGGACATCGACAAGCTAATTGTAGGAAGAGGCGTGAAAACGCCGGGTCATCAGTACAAGCAGACGCCTCCAACATTTCGCGTCTTGCTGATAGGACACCAGCTGTCACCTGCTACGTGTGCGGCAAGCAGGGGCATGTGGCGACAGTTTGCCCCGACAGAAAAACTGGTGGAGGAGCGGCAGTCAAGGAGGTCAACCTGTGTGGACAGCGCACTTCGAGAGGCATCCTACAGACTTCGTCCGGTGAGCCCGTTTCATTTTTGTTTGATAGTGGGTCGTCTTGTTTGCTCCTCAAAGAGAGTTTTTGCTGTAAATTTCCTGGTACTGTGTGCAATTCCCTTGTCTACCTAACTGGGATCGGGGGTGATGATGTTAGGTGTGATACTCAAATTCTAAATGAAGTAAAAGTAGGTGAAATAACTCAGACCTTACGTTTTCATGTAGTACCGGATTCTTGCCTATCGGAACCTGTCATAATAGGTAGGGATATCTTAGAATATGACATTGGCGTCCAAATAGATCAAGATCAGCTTAAATTCTTTTCTAAGAAACAGTCTAATTCCTGTGAGTTGCAACCGAACAAAATAACTTTCGATTCAATTGATACTGATCTCGAAGGTGAAGATAGGGAATCTTTAGTGAAACTGCTCAACAAATATGCTCAATATTTTATAGAAGGAGTTCCAACTAGAAAGGTTAATACTGGTATGTTAGAAATTAATCTAGTTGACCCACACAAAATTGTCCAAAGATATCCTTATAGATTAGCGCCACCAGAAAAGCAAATTGTAAGAGAAAAGGTTCAGGAACTTTTAGATGCTGGCATTATAAGAGAGAGTACTTCACCCTTCGCTAGTCCAATACTCCTAGTTAAGAAAAAGGATAATACAGATAGGATGTGCGTCGATTTTCGGCAACTTAACTCTAATACTCGACCCGAACACTATCCATTGCCGCGTATAGATGATCAAATAGACCAACTTACAGGTGCCCAATTCTTCACTTCTCTCGATATGGCCTCTGGTTTTCACCAAATCCCTGTTCACCCTGATTCAGTAGAGAAGACAGCATTTGTGACGCCAGAGGGCCAATATGAGTACTTAGCCATGCCGTTTGGTTTGCGCAATTCCCCATCTGTATATCAGAGATGTATAACGAAAGCACTATGCCACCTTAAGAATAAACCCCTGGTATATATGGATGATATTCTCTGTCATTCTAAAAGCGTTCGCGAAGGCCTGGAGCAGTTATATGAAGTTCTGGGTGCGTTATCTGAGGCAGGATTTTCACTCAACTTAAAAAAATGCAAATTTCTTAAATCCAAAATTGATTATCTGGGATATTCGCTTCAAAGCGGTGAAGTGAGGCCCAACCTTCGTAAAATACAGGCCCTGGTAGATGCTCCACCCCCAAAAACAGCCACACAAGTCCGGCAATTTCTTGGTTTGGCCTCTTATTTCCGCAGGTTTATACCTGGTTTTAGTCACACAGTCGGCCCATTGTATCCACTGACGAGACTTAAGGGACCCATCAAATGGACTGACAAATGCGAGGACATACGTAGGACAATTATTGGCATACTGACATCTGAACCAGTCTTAACCATTTTTGATCCCGAGCTGCCAGTCGAATTACATACCGATGCCAGCTCCGAAGGTTATGGCGCAATCCTTATTCAAAAAAGAGATAATTTATCTCACGTCATAGAATATTTCAGCCAACGCACAAGTGATACAGAGTCCCGCTACCACTCATACGAGCTGGAGACGCTGGCAGTCGTACGAGCGGTAGAACACTTTCGTCATTACCTCTACGGGCGACACTTCACGGTCTTCACTGATTGCAACTCGCTAAAAGCATCTAAGTCAAAAGTAGACCTGACACCACGTGTTCATCGCTGGTGGGCTATCCTTCAGGCATACGATTTTGAAATCGTATATCGTGAAGGCCGTGGAATGGAGCACGCAGACTATCTCTCTAGAAATCTCCAACCCGATACAAATTTAGCTTCCTCAACATCTTCTGTCAAAGGACGAAAAGATGTCAAATTCGTAGAACTGCATAAAGGTTGGCTTTCGGTAGAACAAAAAAGAGATTCTGAAATACAAGATCTGATATGTAAACACCACAATAATGATTTCCCCGAATCCGTAGCAGAAACGTATGACGTCAGAGACGGTATCTTGTATAGGAAAATTGCTCGGAACAAAATTGTATCATGGTTGCCCGTTGTCCCTCGCTCGTTGATTTGGACTTTAGTTAGTCACATTCATAGCGAACTACAACATTTAGGATACGTACGATTTATGAATTGTATTGGTTTCCCCAGATGTCCAAATGTGTTAAGAAATTTATAGAAACCTGCATTATATGTAAGGCATCAAAAGGCCCTTCCGGAGCTCAAGTTGTTCAGCTCCACTCCATTCCAAAAGTGTCTTTGCCCTGGCACACCATCCACATTGATTTTAGTGGTAAGCTCAGTGGCAAAAGCGACCGAAAAGAGTACTGCTCGGTAATTATTGACGCTTTTACGAAATACGTATTACTAGAACACACCTATTCATTAGATGCATCTTGTGCTGTGCAGGCCGGAAAAAAGGCAGTATGTCTTTTTGGTGCACCGAGACGTATAATTGCTGATCAAGGCCGTTGCTATATAAGTGCAGAATTTAAAAATTTCTGCGCCGAGCATAAAATCGACTTGCACTTTATAGCAACTGGTACTGCTAGGGCTAACGGACAAGTCGAGCGTGTTATGCGAACGCTCAAGAGTCTTCTCACAATTGTTGAGAATGACCCTAACAAAACCTGGCGGGAAGAACTCGGCAATGTCCAGTTAGCGTTAAACAGCACTAAATCAACCGTAACTAAATACTCACCGACCGAGTTGATGACAGGAATTCGTGCACAATCATTAGGACTATCTAAAATAGGTATTTCCGATTCCGAAGAGTCAAACCGTCTAGATTAAGAGTCAGTACGAGACGATGCTTCACAAAACATTCGGAAAGCAGCTGCAGCCGACGCTGAACGATTTAATAAAGGTCGAACGATAATTAAACCATTCTCAGTTGGAGACTTCGTATTTATAAAAAGTAGCGAGCGAAATCAGACCAAGCTTGATAGGAAGTTCAAGGGACCGTTCGTTATCACTGCGATTTTAGACAATGACCGCTATGAGCTTAAGACAGTTAGTGGTGTGGGTTCCAGACGTACTTACAAGTACGCACATGAGAATTTGCGCGCAGTACCTAAGGGGCACGAGGGTTTATTAGAAGTAACTAGTAGTCTATTGAATGAAACGGAGGCCGAGACGGCGCCAGAAGAAGTACACGAGAGTACTAGTAGAGAAAGTAGACACTCATTACATAACGATGACACCTTGACTCTCGAATCCAACACCACACTTGCTCAGATACTCTAACTGCGGGTTCTGATACTCTAAGTATACTCTCGGATGACGAAACGTTCCAACTACACGAAGTAGAAGTCCATAATAATTAGGTATGTACGAGACTTGTGTAATTTTTTGTATATCATGTGTGCTGGTGGACGGAATGGTGCCGTCCGGTCCATGCCATACTGGCTGGTCGAAGGGATGCACTCTTCCTGTCTAGTCCATTTTTATTGGGTGGTCGAAAGGACAGTGTCGTCCGGTCCATCTGCGATGGTCGCAAGGACACACCCGTCCGGCCCAAAACTTGTGTTTGAATGATTGGTCGATAGGACAGTGTCGTCCGGTCCATCCGCGATGGTCGTAAGGACACACCCGTCCGGTCCAAAACTTGTGTTTGAATGATTGGTCGAAAGGACAGTGTCGTCCGGTCCATCCACGATGGTCGTAAGGACACACCCGTCCGGCCCAAAACTTGTGTTTGAATGATTGGTCGAAAGGACAGTGTCGTCCGGTCCATCCGCGATGGTCGTAAGGACACACCCGTCCGGTCCAAAACTTGTGTTTGAATGATTGGTCGAAAGGACAGTGTCGTCCGGTCCATATGCGATGGTCGTAAGGACACACCCGTCCGGTCCAAAACTTGTATTTGAGTGATTGGTCGAAGGGACAGTGTCGTCCGGTCCATCCGCGATGGTCGTAAGGACACACCCGTCCGGTCCAAAACTTGTATTTGAGTGATTGGTCGAAGGGACAGTGTAGTCCGGGCTACCCATTATATCAGGGTTAGTCGTAAGGACACACCCGTCCGGTCCAAGTCTATATGCAATTGAATGGTGATAGCAATGTCAAAGTCAAAACTTATTCTGCTTGTCAGGTTGGACGAGCGTATATTTGAAGTTGCGATACGTTGTTTCAGGATTGCATCCAGGTACGCCCGAGGACGGTCGCTAGTCAGTTTGGCCGTGACGGCGCATCGCTAATACGTCGAATTTAAACGGCTGCTGTTAGCTGTCACCGATGACAGCTTCTACTGATTGGTGACAATTAACGTCAAATGTCAATGTCAGACGTCAGAATAAGAGTGACAGCCGTCACTCTAGCGGAGCGTCGGGCGGGTGGGAGCACGGCGGCCATGTTGAAGGACACTTTTTGAACGAGAGCCGACCGTGCACCACGCGCTAGACGAATCGCTGATATTCTGCGTCATCCTAGTGTGAAATGCGATTATCTTAGTGAATTTGATTACTAATTGACTTTAGCTAGAATATAGAACAGTTATTTTGTGAATCAAGTTTTGTTAACTCAAATTATAGTGACTTTGATCAAAACTCGAGTGTTAATTAAAATTACGATTCCTTGCCCAAGTACCTACGCCTGACCAACTATGGCGGACTCTGCTGAAGGCTCTCCTGCGCCTACATGCGTATTAATGGTTGATGCTTGATCGTGTGAGTTCCTCGCAAACATGGCAGAATAAATAAATTCACACTTTGCAGCAACGGGATAGCATAGACTATTTTCTTAAATAACCGAAAAATGTTCTTGGAAGTACTTGATGAATCAAAATGATATTTTATTTATTACGAACCAGGAACGCAAATCCAAACAATTTTATGTTTTTGAAACACAAAACCAATTTCAGCGGAGCTAATGCAACTACTTCGACTTCTCTATCACCTTTGCCACCACTTGTGGATGATATTACGTGACCACTGCCTCCAAGCCCGTATAGGCAACTTTAGCAAAACTTAGCAAAATAGCGCGCCTGTTGACCAATACCGCGATTCAAAAATTATGAGATCATATGCATAACGCCATCTATGAAATAATGTAGTTGTAGTTCAGAGATTGCTTTAATTTTTCTCAATAGGAATATTATGTGCATTCAGAACGATATTGTTTTAAGGAAGAAGAAAGATTTGATTTTTTAAGACGTAAAAGTAATAAAAAAAACATTTTCAAGTGTTTTTTTTTTTTTTTTTTTTTATTTGTAATGGGTTTGCTCTTGACTCTAGTCTATGTCAGAAATGACAGAGACAAAGTCTACGATGGAGCGAGCCTACCCAGAAGGAGCCTGTTCACTCTAACTTTGAAGAGATTAGGGTTGTAAGCTTTCGGAAACACAGACGCTGGCAGAGAGTTCCACTCCTTTGCTGTGCGCATTATAAAAGACGTTTGAAAACGCTTAGTGCGAATTGGTGGAATAGCCACAAGGTAGGGATGGTAAGATGCAGTGCGTCTGGATGTCCGATGGTAGAAGGGGGCCGGTGGGATGAGGTCGTGGAGTTCTTGGGCACACTCACCGAAGTACAATCTGTAGAAGACCGACAAGCAGGCAACCTTACGGCGATGAGCCAAGCTATGTAGCTTGGCATCCACCAGTTTTACGTCGCCGATGAGCCTCTTAGCTCTGCGTTCCACCGAGTCAAGCGCGGCAAGCTGATACTTAGCTGAGCCATCCCAAAGGTGGCTACAATACTCCATGCAGGATCGGACTTGCGCTTTGTATAGTGTTAAAAGCTGTCCAGGCCTAAAGTATCGCTTCACCCTATTTAGGATGCCCAGCTTTTTGGCAGCAGTTTGGGCTTTGTACTCGATGGTGGCGCCGAAGTTGAGACTGGATGTCAACTCCATGCCTAGGAGCTCGAGCCGATCAGTCACAGGAACAGATGCACCCCGAAAAGTAGGAGCTTGGTCAAAACGACTCCTTTTTGCGGTAAAAAGACACGCCTGTGTTTTGGTGGCGTTAAAAGTGACCAAATTGTCATCACCCCATTGGGAGACAACGCTTAAGGTCAAATTTGTCCGCTCTACCATGGCCTCTCTCAAGGAACAAACTTCAGCCCCACTGGTTGTTGCGTTGGACAAGTATCTCTCTGAAACCGTACTGTCATCTGCGTACCCAACAAGACCAGGCTGAAGTAGGTCATTGATGTGCAGCAGGAAAAGAGTTGCAGAGAGAACAGACCCTTGAGGAACTCCGGCATCAATAGCCATGAGGTCAGAGGAGCAGCCGTCAATGACCACTCGGATCGACCGTTCACTCAGGAAGTCTGATATCCAGCTGCAAAAACCAGCTGGGATGCCATAAGCAGGAAGCTTGCTGAGTAGACCTGCGTGCCAGACCCTGTCAAAAGCCTTCGAGATATCAAGCGACACGGCAAGTGCTTCGCCGTGTCTCTCAATGGCTTCGCCCCAGCAGTGCGTGACATACACAAGAAGATCGCCAGTTGACCGTCCCCGGCGAAAGCCATATTGACGGTCACTGAGGAGATTGTTGTCTTCAAGGTAGGTCAGCAGCTTACTGTTCAGAACCCTTTCCATAACCTTGCATAGGATGGAGGTAATGGCGATCGGACGGTAATGCGCAGGGTCAGCACGGTCTCCCTTTTTGGGCACCGGTTGCACATTCGCAAGCTTCCATGATCTTGGCACTTGTGTTTGAATGATTGGTCGATAGGACAGTGTCGTCCGGTCCATCCGCGATGGTCGTAAGGACACACCCGTCCGGTCCAAAACTTGTGTTTGAATGATTGGTCGAAAGGACAGTGTCGTCCGGTCCATCCACGATGGTCGTAAGGACACACCCGTCCGGCCCAAAACTTGTGTTTGAATGATTGGTCGAAAGGACAGTGTCGTCCGGTCCATCCGCGATGGTCGTAAGGACACACCCGTCCGGTCCAAAACTTGTGTTTGAATGATTGGTCGAAAGGACAGTGTCGTCCGGTCCATATGCGATGGTCGTAAGGACACACCCGTCCGGTCCAAAACTTGTATTTGAGTGATTGGTCGAAGGGACAGTGTCGTCCGGTCCATCCGCGATGGTCGTAAGGACACACCCGTCCGGTCCAAAACTTGTATTTGAGTGATTGGTCGAAGGGACAGTGTAGTCCGGGCTACCCATTATATCAGGGTTAGTCGTAAGGACACACCCGTCCGGTCCAAGTCTATATGCAATTGAATGGTGATAGCAATGTCAAAGTCAAAACTTATTCTGCTTGTCAGGTTGGACGAGCGTATATTTGAAGTTGCGATACGTTGTTTCAGGATTGCATCCAGGTACGCCCGAGGACGGTCGCTAGTCAGTTTGGCCGTGACGGCGCATCGCTAATACGTCGAATTTAAACGGCTGCTGTTAGCTGTCACCGATGACAGCTTCTACTGATTGGTGACAATTAACGTCAAATGTCAATGTCAGACGTCAGAATAAGAGTGACAGCCGTCACTCTAGCGGAGCGTCGGGCGGGTGGGAGCACGGCGGCCATGTTGAAGGACACTTTTTGAACGAGAGCCGACCGTGCACCACGCGCTAGACGAATCGCTGATATTCTGCGTCATCCTAGTGTGAAATGCGATTATCTTAGTGAATTTGATTACTAATTGACTTTAGCTAGAATATAGAACAGTTATTTTGTGAATCAAGTTTTGTTAACTCAAATTATAGTGACTTTGATCAAAACTCGAGTGTTAATTAAAATTACGATTCCTTGCCCAAGTACCTACGCCTGACCAACTATGGCGGACTCTGCTGAAGGCTCTCCTGCGCCTACATGCGTATTAATGGTTGATGCTTGATCGTGTGAGTTCCTCGCAAACATGGCAGAATAAATAAATTCACACTTTGCAGCAACGGGATAGCATAGACTATTTTCTTAAATAACCGAAAAATGTTCTTGGAAGTACTTGATGAATCAAAATGATATTTTATTTATTACGAACCAGGAACGCAAATCCAAACAATTTTATGTTTTTGAAACACAAAACCAATTTCAGCGGAGCTAATGCAACTACTTCGACTTCTCTATCACCTTTGCCACCACTTGTGGATGATATTACGTGACCACTGCCTCCAAGCCCGTATAGGCAACTTTAGCAAAACTTAGCAAAATAGCGCGCCTGTTGACCAATACCGCGATTCAAAAATTATGAGATCATATGCATAACGCCATCTATGAAATAATGTAGTTGTAGTTCAGAGATTGCTTTAATTTTTCTCAATAGGAATATTATGTGCATTCAGAACGATATTGTTTTAAGGAAGAAGAAAGATTTGATTTTTTAAGACGTAAAAGTAATAAAAAAAACATTTTCAAGTGTTTTTTTTTTTTTTTTTTTTTATTTGTAATGGGTTTGCTCTTGACTCTAGTCTATGTCAGAAATGACAGAGACAAAGTCTACGATGGAGCGAGCCTACCCAGAAGGAGCCTGTTCACTCTAACTTTGAAGAGATTAGGGTTGTAAGCTTTCGGAAACACAGACGCTGGCAGAGAGTTCCACTCCTTTGCTGTGCGCATTATAAAAGACGTTTGAAAACGCTTAGTGCGAATTGGTGGAATAGCCACAAGGTAGGGATGGTAAGATGCAGTGCGTCTGGATGTCCGATGGTAGAAGGGGGCCGGTGGGATGAGGTCGTGGAGTTCTTGGGCACACTCACCGAAGTACAATCTGTAGAAGACCGACAAGCAGGCAACCTTACGGCGATGAGCCAAGCTATGTAGCTTGGCATCCACCAGTTTTACGTCGCCGATGAGCCTCTTAGCTCTGCGTTCCACCGAGTCAAGCGCGGCAAGCTGATACTTAGCTGAGCCATCCCAAAGGTGGCTACAATACTCCATGCAGGATCGGACTTGCGCTTTGTATAGTGTTAAAAGCTGTCCAGGCCTAAAGTATCGCTTCACCCTATTTAGGATGCCCAGCTTTTTGGCAGCAGTTTGGGCTTTGTACTCGATGGTGGCGCCGAAGTTGAGACTGGATGTCAACTCCATGCCTAGGAGCTCGAGCCGATCAGTCACAGGAACAGATGCACCCCGAAAAGTAGGAGCTTGGTCAAAACGACTCCTTTTTGCGGTAAAAAGACACGCCTGTGTTTTGGTGGCGTTAAAAGTGACCAAATTGTCATCACCCCATTGGGAGACAACGCTTAAGGTCAAATTTGTCCGCTCTACCATGGCCTCTCTCAAGGAACAAACTTCAGCCCCACTGGTTGTTGCGTTGGACAAGTATCTCTCTGAAACCGTACTGTCATCTGCGTACCCAACAAGACCAGGCTGAAGTAGGTCATTGATGTGCAGCAGGAAAAGAGTTGCAGAGAGAACAGACCCTTGAGGAACTCCGGCATCAATAGCCATGAGGTCAGAGGAGCAGCCGTCAATGACCACTCGGATCGACCGTTCACTCAGGAAGTCTGATATCCAGCTGCAAAAACCAGCTGGGATGCCATAAGCAGGAAGCTTGCTGAGTAGACCTGCGTGCCAGACCCTGTCAAAAGCCTTCGAGATATCAAGCGACACGGCAAGTGCTTCGCCGTGTCTCTCAATGGCTTCGCCCCAGCAGTGCGTGACATACACAAGAAGATCGCCAGTTGACCGTCCCCGGCGAAAGCCATATTGACGGTCACTGAGGAGATTGTTGTCTTCAAGGTAGGTCAGCAGCTTACTGTTCAGAACCCTTTCCATAACCTTGCATAGGATGGAGGTAATGGCGATCGGACGGTAATGCGCAGGGTCAGCACGGTCTCCCTTTTTGGGCACCGGTTGCACATTCGCAAGCTTCCATGATCTTGGCACCGTTCTTTTTTCAAGAGAGAGGCGGTACAGGCGTGTCAACACAGGAGACAACTCAGGTGCACATTGCCTCAACACTCTTGCTGGAATGCCGTCAGGTCCACTGGCCTTATTCACATCTAAACTGCATAATACTCTACAAACCTCTTTATTATGAACTTTGATCTCCGGCATCGAAGAGTCACAACGAGGTAAAGTTGGTGGTTGCTTGGATCCAGCGTCCAGACGCGAATTGCCCGCAAAGAGAGTTGCAAATAAATTTGCTTTCTCTCTTGCAGAGTGAGCCAGCGAACCATCAGGTTTCAGCATTGGAGGCAAAGTGGGTCGACAGAAATTCGTTTCGACCGCTTTCAACAGGGACCAAAACTGCTTACTACCCGGAGGGTGCGATGCTAGTTTGGCCCCAATACGTCCGACATGGTCAAAACGTGCCCTACGAAAAACCCGCTTGCAGAATCTTGCGGCAGAATTAAAGGCTTTTTTCCTCGCGCGAACCCTACGTGCTTTATCCTTTCGGTCGCGGGCCTTGATCCAGGCTTGGTAAGCAGATTCTTTACGTGCCTCAGCGTGGGCGCATTCTGCATTATACCAAGGCCGGGATTTGTGACCGAGCGGGATGTCGGAGAATGGAATAAAATACTCCATCCCCTGCCGAATCACGTCCGCAATCACATCAGCGCAGCACGAAGGGTCACCCGAGGAGAAGCACACTTGCCGCCAAGGATATGACGCAAAAAAGTGTCGCATCTCATCCCAATCAGCTGACTCGTATCGCCATACTCGTCTCGTGCCTCTAGGACTCTTATCAGGAGGAGAGCAGGCCAACACGGATTTCACCAGGCAGTGGTCAGACGTTCCCAGCGGGGCTGAGACTGATACTGATTGACTGCCCGGATCAGTTGTCAGCAGAAGGTCCAAGCAATTGGGTGTATGGGCGTCAACATCCGGTACCCGCGTTGCCACATTCACCAGCTGGGTTAGATCTAGCGTTACTGCAAACTTGCGCGCCTCTAACCCGGCATGGTCAGTTCTCTGGTACGGGAACAACCACTCTTTATGGTGGGCGTTAAAGTCCCCCAGAAAATTGAGCTTCGCTGTTGGGTACCGTTGCTGAGCTACGTCGGTCGACTCCACGAGGAAATTAAACAGCGCTGTTGTCTCCTGGTCACCGCTGTGCGATCGGTATACGCCGATGTAGATAAATTTTTCCACGCCAGTATCCACAAGTAGCCAAATAGCAGAAAAACCCGATTTCTCAAAGCAACGGAGACGACGACAACAAATGTCATCGCGGACGTACACACAGACCCCAGCCTGCTTCTTGAACTTATGTTCCAGAGAGTAGCCCGGGTAGTTGAGGTACGCCACGTCCGACGGGGTTGTTATCTTCGTCTCCGTTAGGAAAAACAGGTGCGGCTTCTCGGTCTCAAGGTGTTGATGGACCGGATCGAGATTTGAGTGTAACCCTCTGATGTTGGTGAGGTGCACTTTGAGTGGGAGGAAGTGCAGCCGTTGTTTACCTTTTTTCCTTTTTGCTTTTGTCATTTTTTTTTTTTTTTTTGAGTCGTCGGGGAGAAAAGTCGAATTGTCGAGGCTCTGCTCAGTGAACCAAGTGGAACACAAAAGCTAAACTAACCTATGGGGAACTCATTTGGAGACTGCGGGGACGCCCGAACCCCCCCGGATATGGCCACCGGGTCCTCCCATCCAGTCGCCGGCTGGCACGGTGGAGCATACCGGGATTTTTCGCTAGTTGGCGGGGCAGCCTTTCACACGTGGCTGGCGTGCTACTTGGGCCCCCTACTAACTGCGGTCGGCCAACGGCTGGCACCGTGCTTCGGATCCCGCTACCCTCCAAAATGAGTTACCCGGAAAGCCCAGCCCAGTGACCAAGACCGGTTCTGAGCAGAGCAACTGACAATCTCCTTCTCTCCCAAAGGCACTGGCACTCCCGCACACCGACGGAACACAGCAAGCTGCTTGGCGCCGGACTTCGGCGGGATGGTGGTCGCGAGCCAGGCGGCTCCTTGCGGAGCCTACCACCGCTTTAAGTGGGATCGTTCTGCCGTACCACAGGCAAGCCTGTGGTGCCGTTGCCCGGGGTGGACCGCGAGGAGGTAGATCCCAAACCACCCCAAAGTGTGATTCTCAAGCTGTCGATAGTAATATGTCGGTCAATAGATGGCACTGCGTTTATCTGCATTCCGTAGAATAAAACGTTGATTTCTTCTAGAAAGTTGCTACAATTCCATGTGTAAAACTTATCTACATTGGTTTTCTTTTTTTTTAACGTAACATGAACAAAACAGAGTACAGATAAAGTGAAAATAGGTTCTGTTAATTATACTCAAACAGTCTGGCTATTATTAATTTGGACAAGGACAAGTTGAGAAAGGGTACTCGGGCTAGGGCGTCGCCGCACAACGACGCGCAGGCACATCGCCCTCAATCTGCGACAAGTGGGCTAGGGCTACCGTATCAAGTACGAGCACGGCTAAAGAAGTTAGTACCCAAAATGAATTTCCGCTTTGCCACCTGGAACATTGACTCCCTAACCGGACGTTGCAGAGAACTCGCGGACGTACTTGCGAAGCGTCGGGTCCAGTGCGCCTTCCTTCAGGAAAAGCGCTGGAAGGGGAATAAGTCCTGTGACATCGGGCAGGGGTACCGACTAGTATACCGTCGGGTAAGAATAGAGTAGCCGTAGTACTGTCTAAGGACCTTCAGGATGGATTCCTTGAAGAAGACCGATACAGCAACCGGTTGATGCGGTTAAGGTGCTGATCGAAGGGTCGCTAACGAACCTAATCAGCGCCTATGCTCCTCAAACTGGTTGCTGTGAGTCGAAAAGTAAGCCTTCTGAGACCAAGGAAATGCCGAACCAGTGGCGATTTAGCCTGATTATTCCTGTTTACAAAGGTACAGGAAACGTACAGGATTGTAGTAACTACCGCGATATCAAGATCATGTGCCTCATGGCACCATCATATGTGGCATATGAAGCTCTTCGAGCGCATCACTGACACATGGCTCCGTAGCGAGTGCTTTGTCTCTGAGTGTCAATATGGCTTTCGGGCGGTTAACAGTACCATAGACGCAGTGTTCGCCTTACGGACTCTAGCTGAGGCTTACAGAGAGAGAAGGAGAGATTTGCATATGGCCTTTTTAGACCTGCAAAAGGCCTTCGACTATATACTTCGGTAGTCCATCTGGTGGGCACTTTGCTTCAAGGGCGTTCCCGAGGCCTATATTGACATTATCAGAGACATGTACCGCAATTCCGTGTCCTCCGTTCAGACTGCTGTTGGCGAATCCAATGGCTTTCCAATATCTGTTGGCGTACGACATGAGAGCCAATGGACTCAGTGAAAGGGATGTTGTAGATCGGGCAAAGTGGAGGAAGCTCAGTCGAAAGCGGACTCTGGCAATAGCCGGGATTAACGCCAGGTGGAAGAAGAAGAATAAGACCAAATATCGAGTAGGAACCCCTACTCGATATTAAAATCGATATAAAAAAAAAGCTATGAAACACAAAAAGAGCTTTTTGTCTGTCTGTACACGCTGATCTCCGAAAATACTGAACTGATTTTGTTGGGGTTTTCAAAGTAAGATTATGTTTTTTTCTGAGTAACATTGAGTCATAGATTCATCAAAATTGGTGGCCGAAAAATAAGTTATAGACATTTAAAGATTTTAAAATTACGTATCAACGTTTTTCGACATGTTTTGTTCAACTTTTAACTATTTTTTTCACTTCAGCTATTAAAAACATAGCCTTAGAAATTGCAATCAACACGCTATGAATTCAAGGACCTAAGCAGTCTATAGCCAAAACATATTATTTGATCGGCTATTCAAATTCAAAGCATTTTATTTCAAATAAACCATTCACAGGCAGATTCGCAGTAAGTTCGAACACCAGTTTTCACAACTCTTTTTGAATTGCTGTTGAATTATTTTTTACTTTTTTCTTGTCCCTGCTGTTTCATATTTTTGATGGCCGCGACTTTATTTCTCTCTGTTTCTGAGTCTGTGTGTGTACTTTGGAGGATTTAATTAATGCCACCGATGTTGCAATTAACATAGCTACCTACTGGGCCAAAACAGTATCAAGAGTAAACCATCGACTCGAAAAGAAAAAGAAGAATTAACCTTTACAGGCCCTTTGCCAGTGGTCATGTCATACCGCCCGCGAGCTGGACGTGGCAAGTCCCATTATGGAGGAGTCGCAAAAACAGTTGAATTAGCTCGGTTAATCAGCTGTCTAACTGAATTCTAAAAATGTTCATCGTTATGATTTGCGTACCTGGTTCGAAAAGAAAAGTAGTTTCTTAACTTCGGAGTTTGAAGAAAAGCACCATTCATTTAGAACAATATATTCAAATATTCAAATGCGCATAAGTTTACGAATACCGTTAAAAATTGCTGACGATACACACCACAATCAATAAGGTAGTTAGGTTGTATTTTTAACCCACCGACCAAGCAGCAACCACCAATTTGCATCCTATTGACGAATGTTTGTAGGAAAATAAGGAAAATGTTTCCATGACAACGCCCATGGAAGAAAAGGTCAATCGCTTTAAATTCTCTTAATTGCACCTACAAATATTCTCTTCATCACCCAAAGATTGACTGGTAGAGAATGCCTATGCCATTAAGTCCGCCTCTGTGCATTTGTGTGCTGAAAGTGTTAAATAAATAAATAAGGTTTTAAGGGTTATAAATAATTTTTGTTCCCTTATTTCATTTCAATTTAATTTGGAAAGGCACTCGGCTGAAAGTCACACATATCCAACAAACCGTAATAGTAGCTGAAATAAGATTTTGGCTGATTGCTCCGGCGTGTTGCTCCGGTGTCGTGATCATTCACAGTTTTGTACATGAATTCGCCAGAGATCAACTAAACTTCATGAGAACCAATTGACACGGCATAAGAATTGCAGGCAGTCAAGCCTATGCACGCGACTAACTAAACGACTTGTCAGCCTAAGTAGAAAAACCTTATAAAAATAATTGGTATAATAACGGGTCATTGCCCCTTAAAAAACATTTCTACAACATAGGCGCCATAGAAAGTCCGATTTACAGAGGTTGCTTCAACGCCGAGAAATCAGTCACCCACTTCATCCTGGAAATAAGGCCGTTGCTTCCCAACGTGAACAAATAATCGGAACGGTGAAGTCGCTCCGCGAAACCAGTGAAGCACCCAAAAGGCTTCTGTGCATTGGAGCGGATCTAGGCTGGCTAACCTAGCTAGATTACTTACGCGCAATGGATCGAATGGGAGTCTAAGTGCGGATAACGAAATATCTACTCTTTCTCTGCGGGTTTAGACTTCTTTTCTGGTTGATATATCCATGTACTTTATGTAGCTCTATCGCGTGTTAACAACCTTAGAAACTTTCTTAAACATCGTGTACAGTAGTTTATTAAAAAAAATATAATAATCATTTCACAATACTATCAAATTGAAAATAGTATATTAGTCATTCCATCTAACTGAAACTGGAGAGATAAATATAATAACACGGTTTAATCAATGTTTTATTTTAATTAAAAAAGCGAGATCCATACATTTCTTTGACATTGTGGCACTTAAATCTTAGGATGTCTTATTAATCAGTCTTCATTCTGTACCTACTGTTCAATCACACCTAGATATCTCTAAACTTATAATTATCATCAGAATCAAAAACTAATTAGGAGACAAACTGAAAAAACCTTATCAAAATAAAAACACATTATAAAAAAACAACATGGGTAACAATCACAGCATAGCCCGTGATGCTGTTTTAGCTAGCTAAAGTTTGTATTACCGGTTATATTAACCGTTTCTCATAACAGAGGCGAGGACCCTTGTAAAAATACAAAGAAAAGCAAAAAGCTTTATGGACAAACAATCCTCCTTTAAGAATTTTGGTTTCATCTATAATCTTACTAAGGTTTTGTAACGGTCAACATTAGCGCCATCTACGTCTACAAGTGGACTTTTTATGAAAGTGATAAATTCATCGTAAACTTTACGTAATTTTAAGAAAAATGTCATTAGTAACACGATTCTTGAAAAATTTCGTTTAGTTACGGTTTGCCTTTAAAGGTGCGATTTCACGCGAACGAAGTCGCAAGCAACAGCTAGTTACGAAATATACGGCCCAGTGCAAATCGAACACGCTTAAGATGGGTTCCGTACTATAAACCTTAATTTTTATAATGGCGGCAATAGAAATACACAGTTACCTATTACGGTTCTAAAGATACAACCCGTTGACAGACAGAGGGGCGGATGGATGGACGGACGGACGGACGGACGGAGTGGAGGCCTAGTAATAGGGTTCCGTTGGTTACTCTTTGGGTACGGAACCCTAAAAATTACTAGGGCTGGACGGCATTTTCAACAGAAGAGATGATACAGCAAGTGCCTTGCATAACAGTCTTCCTTGTCAGTCTTGGCGTTTGTATATTATATCTTAGCGATCTTACGTAGCGACATAATTTAACTTTTCAACATAATATGTTGGTACATGCGAACGATGTCGCGGGCAACAGCTAGTTGACAAATATTTGTGGGAAAATATTAAAAATATTTCCATGAAAACGGCCATGGAAGAAAAGGTACTAAGGTCTTTTAAATTTCGATTTTTAGATCTAACTAACTGTTATAGTAGCTGAAGTAAGTTTTCGACTGATTGCTCCGGCGTGTTGCTCCAGTGTCGTGATCATTCACAGTATTGTACATGAATTTGCCAGGGATCAACTTCATGAGAACCAATTGACACGGCCATACAAATTGTAGGCAGTCAAGCCTATGCTCGCGACTAACTAAACGAATTATCAGCCTAAGTAGAAATACCTTCCGAATAATAATAGGTATAATCGATGACGAGTTGCTAGCCTGTCGGTTTTCTACCGGTTGCATTTTGGGGAATGTGCGACGGAATCGCATAATTTAATTCCGCCAAGCCCGTTGCATCATCAGACCACAAAACGATCGGCGATGCGCCACCGGTACATGGTGGACATCCCACCCATATGCACAAAACGTTTTGGGAACACATTCATAATGCGTACAGCAAAGGAGTGGAATTGCCTGCCGGAGTCTGTGTTACCTGTTAGCTACAACCTGGTAGTGTTTAAGTCAAGAGTGAATAAGTTACTTCTAGGCAAGCGCGCTTCATCTTCGACTACATCATCGCTTACCATCAGGTGAGATAGTGGTCAAACGCGTGCCTATAAATAGTGAAAAAAAAGTCATTGCCCCTTAAAAATCATTTTTACAACAAAAGTGTCATAAACAGCCTAATTTACAAAGATTGCTTCGACGCCGAGAAATCAGTCACCCACTTCCTGGAAATGAGGCCGTTGCTTCCCAACGTGAACAAATCCTCGGAACGGTGAGGTCGCCCCGCAAAACTTCTGGAGCACCCAAGAGGCTTCTGTGCATTTGGGCGGAGCTAGTCTAGCCAACTTAGTCAGAATAATTACGCACAATGGACCGCATGGGAGTCTAAGTGCGGATAACGGAGTATCTACTCTACACTACTCCATCCGTTGCGGGAGTTGACTCCTATTCTGGTTAGTATACCCATGGCCAACTTTATGTAGCTCCATCGCATGTTAACAACCCAAGCCCCTTTTGTAACCATCATGTCACACAGCCGGTGCCTTGCATAAAAGTCTTCCAAATTCTAAGAGAGGTCAAGCAATGCTAGATATTGACTGTTTGCATATATCTTATGTTAGCGATCTTACATAGCGACATAATTAAACTTTTCTACCTACATACACGCGAACGAAGTCGCGGACAACAGCTAGTATTATAATAATATATCGAATGGTAAAGTAATAACGATGCAGCACGGGCTCAAACGAACGCCAATTTATGCATCATTTCCTCGGTGCCCTTCCCCTTAAGAGATTAATGTAGGTAGGTAGTCGGTACATATTTTAAAATATTACAAGGTTATCTACAAAACCATCTAGGTAAACTTCTAAAAATATATGTACTAGTCAATTAATTGAGAATCAATAGGGTTGGAGTATCCTTCCATTTTATTTTCAGTGTGCGCTTTGTCAAGTCTTGTTACAACATTTGGAAGGAACGATGTGCGACTTTATGGGTAAAATGCGTCTATCACTTCACAGTATTATGGTGTTAAGGCTAATATTTGGGTTATATTTCAAATCCAGTAATTCTTTTATCACGCGGCTGCTCCTGAAACTCTACTGTGTTACTATATGTGGACTAATCATATTGAATTTTTACTACGAATATTTTTTAAATATAAAAACACATGCGGGCGGTTGGATGTTTTACGATGCAATTATCGTTGTAGAAGCAACTGCAAATATCTTCACAGCATTGATCACTGAAGAAGAATATGTTATGAACTTTTTTTCGAAATTAGCTTCTGATTTCACTTCAACGCCACGAAGAAGCCAATATTGTTGCGTGACATATTTTATGATTTTATTTTTTTTTATCATAAATACCGGTAACTCTCTACTAATTTGGGATGGTATTCCCTTAACAACTAACATAATGTTCTTTTTCCAATTTGCTTCGTGTTACTATGGTCGACTGACTACAATTTATTTAGCTGAAAATTATCAAAAAACTGTACAAGCTCTATGCAACTCGCTGAAAGATGAATTCAAGACGGTGAATTTGAGCGCCAATGAGAAAGGAAGGCACGTCAAAGTTTTTATTGAGGGCTATATGAAAATCTCAAACAATTTTAACGCAACAATCAAGTTTTTACGGCTGAAGGTATCTAAATTTTTTATTTTCATGCTCGGTTAGATAGTTTGTTTGATCCGAGTAGCGGGTGGAAGAGGCTGCTCCTCGTCTTTGGATGGGAAAGACCAGTAATTGCTTAAAAAACTTTAAATAAAAAAAAAACTTTTTTCGAAAAAATATAACCGACTTCCATACAAAACACTACAAAGTATTAATAACTTTTATTGCGGAAGTCAGGGTTAAAAAAAAGAAACAGGAACAAAACATCGACTTCCAAAACTAAGTTATTAAATACTTAGACTTTAAAGTTTTTTATTTTTCATCTCACTGCTATGTGGTAATACTTGGACGATGTCATCGTCTACGCAGAAATGAAAATAAGCAAAAATGCTCATAAAATGAAAGTACTGAGCCCAACTGAAATAAATTTTGACGGGACCAAATAATTGCAAGTGTCTACTAAAAAACAAAAAACTACAAAGTTAAAATAACTTTAATTTCGGAAGTCGGTTTTTTTTTTGAACACTGACTTCCAAAATTATAGTTATTTTTTACTTTGTAGTGTTTTGTTTTTGGGAATCGACTTTATTTTTTGTAAAAAAGGTTTTTTTATTTATCACGTTTAAGTGGTACGCAGGTACCAGTAAAAAGTTTAACACAGCGTAGCGGCGTTATGTTATGTTATGAACTGGTGTAAACAATCAACAGACATGCGATTTCAGAAATCCCGACCCATTTGCTATCATTTTTTAAAGAGTTTCGTTGCCTACCTCCGAAGTTCTTCATCAGATCTTCACAAAATTTATATGGGACCAGCCTGAGAAAATACTCTACCAAACAAAAAAAAAAACATCCAAATCGGTTAAAAATAAGCGAAAATATGCTGAACAAACATTTTTCATGGGATCCCATCATCAGATCCTGTCTTATACCTTCTATCATCAGCTCAGCAACATGAGATGATGATTACCAGGCACAAATATATGAATTGTGAATTGTAAATAAATATTGAAAGTGTTAGAAAGTTTATGAAAAACATTGTATGCGCTTATAAAATTTGAGGGTTTCCCTCGATTTTCATGGGACCCCATCATCAGATTCTAATTTGGTGACAATGGGACCATCTCAGGAGTATAGGCTTTAGAATAAAAAAATATGTTTTAAAATCGGTCAAGAATTTGCGGAGAAATCGCTGAACATACTACTCTGTCAAGAAAGTACCGGGAAAAGATCAATAATACACAAAATGTCTGTTATTCATCCAAATTTATTTTATCACCTTCAAAGTATGCGCCTTTAGAAACGATACACTTGCGCCAACGAATAATCCATTCATCAAAACATTTTTTAAACGTTGCTTCCGGAATTGAGTTCAGTTCTCGCCGCGAATTCTCCTTTATGTCTTCTATCCATTGAAAACGGGTGCCACGAAGTGGTAATTTGAGTTTAGGAAAAAGAAAAAAGTCAGCAGGAGCCATATCTGGTGAATATGGTGGTTGCTGGATGGTATTTGTTGAGTGTTTGGTTAAAAATTCGTTCACAATGATAGCCTTGTGCGAAGGCGCGTTGTCGTGGTGCAAAATCCAAGAATTTTCTTTCCACAAATCTGGCCTTTTTCGTCGAATTTGCTCTCTTAAACGCCGCATAACGCTCAAATAATATTCTTTATTTACCGTTAGACCTTCCGGTAAGAATTCAGAGTGCACAACACCGCGATAGTCAAAGAAAACAGTCAACATGACTTTGACTTTTGATCGACTTTGGCGTGGTTTTTTCGGTTTCGGTTCAGTTGGAAGGCGCCACTCCGAAGCTTGTTGACTAGTTTGCATGTCAAACTCGTAAACCCACGTCTCGTCACCAGTAACAATGCGTTTCATGAATGTTGGGTCCGAACTGACTCGTTCTAGCATGTCCTCAGCGACTTTCATGCGATTGAGTTTTTGGAGAAAATTCAGATCTTTTGGGACTAGCCGAGCAGCAACATGTTTCATACCCAAATGATTAGTTAAAATGGTACGGATCGACTCGTGAGATACAGAAAGTTCGGCGGCTATCTCTCTCAGAGTTGAATGGGGATTTTTAGTCACTATTTCCTTCACTTTTGCGATGTTAACTTCAGTTGCAGACGTCGACGGCCTACCAGAGCGAGGCAAATCTTCCATCACATCTCGACCGCTTTTGAACGCTTTGAACCACTCATAAGCACGAGTTTATGATAAAGTCGATTCACCGTAAGCCTTCTGTAACATTTTCAGTGACTCCGAACACGAAATTCCATTGGCGATGCAAAATTTAAGACAAACTCTTTGTTCGATATTTTTGTCCATTATGAAATTCGCAATACACACTATATATGATATTACTAAAACCAGCACTGTATTTAATATAAATAACAGATGCAACTCAAACTCCGCGCCAAAATGGAAAACAGTTGTGCCAATCTAACAACTACAAAAGAACAAAAATTTGAATTTGGAACCATAAACAAATCATCCATTCCCGATACTTTTTTGACTGAATGTACATAAAAAAAATACATACCGCCGAACATTCGAATTCGCGGCGAGAACTGAACTCAATTCCGGAAGCAGCGTTTAAAAAATGTTTTGATGAATGGATTATTCGTTGGCGCAAGTGTATCGTTTCTAAAGGAGCATACTTTGAAGGTGATAAAATAAATTTGGATGAATAACAGACATTTAGTGTTTTATTGATCTTTTCCCGGTACTTTCTTGACAGAGTAGTAAGTGTTTAACCGTTTATCATTTCAGATGATCATGGCTTATGGGTGCGATTTATTAAAAGTTATAATCGTGACATTTTTCGTGCATGAGTCTATCATTACGGTAAGTACGTTAATGAAGTTTTCCCACAGACAGTAGATTAATTTATTATGTTTATACTAGCTGACCTAGCAAACGTTTTTTTGCCATTTAATTAAAAAAATATAGTCTAAGACCTATTCTCAGACCAACCAAATATTCACAAAAAATTCGGTCAAGCCGTTTCGGAGAAGTTTAAAAACAAACACTGTGACACGAGAATTTTAAATATTACTAGCTGACTCGGTAAACGTTATTTTGCAAAATAATAAAAACAATAGCCTACCACCTATTCTCATACCTACCAAACATACCTACACACAAAATTTCATGAAAATCGGTCGAGCCGTTTCGGAGGAGTTCGGTAACAAACACCGTGACATGAGATTTCTTTATATTAGAAGAAGATATTATTTTAAATGTAAATGATGACGTTCGAAAGTGTCGTTTATTGACCTAATTGAAATAAACTTTGACTTTCCGGTCACCTCACACCGAGTCTCTATTGGCTGACTCTAGGCTACGAAGCAATAGGAGTTCCTACCTACTTAAGTAAGGATTGTACTGCCCGTACCCACACAGACTAAAGTCAGACTAAAGAGACGGATATGCAGGGCCGGCTTTAACCACCTAAGCACCCCGGGCGAGTCATGCATTTAGCGCCCTTTCATATTTCTATATAATTAGAAAATTACTTATTTAGAAAAACTTTTACACCCAACCTTGACAGCTTCACCCCCACCCATCAGTTTTTTTTACGATGTTGTTTTAAACACCATTCCCGACAACTATGGCAAAATTCACTAGGCAGTTTTTGGCATTTGTTTGGTGAGCCATAATTTAAGTTAAGAAAAACTGCGTTCGCCACTTGCAACAGTCACTGGTATAGTTAGATTTATAAGTAGAATGCGCAGCGATTTCCAGGGTAATAATTCTAGAAGATTGTACTTTTTAGGGTTCCGTAGCCAAATGGCAAAAAAGGAACCCTTATGGATTCATAATGTCTGTCTCTCTGTGTATCCATCCGTATGTCACAGCCACTTTTTCCGAAACTATAAGAACTATACTGTTGAAACTTGGTAAGTTGTAGATGTATTCTGTAAACCGCATTAAGATTTTCAGCCGAAAACAAAACAAAAACAGATATACTAACTAAAAAAAAATATATGATGTATATTACCATGCAATCTCTCACCGAAAATAGGTTTGAAAGAGATCTAGTACAAAAGTAGTTTTTTTTTTTTTATTAGTACGTCATAAATAAACCGCAATTTACCTTTCATTCAATCAACCTAAATATTAAAAAAAATAGGTTGTACGAACGGTTGTAATGGTACGAAACCCTGTCTGCGAGTCCGACTCGCACTTGGCCGGTTTTTTTTTACTAAAGTTTAAGGTTTCAATAGGTGCTGCCTGAATGTCTTCGAGTTTGTGTTGTCTGATTATTATTTATATCGCAAGAAATAGGTAGGTCCTGTACTGAAATTACGCACCCTCTATGACCCAGGGCCCTCCAGTTGCCGGCCCCCCGGGCGGCCGCCCCTGTCGCCCGAGCCTAGAGCCGCTACTGTGGATATGCTAATGCCAGTACAATTTATATGACACATTTTCACATTTAGATGTATCCGAGAAAAAAGACGGATCCGGGTTTTAAGACGGACGTTTTGCCAATACAAAGAGCCGTCTCCAAATCTGCCGATCATAGGCCGCCGCGCCGTCTACCGTTCAAACACGGAAAAGACGGTCCTTTTGAGTGGGAGCGGGCCCTAACAAGTGATATTCTTCTTTGGACCTAATCTCATTAAATTAGGGGATGACATATTTTCAACAAAAACTCAATCATGGGATAGATAGAAACTATAAAACGCTACCTGCTAAGATCCTTACATCCTACTTTTGCTCCCTTTACGTACATACATACATGCACGCACGCCGGTTGCAGTACTATGGTAGGCGCCAGATAAATGTGCAATAAGGTACATTTACTTCCTTAACATCAAAAACAGATATAAAGCTGTCCTGAATCGACTATCATGATCCTTTATGCTCTCAGTGATTAAAAACGGTTCATAATTTATTGTTTGGGTATCTACAAAACTAATAATATTGTTTTCAGTATCAAAAATTTGTAATGCCTTGGATTTTGGAACAAGGTTTTTTTGTGATCAGCTTGTGTGTTCCGGCGTTTTTGATGGAATTAGAAGCCAATTATTTAGATGAAATAAAAGGATTATTTGCTGAACAATTGATTATGAACAAAGGTATCTTTCCTATTTCCAAAACTATTAAGTATACATTCAGTCAAAAAAGTATCGGGAATGGATGATTTGTTTATGGTTCCAAATTCAAATTTTTGTTTTTTTGTAGTTGTTAGATTGGCACAACTGTTTTCCATTTTGGCGCGGAGTTTGAGTAGCATCTGTTATTTATATTAAATACAGTGCTGGTTTTAGTAATATCATATAAAGTGTGTATTGCGAATTTAATAATGGACAAAAATATCGAACAAAGAGTTTGTCTTAAATTTTGCATCGCCAATGGAATTTCGTGTTCGGAGTCACTGAAAATGTTACAGAAGGCTTACGGTGAATCGACTTTATCAAAAACTCGTGCTTATGAGTGGTTCAAAGCGTTCAAAAGCGGTCGAGATGTGATGGAAGATTTGCCTCGCTCTGGTAGGCCGTCAACGTCTGCAACTGAAGTTAACATCGCAAAAGTGAAGGAAATAGTGACTGAAAATCCCCATTCAACTCTGAGAGAGATAGCCGCCGAACTTTCTGTATCTCACGAGTCGATCCGTACCATTTTAACTAATCATTTGGGTATGAAACATGTTGCTGCTCGGCTAGTCCCAAAAGATCTGAATTTTCTCCAAAAACTCAATCGCATGAAAGTCGCTGAGGACATGCTAGAACGAGTCAGTTCGGACCCAACATTCATGAAACGCATTGTTACTGGTGACGAGACGTGGGTTTACGAGTTTGACATGCAAACTAGTCAACAAGCTTCGGAGTGGCGCCTTCCAACTGAACCGAAACCGAAAAATCCACGCCAAAGTCGATCAAAAGTCATGTTGACTGTTTTCTTTGACTATCGCGGTGTTGTGCACTCTGAATTCTTACCGGAAGGTCTAACGGTAAATAAAGAATATTATTTGAGCGTTATGCGGCGTTTAAGAGAGCAAATTCGACGAAAAAGGCCAGATTTGTGGAAAGAAAATTCTTGGATTTTGCACCACGACAATGCGCCTTCGCACAAGGCTATCATTGTGAACGAATTTTTAACCAAACACTCAACAAATACCATCCAGCAACCACCATATTCACCAGATATGGCTCCTGCTGACTTTTTCTTTTTCCTAAACTCAAATTACCACTTCGTGGCACCCGTTTTCAATCGATAGAAGACATAAAGGAGAATTCGCGGCGAGAACTGAACTCAATTCCGGAAGCAGCGTTTAAAAAATGTTTTGATGAATGGATTATTCGTTGGCGCAAGTGTATCGTTTCTAAAGGAGCATACTTTGAAGGTGATAAAATAAATTTGGATGAATAACAGACATTTTGTGTATTATTGATCTTTTCCCGGTACTTTCTTGACAAAGTAGTACTAAGGAATAATTTTATATTTTCCTGAATTCCCACTGTACCTACTTATTCTATTTAAGGAATTCGGGAATAAGTATTATGAATTCCTCTTCTCTTATGTATTCCTGAATTCCTTGAATAGTCGTATTGTGTATATAAAATTTTAATTTAGTAAAAACTTATTTCTATTGATCCTTTTAGTTTAATGATAGGTACGATCATTTGGGCCAAGCGTCATCGCGTCGGGAAAACGCTAATAATAGTTACACCTAATAAACACAAAAAATGCGGTCTCCCGAGGCGAAGACGCGGGTTTTTTAAATTTACAAAAATTAGTTTTTATAAATATAATTTATTCAAAACTCTTTGCGCGTGACTCCAATTCGAAATTGGCTATTTTTATTGAACAGGCCAGTACCGATTTTTAACAAGTTTTTAATTCCGTTGCAGATACCAAACTACGTGTTAGCTTGTATGATGCTATAGACTGCATTGAAGTCTGTTCTTCTAGATACACTATTTGGAATGGATTCCCACTCAATTTGAGCATCGTTTTGACTTTCTTTAATTTATGCATTTCATATATTATTGCTTTGTTGCAATTTTCATATTAGTTTTACAACAGCCTAGCGTAGGTTATAAAAAGGTTAATTTTACAATAAAGTATGTTAGGTCCAGTCACGACCATTATATTGGTCGTGACTGGACCTAACATACTTTATTGTAAAATGTACTTAAATAAGATGTTACCTATCCATTTTTAGGGTTCCGTACCCAAAGGGTAGGTAACCAACGGAACCCTATTACTAAGCCTACGCTGTCCGTCCGTCTGTCTGTCAGAGGGCTGTATCTCAAGAACCGTTATAGGTAGACAGTTGAAATTTTCACAGATTGTGTATTTATATTGCCGCTATAACAAAAAATTATAAAAAATAAGGTTTATGGTACAGAACCCTTCGTGTGCGAATCCGAGTCGCACTTGGCCGGTTTTTCAAAATTGTAGAAAGTTGGGTCTTATTTTAACAGTATGCAGGTAATAAATTACTTAACCTGACGTTAAAACACACAAACGTATTTATTTAAAAGAAAGTTACGCATCATAAAAATATGATGATATTATGAGGAATATGTGTCGGGAATACGTCAGTTGATTGAACAATCGGGACGACAACGCCATCTAGTGGCGTTCGATGGAGTCTAAATCGTTGTGCTTGACAGAGGCTGAGCTCAGTCTACTGCTGGCGTTCGAGCAGTGAACACGTCTGGAAACCCCAGCGTGTTCCAAATACTTGTTTGTTGTTTTGTTGTGGTGTGTCCTATTGTTAGATAATATTATCATTGTAACTTTGAGTGTGAATTATAATGTGATTTAAAAGCAAACGATTTTTCTATTGCGCAATAGTCAATACTTCCCATGGTATGTTAATTGCAAAGTTCCATTATCCTGATTGTTGTGACCTAGAGAGATATACCATGTCCGACATATAAATAGGGACATAAAAACAAGTCAACCTTGGCCGGCATCCAAACGGTTATGAATATAATAAAAAAAGAATCAATATTTTTAAGTATGCCTAAACTACCAACGTTATGTAGCATAATAATAGTAGGTACTTTAATAAACGAGGTATATGTTATTCAAGGCCCTATCATACATCTAAGGTTTAAAAAAGATATACTTGTAGAACTTTCAAATGAACAGCAGTGAAGTGCGCTACTTGCTGCGCAGTTATTATACTCCGAAATTCATATTTTGTGTTCAGCCTCTTGGTGTAATAAAACAAATAATTTATCACAAATCAATTGTTTATATTTGAATTAAATCTGTCAACAGTCAATATTATAATCATGTGCTTTACAATTAGTATAATTTATATTAGACGTTCACATACACACAGGAATGGATCGTAACTCTAACATTTATTATAGTCGCTTTTATTATTTTGATATAGTTTTACTTAACTAGGTGGAGCCACTTGAGCCGGATCGAGACGATCGGTATAAACTAAAGTTTATATTAAAATAACTCCTTTGAACTTTCGCATTATTTCGTAAAGAAACCCTTTTTTAAATAAGTACTGTCATTATTTAATAATAGTTTTAAACCATTGAAAATATCGAGGAGCTCGTGGCTAGATAATAAAAGCCGCATGGGTCGATCTTCAAGGTTAAGCAACGCTTGCAAAGGTTGGTCTGTCGATGGGTGACTATCTTAACTTAAAACCTCCGTGCCGCGGAAAGCACGTTAAGCCAGTGGTCCCGGCTATCATTTGTGTATCTTTGGTAGTCGATCCTGATAGTCAGAAGCCAGTAAATCTGACTCCAGTCTTGCCATGAAGTACCGTGTTACCCAGTTAATGAAGCCTATTACTAAGCCTGCGCTGTCCGTTCGTCTGTCTGTCTATCAGGGGCTATATCTCAAAAACCGATATAGGTAGACAGTTGAAATTATAAAAATTAAATTCGACTATTTATCGCCTCGATCCGACGCATGCGTCATCTGTTTTAAAACCTCGTAAAACCTTTCAATTTATCGCCTATATTTTTATGTAGATCCCAGGAAAAGATTCAAGTTCTATACAAATAGATATTTTAGCCTTATTTATAAAAAAATAACTAAATGATTTATATATTTTAAAAATACTAATTTGCAGATTCTAAATTCAATTTTTCCATAGAAAATTAGACTAAAGAATCCGCTGATCGGCCATCGTTACACCCTTGAAATTTGTATTTAATAAACTTATCTGGTTAGTTTTATTTTTATAAATAAGGCGAATTAATATTACTTACTCCTTTAACAAATGTAATGATAACTTGAAAGGTGTACAGGCACCTACGTTATGTTATACGACTTAACTTGACTAGAACAATAATATTTTTAATTAAAATAGTGTTTACATTCCATTAAACTATGATTTTTATTATTTTACAAAGTACCTTAACTTTAGACTAGAGGAGGATCAAGTGATGGCACTCGTTATATGATGATGCTTGCTCTCTTTCTAGCTTATATCGCTGTCGCCACTTGTTTTAGCTGTCATTTTACTTCCATTCATTATGGCCTGCGTAGACAGCGGACGGGAATTTAATAGTTATCCAATCAAAATAAGGTTTATTTTTCAATGATCGATGTAGATGACTAAAAAATTCTAATTAGTTCGTCAGGTAGATTTCCAAAACTTGGACACGTATTTTTTTTAAATAAAAGTTAAGACGGTTGGTGCGTTGAAAACTCGTGTTACGCACTTGTAAGTACACGTTTTACAATATAGTGACGTCACAAGCCCTCACTCCTGATCTTTGATGCGTTTAAATTTGTATTTTTTTATTTATTTGATAAAGGAAAATACGTGTCCAATATTTTTCGATAATAATCTAACTGATGGACTAAATATAATCATAACTTTTATACTCAGGAATCATAGTCAACAATCACCTATTTACATAATTTGTATTCTGTATAGGTAGGTAGACAGTTATTCAAAAGACAAGGACTAATTTTGTGGCCATAATGCGGTCTTTAAAATGACGTGTTATCTATATTCGTAAAAATAAATATATTTCGTTATAAATATTATACACTAAATTAAATAAATAATTTATTATTTAAACTTCACAATTCCATCAATCAACGTTACCATCTTTTTCTAATTAGGCGATAGTTATAAATTGTGTTATTAAGAATGTTGATAAAGTCTCTAATTTATTATAAATATTTAATTTAGTACTTTTCGAGTAGCTGCCGCAAACAATTTAGATTAGCAATGGTCCCTTAAAATAACCGACTAGATTTATTTATTTTTTTATTATTATTTATATATTTTATTTTTTATAGCTGAAACCACTCCAAAATTCTCTTTACAGTATTTTTATGTACTTATGTATTATGAATGAATGGGAAATTTATACAAACATTTTTTTTATCGTAAAAGGTACTATATTAAACTACTGTTTCAGATATTTTTCAATCAGAGATATACCAGCAATGTAACATGACGTATTAACATTATTATTATTTTACAATATTAAGGTATTATATGAAGTCAGACAAATTAACTGCTTACCACAAGTTAAAACTTATCGTTATATACATCCAAGGGAAATTCAACCTTATGGTGATAGACAATTACATTGCTTAGAACTCACTTATCTATACATAGAGATGTTATGAAAATAAGCGGATTTGTCTGTGGACGTAGCTACAGTAAATTAAAAAAATTTAATCGTAAAATTTGTAAGTTATTCGTATTAGGTTGATAAAAATATAGGTATTTTACTTTTAAATATTTGGCATACGTTTATTGTTCACATTGACAGCTTTTTATAAAAAAAAGTATAGAATTATGGAATTTTTATTATAATAATACTTATAAAAATAATAATAATATTTTTTATATTAATAATATCAATGTTAAATATAAAAAATATCACTAATAATATGGATTTGAATATTATGTTTCTATTCAAATCACTTTTTTTTCTGAGGTTTTAGATAGATATTGCCTTATAAATCTTAAAATAAATAACATAAAACTTGGTTACATTAAAAATAAATGCAAACCTGACTAGCTCAAGTCTTTCACACTTTTATTAGCTGTCGCTAAATCGTAAACAAAAAAATAATATTTTGAGGATTAACTACCATTGACGGAGTCTTAAAAGAGAAAATCACTATAATATTGACATCTCTTTCTTCCTTACGCGATAGAAAGAGTACCAGTTCTTTTGCATTTGTAAATACATTGGTTATCAGGGTATGAATTAACTGTCTTGCTTTTAAATATATTTTGTAGGAAATCATGCTATGTTTGACATATGCTTAGACCTACCATAGACGAAGATAGATTTATTTTTAATTTTTCTGAGATATGCAGTTTACAGCGTGCAGCGTTTGTGCGAATGATAAATTCTTATAATAATAATAACGTAAATAAATAATTGTATTGCCTGCTATTGGCTATGAATATCATACTAGTGCTTAAAGCACTACAAATAACTTTTAAGTATCACATAAAAAAGGTTTTTAGAGAGATCTTTAAATAATATCTTTGGTTTTAAGTACTTGTCAAATACTTATAATTTGGTTTGAGATTCTATCAAAGCCTTGAAATTCCTTGTAGTACATACTTACAATACAGAGTTAATTGAAGTTGATGTACAAAGGCGAGCTTAACTCAAAAGTTGAGTTTTCTCCCAGCAAACCTTTGAGTGACAGAGAGAGATCACAACTGGAGGTAAGAAAAGGAGACCAGAATGAAAATAAATAATACTATGACTACTATTAAGAATAGTAGCAATTACTACACTATTTACAGTCAAATTCGTCTTGTCATTTATCTTTTTTTGTGGAGTTTGAACATTATGATTAAGAAAATATAAAATATCGATATTTTAATGCTTCGAATCTACAGTACAGGTGGATTATTTTAGTGGTGGCACACAAAGCTTGGCCTAGCACTCTGTCTCTCTCTCTTTTTTTTACAGCAATATAATTACCGGCACATAAGTTGGCAAAGATTTTCCTAGTGGGGAAAGTTCGCGTACGTAAAAATTTATGAAATTGTGCGTGCGCGAACTTCCCGCACTACTAATATAGTTGTCAACTTACATGCCGGTAATTATATGTCACTTTGCAATTTAGGAGTAACATTGCAAAATAACGGACCAATTTCTACTATAAAAATACGGAAAACTGTATCTTAAAACTAGGGTATTAAGAAGAATCATCCAATACTTTGCAGGGAATGTTTGAACTGTAACAGTTTGCTGAGATTCGTGAAGACCAGATCCTGGGGGTTCGATATGATGAAGTAGACCAGGCCTAGTATTGAGAGGACGGCCCGCCAGATCGAGAAGTGCGTCCAAGTGTGGTAGAATGTTGGGATTGTTGGCTGCAATAGAAATTAAAATAAAATTAGAAGTCATAATCGTTTTGGCAAACTCTTCTTGCTATAGGAGAGATCTATTTCTGAAACAACTATGAAGAGTAGCGAAAAATACCCAGAGCCCAATTTTGACGAATACTACCCTCATCATGATCATAACAGCCGAAAGACGTCCACTACTGGACATAGGCCTCCCTCAAAGCCTCCTCCCACGCTTGGCAAGCGGGTTGGCGATCGCAGTGTATGGAGTTGTGTTTTATGTGGCGATGGTATTATTCTTTTACGGCACCAGCCAACACCATTCAGCAGAATACTACCCTACCAAGGGGTATTTCAGTATGTCACAGTATACCTATCACAATTGAAATTCTAAGACAATTTTCAAAACCGACCATGTACGAGTCGGGCTCGCATACGAAGGGTTTCGTACCATAAACCTTAATTTTTATTTGTAATACCGGCTATGGAAATCCACAATCTGTGAAAAATTTATCTGTCTACCTATTACGGTTCTTAAGATACAGCCCGCTGACATACAGACAAACAGACGGACAGACGGACAGACGGACAGACGGACAGCGGAGGCTTAGTAATAAATAAAGGGTTCCGTACCCACAGGGTAACCATTCCGTTGGTTACCCTTTGGATACGGAACCCTAGAAATGACATCAAAATTAAATATTAAAATAGTCAATAAATTTCACTAAAATTTTGCAGCATTTACGAGTATGGCTAGCTAAATGATAAATAATATGGGTCGTAGTCATATTCGCCGATCAATAAATGCCTTTGCGTACTTGGTATTGTAGAAAATGGCCATGACCAGTTTTCTCAATCGATAAACTCATTTGCGGGCCCAATGTCACTCGTTTGTTCCACTTTGCCTTTCTCTACACCCTAGTTTACAAGGGCAAGCAAGTAGCACTACGAACTATCTTTTTTAGGGTTCCGAGCATCCGCAAAAAACGGAACCCTTATATCGCTCGGGTCACTCGGGTGTCTGTCTGTCTGTCCGTGTGTCACAGCCAGTTTTATCTGGATCTACTGGACTAATTCTGTTAAAATTTGGTACTCATATGGACTTCTGTGACTCAAACACGAACGCGTTACGTAAATAAATATTTTTTTGAATATGGGAGTCACTTTTGGGGGTCAAACTAGAAAATTTCAAAAACAAAAACTTTTTCAAACTGTACTGTGTGACATAGCAAATGAAAGAGCTTTACTATGAGGGTTTTAATTATATTTCTTAACATAGTTTTTCAAATAAATCGTTTTGAAGTTATTCAAGAAATCAGGCTTAAAATTACCATTCCCCCCTTATGTCCATAACGACAGAGATTAAAAATTAAAAAAAAAATGCAGATAAAAGTTCAATACCTACAGATTACAGGAAACTTATAAAAGTCTATAGTGTTACGATAGCATGTTACAGAAATGAAATTGGTTCGGAACCCTTTGCACGCGAGTTCGACTCGCACTTGGCCAGTTTTTTTGTAATATTTTCGTCATACGGTAACCCTATTCCATGGACGGCCTAAGCAACTACCAGCCCTTTCATTAAATGTTGGCTGAATAGGCCGCTGTTTAAACGGCGCCATTCAATGAAGAGTCTAGGCCGCTCATTAATCGGCTGATTTAGCCAGTTGGCTTACAATACACAATAATTGCACAAAGTAATTTGAATACTTACAGTAGTTAAATTGTTACTGGTAATATTATTGACGAGCGGCGCATACTGGTAGACCATCAGCTCATCATACATCCTCGCTGCGGTGCAGACCAACAGGCACGCTGTGTATAGCATCACCAGGACTATAGGCTGGAAGTATGGCTGTAAGCCTCTGGTCAGGTCTAGGCTGGTGACGTCGAGTCTGGAAATTAGGAAAAAGGACTTTAATGGTCGATGTTTTTTTTTAATAAAATTTTTGGAAAGAACTATTATAATTGCAAAATAACATTCTTTCATTTCATTATTCAGTTTTCGTTAAGATCTTTGTAGACAGTGTAGCCATGAATGTTCAAAGTGCAGATAGAATTTTAATAAACAAATATTGAGTTTGAACCCCAGGTTTTGAATGAATATTTTATTTGACTATTCCTGTCTTATAGTAACTTCGTTTTATTCAAGGCAATTATTTACCTAACCATTAAAGTTTCTTTTACAATGTGGATTCAGCTTCTGTCTAAGAGGATGCGGCTGAATATCAATCTATACTAATATATAAAGCTGAAGAGTTTGTTTGTTAGCGCCCTAATCTCAGGAACTACTGCTCCGATTTGAAAAATTATTTCAGTGTTAGATAGCCTATTTATCGAGGAAGGCTATAGGCTACATATCATCACGCTAAGACAAATAGAAGCGGAGCAAACACAGTTGTGCGGGTCAACTAGTATTTCACATAAAGTGACTGCCTATATTAAATATAAAACCCCGTAATTGAATCGGTAGAACTACACCGGATAGGATCGCCCGGAGGACACGGTGGAGCAAACGGTGGAGGTCTGCCCTGTTTGATCGGCGGCGGCGACCTCTCGCGACCGGCCTTGGTTCAATCTTTGGTCCGGAGCGAGGAGACATGGGAAGCGATCACCTCCTTCTGCGAAGCAGTAATGCTAGCAAAGGAGGAAGCCGAACGTGTGAGAGAGAGGGAAACCTCACGTCCCAGTCGCCGCAACAGAAGAAGACGCCACAGGCGTCGGGAGTCGCAGGACTCGTCCCGGCCGCCTACTGCGCGGGCCTGCGGACGGCGAGCAGTGGGTGGCTCGCCGTCTGATCAGAACTAGGCCCGGGTCGGCGGCGCGCTGCGATCCCAGCGCGCCTCAAAGAGATGTCAGCGTGGAAGACGGAGCCCGCTAGGGCAGGTGCCTGCTGGGGCTGCGGAATCTGTTCGAAAGAGGTGCCGTAGCCCTGGAACGCAAAGGGCACCAGAAGGAACACGGATGGGTTTTAGTCAGTAAGAGTCTGACACTCCCTCTTGCTTCACCCAGAGCGGGAGGAGTCATTTGATGATTTCCCATCCTTAAAAAAAAAAAAAAGAACTACACCGGTTAGTTGATTACTCAAAGATAGCAAAAAGTCACTTACCTATCCAAAACTGAAAGCAGACACAACACACAGAAGAAATAATAGGTAGCAACATAAGGCATGGTGACGACCGCATGGAAAGACAGGTGCCCTGCATCCAAGCCATCGGAGTAGCTGATGAGGAGTAGGTGCATCAAAGACAGGCCTCCGAGGACGCCGTGGCAAGCCGGGGCCGAGGAGCGCCAGGCTTTCTGGAGAGTTAGGGCCACATCTAAGGGTGTTAGGTCTCCTAGCCTGAAATTCAGATTAAAAAATATAAGAAAGTAGTTGTTTTAAAGTTGAAATTTTAGATATCAGTATCCTGTCAAATAAGCAAATAGATGGGATATTTTGTTGATTTATTGGCCAACCCACAGTATGTTACTACCGAGTACTGCGGGTCTAAAACGGCCACTAGCATAATCAGAAAGCAAATCACACTACCCGCAACTGTCAAATTTTCCCCTAACCCCTAAATTTTAACCTAATGCATTAGCAATAAAAATAAAAATTAAATTGACAGATTGTTGTGTGATTAATATTGTGATTTTAATATGATACTCCAAAAGTGGTCTTTTTAGCCCCCTGAAAAAAACTTTAAATCTTACGTTCTCAGAAGACTTTAGTGGTTTGTGTTACGTACTTTCTTATTAAAGGGAGAATAAATTACATATAAATAAATAAAGGTCAGAATTAGAACAGCTAATATTGCTGGAAAATAGAATTGACAATGAAAAATTGCATTTTTAAATACCAACCCATATTTTACGTTTACACTCTTATTCAAAATATATATTGTCACTATTCAAGAGTATTGAAAACCAAACCTTCAATCAAGTAACTCGATTTACTCAAACAATCACATTAAATTGATCAACTAATAAATTTGCTAAAATAACCAACAAATATTTATTTATTTGCTCTCATGCACACAACACACTATCTTGTTTTGCGCATGAACCCTGTTAGGGAACCGCAAACAAACGAACGCTGCTAATAATAACTCACCTTAGATACTTATCACCATCTCTGGATTGCTGTGACTCCAGGATCCGATCCCTGGACACAGCTCTAAAAGTTCCTCCACCCTGCAAATAAATCTTCTCTGGTCTACGAGATCCAAACGGGTCCAGTCTGTCATCATTTGGGGACGTCAGCGGTGACGGTGAAGAGAATGGGTTGTCTAAATATGTGTCGTGGTATGGCATGCTAGATTCTAGGGTCTCTAGCATAGCTGTTAGATCTGTGGGACGAGCTGAAAAGATTAATTATTTTTATTAAACTTTACAGATTATTTTCTGTATTGCACTGTTGATGTTAATCTATATCTATACTAATATATAAAGCTAAGAGTTTGTTTGTTTACTTGAACGCGTAAATCTCAGGAACTACTGGTCCGATTTGAAAAATTATTTCAGTGTTAGATAGCCAATTTATCGGGCTATAGGCTGTATATCATCACGCTAAGACAATAAGTCATGAAAATTGTAATGCAGACGAAGTTGCGCGGGTCAATTAGTTGAATTTATAAACTACTAGTGGCACTCCGGGTTCGCCTAGAAGCACGTTTTTTTTTTAAATTTTGTTTCTTACAATCTTCGTCCTGACAGTTACCAAGACAACTATAAAAGAATTATTCAATTTGGGTTAGTTGTTATGAAGTTATGCACATACATGCATTTCGGTGAGTCGTTTTTCTTTTCCTTAGAAATATGTAGAAAAACTTTGACAAAGAATATACTTATAACTTTATTTACCTGCTTTCGACCCAGATTTACTCTTTCCACTTTTAAAGACTTTCGGACTAACATCACGTCCATTAGCATTGCTGTCCTGTCTCTCGTCTCGTACTTTCCTTCTAGTCTTCCTCGGTTTGTGCCGTAGTTCCTTAGTAATACCGTTATTGTTCTCCACGTCATGTGCTTCAATTTCTAGCTCACCACTTAGAGTTACTACTTCATCTTTATTGTATTCTTTGAGGTAGTCATCTACCTGGAATGTTTACATTGAAATTAAAATATTAGTTTTTATTATTTTATTATGTTTTGGAAAATTGGCCACCTACAACTGGAATTTTAAAGTACTAAACATAAAATCATAATAAGATCTATTTTTTGAGACAAATACATTATGAGTTTCAAACACAAAATTTAATTAACTTTTTTTTTAAGTTGATTGTCTCACTGCTAGGCAAAAGCCTACATACTCACATTTCGTCCACATCTATTAAAAAAAATTCAAGAATTAGTATAATGTTATTTTAAATTAAAGAGATAGTCAAACAATGACAAAGAACAATCAATCCTGCTTACCCTTTCCAAAGCACTAAGGCTAGACCCGGGTATATCAAAATCGTGCAAATCTCGGTCCCTATGTCTAGATGAGTGCCGTTTCTTTTTACGATAAGATGGGCTCCTCTTCTCTTTATGACCGCTAGAAGGCCTTGACAAACTCTTCATGAATTTCTCATCCAAATGATTAGGATCATGGGAATAAAAAACAAATGATGGGTTCTTATCAGAATTTTTCAATTCTTTTTCTACGAAACCCAAAATTCCTTGTTTTATTTGATCATGGATTGGCAGCTCAGTGTCGAGGGATTCATGCTCTGATTTTATCCAGCTATCTCGTTTGGATTTGTCTGTTGCAGGTTCTTCTGTAACTGGAGTTTCGTCCGGTGCAGCGTGACCATTTGACATTTTTCGCGACCCCGATCGGCTTCGAGATCTTTTGGTTTTCTGCTTCGGAGACGGTGACCGAGCAGATGTATGCACTTCTGCTATTTCCTCCTTCACATCCACACTTTTTCCAGGCTTCATTATGTACTATTTTTAGCGTAAACCCACGCAAATTACAATCACACGAAGTTATTTTTATTTATAGAATAACTACACTCTTAAGCATATTAAACTTTGGCAAATCAAAGAAAAGAACACAAACTTACTATTTAACATTACATTTAACACATTTTCGCGTTTACTATTGGTTAAATAATATTTAATTTTCTGAAACTAAAAACAAAGATTCCCTACCGAAATGTCAAATGTCAACACTGATGACGTCATTGTGACGTCAGCGGGCCTACGCAAACCGAAACGTTTCGTTTCACGCGGTGTAAATAGTGAGAAACGCCTTCTTGGTAAAAAAACATTGGCCAAAATTCATGAAAGACGAACAGGATGACATGAAGTTTTTAAAAAGAAGAAAAAATAGTTTTTTATATATTTTATGGCTTCACGAGATTTTTTTAGGTAAACCAACCAGTACCCTATTTAGTGAAAATATTAAACTTAAATAAAAACTTTTCTTTTGTTCTATAATTTTGTATGAATGTGGTTGATAAAGTGGTTGTTGAGTAATAAATAGGCAAGTATGTAACCATGTAGGAGATCTAACTAAGTCATACTAATCTATTTTAGACTAAGTGATGGTCCATAGATGGCATCATCTACTTATCTATCATCTTTTGTAACTATTTAAATGACTTTTATAAATTACTTCGTACTGTTTTTACTAGGTTACGAGTGAATAGGCTATTTCTAGGCAGGCGTGCTAAATCTTCGACCACATCATCACTTACCGACAGGTGGGATAGTGGTCAAACGCGTGCCTATCTATAGTAAAAAAAAGGTACTACCTAAGTAGGTAATTTAAATTTAAACCAATAAGGGATTTGCCAGAGAATGGGCAGCAGCGTTCTCTGTAAAACGCAACACCATACACTGCCATCGCCGACCCGCCTGCCAAGCGTGGCGATTATGGCAAACCTCCCCAAAGTTTGGGGGAGGCATATTTCCAGCAGTGGACGTCTTTCGACTGATATGATGATGATGAAGAAGATAGATAGGTAATTTGGGTGAAAATGAAAATCCTTTTAATGTTCTAAAAAATATTATTATTAAAAATATTACCTAATATTGCTATTTGTGCATAGGTAGGATGTTTAATGAACCATCAACCAAGGCAGTAGATACATGCATATATATAGATACATGAATTCGAGGTAACTTAGGTAAGTTAAATGGTTACCTACTGATCTGGTTAATGGAGTGATTTTAATTAGGTAGGTACCTACCTCATCATCTAATCTGCCTAGCCTTTCCCCAACTATATTGGAGTCGACTACCAGTCAAACCGGATTCAGTTGAATACCAGTATTTTACGTGGAGCAGCTGTCTACCAGACCTCCACAATCCATTACTAGTTACCTCGGTTATGCTAAAACCAAAACACTTAAGCTACATAGCTTGGCTCATCGCCGTAAGGTTGCCTGCTTGTCGGTCATCTACAGATTGTACTTCGGTGAGTGTGCCCAAGAACTCCACGACCTCATCCCACCGCCCCCCTTCTACCATCGGACATCCAGACGCACTGCATCTTACCATCCCTACCTTGTAGCTATTCCACCAACTCGCACTAAGCGTTTTCAAACGTCTTTTATAATGCGCACAGCAAAGGAGTGGAACTGTCTGCCTGCGTCTAGGTCTGTGTTTCCAAAAGCTTATCCATACCCTAATCTCTTCAAGGTTAGAGTGAACAGGCTCCTTTTGGGTAGGCTCGCTCCATCGTAGACTTTGTCTCTGTCATCTCTGACATTACAAATAAATAAATAAATAGTTAAATTTCCAATAGTTGATAATGCGGAGGAATTTTTGACTAAATTCTTTAAGGTTACCTATGTAGATACTTAATGTTTTTGTTAGTGTTTATTTATATTTATTTATTTTTTGTACTAGCTTTTGCTCGCGACTTCGTACGCGCATATCCCGTTTTTCCCCGTATCCAGTTTTTTCCTGTTCCATAACAACTATCCTATCTGTTCAGTTGGATAAAATAACAGATATCTAGCTACGAAGTTTGATGAAAATCGATTCAGTAGGTAGTCTCAGAGTTTATCCTGAACAAACATCGCGACACGAGATTTTTAGATATAGAAGATTATGTAAGTAGTTAGTTTCTTAAATCAAATGTCTACCTATGAATTACATCCCTAAACACTACAACAACCTTCACTCCCTGTGACCCAAAAGCTACAATCGAAAGCTTTAGTCACATACCTACTTAGTCATTAGACATAGTCGTCGCGTTAGGAGCGGCACCGCGCCGCCCGTACCAGGCGTAGAGCGACTCGACTGGACTCAGAAATTCGGAATGTTGCCGACCTTCAGACTGTGGCTGCGGCTTGGGTTGCGTGCAAGTGATAAGCGGTTGGCAGTCAACAGAGTATCATGATCTAAGCTTGGAAACATAGATCTTAGGTAAGTGAACACGTGGGCAGGGCACATTGCCTGCAGAACAGATAGGTCGATAGGTATGTCGAAAGGTTCTGCCAGTCGATTCTTTAAACATGTCGAAGTAAAAGCTAGAGCGAAGTGATCAAGAAGTGAGATGCTGTCATTCCATAATTAGGTATATGGATTGACAGCTCACTTCGTGATCACTTCACCGAAGGCTTCACTTCGACATGTATACAGAATCGCACTGCTGAAGTGCCTCCCACAAGGTGGACACTTTCCAAGGAACCTACATACCAAATTTCAGCTTTCTACAACCAGTTGTTTCGGCTTTGCGTTGTCTGTCAGGCACTCAGTCAGTCAGTAACGGAACAATTTTATATATTTTATATTGATATTGTTGGATGACTAGCTGATAAAATGGGTACGGGCATGAGGAGGTAGGCTTTGGGGTACGTCCGTCTAGCGTGTGTCAAAGGACCCAACTGACGTACGGCAATCGTCAACTCTAGCTGGGCTCGATTCGCGCCTGCGCTCTTCTTCGTAGACAGACAATAAATTGTTCCTGACCTGTGTCAATACGGCTGTCTACTAACTGTATTTTGCAGCTATTATTAGACCTCCATATATTTAGATATCCTTTCCTGGTCGTATTAGCCATGCATTAGAAAGCTGGCTAAGTGCGAATCAGACTCGGAACTTTTACTACCGGGAACAACACTGAAATCACAATAACTCGTCAAAATGTACCGTGTACTGAACAGCTGACTTTTTTTTGCGATTTCCATGTAAGTCCCATAACAAAAGTTCTTCATTAATATAAGTATCTACCTACAATTATCCCTTTTCAGGTATGTATTGCGTTTATTCTGTGAATAAACGAATTTGGATGGGATTTATTGTTTTAGAAACGATCTGTTTATAATATACAGAAAATAAGTACATAACAAAATCAAGATTTCACGAAATAGTTTTCTTCTTCTTTTCGAGTCGATGGTGTCTCTTAAAATGCTGTGTCCCGTAGATGGCCACGTTCACAGCAGCATCAGTGCCATTCATCAGGTTCTCAATAGTGCAGGTGTAAGAGCACTTGGGCCACTCCGACGGGGGTCATATTTTGGACGGAGGCACCGCACTCAGTGTCAAGCGGGTCAGTGGAACCCCATGTTGCCAAGTTGTAGGTATTTGAAGTCATATTTTTTGAAAATTGTTTTCATTCCATTTCTTAACCGATTTGGATGTTTTTTTTTTTGTTTGGAAGAGTATTTTCTCGGATTGGTCCCATTTTAATTTGGTGAAGATCTGATGAAGAACTTCGGAGGTAGGTAACGAAACTCTTCAATCAAGGAAAGCAAATGGATCGGGATTTCTGAAATCGCATGTCTGTTGATTGTTTACACTAGTTCATAACATAACAACACAGTACGCCGGTGTTTGTGGTTTCACTTTTTAGTGGTAGGCAGGTACCATTAAAAAGTGAAAAACAAAAAAAAAATACAAAAAAAAAACCGACTTCCAAAAACAAAACACTACAAGGTATAAAATAACTTTAATTTTGGAAGTCGGTGTTTTCACTGACTTCCGAAATTAAAGGGTAGGCTTTGGAGCACGTCCGTCTAGCGTACCCTCACTGAACACGACTGACGCACGGCAATTAGCTGAATGGTACCGATTCGCGCCTGCGCCCTGCCACAGGCAAGTTGTAGTTATAATCTCTGACCTAGGCTGTGGGTGTATATAAGCCTATATTTTGTAGCTATTGCAATGGCAAGACTAAAAGTTTTTTTTTTGTTTCTACAATTAACGTATTCTAATAGGTATGTATTTTGTTAGGTAGGTTGAAGCTCAATGTAAGGAGTTGTCAGCTGCTTAACGTAATCGACACTAATGTATGTTGACTTAATGAACACCATGGCGATTTAAAAATTTATGTAAACTCAGTTCAATTCTTATTCAAAAAGATGCAAGCAAAAAGAAAAATTAGAGGAACAGCCTCAAATTTTTCTGTAAAGGTCACCGAATGTCCAAAAAGGAAAACAGTGAAGAGAGATACGAAACAGTGGAATCATTTACCAAGAGACACATAGGACTAATAAATCATTCAGTTGTATTTAAATACAAGAAATATCTCAACAATTGTCTTACTTACTTGATTCAATCCAATCATTCAAAACGAATGACCAGCACGCTCGCTTACGCCTTTACTTTAGACCACACCGAAACACATAGGAAATTATTCAAATCACACCAACCAGACACAAGCTTTTAATATCGTTCCAAGCGATTAAACAACTTATTTATGGTCAATTTGTCCAAAATGGCTGACCTACGGCTGTTCGCTAATTATGCACATTGCGAGCTAAACTTAATCTTTTGTTGTTATAAATAAATTGGTTATATTTCACAAAGACTAGATTATTTGAACACCTGTTGAATATGTAGAAGTAATAATATCATGTTTATTCGTTTTAAAAAACAGATGAACAGTAAAATTCAAAGCTCGTCTGCCAAAACTACTTTTTTGGTGCATTGGCCTTTCAAATACCACCTAAACAATTGTAAACCGCAAAATCCCTATAGAATCTTTATGGCCGTATTAAGGTGTTTGCTGTATACTTAAATTTGACATGGTAACGTCTTTCGATATCAGTGAATCAGTCTTCTTTTTTTGTATCACTAGAACCAACTTTAAACATTTTGTCCGTTCTATTTTAGGGATCCGAAGATTCGTAAAAACAGAACCCTTTTAGGATAGGCTGTGTCCGTCTGTCATAGCCAATTTTCTCCGAATCTACTGGACCGATTCTGTTGTTTGGTTTACACATAAACTTTTGTGATCCGAACACGGAAATATTACGTAAATTTTTTTTTTGCACTTTCGGGAGGCAAACTACAAAAAAAAGGGCAAGTGCGATCTCGGTCTCGCGTGCAAAGGGTTACGAACGAATTTTTTTTTTTTAACATGTTATTTTAACAGTATAGAATTATTATAGATTTTCCTGTATTCTGTGGGTAAAAATCTATTATCACCATTTTTTTTTTTTCAAAATTTTAGACTGTAGTTTTGGACATAAGCGAAGGGAATGGTAATTTTTCGTCTAATTTCTTAAATAACATTAAAATCATTTATTTTAAAATTATAAAAAATATAATTAAAATTAATTTATTTCACACGGTACGGTTTGAAAATCTTCTTTTTTTAGGGTCCGAACAAAAAACGGAATCCTTATAGGATCACTCGGGTGTCTGTCTATCTGTTGTAATGAGTTATAATGTTATTCAAAAAATTAGTTGAAAAATGACCACTTTTCACCTTATCTCCGAAGCTACAGAGCCTAAAATTAAAAAAAAAATGAATAACAGGCAGATAATAGTTCTGTACCTATAGATTACTGGAAAACCAATAAGAAGTCTATAGTGTTAAAATACCATTACAAAAAAGAGACTCGTTCGGAACCCTTTAGACGCGAGTCCGACTCGTACTTGGCTGGTTTTTTACACAATAATCAAGTCCTGCAAGGAACACGGGTTTGAACATGAAAGGCAGGAAAATAATGATACCCCTTATCATCTGCATTTGGCATGAGTTTATGATAGGTACTCTATTTAGTTCGAATGTTTGTGCAGTTCTCGTTGCTCTAGTGGTCTAAAACGCTGCCGGCCGTCGCTCGTTCGATGGTCGGGAGCGCCGAGTCATGGAATGCGGTGATCTCCTTCTGCGAAATTACGATTTCGCAGAAGGAGGCTGCGGAGAGGGAGAGGGAGGCCGTGGCCACTCTCCCGTGCCGCAGCAGGCGAACCGGGCGTCGGCGAAGGGCAGACAACGCCCTCTTCCAGCCCCCGTAGAAAGGTCCGGAGGGACGGTGGACTCGGGGTCGTCCGCCGCCCCCAATCCAGCAGGCCCCGAGACGGTGGCGCGTATTGTTCAAGACGCGCCCCCGCATACGCGAGCAATAGCCGGGGATTATGGAAGGCGTATTAGCTCTCACAATCCTCGGTCAAGTGTGAGATGGAACACCGGGGTGGTTTTGAGTCTGACAGACCCCTTCGCTCGCCCCAGTTGAGGGACATCCATGAGGATTTTCCACCCCGGCAACAAAAAACAAACAAACAAAAAGTGGTCTAAAACGATACGGTTAAGCATAAGGGTTGGTTCGGTTGGGTAAGTGATGTCCGGTTTTTCTATGAAGATTTTTTCTACCCGTATTTTGGATCACTGCCTAGTAATTAATGTCATAGAACTTGAACTGACAGAACTGTGAGTACCTACCTACTATAGGGACGTCAGTCTAAACCTTAAAGCAACCACTCGTGTGATGTTTGTTGTAGCTAAAGTCTTCTGGACTCTTAGTGGAGAACTGCCCACTATCTGAAGGCCTAGCACGTATGTTCTGACGTATACAAAAAACTACAACCCCATAGTATTTTGGTTTGATTTTATGCGACGTACACTAAAAATTTTACAATTTTTTTTTTGTAATTTTTACAAAAAATTATAACCGACTTCCAAACAAAACACTATAAAGTATAAAATAACCTTAATTTCGGAAGTCGGTGTTTTTGGTTTTATTTCTGTATCTTTTTAACACCGACTTCCGAAATTAAGGTTATTTAATTGTAAAAAGTTTTTTATTTTTCACTTTTAGTGGTGGTGCTTGAACGACGTCTTCGTCTACGCTGAAGTTTGAATTTGCAAAAATGCTCGTAACATAAAAACTACTGAACCAAACTGAATCAATTTTTTACGGGACCAATTGGCATCGAACTAAAACATAAATCGGATCAGAAACCTCTGAGTAATCGGTGTACCTACATACATAAAAAAAAAACCCCACCGAAATGGGAACCTCCTATTTTTTTGGAAGTCGGTTAAAAATATTATTCTGGGGGCTCGGAAGTGCCCCCGCCAAGTCGAGTCAAAAACAAGCACGGCCGTACCATCCTTTTCTCGAAGCTTTTCGAACCCTCGAATTTCGTTGTGCAAATACTAAAAGCCTAAATTTTCGGTGACCATTATTACATGTCTAGATCATCATCTGCCTAGCCTTTTCCCAACTACATTGGGGTCGGCTTCCAGTCAAACCGGATTCAGCTGAATACCAGTGTTTTACGTGGAGCGGCTGCCTACCAGACCTCCACAACCCATTAACTGGGTAACACGGTACTTCTTGGCAAGACTGGAGTCAGATTTACTGGCTTCTGACAATCTGTAACGACTGCCAAAGTTCTACAAATGACAGCCGGGACCAACGGCTTAACGTGCTTTCCGAGGCACGGAGGAAAATCGGTATGTTAAGATGGTCACCCATCCACAGACCAACCCTGGCAAGCATTGCTTAACCTTGAAGATCGATCTGTGCGGCTGTTATTCTTTAGCTAATTTCATGTCTAGATATAGTTCCAAATTAAATTAAATTTGAACTAGTAATTTTGTCCAATTTTGTCACTGATTGACTCACCGATCCTCAAAATTCTAAGGTACTTCTGGCAGACCCAAAAGCTCCAAATTTATCATTAAGCCTACAAAACCAAGGAAAATCTCTGGATTCATCCAATTTTATGAATGATTTCAAATTTTATTACGGTACAAGAACTGCGTTGCGACACTAGTGCATTCTTGTACATGTTATTTTTTTATATTTGCGAAGGAATATTTTGGCTGCAGTAAAATTTTACGTTACGTCCAAAACAGTCGTGCTAGGCCCTCTGTTATCGAGATTGTTACTTCGATTCTGTTAACTATTTATCACCCCCGTATCTTTCACTATACACAGCAATCTTTTTTTTAGAAAAACCAACCTAACGATAACAAGTAAACGTCACTTTTAAGTCTGATAATCCTTTATCTTTATCCTTTATTTGGCGACAATACAACAACCAATCAGCGCTATTTATTTTAATATTGCACAATATTGTACAACAATGACGTCAACTTATCTGAAACAATTGAACGTCTAATTATCTCTTATCTACGTCTGTTGATTCTCGATTAACACTCCAGTTACTTTGATCTAATTAATTACATGTTGAGTAGATATTTTGTCTGTTTGTCTACAAATAACATTAAAAACCTTTTTAGTGGTACACCACACCTAACAACACCACTGGAAAATCGAGGGAAAGCATAATACGCAATTTTTTTTTTTTTTTTTTGTCAGCTATTTTGATTTAAAACCCAAACTTTCTAACCGATTTTGATAAAATTTATATGGGATCAATCGGGAAGTATATTATATCCTTTCAGACAAAACAATAATTTTTCAAATCGGTTCATAAATGACAGTTAGGGTAGGTAACAAACATAAAAAATACAACCTGTCTGAATTGAGAAACTCCTTTTTTTACTAGAACCGAGCATATTTCGGTGACAGTGAAAGAATTTCTAATTTCCGTTGACTACTTCCCGAGATTACTTTACGAACAACTAACTTACTTCTACTCCCACTTTACTTCTTCTTGTTATACATAGTTTAACTTTAGATCAGGACTTCAAAACCAGAGGGGCGAGCCTCCATAGGGGGCGTAGAGAGATGGCAAGGGCCGGCAATCATTTTCGAAAGAAAACATCAAGTTAACGCGTATATTTGATTTTTTTTTAGACTAGGCTATAAAAAATCGTAAACTATATCATGAATAGCGTTTTGAACAATCGATTTTGTACTTTACTTGAGGATCTATGTAGATTCTGATCCTTTTTTATTTTTAACCGACTTCAAAAAAGGAGGAGGTTCTCAATTCGGTTGTATTTTTTTTTTATGTTTGTTACCTCATAACTACGTCATTTATGAACCGATTTGAAAAAAAAATATTTCATCTGAAAGGGTATAGTGCTCGATTAGTCCTATTTTTACCATGTCAGAATCTGATGATGGGATCCCACGAAAATCGAGGGCAACCCTCAATTTTTATAGGCACATACAGTGTTTTTCATAAATTTTCTAACGCAATTCAGATATTTGTGTCTGGTAATCATCATCTCATGTTGCTGAGCTGATGATGAAAGTTATAAATAGGATCTGATGATGAGATCCCATGGAAAATGTTTGTTCAGCGATACTTTAGCCAATTGTCAGCCGATTTGGATGATTCTTTTTTTGTTTGAAAGAGTATTTTCCTAGACTGGTCCTGTTTCAATTTGGTAAAGATCTGACGAAGAACTTTGAAGGTAGGCAACGGAACTCTTCAATGAATGATAGTAAAAGGATCGGGATTGCTGAAATCGCATGTTTTTTTAGTGTTTACACCAGTTCTTAACATAACATTGCGCCGGTACGCTGTTAATGGGTACGCAGGTACCTAGGTACCACTAAAAAGCGAAAAATAAAAAACTTTTTTACAAAAAATACAACTGACTTCCAAAAACAAAACACTAAAAGGTACAAAATAACTTCGGAAGAAAGAAAAAAACTTTAATTTCTGATGTCGGTGTCAAAAAACGAAAATATAACCAAAAACACCGACTTCAGAAATTAAAGTTTTTTTCTTTCTACCGAAGTTATTTTGTACCTTTTAGTGTTTTGTTTTTGGAAGTCGGTTGTATTTTTTTATCACACAGAAGTTCTTCTTTTTCTTTCGAGTCTATGGCATTAATTAAATCCCCCTAAGATCAAGGGCAGCATGTTGGCTCGCCTTTATGAATTGAAAAAAATTAAATGGAGGTTTGCCTTTTTGGCTGATATATTGGCACTCTAACAAAAAACTACTCATCATATTATTCAGGATTTCATATCAAAGCTTCAGCTTTGGAATCATAAAATGTCTGCTGAAAATGTATTATCTTTTTGTCAGCTATACGAAGCCATTAGAAATAAAAACTAAACGATGATTTGAAAACTACAATAGAGACTAAAATTTTCAAGCGTCATTATAATTTTAATTGGTAATTTTTCAACGGTGAAATTCATTAACTAATAATGAGTTTCACCGTTATTATCGTTATAGACACATTAATAAAATTCAGAGTCACCAATATGACACAAGACCAGAAACCTATTTTTTGTCTTACAAATACCAAATAAGTTCAGAAATTTCTAGAAATAAAGGCCGAATCGATCATGAAAGATGACTTTCATCTCTTGACATTGGAGAAGGTTTGGATCAAACGATGAACCTAAACCTAACTTGCTTGCGAATACTTCTTCCATTTTCCTCGTAATGCTTGTGTGAAACTGGTTTTTCAGCTTTGGTTTTAATAAAAACTCCGCAGTGAAATCGTCTTGCCGTAGATAGCGTTCTGACAATAGCTCTGGCAAAACTGTACCTAGAATAGACCAGTTAGTATCTACTGAGCATGCAAGCTCAAGTATCTCCCTTTTAAGAGGAAATTCGGGCGGATAGACTTCGTATATAAAACATCATAATTCGAGGTTTAGCTCACGCCTGTTTCTTCCTCCAATATTGGACCGATTTTAAACTGAATCATCATCATCTGTCTAGCCTTTTCCCAACTATATTGGGGTCGGCTTCCAGTCAAACCGGATTCAGCTGAATACCAGTGTTTTACGTGGAGCGGCTGCCTACCAGACCTCTACAACCCATTAAGTAGGTAACACGGTACATCTTGGCAAGACTGGAGTCAGATTAACTGGCTTCTGACAATCCGTAACGACTGCCAAAAATCTACAAATGACAGCCGGGACCAACGGCTTAACGTGCTTTCCGAGGCACGGAGGAAACTCGGTATGTTAAGATGGTCACCCATTCACAGACCAACCTTGGCAAGCGTTGCTTAACGTTCAAGATCGACCCGTGCGGCTGTTATTATTTAGCCACGAGCTTCTCCGATCCCACCGATTTTAAACTGAATAAGAAGTATATATTCTGTGTCCCTATGTTTTTTTTATTAATAGTTGCCAAATTTGTACACTAAGGCTCTGTTGACCGCGGTCTATCGGACAATTTTGAGCATTTTTTGAGGGTTCTAGTGCAGTTAATATATCATATAAAAGGTAAACACAGTACATTATTCTTCTTAGTTTATGAAATATCTTTTATTCGACCAGGAAGCAGACGAGAGCCAAACCTCGAATTATGTCTTTTTGTATACAAAGTCTCTCCGCCCGCGTTTCCTTTTAATACATTATCTATATGAACATGTTCAAAACCATGCAAGACTTTATTTTATATCTTTATCGTAGTGACAAATGTAAGCAATATCCCTAAAAACAGGCTCCTACGCCTACGTTTGTAGGCTCATGCTCTTAAAAACATATTAGGTATATCTACCTAATATCACTGTTCGCCAACTCATTATTCAGCTATTTAACATAACAGTACTACTACTCTAAAATTCACGATAAGTATCACTGACTCATCTTCGACTGATGTAATCATATTGAAATTTAACTTTCTTATTTAGGTTATAGGGTCTACTACCTACTATTAATGATGGACAAGTTTTTCCCATGAATAATTTTTCCAAGTTTGCAGTTAGTTTTATCGAAGACAGATATCAGAAAAAGAATGCCCCCAACCGATAATATGGCACTTCTTGGATAGGTGACTGGTCGGCCCTGCGGACGGCGAGCATTGGGTGGCTAGTCGTCTGATCAGAACCAGGGGGGCTACTCTCTAAGCCCGAAGTCCGTAGTTTCGGGCTTAGTTGCGATCGTATTCTACTCCGTATCACCTACAGACTTACGATTAGTCCCGAACCTGAACTAAGAATGAATGACAACACGATTTAATAGTAACTGTCAAATCGTGTTGTCGTGAATTCTTAGTAGTTAGGTAATACGGAGTAGAATACGCCTGCAACTGATCCCGAAACTTACGGATTTCGAGCTTAGAGAGTAGCCCCCCAGGCTCGGGTCGACGGCGCGCTGTGTTCCAAGAGCTGTCAGCATAGAAGACGGGGCCCGCTAGGGCCAGTACCTGCTGGGGCTGCGGAATCTGTTCGAAAGAGGCACTGTAGCCCTGGATCGCAAAGGGCACTAGGGGGAGTCAGTAAGAGTCTGACGCTCCCACCTGCTTCACCCAGAGCGGTAGGAGTCATTTGATGATTTCCCATCCTTAAAAAAAAAGCCAAAACTTACTAGGATCGAGGACTAATCGCCAACCCTCTTATATACGAAAAGATGATTGCGAAAATACCTACGTTACGCTAGTTACGTTAGTAAAATTATTCATAAGAATAGGTATCGTAATTATTTAAGGAAAATATTAAAGAAAGCATGTCTACACTAAGTACGCATCGCATACACCAATCGATCGCCTCATATAGGTACCTTTGTTGCAACAGATGGCTAAGAAACTAACAGATATGCCTTCCTGGTTACGTCAGGAGAAAGGGCAGACATATGATAAATGTCTATAGAAAAGATATCTACCAATGCAGTTATAAATTTGCCATTCATCATTGTCCCAAGATTAATGGCTATGTCAAAATATTCATAAGCAATAAGCATCTCAAATGTATCCTATTTTCACAGACGCAAAAGCTCCGGTTCTTGATGATCTATTTTAGGAGAAAACACATATTTGGTGAATCTAAAAGTTGTAAGTAACATTTGCGTAGACAGGAGTCTCCTTAGGGTTCCGTTCCCAAAGGGTAGGTAACCAACGAAACCCTGTTACTAAGCCTCCGCTGTCCGTCCGTACGTCCGTCCATCGGCTGTATCTCAAGAACCGTAATAGGTAGACAGTTGAAATTTTCACAGATTGTGTATTTCTATTGCTGCTTTAAAAACAAAATAAAAATTTAAGGTCTTAAAGAACTACGGTTATGGTCTTCGTGTGCGAGTCAGACTCGTACTTGGCCGGTTTTTTTATATACCCACAGCCAGTTCTAATACATGTAATATTAGAACTATACTATTGTTTTTTTTTTTAAAGATGGGAAATCATCAAATGACTCCTCCCGCTCTGGGTGAAGCAAGAGGGAGTGTCAGACTCTTAATGACTAAAACCCATCCGTGTTCCTCCTGGTGCCCTTTGCGTTCCAAGGCTACTGCACCTCTTTCGAACAGATTCCGCAGCCCCAGCAGACACCTGCCCTAGCGGGCCGCGTCTACCACGCTGACATCTCTTTGAGGCGCTCTAGGATCCCAGTGCGCCGCAACTGGCTCACCCTAGTATTGATGAAAAATTAAACATGTTAAAAACTTCTTCATCGTTGGTAGCAAGTATCTGCTTAGTTCTGGCTAGAAACCACATAACCCAAATCAGAAAGTACAATTTAAAGATGCTTACATCGGTCAAAGATGAGTCAGTGATACTTAGCGAGAATTCAGGGTAAGTACCGTTAAGTTAAATATCTGAATTGTGAGTTTTCTAAGAGTACATAATATTAAACTTCTTAGTAGTAAACAAGATTTGTAGCCAATTAACCATAACCCCTGTATCAGGGAACTTAAACATAACTTCTTCCAAAATATGTCTGTAACTTCTGAAGATTATGTGCCTATTCCCTCTTATGTTATACCTACTTCAAAAACATTATCCGACGCACTCTTGTCCTGGCACCCATTGGCCTGGCACGCGACGATGGCAAGCGACCGAACGGTATGTCTTTATTTCCATGGAAGATGGGTAGGCCTTTAGTGTGGGACGCTACTTGTGTCGATACTCTTGCGTCATCCCATCTTCCTAGCTCGCCGTGCTGTGCTGGTTCTGCTGCTGCGGCTGTTGTGAACCTCAATCGGTGGAAATATATGTAAATAGCCTTATTTTGAGCTTTTTGGGGTTGAAACGCTCGGACCGTGGGGTCCGAATGCTCACGTGTTATTTAAAGAACTAGCTAAACGTTTAGTTGACACTTAACGTGACCCAAAGGCTGGCTTTTACCTCGGACAGAAGATAAGCATTGCCATACAACGAAATGCCGCCAGTCTTTTGGACTCACTTCCAGTCGACAGCGATGCTAACGAATTTTTTGACGCCATATTATAGTTAGGAATTTTATTTTCTATTTTAAGTGTATATAGTTTGTTATTTAAATAAATTCTCTTCAAAGGTACAATTATAGTTGAGGAAACATTACTTAGCAATAAAGCCCTAAGTTAAACTACTTACAATATTCTGTAATATTGTAATGTGATCCACTTTCTAACATCAAACTACCACTACTACCTACTCTTCCAACACAAATAAAGTCAAAACGCGCAATCTTACAAACCTCTTCAATGCAATTAATTGCCTCACCATTGTCACCTAATCATTCGAGCACAAACAATAATAAAAACCCAAAGATCAAGTGGATCTTACACAATTTCCCTCCTCAGCTCCCCGCTCCCCTCTAGAGGTCGTTCTCCCCTCCCAGAGGACGGCGAAAGGCACTTTCACTCTTGGAATTTGGCAGTTGGCGGCGTGACGTCACTTTTGCGCAATTTGACGCAATGTGGTCCAGATCTGCGCATGATTCGCTCCGTTTAAAATAATATTTCGTCATATAAATTAGATTTGTTCTTGTAAACAATTGGGTTTGTTAAACATGTGGTAGGTGTGCGCTAGTGTTGTGACGTAGGTGTTTAAAATAGGTGCGGTTTACATGGAAAATAATATCGATAAAGGTTGCCTAGCTGAAGTTTTGTTGTTTATCAGATTATCTGATTAAAATTTCTTAGTAATGAATCACGTGAATTTCGTTATGTTTAGTAAGTCGGAGTGAGTAGTGGTTTTTATCACCTGTTTTATGTTCTCTTATTTTGATTAAAACTAGATGGATTTGAATCAATAACTCTTTTTAACCACACGGTAGCTATTAAAGTGTGATTTTTATAGCTGACTGATATTTAAAGCTATTAAACTTACCATATGTGTATTAATAATAAAAAGTTATCGACTATAAGTGTATCAGGAAAAATAAAATAACAATCTAATGGCCATTTAATTTTATTGTGACATAAAAATAATTGATTCATAAAATCTACATTAGTTTGGTCCAATAATAAAAATTAATAAAATTCATAACGCTAACTGCGTTAACTTATAAAACACATGATAATATTTTTTCATTATACTTTTATTTCTATCCCAACACCAATATTGCAAATATTTTATACAAAAGTATTTACATCACGGCGGGACACCAATTTACAAACAATATACAATAAAATTTTGTCCCGAATAAATTCTAATCGTCTATTTGGCACAAAATTATAATTATCAATTTCAACCCGAAACAAATTTTGCACGAATCCTCCGCCATCGTTAATATTAAAACTTAATTCATATATTATTGCAATATGCGACGTAACTCGTCATTTTTAAAATATTTTTAATATAAAAATTACATTTTCGTTTTATATTTCATACTAAAATATTCAACAGGTTTATAAACTTAAAACGAGAATAATCTCTTTTACATCACTATTATAGTACCTACCAAACAATAGAGGGCACATTTTTCTTATTATTTACAGAATACTTAACTAACTAAAAGTTCATAGAACGTACTAGAAATATATCATAGATATATGGGATAAACATTACCAGCTTTCGACGAAGACGATCCTGCGTTAACTCAGAACTATCGGATCGTCACCGTTTACACGCTGGTAAAAACTAATATAACACAGCTAATAGTCCCATCGCATAGAATTCCAGAGAAAATTACCTTTCCCGAATTATATGGAGGGATAGTGTACAAGACGCCTATTAATTCCCGGCCTCACGACATACATGTCGATACAAAGAACCAGTGAAAATTCGATCGTCAACAAACTCGGCGACTGCGCTGCGATTTGCGATTATAGCGCAAAACGAAGCCAGTCATCGTACCGTCCGCATTACCGCGGCTCGCGCACCCTAAACTACAACTTAATAAATTATTTACATTACTTAAGAGCTAAAGAGTATTTATAAGCAGTAGGGATGACAAAACTGGTAGACGAGCCTCTGACTCCTCTCCGTCTTCTTCATGATACCCTTCTTGTAGTACTGTCGGATGCTTCTGGATAGCTTGTCGTAGTTCATGGCAGGCCTGTTCTTCCTCTTGCCCCACAGCCTGGCGACGCGCACTGAATCCTCAATCTTGAATACACCGTTACCTGTGAAGCACGGTTTGAATTAAACATTTGTTCAATAAAACTTGAGTAGCGATTTTTTATTACTGAGAGACATTTTGATGGAATTTTTCACTCATAAAATGACAAGATTTACGCGGCTAAATACTTGTATATTTAAATGGAGTCAGTGATCTCTAATAGTCTTTGAAGTACTTTTACATCCATATTAAATTGAAGGTAAATGCTGTGCATTGTATTTCCAAAATCACGTTAAAACGTACGCTGCATTTAAATCGCATGCAACCGCTATGTCGTCCGTTGGTCGCGCGATGAAATCGTGACCTGATTTAATCTGACATAAATTTAATTGTCTTTAGTAGATCGTATTTCTTAGAAAAGTGCAAAAAACTCATTACATTTGAAACTAAAGACAAATAAAGAAGTTGTTTTGGCGACAACTGTTTCGTTGATTTCTACTTTAAAAATAAAAGCAGTGAAAGGAAAACAGAAAGCTCTATAAAAACGATAAACTGAATCAAGTTCCATTTTAGACAACCACCATTTTGTTTTTAATTCAGTGACTTGAACGAATATTAAAAAGCAGTGCAATGATGACATTCAAATTCCTACATATCAGAAGAACAGACTATCATATCAGAAAATTGTAAAGTTACAAATGTCGTATCTTCGTGCGTCACACAACTTACAACTAACACAAGAACAAAAGGTTCATTAGAATTCCTATTCGTGAACATGTTATTTATAAAGCACTGTTTATATTTGGAGACCTTAACATGAAATAAACTTCAGTAGACATGAGAGAGACAGCACCGACCCAATTATAATAACAGAACACTTTGAATCGTGATCTAGAAACCAAACATTCAATCTATTAGTGATGTACCAACAATATTCGTGATTCAAAAAGGACTCGATAATGGTATAAATCGTAACAATGGCTGCCAATCGTCTGAACAAGTCACGAAACTAGATAACCTTTATTTAAAACAATTTTATTGAACAGATGGTAAATGGCCAGATCACCTTGGGCATGGAATGTCGCTCAAATGAATTTTCCATGCGTTAGATTCGATAAATGATGCATTCGATTCGTGAAGTAGCCGATTCGAATAGAACATATCTAGCCAGTGTCGTAAACCAGGATTTAGTCACACCACACTTAGATAAAACGCCAAATAGTAACGATGACTACATTTGGCTAAGTAAGACAAAATTCAGTCAACGTTTTAATGAGTCCATTGTATAGGCTTTAACTATTTTACGTATAAATGTGCGTGCGTGTGTACTGCTCACGATTTTGGTAACCAACGAGGTAAGTAGGATTATAAAATGAGATCTGAACAAGAAATAAGTTACTTTACGTACTGTATTTTAATCAGACTCTATAAACGTGGTCTAAGTTTAATGTACCCAAGATAATTGGCAATAAAATGTCAGTGAAATTTTAGTTCGACAAATTATTTTATGGCTCTGTATTACTTGTAATCATGGATTGGATGTCCATAAATTCTCCTCTGATAAAATTAATCTATATATTTTATGGCTACATATATCAAGTTTTTTTTTCTTGACCTCAGCGATCAACCAATAGGAAACAATTATGTGTACAACTCAGTAAGCCCGGCCCTCTTTACAATCATAGTAACTTATCGTGAGCAAAACAAAGGAGTGTCTTGATTCCGTGTTAAAGCAAGCCAATTATAACAGTATTACAGTTATCAACGATTTATAGTACGGAAAACAGGTCCTTAACAAAGAGTCGTTTGGTACATTTGTCTTATTGTTCACCACAGTGGTACTGGCTTGGATCAAACTGGTTTTACTATGTGTTTTTAAGATAACTCTTGAATACCACTTGACTGGAGGAATATTAGAAAATGATGTGTGAATGGTAAATAATCTACGAACCGATAAAGACTCGTGTAAACAATGATACGGCTACAAAAAGGCGTATACTACTATGATGGTTAATACAGATGTGGACAAAAGACATGTATTTCATGTATTGAAGACAGCTCGAAGCTGGCTGCTCTTAATAAATTGAGTCAAGATCACAGGAATGACGACAATAGAGGTCGACTCACCATGTCAATATTTCCAAAGAATAATAAGTTATAACAATATATAAAACACATCGAAGGTAAGCTATAGATACCGGTAAATAGTCTATTATTAGAATAACTGCAATATTTTAAACCCTGCACAATTAAGTCTCAGTTATAGGAAAAGATCATGGAGATTTAAGATTTCCCTTAGATAAACTGCGTAATAATTAATTATGAATGCACAAACATTTACATTTTGCGTTGTTGTTGCGATTTATCTGTTACTAATTAACAAGGCCACAACTAATTAATAAATAAATACAATTACAATTTTATTGTTTACTTGACAACGAACAAAATCGTTTAGAGTTTACTGGGTTTAAGTTGTTTACTCAAACGGATAAAAGGTCTTGCTTGGTCAAGATATTACAACATATAATGTCAGTGTTATAAGGTGTTTATGCGTATTAAGTTTGTTAACTTTTATTTCGTTTCTCCTATAAAGCATTTCTTTTTATTTCCAAACGGTGTTTTCTCCTTGTATCTGTAAAGTTGTTTACTCAATAGAACAACTTTTCTGTATTCTATAAGTTAGATATCTTCTTGGGTTTTCCCATCCATACGCTTCGTCACCAATGCTTTTTCAATAATTACTTAAATGTTTATCAAAGTATATTTGTCTAGCAGTATTTTAATCTTTTCTCTTATCTCAAAATCGATGAATTCATTACGACTTCATCGATTTTGACATTCCCGTCCACTAGCTCTTGGGATGTTTTTGAATTTTGATTGAAAGATTTTACAATGTTTTTTACAACATGATTTACTTTGCTGACATCATTGTAAGTTTTAATTCTTATCATAATCATATTTATCACATGAACGGTGGAAATAGTTTTAACTCAAGATTTGAATTTACGTCAGTGGATAAGTTTTACTGATAAAACCTGATAAACCGTTACAATACCATTAAAAATAACAACAACGCAATCGTTTAAAATAGAAATGATATTAATCATGTGAGTAGATATATTGCACTTCCAAAGTTCTTGAGTTTTCTATTAAATTATCTGTGATACCTTAAAAAGGGGGAATACTGAATGACAACATATTGATAAAACTACAATTGTACAATTTCTATATTTCAGAGTCGTAGAGTCTGAAATTGCATGGGAGTAATTTTTTTTACTCCCAAGGATTCGAAGGAACAGCTAATCCTAAACGATCTTAAATACAAACTGAAGCAATAAAATCCGAATCACAAAATCCTCTCGAACATCAATATTCACCAAAATGCCTCTCATTTTTTTTCGATGATTCTAAATATGTAAATCAAGGTACTATATATTCTTGTTACTCACTTCGGTCTAACCACCGTATCGCTGAACCGTGCACATGAGGAGATCCTAGAAGCTCCTTCAGGAACTGCCACAGGTGTATATGTGTGCTTCCAGTCTTGGTTTTACCGCCCCCAACTATTGCACTGGTCCCTGCTGATTCTGAGTCCTCATCTGTTGAAGAAGACGATCGTTAAGAAATTATTGTCGATCTTATATCTGAGGGTTAAAAGCTGTAAATGGAATGAGATGTAGTGTTAAATTGGAGCATTCAAAATGTATGGGTCAATGTTTATTCTTTGTATTTTTAAATAAATGTAACCCAAAATATAAGTGAAACTGAATTTCTTAAATGCTATGAAGCGGGTTATCTCCTAATCAGACCACTTCACAAAATAATTAATATTTAAACGATAATGCAAAATAGTGACAAGAATAAGAGCTTCTGTATATCTCAAACGCATCCTGAATGCATAAACAAGCGCATAATTTAACAATTTAGACCTATTAAAAGGTCCATAATGCAGCTATTGAAAAGGGGGCAAACAGGGCACTAGCCAACAAGTCGACACTACGGCTTCTTGGAAGCTAATCATACCAATTCATCGTTTCTATGAAGCCGTGAGCCTATTTAACACGCCTTCATAAACTACGCACTATTATATTTATCTATAACTAAAACATGCAACACAACTAAGACGTTTCTTAAAGAAAATGTTTAAGATAAAAAGTTATTTTAAAATGGATGCTGTAAACATTTACAAAATTAACGGCAGCCGACCTTCAGTTCTAGACATGTAAACAGACTGACAAGCAAACGAATCATATAAACAAAACGCTGCACTCAGAACAGTTAAATAGCAACATGCTATTTAAAGAAGAAAGCCAAGTGTTGAATGGAATGCTGCAGACGATTTGAGGAAACTATGGCGAGAGGAAACTCCAAAGAATTTTCACGTTTATCAACAAGAAGATAAAGCTCAAATTACTATTGCAAAACAAATGAGAGTAAAGTTACTAAAAGAGACGAGCAAAGTATCACGGGTACGGTTAATTAAAATTTGAAGTACTGTATACCGTATGTGAAGGTGGTAATGAAAATTTTCATGATGCCGACAGCAGTTTAATCTTGGTCGCATACGACCTTGTGGGTCCGGTGGAGTGAACTAGGCCTTCGGGAAGCGACACAAAAACAAGACTTGACGTATATGGATTCGAAGCCAACGTGTAAGGGACAGAACGGCAATAGAACGACAAACGTCTGATTGATGGGTTAACTGTAACTAGGCGTGGCTCTATATTACATTAGTTTTCAATTCATTTTATCGGTCAGCGATTTTAAGATTGAATGCTTTTAGCGTCCAAGCTTGTTTCAATATACATATTTATTAAACAGGTATTTTTATGGAATGATCAATTTAGCTATCATAGTTGCAATCATATGCAAAAATAAGTGAAACCTGATATTTCTCGAAACTTCATGATGTTTTCAAGTCATCAATTACTTTGGCTTGTTAGTCATGTTTTTCTAGTGCATCAATTTCTGCTTTTATTGGCTGTATGGATGGTACTTTTATCTCTCACAATGGCAAGTTTGTATTAATGTTCTTCTATTTGTACAACTTCTGCATTTTAAGAATCTGATTTAATTCTGAATTCACTATTTGGCCCAGTAACCTCTTTGATTTACTTTATACTGTCAGGGCCTTTCTGATATAAATCTTTATGTCAAACTGCATGTGTGGATTGACAACTGAGTCGCAGATAATTGTCGATCGCAATTTCCTGTGCTACTATCTGACACTTTTTTTATTTATAAGCTAACTGTTAATCCATTAAGGGCGACGGGGTGTCTCGTCCGTTGGTCTGAAGCATGGTTTTTCTTGATGCAATTGCGCTAGGACTTGCAGTCATGATTGTATCGTATCGAATTGCCTGCAAGAATATTGCAGGCAATTCGACGTTGTAATAAATATGCTATAAAACTGACTGTGAAAAATTTTATTCCAATCTGACCATATCTGATGGATGTTTATAGCTATCGCCGATTTCTAAAACAGAATAAACCTAATTTGTAAATTCTTGAACAATAGTCTAACAATATATCTTATCATTCGCTAATCGTTTATCAGCTATAAAGAGCGCGTCTGTCCTCATTACGTCTAATACTCGTACATTGCGACTTTCAATTCCCTCATAAAGTGAGTTTACAACTGCGAACGATGGCCATACATCATTAGCTTGTTTGTCTGTAACACAGTCCGTATGTGGGTTGGTAACGGTCGTAGCACAATGCATGCGACTGATGCATTGCCGTGCTACATTCGACCACGTATTGCACTATCTGCTTTTCAATCATGCGTCTGTATTTTAATGCATCTTCCCCACAGGATCAGCAGATACCAAACTGTACACATTTGTACAAAATACTAAAAAATAGAGACAAAAGTTGAATTATTTTCAGATGAACGTGCATTGTCAATTTGATACATGAAAGCTAAGGAATGCAAGAGCATGCAGAATTTAGATTGACAACCTGTGGTTCGTCATTGTTTCTATAAGATTTCTTCTTTCAAGTTTACCTTGATTCCCGGACCAGCAAGAAATCATTTGCAGTCATCCATATTTCATGCAATCTTAAATGTCATTTATTTATTTAATTTATGTAACATAATCTGTACCAGGCGTGGCCGTCGCGTAGGAATTTCGATTTAAATATCTAGATTAAATTAAAATTAGATAATCCTAGAGCAATTAATTTTATAGTTATCGTAGAAACATTTATGTTTAATGCTCTGAAATGTCAAGATTATATTGGTGATGAGATTTACGAAATTGATGTCAAACCATATTATAACGATATTAATGATGCAGGTTAAACAAAGTTAAACCACCGATAAGGAACATGCTTCGATGTAGCTAAAAGAAAATTGCGATAAAATAAAACATTTAGTACCTATCTTATCCGTTGCTAACTCTTGTTTCATTGCCAACCCTGCAAAGGAATTGGCATTATAATAAGGTACACCTTTTTAACACAATTATGAGACAGTAAAATATTTCAGACATTTGATTCTTCAATATAATCCTGGACCCTAAATCATACGTGGATATAGCTGATTTAAAGATTATAAAAGTAATAAAGTAAGATACGCACCATCACTCATGTCGTCGGCTGACGGTAAACCAGCAGGCGTTGGAATAGGCGATGCTGATAACTGATGATGATCAGGCCCCTGTGATGTTCTCCAGATTTCCAACTGAGCGTACAGTGTACTTCCAGCCTGAAACAATAACAAACACGGATCAAACCCGAACTAACGGTGAATGTACACATTACTCGGAAACTACGCAAGATTTCCACGAACCAACATTTGAAGTGATCATTACCGATGTTTAGATAACAGAAAATTTATTGAATTTATCTTATTTATATCAAAAGCAACGTGGAACTTACGAGACTGCTTGTTAATTAAGAAACTTGTTTTCTATGGTTGCTTTGCCACCAGAAATAGATTCGCGAATCGTATGGTAACACATGCTAAATATTTATAGGGCTGTGGTCGGAGAGAACTTTTGGGAACGGCATTGCTAGTCGTAAAATTGTTCTAAAGATATAATCTGTTCAGTTTTCTCCACACTATGAAGCATTTAAACCGGCTGTAACAACAATGTTGTCAGTCGTATCGTGAAACCTAGAAGTTTCGCATTTACAGCATTTAACTAAGTGATATCTGCCATTGGCTTTGAATTAAATTCCTTTATGCTTTGGATGTATTTCTTAGCATTGTAACCATATACGATGCTGCATGATTAGACCACCTCTACTATATTACTATCAGCGACGGATCAAAATTCTTCACGTTATTGACGTATACTCACTATTACCCATTCCACAGCTACCCCTTATCTTGGAATCTTAGAATTCTTCGCTAATTTAGCACCTATATCTTCCCACACTGCAAACCAGATGCAATTTGTATGCAGACGGGCCCAGGGTGCTGACTTTCATCGCTTAGAGAAAGTCGGCTCGACGGCGCGTGCGATAACAAAGATACCTGCCCATTGGAACTGCCGTGCTCGATACGATGCTACACTATTTTTTCTACTTTTTTGCTGCTTTTATTCTTATTTTTTTTTTGATTACGATTCCAGTGATCTTTGGTGTTGACTGTACTTAACCTCTTGTTATAAGCATTATTTTGTACGTGTTAACTGTCAATGACCGTCAGCTTTTATTTGGTTTTTTTTTTCTACTATAATTTCTCTCATTTTTTTGCCTTTTTTTTTCCTTTTAGTTAGCAGTGTACTTGACCGAGTTGTCTTTATGCAAATAAGAATTAATTCTAAAGTTCACCATATTGTAAGTAAGTAATATTAGCGGTTGAGTGTTAACTCATCTATGGCGTCATAAAAATGGATTTCCATCTGAACGCGTGACTTCATCATTACTACGTGAACGAAATTTTCCTTGTACCGTCATAGGGAAAGAACTTGACCATATCCTCAGGGTATAAAGTATAATTGTTGATAAATAATTCATAATCAACGAAGATAGGTAAGTAAAATAAACCGCGACCGGCATTCGGAATGGGAGAAAAAAACCAGAACTGACCAATTCTTCACTTAAAATATTAATTCGAGGTATCCTTTAAGTTAAGTCAAAGTGTCAAAATAATTGGATAATTATTAAAATTCAGTCACAAACTCACCGACCTAAACTTTTCTAGAATCTAAAGCTTACATAACTAAAATCAATAGCCTCATAGTCATAACTGCTGCACATGTTCTAATAAATAAAACGCATGACATAACAATGATTGCAAAACTAAACGTTTAAATTAAACTAGTCTTCAACAATGTTACATAAGATGGGTCAGCCTTAACGGATTTCCTTACTTTCGGTGTCCTTACTAATTATGTAAATACAATTAAAGTTGAACTTTTCGTAATGGTGGTTGAGGAAGAGAACACTGACCTACACATTGCAGATGTTACATCAGGTGTAGTGAATGTTTTATAGCACTTTTTTCCTTATGTCGCAAGCTACGGTTGAAGATTATATTGAATGGACTGTTATTTCAGAACAGACATCTTTGATAAAGGTAAAAGACTGATAGTATATTAAAAGGTGGTATGACAGACTGAATTGCAGATGCAATTAAAATTAATGAAGTAATTTATACTAATATATAAAGCTGAAGAGTTTGTTTGTTTTTTGAGTGAAAGCGCTAATCTCAGGAACTACTGGTCCGTTTTGAAAAATTATTTCATTATTAGATAGCCCATTTACCGAGGAATATAAAAATAAATATCATGACGCTAAGACCAATAGGAGTGGAGCGGACGAAGTTGCGCGGGTCAACAAGTAATTTATAAAGTTAATGTACAAAAAAAAATTAAATACTACAAACACATTGAAATATAGTAAGCTTTTTTGTTTTACAAACAATGATGATAGTACGTTGTCATACACGATTATTGCATCATTATTTTTAAAACAATACTCGTCTTATCATCGTCCTCTCGAGTACTGATAATATTATCGTCACACTATAAGGCTGAAGTTGCAACACTGTTCAGTATTGAATAACACAAACTATACATTTTAAAACGATTCAAAAATGTTCAATGTCAAATTTTTTATGGGATTCATTAGGAAAATCATAAAACGGTGAAAAGCAAGATAAGAAAAATACTACGGTTCTAAACGTATCTGTTAAAGATTTAAATTAATTTGCACTTTGGCCTGTAAATATGATTAAAGATGAATCATCTATGCTCATTAATTTGCAGTGCGACGAACATGTGCAAAAGACACGCAAAACCAAACATGATGTAAGCATTCGTGAAAAAATTCAAGAAGCAATCACTGGAATAGATGGCGATGATTTAACCGTAATATTATTCTTAGATATGAATACATTAGCAACACAAAAAAAAAATGGTGGGTAAGGAATAGTGGGAGATCTCCTGCAAAGCAAAAGCCATGCAGGAGGTCTGTTGATCTAGATAATTAATGCAATAATCACTTGAATAGAAAACCATTGAATGCTAAGCTTTCTACCTTAAAAGAAAAATATCATTAATAACGTATAAAGAATTAAAAAGCACATGTGTAAAAATGCCCAAGCACCTACGCTGACGTTACAGCAAGCGATAATTATGTATCACTTGACCCAGCTGACACGTGGCTAGAAGAATTTATGTGATAACACCAAGATAACACGCATTGTGGATATTTTCTCCTATACGGACTATTTTAATTGATAGAACTTAAGTAAACATTGTTTTATCAGTAGTATGTGAAACAGTGTAGACTTTGGTCATACGAACGCCCTCAATCTGCCCCAGGGTTATATGATAATCATAAAATATACACAAATGATTATAAATAGTACCTGAGATGCTCTCTGGTTGAATTCTTCTTCAGTGAGTGCTACAAGCGCTGCGCCATCCATTGTGAAGTTCTCCATGGGCACCATTGGCAGGTTGTAATGTTGCAATGTGAACATCACCCACGCCTTTACGTCCCCGGTACTCCATAGCATTGGGTCTGAAACGAACACATTATTATCTACTGTTTCACTTCTCTGATTTATATGTTAACTACTATCATTATTGTCCTCTGCAATAATGAAGTTAGTGAATTCATACCATAACAGGCCTTGAAGCGGTCTGCAAAACCCATTTCTCAAACATTTATATTGATGATTAATTCAAATGGCATTATAACGTCAATTCTTCCGTAATCTCATTATACCTTGTTCGTAATCAATGACTTACTAATGAACATCCCTAAGAAAGAAAATGCGTTCTAAGAAAATGTCAATCTCGTTACGCATGTAGTTGTACAGTTTTGCATATCCAATCTATGTGTATATAGCAAGGACGTCACTAATATAAGACGAGATCATCGCTGGGCCAACATAAACAGCTTACGTAACCTACTCTGAGCGTCTTCTAAGAAATCATTTATGTTTATAATGGCGTTACACAGCGGTAGCCAATATATTCTGTACGTGGAAATATATTTTTTACTGGGCCGACATCGGAGTGACGTCACTATTAATTACATTCCTAATAGCAATCATGTAAGACGTATGAGTCCAACATTCCCAAGACATACCATTGTATATCATACATGATTATTCATAAATATATTTGCCCGTAATACAACTCTCAATCAAAGTGAATAATGGTGTTGACGTTTTCGACTCACCTGGTGAGATTCCAAGTACTGTGCATGTGTTGTCCACGTCCCTCTTGGTCTGTTCGATGGCCATGCTGAGCACACGGTCGATATCTGGCGCGACTAGAGAATCGTCACCTCCACTACTCTCCTCCATTTTCACACTTCCCAACTCCAAAGGAATTGGTCTGAGATTTAATCTCTTCTGGAAAGATGTGTCTTCTAATGCTGATCTCAGCAGAATGTGATCCCTTGGCTCTTCAACTTCGAGCTTAGGTGTGAGGTAGCTCTGTTGGACACTGTCTTGTAGTATCTGATTTTCTTTTAGGAGCTCCTCTATGTCTATGTATTCTTCGTGTTGTGGAACTGGCGATGAGTACTGATTGTAGCTGCCGTAAGACACGCACGATCCTGATGGTGACAGAGGGTAGGGAGACGCAAAGCCGGGCACGGCGAGTCTGTTGGGTTCTTCTTTGATGTACACTTGTGGCGAGTACTGAAGAGAACTGTAGGGTGAAGCAGGCTGCAGGGCGACTGCTGGGATGGAACCTTCGTCTGATGATGGAGAGGGGGTAGGGTAACCCTCGAAGTCGTAGAGGCGTTCCAGGAATACGTTGCTTGTGTTGTCTTCTGGGTAGGGAGGGGGTGGTTTGTTGTGAAGGTTGGGAGGGGAGTGAAGCATGGATTCTGGGGGGGATGCAGCGCCGAGCAGGCGGAGAAGATGTTGCAGATCAGCGGGGGAGGCGGGCACCGCTCTCTCGCCCTGTGACGCCGACGGCGGGCTGCACCCGGAGCGGGGCACCGTTTGTGGCATCTGTGAACAAGAGAGAACAGACGTAAGTTGCAGATCAAATAGACAGATTGTATCGAATTGGTTCTGTTAAGGCACTGTTTGTTCAGTCACGATTTAAGTCGATATTTCTTAGATTTCACACGCCAGGTGTTAATTTTGTTTTGGTACTCTCGGTCTCGTAGTTTTTTGTTTGAGAAGTTCATGCATCTTTTCTTAAGATTTTTAAAGGTTTTGAACTTTAGTTACAGTACGTTATTAGCCCTGAAACTTGCAAGATTTTTGAAGTCCCATGGGTCATTGTTCGCTAACGTCATACACCTACGTACTATCATCCAGATGTCTTAAGCATACACTATTCGTTCTGTATATTTATCTATTAACAACGTCATACCCCTCTTATATTTAGCAGTGACGTAGATCTCTAAGCACACAGTACTATATAATAAAAATCAAATGGTAAGGTGATAACAAGTAAAAAGGATTATTCATATATTTTTAGTAATTTGGTAAGATTTTGTATTTTAGTAGTAGAGAAGTTATTATTATCTCACGATAAAGTGTCCGATTCTAAGAAATCGTAGAAGTGTTAGAAAAAAATATGCAAATATATGTAGATTGTTTGCTAACAACTCAAGTTATGAAGCGATCAAAAAATGGGAACTAAAATTATATATGATGGTACGCGGGAAAAAACATTTTTAAGCGTTAATTTAACAGCTGTTTCTATGTTAAGATGGGATTAAGTAAAAAATATAATCGGCCTAACATACTAAGAAGCGAGTCAAAGAAATTAATGAGTACCTAGTCACATTTGTATCAACTTTTAAAAAAACATAATGATGACGGAAATAACTTCGATACTAACGATACACGATTCGGCAAACACTCATATTTAATAGAACTACTGGCTTACTCAATAAAATCGTCTAGTCGATCGTCTGTGTGGCATCTTAGTTAATTTTTATCTTTTTTTCTTATCATGGCAGTGACCTTTTATTGCTAAGCAAAACCTATCAATTTCTTTACACTCGTCACTATCATGCCCTCATCATAACCTATTCGAGGTCGGGACAGCGTGTCTATTTCTATCACACATTAGCCGTTGACGTTATTGTACGTGTGGTGGATCTTTTATTATATGAATATTTTTTTTAACTCACTCTAAGCAATGACAATCCCATCGTATGCACACTTAAATCACAACTGCGCCGTAGCACATTTTCTTTGCGAAAATCTCCGGTGACCAACCGGTCTATCCAGGTCTTTATATTTCTACTTTTTTTTTCAGTCCTTCTAACAATTGTTGTTACATTTACATATTTCCCACGTATCGGCATTGCCTTGTAATTGTAGTCCTTACCCTATTTTCATTGGTTTATATTGTTCTAATGTGAAGATACTATCGTTGTATAAGCATGGAGGAAAATTACTTACAGTTCTGGTTTTGAATTGTTTTTTTTTTTACATTTATTGAATTCTTTCTCTTTATAATCCGGTATGATTTTTAGCAATTTGTAATATACATTGCTCGTGGTCACGCTTAGCTAATGCGTCTAGACAATACTTAGCACGCGGAAGTGTCTGGCAATTCCAGTTTTAATCGAGACATCTCATTACAATATTTATGTCAAATTCTTTACCGCAAATATTTGCGATATGACGCGTATTTAAAGTATGTGACTTTTGCTAAATTAAATTCACTAGTTTGTTTGTTTATATTTTTGCATTAATTATGCAGATCATATGAATTTTGATCTTTGTAATGTGACGTAAAAATTATTTAGCTCAGAATATAGGTTATTATTTTGTAATACAGTAAATTCACTGGAACAATGTGATATTATAAAAAAAAGAAATATCTTAATATTTCTCAAACTATTTTTTTTTTATAAACCTAATAAATACTTTAACAAACACATGTCGTGTGTACTCTTTATATTATGTAAATTCTAACATTTTACTGCGCCAAAACAACGTAATCAGTCAATCGCCAAAAATAATATCTTACAGACTAAGTATGACTTTGTACATGATAAAAAAGATTATTAATCTGGTTCATTTTATACAAAACATGATAATATTCAGTGTAAGAGGCACGCACTAGAGCCAGTACAAAACAAATAAATAAGTACCTATAAAGTTTGCAGGTAAAAAAAGATTTTCACTTCATACCTATTCTAATTAAAATACGTGTGAGAGGTATATCTTAATAATAAAATATCAACGAGTTTGTAAAATTCAAAACTTATCTGTCAACAATATTGGAGAAAACAAATTTTTAAACGGTCTTTAAAATTTAATAAAAATAAATTAGGTACTACTTTTTACTGAATCGTTTTTATAATATTTGACTACCATGTGTAAAAAAGAAGAACTCTTCAACTTATTACATAAGGCTACTCTAACATGTTTCAATTCATCTTGTCAAAGACTAACAAGTTAATCAAAAATAAATCAACTATATTTAAAACTCCACAAAAAATGCCTAGTTGCAAGTCACCGCAATGCGTCAAAGGTAATATCCGATCAGATCAGTCTATCCGGACTTCCGAAGTCGGAAATACTGATACAGATCATAATGTATTTCTAGATTTTCTCAGAAATATTCAGACGGACGTGGGATTTTACAGTTTTCCCGTGGTTTACGTTTTATGTGGAACTGTTGGTCATTACTGGCATTTCATGTATTTCTACAATTTATTACGACTGGTTATTAATTATATTAAGATGATATTTCCCAACGTGTTCATAATATATGTTTAAGGGAATCTCGTCAACGGCTGCGTATTATTAAACTGTTTTAATTTAAATAGGTATTATTATTCAATTCTGTGCACACATGGAATATTGTGATTGCTAGTTGTTAGACATTATATTATTCTGAATACCCTTGACTGAACTAACCTAGATAAAGTACATAATAATATTATGTACTTATTTGCAATTCAAGTATACGATTATTAATCCCGACTTCGAGATTATACAGATCTGAACTGGCGTCACTGTCTGCATGGCTTTTAACTATGCAACGTTTTTGTTACAACGACTCTAACAATAACGTGTTACTATGGTGATACAATTCAAACTGCTGGAACTAAAGTCAATGACCGTCATTACTGAGCACAACAATGTATGCGAAAAAAGTGATACTAAGTTCAGCAATTTTGACCCTGATTACGAATTTAGACTATTTTCTTTAAGATTAGATGGAGCTTACTTTAAAAAAAATGTCAGATTAATGTTCTATTATTAGCCTAATAATTTAGAAGTCTGTTGCACTATATAATAATGTACAAACCGGTTAAGAATAATAACAATAGCAACCTCTTTAATATCAATCGCCAAATCTGTAGGAAGTATGTGTTCCGTTTTGAAAAAAAATGGCCGACAATGTGCGTTGACGTCATAGCTTGCTCGACCAATCAGCGAGGAGAACGAGCGTGACCGTACGAGAGCCTGCTAAGTTCAGACCTTGGGTTTTCCACAAAAGTTCGCTCAACCGTTTATGATAGCAAAAAATGCTTCTGTAATGCATACGAATTGTTACAATTTTAAATGGTTTTTTAAGTGAGTGACACAGTTTTAAAAGTTGTATCGATAGGTTTAAGCTGTCTGATTATTTTCAGGAAATCGAAACTTTTTCATAATATTTCAAGGTAATGTCATATTAAAATATAATGTGATGAATTTTGTAGGCGGTATGTCAAATTGGTATGACGAACCTCAATAGCCTGGCTAGAATATTATTTGAAATAGCTGCATTTAGGCATCTGCACATTTTCAAAATGTTTTCAAAGATTCATAAAATCTTTAGTAGGTCGCATACAACTGTAGAAACGATGAAGTAATAGTCTATTGTTTGCAGACACTTATTAGAGATGAGCAACTCTAAAATATATTAAGTTCTGGCTCTTTTTACTCGACTTTCTACGTTAAGCAAAGCTTGCCAAGGTCGGTCGGTGGATGGGTGCCTCGAAAAGCATGTAAAGCCATTGTTTCCGACTGTCATTCGTAACCTTTGACATCCGTAACTGAAAGTCAGAAGCCTAAAAATCTGACACCAGTTTTCCAAGGGGCAAAATGTGGAGATCAAATAGGCTATCATTTCATGTAAAATGCTGAATCTCGGTAGTATCCGGTTCAAAAGGAAACTGATCCTAATATAGTCGGCAGATTAATAGCTGCTAGCAATGTAATTACTAGCTTCTGCCAGTGGCTTCACCCGCGTGGTCCCTAGGGAACATACTCCCGGGATAAAAAGTAGCCTATGTCCTTTCTCAAGCTAAAGACTCAGTAGTTTTGGCGTGAGAACGCGACAGTAGGACAGACAGAGTTACCTACTTTCAAATTTATAATATTGAAAACTTTTATGTACTTTCAAATTTATAATATTGAGTAATTTTAGTTGCATTCAGTATTTGTAATATTGAATGCAACTAAAATTAGACTTTATATAATCATTTTAAACCGTTGCTAAGCTAAAACTCAAAAACAGACTTCCAATAAATCACGAAACTTTTCCATTTCACCATTACACTGGATTCTAATGGAAACAAAGTGTTAGTGCCTGTAAATCTTTTGCTATAAACACAGATATATCATATATCTTGTCGAAATGTTTTGCCTGATTGGAAATAAATAATAACTAACCGTTATGTGTTTGAAAACTTATTTTACAGTTAGAACATTATTAATAATTAATTGTAAGTTTTTACGAGTTGTCTGAGTTATTTAATGAAAATTTGGTTAAGTATTTGTTGTTTTTGTTTTCCTGCGAGCTTAACTCAACTTTGAGTTAACCTCGCCTTTGTACATTATACTTTATTATGATTATCATATAGTTTTGGTGTACAATAAATAATTAAGAATTCTCAGAAGTATTCATTTTACTTTGCATATCTCTTTTTAGATTTATAAAATGCAATATTTGTAGTAAGTTGCTTAGTTTATAATTGTGTTCCAGTGACACAGTTGTTTTGAACAACAGAAATAACCAGAGCATAAACCCCTGTTACATCTTTTTTTTTATGTTTTAAGTATATTTGGTGTTAATTTTTCATGTTTGCTATTTTGTTCAGCCACAACCTAACTAGACACATAATTTATTTATAATCTCACAAATATACCTTGTCATGATAATGTCAGACCTATTACTCTACATTTTTTCTCACAGCTTTAAATAAGTCTATAAAGACATCAAAATCTAGCCAAATATAGAATCTAGTTACCCGTGACTTTAGTCGTAATAAAATGTTATATTCTTAACAGACTGAACAATTGTATAATAAAGAATACTACACCAAGTGAGATGTCTGTCTGAGATTAGGTTAAATTGCCCATTACTTTGACTTATGGGCCTTGGGCTTCCCCTGTTTTGAGCTGACACCCTTTTTATGTATTTTTTGTTTATTTACTTCATTTGTATTAAAAGAAGAGATATTATAGTAAGAAGTTCATTAAAGGACTTATTTATAAACATTACGTAATTTTTTTTTTTTCATATGTAGGCGATCCCAGCCACGATATGTTTGTAGGTATATACATATTTCATGATTTCAACACAGAAGCTTTCCATAAAGGGTCATAGAAAGCTACTGTTAGTGAACATCAAATCTTTGCCATAGTATGTACAAAGGTACTATTTTCACATCTTCCCTAGTGCTACGAATTTCGTAGCAGCTCACAACGTTGCTACAATAAATTCTTGTAAACTGTTACCCGTTAATCTGTTTTGTGTACTAACATCATGTAAAGGTCAAATAACTTCAGATTAGGAAGAGTTTCGAGCTTTACCGTAGCAACCTACTACGCCCAAGCTACGACGTAGCACCCTCTACGCAATCCCGTAACCCGTTACTTTAAAAAGTTGAGTGGCACTTATGATAATCTCAAGTAGTATTATAAAGAGGTTTAGTGTTTAATTGTTTGTAGAGCGCAATCTCTGTAAGAACTGATTCAATAACGATCTTTTCACTGATGGAAAGCTACATTATAGCTACAGAATCATAAGTTACTTTTTATCTCGGAAAAAATCACAATTTCTTTGGGATAGTTCCCTAAAAAAAGATATCGAGTACATAATCGTATCACCAAAATATGGTAGAGCAACTACAGAACAGTAAACGATACAAAATTAGCATAAATATCACTGCACCATAAACGGAATCAAAGACTTGTTTTTTAGAACATAAACGTGCCAGTCTAGTATAATTATCCAGTGTTTTATATATTTTTTTAGAACTAAACGAAGTAGTCGGTATTTCCCAAACGTTTTGGACAATTAAACGGATGTCAAAGTGTTAAATTTATTGTCGTCTAACGAATTTTATTGGACACAAATAGGATGTGTGGATTTGAATTTGAATTTAGAATTAGTGTTCGATAAGCTCCGCCTTCTTAGATTGATCTTGTACTGGCACTTCACTTCACTACACACACACACAAACAATCACGTCACTTACGCAATTTAAAATATACCTTTTGTGTATTGAAATAAGGTTAATTTTGTATTGCTGTAGTGACGCCGACATTGACAAATTAATTGAATAAGTGAAGTGCCAACATTAGACCTTGTCTCATTTCTGTATCCAGACTTTACGATCTTGTTAATGTTCATATTCAACAAAACCAGCATTAAAAAGTTACAGTAGTAAATCATGCCTTCATATAATTTAGATTGACAATAAAACTATTGCACTAACAAACTTTAATTAACTATAAACCTAATAAAATTAGATTTATGTCCTTTAGAAACCCGGTATTAAACACAATCTCAGCCAATTATCTGGTACTTGATCAATAAGCGTGTACTAATATGAAGTTGGGTACATAACTACATATAGGTAGGTAGGTATGTATGTAACCGGCTCTTAGTTCCTTGACACTGCTTTTTGTTTTGATGCCGTTAGAAAACAACCTCGAAACGTCTTACCATTTAGGTAATTAATCAACGTATACTACCTATATAATTTGCAGGTACGTAACACCCTACAGAACTACTTAAGTATAAACAATAATAACAACAACAACAGATCAGTTTGACACTTATGTAAACTTGTGTAAGTTTCAGATTTCCGAATCTACGTGGTAACTAAAGACCTTACTCACTTGAATATTTCTCCCACTCACTGTATACAAAAACACTCACACAGTCAAATATCCGAATAGGGTTGCGCATCCATTGCGTTGAGGTTATAAAGCCGGCCGGCGAGGACTGCCCGATGAGACAATAAGATTCCAAATTCAAATGTTTATATACACTGTTTTTATTACTCATGTATGTTTTCAAGTTTATTATATTTCCCGGCGTTTTTTGGCAACATGAGTGCGTGTGTACGGCGGATAGATCACACAGCCACTGAGCTCTGCGCCCGCGCACGGAGCCTTTGCCTCAATGAGCGACTACGTCATCACGGGAAGTACGCTGCCACTAAACTAATATAACAAATACTTCTCACATCGAACCGCGCCGGTTAACGTCATACGACACTTAATTATTTTTCTATGACGCTTATATGAAAATTAAAATGAAAGACAAAATTAAAAAGTGATTTGGTCCGAGTTAGTTTCCATTGTGTTACAGTTTCGTTTCATATCCTCTACCTGTTTTTAATTTAAATTGTTGACGGTTTCGTGTAAAATTTTCCGTAAACAAAGTGTTTGCTGACGTGCTTTTATGCAAAAAATTGCTTGTTAATATTATTGGAACGTAATAAACTTTTATCTTAGTTGGTTGTAACCCAAAAAATGTTTTTTTTGTCAATGTTATCGTCAGGAAGTCGAATTTGCGTTGATAGTATTTAGTACATTTCTTTATTTTGAGTTTTTATTTAAATTAATCTTAAAAGTTCAATCTTTACAACTCCATGTTCAACGATCATTTACCTCCATTAATATACCATTCATAGTCTCCAAGATAATTGCAACAGAATGCATCTAAAAGTACTATAGCATTGACATAATAAGTGCAAATCAAATCACCTGTATCTTGACTACCTTGACAGATATGATAATAATCTATATGTTACATAAAATTAGGGTTAACCCACCCTCATTACCATGGGTGAACGAGTCGTGAGTCGTGATGGTGATGACGTCACGGACCCGCGCCTTCCGCAGTTCATTCATTCAGTAATAATAGTACAATACGGACAAAGAACGTGTATTGTATGTACATACACACACATACATACATACATACATGCGGTCGTACGTCAGTTCTTACACGTGAGAAAATAAGAATACATATACACTTGGTCGCACGATCTAAATTAAGTTAGATCATTTTCCTTGATAATAAAACGGTACCTATTGTTTTAGATAGGCGAGAAAATTATTTACATAATTAATTATTTGTCGCTACACTGAAATCATGAAACGTAGTACTAAAGACATCAACGGGTTGCACTTTCTTTGCACATTTTCGCGAATATTATTATTATGGAAGCTAACCCTCGTTTAAAGTAAAGGTAGGTATTAATAAGGATAGGTACCTGCTGAAATACATGCGAAATAAAATAATTTAAATTAAATAACAGCTATCGAAATAGTTCAATAATAAATAAGTTTTTTTTTCATTCATTATTTACTGTTACTATAGAGCGAAAACAAAAAGTAAAACTTTTGTATAGGCAAGATTGTTATTAACTACGTGTTATAAAAGAGTTAATTATTTATATAAAACTTTATTAAACACTGAGATACTCCCACGAACTCAGTTACTCCCAAGAAATTCAACCTTGCTTTATTAAAATGCAACAATAATAATATCAATATGATTCGCGGATCTATTTATAACCAATAGTTATGTAAGTGGGATTGCCAGCTTTGTAGGTAAGTCATTGTTTTATTTTATGTCACGCAAAAACCCATTCATAAAACACACCTACACTCGAACATGTTGTTTTCAATTACTTTTAATATTTTGTGTGTAAACATACTAGGTAAAGTCAACTTTTTCAGTAGTGGGTTGTTCATTGAAATATTGTATTAATCACGCATTATCCAACGGGATAACCTAAGGTAACCTTAACAGCATATATCTTCGATATGGTATAGCGATAAAAAACTAAAGTCTCTTCAGTGAACTAATACTCTTCCCTAATTATACACACGGCATTTTAGGCACCTAAAATCTACATAAAATATATTGCTGGAGATAAGGCTATGCCTATAGAGTTATCTTTAAAACATTAAGATACCAAAAGGAAAACATTAAATATACGTAAACACATATTACTAAGTTTAAAGTAACTACTAATTCAAATTCTTCACTATTGGCTCTCATTCTGACTTTAAAGCTATTAAAATATTGCATCTTCTGAAGTGACTAAAATGGAGGGAAAAACTAAATAACGCAATTGACCAACGTCAAGCAATCGTCACGTACAGAGTGCCTCCTTGTACGTCATGTCACTTTTGTAAAATGTCAATGTTAAATAAATTAGTGGATGAAAGATATGTAAAGGTTCAATTATTCATAAAATATTCGAATTTCGAAATACATTAAAAAAAATCCTTTAAAAATCATCACTCAGGTATGCTATCATTGTTTGCCGAAATCAAGATTAGATAAATGATAAGAAATAAAATTAAGAACCTAACAAAGTAAGAAACTAGGAGTAAGTTATTTTAAACTGGTCTGTGCTTAATTAATTAAAATATAAAATCAGATCTAATAAATTACCTGATATTTCTCAGCCACATAATACGATCCTCCGTAGTTTCTCCAATAATAATCCCGAACAGGCACCATCCTTTTTAATTAATACGTAAAATGTCCGTAAACAAAATGAAACTATTTAAAAAAATATATCAGCCGGTATTTAAAAATACAAAATCACTTTTTATTATCTATTCGAACAGCTTTGGTTTAAACAGTAAATTATATTTATTAATAAATAAATTGTAAAATTTATCGAAGCGAGAAGATCATAATTTTTTCAATAAATTATTTTTATTGAATAACTTTTTACGACTGCGAGCCGCACGGCTGTCTCCGTGGAAAGATGTAATTCTTTTTAACGTTTTATCATTTTACACTTCGATAAATATATTGTTTTTATCACGTCATTTTATCGTAAGGAGCAAAGTTCGCCTCAAAGATAAGATAGCGCAACTTTTTCACAATTCAAGCGCCCTTTTTAAGGAAACTTGTGTTCTTTAATTTGATAAATAAATAAAAATCTAGGGATTTTTTATCTGATTGAGATTAAACCTATGACGTTTACGATACTATTTTTTCCATGGAAGTGTTATAGAAATCTTTTTTTAACTTTTAAGGCAATTTTATCAATTTTACAATGAGTAGTTATATTTTAAACATTAAATTTCCTCATTTGTTTGACAGAATCGTTTTCTTTGTTCTAAAAAGATTAAACCGAAGCTCACTCAAAAGGAAAAAAGACATAAAAAAACAAGTCGCACTCTTGTAATCAAATACATGGGCTTTTAATAACCATGGCGAATTTTATTAATTAAAAACTTGAGGTTTTTGGCCAATAATGGCCAGTTAAATTTGCATATCAAGATTTTTCTCAGAAACTATTAAACATACCAACCTAATTGGTTTTAACTATTAATAACACGGCACTTTAGACAGTTAACCAACACAGTTTAAGGTACGGGTTTCTGTGAGAAAACTATCCAACAAATAAACCTAATTTGTATGGACTTAATGATCGTTTGTTTAGAAACAAATATTCTGCCGAACACAGACACTAGACGTTGAAAATAAACTCACTAAGGGCATATCAGTTGACGGTAGATTTACTGTTAAATAAGTTACACATTGACTTAAGACTTTTAAAGTATCATATTAGACGTTGTATTAAGGTGTAGTCAAATGATTGAATCTTATTTCACGTCACGTTTAAATGTCCATGGAAAGGAATTTAGCAGGATTTTAAGTGCCCGAAAATGCTTGACATTTCACAATCATAACAACATCATTTAACAATCATACTGGTGCCACATGTAAACAATTTTCTGACTTTGGCTTTGTTAGGTAAACGCTGTCTTCTCATACATATTATCACTGTAACTTTTACTCACTAATTTGAAAATATTCATCATCTGTCTATCCTTTTCCCAACTATATTGGGGTCGGCTTCCAGTCAAACCGGATTTAGCTGAATACCAGTGTTTTACGTGGAGCGGCTGCCTACCAGACCTCCACAACCCATTAACTGGGTAACACGGTACTTCTTGGCAAGACTGGAGTCAGATTTACTGGTTTCTGACAATCCGTAACGACTGCCAAAGATCTACAAATGACAGCCGGGACCAACGGCTTAACGTGCTTTCCGAGGCACGGAGGAAACTCGGTATATTAAGATGGTCACCCATCCACAGACCAACCTTGGCAAGCGTTGCTTAACTAATTTGAAAACATTGTAAAATCCAATTATTTTATAGTAGACAAGCTTAGAGTCTTGACGGTTCTTCTCCGTAGGGCCTTAGTGCTCGTAAACGTTTATGTGAAATTTTAACAATATATATTTTGATTCGAACTTTCATTGCTCGTCATTTTATATAATTCAAAACCACTACATATCTTAGGCCAGTTGTAAAAGGCTAAACTATGGTGATCTATTCTAGACACCGCTAGAACCTACAGATAATTGTCACACCGCACATACTTTAATACCCATTGTATAATTTTACCGTCGTTTGAATTTGAAGAGTAATCAATATATCCTACCGATCACCTTGACCGCATAGTGTTTTCCCGTCCTATGGCTAGGATCCGCTTGGTGTTGGATAAAAGGAATCTGTCGTGAGCTCATTAGCAACTACACGAACTGTGGGTATTAATGTTCTCAATAGACGGATACTGTGGACCATCTACTTGGAGTTTACTGGGGATATATGGAACAGTTGTAGAAGTAGATATATTAGTGTTTGACAAACTATACTTTCAGCCGAGAAGTAAGCTGTCAAATTCATGTAAACAAGATGGATTGACAGTTCACTTCGTAATCACTTCACCCAATCCATGTAATTAAGATGGACAATTAGCTCGCACTTCGTGCTCAAAACATCTGAGTTTTCACGATGAGAGGTTTATAAAGCGACCGGCTGTTCCACCTGAAGCAATGGATTCACATTTCACTTCAAACTCACTTAATCTACGATTTCACGGTGAGATGTTTACAGAATAAGTACTACTACTACTTTTAGCTAATTCAGAGTTTCGCATTCTAAGACACAATTAGTGGAACAAAAATCTTTGCTGCGTTTGGTTGAATGAATTTTAGAGGTATACGGAATACAGAGTAAAGTCCCGCAAACCTCCGTTGAAACGGGAGGATTGTGTCCGCTGGGCATCTGCCCGACAGTTGATATTCGAACTGTTGTACATATTCAAATCGAACAGAGAACTCTGATGAATGATTTCGTTAGTAGTTCGCTGATGGGTTCGTTGCAGTTCTTGTTTTGTCGTACAAATTTCACTTCGTTAGTTTTTCTTGAGGCGGCATTGATGCCGCTTAAAATTATCAACAGTCAATTGCATCACCTTAATCGCTTTAAATATTTATTTATTTATTTATGTACACACAATATACTTAAAAAAAAACAAGCCAAAACAAGTCAATTATTTAATCAAAGAAATGGTAACTAAACATCGTAAATAAGCAAGATATAAACTGGTCGCAAACCATTCTTATTTCTTCATGCAGGTAGAGCACAGTATACTCACTTTTTGAGTCGGCCGATAGAGATTAATTGAAACCATTTAAAGTCATAAAAGCGGTCTGATCACCTGATTTTATAATCACCAAGATTAAAAATCATGTGATAATGCCTTACACACGCCTTTGCCTCTTACACTGGTACTTGTCCAATCACGCCACAATAGGTATTCTTAACTTAGGTATTGGAGAGGTTTCTGAATTGAGAATTTGAATAGTATTGAAAAGAGATTAATTCATTTGTGATGCCTACCAGTCCAATAGATAAACAAGCGACTATTTGATAGCAAGCACATCGACGTCAGTAAAGAAACAAATTTATCTAGTCCATTGAAGATAAACATTTTTGATAGTGACATAATTTGGGAAATGCAATCGCGTGGACAACAAACTCGTTAGTGACATCAATTAATACGATACAAAGAAAATCCTAATGGCAGCTCGTTAATTCAAATCTATTAATAAGAGAGCAGAGATTATCCATATTGGAAATCACGTAAACTGAATGAACGATATGAATGAATAAACTGAACTGAATGTAAGGCGTGGAAAAGGCTTCTCTTGCCTCGAATTGTACTTTTTCCATTGAACTTAAGTTTTCTTGAACATAAACAAGATTTTCCTTGCATTATTACTTTGTTAGGTATCCTGGATTCAAAGACTGACTAAGGTGCCCTAAAATTGAGTTTAGTAAGTCACCTCATTCAAGTGCATATGGTTTTCTCAAGTAAATAAGGCTTTGGCAAGACATTTTGCGAATTTTCGGGGAAAAACTTTATTGGTGAAAAGCTAAATTCAGTTTACATTCCCATTGAGTTGTGGTTGAGATAGAAAATCTTAAGCGTACGATTGCGCAAACTTTTGTTGATTTATTAGGTGTGATTTCAATGAACAACGTCATCCATTTGACACAGATTTTTAGCTTTGATGTTTTAAGTGCGACGGATCACGTTCACACCCCTAGCCTTGTTATTAAAAATTGTAGTCTATTGATACTGATTTTAAGCTATGATAATATTTATATTGTATGTTATCACATCATGTGGCAAAAGGTTAGTTATCATGACATCTGTTAAATCAGTTCGATTATAAGTCTTAATACATAGTACTACGTCTGCCGGCGACTATGTACACGCATACCCTGTCATTTCCCGTTCCCGTAGGAATTTCGTTAAACCCTCTCTTACTACTCCTCTACACTCTTAGTTTCAGCTGTGCGAAGGCTGTCAGTCAATCACACAGTAACGGATTATTTTATAAATATTGATATCAAAAAACATTTTAAATTTAAAACTCTGTAAAAAACTTATTAACATAACTTTAATTCACATAACGGCTGTATTCTAAGAACCCATAGGCAGAGGTGTCTGACTGTACCCCACATTTCTGCAGTAACATCAGGCTATTAATGAGAGTTTTGTAATAGTGTAGCTTTTATCCAACCCAAGGTTAGAACCCTTATTAGCAAACGCACCTAAAATCACTAAACGATTGAGGTAGTAAATGACATTCATGCCTGTATCTATCAGTTTATGATAATTTGTATTTGATTAGGATTGCTATAAAGATTATTGAGCATATACGCAAACAGTACGAATAATTGGGAAGTGTTATAAAAGTCAACAGTTGTTTTTTTTCTAGCGGTGAATCCCGGTTTACTATCGTAGTATGACTTGGACCAATAAATGGGGTATAGTAATTAAATACTGAGTGGCCATCTCATGTCCGATTGATATAGTCATTTATAGCAAAGCTAATTTTATAGACTAAATGATGAATCGAAATCAAAGTATTTTCTTCCACACAGGCCTACATCACTTATAAAAAGCCTATTTAAGCTTATGCCTATTTTTACTGGATAAATTTAGCCAAACATGAAGCTACTATTTTGCTTTAGCTCCAGTAACTACTAGTCGTTATTTAGTTTAAATATTAGAGACTTACAGCTAAACAAACAGAGAAGAACAGTAAATTAGTCTGACTGTCAATTACAGATCTTTTTATAATAAAACTACAACTTACAAATATACTTATGTTCATGTCACAGACAAGTCGTGAGCATTAAAAGCACGTTCAATGAAAACATACTAATCAGTGAGTTATATAATTTCACTTAGCAACAACAACTTAGCTTACAAGTGTTGGTAGGTATACCTATGTATTTATGTAAGTACTCTTTAAGATGAATTAAAACAACTTTTATTTTTAAATGCAGCTATATTTAGAATGCGCAAAAGTGAATGTTTGGAATCCTCTTATTTATTTTCTGTGAAATTTAGTATTACAGGTATAAAGACAATGATTTCCCTCTATAGCACTTAAACCCTATAGTTATGATAGTTCTATAAACTTCTGCACACACAGTTTTAGGAATACCTACGGGAGTTATTTTGAATTAAAGTTAAGTCATACGACTAAACAGACTTAGTCTATACAATCCTAAAACCTTTAATGTTCTAGATGTCACTTACTGTTATAGCAAAAAACCTATTTATTTATCACTGTCGAACCTTTTCATAAAGCAGCGAGTTTTATACGGAATCTTGTAGGTAATTAAGTACTACTATTTACTATCATTAAGCAGTAATGACTTGATTCCGTAGTCTTAATTACCAATTAGTGCATTAAACTACTTTCATTTTAACCACATTTCCCTAATCAAACCTTGGAACGCAGTTAACCCTTAAAGAAAACGACACTGCAGCTAAAAATACGCGTAAATGCGTCTGAAATATTGAATCAACAAAATGTATAGTGGTATTAAATGTTTGTACGACGGCGCGGTGCGGTGAGAGGAACCGGTCTTCAAGGTCTCAGGTTTTCCCTGCCGCTTACAAAATGGCGGATTTGATCTTACGATTATTGCATATGTTTTATTTGTTTGACTGTTGCTAGGTAGAATTAAGTTTGCCAAGCTTTGAAGGCAATAAAATGATCGTCAACTGTTTTTCTTTTTTGGGAAAATATGTTTGTTAGTGTTCATTTTGTTGAGAAAATTGTAACTGAGGTGATGCGTAGTTTTCTTTATTTTACGTAAGTAGGTTTGCAATATAAATTTTTGAACGGAAAGGAATTCAAAAGTACCTACATTATACTCTCACCCTAGCAGCTATCTTTTAAAGCACTTTTATATAAAAATCTCCAAAGAATTTTCTTTTGTAATTTCCTCTGTCCATTACTTATCATTTAAAACGTATAGAATAATTAGCATTGGCAGAAAAGATGCTCTAACATCGACATACCTACCGCTCAAACGATTAGACATGCAATCTTTTGGTCACAGACAATAGCTTTTAGAATTATGCAATCCAAAAATAAAATTGAATACAAAACGGCTCTTGGTATAGGTATTCCATTTCATTTTGAACCACGTGCGCGAAACGAATCGAACTCTTTTGTTTAATTAATATTGATTGATATCATTTTGAAAACTGGTACCAAACAACTAACAAAGAACAATTCGTCATGGGTAAATAAAAGTTAATCATCAAAATAAACTTTGATGTTATCAAAAGGTCAACCAATAATCGACGCCTGATTCACGAAAGCTTAACCTCATAAAAGTTCCACCAAATGTCAATAGATGGCGTTAGTAGTGGCTCTAAGCTTAAATCGTGCCACTCTAAAATTATTTTCGCAACTTACGTCGTCAAATATAACCTTTAAATGTCCTCAAAACCTTAGGCATTAAAGACTTGAATGCTTAGCACTAAACCTCAAATCAGTTAGCATTAAAAGCTTTGTTCGAAATCCACCTCACACATACAAACAGAAGCCAGTAGTGGCCACAATTATGCGTAATAATTACATGTATAACAAGGTCGTACGAACAAACGTAACACTATATACCCTGTGACGCAAACGAGTTTCCCTTTCACCATCGCTATTGGGCTGCGCAGACGCATTCGATACATAAAATCGGTGCTCACCGCCCACTCGATTATTCGTAGCGATAAACTTGATTTGTGCACGATTCCCTTTGTTTTGTTCAGGAGTGAGACATTTATTGGACACGTTTGGTTATTCTGTGCCTATATTTTTGGCTTCACAAGCAAAAGACATACTTTTAAATTGTAAATAGAAGACATATACTAGAAAGATTTAGTTACATAAAAAGTAAAGGTTAAGTTCATTTCCACGGCAAAAAAAATCTGCTTCAAACTAAACAATCAGTTTAACACTGATTCTAAAATCAAATGACTGTTTAAAACCAGCCAGAACTATTTTTCTGAGTACTTCCATGCTGTCAGTCTCTACAGTAGGTACGTGAAACGTTCAAGTATATGAACAAGTTTCTTTCTATGCTAAGTAAATAGTTGAGCATGTGTATGCAACGTGCTTTGGCGGTGTCAATATATAATATGTCCATAGAAATACTCGTATGATGATTAAATTATGTAGTAATTGTTCATAAATATCAATAGCAATATGATTTCTTGGCTGTTTAAGAACAATGGTACAGTTATAGTTATGAAATGTTTTTCATTTTTATAGAACTCTCGCAAGACAGGCTGTTTTCAAATATATTTTTTCATGGTCCCATGTAAGATTTTTAGTTTTATTTTTGAAAGAGTCAGAAAGACAAAGGAAATTGTTTTTCTCGTTCGTAGACTATTCGTAGTAATTTTCCGTGAACAGAAAATTATCACATGAATGGCCCGAATAAAGAAAAGTGTTAATAGAACCAAAATGGTTGTCCCTTCACGTATATCACACCTCTGTGTAGAAAAGTGATAACTTAGTGAGTACACGATACCAATACCACGACAAAAAATTTTTTTTTCATATGGAAAGACATTTAAGTGTACAAAGGAACAATCAATAATAATATGATTATTTACTGTCGTTGAGATTATGTTGTCAGAAATGGCATTACATTCTTTTTATTAATACAAATTAATAATATCTTTATTACTGCATTGTTATTATTGTTAACGCTACATAACTATGTCTCAATTAATGGCTTGACATTAAATAAATGAACAACGCAAACATTTTTATCAATTAAACCTTTAGGTACCCTTGCATTGTTAAGGAATTGGTCAGTTATGTCCTAAAATCCAAATAAATCACTGGCTTTGATTGCTCAAGCCTCCAATTAATTACAAGACCTATTTCGAAAACACCATCAGTATCATCATCATATCAGCCGAAAGACGTCCACTGCTGAACATAGGCCTCTGCCGACCGTTCCTGTGCATCCATCGGCTACCCGCGACCTTCACCAGGTCCCCCTTGTGGGAGGCCTTCCAACGTTGCGTTCGAAAATACCCCACAATTTAAAATACTCCAATAAGTCTTTAAGTTGCTAAAAAGCTGACAGAACCACGACCTGTTAAACATAATCAAAAAGTTAGTAGAAAACCCCAATTTCTTCACGATAAAAACCTAATAAAACATGATGCAAAGATAACTAGTTAATTATCTCACTACTTTGACTCACAGTTGGTTTCTCAACGCTTCGCCAAAATATTCGTTTGGCAACAATTGCCTTCTTTCATTTTCCTGCTGCGACTTTCGCAATGCGATGATTCAGTAACCGTGATTCGACTAAATGATCTGTCGAGACGCGAGCCATTCTCGGAAAATCAAACTAACTCATTTGACCAATAGCTGTATAGACTTTTTGGAAGTCTGAGTTTTTAAATTTGGAGTTGGAATTGAAGATCGGCGTTTGTTTTTGAATGTTCTATTTTTGTGTAATTATAAGGAACTATGCAGTTCATGCGTAGCAACATTTCCAAACGCTGTTCAAATGCGAACATCACTAACCAAGTGTAGTAGTTATGTGAAAAAAGTGAATAGAACTCACACTTCAACTTTTCTTTCAGTAGTTGCATTAAGAGCAACTGTAATGAATTCTGAGAACTGATCAGTACTGATAACTTGACCAGAAAAATCATTAAATGAAAAAAGCTATAAAGTATTTTAAACACTGTTCAGTACTGATATACAATTAAAAGTTACTCCTAAGATGTAAAACTGTAGTATGAAACGTCTTTCCTTCCTTCCGCCCTTTTTAATAGTTTAGGAACCGTATGAGTCACGAATTTATCAATATAGGTAGATAGTTCAAAGATACTAACAATAACAATAGCCTCTTAAACAATAGAGGCTTATGCAAGAGTTGTTATACTTCCTAGTTTACTACGAGACCGGTTAATTGCAATACTTATACAGCATCTTAAGCACATACTTAAGACGCTGTATGTATATAATATACATAATGTCTCTAGGTAATCGTATATTACTTGAGACTTAAGGTGGATTTAAACCAATAAAACTGAACGCGATCAGCACATCTGAATTGCCTTCAAGAACTGTCAGTGTCAATATTCCACAGAAAATAACGACATTGACAGCTCGTAAACGTGGTTTGTATGCTGATTGCGATCAGTTTCATTGGCAAAATTCGCCCTTAGATAGTTATGCACAGAGTACAGCATCATCAGAGCAAAACGAGGAATAGGTGTCCTTTTCCTTTTTCTTGACTTATATTCCAGTTGGTAACAAAGATCGAACTTTGATAATTTTCCGTAACATGATAACAAAAGTTCTTATTTTAGCCATTACATATTATTTAACAACACTTTTCCTTAACAACACGTGCGATAAGCTTTCTTTTATCGTGTCTGATACTGAAATAGAAGATCTTATCTAAATTACTACAATCATTTCTAAAATTAATTACCGAGGAAACTGGGGTTCGAAACGGATTTAATATGACTCAGCTAGACAAAACTGATGCTGATTTGAACCATATTATTATCAGTTATAAGATTCATATTACAATAGTTTCAGATTTACATAATGTTGGAAATACCAGAGCATGAATCGAGCGGCCATTGCAAAATTCATTGAGGCAACCGAGCGGTTGCATGGCGTTCATTCATTTTTTTTTTCTACAAGAAAATAGAGTACGCTTATTTAAAATTGGAATATTAAAATCGCATTAACAACTGACGAAACAAAAGATACACTACTCTATTAACCCGTAAAAAACCGCGATGACAATTTTCTTTTATTTAAATTTCAAGAATAAGGCATTCACGTCAAGTTTGTCTCATTGCCAAGTGACGTCATGGCCGCGCGTCCTCGACCTAAATAGACAAAAGTGAAAATCAAACAGCTAATATTGAGACTCTATTCAATAATTACTGTACTCTTAAAATGTCTGCTTAGAAAACAATACGTCTAAAATTACGAAATACTTTGTTTATGTCATTTTAAAACATGCATGTCGAATGGCTCATTCATAGCCTCATAGGTTATGCATTTAAAGACATTAGTCATGTGTGGTAAACCAGCGTGACATATGCTAAGTTTTTTTCTACATGATATTATTGTGTGGGAATTTCAGCGCCAGTCAATATTGAAAATGGAGGTTTAGGAACCGTATGAGTCACGAATTTATCAATATAGGTAGATAGTTCAAAGGTGAGCGTAATTATAATTTGAAACCAAATTCTGCTAACTGAGGATCAATTTCACAAATTTTAAGCAAATTTCACATTTGTATCTCAGTCGCAATCTGTGAAAAACTCCTCTAACTTCCATACCATTTGACAGATTGCGATTTAACATAATTATGAGAACGTTGCTTAAAAAAAAATTAATTGGCCCTCTTATCTTAAATAGACCATTAACCTTTCATTGGCAAGTTAATGAACCAAACAACCCGAGCCACTATTCAAAGAAAATACCAACCCATTCAATAAAACGTCGCAAATCAAAAGACAATGTTACAAAACGTTTCCTCTAAAAGCTTTAAATACAGTAGAGTTTCCTACATAATTCAGTCAAGAAAGTATGGAGCTATTCCGAACTATACACGGGCTATGTAGCCCGACATGGCCATTCTATGCGACGATTGCCCAGGCATCTAAATTGTCCCTCGTCATTCAAGGGTTAACTGCGTACGGACGCGTGGAAAATTCGAAAGCGTTTATGGTGTGTTTTCCAATGTATGAGTAAGTAGTTTAAGTGACAAGTGCTGGGTTTTCTTTTAACTTAGAAACTTTGAAACATTTGGCTTTAACTGCTTGATAGTAAAAGGTGAAATATTGGTTGTTTGTAATACATAGTCTCTGGAAGTACCTACTGGGCCGATTATTAAAACTCTTCCACTAATAGAAAGCTGCCTTATTGCGGAGTATCACATGATTTTATTCCGGAAAATACACACGGCTGCTCCGGGATACACTATGAATGGACCACAGGAGCAAAGCCTCGGGAAAAAGTTATTAACAGCGATAAAAAAATTTTGTTAATCAAATTTAAAAACCGTAAGTGGACAACACAGGTGTAAACAACACACCTAATTGATTGGGCAGACTAGAATTTTCACTAAACTTAAATATCTGGGCATTGCTTCCTAACTAAAATAATTTTGTCTTTAACTTTAACCCAATTAAACGCAATCAAGCAACAGCAATTTATTCAGACTTTTAAAACATTTTATTTAAAAAGCAGACATTACACAGCCGGCGACGTCTAACGCCCCAGCAGTTTTTGCAATAAAACTTGAATGTTATTGTTCTTTTACGTTTTTTAAGTTTTTATTATATTTTTAAAGAAATAAAATAAATAAAGCTGGTTTAGTAAACGCTGAGTTGTGTCTAACAGAGCGTGTTTGAACCGTTACTAATCGGTCAAACATTGTAATAACATTTATTCCATTTAAATTATCATTGCGCCTTTGTTGAATTAGTTCCAGTTGTTTTTATCTGGCAGTGAAGCACGATTTAGAACAACAGCACGATAGGATAACACGTGATTGCTAAATATAAACTTGTGTTTAAATTTTACTTCAATAAAATATGTTATGTGCTACATGGAAAGAAAATTATGAGTTTATTTTCATTGCTACGACTCTGTTACTTTAATTTTTTGTATGAAAAAATATCGCTTTGTTAAATTATCTCAACTTACGGTTTAAGGTGTTGCATATTTTAACAAGACATGACATCAACACTATACTTAATCCGAATATTTTTGTAAAAAAAGAACACTATAATATCTATCATCAACTCGTTAGTAGCAGATAATAATTGTCAACATAATTTATTCAATTTAAATAATTGCACCAAAAATTTAAAATACAATCCTCATATTCGCATAATGAATTTTAAATTATAGGATCGTACAGCTTTTAAGGTCAAAAAGTACTTTAAAAAATACCTAGTTTATCCATTATACTTTCAACAAGTGTATTTTATTACAATCTAGTTTAAGTCTTTACCCTAAGAGAATAAAGCTCAAAGTCAGATGTCGTGACTAAAGACAAGAAACCCAGAGCTGCACCTGAGTTGAAAACTGGTACAATTTAATAAAATATACAAAAAATAAACGTGTTTCGTGATGTGGATTGTGCCGTATATCTTGGAGATTAGAGTACAATTTGCCTTGAAGTGTGAGTGGTAATTTTCTTCTACAATAATCGCTTCACGACCGACCTTCGAAGGGATTGCTTCCGAGTTCTTAAAGATCAAAGTTTCAACATATTATCTGACCAAACAAGCTTTGTGAATGCGCTTTACATTAAACTTAAATAATTATATTTAATTAGTAAGTAAATTATTTGACTGTCAACTGTGTTTGTAAATTTGAGGTTTTTTTTTTGCCAGTTAAAACAACGTTATCTTTTAACAAGCTTTGTCATTAAAACATCAAAATAAGTCAAGGTTAAGCATATATTTTCGACAGATCTCTTATACTAAAATAATTTAAATAAACAAATTGCGCATGACTAACATACAACTATGCAAACATGAACTCATGCGCAACATTACCTCTGTCAACTTATCAAGATTTCTTTCAACAAAGCACACTTAAAACATTGTTAACAAATAAAAAAAAATATCCTTCAAAACATACAAGGAAGAGATGCATCTATCTACAGATAAATAAAATAAACTGTCTGTCAGTCGACCTCTTTAGCAAAGTTGTGTAGTAAACAAATCTATACGCGGTAGTTTGATGTTTTCCTCGACTGTGTTTGAATCTATTTAATCTCATTAATTAGTGTTACGTTACGCGCCTATAATCCTTGAAAGGTTATAAGGTTATAAGGTTATTAGATAAGTACTGTTTTCCAACGTAAAGTTTATCTATAGTGGTCTAACCCATGTACCAATTGACTATTACATCAATATGTTAAGAATACTTTTATCATGTGTATAGAAAGGGAGTGAAATTCCAGCCGGAGTTTGTGGTTTCTGATAAGTACAACCTGGGGGTCTTTAAATCAAGACTAAATGGGTTACTTCTAGGCAAGCGTGTACCATGGTCAACCAAGTTATCGCCTTCCATCAGTTATGATAGTGGTCAAACGTCAACCAATCAATAATAAAAAAAAATGTTTTATTTATGACTGTGTAAAAACAAGGGAAAACTTTCGTACGTTCCTCAAGTATTTTCCACCTTCCATCGGCGAAAGAAATAACCAACAAAAGTTAAAAAAAAATAAAAAAGGTTCCGACAAATTTAGAACCTCCTCCTTTTTAAAGTCACAAAATACAGAGTTAGTAAAGGAGAGGAAGGCCCTTGCTCAGTGGGATAATATAGGCTAGTTGGATTAGATTAATCCTATTAAGACTAACAACCCAAAAAGTAGTCAACGAGTGTGTCTTTAGCGTTCTGAACCTCCGTATGTCTATCTCTCACAGCCATTTTTAGTTCCTGGCATTTATGGCGCCATAGACAACGATATTATATACTCTTGTTATGTAGATAATATCAATAACTTCCGACTTCGCCCATAAGTTGATCATAATCTGGGCTTGATCGTGCTCACTACGGCCGCGAAGTTTGGACTCTACTGCTTGTAAGGTCATTTATGAATTATTTACATATTTTTTGTCGAGTGTATAATATGTATTTAAGACACGTGTATGAGATGATGTGTATGAAGAGAGCATTTTTTCTTTGTTGAGAATATTCTTTATTAATGTGATTTTCTAAAAATCGTTACAAAGTAGACTCCATGCCAGGGGCCAACCAAGTAGATTGTTTTTGCTTGATTTTTGTTCGAAATGAAATTGGTATGAAATTGGATTATTCTGATAAAACTTGTGAGATAATAAGGACTAATTGTCAACTAAAGTTGCTAAATCTGTAAACGCACCCTTTTATCCTGTCCTCAAGTGGACACAGTTGACAATTCACTACAGAGTAATTTGTACAGAGTAATTTGTAATTTGTACAGAGTAATTTATGCATATAACAATTCGTATTGTGTTTGAATTATGTAGCATATTAATTAATTTATTACAGTTAAGAATATTAAAATTATGAGTTTCAATCAGTAAATTTCACCAAAAACAATCAATACCATAAGATAGTGTGTACCGAAATATAATATGAAATTATAAAATTATTTATTTAACACTTTACGCACAGAGATGTACAGAGACGGACTTAATTCCTGAGGCATTAAGTCCGCCTCCTAATTATATATAGGCTTGCAAGTTTTGAGACAAAATCTCTTCATTCTTCATAAATAAAATGTCATCGGAAAAACTGTAAAAAGCAGCACACGGCCCAGTATTTAAGTGCAGTGAATCCAAGTAATGGCTCAGTAAAACGCTGTGATGAAGAAACTTAAGTTTTATCGCCCATATAACATAGTTATTGGCGGTTATAATTCTCACCATTGATGCCATTTACCTCGCCTATCACGTTTCTGTACATGCCGCTTGTCATGACACGTCTAATTTCCTCACTTCACTGAATTACAAGATTTTACACCTGTAATTTGTGTATGGAAAACTTTTGGATGTTCTTGGGAAATTTGTTTTCAACTTCTTCTTTTAAAATTTTCGAAGAGTTTAACATGAACTTTGGATTTGTTTGTTCCTTGATAGGATCCCTGTGCGATAAGACCGCCCGTTGTACACTAGTTTTTTATAAGCGTTTTCCTGTGCTTGCTATGAGGTGTACAATAAAGTATATAATAAATAAATAATAATAAGCATTTTATTCAAACTAATGTCCAAATTACACACACACTCTAAAAAACAACTAGCTCACAACAATATAAAACACAAAAACAAAAAGCAACCAAATACACATTAGGACAAAAAATAACAATAATAAATGCTCTCTCTCTTAGTTAAACGAAATCAACATGTTTAAGTAAACTTAATTTTAAAAGAAAATGACGATTGTTTAATAATTACAGTGGTTACTGTAAATTGAACATCGCTTGAATATCGCGAAGAGCTATTTTCTTAACGTTATGTCGTTAGAGCTAATGTTGGAAATCTCTATGCCGTAAATGACTAAATATTTTATGCAATGAAAATGGTATATAATATACTTTTGATATATTATTTTTACTTAAGTGAAACTCAACACATAAAGTCAAAATAAGAAGACACGAAGTTAGGTATTTTAGAAAATTATTGACTGTTGATACTTAAAAGTACAGTCTAAGAAAAAAGATGAAGTAGGGTAGAAGTACCGTTTGTGACCACTGTACCGTTTATGGCCATTTATTGTTTAAATAAACGATAGAAATGAATTTATATAAAAAAAACCATTACAAACTCAATTTGTTTTAATATAAACTTTTTATAACTCAACAAATATATCGTTATAATATTTTTTTTTTTTTTTAATTAATTAAAATGTTAACTGGCCAAAAACGGTGCTAAGGTGGCCAAAAACGGTAGGTACTTCTACCCTACATATTGATATGTAAAGACATTACATACCTATCATCTTATATCACACTACACATGACATATTAACTATTCTTCAATGTAACTACTTGTAAAACTCAAAGGACAGATAATGCAGCGCTCATTACTCACCATAAGGGTGTGCTCACACTGCAGCGTAGCGTTCATTGAGAAAGTCGCGGTAATTATAAGGCTGCGCTCTGATGATGCGTAACTAGCGGTCTAAGTGTTCTTGTTTATGGAGCTGCTTTATTTGCAGTCATAGGCTCGTTAATTATGTGGGAAGTAGGTGTAAGAAATCTTTATGGACGGAAATCACATGTTATGATTTTTTCAATTCAGCTTGCTTTTCCAATAATATTGTTTGTCAATCAATGTTCTACGATTTACGTTTAATTGACTTGAATATTAAAAGATGATACAAAGTATTTATTTCTGAAAGGGCGAGACTTAACTCTATATTGACAGCTCAAAACTAAATTGAATTATTTCAAATTTTGAGATTTCGAAATCATTTTCTTTGTTCATTTGGTGTAAGCTACTTTTCAATTAATACAATTTCTTAATTCCACATCCAAAACTTGGTAACTCCAGAAAATATGATCACTCATATGTTGTTTAAAGTAAACTACACAGAAGTTAACCTTCGTAGAAGGGACAAGTTAATCCAGTCTTTGAAATGAACGTAATTTAAGGAAAACATCGCATTTTTGAGATCAGAATCAACACGGGTAAAATTTAAAACTTGTCATACTGGTTCTGTTGTTACTTTTACAATATTGCTTTATTTTGTTAACATATAGAGCAAAAGTTAAAGCTTACAACCCTGATCTCTTCAAAGTTAGAGTGAACAGACTCCTTCTGGGTAGGCTCGCTCCATCGTAGACTTTGTCTCTGTCATCTCTGACATAGACTAGAGTCAAGAGCAAACCCATTACAAATAAAAAAATAAAATAAAAAGAAAACATAACGTAACGCCTATATTTACCAAAGGGTTTGGCAGAGTAAAACCTAAAAAAAACATACATAATATTTCATCGGTTGTGTGTTATTTCCATGTCAAAAAAGGCTTGTCCAGACGGAAAAAAAGCGGCTTTTGAAAAATTCCAGACGACGATTGCCCAACCTTAATCATAAAAGACTCCTCCCGCTCTGGGCGGAACAGAAGGGAGTAGCAGACTCTGACTAACTGAAACCCATCCGTGTTCTTCCCAATGCCCTTTGCGTTCCAGGGCCGCGGTGACTCTTTCGAGAATGCAACTCCGGCAGGCACTGGCCCTATCAAGCCCCGTCTATTTTGCCTTTTGAAGCGCGCGTGGAACATTATGCTCGTCGTCCGCAGGCCTGCGCCTACGGGGCGTCTTCTACTGTTGCGGCGGCTGGGGTGTGAGGTTTGCAAAAAAACACCCTGGAACTCCCTCTGTGCGACGCTTGTTAGGGCTCATCCCTTTGGACACTGTGGTGTCTCTCTGCCCAACCTGGGTATCGAATCCAGGACATGAGGCTCAACTACAGCGCTTATGACCAATAGAACGAACGAGGCAGTCTTTATTCATCTATCAGTGATGTCATAAAATTAATAGCTTTATTTCTCTGTATTGTCGGCCAACACTTGAAGTATTATACTGATTATTGAAATATCTAATCAGTCATCATTATCGATATCTTCATAATTAGTCAACAAACTCTTTTGATAGCGATTACTGACACGTCGATATCACCTGCCTCTTTTCCTCGTATAGCCATTGTATATCTGTGTCTCTTTTACTCTTTCTTTAGATATCGTTTCTATAGTGTTGTTTGTTACAACCAAATCTTTTTTGTCGATGATAATAATGAATTCTTGCATCATTTCTTTTTTTATATTTTACGATATTAACAATTTTAAGTACCGTTAGTGCATTAAGATTTGCGTTATCATTGATTTTATATATCTAATAGATGATTGGTGATTAAGATACCATTTTTGTAAGCCAATTTATTTAGAGTCAAGGATGCAGGTACATGACAGGCGGCGGCGTTCTGCGTACCCTTTGGGGAATGCTGTGACTTTGTGTAAGTATGTAAAAACATGTTTTGAATCAAAAAGTGCTAAGACTATTAATTCTCTGTGAGAGCATGTTTTTAGTCAAGCGTGTTTATGTCCAAACTGGATATAATAACTTATAACTTTTATCATCAGTTTTTTTTTCTGATTTTGATTTGCATAATGATCCGTTAAATACAGTCCTAATTAGTTTTTTTACATAAATTTCTTCGAGAAAAACAAGTAAAATATCGTACTATCCATTGACGTAACGCCTTGTGTGTTTATGTGCTTATCGTATAAGGCTATGTATCAACTTTTAGGAACGAGTATGACGTAATACTTGACAGCAACAAAAACTGCGCACGATTTTGCAACCAATCGAATTAAACGACGCCTTGATTTTGGTCAGATAAGGAAAGGTACTACAAGAATGTATTAAAAAACCCTTTTTGTACTTCACTGGAGCTTATATTCGAATTTACTTGATAAAAACATGTTTTGGAGCTTACCCAAAACATGACTTCTGCGTGAATTGTTTATCTTATCTTTAGATTTGTTGTTTTTTAGTTGAGTTTTTATATAAACAATAACAAAACATCTGCAAGTATTACACTATAACAATTTGCGCAGTAGTGCCCATCTTGATGAAAATACACAATAGATACCAAACTAAAACAATGGCACCTAAAATGCCCCAACATTCCGCAACGCTACAAAGCTTCTCAGAAGCGTCATTTTAGTCCACACACGGCATAACGTCAAAATCAACATTTTATTTGCATTAAATAAAGCTATTCCTAATCCCGTCACAGCTTAGACGTGCCCGATGAATATTTACACGCTAAAATACGCCTTAAATGCTTCCATGTGGATTATATTATGAGAAACTGTTCACGTTTTATGTAAATACATTCGAGCGTCGAGCGAAAACTAGAAAGTTAACGCACACATACAACTCGCCGTTAGTACGTGCTAGCCTGTGTTTGTGTGCAACGGGCACGGTTTCATAATTTTAAACATTAATAATACATTAAAGGTATTCAAGTATTGGAAAAATAATGAAAAACAATACTTACTGTATCTGACTCCTCGATAAAACCAGTCTCCCACAACATTTTTTTCGTCCAAACAGTTCAACACGGCCACAAAAAAATTTATTACGTAGTAAAAGTTTTCTAAATCAACGTTATTTTGTCGAGAAATATTAGTCCGATTCGGTGCAATGTGCTTTTATGGAGGAAGCTTGCATCCCGTGACGTAATTATTTGGAAAAACTTTTAACAAAGCACGAGCGCGACTGCGACCGGGGCGGTGTCTCGATGCTGTATGCGCGGACGCCGATCTCCGAGGACGCACGAAGCGGCCCGACACACCACGAAGTTACCCGACCTACTTTGTTCTACTTCGAAACGCTGTGGTCGAACGGCGATTTTTTTCGCATTTTCCGATGAAATGCTGGCCGTGTAGTAAGTACTTGTTATGTACATAGGTGGTCTGGTTAACTTAGCAAAAAATGTTATAATGACTTTTTCTTACTTTATATAAAGTAGTTTTTCCTTCTAATCTGTTTGAACGATCAAAGCGTGACTCTAAAATATATCAGTGGAATTGTCAGAGGTCACAAAATCGATAAGATTTAAGAATAACTTTTAATGTTTTTTAGACTGAACCGGTTTTAGCTGGTTCCATGGTGATTGGAAGTTTATAAAATCGGTTTTTATACATAAAATTGAAAACATGGAAAAATATAAATGTTTTGTGAGCGGTGATAGTGTTGGGGCAACAAACAGAAACGAGATTATGTTAATTTAAAATGAAACTAGTGGGTATTTAATTAAGAATTAACAAAGAAGGAAAATATTTATTTAAACTTGCATTACGTTTCTATTAAGTTGTTAACGGGGACATTTATTGCTATCATGTTTTAATCATACTACGGAGTATATACAAGCTGATACACAATATACATGAATACCTACAAGTTCCTCCCCTCCTTTTTTAAATCCATTGAAGAACTCTTCTAAGAGGATTTTTTTGCTGTAATAGAAAAGGAATCTTTCTTAAACCATTATTGATATAGTTTTTCACCTTGTATTCCCAAAACGTACGCAACTTATTTTCACAAATAAAAATGAAGGAAAATCTTTATCCATTTTCAATTCTACAATTATCTGTTGCCCATATTAGTCATAACTTGAACAAGATTTTATCACATTACATTATAGTTACGGCTTGCATCCCAGGGGCAGGCATAGCCACCCACATTGCACAGCTTATAGTTATGTCCTACATAATACAAAACAAACATATTGGCAACTACTTGACCCATGCCCACTTCGTTGGGCGGTACTTTTCGGGTTAATAATTAGCCTATGACACTCACAAATAACGTGGCTTAGGTACTATTGGTAAAATATTTTTTTAAATCGGTTCAGTAGATCCAGAGATTACCCCCTACAAACTCACAAACTTTACCTTTTTATAATATTAGTATAGATAACCGGATACCACACTCTGGGCTACTACCGAGAATTTCCTCACGGAAATTCCAATAACTGCCACACAGAACACCCCACGCTAAGCAGTCGCTTGCAACAGTCAAAGCGGATGTAAACACCTGAACATAAGATGCTACTATTTTTCCTGCAACACCAATCCACTATGCCATGAATCTATACCGGATATCCCAACCACACGCACAAAACCGTTTTGGGAACACATTCATTGTGCGTACAGCTAAGGAGTGGAATTCCCTGCCTGAGTTTGTGTTTCCTGGGAGTCTTTAAGTCAAGTGTGTTACTTCTAGACAAACGTGCTCCATCTTCGACCGCATCATCGCTTACCATTAGGTAAGATAGTGGTCAAACGTATGCCTATCAATAATAAAAAAAATACTTAGGTAATATTACAAAGCTGAAGAGTTTATTTGCTTGGTTGAATGCGCTAATCGCAGGAACTTCTGGTTGGAATTAAAAAAATGTTTTAGTGTTGGTTAGCCCATTTATCGAGAAAGCTAGCTATTAGGCTACGACTAATAAGATCGGGCATTAATGAGAAATGGGACGCAGACGAAGTTGCTCGGGTCAGCTAGTACAAGATATTTCCTGCGACACCAATCCACCATGATTTAGAGAAAAAAACTTGGTTGTCTGTTAAGTCGGTTTACGGACGATAATTTTACGTGATAACGTCATAAGAAAACAATTGAATTTTTCCTCTTGAAGCCCAGCAGTACTTAAACGATCCATTCTTCACCAGCTCTCTAGCCGCTGCTAAAATCTGCTTCGACATGACTGGGATACATATATTCGTATAGAAGCTCCTTCAAATCTATCGGTGCTAAGCGGTTTATCTTTGTTATCAGAATTGTATTTTCTTGCAGCTTTAATTAGTGTTTCTTTGCTGTTGCTGTCCTGGTACTCGATAACAATTGGTCCCTTTTTCTGCCTCTTCTAACAACAGTTGCATTTTCATTGATTTGTGGTATCCCCAAGGTTTTATATATATTAGTGACAATATTACGTACATCTTCTTTGTCATCATGCGAGATATTTCTAACTTCAACCGTATTTTTCAGAAAATGTTTTTGTAATACGTTTAGCTGAGTCTCCAATTAAATAATGCGTTCCACAGCTGATTCATGCTTCGTTTCAATTATTTGTACTTTGTTGCAAATTTCCTTATAGTAGGCAATTCTTAACAAACAAGCCCAACCGACCGTGCCTATATTGCTTGTTCCGCGCTCTCGTTTGCACGCTCGGCTCAGGCGTAACGTGACACTTATTCGTACGTGCAACCGGCGTTCATCTATTTATAAGACGTTATCACGTCAAAAGATATTCTCAGATCTAAGTCACGTTGTCCCTCTTTTTCATGTCGCTGAAATGACAGTAAAGGTTGGCCAAAATGTTTTCCACTTCCACAGCATCGTTGGTGGCAGCGGATACTTTGGTTGACATGTTTTGGGGAATAGAAGATAGGATACGAGGTGGAGCATAGTTTGTGACTCGACTCCACATCCACCCCCCGCTACACCATCAAGCCCCACTTTACGAGGTGGAATTTACATCACATCAATCTTGTTTTACAACATCTAAACTATTGAATATAGCACATAAATGTGAAAAGAGAATTGTCGCACATTTCAGATTACTAGACCTACGGCAGCCTTTCTCCAGAGATTTTCAATGATGCATAACGAGGCATGTGAGCGGAGCTGAACTGAAGTCATCTATTGTCATTAAATGTGGCAATGCTACCAGTCTTATAGGCAGCAGTCCAAACAGTTGAGATGCTCTTAAGTGAGCTATTTAGAACCGTCCACGTCCCCAGACAGTGCCAGAGCTCAGTAAAGCCGCTATTCAAGAATGGGACAGGTTACCCTAAGAAATGCTGGATAACTTGATCCTCAGCATGCCCAGGAGGAGCTCCGCATGTGTTCGAGCCAAAGGAGGATTTATGTCATATTGAATATAAACCTTTAAAAAAAATGTTGTTTAAGTTTGGTTAAACAGTCTTTTTCTTTATGTCAAATTCCTGTTGCAATTACTTTCTGATTAATTACTCAATTTTTGTTGGTATTTTTTTTTTATTCTATTTAAAGAAAACGCACAACAAAGAATTTTTATTGATAAAGTTAAATTTAAAAAATTATATAACAGCTTATGCTAGTGATCGCAAACTTTTTTTGATGTGTGTATATGTACTTGTACATAATTTATATCAATTTGTGACGGATGAAAATAGTTTGCTTATAGCGGAGATGAGAATGTTGAGATGAATGTGTGGAGTATCGAGAATGGATAAAGTAAGAAATGCGTACATTAGAGGTACTTTAAAAGTGGCGCCAGTGACGGACAAGTTAAAAGGGAATCGCCTGTCTTGGTATGGTCATGTGAAGAGGAGGGATGAAACGCATGTAACTAGAAGAGTTTTTTTTTTCTCTCTTTTTTTTGGGCTTTTGTTTAAACATATACGCCAGCCTCATCGTACCCTTTACCTTTTATCAAAACAATATTTTAGACAACACTTTGATATCGATGGAAGTCACTGATGAAGGACTGTTATTAATCTACATAACTTTTTGGTACCTTCTGAAGTTGGTTGAGACAAAATCGATTGGATTAATCCCACGTCAAGTTTGTTTAAGTTTAATTCCCAACTAGAAGAGTTATGAACATAAATGTGGATGGATGGAGAGGAAGGCCAAAGTAAAGATGGATGGCTTGTGTGAGGAGCGATATGAAAGAAAAGGGAGTTAGTGATCCAGTGACGACTGATAGAACAGAATAGAAGAAAAAAACGTGTTGCGCCGACCACAAATAACATGGGATAGGGCAAGAAGATGATGAATGGTCTTAATGTGAATTATGGGTAATTAATATTAATATGAGAGAGAGGATCTCGAGGAGATCGTGGCTAGATAATAACAGCCGCACGGGTCGATCTTCAAGTTTAAGCAACGCTTGCCAAGCTTGTTCTGTGGATGGGTAACATACCGAGTTTCCTCCGTGCCTAGAAGCCTGTAAATCTGACTCCAGTCTTGGCAAGAAGTACCGTGTTACCCAGTTAATGGGTTGTGGAGGTCTGGTAGGCAGCCGCTCCACGTAAAATAGAATAGAATAGAATAGAATACTCTTTATTATGTACACCATATAAGTTACAAAAAGATAGATGAAGAAAACATTACATAGGGTGACACAATGGGCGGCCTTATCGCTAAAATAAAATATTCAGCTAAATCCGGTTCGACTGGAAACCGACCCCAATATAGTTGGGAAAAGGCTAGGCAGATGATGATGAGAGAGAGAATCTCATCCTCCTAGCACACTTCTGATGAAACGGCAATCTTAAGGTGTGGTTATTTTAAATATCTGGTATAGGGGAAGTGTTAGACATTCTTTTTCTGCTGATAAACAATGATCGTAATCAAAGCTTATGACAATTTTTGACAATACAATAGCTGGTTTTAGTGACGCGTTGACACATTAGCTTCTAGAAGATGTATTGTCAATTACCTATTTAAACTTCTTGATGGATCATAAACTACTTACAGGACGAGACAAGATTGCCTATTGAATATAGACAGGGGATGGTATACAAGTAAGCTCTATCTGTTTCATAGAATAACAGTACCATTGAAAAGTTTGTGAAAATACTATAGGTATAATTTGACGAAATATTCGATTTACAACAGGAGAAACTTTTCCAGTACATAGGTATGATTTACCGAAAGTGAAACTTTTCTTATATTCTTAAAATTCAATTGAATTGAATTCTATTAAATGGTGTTATAGAGGCAATACAAATACACACTCTATGACAATTTCAACTGTCTACCTATTTCGGTCCTTGAGATACAGCCCGCTGACAGACAGACACACTTACGGACAGCAGAGGCTAAGGGTACCTGTCCATTACAACAGAGCGGAGAAATGGAGAAATTTTAAACAATGGAATTGCATAAATCTCCGCACCACGTGAGTCACTGCAATTTTGACTGACATGATTCGTTAATTTGTTCTCCGTTTCTCCGCTCTGATGCCTCGCTCCGCGCAAATGGACAGAAATTGTAACCAATGGAATTGCTAAAAACCTCCGCACCACGTGAGTCACGATGTGAGCTGCCTCACTCCGTGACAGGCAGCCTTAGCAACAGGGTTCCGTTGGTTACCCTTCGGATACGAAACGCTAAAAAATAAATGAAATAAATAACTGTAAAATATTAATTAGACTGGAAAATTACACAAGCCAATCTGCAGCCGGGTTTTCCCAAATATCGAAACAACCTTTAGGCTAGACGGTTGGCGTGCATAATAAATTGCACCACGACCGAACAGCCCAAAAACAAAAAACAATGTACCCAACCTACTTTACACTTCGGAACCTGAATTATCACGTAATGAGTGACGAAACAAGTTGTTTGCGTCCGAAACCAAACGCCCAAGCTTCACAGAACAACCGAATCGTAACTAATTCGGCAGGTACCGAGAAACCAACGTCGACCCCTTACGTCAAGCTGGTGATCGATCGAGATAATATCGATTAGAGACAGAACGAGAAGGTATCTACTATGAAAAGTCGCTGGAATGTCATTGATATTGTTGTCATTCTTATGTTAAATGTTTGTGATAAATATAAACTAAACCCAACTTTTCGGAAAAGATGCGCAAGGGGTCATGTTGCGAGCGGGTTCCTCGAATGACCAAATTGCTGCGTCTAAAAATTTGCTGCTAATAGGAGCTTTTATAACTTGACGTGTGTATAACTCTAATGGTCTTCCAAGGGAAAAATTATAATGTCTTTGCCTATTAGGCCACGCTTCGTCTTAGATGGGGCGTATTGAATAACTGTAATAACTTAAAAAAATGTCCGTAGCTTTAAATAGCTTTGTTTATTTCAGTATTGATTGTAAAGTTGTTCTCTACCAGTCAACCTTTGGGTTAAAAAGCCTACACTGTGGTAGGTGTACAACAAACAAATAAAGTTTAAAGTATAATGTAGCTTTATTATTAAACGTAAAGCGCGGGCACAAGCTAGTTAGTTTATAAAACCCACATCATACCAGAATTAACAATCATTCTGTCTGCTTAGCCCCAAGTACCAATGTTTTTCAGGGAGTCTCAATCGCTCCCTGAAAATTATTGGTACTTATATAACGTTGCCAGAAACCAGAAAATCTACGACTGTCCAAAATCTACAAATGACGTCATTAATCATCATTATCATCATCTGCCTAGCCTTTTCCCAACTATATTGGGGTCGGCTTCCAGTCAAGCCGGATTTAGCTGAATACCAGTAATTTACGAGGAGCGGCTGCCTACCAGACCTCCACAACCCATTAACTGGGTAACGTACGGTACTTTATTGCAAGACTGGAGTCAGATTTACTAGCTTCTGACTATCCGTAACGACTGCCAAAGATCTACCAATGACAGCCGGGACCAACGGCTTTACGTGCTTTTTGAGGCACGGAGGAAACTCGGTATGTTAAGATGGTCACCCATCCACAGACCAAATGACGTCATTAATATCCTATCTATATCATCATTTGTATCGTGCACCCAGCTGTCCTCACAAACTTTTACGTTATTACAATTCCCGTACTATAAAATAATTGTTGTATACCGCCAATACGACCAAAAAATTGTAATGAAAGAATAACTGTAGATTCTACAGCTATGAAAACCCAATAAATCATTGACATCATATCCGCACAGGTATATCAGAATGCCTAGAGCACAATATGCTAATTTCCAATCGAGTTCCAACAGTACCTACCTACCAAATCAAAATCAAATCTCTCGCATCCGTTACTTGATCCTTGAAACTAAAAAACGAACGTACTTCATAGGTAAAGCCCACAGTCAAACATTGAATATTTATCATTTCAATATACACAAACGCATTTTTCCAATATAATCGTTTAAGATTACGGATCTTAAATTAATTGGATATAAAAAAAATTACATAATTACTGTTATTTAATTAGGATATGTAATTAGTTGTATTTATGTATGTATACCGCAGTAACTTATTATGTGGTAAATAATATGGTCTATGATAGGTGGTATCAAGGCCGGTGGGAATGCCAAAGATCTTAGTTTACATTCCTAGTAAAATTGTAAACTAGGATATAAAGAAAGGTATATTTTAAAGATTGCTAGTATTAAGATATAGAAAGTGCCTTTTTAGGGTTCCGTGCCCAGAGTGTAACCAATGAACCCTATTACTCAAAATCAAAAGTTATTTATTCAAACTAGGCCGAAAATCAGCACTTTTTGGACGTCAAAATTTACATGAAGACCGTATCCCAAATCATGAAGACAGTGTCTTACACTGTCTTACACTGCCTTACACTGTCTTACATTGTCTTACACTGTCTTACACTGTCTTACACTGTCTTACACTGTCTTACACTGTCTTACACTGTCTTACACTGTCTTACACTGTCTTACACGAAGAAGAAGTGGCCAACCAACTCCCCAGCAACATACTAAGCCTCCGATGTGCGTGTGTCTGTCTGTCATCGGGCTGTATCTCAAGAACCGTAATAGGTAGACAGTTTAAATTTTCAGTGTGTATTTCTATTGCCGCTATAACAAAAAATAGTAATAATTCAATTCAATTTAAAATTAAAGGGTTTCCCATACAAGACACGCGTCAAGAGCAAACCCATCAAAAAAAAAAGGAAATTCAAACACTCTTCATTTTCTTCCTCTCATCATATCGACGCTTCATCAAACTAAACAGTGTGAGCCCAACAGGTGGACACGTTTATTGCGTCGTTGGAGGCAATATCCAAGGTATGTAGGGTGCAGGGGTATGGACATTTGGGTCACTCCACCCAATGGGACAAAGACTAAACCACACACACCGCACTCGCACTGAGGGTTTGTCGGATTAATATTGCCAAATTATATTTACAGAGATGGGATTTAGAGCTTTACAGGCCACTGCAGTTCACGTCCAAGCAGCAAACGTTTCAATACGCTAATTTCCAGATAAATGACCCTATAGAAAACTTCTTCAGATCGAACACACGTAGATCTCCAAAGACGGATACGGGAGAACAATTTTAATTGCTAAAGACAACTGTCGCCAAGTGTGATAGGAAAATCCTCAGTACTGACCATTAAATGCATTAATAGCCTTTTTAACAGTTCTCGGTATTGTGCAACAACATAAGACTGCGCAGAATAAGTACAAACGTACCGAAATTTTATAGCTGAGGTTACGCAATATAGGATTACGTAGAGTCTTTACAGCTCGTAAAACCATTCAACCAATTAAGCCTACTATGGACTTGGAAAATACCTGGACCGACAGATGGATCGGTGACTATAGTTTGTTTTATTACAAGATTCCGGTGTCCCTGATTCTCGATCAGTCGCCTTACGAGTACCTTAAGGCGCAGATACCCATCAGTTCCTGCCAGGGTTGCGGAATTGGTTCAAAAGAGTTAGCGCGGCCCTGGAACGCAAAGGGTATTAAAAAGAACACAGATGGGTTTTAGTCAGTAAAAGTCTGACACTTCCTTCTGCTCCGCCCAGAGCGGGAGGAGTTAATTGATGAATTCCCATCCATAAAAAAACACACCCATCTAGGAGCTCGTGGCTAGATAATAACAGCCGCACGGTTCGATCTTCAAGGTTAAGCAACGCTTGCCAAGGTTGGTCTGTGGATGGGTGACCATCTTAACATACCGAGTTTCCTCCGTGCCTTGGATAGCACGTAAAGCCGTTGGTCCCGGCTGTCATTTGTAGATCTTTGGCAGTCGTTACGGATTGTCAGAAGCCAGTAAATCTGACTCCAGTCTTGCCATGAAGTACCGTGTTACCCAGTTAATGGGTTGTGGAGGTCTGGTAGGCAGCTGCTCCTCGTAAAATACTGGTATTCAGCTAAATCCAGCTTGATTGGAAGCCGACCCCAAAATAGTTGGGAAAAGGCTAGGCAGATGAAAAAAACACACCCATCAGCAGCTGTTTTTATAACAAGAATCACATCTAAACGGCTAGTCGTTAATTTTTGGAAAATATATATGTTACATTAGGCTATTTGCGTAATAATTTGACATGTGAAAAAATTTAGTTTTATTCGTTCAACATAGTGTTTTTAATTTGTAAAGTTATGTCTAACACGGACATTAAAACGACAATCGGGCCTAAACCGCTGGGCGTATTTTAATGGAATTTGCGCTTCCTAAGACAATTTAATCATCTATATTTTGATATACGGCAATTTTTTTAAAGTCATGGAATACTAAGGAAAGTACAAAAAGCTAGAATTTTGGGTCGCGCGGGTGTGAAACTAGTACGCGTTTTGTTCCCTCAAGGTCGCTGGCGTATGTCGTTGCCTTAATTTACAAGAACATGAAGAGTGATTCTATTAATGCAATCCCTTATGCAATCATGTTTCAATTAGCTCCATAAAGACTTTCGCATTCCACTTCTGGACATAAGCCTTTCCCAAAGTTCAGCTCGTTATTTACATTTTTATCAGTTTTACATCCAATCTGACCTAGACCTATCAGGTTTTACTCACCTCTTAAAAGACCATCCTTTTTTTAAAAGGATGGGAAATCATCAAATGACTGGGTGGAGCTGAAGGGTGTCAGACTCTTACTGACTAAAACCCATCGGTGTTCCGCCAAATGCCCTTTAGGTCCAGGGCCGCGTTGACTCTTTCAAACAAATTTTTTCGCTTCAAATCTTTTCGAAGAAATTGTCAAACTTCCAGAATTGGTCACGTGATTAGTCTGATCTATTTTGTAGTTTCTACAATCTGAATATACTATCGTTGAAGTTATGAGTCTGCCTAGAGCTATAGACTACAAATCGAAGCATCCATTGTATATCAATAAATCTGTAAACATCACAACACAGTCATATTTTATGCTTAGACATGTCACATTCCTATTCCGTACATTCTAACTACCAACCTCAGCTGCACAATATTTTCTCCCTACATTACTGCCTGATGGACAAATAAGTTCTATAATAATAGTTTGTTTCCTTTCTCAAGCATACAGTCAATACACGTAGTTGACTCATGTTCTATGGAACGTGAGTGGAACTTAGAAATATTGTATTAGTGGATTAGTACTCCTGCAGCATTGTATGAAGTCTAAAATTAGCTGTTGGTACAGGTTGTTATTCTGACGACCTCATTGGACTTATAACTTGTACTTGGATTTCCATGCAAATGCGTTCTTTCCTGGATTTTTGATAGACACTTAAAGAAACGATGAAGATAATGATTATGGTGATGATGTGATAATTAATACTCACAGCCTTCCTTACAATAATTTCCTCAATACTTTAAAAAAACCGGCTAAGTGCGAGTCGGACTCGCACACAAAGGGTTCCGTACCATAAACCTAATTTTTATTTGTTGTTATAGTGGCAATAGAAATACACAATCTGTGAAAATTTCAATTCTCTACTTATTTCGGTTCTTGAGATACAGCCCGCTGACAGACAGACGGACGGACGGACGGACAGCGTAGGTAGGCTTAGTAATTGGAGACAGCGACTGTCGCAACCCAGCGCTGGGCACGCAACAATCCAGGCGATAAGTCCCCTCTTTGAGGAGTGGCTGGAGCGGCGCCACGGCGTCCTCACCTTCCGCCTAACACAGGTACTCACCGGACACGGTTGTTTCGGGAGATACCTGTTTCGGATTCGGCGGGAGGACGCGCCCGGGTGTCATCACTGCGAGGATCGCCCGGAGGACACGGTGGAGCATACGGTGGAGGTCTGCCCTGCTTGGGCGGAGCACTCGAGCGGTCCTCGTCGAGGCGATCGGCGGCGGCGACCTCTCGCGACCGGCCTTGGTTCAATCTTTGGTCCGGAGCGAGGAGGCATGGGAAGCGATCACCTCCTTCTGCGAAGCAGTAATGCTAGCAAAGGAGGAAGCCGAACGTGTGAGAGAGAGGGAAACCTCACGTCCCAGTCGCCGCAACAGAAGAAGACGCCCCAGGCGTCGGGAGTCGCAGGACGATTCCCGGCCGCCGTAGGCGCGGGCCTGCGGACGGCGAGCAGTGGGTGGCTCGCCGTCTGATCAGAACTAGGCCCGGGTCGGCGGCGCGCTGCGATCCCAGCGCGCCTCAAAGAGATGTCAGCGTGGAAGACGGGGCCCGCTAGGGCAGGTGCCTGCTGGGGCTGCGGAATCTGTTCGAAAGAGGTGCCGTAGCCTTGGAACACAAAGGGCACCAGGAGGAACACGGATGGGTTTTAGTCAGTAAGAGTCTGACACTCCCTCTTGCTTCACCCAGAGCGGGAGGAGTCATTTGATGATTTCCTATCCTTAAAAAAAAAAAAAAAAAAAAATGTAGGCTTAGTAATAGGGTTTCGTTGGTTACCCTTCGGGTACGGAACCCTAAAAACGAGTGCTATAACAAAAATCTGTATCATACCAGCTGTTATGATTATTAAAACTGAGCTTCAACCTATGTTACTCAACATAGATTATTTGAGACGGAAATGTCATCTGCTTTCTGTAAAATAATATTTATTTAAGACTAAGTATTTATATGTTCTGGGCACTGGGTACATTACCAGTGCACAATATGTACCTACTTGTGCTTTTTAACTTTTATTTTATTAAATTAGCATTGATCTTGGGTGCACACTAAAACAGTGTACAGCAACGTACCTACTTATGAGCAATGATATTATAAGTAAAAAGGTGTAGATAGGTTACCTATACAACATTCGATCTTCAAAAACGGCACTCTAACGCACACATAAATAACTAAATATTGCAGGTAGCTTTGGGTCTTTTACTTTGAATGCACTCAGTACCTACGTGACGTGCGTCTGTTGACGGCGCAACGCGACACTGAGGTCAAGTGTGGCTAGTTAGCCACATTTTAACGTGCCGCTTGCTGAGCGCTTATAACCTATCTACACCTTTTTACTTATAATATCATTGCTTATGAGTCTGTGTGTATTCACCACAAGTAATGTTGTTCTTTGTACAGTCATAGGAATAACCTTTTAAAAGTCACCAATAATGATCACAAAAGTACCTTTTAAAAATATTTATAGTTCCAATACTTAGTCACAGGCATATTTTAAGCAGTTAACTCGCAGTAAACCTTGCAAGTTCGATTGGAAAACCCCAGATAATGTGGCTTGCTACAAATAAGTACCTAATTTAACTTTTAATCTTTGATAGGGTTTCCACACATCGGTCGGTTGTAGCCTTTAGTCATCATTATCACGCTACAATACTCCAAATATAGACATATCAATAGACTGTTACAAAATAAGATCCTTATAATAACGCCTAAACATCGTGAATACGGTAAATAGATTTGCGATATTACTATCTAAATGATAATTATTGTTGTTTATTGTTGTTTTAATGATATGTGATAAAGAATATTAGCCCATCTGACATCGGAACCAGGATGTAACGACTCACGGGCCCGCGGACGGCGAGCGTTAGGTGGCTCGCCGTTCGATCAGAACTAGGCGCGTTGTGTTCCTCGCGCGCCTCCTAGAGATTTAAAACACAGTAGACGAGGCCCGCTAGGGCTAGTGCCTACCAGGGTGGTGAATTGTTTTTGATAGAGTCGTGGCCCTGGAACGCAAAGGGAATCAGGAGGAACACGGATGGGTTTTAGTCAGTAAGAGTCTGACCCTCCTTTCTGCTCCACCCAAAGCGGGGAGGTGCCATTTGGCGACGAATAAAATTGCTAGCTACTAGGCTTCATAGAGAAAAGAACCAGCAGCAGCGCGATTCTGTAAACATCTCTCCGTAAAAACTTGGATGTAGTAAACTGTCAATCCACAAAGGCAAGGTGAAATAACAGTTCATTTCAAGCTCTCTCCACCTAAATTTTCAGTTCATGGTTAAAAGTGGTGTGTCTAAGTATAAATTTTTGTTTGAAACATTAAATCCACACAACGTTCTTCCAAACGATAGCAACTTTAGTCTTGATAAAGCCTTTTGATTTTTAAGACAACATAAGATATGAACTGTGGACGTCTTTCAGCTGGTATTATGATGATGATGAACATATGATTAGCCTTTCCGTTAGTGTCTTTTCGGGTACGAAACCTTAAAAATTACACAAACTAAAGTGCTTGCCAGAATCGATTCTTCTGTTTTAGTTAAAACATATAGTATTTGGATCAACCCTACTCTACAGGTGTCTTACAAAACCTAATTACACGTTTTAGTATGGTTAATTAAACTAAATAAGTGAATACAATGAAGTTAAAAGCTATTGTCAAAATCAAATGTTGGTACATCCGTGTCGAAACAGATGATACGAGTAGGTAGTAGTATAGAAGCTAGTCATGATGACCTAGTCAATGATATTGAACATTTTCGGGACAGTATTATCAAATACATTTTATCATCACGCGATCATGCTTTAACATCACTGCTGATTATCGTGGCAATATTATAAAAATACACTAATTTTATAAAACTGTTCTTTTTTTTAATACTTCACATTACGCGCCATTATGGACACCATATCCCGAAATTAACCGTTTCTATGGCATAGGCCACTGGAGCAGAGCCGCGGTAAAAATCTTCTGGGCACGCTCGCTCCATCATAGACCTCATCTATCGCTTTCCATCAAAAAACCACCTCGTTTATACTCATCATCATTATTATCGTTGCAACCGAAAGATGTCTCGTGCTGGACATAGGCCTGGGACCAAGTATCACCACATCGACCGACCGCGGAATCCCGCGTCCTTCATGAGGTCATCGGTCTACCTTGTGGGAGGCGTGCTAACAATGCCAAATTTCCAATGTTGATCTCTCATTTTCGGTGTCTTACTTTGGAGTTTCCTTGCGTGATCGAATCAGGAATGATGATAACCGCAAGAGAACCAAGGTTACCGATATAGCCTGAAGGATCGCTAAAATAAAGTGGCAGTGGACAGGGCACATTGCTCGCAGAACAGATGGTCAATGGGGCCTTAACGTTCAGGAGTGGCGACCGTGTACCGGAAAATGCGATGACCTGGTAGCCGATGGATGCGAGACGCGCAGGACCGGTCGTTGTGGCGACGCTTGGGGGAGGCCTATGTCCAGCAGTGGACGTGTTTCGGCTGATAGGATGATGATGATGACTTTTAAAACATGCACTAACAACGGCGTAGTATTTTAGTATTCATAGACTTGCTTAATGTACTTCATACTAAAAACCAGCTTGAAACTAAATATGGAGAATAATGTCTCTTCTACGTGCACCGGTGGAATCAAAAGGTTCCATTTGCGATACAACGGTGGGGCATTGGTGAGCCAAAAGGTTAAAGCCAGACTGGAACTTGTCTAACCACTTTTACGAACAGTTTTTTTTTATATTTTAGACAACATGTTATAAACTAATCACTACGGATTATATTTCGTGTTATTAGCTCTGTTGGTGTTGAGATATTTTAAAAATTTAAATATTTCGAATAAATTATTTTTTCCTACATTCTTTTTAATCGAATTTTTCAAAAAGGAGGAGGTTCTATGTTCGGTTGCATGAATCTTTTCTTTTTTTTCATGTATGTTCACCGATTTCTCCGCCAATTCAGGACCGATTTCAAAAATTATCTTTTTTTTATTTTTCACTTTTTAGTGGTACGCAGGTATCACTAAAAAGTGAAACCAGAAACACAGCGTGCCGGCGTGATGTTATGTTATGAACTGGTGTAAACAATCAACAGACATGTGATTTCAGAAATCCTGATCCATTTGCTATCAATTATTGAAAAGTTCCATTGCCAACCGCCGAAGTTCTTCATCAGACCTTCACTATATTGACCAGTCCGAGAAAATACTCCTACAAAAAAATTATCATCCAAATCGGTTAACAATTGGCTAAAATATCGCTGAACTAACATTTTGCATGGGATCCCATCATCAGATCCTGACTTATACCTTCCATCATCAGCTCAGCAACATGAGATGATGATTACCAGGCACAAATATCTGAATTGCGTTAGAAAGTTTATGAAAAACATTGTAAGTGCTTGTAAAATTTGAGGGATTCCTTCGATTTTCATGGGATCCCATCATCAGATTCTAACTTGGTGACAACGTGACCATCTCAGGCTTTCGAATAAAAAAATAATTTTTAATCGGTCCAGAATTGGCAGAGAAATCGGTGAACATAAATAAAAATTAAAAAAAAAATGCATACAGCCGAACATAGAACCTCCTCTTTTTTGAAGAAGTCGGTTAATGAACATGGATCGAAGTTACTCAAGCTCATATAAAAATATCAATTACAAACTGCAGCAACTTCTGTCCCATTTGGACTAATGTCACCATCGTCATGTGGTCTAATGTGGCCCATAAATAACGAGGCTGGACCAGACCAGATCATTGGGGGTAATTCTGTATGCGTTTGTACCCGCGGGGGACCGACAGAGTTATATCTCGCTTCCGACGTTCAAATGTCAAGTGCTTATGTGGTTATTTTTAAAGCTAGGTATGTAATATTTTACGTCTTGTTTATGAGAATCCGGTGTTTGGTCTCAATTTTAAAGTATTAACTGTCTATACTAATATGATGAGGAAAATAAATAAGAAAACAAAGCGAAATTGTTGGTTTGTTTGTAGGATTATGGCGGGAAGTACCAATTGATCGGACTATAAAAAATCTTCTATTTTTCTCATTAAAATAATAAATGAAATCATTTTAAGATGAGGAGCTCGTGGCTAGATAATAAGAGCCGCACGGGTCGATCTTCAAGGTTAAGCAACGCTTGACAAGGTTAGTCTGTGGATGGATGACCATCTTAACATACCAAGTTTCCTCCGTGCCTCGGAAAGCACGTTAAATCGTTGGTCCCGGCTGTCATTTGTAGATCTTTGGCAGTCGTTACGGATAGTCAGAAGCCAGTAAATCTGACTCCAGTCTTGCCAAGAAGTACCGTGTTACCCAGTTAATGGGTTGAAGAGGTCTGGTAGGCAGCCGCTTCTCGTAAAATACTGGTATTCAGCTAAATCCGACTTGACTGGAAGCCGACCCCAATATAGTTGGGAAAAAGGCTAGGTAGATAATGAGATGATTTTAAGATATTCATAAATTTATAGTAACAGGTTTGCACTTAAACATTATTGTGAGTAACATAACTAAATACTATCCTTTTAGTTATAATTTTATCGTAATGAAATAGTGAATTTTACGCTACAAACTTTAGTAGGTAAACTTTTCTGTGAAGTAATTCTAACAAGGAATCTATGTATGTCTTAATTTCTTAGCAGTACGCCACCACCGCTGAATGACCCCTTTTTATTTGAATTAGACTAAAAGTGGTCTGGTAGAAATCGCTGTCAGCAAAACACGGTCTCCTCCACCTAACCAGTTAACTCATCATCATCATCATATCAGCCGAGAGACGTCCACTGCTGGACATAGGCCTCCCCCTAGCGTGGCCGCAACGACCGGTCCTGCGCATCCCGCATCCATCGGCTACCCGCGACCCTCACCAGGTCATCAAATACTGACCGATCGAACCGTGGAGATATGATTGCCCACTGCATTTCGCGAGTTCTAGTTTATGGTGAAAATTATAGGTACTTTATTCACCCCACCGAGTGTGTCCCCACGTTGCCGTCGTGGTGGGGCTTGTGTGTCTCAGTGATCTTGGAGCTCTGCCGGTAGAGTTACTCATGCCGGAAAGGTTCAAGTGAGAGACCAGACAAAGAGGGACACGAGAAGGGCACACCGTTCGGAGACTTGAGCAATGTTCGGGTTTTCGGACGGTGTGCGTTTCATAGGAAGGAATCTTGCTCACTGTTCTCTGGTACGCGTCTGCTCATCAGACGTGACTGTGAGGGCAGTGAGCAAGCAAGAAAAGGGAGGAGAAGGGAGGAGAAGATAGGGACCACACCCTTTAAAAGGAACAAAAACAAAATGAAAAAGAAGACACACGGAAAAGCATTACCCCAGGGCGGTACCAGCTGCTCAGCAGCTGGAGAATCCGCCACGTCTCCTTCGGAGGCGTCATGCCCCTCGTATTCTGGGGGGGGCAACGGTTGTCTTGAACCGCTTGCCAGTGGCAACAAGAGCCGAGGAGGCTCCCGATCCGCAACGTCCTTTAAGGAGATGATCGGCTTTAATTTTAGTAAACCCGACAAGATGTCTGTTCTGGCAGTGAGCTAGACGCTGCTGGCGGCTCCAATAAGGCCAGATTTGTACAGATCGTGGAGGCGGCCGTCCGCGATGTGGCCTTGAAGAGGAAGCAAGCCACTAAAAACAAGGCCATAAGCGCGGCGGCGGCCTCCATTTTGGCGGCAGCGGAGGCCAACTTCCGCGGGCCCCAATTGGACGAAATGTCCAAGTTGCGGGCGGAGGTTACCCGCCTGGCGACCGCCACGGAGCTTCTCCAAAAGGAGAACGAAAAACTCCGAGCAGACTTGGCCAGGCTCCAAGGAGACGGCTCCAAGGAGGCACCTCAAGAGGGGCGCAAGCGCGGGAAAAGCCAGCCCGTGCCTGTGGAGGAGCAGGTTTTGAACCTAGTGCGGCAGGAGATGGCCGCCTTCGCAGCACGGTTCTCGGGTATCGTCCTGCGCCCCCCCCTGGCGGCGAGCCAAAAGGCATCGGGCCAGCAGAAGGCAGCCTCGTATGCAGCCACCGTGGCTGCCAAACCGGGGTCATCCGGTCAGGCCAACCGAGGGGCTAGGCCGGCAACGACCAAGCCAAAGACAGGTAGGGTGGCTGCACAGGCAGCGCGAGCTCCAGCACCAGCTGTGCAACAGGTGTCCCCGTCTTCAAACTCTCCTGCGGCCGAAGCTGGATGGCAAGTAGTCGGAGAGAGGAAGAAGGCGAGAAAAGTAAACAGGGCGACCAAGAAACGCGAGAGGAGACGGCGGCAAAAAGAACGAAGTGTCGCAGCCAGGCTCCGTGCCCCTAAGACCGCAGCTGTAGTGATCACACTACAGCCGGACGCGGAGAAGAGGGGCGTGACGTACAGTCAAGTGCTCATAAAGGCAAAGGAGGCGGTGAACCTTCAGGAGCTCGGCATTACTGGGGGCCTCCGACACAGGATGACCATGACTGGGGCCCGGATGTTGGAGATCCCCGGTGCAGCCAGTGGCCCGACCGCTGACGCTCTGGCTGAAAGGCTTAGAGCGTCCTTAAATGCGGACGAGGTCCGAGTGTCCAGGCCTACCAAGTGCGTTGATATGCGCATTATAGGCCTGGACGACTCCGTCACGGAGGAGGAAGTGGTGGCCGCCGTCGTCAGGACTGGAGGGTGCTCTGCCGAGCAGGTGAAGGCAGGCACCATACATCCTGACCGCACGGGCATGCGAACCGTTGTGGTGAGCTGTCCCGTGACGGCGGCCAAGAAAATATCGGAGGGCCGAAGACTCCTGGTGGGCTGGGTATCTGCGCAGGTCAAACTGCTGGAACCCAGACCTCTGAGGTGCTTCCGCTGCCAAGTGGGCAACCATGTGGGAGTCCAGTGCACCTCGGAGGTGGACCGCAGCGATCTTTGTTTTCGCTGTGGTCAGCCCGGACACAAGGCCGGCTCGTGTAACGCCAAGCCGCACTGCGTTGTATGTGCGGCAGCTGGCAAGCCGGCCGATCACTGGGTTGGGGGCAAAGCCTGCGTCCCAGCCGCCAAAGCCGGGGGCAAAAAGAAGCCCTCCACCACCGCCGTCCCTGCCGCCGCCGCCGTCCCTGCCGCCACCGCCGCCACTGCAGTCGCCGCTGCCGCGACCACCACCGCCGTCACTGCCACCGAATTCGCTTCGGTTGTCGCGAGTGAGTCACACTCACAAGGGACTCAGGAGGAAGCAGAAATGGAGTGCCAATAACGGCTCCATTACGCTTCCTTCAGGCGAACATCAACCACTGCGCCGCCGCTCAAGACCTGTTGGTCCAGAGCATGGCACAGTGGTTGATTAACATCGCTGTGGTCGCTGAGCCCTACTTTGTCCCGCCCAGGGATGACTGGGTGGAGGACCTGAACGGCTCAGTGGCCCTAATTTCGTCGGCCGCTGCAGGTACCCCATCCCTCGAAAGCGTCAGGAGAGGACAGGGGTGCGTAGCAGCACGGTTCGGGGAGATTGTCGTGGTAGGAGTGTACTTCTCCCCGAACCGAACTCTCGCTGAGTTCCAAAACTCCCTTACGGAGTTGGGCGTCGTCGTCGCCGGGTGTCGTTCCCTCCCCGTACTCGTTCTCAGGGACTTCAATGCCAAGCACTTGGCTTGGGGTTCCCGTTATACGGATACGCGGGGCAGGATGGTGGTGGACTGGGCTCTGGAGGCAGGCCTGGTCGTCCTAAACCGGGGTTCTGTCCCCACGTGTGTGCGGATGCAGGGGGAGTCGGTGGTGGACATTTCGTTCGCCAGCCCTGCTCTGTCACCGCGTGTCATTGACTGGCGCGTATTAGAGGAGGTGGAGACCTATTCCGATCACCGGTATATCCGGTTTGACGTCTCCACCCAGACCTCAACCGCGCCAGTCCGGCAGGCCTCGACTGGTCCGCGGTGGGCGCTGAAGCAGCTGGACCGGGAGCTCCTCCTGGAAGCTTCGATCGTGCAGGCCTGGGTGTCACCTCCGGATAGACCTGCTGACATCAACGACGAAGCGGAGTGGTTCCGGGAGGCCATGTCCGATATTTGTGATGTGGCAATGCCCCGGGTTAAGCAAGGACGCGCCCGCCGCCAGGTGTACTGGTGGTCGCAAGAGCTGGCGACGCTGCGTCAGGCATGCGTTGCCGCACGGCGCCGGTACACCAGGCACCGCAGGCTCCGCATCCACCCTCCAGATGCGCAGGTCAGAGAGGCGGAGCTATACGAGGAGTACAAAGTGGCGAAGGCCGCCCTCAAAGCAGGGATCCTGCAGGCCAAGGATCTGGCTCGCAAGGAGATGCTGGAGTCTCTGAACGGGGACCCGTGGGGTAGACCCTACAAAATGGTGCGGAATAAGCTCCGCACCTGGGCCCCCCCCTTGACGCAGAGTCTCCGGCCTCAGCTGGTGGAGGACGTGGTGAGCGCTTTATTCCCCTCGCGAGAGGAGCATACTCCCCCGCCTATGGCTCCGCCACCTGCGGTGCCCGATGCGGACTGCACCGATGACGACGATGACGATGCCCCTGAGGTGACTGAGGTAGACCTGAGAGTGGCGGTTAATAGGCTGAAGGCCAAAAATACCGCCCCAGGACCCGACGGCTTACCTGGGATAGCTTGGGTCCTGGCCTTGGAGGCTCTTGGGCCTCGACTAAGAGGGTTCCTAAGCGCATGCTTGGAGAGGGGCCAGTTCCCACTTCGTTGGAAGACGGGGAAACTGGTCCTCATTAAGAAGCCGGGGCGCCCCGCGGACTCTCCGTCCGCATACCGGCCCATCGTGCTGCTCGATGAGGTGGGCAAGCTCTTTGAAAGAGTAATTGCAAACCGCCTCGTCGAGCACCTAGTGAGGGTGGGGCCGGATCTGGCGGAAAACCAGTTCGGTTTCCGCACGGGACGCTCGACGGTGGACGCCATCATGCGCGTGAGAGCCCTCTCGACGGGGGACGCGGTTTCCCGGGGCGGGGTCGTCTTGGCTGTGTCTCTAGACATCGCCAATGCCTTTAACACCCTGCCTTGGAGTTGCATCAGGGAGGCACTTCGGTATCACCGGGTGCCAAACTACCTCCGTCGCGTAGTTGAGGCTTACTTGACGGACAGAGCCGTCATCTACCCCGGTCACCTGGGAGAGTGGAACCGGCGAGAGATGTCGTGCGGTGTTCCACAGGGTTCCGTTCTTGGGCCGCTTCTGTGGGACATCGGCTACGATTGGGTGCTGCGCGCCGACCTCCCTGGCGGCGTCAACGTTGTCTGCTATGCTGACGATACGCTGGTCCTGGCGCAGGGGAGGTCGCACCAGGCGGCGACCGACGCTATGACACGCGGGGTTGCGATAGTCGTTGAGAGGATCCGGCAGTTGGGTCTCGAGGTGGCCTTGCACAAGTCCGAAGCCATGTGCTTCCATGGTTCTCGGAACAGGCCACCATCGGGATCTCAAATAACGGTGGGAGGGGTTCACATTGGCGTCGGGTCGACGATGACGTATCTAGGTCTCGTCCTTGACAGCCGATGGAACTTCGTCGAACACTTCCGACGTTTGGCTCCCAGACTGGGACGAGCCGGGGCTGCCTTCAAGCGGCTTCTGCCCAATCTAGGGGGTCCAAATGCCTCCTGCCGGAAGCTTTACGCGGGGGTCGTGCGGTCCATGGCCCTTTATGGGGCGCCAGTATGGGCGCCTACTTTGAGGAAGCGACCTGCCCGTTACCTCAACGCGTCTCAGAGGGTCATGGCCATCCGGCTGGCCCGGGGATACCGCACGGTCTCTGGCGAGGCGGCGAGCCTCCTTGCCGGACTGCCGCCATGGGATCTGGAGGCGAGAGCCCTCGCGCACATTTACGAGTGGCGCGTGGAGGCGCAACGCCGGGGCGAGACACCTCTGCCGCGGCAAATCGCAGCAAGGCGGACGGAGCTCCGGCAGGACCTCATGGCGGTATGGAGACAGCGACTGTCGCAACCCAGCGCTGGGCACGCAACAATCCAGGCGATAAGTCCCCTCTTTGAGGAGTGGCTGGAGCGGCGCCACGGCGTCCTCACCTTCCGCCTGACACAGGTACTCACCGGACACGGTTGTTTCGGGAGATACCTGTTTCGGATTCGGCGGGAGGACGCGCCCGGGTGTCATCACTGCGAGGATCGCCCGGAGGACACGGTGGAGCATACGGTGGAGGTCTGCCCTGCTTGGGCGGAGCACCGCCGGGTCCTCGTCGAGGCGATCGGCGGCGGCGACCTCTCGCGACCGGCCTTGGTTCAATCTTTGGTCCGGAGCGAGGAGGCATGGGAAGCGATCACCTCCTTCTGCGAAGCAGTAATGCTAGCAAAGGAGGAGGCCGAACGTGTGAGAGAGAGGGAAACCTCACGTCCCAGTCGCCGCAACAGAAGAAGACGCCCCAGGCGTCGGGAGTCGCAGGACGATTCCCGGCCGCCGTAGGCGCGGGCCTGCGGACGGCGAGCAGTGGGTGGCTCGCCGTCTGATCAGAACTAGGCCCGGGTCGGCAGCGCGCTGCGATCCCAGCGCGCCTCAAAGAGATGTCAGCGTGGAAGACGGGGCCCGCTAGGGCAGGTGCCTGCTGGGGCTGCGGAATCCGTTCGAAAGAGGTGCCGTAGCCTTGGAACAGAAAGGGCACCAGGAGGAACACGGATGGGTTTTAGTCAGTAAGAGTCTGACACTCCCTCTTGCTTCACCCAGAGCGGGAGGAGTCATTTGATGTATTCCCATCCTTAAAAAAAAAAAAAAAAAAAGGTACTTTATTCAGTACTCCTTTTACTCTCCATCGAGGCCAGTTCACGCCAGTGTTTTGTGTTTTATACCGTACTACCTTTGAGATTATACCGCAAACCATGCCTAAACCTAGGCCTTTTTTTAAGACAACCAATGTTATATCTTAGGGTCTATTTTACGATTTCCGATAACCTACTCATTACAATTAAAATGAAAACAGAATTTGTATGTAATTAGTTGCCAGATAAGTTAACGCAAACGTAATCGTAAATATTGAAGGCCCTTGCAGTTTTACCTAAAAATAATCACAAAAGTGATGATTCAAATTTTGTCTGATGTAGAAAACAATATCCTTTTCCAAAACTGCACTACGCTTGGCAAAATAATAAAAAAACCAATGGCTATCCAAAACAAATTATTTACAAGAATCGCATCAGGAAAAAGTATAGGTAACACCTTGGTCCATGGTACGGGCCTGTCTCTTACGAATGCGGTTTTATAATGTCTTCGAATATTATTATATTTTTCCTTACCAACGGTTTTGTCCTTGACATCATTCGGAACTGTTTACCCAAACGTTTTACGCATTTAGAAAGTAAGGTGAATTTGACTCTTATACAGCTAGTTCCTGCTCGATATTTGTCTTTACCTCTTATGTTGTAATCAATCAATAATAGTTTATACGCCTATAACCGGCAGAAGAGCTGGTTATAGGCGTCTCTCAGTTACGCCATAACAGTTGACTGTCCGGGTTGTTAGAAGAAATTAAATGTCACGATAATGGTCAACCACAAAATGATCAAACATTATTGTTGGGTTGGTAAACTTGCATGATCATCGTTTGACGTTCTTGTTCACTTATGTTGGCTATAGCCGAAGATTAGGGTAAAAACATTAGCCCAGCATTCAAAAAGTCCTAGGCCTTGTTTAATGTCGGGAGACAGATGTTTTTTGGTAAAGCAAAAAAATATGATACTTATGAAATTATCGGGTTCTTAGTTTGTCACAAAGATCACAGGTGGAAGCGTTCCTGGCTGTCTAAGATATCCCTGATGATCGTAGTTTCGTCACACAAAATCACTTCTATAATATCACAGTGGAAGTCAATGGACCGCAGTTATGATGAAATGTCTTCGAATATTATTATGTTTTTCCTTACTAGTGGTTTCGTCCTTGACACCATTCGGAAATGTTTACCCAGACGTTTTATGCTTGTAGAAAGTAAGGTGGATTTGCCTCTTATGCTGATAGTTGCTAGTCAAATTTTAAAATAGTCTTTAGTTTTTACCTCGTATGTCGTAATCAACCAATAAAAACTAAGGCCCAGGGGAGGCTAAAAAGACCACTTTAACAGAATCATAATATTAATCACGCAAAAATCTGTCAAATTTCAATTTCATCTTTATCGCTAAAGCAATAGGTTCAAGGTTGATTGGGAAAATTTGACAGTGACGGGTAGCGTGGTTTGCTTTCTGATCATGCTAAAGTGGCTTTTTAGACCCGCAGTTCCTCGAATGAATTCTCAAAATCCAGACTTACACGCATACACTCACACCTTTGCCTATGGGGGTATGCAGGAACTACAGAACGCCAGCTAAAACCTACAGCACCCTTCGCTTTGTTTCTTCTTCTTCTTTGTTCCCTCACTGCTGAGATACGACTTGTCTCCAAGCCATGTGGTCTTGAATGAAGATAACATGTAAAAGTGTTAATGTTTAACCTAAAAATACATATCATTTGGATTATCATTCGCTCTGTACATGCCAACTGCCTGTACCGCTCTATACATGCCTTCAGCCTTCCTTATGGCTTTGCTTACGTTCTCAAAATAAAAGACGTGAAATTTTACAAAAGCGCGTTAACTACTTGTTGAAATTCAAGAGCCAATTACGTAATTTATTAGATTAGTGACGCGTCAATCATATCTTCACAGAACGAATTTTAGCCTATTATCGTCTTCTACTGGTCATATGCCTCTCTTAGTTGCGATGTAACATTTGGGCGTCCGGGTGTTTAGAAAAACTTAAATGTCACGAGAATAGTCAACCACAAAATCATTGTTGGATAGATAAAGTTGCTTGTTCATCAAATTAAATCAAAAATCGTTTATTCAAATTAGGCTGAGTGCTAGTAATTTTATTCATAAAGATAGTACCCCAATTAAACCCGCCGTCACCATCAATTAGCGTTTACTTCTTCTCTTGTACCTGTCAGTAATTAGAAACGTACTAAGTAGGAACATATAAAATAGAGTACTAGCTTTTGCCCGCGACTTTGTACGCGCACATTCCATTTTATTCCGTTTCCGTATGAATTTCATAAAATTCTCTCTTACACTCCCCAAGGAACTTCCATGCCGAATTTCAGCTTTCTACGACTAGTAGTTTCGGCTGTGCGTTGTCTGTCAGTCAGTTAGACACCAGTAACGGAAGAATTATATTTACTAGGATTGATTTGACTGGATTTTTAACACCTTTCTTAAACACAATTACACAATTTAATGCTTTTTCTCTGGTAAAAGAGGCTTTATCCCCATCTTTTGAATCATCAAATATAATTTCAGCCGACCGACATCCAATGTTCCCCAAGTGTCGCCACATTGACGCATCCAGCTGGTCACATCGCCACTACCCTCCTTCCACGCCACCAACGTCATACCATCTGGTATCTTCCCATCGTCACGTATCAAGCCATTAGGTTCTACTACAGGTACAGGCCGGCGGTGACAAGAGCTCGAAGAATAATATCGTTGATGCTAGCGTGTCGTGCTATGCGGCCTGCGCTCTTGCAGCAGGAAAGGCCATGGTGTCCGAGACTGTCGACAGCTATTCCGCAGTGACACCGATGCGGAGCAACACAAGGTGCGCCTAAGCGAAGACAGACTGCGACCCGAAGCGCTGCGTCATCCACCACACGACATCCATGACGGGAGTTACCATTTGAACTAAAACCAAGTTCATTCAAACCAGGCTTGCCGAAACTACGTTGGCTTTGGTGCCCAATCTGATTAGACATAATATGGATAATATATTAATTTTTCAATAGCGACAAGCAAAAAATCTGGCGCCGGTTGTCAATATTATTTAAATGTAAGAGGTCCCTTTGTAGCAGAATAAGTTTCAATTTAGTTAATATTCGCGACACTTAATTGCGTTCACGACAAGAATGGAAACACAGGGACCGAGGTTTTAGGGATTTTGCGAACTTGCGAAAATTATTTTCTCTAGGCGGAGTTGCGAGGATGCGTAGCGAGGGATGTAAAGAACCTATATAATATGCAATATGCATCATCCTGAAGACCATAGCGGGGAGGTACGACGTTCCTTTGTTAAGGGATCTTATTGGAAGATGTATCTCGAACAATATCCTTGTCTCTAAACAGATTATAAGTTTATTAAAATAGGAATAAGTTATCTTTTTGGTTACTAACACATGGATGTTGCTTATCCGAATTAACGATTATTTTATTTTGTATTATATTTATTTATCTAAAAATATAAATAATATCTAAAATATAATAATAACAGTGAAAAAAGAATCAAAATTGCTTGAAAAACGAGATATAATTATTAAAAAAATATATAACCGTCCCTCTCCTCCGTACCTTTTGACTTTGACTTTTTTCTATTTCTAATTTTAATCTTATTAGCTTTATAACTTCATCGCTGATGAAGGTATTTAAAAATTAATTTCATGAGTATTTCCTAGAGCTAATAAGTATTTCATTTTGCAAATAAAATAATCGCTTGCATATTCCCTATTGCTTCATTTACCTTGCCTGGAAATGACACATATCCGATAGAAGTGCAGCAGTTACGAAGAAAATGTGAGCAATATTAGAAATATTTTAATTATCTTATAATATGTTACCACTACCAGCACTTCGTCCGTGACTTTGTCCACACTGCAATTTTCTTAAGGATCCCTATTTTTTTTTCTAGACAAATTGCATATTAAAACCTTCATCAAGAAACACTATCCATTGGTGAAAACAGTATGACAATCGGTGCAGGAGTTTTTGAGTTTACCGCGAACAAATAAACAGACAGACGCGGCTGGAGAACTTTGTTTCATAATATGTAGTGATGTTTCAAACTGATTCCTAATAATATAACGCTAACATAATAATAAACATAATAATACTTTTAGCATTTATTTTTGATTTATTCATGCATGGACTGGTAAAAAAGTCGCACAAATGCGGACAATGGTCCGCATTTGGGACATTTACCCAATGCCCATTTCAAATGTGAAATGGGCATTGGGTAAATGTCCCAGAATTTTAAGATATTTTTGCTTCGTCTATTCTATATAAGTGCACATTGAACAGAAACAAATCAACCGTGCTCCCAGTTCATTACTCCTTTTAGTAATTTACCTAAACAAGCTGTACTCCTGCACATACAAATGAACAATCGTAATAAACGTAGATTCATTTAAATTCTGGACACTAGTACCCGCGCCCATTTCTTTACTGTATGTTTTCAAAGCCTGGGAGGCTAGTGTTTCATTCACACGGGTTAAGTTACTCGCCTGTTTACACGACTATTTAAAGGAAAAGGTTTGTTCTGAAATAATATACTCGAGAGTCGATTATCGCCTCGTCTCTCTTTTTTTATTTATTTCAAAACTGCATATAAGTAGACACAGAGTAACTGAGAATGGAGAAACATTTATTAAATTGGTCAACTTTTTATTTGGATCCCAAGATATTTGGTTAGCTATCATTCCCTAGCGTCATGTGGATTGACAGTTAACGTTAAGCTCACTTTACCTTAGTATTCACTACACTGTAAGTGAGTTTTTCTAAAACAGATCAGCTATTCTGTATAAAATTTAACTAATGCGAGAAAATCGTCTGATTACGTCCATAAAGTTTCAAAATATTGTTCATGTTTACCCCGCCTGGACAATCTTGCCTATTGACGGGCGAGATAATCTCCTCATGTAAATTTGTCTTAGAACTAAAAATAGCCACAGAAGCCAGGTGTCCACAAAAAGCCACGATAGGCGTCTGTCACTCACGCCAAGGTCGAAAAACATAAAATTTTATCATGATAATATAAACTTGTTTTAGTTTGTGCCTTTGATATACGATGGAATTTATTAGCTAAATCATTAGTTGAGCTGTAAGTTGTAGATGTTTTTTGTTAGTATAAATAGCTTTGTTATTTCCACGTGGCATCTTTTTTCAGTGCGTTACTATCGCAAATCAAATAAACAGCGTTCATCTTTCAACTTTTTGTAAATGTCCACTTAGGTAATGTTTGTATTTTCAGCGAAAACTTAAGCCTATTGCCTTAGACTTACCTGTGAAGGTATTTGAATGACATCGCTTTCCAAAATTTCTATTTCTCGTCGAGGTTTCTAAGAATTATTACTGTTGTAATATTGAAAGCCTTTTCTTGTCTTCATCACCATCATCATCATATCAGCCACCACCCATCCACTGCTGAAAACACAACACAACACAACACACAACAACTACAACAACAACATCAACAACAACAACAACATCCGGTCCTGCGTGTATCGCATCCATCGGCTATCCGCGACCCTGACCAGGACATCGGTCCACCTTAAGGGAGGCCTTGCAACATTGCGTCTTCCGGTATGCGGTCGCTACTCCAGAACTTTTCGGCCGTTCCTATCTTCATTTTCTTCAAAAGTGGTTATTGCCACAATTATACGTAACTAAAGTTTTTTCATGTAAATAGCTACCTAAGTATTAGGCCCCTGTTAAATTACTTAGAGTGTTGAATTGTATGTGTGAGAGTTGTATGCCTAAATTGATAGGCACAGTCTACGTGATTTTAATTATGTTACTAATAAATGGAATACTAAACTGCTTCATTGGACTGTGAGCATGAGCCTGGGTTAAATTCCAGGGTCAGGCAGAGTTATTAGCCATCTGGAATTTCTCAGACGTAGTTCGGCTTCTATTCGCTCGCCTTCTATTACATAAAACTTGAACATACCTATCTAGCAAAATTTATTTCGGAATAATTCTTTCAGATACACACACACACACTACATGTGTAAGGTGTGTATGTGTACTTAACGGAATAGCTTAGTTCTCTTTCTCTTATTTAAAAAAATAGGTATTTTATTTATTTATACAAATATTATAAAGCTGAAGAGTTCATTTGTTTGTTTTGGTTGAACGCGCTAATCTTAGGAACTACTGGATCGATTTGAAAAATTAGTTTAGTGTTGAATAGTCCATTTATCGATGCTATGTAACATCACGCTACAACTAATAGGAGAGGAGCTTTTATGAATGCGCTGGTCAGCTAGTTATTTATAATCACCATTTCGGGAAAAAGATGTCCACTGTTGCACATAGACGTCTCCCAAGCGGTGACACATCGACCGGCCTTGTGGGTCTCGCATCCAGAGGATTCCCGCGGCTTTCACCAGGAAGTTCAATGATATGTAGAGCTATACGAAAACCAATTCGTGGCTGGTATTTAACATTTACCCTTATGTTTGAGTACCTTCTTAGGGCCGGCGCATATATGGCGGAGCGTAGCGCGAAGCATTTTTCACTGTCAAACTATTATCGACATTATTCTGATTGAAATAATATTTAAAATCAATTAACACAACAATTGATTCTTGAAGAGCATCATTTGTGAATTTTCAGCAAGGTTACATTTATGACTGGCTAGCTTCTGCCAGTGTCTTCGCCTATGTGAAAGAAAGAAACTATCTCAAGGGAACACATTCCCGGGATAAAAGAAAATTCGATGTCCTTATCTAGGACGTGATCAACCAGTGTCTCTTTAAGCCGTAACGAGCCGTTTGTCAAGACAAAAAACGAACAGAGAAAACGGACAGACAGAAAGAAAGAAAGAAAGATAATTTATTTGTCAAATATGCGTTTACATGAACTGTCGAATCAGCCATGCAAGGTATTAACAGTATATTGTGAGCATCCATATTTTGCCAATAGTGGCGTACAAATTTAACTCTCTCTCTCTCTTCTTTTCTTTTTTTCTTTTTATTGAACTTTTACATTTAAAATATTAGCATGAATTAAAACAAACACGAAAGATAATTTATAAAATAATTTATTTTCCTATTACTCTCCCGAAGAAATCCATAAATATACAAATACATACATAAATAATACATTTGATTATAAAGCCCTAATTCTTGTAAAGGCGTTTTACTTTTATTTATCGTTCAATAATAATAGTTAGCGTCAAAGCACAACGCAAAATAAGAAATAGATTTTAAAAAATAAGGCCATTAGTTACAATAGCATTTCACTAATATGACATACTTACAAAGATTTAATTTCCAGTAAAAAATATTTTACAAAAGTATAAAAAATTTAGTCAAAGCTAAAATTAATGAGTCAAATAACTGGCAGTGACCGTTAATTTTAAATTTTACAAATATTGGTACATACATTATTTCGGCACTTTACGCCTGATTTTACAATTGACAGAAAAAAAATAGTTGATTAGTTTGTGTAGCGCTGTATAAATCTTGCCTGTCTTTATCATTTTACTTTAAATAAAACGAGACGGCAATCAAATTATAGAGCGTATAAAGCATTTTTCAGTTTCTGGAAAAAATATCTACTCGTTACAAATTAAATCATTGGCTCTTGAAAACTCATTCAACCAATCATTGCTAAAATAAGCGCGTTTAATAATTTGTCACAATAATTTTCTTTCTAGAAACTGGGTCTATAATAAAACCATCACAAGATGTATGTAAAACAGTTTTTTTTTATGTCAATTGTAAAATCGGCTGGCTGCGTTTAATTCTAGAGTAAGTACCCAATCCTTACTTAATATTAATTAATAAAAACTAAAGGCAGTGAGAAGCTAAACGGCTTGGTTGTCGCAAATTAAAATATCCCCAGTTTTATAAGTCAGGCTCATTAGTAAGTTTATTTTCGGCAATTTTAGTTAAGCTTCTTGAAAGATTTGTCAGTCAGAATATTTTGTGTGTAAGTTGTGGTTTTTAATATTTACACAGCAGATAAAGAAACAAAACACAACATTTAATTTATTATTTTTCGTTTTATTTTCTTAAACGACGTTAAAGAGAGCTTTTTAATTAATCAGTATTCACATCGTTATAAATAGTTTTGTTTTTAGAAAATCAACCGAAGATTACCTGACTACGAAACCCAAATCTTTGTTATATCGAAATATGATTGTAGAACAAAGATTGTCTTAAATAAATAAATAAAAGCTGAAGATTGTAGAAGCGAGTACATCAAGCACGTGCAAATGGCACATGTTAGGCTTAAGATTACAGAGTCCTACAACTAAATTCGTCGGGGTATCGAAATTTTTTTTGATAATGGTCTGTAGCTTTCCTAAATATTAATATTTTTCTCTTTTAAAATAATTGAGTTACTAATTACTTTTCGAATTCGGAAACCATATTAATTTATTATAATAACTATAATTTTTTGTGTCTTAAGTAAACTAAAAAATATATTTATAGTTTACTTACAGAATCTAAAACTCCAGACACTTAACGTCTTTCAGAAAGAGTTTCTTTTGCATCTTAAAAAAAAATAATATAAAAGAAATAAAAGCTACCAAAGTTCAACCCTATATTTGCTAAGCGTAATAAACCGAAGAGATTAATATTGTTGTTTATTATTATCTCAACAATGTTGACAAATAGAAACCTATTTATACATTTGTATTTCAAATTATTTAGGTCTCTTAGAAGATAAATTCGTCTGTCATGAAATGAAAACATTACGTAGAGAGAAGTAGAGATAATTATTAAATTTTAAATAATACAAACTAAGGTAGTGCTAACATCACATTGTTTGCCTAAGTCTAGAATCAGACGTTTAGGTTGCAAACCTAATAGATGTCCTTGCTCAATTTGTCACCAAACTACATTAAAGTAGCTATATTACAAAAGTCCTTATGATTTTGATTCATAGACATTGACTGAAAACGTTCAATACCCTCTGCTTAGGAACTTTTAAGGGATTAAGTTGTAGAGAAACATATCATGAATATCAGACAACACAGCTAGTATCAAATCTTTACTCTGAATCCCACATTATTTAATAACACCCATTTTCAAAACAGACTGAACAAACACGAATGCTTTTTGACTTCATATTTCCTTTTTTGAGGTATACGACAGAGGATTTAATGTTACTCGATATGTTTGCATCCCTAACAATAAGAGGACTTCATCGAACTTTCAATTTAATTTTCAAATCAATGCTATGAAATAATTCTAACTTTACAAACGACTATTTACATTTGAGCACTTGCAACACATAGTGCGTACTATGACACTTTCGTAAAAGTTTGAGTCCAACGCATTGGAGTCCTGTGTAAACGGCGCGTCGGTTATCCGGAACCTCCGCCGGAACCATTCACGTAGACGTCGGTTGCGGCTCGCTGACCGGCCCGGATCACGCTCTGGACGGTTTGGGCGGCACCCTGAAATTTCAGAAACAGAAATGAGTATCATACAACCCGTATCAGAATAAAAGATAGACCTGAAAAGGAGCCATAGTACACCATGGGCATTATGAACTACTTTTAATATGGAACCAAACAAAAATCGCGAAAAAAATCAGCTGTTCAGCACATTTTGTCGAGACTAGGCAGGTGATTTTTTTACACAGACAAGTTTAAAAAACTGACTCGCACACGAAGGGTTCCGTACGATAAACCTTAATTTTTATTATTTTTGTTATAGCGGCTATAGAAATACACAATCTGTGAAAGCCCGCTGACAGACAGATGGACGGACGGACGGACGGACGACGGACAGCGGAGGCTTAGTAATAGGGTTCCGTTGGTTACCCTTTGGGTATGAAACCCTAAAAACAGCTAAGTTTTTTAGGAATTGATTCTGTTTACTGTAGTAATGTGTCTTTTGAATACAGAATTTTCTTACTTTCATTCTATTTTAAAATATTGTTAACAGTCATTAAAATTTTAATTATTAGGTAATTGATATTATGATGAAGTCATGAAATGATTTAAAATGTTTCATTAAAATGGCATTATTTGTATATGCAGAGTAAATAAATTTTATTATGTGGCAGTTAAGAGAACATTAAATGAGCATCGCGATTAGTTACTACTTACAATATTATCTTCAATACAATCGCTGTGCTGAAATTATTATTTATTTAAAAATTAAGATTATTTTCCATTGTAACCCATAAAATAGAAATATCTTAATAATTGGCACATAACGCTGATTCATAAAAACATACGACTAAACATATGTGCTTTACGACACAAAATATATATCATACGACATCAGGTTTACAACAAACAAAAATTATTTCAGCCATCTACAATTACTGTATGATATTTACCTGTATCGCAGCTCCTAAGAACTGTGAGAAGGCCCTGGTAACATTAATGGCTGCTGACACGAGCTGCCCTCGACCAGGTGCCTGCTCTGAAGTCACGGCCCTCGGAGGTTCCAGAGGAATCTAGGTTTAAGTCATCGCTGTTAGATATTAGTCCGGATAATGAAGATGGTAAGAGCATGTATGATAATGCAGAGGCAGTGAGTTGAGCTGGTTTGACGTATGTTTTGAATGAAGCCTTTTTTTATCAAAAAAGCACAAAAATGTAATCAAATAATTACATTTTAAATTTTAACGGTTTGGCGATTTTGACCAAATTATAATTAAAAAATAATCTTCAAACAAACATACAAGTGAACTTACACAGACAAGTGCTTTGTGTGATAGTGGAAATGACGGATATGAAAAATAAAATACGACAGTGCAAGAAAACTAAGAATGGAAAAATAAGACATAATATGTATGTATAACATACTTCTAACTACTATTTGATATATACATATAGTACACGAAAGTCAAGTATACACAGATATCCACAAATATATACAAGGGTATACTACAAAGGATAAAGGAAAAGTGTAGGAATGTGAAATATTAGTCAAAACATGCAATACACAAATTGATTGATTAAATCTATTAAACACTGTATGTACGAGTATATGTACAAAAATCAAAGGGTCCAAATAACAACGAATTATACAATTTTACAAAAAGGTATAATGTACAAAAGTTCCGAGTTAGATATTAAAATCATCAGTAATTTTAATAGCCAAGCGTCCAGCAGAATTATTGGAATTTAGAAGAATTAAAATTTTGTTATTTTCAAAGCCAATTTTATTGTTTTACTCACCAAAAGAATATGTTACACTGCACAAACACTTGTTTATTATGTAACACTTTTTCTTATTTTTTTTTAATACAATACATATCTACACATTCAATAGGTCGTTATGATGTATAGTCAACTAGGTATATTAATACTATTAACACTACAGGTATTATCTACTGAGTTATTTACCGCACATTCATGTCAGGTTGAATGTTACCAAATCCCTTGGAATTTCATGGGGTGTGGTCTGTTAAATGGCGATGGATGACGCCAAGGGATAAGGAGCTAATTGAACTAGACTCATTTTTTTTTTGATAAATAAGGGAAGCTTAGATATTGCAAAGAACAAACTTGAATTTTGAAAATAAAGCTTTCGTTTTTTCATAATTCGAGCTATTTTATAAAGTCTAGTCAATTATTTATGTTTTGTTATCTACAAATGGTGTAAATGGAGTGAACTGTGGATGGGAAAATTATTATTATTAACACTAAATACAAGACACACAAACTTAAATTAAAAACAATTTATTATACAAAAAAACGCGCTGCATAACGGCACAATGTTTATGTACAAGCCAATGAAGCCAATGTTTAATAAATAAATTAACTAAGAAAAACAAAAATATTACACAAGAAAATCTAAGAAAAAAATATAATTATCTTAATTCATGTCTCACTATGTACATCCCACCTCATCTCCTACTACTATACAAAATAATATACAACGCCAGACTTAGATTAAATAGGAACAAGTTAATAATAAGATCGAGAAATATTTTAAAAATATTTCCGTTGGATAAATCTGCTTATTTAATCTAAAGTCTGTTCCCAACACCTCATCCCCAATCACATAGTTTAAGTAATAACGATGCGAAACCCACTCTATTTGTTGGTCTATCATCAGCGTTGCCAACGAACGGCCCAGAGCCAAACCAGTTGACCCTGTTGCTCGTTGACTGACTGGCTGACGCTACTGCTGGGGCCGGCCTGACTGAGGGCGCAGGCTCAGGCCTTCTGTTAGGCCTCGGGGCTCCGGATCCTCCTGACCCTGGAGCCGTATCCCTCCATTGCTGCCAGAGCCAGGCCAATCCATCCAAGATCGGCCTCCGCTGCGCTGGCGGCGGTGGCGGCGGGGGCGGAGTCGTTGTCCGCCTCGTCTTCGGCGTCACTACCACTTGGTTGAGTAAAGCCTACGAGGTTACAGTTAATTCTAGAGTTCCTAATGGATTATACATACATACTGAAATAAAGGCAATGAAATAAGATGAAGAGATAGATGAGAAATATCGAGATAATGGTGCAGAAAGCGGAGTGAAGTTACGAGTTGATTGCATCAGTGAAAAATAAGTCAAGTTTTAAGATGTATAAGAATGGGTTTTGAAAGAAATTAGTTTTCTCCCAATGTATTAAAAGGAGTAAGAAAAGTTAGACTAACAGCGAGTCGGAGTTGCTCATCCAAAGAACTTGCCGTGGTGGGGCCGAACCCTTGCTCCTTCAGCAAAGCTGCCAGCAACGCGTCGTTGCTCTTGCCATACTCGGTACTCAAAGAGATAGGCGCTCGTGTTGCTTCAGACACCATGCCCGTCGGCTGTGTTTGCTGGATCAGTTTCTTTAAAGCCTCGTCCGAAGATTGTCCTGGAACATTTTCAATTGGATTGTTTTAATTATTATTTGTTCAAAACAAAAACTTATCGATTCTGAGTTTGCAAGTGACCGTAGAGGGTCAGTAAAAAGCTTTTTTCCTAAGTTAATTTTGTTTTATTAAAAAATATGAATACAATTTTTTGTGTTGGCTGTTTACCATAATTTGATTTTATGTGACAAAAATTCCTTACCTGTGATAGTGAGTTTACTTCTTTGTGTCGTAGTCTCCTGTGCGCCCTGTAATTTGATCAAAGTTTGTAACAACTTCTCATCATCCTGTTCACTTTTGAGATTATCCTTAACAGCTATTTTTGCACCATAAGGCAAAGCTGTCGTAGGTGCAGTATTTTTGTCTTCTTTAACGTTAATGTTAATAGAAGGCTTCGGCGTTAGCGGATCAAAAGGTTCGTTCAACGGCGATGGCGAAGCTAGTAGATTTGAGAGCAGTTTCAAATCATCATTGACACCAAGTGGCAGATTGGGACTCACATTTAGGTCAGGTAGTGTGGGTAAGTTTAGTTTGGATGGGTCTTGCCCTGTGGCTTTAAGTAGAGCTTGTAATAGCTTGGTGTCTTCTTGGAACTGTCTGATATCATCTTCAATCGCTTTGCTACTGACAGTAGTTGTTGGTCTCTGTGTTGTTGTTATTCTTTGTGTTGTAGTGGTTGGTCGTGGTGTTGTTGTGGTCGTTGTAGTTGTTGTTGTGGTGGTAGGTCGTTGTGTAGTTGTGGTTGCCGGTCTATTCGTTGAAGGTATCAATTCATTTCCACTGACAGCTATATTTTTCCCTGTACGAACTGTTTCACCGGTGCCGGTTTGTATCTCATTGAGGCTCTTTTCCACAGCTAGCGCTATGATACGATTGGCAAGAGCCGCCTCAGGGTCTTCGTTATTAGGGTTCGTTTTCAGCACAGTTTTCTGGAAAATGGAAATCGTTTCTCAGTTTAAAATATCATAGACGTTTGCCTTTGAGTAAAGTATTTTATATTAAGTGCTCCTATAAATTAAACGTGACTTAAACATACAATCGCTGTTTGCAAATTTTAGGCGCTATTCACGACTAAACAGTGAGTGAATAAAAAAAATATATTTTGAAAGGCACTGTATAGGATAAAATAATATTTAATCACACTTACCAAGTTATTCAAGAAAGCCAAATCCTCTTCCACGGAGAAAGTAGAAGAACTGGGCATTTCTGTTGTTGAAGTGAATCCAGTGAATGGTGCACGACGACCGGTCAGTGTTGTTGGCGCGCTCCGAATTGTTGTAGTTGGCTGTCTTCCCCGGTTGAAAGGTGTGAAAGTTGTGGAAATACCAACATCAGTCACAGGCTGTAACGTAGTGGTAAGAGTTCTAGGAGCAAAGGTCTTAAACAGTGGCCCATTAGTTGTTGTAAAGACGGGCCTGACATTTAATGGAGTGGTTGGGTTTGACCCTATTGACGTTGTTTGAGGGTTAGAGGCTATTCTCACGTTGGAAGTCACGCCAGAAATTACTGGAATATTCAAAGCGTTTGGATTTTGACCAGTCACCTGTAACAGAGCCTGTAAAAGTTTCGTATCTTCTTGGAATTGTTTGAGATCGTCTTCAATTGTTTGTGTGGTCGATGGCCTGTCTGTTGTGGTTGGTCTAGCTGTTGTTGTTGTTGGCCTAGCTGTTGTGGTTGTTGGCATAGCTGTTGTTGTAGTAGTTGTTGGAGCCATTGTTGTTGTGGATAAAGTACTTGTTTGTGTTGTGGTAGGAACTCTATTAGTTGTTAGACTATCTAATGAGGGTATGTTTAGGGAAGCAGGATTTTGACCCGTTGCTTGTAATAGCGCTTGAAGTAATTTCGTGTCCTCCTCAAACTGTTTGATATCATCTTCTATAGATCGTGATGTTGTAGTTCCTTGCTGTCCTGTTGTTACTCTTGTATTACCACCGATATTTGGTATAGATAATGTTGTTGGATTATTCGGATTTGTAAATAACGCCTGCAATAACTTCAATGGATCAGTGGTTTGAGTTGTACTTGCCACTGTTGTCGTTGATGGTGCTGCAGTTGTCGTTATAGGTGCTGTTGTAGTTGTAGTAGGTATTTGCGTAGTAGTCAGATCTCCCAACAACAGTGGATTAGGGTTTGCATTTAAAGTCTTTGGATTGCGGCCCGTTGCTTGCAGCAAAGTTTGAAGTAATTGGACGTCTTCCCGATATCTCTTAAGCTCCTCCTCTATACTTATAGTTGTGGATTGAACTATGGTTGTTGCTTGTGCTGTCGTAGGTGCTTGTGTTGTTGGAGCCACTGTTGTAGTTGTTGTCGGGGCTGGAGTTGTTGTCGTTGTAGTTGTTGTTGTAGTAGGCTCTGTTGTTGTTGTTGTTGGTGCTGGCGTTGTGGTTGTAGTCGTTGTAGTGGGCTCCGTTGTCGTAGTCGTAGGCGGTAGAGTAGTCGGCGGGTTTGTAGTTGCCGACATAGTCACCGGAGCATTTGTGAATGCAGACGATATCACTGTGGTTTCAGGTACAACACTCGTTGATCCCTGAGTTGTAGTCGTTACAACATTAGCAGTTGTATCCTGTGTTTCTATTTGTGGTGTCTGCGTAATCATTTCAGTCACAGTTGATGTTGACATTGTTTGTATCTCAGATACGGAATTTGTTGATGGTGGTGTTTTCGTTGAAGCCAGTCGCTGTACATTTGAATTTTGGGGTTGTGCCGTTACCTCATCGATCGGTATAAATCTAAATACAGCACCTCCATCACCTTCCCCTGGCTTTTCCGTTCGTATTTGTTTCGTCTGTAATTGGTTTTATTCATGTTAAAATTTTGCCATAACTTCATTCTGTGAAAGTTGCAACAGCAGATTCTATTTTGCAAATAACTAATCGTGTAACCCTTCACCACTTACCTTTCCATAGAAAAGAAACAACAATACTACTTTATTATACCAAGTCCAAGTGTTATGTTTGCATATGAAATGTGTGATAAATAATAGTGATAATTAGTGACCACAGTTATTAAAAAAGTAAAATATATAAATAAGGAAACGTTTATATAAATAATATAATTATACCTCCGGATCAATATCCAGTGTTAATATTCTTGGTTCGCGAGTAGAGCTCGTCATTTCCGATATGACCATCTCCTGTTTAGCGGCCGAAGATATACTATTAAGCAGAATCTCATCAATAGAAGGTAGCATTGTAGTTGTGCGTAAACTCAATACATGCGAGGCAGTGCTTTTTTCTGGCATAAATGTGGTAGTTTTTATACCGTTACTGCTTTTAATATTAAGTGCCGATGAAGTAATCTGCAATTACGAAATAAAATGTTACCGCCTTGCATCGTTATTAGAAGCGGTTATCGTGCAAAAGGCATGCAGAGCTTACGAAGAAACCCGAAGTCCGTTCCACATGCGCCGCTGCTCCAGAGACAATGCGCTGCCAGTGAGAAACAAAGCACCAAGCGGAGCATTCAAGCTTAATAACATAAAGTCAATACCATCGATTGTTGGTTATTTACAGTGTCGTTGGTTAATCTTTCCGTTCCGTTATTTGATGTGTCTGTGGATGTCACAGTATTAGTGGATTCTCGGATGGGGTTAGGCTGCGGTCTGACAATGGCCGGATTATTATGGATGGGGCTGTATGGATTTCTTAGACTCCACGGGCTGATTGGTAGTATGTCAATTTTTTGCATGACACGTGGCACTCTAGTCCCGTTCGGGAATTTACGTATTACTGTGTTATTGGGTAGTACACCGTAAACGATATATGGGCTCGCCTCTGTTAATGATTCCAATATGTCTTCGTTAGGATTTTTACGTACCACCGTATTATTAGGTAAAATTCCGAATATAACATAATCTTTTTTCGGAATGGTTGGTGATCCAACACTCAGAGTACTAACTGTTTGTGTAGTGTTGCTGTTTGAAGCGTCGGTAGTTGTAGTGGTGTCTATGTCTACTGTTGTAGTCGTTTCGAGGTTTAGTTGTGTCGTTGTCTCGGTGTTAGCTGCATCTGTTGTAGTTTCCATTGTTTCAGTATTAACAACTGTTGTGGTTGTAATAGCACTTCCTTGGAATCGACTTAATATTTCAATTTTTTGACCATCCGTTGTAGGTGTAGGAGTTGTACTTGTAATATCATTGACTGTTTCAGAAGATTCGGTAGTAACGGTTGTAGTGACAGAAGACGAACCCGTTGTGCCACTGGTTGCTTCGGTGGAACCCAAAGGAGAAGATATTGTGACGGCCTCAGTAGTAGAAGGCACACCACCAGTTGCTACTGTTTCTGTCGGCGTCGCCGTTGTTGTGAGACCCGTTGCGGGATTACCACTCGTAGTAATTTCAAGCACATTGGTGGAAAGAGGATTTACAACAAAGGAATTGGGAGTCATAGGAGTAGTTGGTTCAATATCACGAGTCGTCAAAGTTTCAGTCGAGGCAATCATGGTGTTCATTATGTTAGTCAAACGTTCAGATAAATTAATATTGTCTGATGGGCTTACTAAATCAATCAAAGGCGGTACTGTCGCTAACTCGTCGTTGTGCTGTCGTATAATGTCTTCAATCATCTTCAATACTCTAGCTTTCTTTGATAGTACCCATAATTGCAATCTCGATATTTGACTAGGGTCCTGTATATCATCAATATCACGCGGTGGTGATACTGACGAGGATACCAAGGATGAGGATCTCAATAAAGGTATTGGTGAACGACCGAGAAGATTTTCAGATTCATCGGAAGAGAAATCTCCACTTTGGAAGTTTGCGATAAAAGGTATGGGAACCGGAGTAATCTTGTTAGTAGAGTCGCTTGATTTGTCATTAACATTATCTACTTTTCCAGGGTCCGTTTCTAAGGAGACAGATAACGAAGCTGTTGCTGTAGTTGGCGTTGTGTTTGGTGTAGCTGCAGAACTAGGTCGTTCAGAGCTAACTCCTGTAGTAGTTGTTGCAGCTGTCGTCACCTGGCTACTAGATACAGACCTTGTGCTCTCTACAGCTCCCGGTGTAACAGGACTATTTACATTAGCGGAATTTGGTGTGACACTAATGGGTACATTTCTATTATCTACAGTGATATTTACATTACCGCTACTTTCTACATTTTGGAGGGCATTATTGGATTCTATACCATCAATATCAATGTTTTCAGTATCCCTAATATCCTCCAAACTGTAAGGTGTTGTATTCGGGATGGAATCAGCATTGTCAAGTACAGTCGCAAGTCCATCTAAAGCTCTGGGGATCAAACTTTTTAATACTTTAGCCATATCTAAACTCTTTAGTTTCGATCTACTGTTCTCATCCATATTTTCTATAATATTTATAATGTTATTTGACAACATGCTAGTTAGTTCAGAAGATACTAAATTGTTATTGGACAACAAAAGATCAGACACAGTGTTATATACCATTTTCGGGCTGTCAGTCGATCCCTGAGTTGGTGTAGATGCAGTCGTGGGTTTGTCTTTTGGCGGTTCCGTATCAGAGTATAATACTCTAATAGCGAATGGTCTCCTTGCGGAGATAGGAGTTGTGGGAGTGGGAATGGGAGGTTGTGGTGTATTCACAGGAGTGATTGTTCCGTCTTCTATGTTTAGTGACTGTGTAACAGTTCCCCCGACCAAAATACTGTTAATCACATTTGGTGTAGCTTGAACAGTGGGCTGTACAGATTTAGTAGTAGTGCTTACATCGGCGTTGGTCGACATAAATGTGTCCTGACCCGCTAGGTCTTGGACACTATTTACATTATTGTTGCTACTCACGCCATTGAGTACTTGTTTAACGTCAGTATTAACATTTTGTATTTTCGTTACTTCTGTTGTTGACGAGATTCGTGGTCTGGGTGTAGACGTGAGTATTTCAGCTAGAGCATCGAATATAGATACTGTAACTGACGGCGAGTGATGTGATGCCTCAACGTTCATCACGTGTGACGGCTTCACCAGACTCTCGGACAGTCTCAAGTCTGCCGAGGACAATGTCCTTCGTGTCTGAGTAAAGGAAATAGCGTTCACGTCTGGCCCTAATTGTATCTCTTCTCCCTCTACCTGAAATAAGAAGTAATCTCACCCATATAAACAGAAAAATAGACGTTCTTGTGTATTAAATGTTCAAGTTTGAAAAGAAATTATTGCATGGGAATGGAAATCCCGAGTAGGAGGAACTCGTGCAAAGACCAAAGCCTCTTTATTTATTTTGGAATTAAGATAATAGTTAGATGTTTAGAAGTTAGAATTAAATGAAAGTTAGCCATAGATGACGTTATGTATTAAAACAAGATGTAACATGTATACAATATTTAATGTCTTATATTAATAGTATGTTAGTGAATGCTATTCTACATTTACGTAAATTAATTTGTTAAGTTTTTGCGTCAAGTTAAATGCTTTAATAATTCGTGCAGTTTATAGAACACCTTAACGCAGAAACTTGTGGATGTAAGTAAAATTTTGCCTTAAAGAGATCTACTCTATAAAAATAATCAAAAAATGACTACTACTAAAAAAGTACAAATACGAAAAAAATATAAATGCTCTTAAAATCTATATCTCTTTAAAACTAAATCATATCCATTTACAACAGGGTGAATGAGATGAGCAATGATCGTGACAATGGTGTATGTTAACTATATGATTCCATTAACCAGTTCAATGGATGATTCATGAAAGTATGGCGTTGTGTTGTTCAGTCTTGACATCGACTCGGTAGTGTATATGTCTCCTTCGAACCAGTTAGGCTCTTCTACAGACTTTGTCAACAGGTGGTCAGTGACGTAGAATTTCAGCCAAGCCTTTAGCAATAAGAAATTTATCATTATTAATGTTGAAATGACACGTTTCATACCAATTGATGCTTTAATGCCTGTTAAGTTAAATGCCAATCTGATTAGTGTAACTGCTGATTGTACTTTAGTTGACCGAACTATTAATCATTCAAAGTTTCCTGTGATATTTTCACTATAAGATACAAACAAAAACAATCAGCAATAACTCCAAATTGATAAAGATGATAGTGATTATATTAATTTCAAGTGCAATGATATACGAGTATAATGATTAAAATAAATATGAATTTTGAAATCTCAATGCCAATTTGATAAAGGGGCTTTGCGTAATATTATAATTGTAGAGTTCAGATCAATGTTAGTGGGGTTGTAATTTTGAAAAACTTTATCATGGTATGGTGTTAATTTCTATAACATGTTACTTACAGTTGATGATGTAATGGAAGGTACAGTGGGTTTGTAAAATGGTTTATCAAGATACGAAGCTCTGTATTTAGAACTGAACCTACTCTTAGATTTATCTGGTTCAGGCGTTATCTGTAAAATTATGTGAAAATCATCAGAAATATTCTCGATGGATTGAGTAGGAATAAAAAAGTGTGAAATACTTACCCCATTGTTTGAGGCCTCCGTCGTTTTAGAGAAGGATTCGCTGAACTTCCTTATGCTCCTTTCTCGGGGTTTTGGAGTAGTCGCTGTATTATCTGAACTGCTGTCCTTGGGCTTGCGATTGCGTCCATACTTTCTTGTTTGTAGATTTCTAACAGGAGGGAATACAGTCGAGGACCCTTTTTCTTTTCCAATATCATTGGTCGAATTTTGGTCTTTGTAATTTGCGTGGTATTTATATTTGTCACTGTCTAGTCTTGATGAAATTGTTGGAGAAACGTTAACAATAGGCATGTTTTCAGATTCTTCCGCCATGTTTGTTACTTCATTGGTATTATTTTCTAAAGACTCTTTACTGGTAACCGATATTATAAACATATGATTATCGTTATTTTCTGGTTGAGTATCTATTCTAACAGCTTCTCCATCTTCAGAATTGTTTAGTAAAGCGAAGACAAGTGGAGTGTCGACAGTTTCCTCAGATTTCTTTGTCACAGTTTCAGAGCTGACCTCTTTAAAGGATTCTGTTGTAGACGTTGTTTCATTTTTGACATTGTTTCTCAACCTTGAATAATAAGAAGTCCGAGGTAATACTGTTCTTTGAGGAATGTTGACTACGTTTTCACTTTTTGCACTTTCTGTTGATGAAGTTTCAACGCCAGTTGTGGATTTTCCTTTAAATTTTCTTGAATAAACTGGAGGACGAACAAAAGGTTTTTTTATCGTGTTACTAGGTTCAACTGACTTGCTTTTTATCACTTCAGTTTTAGGTAATTCAGTACTAGGTGCTTTAAATTTTCTGTTGTACTTAAATATCGGTTTCTCAGTAATTTGGCCAGAAGCAGTGGTAGCTGTTGAAGATGGAGTTAAGGTAGATTTTCTAGTCCTTGCAGAGTAAGTCCCTCGGGGCTTATATTCGGAATTCCTAGGTTTTGACACCTCTGGTGCTACGGTTGTTTCAGATGTCTTACTTTCTTCGTTTTTTGACTCCTCTGCAGTAGTTTGTTTGTTGCGAAACTGTAATTTATAGATGAAGAATGAGTATTTTATAAAATTACTTAACACAACAAATCAGCGACACAATATTGTGGTTTGAACAAAATACGTGTGTTTGAAATATGTTGTGATTGTGAGAGTGTTACAAGTGAATGAAATGAGTCTGAAGAAATACTCATATATAATTTAAGAGCCTCGATCAACATCTCAAGAGGCTCTCGTTGGGCAGCTTGATCAAGGGTTTTATCCAGAAAGCAGTACTCCTTGACACGGCGCGTATAGTAAGGAGGTTCCTTTGTAAGTGAACCTGACCAGCGGTAGCTTGGACCTTCTTTCCGATACCGTTGGGCATTTTTTAATGCTTTTTTATTTTTAAAGAAAAATTTAAAAATATAAATTATATGTATTATAGAATAAATAAATGGAATAACAATAATAGATATGTAAGTTATGAATTTAAATAAATTGTATGGAAGGTCCCCTTTCCGTAACCGAATAGATATGTTTACCCTTGAATATTTGTTTGTGCCTGGCCCTGTTTGTGTGGACTGTGATGATGCAGAGTAGGTTTTGTAAACTTTTTGTGATGCTTTCGGTGACAAACTCTCGGCGGTTGGAGAGCTTACTGGGGTCTGAAAATTGTTATTGAATTCATAAATTTAAATTTTAAAACAAAGTTATCTTGCATTAAACCTAAATGTTGAATGTTTATCTCACTACTTAGTGATTTAAATAAATGTACACGCTTGATTTCAACCTAACCACATACTAATTCTACTCACCGATGCATTCTTAGCTTGAATTAAGGCCTTGAAACTCGCTGGATAGTTATCGTCTTCGGCTATTTCGTCTGAAACATGCGTTTTGGGCAAAGTAACAGTTGGTCTGAAGTTCATCTTTCCTCTCACAGGACGTCTTACAACCTTCGTCACTTTCAACGTTGTTGTCTTGGCTTTGTTTGGCTCTGTGCTGTGTTGAACAATAGTTTCGACGACGGTTGGAGCGTCAGTTTTGAATTCTGCTTGACTAGTAACACTCTCTTTGTTCTGACTAGACTTTATTACTTCGTTAGCTGAAACGAGTCCTTCACCTGTTAAATTCGTATCGATTTCTGAAGGCCTAGTTTTGTATCTCAATTTCCTTGAATTTCGCAAGTCAGGTGTTTGGGCGGTTCTTGCTGTTGTTGGCGCTTTCTCGGCTACAGTTAAAGTGTTGGTTGTTCCTGATACGGCGAGATCTAAGGACCTGGCATTGGCACGAGTGTGTCCACGCCCACGCGGTCTCTTCGTCACTACACTCTCAGTTGTTGAAGCTACAGAGCTCCTGCGTCTAAACTGCGTAGTAGTAGCAACGTCCTCTTTAGGTAATTTTGTTATATCATCTAGGTTAGAATTTATCACTTCTAGTCTGCTTTCTTCGAAATTAGGAGAAGTCAAGTCCACAGGTGCTTGAGTAGGTGCAGCCGTTGAAGTGGGTCTTCTGCTGACAACTCTTGTCCTGGTCCGGGCGGCAGGTTCTCTCGTTAGCGAAGCATCTCTGTTAGTAGATTCAGTGTTAGTTGGTTGACTGCGCGTTCGAGTCCTTCTCGAATCGAATCGTTCGTTGTTTGCACTTGGAGCTGGAGACTGTTCAGGGGTTGGAACAACCTCTGGCCTAGTTCTCGTCCTTGTTCGGACGACATCTCTTTCTTTCGGAGGAGTTTCATCTCGTCTCCTACTGTTCCTAGGCCTGAATGTGGGCTGCACGTTTTCCGATTGATCAGAACTGGCTACACTATTGCCATCTGAAGCTGATGGTGTTTGCAACCTTCTACTTCTCGACACACCTTCCACCTGGAAAGTAAAAAAAATGTGGTTATTATCGCTACTATTGCTTATAAAAACTGCAATGTCTTAATTATTGACAAACCACTTTCAACAGAAAAAAAAATAAAACTTCAGAGCAAAGATTTTCCTCAGACATGCGTTAGTCACAGAACAAATAAAGATAACAAGAGAAAGTACAACTATCAATTACGTACGTAACGCTTAATGAATAGCACTGAAAAGGAAAGTGCCATCTGCAACAATGCATTATGAAATCTTTAATCTATGAACACAAAGAAAGTGCGTTGGAACAATACTGGACGGCTGGCAGCCGGTCATTGGAACGAATAATTCAGTTACTTCATGCGACATAATAACATGAACAGCTACTTGGGTTCAGTTAGAAGTAGAATTCTTACTAGAGAAATATTTTTTTTTGGTTTTTCAAGATTTTAAGTAACATAACTTCTAGATTGTAGTGTCTAATCCCAAACACTAGCGTATTTGGCAAACGGACTTAAGAAAATGAGTTACGGTACTCCAAAAGGATAGAAGATGCTGTTGTCTTTCTCCTTTAAGGCTATTTATTGCCTTACATAGAGGACTACAATAGTTATAATTAAGTAGAATCATTTTACTGTTAAGCACGTTAAATAGTATGGCAATTACAAAACACAACACAATTGCATACCTACAACATTCATTTATAACTCTATTTGGTAATACAAACATTCTTGAATAAGACTATCGTATTGTTAACTAATTCCTTATCCAGATATTCTAGTGCTTTATGGTCTGAAAGCCTAGAACTAGTTCCTAACCTTCAATCAAGTTAAACTCACACGATTATTAATTACTCTTTTATAACAAAGCCAGTCAAGTGCTCACACTTGTTCGTGAATTTCACACATGATTTACTAACAATGGACTTGTTTATAGGGATGCTACGTTGAAATTGTGCTTTCCTTTACTTTACTTACGATGGTTTGGTTATTGCAGTCGATAATTCGACAGTATCCAGCCCATAACATCTAGCCCTTTTTACGTTTTCCGCAGTCGTTAGTAAATAAAATACCATGTATGTAGTCCAGGGTGTCTAAAAATGGGGCTGCAGACTTTGTTCTATAGAGTCACCGTGGCCCTGAACCGCAAAGGACAATAGGAGGAACATTTGGGTTTTAGGCAATAGGAGTTTGACACTCCCTCCTGCTTCACCCAGAGTGGGAGAAGTCATTTGATGATTTCCCATCCTTAAAAAAGGAGGTCTAAGAAGATCAATTTAGCAGAATCAGAAAGAACATCACGCTACCCGTCACTGTCAAATTTTCCCTAATGCTATCGCTAACGCATTAAGTTCAAGGTAATCAACCTTGAACCTAATGCGTTAGCGATAAAGATGAAAATGAAATTTGACAGATTGTTGTGTGATTGATTTATGATTCTAAAGTGGCATTTTTAGCCCCGCTGTGTGCCCATCAAACCATTACATGTTTTTGTCAGTTATACCGAAAACCTTTTTTAACGTTTACAGAGGCGAAGACATGAGTAAAACCTTTTGTTCCTGTTCGGAAACTGAACCAAACGCTAAAGCTTTTCCAAAAGAAATCGCAACCAGTGCAATGGTACGAAATGTTGTATACATAACAATACAAGAAAAGCAACATAACTTCAAATACCACAGTTAACATACATTTAAAACGAGGCAACTCGTAAACGCAGCTAGTTTTACTATGCAATTTGAAAGAATCATTTGAGAGAAAATGGATAGCTATCATTATTTATCTACAGAGTCGTTTTCTCTTAGTGCAGAGATAATTCTAAGCGGCTTGGAGATTAAATGGTATACAGTTCATAAACGCAGTACCGAGTTCAATGCGTTGAAAGAAGACACAACTAGCTACACCTGCGTTTTCACAAAACACAACACAACTCATCAATATAGCCCTCTAAGTTCATGAAGCCCTATTAAATGACTTTTTCATGAAATAACTATTCAATAGGGCTTCATGAACTTAGAGAGCTATATTGACGATTAAAATGGTTATAATTCTTTAGATAAATACACGTTACGGCCACGAATCGTATTTTGTTTAACATACAGCTTCACACTGACCGAAAAAACATAAAAAAATATTTTAATTTCGCGGGCTACCATGGCGCTTCCACCTTTATGTATTGAAACATCCCTTTGTAACAAACATTTTAAAAAATCTTATGAAGGTCTAACCAATTAAATGCAAACCCTGAAAAGGGTGTCAAGGGGTCATTATTATGAACAATAATTTCAATATCTGCACATCTGTCGCGGCCATTTTGCGCGTCAATATGAACAATTAAAATACTACCAATTTCAATATGAACAATTTCAATTTGTAAGTACCTACCTACAATCTTAATATGAACAATTTCTATCAGGTTTCATGATTAATCTTTTACAGCCCGTAGGTATTAATAGTGCGGTAATTTTCTACCGACCTTCGTGTGTGAACGATCTCTTCTTCTTTGTAAAGCCTCCACTACACTACTCACGAAGTTGTTCGAAATCCGAAGTACGTGACTACACACTCGTGCAACCTCGCGAGGAGCTCCGTCGTCCGGCGCCCGCATGACAGGCGTCATGGATAACATTCAAGTGGCAGCTGCCGTTGCAATTTGTACTCTCGTGTACTATAAATACATGCGTATTTATTACGACTCGACGCGAACTGAACTGAGCCGAGTAGTGTAGTAGAACGCTTCGAGTCACTTCGAGTCCTTTGACTCATGCGCAAAAACTAAAAACGTTTGGAAGTCGCCCGAGGCGAGGCGAAGTTGCACGAGGCGAAGCGAAGTGCCCCTCTACACTATCGTATTCGCTCAACTTCGACCAATTTCGCGAGTAGTGTAGTGGAGGCTTAAAGATTATTGAGTGCATGACAAGTATACGCGTATAAATTTGGCGGGATATTATCAGTTAGTCGCTCAATCGAGTCTTGCCTTTTTGCCAAGTCTCCTGTTGACCAAAATAAGTTTAAGACTCCACAAAACATTTCAGTTGATCATTTGCGTTGCCTGTTAACCTCATAATGCAAAATTGAAACGCCCTGTCTGATCTGATAAGTCAGATAACAGATTAGCGACCATTATCAGTGCTATAGGTTAGGTACCATTAAACCTTATACAGGTTGAATATTCTGAGCAAAACCTTATCTTAGCGATAAATTATCTGATTTTGGATGGGAAAACAACTTTATTTTAGATTCTATCAACCTTCTGAAAAGTGTCCCAAACAATTTTATGACCTTTAAGGTGGATGCTCCAGGGGTGGCCCACGAAATTCAAATATTTTTAAGTTTTTTGCAATTTGCCAGTCAGTGTGAAGCTGTATGTGGACCAAATGCGATCTGCGACCGTAACGCGTATTTATCTAAAGAATTATAACCATTTTAATCATCAATATAGCCCTCTAAGTTCATGTAGTTCGAAAGAATGACTATTTCTGAAATATTCATTCTTTAACATAAAAATATTTGAATTTCGCGGGCCACCCTGGAGCATCCACCTTAACAGGATTTCATTATTATTTTTTTATTATATTCAAAACTATAATAAGGCATCTTCATAAATTAGGACTATTGCCTTTAGTTTATTTAGTTTAGTTGACCCATAAAACATTGCTGGTAACACTGGGAAATTAGGTGACCGGCCCTTTGACTATTTTGTCATAATGGGAATTTTTTTTGGTTGTCCCATAAACCATTACTGGTAATCAGCAGCATCCGGCAAGACTAAAAGACGATCCCAATAAAGTTGGGAAAGGCTAGGCAGATTAATTGAAACATTGCGTGCAAAATCACACCCTATACTAAAAGTGAGAGGTGGTACACATGGCCCTATCCGCATGGCCCTATTCGGACCACATGAACACGTGTGCTAACATATCGCCTCAGTTTATTTAATACACGAACGGTAAGTAAGGCTAATGTGGCCGTTAATATTATGCGAACGTTATGTGTGTACAAGCTGTAATTAGACGTGCTTTAGTTAATTTTGCGTATGTTTATGTTATGTTTTCTTGTAGTGAAAGGGTTAATGACCTGTGTTAGCTCTCTAATAGGTTTGTGTTTTGTGAAACACGTACATTAAAAAAAAAGATATCCCTATAATACGTATTTTTTAATAAGCATAAGTAGTTTTTTTCTCGCGTAAGTTCGTCGTAAATCCTTCTGCCTACATCAACCTAGAGCAAAATATTAATGGATTTTTTTTACTAAATGGAATATTTTGTTTGCGTAGGCGTTCACGACCTAGAAGACGGGGCCCGCTAGGACCAGTGCCTGCCAGGGTCGCGGATTTAGATCGAAAGAGTCACCGCGACCCTGGAACGCAAAGGGCAATAGATAGAACACGGATGGGTTTTAGTCAGTAAGAGACTGACACTCCCTTTTGCTCCGCCCAGAGCGGGAGGAGTCATTTCATGATTTCCCATTCTTAAATAAAGCTTGTGTGGTCTAAGATTTAATTTAAAATAGTACAACAATTAACTACAACAAAATAGAGCTTTCGTAAGAACAGAGTATACTCAATTCTCAGTGGAATTGTATCAGAATCGTGCTCGTGCCGGTAGTTTGACGTAAGAGGTGACACTATCTATAGACGCAATATACAATTAGGTACATGTATACTATTACGCTTGCAATGTTTAGGTGCTGAGTAGGACCATTAGTGTCAAATAGGTTTCCAATGTTTCTTCAGGTTAAATGTAGACAGCAAATGCACATTTAACTTACAGTTTTGTTTTATCTCATTTGGTAAAACTAAGTTTATAAATAAAATATATATTAGTAACCTACTCGTATATACCATATATTTTCAGCTTCGTCTGCGTCACATTATACATTAATTCTCCGCTCCTTTTGTTCGTAGCGTGATGTTGCATAGCCTATCAATAGCCGTCGTCAATAAATGGGCTATCCAATACTAAAATATATTTTTCAATACGAATCAGCAGTTCGGGGAGCTCGTGACTAAATAATAACAGCCGCACGGGTCGATCTTGAAGGTTAAGCAACGCTTGCCAAGGTTGGTCTGTGGATGGGTGACCATCTTAACATAATGAGTTTCCTCCGTGCCTCGGAAAGCACGTTAAGCCGTTGGTCCCGGCTGTCATTTGTAGATCTTTGGCAGTCGTTACGGATTGTCAGAAGCCAGTAAATCTGACTCCAGTGTTGCCAAGATGTACCGTGCTACTCAATGGGTTGTGGGTTGTGGAGGCAGCCACTCCACGTAAAACACTGGTATTCAGCTGAATCCGGTTTTACTGGAAGCCGACCCCAATGTAGTTGGGAAAAGGCTAGGCAGATGAATACGAATCAGCAGTTCCTGAGACTAGCGCGTTTAAATAAACAATTAGTTAGTAAGATAGGTACGTTTTAATTTAAGGAATTTTAATGTTTTTCTCATTTTCAGTAGGCAATTATTAACACAATACCCATTTGAATTGTATCGCCTATCTGTGTGTCTATAGATATGTATAAATACATAGGTATGTTATGTACTTCCTGTAAAAATACCTATCATCACAAAATACAATCGGTAGGTAACCTTACCTACAGTCTATTTTGTGCCAATGACATTCAAATTCGATCTAAATTAAGTTTACAAACCATAGCTAACATTTTCAGGAAATATACAAAGAACATATTATTATAACGTTACTGAACGAAATGTCATTAAAATTATTACACTTTTTCAAAGTGTAAAAACCGTGTTTATTTTTTATTAGGTCATAAAAAAGGACTAGTCTGTATCATCTTTGAACAAAGTTATATTTCAAATAGGTACCTTTAATTATGTGCATTTTAATGGCAAATTATTACCTGATGCGTGTTTAAATAGGTATATTATTTACTCACACTTTATTATAGGAATCAGGAGAATTTAATCTCCAGATGTAACTACGCATGATCCGAAAACGAACATCTTTTCACTGATAGTAGATCATGCTAGCTATGGCTGAATGTAAAGTGGCTGTCTGTTCGTCTGTCACAGCCGATTCTCCGAAACTTACCGCGCGAGTCCAACTCGTCGAGACGTATCGAATGTTTAAATGTCAAAACAAAACACAATCAACTCTTGCTGTCACACCAATTTAAAACAACTGTCACTTTATTAAAAGAAAATCAAAATGCGTGAAAATCATTATTAAGTTTTGCTCAATGTGGTGTTTTTACCGACAAAATGTCTCAATATGGTTATTTTCACAAATATTTCTATCAACGGCCTTCGGGCTTGGTCGGCAGTGGTCACGACGAAATATCTGGTATTACACCACTAGATACAATAACAATAGGTCTATATGACAGTCGTTGTTTAGATTAGTTTTCTTTACAAGAATTATAAAAAAGACTAGCTTTTGTGCGAAACTCGGAAATAGGTTTAAAGATATTTATTCTCAAAAAAAACACAAAGTCACTTACATGAGAACAATGGTTGCCTTATGCTAGGTATATTGAGTTCGTCAATAAAATAAATATTGAGTTTGTCACTCATCCAATGCATTCCCTTATGTGCAATTATTTGCTGAAAGGTAATTCGTTATTATTTATTTATTTATTAAGTATTGGGCTAATTGCTTCTTAAATGCATTGAATGAGTGTACATTTTTTATGCATGACGGTATATTGTTATACAACTGTGCTCCTTCAAATGTTAAATTTTTCTTACCAAACTTAGTTCTCATCTTTGGTAAGATAACCAAATCCCGTTTTTTCCCGTTCCGAATGTTGTTATTTTAATAATCTTGTTATTTTTACTATAGGTAAACAAAATCTTGTCTTTAATGTTTCTTGACGTAGTGATCTTTCTCGTTGGCATAAATGTAATGTAGCTGTAGCTCCCAATATTAGAAGTTAAGACTATTTTCATACTCCAACTCAAAGTCATTTCCTAAATTCGAATCAACCTCAAATCAGATACCATGTTAGCAGTTATAAATAGACCCAAAAATTGTTTTCGTCAGCCGGAGTCAACTGATATCTATACTCTATACTTAATATATAAAGCTGAAGGGTTATTTGTTTAGTTGAACGCGCTAATCTCAGGAACTACTGGTCCGATTTGTTTATCTCGATTGATCATCACGCTAAGGCCAATAGGAGCATTGCGCGGGTCAACCAGTGGAATATAAAATGGAATGGAGGTTTCACTAAAAGACAATAAAATATGGGTGTTAGTCACTACAATTATCAAAGCTTTAACTTAACCACCTTGTAAAAAGATACAACTTTAACAATAAAACTGACAATAATATGAAATGTAAACACCGCTTTACCGAAACCAGGTCATATCTATGCGTAACCAGATCTGTTGAGATAATAAGAGAACGATAACTTCAATAACCATTTGATTGGGTCGTTGAAACCACAAAATTGTAATGAATGTACAGAAAAATGGGTGATTTAAAAAAACTTCATATTTATACTGAGGACGAACAGCCACACCTAGGTTTAGCTGATTTACAAAAGTAAGCCCCCTATTAATATCCCTTTTAGAATAGACCAGCGGACGTCACGCGGTTTCACTCGCGTAGGTGCCGTTCCCGTAGGAATAAGGGGATAAAATATAGCCTATGTAACTCGCTGATAATGTAGCTATCCACAGCTGAGAGAATTTTTCAAATCAGTTCATTATTTTTTGAGTTTATTCGTTATTTACAAAAATACACATCTTACCTCTTCATAATATTAGAATGGATTGAAAAACAAGACCATGGCTTTCCAAAAAAGCCTTAGTGATAGAATCAAATGAGTAATTTACCATAGAAGATTTCCTGTCACAAACAGCAGTACCTAAGCTCAAAAATCGTGTTTTGTGTAGACTTGATCTACTGTTTTAATATTTTATGTGAATCAATAATATTGTACTGGCCGCTGACTGACACCAAATTGGATTTACAATGCGGAGCAAAGTATTAGGTTTCTGACTCACGATTTCAACCATAATTGAATAATTATGAGTGACATAATATTTTATACGGATTAAATGTTTATTCCTTTTTATCTAGATTTGACGGATCAGTGCCAATGAGTAAAGTATCTTAGTAAACTCGAGTAAAAATAAAAATAAAAACTAACATAGCTACCTATATTTTACCACTTCTTTATCGCCAATTTTGATATGTTCACGAAAATCTTTGAAATTCTGTCGATCACAAAGTTACAGATGATAAATTGAAAGTTACTTGAAAATTTGGCGAGGCCCGGCTCTTTTCCTGCAGGGAAAGCCGATTCTAAAACTAGAATTCTAGAAAATATTTAATATTTAACAGTTCAAAGCAGCACACTGGAGAAACAAATTTCAACTGTTATCTGTGCAAAATTCAGTGGACTTTAGCTTATTACTCTGCCACCAGTTGCCATTTATTCACTAGCTTTATACCCTATAAATATTGTTGACTCAAACCGCTCTATAATTTTAATTAAATCATTTGCATCACTAAATAAATATCTTTTTAAGTACACAAAATATTATGTTACATAGTTTACTCGGTATTTGAATGACTATTATATTTTTTACCAGTCTTTGGTTACAAAGTCACAATAGTTGTGCGGTCAACCGTGAATGAATATTTAAAAGTAAAAGAAGTTGGTTTGTCGTTCGTTTAAACATGATAATATTTTGTTACTTGTACCATTTGAACCAATATATTTTTTGGATCATTATAATAAAATATAGAATCTTTTTTGAAGTCTGAAGTACATAACCGTCCCACATGACGAGAACCTCGTTAAATCTGAGAAAGATAAACAAATCAAAATTCTTGACTTGGCTCGCGGAGTTGTCGACATTTGGGATGTGGATTCCGCAATCATTGTACCGATAGTCGTGTCGGCCAATGGCTTAATATAGCCACGAACCTCGACCAACACCTCAGGAGAGTGTCGTTGGGCAGCTGGATCAAAGGCTTGATTCAGAAAGCGGTACTTCTGGACACGGCTCGCATTGTCAGGAGGTTCCTCTCTCTGGAGCTCAGGGCTCCAACCCTGTTCCCGATGCCGGTGGGCTAGTATTTTAATATTTTAAATATATATTTTTTATATTGTATAGATTTTTTTTAAATGTACAAATAATTAAAGAAAATGAATAAATTAAATAGTATGTATTAGTAGTAATAAAAGTCCTATGAGTAAATTTAAATTGTCATTTTCGGACACCTGGGTACACAATCATTTAGAGGAGCGCGATTCATTTCGCAAAACTATTACGAGAAACTCAATTCATATCATATCTCATTTTCCCAGAATACTAGAAACATTTACAAACAGACATACACACAAATTATAACAACATTACACAGCCTACAAAATGACCGCTTGAGGCACCTAATCTAGTCCACGTAATTTTATTCACGATTCCGCGATACCTACAACTCTTATTGCACTATTGGTGACAGTCACGCATTCATTAATACATACACACATTCATATTTATGTACAAATACGTGTTCATTTGAACACGTATTTTCCCATAGGTATGTGTTTGACAACTTAACTTATTGCCAAAGCTTTGACTCCTAAAAGCTTAATGTTTCCCAGATAAATCCCAGCACTCACGTGCGAACTTTAATGAAAGATTAGCTTTACGATTACCTACTTTAGGGCTTTAAAATTAGCAATCATTTAAGTACGCAGTGTATAACTAAGGTTAGTGGAAACTTATGCCGTGTATGCTGCACCAAGATCTTTTATATTTGGTAACATGTGCATTCATTTATTCATACTGAACAGCACAATAGTACTAAAACTGTGGAAAATTTATCACAATTTGACGTATCTTATACTTTACCTTCACTATATTATACTTTACGGCAGGATTGAACTTGTGAGGAATTACAGGGCATGAAACAAAAGAGAGTGAATGATAGCGTGACGATTGACAGTTGCATTTGAAAAAAGAAAATAATTTTGGCCGACCCTGAGTAATACGTGACAAGGGTGGGAGATGATAATGACGACTGCATGAAATGGTTTCAGGTTTAAGCAAGCCAAATTCAGATATACTACTCTGTCAAGAAAGTACCGGGAAAAGATCAATAATACACAAAATGTCGTTTATTCATCCAAATTTATTTTATCACCTTCAAAGTATGCTCCTTTAGAAACGATACACTTGCGCCAACGAATAATCCATTCGTCAAAACATTTTTTAAACGCTGCTTCCGGAATTGAGTTCAGTTCTCGCCGCGAATTCTCCTTTATGTCTTCTATCGATTGAAAACGGGTGCCACGAAGTGGTAATTTGAGTTTAGGAAAAAGAAAAAAGTCAGCAGGAGCCATATCTGGTGAATATGGTGGTAGCTGGATGGTATTTGTTGAGTGTTTGGTTAAAAATTCGTTCACAATGATAGCCCTGTGCGGAGGCGCATTGTCGTGGTGCAAAATCCAAGAATTTTCTTTCCACAAATCTGGCCTTTTTCGTCGAATTTGCTCTCTTAAACGCCGCATAACGCTCAAATAATATTCTTTATTTACCGTTAACCTTCCGGGAAGAATTCAGAGTGCACAACACCGCGATAGTCAAAGAAAACAGTCAACATGACTTTGACTTTTGATCGACTTTGGCGTGGTTTTTTCGGTTTCGGTTCAGTTGGAAGGCGCCACTTCGAAGCTTGTTGACTAGTTTGCATGTCAAACTCGTAAACCCACGTCTCGTCACCAGTAACAATGCGTTTCATGAATGTTGGGTCCGAACTGACTTGTTCTAGCATGTCCTCAGCGACTTTCATGCGATTGAGTTTTTGGAGAAAATTCAGATCTTTTGGGACTAGCCGAGCAGCAACATGTTTCATACCCAAATGATTAGTTAATATGGTACGGATCGACTCGTGACATACAGAAAGTTCGGCGGCTATCTCTCTCAGAGTTGAATGGGGATTTTCAGTCACTATTTCCTTCACTTTTGCGATGTTAACTTCAGTTGCAGAAGTTGACGGCCTACCAGAGCGAGGCAAATCTTCCATCACATCTCGACCGCTTTTGAACGCTTTGAACCACTCATAAGCACGAGTTTTTGATAAAGTCGATTCACCGTAAGCCTTCTGTAACATTTTCAGTGACTCCGAACACGAAATTCCATTGGCGATGCAAAATTTAAGACAAACTCTTTGTTCGATATTTTTGTCCATTATGAAATTCGCAATACACACTATATATGATATTACTAAAACCAGCACTGTATTTAATATAAATAACAGATGCAACTCAAACTCCGCGCCAAAATGGAAAACAGTTGTGCCAATCTAACAACTACAAAAAAACAAAAATTTGAATTTGGAACCATAAACAAATCATCCATTCCCGATACTTTTTTGACTGAATGTATTTTAGTTTTTTTCGTCACTGCTCAAAATGACACCAACAACAAAGCAATCACTACTAACATAAACTCACGATAAACAACCGTCTATCAAAATTAAAAACTCCATTTACACGCACAATTGAACTTCACATAGTCGCCTGGTTTACCTTCACTCCCCCACCCCGCTTGCGCACGCGCCGTCTTTTGTTCTATCAAGTGATTTATCATTAGTATCTATATCACAGTGTGACATGAGACTTTTTATTGTTCTTGTATGAATGGCCAGAATTGTAGCCCAAAGCAAGGTTGAGAAAGAAATGTAGCAGATTATTTATTGTACTGATTGACATTAATATTTTGTTTGGATCTATATTTGAGTCGAGCCCGAAGTCAATTAATAACTGCCGCATAGATCTGTCTGTATGGAACGATTACTGATTCCGGTAGTCATAACGAATAATTTGATGCCAGAAAATTCGGACACCAATAAAATTTTGCCTAGGGATAAGTTGCCTCGATGCTGGGACGTGGAGGTCCGATCTGCAATCCACGTAAAACATTGGTATTATTTATTATATACTTTATTGTACACCTCATAACAAGCACAGTAAAAACGCTTATAAAAACTAGTGTACAATGGGCGGTCTTATCGCACAGGGCAATCTCTGACAGCCAACCTTTGGATGGACTGAACTAAAGAAGTTAGATTTAGGGCGGTCAGTGTACAAACATCATAAATAATATTAATAGAGAGACATACATAATAATATAAAACAAATACATACAATATTAAGTAATATACTAATAAATATCATATATAACAGGGAAAGGAGACAAAAAGTTAAAGTGAGAGGTAATGTTCCTTCACTAATTTTTTAAACGTTGGTAGCGTTTGAGCGCTTCTCACATCTATTGGTAATGCATTCTACAAATAAGCTGAAATGAGCTTGAATCGTGAAAGATTTGTCAAAGAAGGATGTGGAATCCATCCAGTCATACGAGATCCGATCTTAGTAGGTAGAGTCACCGCGGCCCTGGATCGCAAATGGTATTAGGAGGAACACGGATGGGTTTTAGTCAGTAAGAGTCTGACACTCTCCCTTACGCTGCGCTCACAGCGGAAAAAGTCATTTGATTACTTCCCAACGTTAGAAAAAGAAATACATGGTGAAATACTAGGCAGGCTCCAAAATGTTTTTTTTTAGGCCTGTGGGCTTCAAAGACATGTGCAGCTAAAAATAACGTTAAGAAAGAAATGCTACAGATAATGTTTTGGTTACTAATTAATATGCATATTTCGTAGGCATTTTAATCTAGATTTGCTAATTAGTTTTGTATCACGATGACTATAGCGTCTGGTTTCGGTGTGTTTGCCAATAGTATTTGGTAATGTATAACCGGAACATTTGAAATAAACCAAAGAAAACTTTAGGCGTGTTTTTTTCTGCAGGATACAAACAGGTCTTGCCCCATCATTTTCATTATCCTTAGTCCGACTTCAGCCACAACTGAGCATAGGCCTCTATCTTCCTGTCCCAATCCTTACTATTCTTTTTTTACGAATGAAAATAAAAATGGATGTCCTCCGTTATAGAACAGACGGAGGGATCTGTCAGACTCCTACTGACTAAAAGCACACGGTGTTCCTTCTCGTCACTTTTGGGTGGAGTACGGTGTCACAATCCTCACGCCACTCCGGTGCCAGGCTCATCCGGGTTCTACGCGACGACCACCTTCACACCACTCCTACCAGAAAACGAAGGGTCTTGCCTACTGTGATAATATGTGTCGGTAGTTACTTTTAATACGGTGACATTGAAACTCATAATCATTCTTTTCGTGGTAAAATAACCACCACCCAAAACTCAAATTTCATAGCCAAACTTAAAAAGAAAACCTGTTACAAAAACAAGAACAACCAAGCCCCCAATTAAAAAAAATACACCCAAAAATCGGCTTAGCAACAATCCAAAATTGAATAAAATTCCACTGACCAAGGTCTGTTCCACAGGACGTTAACCCAAAGTTATGAAATAATATGCCTTTAAGACAAGGCATAAAGCACAATGCCTGAGCCTAAAGTGCAAGTTGTTCGGCAGCTGGTGCCAAGGCCTGTGAGTTATCGACGAAAGCCGAGAGCGATGTATGTATGTGCGCCTGAGTTGACTTTCGTTTTACTGGAGGTTAAGTGAAATGGACTGTTGGACATTAAGTAGGTAGGTACGGTCAGACAGACGTCAGTAATAACAATTTAACAACGAAAACTGCTGAATGAAACCGCTGTCATTGTCAAACTGTTAATTGTTCTGAGTTTTTTTAGTTTTTTTTTGGTTTTACAAATCACATTATCACACTTTATTATGTAAGCACATAATTATTAAAGTATGTATCTAATATGCAATGATTTATCTGCATGATGGTTTAAAAGGAAAACAATCACACTGAAAATTTCAATTTTCGTCTGTTAAAATGAGGAAATTACAAACTACAAAACGGAATGGACAAAAAGCTGAAGAAGTTCTACCATTCAAATGAATATTTATAAAACTCTTGCGTCATTGAGCGATTGACTGACTTAGTGAGTGATAGTCAACTCACAGCCTGAAATTTGGCATGTTAGGTTCTTTGGGGAATGTAGGGGAGCACTAAAGGAGAATTTCCTGAAATTCCTATGGGACCAGGAAAAACGGGATATGCGCGAATTTAATAATTCCTCATAAAATATTTCGTTCAGACCATAATCCAAAACCACTTAAACTTTTCTTATCAACTTTCTTTCCTGCGACATTATCACTGCTTTCCTCTAGTTTTCTAAACCAAGTTGAGAATTTCTCAAGTGATCTATCATTTGGTACAATTCAGAAAATAATAATAATGATTTAGTTAACATACACAGTTCCACATTAGTTCACATATAATGGGATGGAATAACACTAACAATGCCCTTATCAAGTTATCATCTTTGGCAGTCGTTACGGATAGTCAGATAAGCCAGTTACTCCAGTCTTGCCATGGAGTACCGTGTCACGCAGTTACTGGGTTGTGGAGGTCTGGTAGGCAGCCGCTCTACGTAAAATAATGGTATTCAGCTAAATCCAGCTTGCCTGGAAGGCGACCCCAATATAGTTGGGAAAATGACAAGGCAGATGATGATGATTATCAGCGGGTCCCAAACCAGACGCAGCCTGTGGCTTGGTGTCCCAAAGATAAAACTTAACATTTACATTCCTTCTTCAGTCAAATTATATCCTTCCATTGTCAACTAACCACGACCCATATCTCTACTTACCCAACTTACGAACAAACCCATGAGTCAGTAGTCTAAGAGATTGTGTTCCAAGTTATCGCGACAAGTTTCAGCCGCCCGTGTGTGTAAGCAAGTGCGTTTAGTAAGAATTGCGTCATTCCGATATATTTAGCAAGATATTGACGATTAATTCAGTGAGCTTTTTAACTGATTAATAATAAAATTTACTATAAATATTGAGCTGAAAGTTGGCAGTACAAAGCTTACGTTTGCTCTCTCGCTTAGTCTCGTAGTACCGTAGCTGCAAGTCGTCACTTCAAACACATTAGTTCTAAAATGTATAACAAGTTAAACAAAAGCCTACACATCTACCCATTAATCAAGAGTAAATGCAAAAAAAAAACTTGACACCTGGCTAAAATCACAAAATTATGATGAAACAGAGAAACTCGTGGAAGTGTAAAAATACACACACCCCAACATAACCACACACAACAGACATGCCACAATCACCACAACATACATGCATAACTCATTACACTCATTACTCATACACACCCATTCACCCTACAGAAACACTCACCACTCTAACTCAACGTCAAAATACATCCCAATCATAGATCATAGACTGCTTATTTTTATCTTGCTTGTTTTTAACTTTTACCTGTCTAACACTTTTTGTATGGAACATCATTCCATTCTGTATTTGGAGAAGGGCGTTGTTAGCTGCGCTACAGTTTATACTTTTGCAGCTATCATCGTTTTACCTGTTGTACTTAGTCATGTGTTATTGTTCCAAAATAAACTTTTATTGTTATTGTTATTGTTATTGTTTGGTATTCATTTGAACACCTTCCTATTTTTGTCAAAATATAGCCCACAAATAACTGTATTTATTTTATGTTAGCTTTGAAAAACTTGTTGAACAATTGTAATATTCAATGTATTTCTTAAAGTTAATTTGGTTCTCAAGAAAAGGCCAAGTTATTCCCACCAACTAATGTGGCATTAATGGTCATCAAAAGAAGTCGCAATGTCCTTTTAATAACACAGAACTGTATCAATCAAAGTATGTTGAATTGCTGACTCCGCGTATGATGACTATTGGGAAATCAATTAGGTACATCAAGAAACATGTCTGACCTACAAAATAATGCCCTCAATAATTAGCTATTTCTCTTCTTTCAGTCATCTGCCTAGCCTTTTCCAAACTATATTGGGGTCGGCTCCCAGTAAAACCGGGTTCAGCTGATAACGTATTTTTGAAAGAGTATTTTACGTGGAGCGGCTGTCTACCAGACCTCCACAACCCCATACCTGGGTAACACGATACTTCTTGGCATGACTGTTCTTAGCTTTTCTTGCTTATGACAATAGATAACGGTTGCCTGTCTACAAGTGACGGCTGGGACCAACGGCTTAACGTGCTTCCCGAGGCTTGGAGGAATCTTGATATGTTAAGATGGTCACATACCCACAGACCGACCTTGGCAATTGCTTAACCTTGAACATCAACCCGTGCGGCTGTTATTATTTTGTCAAGAGCTCCTATGTGTCTTCTTTCAGTGCCTCTTCAATTACAGACGGTTTCATTTATTTCTCCTTATCCTTTCATACCCAACTCTCCGACCCTCATGCACTCTCGAGTGAGGATTTGACGTTTACCCTCTGTATGTCAACCTTGGCGTTTTTCGTCTTTATGTAAAAATTGCTGGCACTCAGACTAATTTGAATAACTTACTTTTGTTTTTTATCAGCGGTGACGATTGTAAGTAAGTGCTCCATATATAAGTGGATACGGGATTACCCATGAATCACCTTATATACAAACATGACTTTTTCACAGAATGTCACAGGTCCTAGAGCAACAATTAATTACAGTCCTTAATATAGTACTTTAATTAATTATCAGTACTACGCACAACGGACCGAATGAAAGTCTAAGTGCAGAAATTGGAGACCCTAATCTGTCTATCTACAGTCCTTAGGGTGCTTTTCCACCAGAGATGTGCTATGCAGCTACGCAGCGAGAATGTAAAAACTAAGCTACGAAACTATGTAACCATTTCCACTGACGCTAAGCTATGTAGCTGTGCGAGGAAGATGCGCAGCTGAGGTATACGATGTATCGACAATAGGGAAGTCATACACTGCTCTGCACATAGCTCACACCTCGCGCACATCCACAGCACGCATCCTACCATATAACAAAACGTAGCTTAGTTGAATCAGTTTCCACCAGTGCTACGCTATGTGTAATAAATAATGATTGGAGGATATCAAACGCATCCATAGCAACGCATACCATCTCTGGTGGAAAAGCAGCCTAAATCTATTGATTTGCACCACATCGTAGGTAAGTAGAACACACGGTAGGTACAGCTTTATATAATGACACGGACTTGACCGGTGGGTGCAGACTGCAGATATACGTTCTGAGAAACTACACGGTCCAATTAGATCAACGAGGCTTTGTGGTTTGATAGCGCTCGATAGTTCGACCTAATGCAACGCCTATTACTTTGTTATTAGTTTTAAAGTATCATGTTGTTATTTATTTAGTCACGTTGTAGTTCGATTGGATAGTTACTTGAGGTAGCTAGCAAAAACACTTTCTCCCCTTGTGTTAATGCACTATTCCTTGTTAAAAGTTGTCTCTGAAAGCCCTGGTCGGACTACATATTTTTTTTTCTTTTTCAATAAGCTTTTTACTCAAGTACCACCAAGATACCAAGATATTGGTACAATAGTATTCGTGTCGTGATTACTGACCGAGTGGACTGTCCGTATGCGGTTCACTGCTGTCAGTTACATGTGTCACTATAATAATATCGTGTTGCTCTCGCTCGTTTTTAAGGAAATTACTAACCCTATATAAGTCTTCGCTCTAAGAAAATTATTGAATTTAACTTTTAAATGTATAGACACCTGTGCAAGTTAATCATAAAAACAGTAATAACTATATTGAAGTGTATTTTGGAGCAAAAATATTTAAATAAACGATTTCAAGGTAAACTAATTCTATGACCAATGTATTGATCAATTCGTAAAAAGTAACATGGAAGTATTGTCTAAGCAATCAAGATTACGTTATCTCTACATTAGAGCTATTAAGATAAATCTTAATTGGATACATTCAAAACTGTTTTAATTAAATCTATTCTCTAACGAGCTCTCTTTGATTGCAACGAATTAATCATCTCATATAACATAACAAATGAGAAATAAAAACATTATACTCTTAGATTCAGAGTAGTATTGAACTTAGCACTTAGGTATTGGTACATTTTTCAAGGCATTTTAAATTCAAATTAAATCACGATGTTTTTATTACATGACAGTTTGAGGTCTTTATGAATTATTTTAAATAAATAACTCATTACCTCCCTATATTAACACAGTTGGTAATTCTCGATACTTGCATATTTTGTTTTTTGATTAAATTAAATGTCGATCAAATAAATCCAATGTCACGATTGCGTGACGCCGTAGTCTTTAAAAAAAACTAATAACGTGTAGGTATTGCCAAACTCTACCTACACATCTTTTTAGAAAGAAACCTTGACTTGTACTGCAAAATCACCTTTATAATACAAATATAATTGTATGTAATCTTATTTCTCACATAGACATCACATAAAATTGGTTTAGGCAATCATCAATCCGTCAACAGTTCAACTATTTTTTCATTTTTTCTTTTGTTAGTTTGAAGTGCATTAAAGCTATAAATGAGGCTATACGAATCGGAACGGTCCAAACTTCTTCTTCAACCTGGCGTTAATCCCGGCTATTGCTTCCTACTTAGCTTCCTCCACTTTGCCCGATCTTGAACATAACGTATTAGTACGGAACGGTCCAAACTAATACCGTCAAATTATAATATTTTTAAATTATTTTATCATTTCTGTAAATGGAGAATTATTAGTACAGAGGTACGGTAAAGAAAAGGTAAGGTCTGAAAATACTGACCCGATGAAGAAAATTATTTATGTAATCAAAAGCTATTCTATTCTAGATATAGATATTCTATCGAAATATATTCTATTCTATATATCGATATTCTATCGAAAGCTATTCTGTATATCGATATTCTATCGAAAGCTATTCTGTATATCGATATTCTATCGAAAGCTATTCTATTCTATATATCGATATTCCATCGATATCTATTTATACACTACATCGGTGAGTGACATAGGCTACTTTTTGTTTCAGAAAAAACCCGGCCAAGTGCGTGTCGGAATCGCACACGGAGGGTTCTGTCCCATATCTTAACCTTTATTTTCATTATTTGTTGTTATAGCGGCAATAGAAATACACAATCTGTGAAAATTTCAACTCTCTACCTATAAGGATTTATGAGATACATCCCGCTGACAGACAGACGGACGGACGGATGGACAGCGGAGGCTTAGTATTAGGGTTCTGTTGGTTACCCTTTGGGTATGCAACCCTAGAAACACAGTTCCAGTGAGACAAGCCAGAAGATTGAAATCGTGGGAAAAAGCTCCAGGGCACTTGTGAATCGTTAACTTATATATTAGGAAATACTTACTGCTAATATTTGCATCGCAATTGATGTAGTTCAGCTTTCAAGGGCATAAGAATGAATCTTCGAAAGCTAATTTATTTCCAAAGTAATCATTACATTACTGACACAAACATTTTGATGTTCAATGACATTGGTGTTATTTAGTTCATAACATATAGGTACATTCTAATTCGTGACTTATTACTAGTATAACACACGATATATTATTGAGTAATCAATCAAATATATGACTGTTACAATTGGATTACATTTAACCTAATTAATATTTAAAGTGCCTAATGTTATATCATTTTAGTAAGTTGATCAAAAGAGATGATTCAAAGTGCTTTTAAATTGTTATAAGCAGAAGAGTACCTTATATCTTAAGGCAAATAAATAAAACTGCTGTTGCCAAGCAATATTCTTTGTTTCCACGTTTATAGGGTTCCGTACCCAAAGGGTAAACAACGGACCTGTCACTGTCAAGTATTCCCAATCAACCTTGAGCCTAATGCGTTAGCGATAAATATGAAAATGAAATTTGACAGTTTTTTATGTATTAATATTATGGTTCGGTTGAGGAGCTCGTGGCTAGATAATAACAGCCACACGGATCGATCTTCAAGGTTAAGCAACGCTTGCCAAGGTTGGTCTGTGGATGGGTGACCATCTTAACATAGCGAGTTTCCTCCGTGCCTCGGAAAGCACGTTAAGCCGTTGATCCCGGCTGTCATTTGTACATCTACGGCAGTCGTTACGGATAGTCAGAAGCCAGTTAATCTGACTCCAGTCTTGCCATGAATTACAGTGTTACCCAGTTACTGGGTTGTGGAGGTCTGGTAGGCAGCCGCTCCGCGTAAAATACTGGTATTCAGCTAAATCCGGTGTGACTGGAAGCCGACCCCAATATAGTTGGGAAAAGGCTAGGCAGATGATGAATATTATGATTCTGTTAGAGTGACCATTTTAGACCCGCTGAGCAAGACTGGTGTCAGATTCGGTACGGTAACGTTGAACCCGTAAAGACTGCTAAAGATCTAATAACAAAAAAAGCGAATATCCAATAAATAGAAAGTGACATAAATAATTGAAGGAAGGTTATTTAATTTGAAACAATAGACGGAAGGCACTACGCCACAGGCTAGTGAAAACAACTCTGGTTTCTAAAATAATTTCCAGTGCCTTAATTAATTTCTATGCTAATTGTTTAATCTAGACTTGATGTAGTCTGGCGCAACTTGAAGGAGAAATTGATTGTGATCGGGAAAATGGAGCGCAACTGCGACTAATGAAGGTTCCAGGATTTGATTCCAGGTCAAGAATTGTACCTATTACTCGTATTACGTTAACGTAATCATAATGTTAACATTATGAGCTTAAATATTGTGCTCACATGCAATGCAAGCCTACCTAGGTATGCACGTACCATAAGCTGGTTGAGCCTCAAAATAATATTCTACCATAAGCCGAGTGTACAAGAGTATTTCAAAAGAACACGTGCGGTACCAATTCAAAAACAAAAGACAGCGTTGACATATAGGTTTAGCTAGAAAATCGCAAAGCGGGATTTAAATTCCACTTTGCACAACTACATAATAATAAGACCAACTGTTTATCAAGATGGACTCATCCTTTTATTTTTACACTAGCTGATGCCCGTGGCTTCGCCCGCGTGAATGTCAGTAATCGCGACCAAAAGTAATCATGAAATTTTGATCCCGCCACCTATAGGGACACCTCCAACAAATATCATTATATTTTAGCCAATGTATACAAAAACTAGACATGTTATATACTGAAACCTTCCTCGAGAACCACTCACCTCGACAACCAATCGATGAAGTAGTTTTTGAGTTTATCGCAAACAGACAGACAGACGAGGCGGAGGACTTTGTTTTATAATATAAAGTGAATGTAGTGAAGCTTTTATTCAACTTGTAATGTTTGTTACGAGTACTTTGTTAAGGTCAAAGGTTTTAAGGATGGGAAATCATCAAATGACTCCTTCCGCTCTGGACGGAGCAGAAGGGAGTGTCAGACTCTTACTGACTAACGTGTTCCTTCCTAATGCTTTTTGCGTTCCAGGACCACGGTGACTCTTTCAAACAAATGCTGCAATCCTAACAGGCACTAACCCTCGCAAGGCCCGTCTACTATGCCGACAGAGTTGAGAACTAACATGTAGGTTCAGTTCCGAAGGCAATAATTATTTGAATACTTTGATTCTCTATTTAGCATAATTATACTGCCTTAAGTCGAAACAACTCCTCAACAGTCAACAGTAAAACCAACATATTTTCAATTTTTAAAATCAAAATTAGCTACTGTGAACGGATTTTCTTTCTAGGGTTGGCTCCAGATTATTTTCTTCTCTTTGACGCGTTAAAATAAAAGCTTGTTATTTACAATCAGTTATGTTAAAGAGCTCTACAGTTATGATATACTAGCTGACCTGCGCAATTTCGTCTGCATCACATTTTTCGTTAATGCTCTGCTTCTATTTTTCGTAGCGCCATGTTATATAGCATATTATAGCCTTCCTCTATAAATGGGCTATCAAACTCTTAAATCATTTTTAGGGTTCCATAACCGAAGGGTACGTGGAACCAACGGAACCCTATTGCTAAGCCTCCGCTGTCCGTCCGTCTGTCTGTCAGCGGGCTGTATCTCAAGAACTGTAAGAGGTAGACGGATGAAATTTTCACAGATTGTGTATTTCTATTGCCGCTATAACAACAAATAATAAAAATTAAAGTTTATGGTTCGGAACCCTTGGCTGGTTTTTCAAACTAGTTCTTGAGATTAGCGCCTTCAAACAAACAAGCTCTTCAACTGTATTATATTAGTATACTAGTATAGATATTCCACCTGTCATAAATCTTATCAAATCAAGATTAAAACGTACATCGGCTTAAACTCATTTAGCTTCTGACTCATAAGTCCATGACATTCTGTTATGTTACCGTTTACAATCTCCTTCTCATTTTAATAGTATTTTCTTTTTATAAATTAAATTTGCTTTTGCTCTATTTTTCACCACAGTCATGTACATAGCTGTTGATCTTGACTTATGAAAAACGTCATGGGTTTTTTCCTTGATAATGTCAAATCCACGATTTTGTACGATGCTGTATACATGCATATTTTATGTATCCTTTACAAAGTATATTGGTGACTAGCTTTCGCACGCGGCATCGCTCGCGTGAAAAGTGAAATAAATTCATATATAGCCTATGTTATTTCCTGATAATTTAGCTTTCTATTGGTGAAAAAATGGTTAAAATCGGTCCAGTAGTTTCAGAGCCTATTCGGTACAAACAAACAAAAAAATGTTTCCTCATCATAATATTTCTAATTTTAAATTTGGATTATAATTTTCTAACCCTATCTGTCTTCGTGATTAAAAACTTCTCAATAATTTCAATGTTAAACTTTCAAACATTTCCGATAGCATAAGCTTCTTTAATATCTTAGTTAATTAGTTTATACAGCTTCATTCGCTAAATATTTATGTTTATGAGTATATTCGTCATTATTGAGCGAAAGTCGACCAGTTCGAGAGCACTTTCATGCTAAACCTGTTGGCTTTCTTCAGTAAAGTAATAATATTGCAGGTGTGAGTGATGAGCGAGCAGCGGGTCGTTAATGATGAGGCGGGAACTGGGTCATTAGGTTCATTACTTTCTTATTAAGTGTGATAAAATGAAAATGTTCATAGTTATATGTAGATAGTAGCAGCTTTGTTAGGGTATACCTAAGCTCTTGCCGAAAACCTAGTTTAATTAGAGACATTACCTATGTCTGAAGTTTCGCTATCTTGTCTTGCACCCCGTTTTTCAAACGATTTTTTTTCAGCTTTAAACTCAATCGAGTCTAAACTTTTACAACAATTAACAGCCTCTTTTTTCAGTTAATCAACAATTATCAACGCATCACAAACAAAACACAAGTCAAGTGACGGGATTGGCTGTTGAAAATTCATACAAACATTACATCAGCATACGTGCTTTTGTCCATTTGTCACACTAATTTTGCGATAGTTCAGAGGGCCTAGTATTTTGGTGTAAATTTTACGCGGCCTACATACGAGTAATTTGTATCATACTAAAATATGAATGTAGTATCCAATTCAAATAAATATTACGTGCGAAACGAGTAATATAGGTAGGATACAATTTTACGTTACGTTTCTATACGTCAAAAATATTCGTGCTAGGCCCTTAGAAATTTAACTTAACTATGATTATAAAAATAAAATTAATACTTAAGTTCAAATAAAAATTGATTTATTTAATTCCGTCTCGCTTCATCTCATCACTTGCGCCAAGCCTTGTAAAAGCGTTCAAGGTTGAGTTTACCGAAAGTGACAAAAGCCTTGCGGGTCGAACTTCCCGGGACCAAGCAGCCGTGCCAACTGCCAACTGCACAATTACACGTATTTGACAATACGTCAGCATGAACGGATTCTGAACCAGAGAGCGGCAATTCCTTATAAACCTGTGATGGAACGTTCGCATTTGCATCTCAATAATGACTTCTGTGGGGGAAATAAGAGATGTTTTTGCCTCTTATTTCCCCACATTTTGAGAGATTACAAACGCGGTTCGAATGCGAAAGTTCCATTAAAATTACGAGAATTGGCCCTCTGATTTTACCTTTTCATTCTTATTGGTCAAAATCCCTGTATTTTTTACAGATGATGGCAAATACTTATAATAGACCTGTGATGGCTTGTCGTGCCATCAGGTCGTTGGCGCAGTGGTTGAGCGATTGACTCCTGCTCTGCTTGTCACGGGTTCGATTCCTGCAAGGAACAAATATGTGTATGGCCTACAAATAGTTGTTCCGAAGAGGAGAAATTCCTAGTGTGGAGCAACGTTTTAAAAAAAAAAATACAGAAACCCCTTTGATGTTATTACTTTATTTATTTTGTTAGTTATATACTTTATTTATTTATTATTCGCGAAACTAGTTTATTATAGCAATTTCAACTTCGACCGTTCGTTGTAGAAACTATATTTGCAAGCTTATTTATGATGGCTAGAAGTGGTGAGAAGGGGATCAACTCTTTAAAATATCGGGTCAATAAATTAAACACGTAAACTTAGGCTACCGTTGGCATTATCCAAAACGCATAGCATTTTTTACACACCGGAAAAGTACATTAAAAAAGCGCACACCTTTGTACCGCCAACCTAACAATTAACTGACCGTTACATATCATTTAACAAACAATAAAATTAAACCACAGTTGTCGGTCAAACATAAAAGGAAACAGGTCGCCAGCAGTCGGCAGTTTGCCCAAGGTTTTATCGAACTAATGAAAGGACCTCGCTACCGTCTCCGCCCCGATCCGCCCACTTGTTAGGGTATCACGTGTTTATTGAAAGGCTTGAGACTAGGTTAAACTATTCTTTCTTTAACATTATTCATCATCATCATCTGCCTAGCCTTTTCCCAACTATATTGGGGTCGGCTTCCAGTCAAACCGGATTCAGCTGAATACCAGTATTTTTACGTGGAGCGGCTGCCTACCAGACCTCCACAACCCATTAACTGGGTAACACGGTACTTCTTGGCAAGACTGGAGTCAGATTTACTGGCTTCTGACAATCCGTAACGACTACCAAAGATCTACAAATGACAGCCGGGACCTACGGCTTAGCGTGCTTTCCGAGGCACGGAGGAAACTCGGTATATTAAGATGGTCACCCATCCACAGACCAACCTTGGCAAGCGTTGCTTAACCTTAAAGATCGACCCGTGCGGCTGTTATTATTTAGCCACGAGCTCCTCCTCCTTTCTTTAACATTAATAGGCATGTATTTTGTGGCAACCAAGCAGGTGACCTACCTTACGGTAAGGTTAACTCTGTCTATGGACGTGTGCTTACTAACTACAGAATTGAGTTTCAACTCTGGGATAGCAAACATCAAAAACTTAATATTTGAGCCGTGCATTGTTAATTTTTCCTATCCTTTAAAGGAAGACACATAAAACACAACATTTATTTTTTTTACATTTCATTACAGTTTTGATAATTCTTGCCATAAGTCTCAACAATATATTACTACTAGTTGACCCGCGCAACTTCGTCTGCGTCACAATTTACATTACTACTCCACTCCTATTGATCCTAGCGTGATAAATATAGATAACCTATAGCCTTCCTCGATAAATGGGCTATCTAACACTGAAAGATTTACAAATCGGACCAGTAGAAACAAACTCTTCAGCTTTATATTTTAAGTATAGATAATATAAAATCATCTCTGTCAAGGGTTCAAACAAAACTGAATAAGGCCGAACGTTACAATAAAAAAAGCAGATATTATGGTAAACAAAGCAATTGTTATCGATATTATACTAACAATTCCATCCTGCGCTTTAAACTCTAGTACATAAAGGAAATAGCCTATCACAGTGCACCTAAGTAACTAGCGAGGCACTTTTTGTCCCCATCAATCTCGTCTGGTTGATAAACCAACCATTACATAGCATGGCGCCTTGCAGTTGGTTTCCAAAGCTAGGAAAACAAGTTTTACGTTACGAGTATGTTCTTACTTAAGTTATCTTTGTGTTCGAAATAAGAATGGTTGTAATGTTTGATACCGAAAGTGTATGAGATCAACATGCGGCTGCCACTTAGTAAATACAAACTTTATGGACATTTGACAACAGTCATCGATTATAGAATATCAATTATATATAGCGCTAGAGCATTTTGGGAGGATAAAAAAGCATAAGCTATGTCGAAAACGCTTCCAGGAGAATACCGAGATCGCTTTTAGCGATTTACTATGTCTTGATGTATCTTTTCCGTGACTTACATGGTGTACATAATAAAGAGTATTCTGTTCTATTCTACCAATTGTCTTCTGTCATCTTGGACCCGCCTTCCATACCATACTAAATTGACCGAACGCTTGTGACTGCCGAAAATTGGACAACATGGCGAAATATAATCCAGACGAAAATCATTGGTCGAGGCATTGAGGACAAACGACGCAAAGAGGACCTTTAATCAGACCTCTACAACGCAATTACTGTTCATAACCAGCGATACCCCATAATAAGACTAAATTCAAGCACACGTTGAAAACCTTTAGTGTGACTAAGCCACCTCAAACTATCACGCTAATTCTCCACCTTCTTCGGGTCTAAAACCCCATACACCCTAGTGTCAGAGTTTCTAAACCGTCTTAAGAGCCTCTGAAATGGGAAATGGTTTATCAGACAATCAGTTGATTCAAGCCTGCAATATCCTAGCCAAACTGGAAAACAACTTTACAAAGTATGTTTTAACCACTCGACTACGGAGGCAGTTCACTTCTTCAACAAACCCAATCAAAATCAGTTCAGTAGTCCACTACTAACCGCGTAGCAAACAGACCGACAGACAGGCTCGTTTATTATAGACATTACTGCTAATAGCACCCTCTTTATCCGACCCCGAAAGGATTGGAAGCGTGAAGTAACGGTTATTGCGTTAATTACAAATGATTTCTGATAATTAGACGATTGAATTATAGATAACTGCATAATGACTTCGTGCTGGCAAAGTGGAGTACCTAGAGCTGAAACTAGAATTCAGGTCGCTTATTTGGAAATTAGTGATTTATTATAGGGTTAGAAGGCCTCCCTCAAGGTGGACCGATGACCTGATGAGGGTCGCGGGTAACCGATGGATGAGAGACGCGCAGGACCGGTCGTTATGGTGACACTTGGGGGAGGCCTATGTCCAGCAATGGACATCTTTCAGCTGATATGATAATAATATGTTAATAAGAATAGAATAGAATAGAATACTCTTTATTATGTACACCATATAAGTTACAGAAAAGATAGATGAAGAAAACATTACATAGGGTGACACAATGGGCGGCCTTATCGCTAAAAGCGATAAGGCCGAAGAATAGTAAATAATTACACTGCTTATAAACACTCTACAGCCTAGCATATTATACGCGGATAAGGATACAATCTATTAAGAAACTTTTAACAAAAATATACAAAAGACTTTCAATTAAAAAAACACTACAAAGTAAAAATTACTTTAATTTCGGAAGTCGGTGTTTTTTCGTGGATTCTTCGTATTTTGATACCGACTTCCGAAATTTTAGTAATTTTTACTTTGTAGTGTTTTTTTTTAATTAGAAGTCGTTTGTATTTTTTTGTTAAAGTTTTTTATTTTACACTTTTTAGTGGTGTGGGGGGTTCACCTAAAAACACCACTGGAAAATCGCAAGAAAGCAAAATACGCAATTTTGCTTACTAACAAAAAAAGGGTTCCAGCTACTTTGATTTAACACAAAAACAAAAAAAAGGAACCGAATTGAGAACCTTCTCCAGTTTTTGAAGCCGTTTTAAAGGCGTCGCTTCGTACATGTCTGTAGATGCCTTTATAGCCAGATTACACCACATAATTGTGCAAAATCAAGTCAGGCAAAAGAATGGACATATAGCTTCATCATCATCATCTTCCTGCCCTTATCCCATGTTATTTGGGGTCGGCGCAACACGTTTTATTCTTCCATTCTGTTCCATCAGTCGTCACTCTATCACTAACTCCCTTTTCTTTCATATCGCTCCTCACACAACCCATCCATCTTTTCTTTGGCCTTCCTGTCCCTCTCCATCCGTCCACATTTATGTTCATAACTCTTCTAGTTACATGCGTTTCATCCCTTCTCTTCACATGACCATACCAATACAAGCGATTCCCTTTTAACTTTTCCGTCACTGACGCCACTTTTAAAGTACCTCTAATGTACTCATTTCTCACTTTATCCATTCTCGTTACTCCACTCATTCATCTCAACATTCTCATCTCCGCTTCATGCAATCTTTTTTCATCTAATATACATTTTACTCGTAGTTGCTATTGGAAATCTATTGTATCAACCGTAAATAATGAGAGGACCCAAACAATCGGCCTACTATTCAAGTATTCATTAAATATGCACATTTTGTTATCAAATCGGCATAAAAATATAACGACCATCATAAATTCTACACACATAATAGAGAAACCTTGAAATCTCCAAGGTCGCTAACATAAGAGTTACAAGACTATCCGTTACTATGGCAACGTTATGTAAACACGCATGTTTTAAGTTAACCAAAGATAAACAAATACAGCTTTATTTCCGCCTTTTTTCTAGTTTTGGATCTTTAAAAAATCATTTAGTTCTGTTTATTGATCAGGCTTTCGTATATGTTATAAGCAGAATTGGGTCAGATTATCCTGATCAAACGCAAACAGTTTTATCAGGATAATCTGACCCAATTCTGCTATTTTAGTCGTCTTAATCTCTCACTTAATCTACCCGATATAAACTACCTCTAGGTGCGTTTTTTAAAATAATTAATTAAGACAATAGGTAGAATTGAAATAAATAATGCATTAGAATTATGAAATATCTTGTTAATACTCGTAAATGTTTACGTATCAAAACAATATCACCGTTCCATTCCGAGCCGTTCGTGAACACAAAGCTTGGACCACGATGTTTTAAATACGTCATGCGCCATGATAATAAATAATACTTTAATATCTTTTAATAAATCAAATGTTTAAAAATATCGGTTGTCACTCCAGAACCAATCAGCCATTCGTTTTGCGAATAATGTGCCCACTGCCACTTGAATATGAGAACTCTCTTCATGTATGGTAGGCTTAAAACGAATCCATACAAAGTCAAGTCAAGATTAGCCATACTTTCGTAAGAGTCTAGATTTTTGGAGGCTAAGTGGGTCAAATAGAACCTTTTGTTTGTGATACAATGTGGAACATGTTGACTTATTGTTCTTTTAACATCGGTATGTATAAGTGGTTGCAAAATATTCTTAATGGCTCGCGAACGTTGATTGGCGTCGGAAGCTGGCTTTGTTAAAGTTCGTTAGCTAAGGTATTATTATAGATGATATCTATAAGCTTAATAGTACATGTCGATACAAAGATCTAAGTGCATTTTGTTTTGAACTTTTTATGACCGTAATTATGGAAGAATTGAAAACGAATTATGATCAAGTGATTTATGAAGTTAATGATGATAGATGAATATATGTTAAAGCTCAGATTCTTAATTTATTATTTTTGTTAACAAAAGATTTGATTAAAGAACATAATTTGTGTTTTCATAATCATGTTTTTTCTATTGAACCTTACCTACATTCGCTCGAGAGCATTCGTCTGCAATCGTCTCGCATAATTCAAAACAAAGTATCTGCCAAAATCTTTACATCACATATCCTTTTGTTATCAAAAGTGGGCTAATGATATGCGTAGGATAAACAACAAAGTTACAAGTGTAACATCACTGTAACAGTTATATTTAATACAACACCCACGTTCTTTTTTATTGTTAGACTTAGCAACTGAAATCTGTTAGTAATTCTCTCCTTTGTTCGAAATCAGCTGGGTATTAAGGCAAAATAACTTTAGTCGGGAAAGCTAATGGCTGATACTGAGAGCTGTTTTTGAGCAATCGTACGTAATGATGAACGAACTTGAGTTACGAGGTGCACTTTTTTTTAAATATTCAAACTTTAAGGGGAATTCGTTTGAAAGAAAACTGTTATAGTGTTTAACTCACTGACAACAATAATAATACATTTTAATAATAACAGCCATTAGTGTTCTAAAACTATAAACTGTCGTTTAACTTAAACTTGTAGTGAATACTACAAGTTTTAGTCAAACACAAGTACTTAAATATTTTAGGCCGCGGACACGAACTCAGCGGCGCGGGTGCGGCGGGCGGCGCAGCAAGCTACATTATACATCTCTGCATTTGAACGCGCTGCTGCAGCGCTAGTCGCGTCAAATGAAAAGATGTATAATGTAACTGCCTACGCAGCCCGCCGCGCCGCTGAGTTTCTGTCCGCGGCCTTATAGATGTAAGTAACGTACGAGTCAAACATCAAAGTTAGAATAACTTAGCTCTTTGTGTTCTTTGTTAGTAAGCTTCAAAGTAGTTATGCAGTTTATGTCTTATTTACAAGTAAACGACATTACTTAATTAGTGTTTGTTTTATGTAAATATGTTATTTCCTCAATAAGAATTATACGTCGAGCTTGGCAAGTTTTTGTAAACTTTTCATATTTACCGTTCATTAGATTCCTAAGTATTTCATCATTCTTGATTTTAAACCATAATAACTTATATAATGTACACTGATTAAAAGTTTATGTCAACTCTGACCTACACTAGAGTCAAGAGCAAACATGTCTAAAATAAAAAAAAATGTTCAAAGGCAAACTTAACTCATAGCTGGCAAGACAAATAGTGGATTTTACGATATTCAAAAAACAATCATAAACTTAATAACGCCTACGGTTCATTTTACAAAAAAAATGGGTTGTACAAATACGTAGCGTGCTTATTCTACGTAGTTTTTTGACGAAAAAAACAAAACACCATGTACTCGTAACTTTAAAAGTTTGTATTAACTTTCACGTTTGCGTCCAAATCGAGACCAATTCGATGTTGAAATTGGTTCACTTGAAATAACTCGATAAAACTGGTCCCTTTACGTATAAACCTATAGTTGTCAATATGACTAAGGCTTACTGGCTTTAACGGCCATTTTATTAGCATTGTCGCTGCCTTTATTCTTTTAATAAAGATTTGGTTTTCGGTGCAACGTATTACCGCATTATACCAGAGGAAACAAAAATTTCAAGCTTCGTTGGCATTTGGCCCTCATGGAGATAGTGATCTAATAAAATGATCACCGGATCATTTAAGTTATTAGCTTTCTATATATATCCTACCCGCGACTTCCCTTCCATAGCCTATCCCAATCAAATCGTGCATTTTTTCGGAACACAAAGCAACCTAACACTCGGCTATGTTTCGAAGAAACAAATTATTAGCCACTAGCTTTTGCTCGCAACTTCGTGTGCGCATATCCCGTTTTTCCCATTCCCGTAGGAATTTTTCAGAAATCCTCTCTTAGTGCTCTTACTAAATTATTAGCCACTAGCTTTTGCTCGCAACTTCGTGTGCGCATATCCCGTTTTTCCCGTTCCCGTAGGAATTTTTAGAAATCCTCTCTTAGTGCTCTACATAAATTATTAGCCACTAGCTTTTGCTCGCAACTTCGTGTGCGCATATCCCGTTTTTCCCGTTCCCGTAGGAATTTCTAGAAATCCTCTCTTAGTGCTCTTACTAAATTTGCTTGCAATACTTCAGCTATCTACGACCCGTAGTTTCGGATGTGCGTTGTCTGTCAGTTACTGAATCTAACTTCTTTAGTTCAGTCCATCCAAAGGTTGTCTGTCAGAGATTGCCCTGTGCGATAAGACCGCCCATTGTACACTAGTTTTTATAAGCGTTTTTACTGTGCTTGTTATGAGGTGTACAATAAAGTATATAATAAATAATAAATAAACAGAAGAAAATTTTATATTAGTATTGATTGATTACCTCCTCATAAAAAAAACATTAATTTTACCTCTGTTTAACATTTATTTAAATATGTACAAAAAGTTATGAAAACTTTCAATACTGTAAAGATTATCATGAGCCATTTTTAAATAGTCATGTTTGGCATATTGCTTCAAATAAAGTAATGGACAGGTGTCTATTTCACACATAGATTGCTTCACTAAAAGCTTTTTCATAAAAGGCGTCTTACAGATTCATCTATTGATACTATAATATCATGAACGTCAATCCTGGCAACTCCTTGACATTTCAGATATGGTGCAAATTAAGTAACACTGGTGTTTTATGAATATTTATTCGCAATATTCGTTTGGGAATATTCAGATAGTCAATTAGCAAACGTAGATTGCGGTTTTCGGTGAGACGTGATAGGACAGGATGTGGTTACGTTTATCATTTTGAGGTTTCGTTAATGCAGTTTTGTCTTTGGGTTTTGTATAGGAGTTAGACTTAGGAATCTGGACAATTATAAGCAAGATATAGCTTTAATTGTTGTGCAGTTTATCTACTGCTTGATTTCGATTTGATAATTGTTCTTATTATGCTAAGTTCCACATAAAACCTTTACTTTATATCGCTAGACCCAGTACCGAAAGTTGTATTTAAAACATGTAGTTTTATGAAAATGGCGATGACAATCTTCTACCTGATCTAATAAAAAATTAACAATCCATCGTTTTACAAGTGATATTCCTGTATTATTATCATTAATTTATTAATTTAAAACTTTCAGCACAAAAATGTACAGAGGCAGACGTAATGCCATAGGCATTCTCTACCAGTCAACCTTTGGGTAATGCAGAGAATAGTCGTAGGTGCAAAAAATAAAATTTAAAGCGATTGATAATTATTCAAATACAAAAATGAACAATATACAAATATAAACCACACATACACCAATACATAATATCGTTTTACAAGTGATATTCCTGTATTATCACCATCTATTAATACGCACATTTACACCATCTTATCTTTTTGCAAAATCTGATAAAAACATCTTCCACGCGATCCATTTACACGTTACGACATCTAACACAATCTCGCCTCTATATCAGACAAATCGTGAGGTATGTGTTCCGGTACACACAGAAACTTTACGATAACCAAATTTTGTCACGACTTATCCTAAGATTTTGTTACTGTAGCAAAATATTGTTTGGTTATTTGTCAAGATTTGATAGATGTTTCATACTTAGCTACTTAATACAAGAAAGGAATAAAGAAAAAGAGTTGATTTGCTTCAAGTATGAAGTTGAGAAATTATGTGTCCACCTCAGATTGAAAACAATATCTTTAAGAGAGTTAAAAGATTTAAAAGTTTGCAATGATATAGTTATTTGAGATTTCCGTTGGAAACTCATTCATTTTTTTTGTGAGCGAAAGATTTTGAACTAAATAGATTAATAATATTGTCGATGATACTCAAAAGGCTCTTTCAAAAAAAGAAAAGTTTAGTAAAATATATAAAGCTGAAGAGTTTGTTTGTTTGTATGCTTGAACGCGCTAATCTCAGAAACTACTGGTCCGATTTGGTTTATTGTCACACGGGTATATCATCACGCTAAGACCAATAGGAGCGGAGCAGTAATGAAAATTGTGACGCAGACGAAGTTGCGCGGGTCAACTATTAACCTTCTTAATATATTATAAAGTTCACACTGTTAAATCTATGCAAAAATGCTAATTTTGCGAACCATATCTTAATTTAAAAGAGCCTAGTTTAGTACTTAAAACTTACTTATTAAAAAACAAAACACTACCAAGGTGACCCTCTAATATTAATTTACATGAAGATGCGACCTTCATCCTTTTAAAACTAGTGTCCCCTCCCACGATTATTCCCATATTTATAGATACTTGGACCACTCAACAACAAAGTGGAATGAATTATAATTTAGTTTTGGACTTGAAACATTCACTTATGAGTCATATTGCGACTGTTTCAATAATTATTAAGAGACATAACTTAAAATGGCGTTTAGTTATTGCTGGTTTTAATCCGGGTTTTTATGTTGTCCAAAAGATATGAGTCACTATGTTTTTGAAACTAAAAGATTACCAACATCTTGTATATTCTTCATAGAACTAGAAGATTAGAGATGAATATTTAGTTTATAATAGTGATTCCCAAAAATGAGGAGCTCATGGCTAAAGAATAACAGCCGCACAGATCGATCTTCAAGGTTAAGCAACGCTTGTCAAGGTTGGTCTGTGGATAGGTGACCATCTTAAGATACCGAGTTCCCTCCGTGCCTCGGAAAGCACGTTAAGCTGTTGGTCCCGGCAAGCCCGCCACACATTCCCAACCACTGCAACTCCTGAAAGCCAGAATCAACAGTGGCGACCACCAGAAAAACACCGAGCCAATGAAACCCGACGAGTCCCGGAGAAACGTTTCAACTGTCTTGGATCCTGCAACGTTGGTCCCGGCAGTCATTTGTAGAACTTTGGCAGTCGTTACGGATTGTCAGAAGCCACTAAATCTGACTCCAGTCTTGCCAAGAAATACCGTGTTACCCATTTAATGGGTTATGGAGGTCTGGTAGGCAGCCGCTTCACATAAAATACTGGTATTCAGCTGAATCCGGTTTGACTGGAAGCCGACCCCAATATATAAATATTATTTCAATTAATAATAATAACTGGGAATACGTGTTAGTTATATGTGCAGTTTACAATTAAGTTTACTTGAGAAATGAAAACAATTTAAAACCACGGAAGCGGAAAATTCTACATGTTTGTCGGTTGGACTCCAGAAATAGGGTCCAAGTTCCTGAATTTAGCAATGAAGATTTCTCAAAACTTTTTGAGAATAAAGAAACAAGTACAAAATCCTTCTGGAGAAAAATATAACCATAGCCAACAGAAAACTAAACTAAACAGTGAATGAGTGATATTATATCTAGTAGGCAAATAACATATCAATCAAACATTATCCAGGACAACAAGTTAAACTAGAATACAGATGTCTAGATAGTCTATATGATGTAACAGCCAACGAAACTGGTCCGACCATGACGCCCCAGTATACATAGGAATTCAACACCTTCATCTATAGTCTATACTAATATATAAAGCTGAAGAGTTTGTTTGTTTGAAAAAACTATTGGTCCGATTTGAAAAATTATTTCATTGTTAGATAGCCCATTTATCGAGGAAGGCTTCACGCTAAGACCAATAGGAGCGGAGCAGTAATGAAAATTGTGACGCAGACGAAGTTGCGCGGGACAACTAGTGTTTACATAATACAACTTACATCGCTCTTACATGGATAACTACTTGGCTAATGGTTCTAACTGTATCGCTACTGACTTTAAGTAAGTTAACTACGCTTATACTAAACTTATATTCTAATGAGTTTATTTGTTTGTTTCAACACGATAACCTCAGGAACTACTGGTTCGAATTTAAAAACTGGCCAAGTTCGAGTCGGACTCGCACACGAAGGGTTCCGTAACATAAACGTTAGTTTTTATTATTTGTTGTTATAGCGGCAATAGATATACACAATCTGTGATAATTTCAACTGTCTACCTATTATGGTTATTGAGATACAGCCCGCTGACAGACAGACGGACGGACAGACGGACAGCGGAAGCTTAGTATTAGGGTTCCGTTGGTAAGCAACCCTAAAAAGTGGCGCAGACGGAGTTGTGCGAGTCTGCTAGTTTATTTACCTGATAAAATGTTTGACGAGAACTATACAAAGAAACATTATTTTCGCAATGTTTTCGCAATGGACTCTGTCTGAAATATAAGATTTTTATTAATGTCGATTGAAAGAAAGTCCAACATGTATGAGAAACACTATAGAATTTAATTTTTTTCGTCGAAAAAATGTCAGTTTCTAGAGTCCCACAAACAAATGATTGCAGAAATGTTCCTAATGTGATCAAACAGTTTGTCAATTTATTGATATTTAATACTTTTTTTATAATAGGGAAGATGCAAATACAGAATTTATGAGAAAGTTGTCAGTAAAATGATAAAAACGTATAAAATGAAGGCCATTACAAAGTTTTTATTTTAGTTAATATCGATTTTTAACAAAAATAATGAATTAAAGTAACGTGAAACGGACCGTATTTAAAAACAACAGTCAGCGTTTAGTGACGTATCTGCTGTTATGCCAACGAAAAGGCAACCTTATGTCTTTGAGTTGGGACAGTTCTTGACTTGATAGACACGAGTGACGTCATCGTCCGTTTTCGCGCTAACCTTTTATTTGTCGGTTTAAAAACGCAATTTTGGCAATAAGTTAAAGCTTTTTTATTTTTTATTTATTTGGTGGTCTATTCTAGATAGGGTTCTTTAAAATGAAAGCAAAAATGGAAATATTGCATGTTCCCATATTGCATTGTATTTAAGTATGTTTTGTTACGTTTTTTCGCGCCAACCTTGATTTAGACTTAGGGATTTGCACAGCGTCAGCAGTCAATGTTTAGAAATGGCTGACCACAAGATGTCGTCAATGTTTTTTTTGTAATTTTTGCAAGCATTTGATATATGTGTTAATTAAAGTTGAATTGGGCTAATTGAAGTATTTATTGCGTAGATATCTCGGTTTTTATTAGGTAATAAATTAAAAATCTTGCTGATCTGTTTAGCAATTAATTATATTAGAAGGTGATCTAGTAACATTTAATACCATGTAGTAGAAAAAACATAAATTAGTTATTTACGAATTGACATAAGTATGCCCAAATATAATTACAATATAGACTTTTGAGAAGTCATGGGTTAAAAAAAATCGGACAAGTGCGAGTCGGACTCTCACATAACGGGTTCCGTACCAAAACCCTTTAATTTTTAATGTATTTAAATTTTATCATGTTTAGTTAAAGCGGCAATAGAAATACACACTGTGAAAAGATTATAGTTATTGAGACAGCCCACTGACAGACAGACGGACGGACGGACAGACAGACGGATGGACAGACCGACAGGGGAGGATTATTAATAGGAGATTTAGTAATAGAGTTCCGTTGGTTATCTTTAAAATTCAGGTTTACCTATGTGCTGAAAAGCATTTTATTATTTTTTACTAATAGCCTCGCGTTAAACCACAATCTCACCTAGAGGAAAGGGATGACGTGGTCAACAACGGAACTCGCCTGCCTAGAACTTACCTATTCACTCTTGATCTAAAGACCCCCAAGTTATAGCTATCGGAAAACACAGACCCCGGAAAGGATTTTCACTCCTTAGCTGTACTTTTATGACAAGTAAACATTTGTCTCTCCAGAATGGATGGATGGAGAGGGAGAGGGAGGGCTAAGAGAAGATTAATGGATAGTGTGAGGAGCGATGTAAAAGAAAAGGGAGTAATGGTAGACGCCAGATAAATGTGCAATAACGGTCTTTGACCCACATGCACTAATTGACTTTTTTAATACCTGTCAAAAATAGAAATGAAGAATAGGAAAATGAAAAACGGTTCATTATTTATTGTTCCGGTATCTATGATATTTATTGATCCGGTATCTATGAAGATATTGGGGAAAAGTCAATGAACTTTTTTGCAAGTTTATCTGGTGCCTGCCATAGTGATAGTGTAACAGCTGATAGGACATAATGAAAGAACAAAAAAACCGGCCAAAACTGAGTCGGACTCGCACACGAAGGGTTCCGTACAATAAACCTTAATATTTGTTGTCATAGCGGCAATAGAAATACACAATCTGTAAAATTTTCAACTGTGTACCTATTACCGTTCTTGTGATACAACCCGCTGACAGACAGATGAACTGACGGACGCACGGACAGCGGAGGCTTATTAATAGGGTTCCGTTGCGCCAACCCCAAGTAAGATAAAAACAGGAAAATGTTGACACATTTGTCTCCAGACTTCATACCAAAAACTTGTTTCATTTTATTAAAACAATAGGAACCTACAACATAATCACTTCCTAAACTTCCTAGTCACGAACTACTTAATACATAATAGATGTATTAAAACAAGTCGTCCAGTCCACGTTTCTTTTTACCCTTCACAATGTAACATGGCGTGACGTAATAGATGGTAACACGGACGAACAGACAAAACGATTCCTATCTGTGTTACTAAATGGTCTAGGAAGGTTGTGTGCTATCTGGAATCCTAGATTGTCTACAATGATTGGGTTTCGTAATGAATTTATCACACAATATAATTAATTAGCACACAAAATAAGAATGGGAGGGCTATCTAGTTTTCGGCATCGCTGTATCCTCGTCTTACTGAAATGCTGTCGCCACTTTTTACAAGTAAATTGGTTAGGTTATTAGTTAATCGTGGCAGGAATTCGCTGTGGGAGTCTCCGTTTCCTAATAGCTACAACCTGGGATCCTCAAATCAAGAGTGAATATGCTACTTCTGATCAAGCGTGCTCCACCACAACTACGTTATCGCTTTCCATCAGGTGAGATTATGGTCAAACACGAGACTACCAGTAATAAAAAAAGTTTCATTCTTCTCTTATATCTTTCACTGGTGAACTCCTTTTCAACGGTTTTCTCCTGTGACGAACCACTAACCTTGAGTGTTGCATGTTTCATAAATTGCGCATATTAATTGAAAACAAAATAATGTATGTTGTCTAGGAAAACATTAACTGACCCGAAAGCAGACAGTTTATGGATAAAACGACGCAGTTATATTTCTGCCACGTTATGGGATCAACTTCCGGCTTTGGAAAACCTATCAATCTAGCGTGGCTTCCTGTAAACTTAGATCAAATTTATACGCTAGCTATGATTCGGCCATTCAAATTTAATTATTAGATATTATTGCAACTATTAAATGTCATAAAGGGATTTAATCTCGGTCGATCGAAATGAATTAAAGCTTGCTGTTTTAAAGCATCAAAATATATAATCATCAATTAAAATATGAATCAGTCATAATTTCAGCAAACCTCATACATCATTCACAAACAATACGACATAAACTGACCCATTGAACAATTTTTACATTCACTTTCTGCGCATGAGTTTACGTGCCGTTCCGAACGGGTCACGATTTAACCCGAGTGTGCACGATCGAAATGAGATCGATTAATTTCGAGAATATAATCGATTCTATCTCGAGATTAAAATGGTTGGTTCGGGTTTAAGGAGCTCAGTTTAATAATGTTTAATTTGGTAAAGTTTCGTAGTTTTAAGTTTTGATGAAACAGAGTGCCCTCTAAATTAAACCTTAATGGATTGACCTGATTGATAAGTTAATTCGTGGACAACAGCTGATCTATCTTTATGGCTCTAAATTACAGATTTGGAGCTATACTCTTACGCGATCCGATTAAAAACCTAAATAAAAACATTATTACCATAAATGTTTTTTTTTTTATTAATACAAAATTATACTTTGAGGTCGTTGGTTTAACTAGAGCTCAATTAAACACCTATTTAAATCGCAAATAAGTGTTTAGTGACAACAGAAATGGTTTTATCTAACACTGGCAAGTGCTGGCCCTAGCGGGACCCGTCTATTATCAATCAATCTATACTAATATACAAAGCTGAAGAGTTTGTTGACTTGAACGCGCTAATCTCAGGAACTTCTGGCAGTAATGACATTTGTGACGCAGATGAAGTTGCGCGGGTCAACTAGTTTAAAATATATAAAAGTTTTTCGTTACTGACTGATTAAGTAATTGAGTGGCTGAGTGGTTGAGTGACTGAGTGACTGAATGCATGAGTGACTGAGTGACTGATTGAATGAGTGACTGAGTGACTAAGTTGTTGAGTGACTGAGTGACTGAGTGACTGAGTGACTGAGTGACTGAGTGACTGAGTGACTGAGTGACTGAGTGACCACACACAGCCTAAACTACTGGTAGTAGTAAGCTGAAATTTGGCATGTAGGTTCCATGGGGAGTTTAGGGGGCAACAAAATAAGATTTCCCGGAATTCCCACGGGAACGGGAAATAACGTGATATGCGCGTGCAAAGTCGCGGGAAACAGCTAGTATATGTAGATAGGCTTTTAAATGACATCAAATAGTCAACAATGGCAACTGAATTAATTACTTGTACTCTTTGGCATACTAATATTCATCATATTGTAATATAGTATATGCACTTTAATACATTTGCATAATGATGTGATATGTTTGTTAATGATAGATTGAAGACCATGTTGGTATACTTAAATGAGAATTTAATTGAAAAAGGTGAGTGTTCACTCATCTTAAAAAGTGCTCCTTTTGCGAAGTGCACCAATTGAGAAGTGCACCAGTTGCTAAGTTCACCATTTGAGCATGGTGTACAAGTTGAGATGTGCACCCAATGCGTCAAACCCGTGTAGAAATGAGAAACGGTATTGTGCAGATCGATGGCCATAAATACCAAAGTCGATTTTCAATGCCCTGTGGTTCGATGATGTAACATCATCGAACACTATAACAACAAGTACTAGGTACTTGTTGTTATAGTGGCATAAAAATTAAATTAAAAATTAAGGGGGGCTCCCATAGAAGTAACGTGTTTTTTTTACAGCTTATGGTACGGAACCCTTCATGTGAAAGTCCGACTCGCACTTGGCCAGTTTTTTAAAGTACCTAGTTCAAATTACGAATCACACGAAATATAAATGCCCCAAGGGAGCTAAGAACCTAAAAAGCAGACGAGCTAGCCGACTGATTGTGTAAGAACCTTCACCAACCTTACCAATGTTAACATTCTAACAACAAGTTAGCTCTAAGATAAGTACAACTCTTAAGTACTAGCATGTCTGGACTGGCCACTCGAGAGCAGTCGACCAACACTCTCTTCCGGATGCCATGAAGTGAGCCATGTTTAATCAACATAAACTTAAAGGACTAATTTTATGTACGCGCTTTAGGAAAGGCTCTATGGAACAAGTTCTTTGTAAAGTAAATATAATATAAAGATAGACAAATATGTGAAGAACAGTACCGTTTGTTTTGGTCGATTTAGAACAAATCAATTCAGTAAACTACAACCTAGTGTATGTAAGTGATGAGCAAATAGGTTATTTCTAGGCAAGCACACATAGATGGCAGTGTGGTCACTGCCTTCCAACCAGCCATCCATCGTTAACCACATCATTGCTAACCAGCAGTGAGAATGTGGTCAATACATGAGCCTATAAATAATAACTAAAATTCATAACTTAAGCTTTTCTTACTTCGAGTCATGCTAAATTCCAATTATTTTTGTTATAACTTAAAATGCTATTCAGAATTTCGATATTTCCTTTTAGTAAACTGAACTTTCCAGAGATTGGGCAGCAGCGTTATTTGTAAAACTCACCACCATACATTGCGATCGCCTACCCATCTGCCAAGCGTGGCGATTACGGCAACCCCCTCCCCCCTTTGGGGGAGGCCTTTGTCCAATAGTGGACGTCTTTCGGCTAATATGATGATGATGATGAAACGGAACTTTCAGTCAGTCGTAGTATATATTGAAGCCAAGTTAAGCATACAGAAAAGATACCTCTATAAGCAAAAGAACTTATATGACAATTTTTATAGGTAGTATTATACGAGACTGATGGTCTCGTATAATACTACTACTGAGGAGCTCGATAATAACAACCACACGGGTCGATCTTCAAGGTTAAGCAACGCTTGCAAAGGTTGGTCTGTGGATGGGTGACCATCTTATCATAGCGAGTTTCCTCCGTGTCTCGGAAAGCACGTTAAGCCATTGGTCTCGGCTGTCATTTGTAGATCTTTGGCAGTCGTTACGGATAGTCAGAAGCCAGTTAATCTGACTCCAGTCTTGCCAAGAAATATCATGTTACCCATTTAATGGGTTGTGGAGGTCTGGTAGGCAGCCGCTTTACGTAAAATACTGGTATTCAGCTAAATCCGGTTTGACTGGAAGCCGACCCCAATATAGTTGGGAAAAGGCTAGGCAGATGATTATACGAGACTGATGGTATTTGTCATTGTGTAATAAATGCGATTTCGACAAACACTACTTAAATATAAGTTAGTCACCTAGATAAAAATCATAAATTAAAAATATTTATCTTTTTTTTTGCGAAATCTGTTCCTGATTTTAAGATGAGTAGGTAGGTATACTAAGTTATCTAACACAGGTCATCATCGTAACTTATGATCCTTTCACTAGACTTGAGATCGGACATAGTGTTTTGATTATTTAATTTTATCACTTCCTTAAGTTCCGGGTGGTCCTAATGTTGAAGTGTTTGTTATTATGTATTGTAAGTGAAAGGGGTATTACACTACATGGTATTCGGGCTTTAAGGTTCTGATTTAGGGTGGTGTAATAACAGTAAGCGATTTAGAGCCGAATCGCCCGGCTAGTGTAATAAGCGGCTCTTGAATACCGTGTAGTGTAAAGTTTGTAAGGATTAGCCCTTGGGGAGCACAGACCTGGGTTTTGCATGTATTTTTTTCATTTTCTAAAAGCGTGAAAACCAACTCAAAATAAACAAGTGACTGGTGTAATTATTAAAAAAAGATTTTATGAAGTGGTTTATCCTTGACCGCGAGCACTGCAGAATTCGTGATACAGGGGAAATAAAACTTGAACAATAAAAGCGAGACAATCGCAAGTAAATGAACATCCAGTTTTACAAAAGGTTGCAGAGTTCAGCTGGCAGTAGCTACATAATGAGACGTAACTTGGTAGATACTACTTAAGAGGCTGTTGTTTCACAGTAAGGATTTAAATCTTTGATGTTATGTTTCATCGACCGGTCCTGTGCGTCTCGCATCCATCGGCAACCTGCGACCCTCACCAGGTCATCCACCTTGTGGGAGGCCTGCTCGCAGAACAGATGGTCGATGGGGCCGAAAAGTTCTGAAGTGGCGACCGCTTCTCGGAAGACGCAGCGTTGGATATTATGTTTGTAATAATGTAATGATATCGGTATTTGAGTGAAAACCGGAGCTTAAAAATGTACATATTTCTCGATAGTTCCTGTAACAGTGGAAATGAGAAGCTCTGCCATAAAGGCCGACTTTGCAATGTTTAACTTTTATCTTGATACTAGTAGACTCGCGCAACTTCGTCTGCGTCACAATTTTCATTACTGCTCTGATCCTATTGGTCTTAGCGTGGTGATATATAGCCTATAGCCTTCCTCGACAAATGGGCTATCTAACACTGAAAGAATTTTTCAAATCGAACCAGTAGTTCCTGTGATTAGCGCGTTAAAGCAAACAAACAAACAAACAAACTCTTCAGCTTTATATATATAAAGCTGATAAAGCTGAAGAGTTTGTTTGTTTGTTGTGTTTGTTTACTAATATTAGTATATAAGATATAAGATAAAAGCAGCAAAACGTATTCGCGAGTGATTTAAATATTACTTTAAACCTAGACAGCTGACGTTATAACAAAGAAAAATAAATGACTGCATTTATAGGAACCAGGATGGATAAATAAGCAATCTAAATGACCGTTAAATGAGTTGCCCTAATTTAAAAACAAATTATATCATATAATTACAAATTGAACTCAACCACGATCTTCTTGCCGACTCAAGCTGACCTCAGCGAGAGGTCGACCTTTTACCCGTCTCTCGACACCCGACGCGCAACATGTTCCAAGACAGGTTGAACTCAAATTAACATGTCAAACGATGCAACTGTACCTTGATCGAACATGTCGGCGGGTTGGCGGGTTTTTGTGGGAAATATCGGTCAGGGATGACCACGGAGTGATGTGTAATTGATAGTAATTTGTGCTGTAATTGCAAGGTAATTTAAGTGTCAAATTAAATGTGGAGGGCCTACCATGAGGTTAATTTTACGTAAAGATATAAAACTTTACCAACCTTGATAACATGTGACAATTGACAGCGCTCAGGCTTTTAAGGAAAAACATTCTAAAGCTACCGACACAATCTTTAAATTGAAACACATATAGAAAAACACATTTAAAAAAGTGTTTCTTTCGAATATGAAGATAAAGAGCTGGTAGAGCCAAGGTTTTTTAACTTTGTTTTATAATTTGAAGATTGCATTAATTTTGAGATTTTCAACAGTATTTCCCGCACGCGAATCGTTAACATTTTATTTCACTTAAGCTTATTTCTTGAAATACTTACAGCTTCCTACTTATACTTCCTTAGACATACCCGTTTTAAATATTACATGCGTCCTCTAAATTATTATTAATGCGAAGCTGATACACGTCAACTTTCAGAAGCTTAATTTGATTATGACCCCTGACTATCACAGATCTGACGCAACATACCCATTTCATCATATTTAACAACATATCATTGGTCTTAAAAACCAAAAATCTAAACAGTAAATTTATGTAACAAACTCAAAAATTCTCACGGAATAAAAAAACGATTCATTAAAATTATATATTGGTCTAACATTCACAATGTGACCTTTTAAAAACTAGAGATGTAACAGATTCACTTTTCATAGATAAAATTTGCTTGTCAGATTTGAGACTGACAAAAAGTTTTTATGTAATACCGTCCAGTAATACATTCTTATGCAGTTTTTGTATGACACATCACAATTTACGAGTGCCAATAAAGAGTTATCGTCCATAATTGGTGTAAATGTTATAATTATATTGAACTGCGTGTCTATGTAACTTCCATGCTATGTAGAGTTCCGGGTGTTTTTGCTAACACACTTGTTTCGTTATGAGAAACATTCGTTTTGTCGCATGACCTGCAAATATCATTTCGTTTATCATAAATAGCAACTCCACTTCCTTTTCTCTTCTAAAAATTAAATTTATGCTCAATCTTGATGGAAGACCAAACGGGAATATACCGATTTTTAGCTCTCAAAAAGGTTCTCAGTAGAGATGATTCCAGGGTAAAAAATATGACTCTATTTAGTCCGTCAGTTAGATTACTGCAAAATATTGGATACGTATTTTTTGTATAAAACGCATAAAGGTAACGTTCACACGAGTTTGCAACACACAACACAAAGAAACGTGTCCAATATTTTTTTGAAAATCTATCTGACAGTTTTTTTTTTTTCAATACATCCTTATTAATCAAACGCGTGAACTTTTAAGCACCGATAAACCACTTTTCACTTTTCAAAGCTCATCTTTGATGTTTTTTTTTATTTGTCCTTATGATACCTAAAATTAACAAATACACTAAACTAACAACAAACTAAAATATAGCTTCAAAAAATTCATCCTCAACGCTGTCAGCTGGTAATGTGCCCAAGAGACTGGCGGCATTGCCACGTTGAATGGCAAAGCTTAATATCTGCCCAAAGTAAAAGCCAGCTGGGTCACGGGAAGTGTCAAGCTCACCTTAAGTATCATCAGCAAAAAAGCAGCATAATAATATTTATTTTATTACATAAAACATTCGTAACACTTTCAGAGCGCATCAGTCCTTGTAGGTACCGTTCGCAGCAGATGACCGTCTCCTTTCTATTACACCGAGGCTACATAGCTCCGTGTCCGAACAATTACCGCTTTTAAAATGTTCTGCTGCACTTAATGTACTCTAGAACGTTTTTAATTATAATTTTAATGTTATTTTGAGGTTTTTTTGCGTGATCTTTAACGTTTTGATATTGATGGTTATGATTTTAGGTTAGAAGTCATTTGTCTTAATTAATCATTATTTTTACAAGTATAATTAAATTGGCACTAGATGGATTGGTTGGTTGATTGGAGTTTAAAGCAGTACATTGAAGGAGGCAAGTGGGTACAATTGAATGCGTTAAGAATCCGAATAAGGAATACTAAGACCAGAAAATTAGCCACGTACCTAATAGTTAAACCATTGATCGCTACACTTAGAATGATCTTAATTCATCTTAGTTGCGATATTTGCGACTATTTTCTTAATTCGAACCTCTACTACTTTAATCGGACCTCTCTATTCTTCGTGTGCATCAGACTTTGAGGATTTTTTTTAATTTATGACGTCAACGCACTGGCTAGTATATTTCGGAACGAATCAACAGTATGGCGTCGATTCATGACGTCAAGAGCACTGGCCAGTATACTATTTTATATTTCGAAAAACACACTTAATAAACTTTGTTATTAGGTGTCATAAACTAGCTTATCGGGTCGGGACAAATTCATAAATGTTTTCAGCTACAAATAAATTGACAAAAAGAATTACTTTCGCATTTAAAATACGAGATTCTGTCTGCGCAACTAATACATTTTTAAAAACCATTTTATTGTTAGGACGATCAACATCACTACCATGACCTATTTCTTTACCAAAAAAAGACATCAAAAACCAGTCATCTTCAACGGTACTCTTCGTATGTTTGACCTTATTCTTTTTTTAAAAGGTCGGGGACTGATCGCACCTGTTTTGCAGATCGAGAGGTCATTTGAATTTTATGCAGATGCATATTTAATTTATATAGTTTAGTTTATTTAAAAATTTATATTGATTTGCATATTTTTACGATTGAGATTAATTCCGGATATTTTTATTCGATAGCATTTTGTGTTTATGTGTGTTTGATATAGATCTGTGCCTGGCATTTCTGTTTTAATAAAGAGATAAAAAATACCTGTATATCTTTTTTACAATCCTTACTTATTCGAAAGTAACTGTCTCTTCGTTTGTTATGTTTGAAGTGTTGTTAAATTAAACCTGGCACGCGGATAGACCGTGTCCTGGGCTTGGACTTGGGACTGTTTATTTTGGGAGTATGTTATTATCGGATAGCCTTCGGGTGAGCCGCTGGCAAAGCTAGTAATCCTGATATATACAATTCTTCCGTTACAGACTGATTGAGTGGCAGACAGACATCGCACAGCCGAAACTGCTGGTCGTAGAAAGCTATAATTTGGCATGAAGGTTCCTTGGAGACTATAGGCGAGCATTAAGAGAGTATTTCTCGAAATTCTTACGGGAAAAACGGGATATGCGCATACGAACTTGCAGGCAAAAGCTAGTATAATAATAATATTGAACTTGTGCCGATATTGTCCCACAAAACTGGGAAAGGGATGCCTTTATCCCTTTCCATCTTACACTCAATTCGATTGTGAGCTAATATATGATACCTTCTTACTTATAGACGTCAAGGGAAATAAACTGCTGCATTGTTTTCGTATGGTATTGGCGTATGGTGCCGTAAAAGAATAATACCATCCCATGACTTCCCGCGGGTGTCGTAAGAGGCGATTAAGGGACTCACTAGAGAATGGGCAGCAGCGTTCTCTGTAAAAATAAACACCATACACCACGATCTCCAACCCGCCTGCCAAGCGTGGCGATTATAACAAACCTTTCAGCTGATATAATGATGATGATGATTGTATTCCAATTAATTAACTATTGTAAAAATCAAGAAAATAAATGAGGATAACTTGTTGCCAACTTTCACAGAAACGCTTACTAATCCACATTCCAAAAACAAGATACCTGTCAATAAAGCCGCGGGGGTCTCACGAAAAGACTAACTACTGTCAATATAATATTCACATTATTTCAATGATGCAATTTTTGATCGCAAGAAGATTCGACAAACACATGAATTTCCTAATTTTATCAATCGGTCATCTCAGTTGCAGGTATCAGTCTACAATCTGACTTATTGCAAGTCAAAAGAAACTAAAAATAAATATCATACTGCTTCATTTTTATTGCACTGCAGTTGCAATTTATTTTTTTAATGTCATACGTTTTGCAATTACACATAGGTTCAATTAAACGGTTGCACCATTACTGAAGATTTGATCAACTTGAATGTTACAATCATTAGAATTGTAATAATTTTTATTTATTTGTTTATTTAAAACTCAATAGGTACTTACTTAGAGCAATTTGCAAAAAACAAATTATGGTTATTAGTTTAAATGTTTTTTTTGCACAATGCAAAGTAATGCTTGGTAATTTAAAACCTAAATTGTTTTATAGAAACAAATAATAACTTACAATATAACTAGTTGACCCACGCAACTTCCTCTGCGTCACAATTTTCATCACTGCTCCGCTGCTTTTGGTCTTAGCGTAATGATATATAGCTTAAAGCCTTCCTCGATAAATGGGCTATCTAACACTGAAAGCATTTTTCAAATCGGTCTAGCAGTTCTTGAGATTAGCGCGTTTCAGTAAACAAACAAACAAACAAACTCTTCAGCTTTATATATTAGTATAGATTGTACTACTTTTCATCCAGGTGGTATAATATATAAATAGAAACAAATGTGAATCCTGTTGGGCACAGCAAAATTTTAAATAAGTAGGAGAGAGGAAGACCGCTTAAATAAATTAGGTAGGGAGAGTTTCATAAATATATATTGTCTTATTCTTTAAAAATCTTTGAAATGTTTGGCACCCGTTTAGCAATTGATTAGGAAATCAAGATCAAAACACAGTTATAACCATTACTAATGTCACTTGACATTGCAATATGTCACCACTTAAAAAAATCTAGAGCAACATAGTGTGACTACATTAGCTCAGCCTTATTTCGCGGCCAAAGTCAGGTTTATCATGAGCATGAATTAACCTAAACTGGTCCATCGCATAAATTAGTAATCAAATAATTACTTAACTTTTTAAGAAACAAGAAACAAAAAAGCTTAAACAAGACTAACTAGATAGCTTTAGAGGTTGGGAAATCAAATGGCTCCTTCCGTTCTGGGTGGAGCAGAAAGGAGTGTCAGATTGTTACTGAAGCATTACGCACGGTGAATCGTGCGCGCGTCTTTACAGCAAAGGGCGTAAGTCGCGAAAAATCCTCATTCCCGAACGTTCGCGATCAGATATACGCAAAAACAGACGGGCGAGCAAAAAATCCTAGCTAGCTAAAGTTTTCGACTAAGAATAATGCATTTATCCGGAGTAAGAAGACTACGGATCTAAGATAGTGTCGCTATCTTTCAGCGAAACAATTTTCTAAATTAGATCATTATTTCCGGAAAATACCTCCGATAATCAAATTATTGTACGGCTTTATGTATATTTTAAGCTTATTTCGACGAATTGACTTAAATAGCCGGACTGGAGAAATAAAAAATTCATTAAAAAAGAATGAGTTAGTTATCTGCCAAGTTTGAGAATTGGTTTTGGTAAATACACTAAGTCCAAAATTGATGAACTGACTTTAGCCCACAATGAAGTTTTTCGGGCGGACTTAAAAGCGGAAAAGCTAAAACAGTATACAGCCAGTAGCCATTTAAACTCGTTAGAAACTATTTACAAGATACTAGCAATCTGACACCTAGTGCAGTTTACAGATAATCTCACGAGCACGATGCTAGTCATACTAGCACTGATATTTGCTTAAAGTTAACACGTTTGCGATAGACTTTTAGTAAAAGCTTTAGCAATTATCAGCATCAATTATTTGCAGAGTTTATGTGAAGTGATTGATTAAAAACAGTTATTCCAGATAAGAACTGTATCTACGTAGGTATGATCAGAAATCTTGAAAAAAAATTGTGTTTAATTAACTGGGCTGGATAAAATAGACATTTACCTACCCTATATGAGGGAATAATGGTTTTAAAAATAAACATCGTGAACCTTTAGCTGTTAATTGCAGTACGGTGGCATTAAATATCTTTTTATAGGCCGAGAAATACCGACTAGACAGCTACCCACACATGTCCCTCATCAAAATAATATGTAGGTCAAAAAAATAGAGCTTAAAAAGTAGTAAAAAATCAAAAGATTCTTGTTGTAATAATGTCAAGGGCACTGGATGGCACTGAAACTTGTCCATCTAGGAACCTTTAACGCCTTTGAGTAATGATACAGTGCTGTCCAAATAAAGTGCACTACAGTGTAAACCAATTTGCTACACGATTCGCAAAGGCAAGCCGTTTTAACCCTCATTGAAATATACGTAGAGTTTATTTTACAATATACGTCGGGATAAATCTGAAAGACGAGCAAACCGTGATACAGCATTACGTGACATGTCAATATTGACTTTATTACCGAGGAATTAAAGAATATAATCAAGATGCTTTCTTCTTTCGACCTTTATATGAATTTTACTGAATAAGATAAAACTTCCAAATACAGAAAATCAAGATTCTCTTTGGGACGAGGTTAATTTCACTGATGACGTTATCCTCGATTTTGGTGAAAAAATTCGCTTTCTGTATTACATCTTGTTGGGAAGAAATCTGCGATTTTCTTTTGATAAAGGTTAAAGAAGTCAAAATATAAGAAACGAAAGCTTCTATTTTAAGGATGCGATCAAAAATGTACAACCTTTATTTCTGTTATAAAAATTTTCATTAAATTCCTTGAGTGATTCCCAACGTAACCACACCTAACACCTTATCAGCAGGTCTAAAAAGAACACTTAAGCAGAATGAGAAAGCACATCACGCTACCCGTCACTGTCAAATTTTCCCAATCAACCTTGAACCTAATTCGTTAGCGATAAAGATGAAAATAAAATTTAACAGATTGTTGCGTGATTAACATTATGATTCTGCTAAAGTGGCCTTTTTAGCCCCCCACCCTTAGACGTCGCAGTCTCTATAGGTTTTTTTTTTTACTATTAATAGGCACGCGCTTGACCACCGTCTCACCTGATGGTAAGCGATGATGTGGTCTAAGATGGAGCACGCTTGCCTAGAAGTAACCTATTCACTCTTGACTTAAAGACTCCCAGGTTGTAGCTATCGGGAAACACAGACTCCGGCAGGGATTTCCACTCCTTAGCTGTACGCATTATGAATGTGTTCCCAAAACGTTTTGTGCGTGTGAGTGGGATGTCCACCATGTACCAGTGGCGCATCGTAGGTAGAAGTTAGAGACCTATTTTCTACTATTTTAATTCCTAATCAGCTAACTACAAGACTTTCTGCGATGCACCACCAGTTCACCATCGGGTGAGATAGTGGTCAAATGCGAGTCTATCAATCAATTAATCATCAATCCTAATATATAATTTTTTTCCGTTACTGAATGAGTGACTGATAGACAACACACAGCCGAAACTGCGGCTCGTAGAAAGCTAAAATTAGCATGTAGTTTCCCTACACTCCGTAAAGGAGCACTAAGAGGGAATTTCCCAAAATTCCTACGGGAACGGGGAAACACGGAATATGCGCGTAAGAAATCGCTGGCAAAAGATAGTAATATTCATAAAAAAATCATGTACTCAAATGAACAAACACGTAGTATCTTTGGTTTGAGCAAAGATTTCAGGAGCCATCTGATAGGATCTCATCAGGAAAAACCGTACCCAGCTGAGCATGTCGAATACCTAGAAGCTCAGTAAAGGTTAATCCGTTACAATCACTATGAGAACAGGAAGGCCCCATGACAAGTGACTTATTCAAATAATTGACATTTGATACTGTCGCGGCATTCGCGTCAAGCACGACATTTAATTATAACAAACAAGAAAAAATGTGTAAATGTTATTGTAAAGGCACCTATGTCTAGATTTAATGCCTTTTTTAAGGGTGAGAAATCATCAAATGACTCCTCCCGCTCTGGGTGAAGCAGAAGGGAGAGTCAGGCTCTTACTGATTAAAACCCATCCGTGTTCCTCCCTTTGCGTTCCAGGGCCGCGGTGACTCTTTGGAACAAATTGCGCAACAGATTGAATGCCTTCTAACTGATAAAAAAGCACATCACAGCTGTATTTCAGAATGGCAAAGCAAAAGCTCTCCTAGAAATCTCCTCTCACAGTTCGGTTCTATACTAAAGCTCCGTGATATGGGGGTGACTGATGAGAAATTCACTTCCACTTTGCCAGACACAGCAGAAATCGAAACCAGGACCTCATGTTCGCCAGAGTTGCAGTTTTTTTTATAAAGAGTCATCGCGGCCCTTTTTTTTTTTTTTTTTTTTTTTTTAAATCGCGGCCCTGGAACGCAAAGGGCACTAGGCGGATCACGAATGGGTTTTAGTCAGTTAGAGTCTGACAATCCCTTCCGCGCCGCCCAAAATGAAAGGAGTCGTTTGATGATTTCTCATTCTAAAAAAAAGGATATAATGTTCAGCAATAGTGCTGGCGACTACGAGTGACACGAGGCAGTCAAATCAAAAACTATAAATTAACAAACACAACAAATGCAACAACACTCAACAACAACAAGCTAAAAACAAACAACTCAAGAGCAACAAACAACACACAAAACAACAAACTCACAATAACAAAACCACTCATAATAAACTCTTAAACCCTTTTTATTTCTTCATTCAAAAAAGTGCATGAAAAGTATCTGTTTTAATCGAAACACGTCTTTGTCAACTAAGGTAACCTCTGCCTCTAATATGACGTGCCAATAACATCATGATTTTTTCGTGTAAAAGCTCCTCACAAGACGCACAGTACTATCCAGTACTGTGCGTCTTGTGAGGAGCTCGTGGCTAAACAATAACAGCCGCACGGATCGATCTTGAAGGTTAAACAACGCTTGCCAAGGTTGGTCTGTGGATGGGTGACCATCTTAACATACCGAGTTTCCTCCGTGCCTCGGAAAGCACGTTAAGCCGTTGGTCCCGGCTGTCATTTGTAAATCTTTGGCAGTCGTTACGGATTGTCAGAAGCCAGTAAATCTGACTCCAGTCTTGCCAAGAAATACTGAGGACGGTAGGCAGCCGCTTCACGTAAAATACTGGTATTCAGCTGAATCCGGTTTGACTGGAAGCCAACCCCAATATAGTTGGGAAAAGGCTAGGCAGATGATGATGACTGTGCGTCTTGTATAGCTCCTTCTCTATCCTCCACCGAAATCATAATAGTTGTACAACATCATTGTAGGGCCCCCTGATAAAATAAATAAGGTGAAATGACATACCTATCACAGCTGTCCTTAAGGCAGAGATACCTGAGAATAGCTGATTTTAAGATAAGAGTCACGTCTAAACTGCTATTTGATATTATTTGAAAAAAATATATGTTACATTAGACTACTTTTTTAATAATTTGATATATGAAAATTTTGAATTTTATCGTGCAACATAGTGTAATTAATTTGTAAAGATATGTCAACCACGGACATAAAACGACAATTATTTTAACAAAATTTACACTATCGCAAAGAAAATTTAAGTATCCACATTTTAATATACGGTTATTGTTTTTTAAGCCATAGAATAACACGGTAAGTACAAAAAAAACTACTGAATTTTGGGTCACGAGGGTGTTAAACGAGTGCAAGTTTTGTTCCCTCAAGGTCGCTGGCGTATATCGTCGCCTTAACAGTAGTTTTTTCCATATTGAGTGTATACTAACCGATCCTAGAAATCCAAACGACCTTAATAATATAAACACTACTCGCATCTGTCAATACATAATAACAGACATACATACCAATCAAGATTGACATTTAGCAACAATACCTACATTGTAAACTTAACCAACCAATTACGAACAAGAATAGTATTAGTAAAAACTAGTTGGTAGCCGTGACTTCTCCTGTATTTTATTACTAGATTAGATTTATGAAGGCTCTGGCTGGCTCAGGCTAAATTACTGCATACCTATGTCGATTATATTATGTTTTATGTATTAGCTTAGCTTTGTCGGTGTGAAATGCTTAAGAACTGGATGTTTTGTATGGCGATTTGGCGTAGCGTAGCGGCCACGAAATTAAAAGAGCGTAGCTAGATGCTACACGACGTAGCAACTAAGTTTTTTTTTCTTTTAAATAGGTATACATTATTCATTTTCTTATTAACCTACAACAATACGTTATTGAATAAACTCATATTTAATATTAAGGAAAACGCCACGCCAGAACCTAAATTCAAAGACTTATGACATCTACCGATCCGCATTGTACCCGTTCCATGCAAAACAGCTCACTCCTTTGTCCCAGCATTGGAAACATTAAGGCTGGTTATGTATTTCAGACAGAATAAAGTGTACATTGGAGACCCAACAATAAACTGTTATTATCATAACTCATCATCATATCAGCCGAAAGACGACCACTGCTGCACTTAGGCCTCCCACTAAGTGACAACACAACAACCGGTCCTGCGCGTCTCGCATCCATCGGCTTCCCGCGACCTTCACCAGGTCATCGGTCCACCTTGCTGGGGAGGCCTTCCAACGCTGCGTCTTCCGATACGCGGTCGCTACTCCAGAAACTAACTATTTCGTCCGAAAAACGTCCACTGCTAAACCTAGACCTATGTATTTCGACTGCAGCGTACCCCCCACACCTTTCACCAAGGAAACAATAAAGTCGTAATAAAAACAATATATAAACGTAATTACAAAAGAACTGGCAAAAATCAGAACAAGATAACATGACAGTAATGACTAGAAAGGATTTCTTTTGACATTCCACTTCAATAAGGAAAAACATCGTTTTTCGCACTCGTGCATAATTATTACAAGTATACTTGCATCAAATTCTTGTCTTCCGCGTACTTTTTACTTCGAAAATAAACGCAAAGAAAGGGCAAATACTTCGATTCGGCACTGCAATTGTAGTTTTAACTTACGGACTCGAGTAAATTTTCCCTTTTGGTATAGCGGCCAATTTAATTCAAAATTGAGTTCTAGGTACTCAATTTTGAATTAAAATGGCCGCTATATGTCCGTAATAGGAAAGATCACCTTTCGGCTTTTAATTACGTATTAATTAATGTAAAGAACTTTAATTGGTATCGTATGGCGTCTATAAGAGGCCTTCTGTATTTAACATATAGTATTTTCAATTAAAGTATGGATATGGATACACCGAAGAAGGACTGGTCAAAATTCATAAAAAAATACCTTGAAAAGATCATTTTGTTTTAAAACAAATAAAGCCGGCAAAGGAGCGAAGATACATAAGAAAGAATCTGCCATTTTTTTTCTCGATTTATTGCATAATCAAAATAATATTTTTTTTTCCTTTTCAGCTATTTTCTTCGAAACAGGTAGGGCTCATATTTCAGGAAACAGAATTTCAAGCTTAGTATTTTTCAGACAGTAATTAATGACGTATTGAAACAAAAAGTGATACACATTATTTCCTTATAGACAGAAACCCGTATGTTACTATCAATTATAATCTAATCCATTTTTTGCAACGAAATAATATGAGGTTAATAGTTCTGCGGTTTGTAAAAAGTTGTCGACCTTTAATTTTTATATTACTTCTATTTAATAATTAAATCGCTACCGAAATGGCGTAAAGGTTAAACTAATGTCTTAAAAAAAATAAAATTATTTAAATTGCAATTGAGTGTACCTAATAACCTGCCTGTCAGATAAAAATCGAAGAATTTATTAGCCCAATGCATTAAAGTAACATAAAAAAATAAAATATATAGATTATTAGATACATTTAACATCACGATTGCAATCATGTATGTCTGTAGTTATTGCTCCAATGTACGAAAATAAATTTAAAATCAAAATTGAACATAAAAAATAAGCTATATTACATTAAGCCAATAGATATGATTAGTTAATAAAGTTTGCTCAGGCGAATCCGCATCAGAAAAGAGCATCAAGATAACTCCTAAAGTACGATATACGCGAACACTTGCGGACAAAAAAAACTACGTCAATTGCCCCACATGTCATTATATCATTACTGGGAAGTCCAAGAACAAGTGATATTTACACGAGGACGCCAACTCTTCTTTTTGTACTGACTTACCTTCCCCTCTTGAAATAGATTTAAAATAAACAAGATTTTAAAATGACCGATAAACTAGTTACCTACAGTTAATACAGTTTTTCAAAGTTCCGCTCTATCAAGGCTGTGTTAAGATTCTATTAAATAAATCATTGATTAGTGTACTTAGCTTGCCTTTTTTAGAGTGGCCTCAAGTGTAGTTTTAATTTGAAAGTTCGAATTATGAGTTGAAATTGAAATAAAAATAATCGGTGCTGTGTGTTTACTGGTTTTTCTCGGTGATTCTTTTGTAATAATGTTGTCGTTGTTGACAATGCAATTCCGGAACAACTTTATAAAAATAAATGCATTTTTTTTTTTGTTCTTGTAATGGCTTATTTAAGGTGAATGTTACGGGTTGCTCATTGCCATTTTCCCGCGAGATGGCGCTGAAGTCAACATTTTCAGTTTTATTTTGTTTCGAGTGTAATTGGAACAATATTAAGTCGCAGAAATAATGGTGCGACAATCGGATATTCCACTTTATCGAAATTAGTCAAAATACGGCATAAAAACCCTTCTGATTCGCCATACTTCACGAAAATAATATCTAATTATGATTTGAAGTATCAATTCAACATTCACCTTAATAAGCTAGGTTGATTTTATAATAATATATCGTTTTTGATGCTGTTTTGTTTTACGGGCATCCGAATAAGAGAGAGTGAAGTACGGGGACAGTTTGATAGGAGATTTTAGAACTAGTCGAGTATAAATTGCATCTTCTAAACAAGTACAAAAATAATTTGCCATCTGTGTATGTTTATATTAGTTAATTTTTATTAAATTCAAATAACTTCTGATAAAAAGCAGTACAGACTCATTACTCAATACTAAATTTTTAGTAACCAATTTAATGCGGATTGATTACTTATCTTAATTATATTTCCTTATTGGATTTTATGATTTAAAGATAATAAATTACATATTAAAATAAATGCTATTTATTAGGTACTCAAAGTTAAGTCGTTTGGAATTAGAACATAAAACAAACTGATATTAATCTATATTAAATGCATATATTAGAACATTTAAAATATTCTAGTAAAAATAAACAAAAAATACAAAATTAACATTTCCTTTCCGGGTAATCAAAAATATAAGAAGTGAACGCATTGAAATACTATTGACGGAACTGATTAGAACTGCATTTTCCTTAGCAAGATTGATAACGATTCCCTTCATTATGACATCTTTATCATCAATGGAATGTTACATGCGTGATAGCATGCATTATTACAAGTACAAAAACTGTGAGCAGAGTAATAATGCATGTATTAATGCAGAGAGTTGCCACATAACTTGGCAAGCCACTAAGTATTGCCACATCTAATGGCTAACCTGTAAGCTACATTCACATACCGAATATCGTAAAGCACTTTCATAAATCGCTGACAGCGATGAACGTGTAATCCTTGCCGATTTTATCGATTCGGTGTTGATAATGTCAAAACTGTTTATGTATTTTCATTTTGATGCGCACACGAGAGCAGTTTTCTGTTCATTAGTTGTTAAATTATTATTATCTTCAAAAATTCGGTTCGTGTAAACTTAAAAGTAAAAAGTGTCAATGGAGTTTCCCGCACGTTTTTCTCCATAGAGATTCACGCTTTGGAATTTGTAAAACGCTTCATCTCTTTGACTGACCGACCTTGACAATTCAAAACTGCCTGTACATGGTTTCATTGAAATGAATACTTTGGGTTTTAAGTTTTTATTTGCACAGAGTATATGATTTCATGCTTGCAACAGGAAAATCTCTTGTAATTAACTAAACCTTTAAAGTGTAACTGAAATCTTTCCAACGTAGACAAAACACAACCGACGTCACATTGACGTATACGTCAAACAAGCATGTTAATTTAACATGCAGTAATTCATTAAAACCACTGAAATTAAATCTGTGACATTTCTTTAAATACTGTGGTTTATTTGCAAACTTGACCGAGACCAGGGTCTTATTAGGCTGAGTGCATTCCATGAATTTTATAAATTATGTTACAGAATAATTATACTGTCGGCGGTATGCATAATTGTGATGCAACTTTTAAGAATATTGAGTTTAAAATGAAATAAAAAACTAGAACTTTATCACATTCCAGCGCTGTGTTCTTTATTTTTAAATTTCGCAGCCTATGCTGAGATAGGGACCTTTTTGGCCTCGCACAGACTAAATTGTTTATAGACTAAATAATTCTGTTAGTTAAATTAAATTTACATCTGTCTGTTTTGTGCGAGTCCCAAATAAACATATTACCTTTCTTTCTTTACATTAATTTAAAAACGACTTAAATTAATGTGATAATAAAAATATGTAGCTAGAAAAATACTCAACATCCATGATCGAACTTCGGCTTAGTTACATAGGTATTTTAAAAGGCTGTTCTACAACATAGATACAGTAGAACAATATACACAAAACAGTAAAAAGAATAAGCTTCAAGTAAATGTTGACAGGTAGGCTTGCATATCCTAGTAGGTAACACGTCGGTAACCTGTTCTCTTTAGGTAACCTTTAAAACAACCACATCAATTACTTTGTAGAATTATATAAAACTCCAATTATAAATAAAAGGTATTTGTACCAAAAATATAATTTTTACTGAATTGTGAAGATATTGCTTTCTTTAACAACAGTGCTTTTAATTATTATTTTTTTTACTATTGATAGGCACGCGTTTGACCACTATCTCACCTGATGGTAAGCGATGATGTGGTCGAAGATGGGGCACGCTTGCCTAGAAATAACCTATTCACAGGTTGTAGCTATCAGGAAACACAGACTCCGGCAGGGAATTCCACTCCTTAGCTGCAATCATTATGAATGTGATTCATAATCATTATGCTTGGTGGAATTAAATTATGCAATTCCGTCGCACATTCCCCAAACCGACGGGCTAGCAACTCGTCGTCGATGTTCAAGACTTTGGAGCTTCGTCGCGACGAGCCTCTCATTGCCGATGGTCCTCTTGGCTCGTTTCTCAATTGACTCAAGGGCATCAAGCTGGTATCTGGCAGATCCGTCCCAAAGATGAGAGCAGTATTTCATACACGATCGAACTTGCGCTTGATAGAGCTTTAGCAGCTGTTCTGGCGTGAAGTATCGTCTCACCTTTGCTAGAATCCCCAACTTCAACTTCACTTTTAAAATGTCATATTCATCAGACTAAACAATGGAATCATCATCATCAGCATATTTTTTTATTTTTTTTATTTATTAATGGGCTTGCTGTTGACCACAATCACTCCTGATGGAAAGCGATACATAAGGTCTATGATGGAGCGAGCGTGCCCAGAAGAAGCAGCTAAAAGCTGGCCACTGTTAGTAAAAGCCCCAGTACATTCTATTGATCTCAAACCGCTTTCAATCACACACGACACTGAAATTCTATTACTTCCTAAGCGATTTGCATATAAATAGACTATTGTGAAAATTATTTGTTTGTTTGTAAATGAAGCGATTCTACGCATCTTCGCATATCTCTGCTGGAAACGCAGCCTAAAGGTGTCTTTAACGACGGTCCCAATGGTTGCTACACATTACCAAGTACAACTAACCAGTTTGAATTGCCTATAACTAGTTGAAAAAGGTGTTATGCAAATCAATATACCGAAAATTCCATACAACCTTAGTTTTTTCATACAAATAGAATCTAAGGCTATTGCTAAGGCGGTGTCGCGTACGTAATAGCTTCCTCATTCTTTGAAGTTGTAAGTGTTTAGTAGGAATCGTGTTATTGAAAGATAGTTCCAAAGCTAAATATTGAAAGGGAAATTTTGCTTGGATTCATTGGTCGAAGCGTGGCAATTATGGCAACCCCCCCCCCCCATCTTGGGGGAGGTCTATATCCAGCAGTGGACGTCTTTCGGCTTTTATGGTGATAATGACGACATTGGTCGAAGTCTTTGAAGAAATGCAGATGAACCAAAAAAGTATTGAACATTTTATTGTAAAAAGCTATTTTAGATGGGTAACAAATATTTCTAATAGCACAATTAAAACAGCTCATGTTAGCAAGCTGCGTTGATTAAAATTCCATAATAAACTCAAAGCGTTTATTCAATTAAATCGTTTACAAGCACTTTTCAATTTTGAAGGTTTGTCAGTCAAAGGAGTGAAGCTATTTACACGTGCCAAAGCGTAGATCTGTATGGAGAAAAAGGTGAAAACCTGACGTAGCCCAAACTGTTTTGTTTTTTACTTAATGGCGCAAATAAACACTTTTTTTTCATTTCTAGTACAATTTTAAATAAACCTGACTTGTTAGTTAGGAAACACCGAACTAAACATACATTTCTACTCAGTGGCGTAGCTAGTTTCAAGGGGCCCCGTATCAAACATTGTTGGGGGGGCCCTTTTTAGGGGTATTGTTTAAAAAAACAATATAGGCCCTACTAGCTAAAGATTGTCTTGGCAAGCCACGAAGGACACGTCGGGGCCCTTGTAGTCCGTGGGCCCGTATGTTTGATACAGCTAATACTGCGGTAGCTATATCCCTGTTTCTACCATCAAATTCCTAAGACTATTACAAGAACAAATCACGACATATTCTATCTGCAAATTCCACATTCTCCTCACAATGTTCCAGTCTAATTGATCGAACAAGCATGGGTCATGTTGTAAGACCTTATTGAAATGACCACGTATGGCCAGTAATTAGACGGTGGGGACAAAATGGACGGCTCCAAGTGGGTTAAGTGGTGACTTGGTGGTGATGTTGGTTTTGTGGTGACTGACGTGTTGTGCAAATGAGGGTAGCTGTACATTGTCATGCATCAGAAATTAATTGGAATTTGCTAGATTTCTGAGACTCCATATAAATCAGGAATTTGACTTTCTATCATTTTGTGTTTCTTGACAAAACACCTTTATTTGACTGTGATCATCGTAGTCGCATTGTCGCTTTGTACAAAAACGGTCCTCAATATTCTGTTAAATTGTGTAAGTATTTTAGAGTAGATACACCGGAAACATTCCATAAATAAACAAAACTGACTGATAAAATAAATAAGTTCATTCATGAACGAAATTAAATCAGCGCTGCATATTAATTTGAAGTCAATCGACGCCTATTTGGTTCGTTCTACCAAATCCTTGCAAATAAATACGACCTTAGTAAATTTATGTTCCAATAAATTAACGAATGGTTCATTTCCTTGTTATAATTATTACTGCTCGTTCAAGCGATGGTAATTTCGTTTGACATAGAGTTGAAGTGTGCGTTTCGTGTGGTAGATCGTTTGCGTTCGATAGCAAATAGATCGTGGCGATAATTTTGTAATGTGGACTAATTTTGATTTGAGTACGAAGTATAGAGTCTTGAAATTGTATTTAAAGTACGTCACTGTTTTAAGATGGCTAAAACAAAGTAATGTTCTATCAACGATAAAGATTGTCATACATTATTGATTAGCGATGGTACACACTTACGTAAATTGTCAAGGCCTACCGATATGTCACGCAATGAATACTAAGTAATTCGAACTTTTAACAATATTTTCTGATAGAATATCTCATTGTCTAAACTAAAAATGTACTGAAATAATCAGCTCGAAATCCATTTCATTTTCTTCTGATCGTTTTTGTTTTTAAATTTATTAGCGTCTGCATTCCATCGCCAAGCACAAACTAGTTATACATATTTTATTGTACATAAAAACTAAACTATGCAACTTGAGTACCTTACTGAACTTGAGCATAAGATAATGAAGCAGTTTTATCTGTTGACATCCTGAACTGTTTCACTCCTGGACAAAGACTTTCATTTCTCCCTTTGTTGTGCTTCTTTAAATCAATTCACAATTAATACATTCAATGCATACCGCTAATTTTTTGTTCGGTCTGTCACGTCCCCGAGAAGCTATCTAAAGGCTCCAGTCTTGTGATATACGGGCAGAACAGTTACCAATAGTTACCTATATAACTTTTTTTGGGACAAGCCCACCACACATTCTCAATCACTGCAAAGCCTGCATCAACAGTGGCGACCACCAGAAAAACGCCGAGCCCATGATACTCGACGAGTCCCGGAGAAACGATTCAACTGTCTTGGATCCCGCAACGAAATCCAAAATGTACAGATAGTTATTGTATGTACTACGAGTACTATGTGCTCCGGTGGAACCAAAAGGTTCCATTTGCGATACAACGGTGGGGCATTGGTGAGCCAAGAGGTTAACATTGCTCTTCATCTATTTCACTGTCCTTAAGGACAGAACAAATGAAGGGTTAACAATTAACAGGTCAAATGTTACCTATTAACACGTCAATTTCATGTCTTTAAACCTTGAGTACGATTATACACGGTAATCGTATTCAATTAGAACATTTATTTAGAAATAATTAAAGCTATTGTATCTTAAACAGCTCGTAATAGACATACCATATTAATTTTCTTTGAAGTTAGAGCGTGACTGTTTTGTGTACCTGCAAAAAAAGAAAAATTGCTTTAATTAAATTAAAATAACATGGCAGTAAAATTAACAGTGGGGTAATGATACTGGGATCTCTATTACCTCTATCTACTATTAACGTATATTTACCGTACTTTTATTATATGTATAACTTTCGCATCCACGTGCTTTAAATAATGTGTATAAATTCAAGTTTTACAAACAAATGTGTTGCTGCGCATCTTCAACAATGAGTTATTTGCGCCACTTCTTCCCAGCTAGGAAGTGGTGACGGGCGGGCGTTTTTTGGGAGACTGTCTTTCTGTAGAACTTTGACGTTCAAGAAGTGCTGGCACTCAGCCTAATTTGAATAAACGAGTTTTGATCTTGATATAAAATTCAGTTTGGCAGTTTTCACAATGTACTTAATGACATATTGCTGTTAAGAATATTCTAGCTAAACAGCATTTATTAGAACATAATTCTAAAGAAACAAAATTTGTTAAAAACTGGCAATACAGTATAATGCAAACTTTTGATTACAATATGTAAACAAAAGTTGCAATAAACGATGATCTCATATTAATCAGCATAATTATTTCAATCGTCTAACCCACGTAGGCGATGACCTACCTCTCTCTACGCACAAAGCCACAATTATTTAATTATCTACTAGATAAGTAGAGACATTACCCATAAGCTTCGACCCAGATCAATTTACTTAACTTTTTCCCAACTCGCGAGTTCGATTCCCGCGCCGAACAAATATTTGTATGACCTACAGATAATTTTTCTGGGTCTGGCTGTTTGTGTATGTGTGTTTGTATGTTTGTAAACGCACCCACAATACAGGAGAAATTCCTACTATAAGGCAAAGTTTAAAAAAAAAAAAAAATCTGCTGAATACCAGATTTTTACACGGAGCGTCTGTCTATCTAGTAACAAGGTAACAAAAATGGTGTCAGATTTTCTGGCTTTCGGCTATCCGTAACAATTTGTCAAAGATCTTTTAATGGCAATCGGGACACGAATACGTCGGGGACAGTATTTCTCCGATGCATGTGCATCGACCCGTGCGGTGATAGTAATTTAGCAACGAACTCCTCCGCTCAAAGGTAGCAATGAGCTCCTGCGCTACTAAACACAATCTTCTCATGAGCTCCAGCATCGTCGGGTAATAAAACAAGCCGAGACCAAGCCGTTCCACTCGCACAGCACATAAAAATAATATAAACAAATTTGTTTACCTTAAACGCTCTAGTTTTGTAGCTTTTTGTTTCAAGCTTACCAAGTAATTAAATAGACAGTTATTGTCATTTTAAGAACGTTTGTTGTCGATTTCTTGTTGAACTAGCACTTTGCCTACGACTTCGTCCGCACTACAATTTTCTTAAGGATCACTTATTTTTTCCAGTAATTTATATATATACCTTTCTCGAGAACCACTCCATTCATTAATTAAAACAGCATGAAAATCTGTGCAGTAGTTTTTAAGTTTATCGCGAACAGACAGACAGACGACTTTGTTTTATAATATGTAGTGAAGAGAAAGATAAGTGAAGGCCAAGGACAAAATACTTCTTCTTAAATATACGCTGCAGTATAGGTCTTACTTAATGTTTGAATTGTAGAAATAACTCAAACATAATATCATAACAGTGAAGCGACAGTGTCCTTCCTTAGTTAAGACAACATACCATCTGTAGGTAGGTATGGCTAAATACAACGTCTAACAGAATAAACGCAATACTTCTTAAAGGGTCATTGTACTCATCATTATGAACACAACTTTTACTATGGGACCGACCCCGAAATTGCGAGAAAAAATTCGACTGCTCCATATATTTCCGTGCGCATAACTCGACAAAATGTTTCTTTTTTCGCGATTTGGGTTGGTCCCAGAGTAAAAGTTGTTTATTATGAAGAGTACAATGACCTCTTAAGAGATATTGCGTTTTCTGTTACACGTTGCATATGAGCAGTCTCAATTTTACGTCCCTATTGTTGATTCTCTCCTCATAAAACCCTCATAAAAATGGCTTATTTTTGTATTGTTTTGAGATATATTGTGTAATCGTTAATGACATTGATGAGAACAACTAAAATGAAATGACAACTTAATTTTTAGGTTAGATGGGTAATAAAACTAAAAACACATCGGAAAAACAACAAAATAAAATCAAGTCATAACATAATATCTATATCAGGGCCTGTGCCTCGTCACGAACGACAAGGCAAGCAGCTGCCTGTCTCTTATCTAACGATAACATTCGCACATTTATGTACTGGTCTATAATGTGCTTATGTACGCGCTTTACTTAGCGGGGACATTTGACGTAATTATAGCTTGTTTACTTTATGACGCACTTTTAGCAGACAGATTTGGAGCAAAGTTATTTGGTTTTGACCACCCAACCGATTGGTTATTTGAAAAATTGATAATAGCGAGAACCTTCTCGGTAATAACAATTTTTCAATTAATTAGCAATTTGCTTGATTAAAACTCTCTACAGAAGTTAGAGAGTTCAGTCACTTTTCAGTACTTTGGAGGACAATTTCTCCCAACAGGTTGAGATTGGGTAGCAACTACCGCAAAGGCGGGCCGGCACCAGTCGGGGATCACGGAAAGCCAATTAAGTTCTCGCGATCCCCGGCGTTAGTGAGAGATGGAGCACCGGGGTGGTTTTAGTCAGTAAGAGTCTGACAGACCCCTCCACCCGCCCCAGGGCGGAGGACATCCATGAGGATTTCTCACCGTTAAAAAAAAAATGGGTAGCATCTACTCCCTATTTATCCTAATATACGAGTATAAAACTCTTGCGTTACTGACTGACTGAGTGACTGAGGGACTGAGTGACTGACAGCCAACGCACAGCCGAAACTACTGGTCGTAGAAAGTTGAAATTTGACAAATAGGTTCCTTGGGGGTTGTAGGGGAGAACTAAGAGAGGATTTCCCGAAATTCCTATGGGAACGGGAAATCCCGGGAAAAGCTAGTCACATATAAAAATAAATCAAGTCTGAGCCGTACACTTGAGTACCGTTCCTTGTAAGTAACGAATTTAAAAAAACTTACTCTCGAAAAGCTTCTATGTAGGTACGTAAACTTAATCTTAAAATACGTGTCGGAATATTTTTTTAATATAAGCAACTAACTAAACGGAACTAAAACTAATCGGATCGTACAAACGGTAAGAATTGAACGAGAAACCATGAAGGAAATCCGTAGTTTGGTTACTCAATAGTAACTGCGTTAAATTAACCATTTCATAGTTTTAATTAAGCGTTATTAAAACCTGTATAGTAACTTGGTACTGCTGGTCTTATAGGCCTAGCACAGGGTTTCCCAACTTGGGATCCGCAAATAAAGTAAAAATTATAATAAATAAAACATTGGCGAAATCGAGCGTTTGACAGAACATGGCAGAAACGTGCTAACACAGTACCTTATTTATTTATTTATTTAATCTCTAAGAATACAATCATTCTGGTTACAAATAACACTGGACCCCACACTAGGATACCCTGTGTCGTGAGGTCCTACTATGTATACCTACTGAGTTATTTTACAGTCCAGTCTCCACGTACCTACGTGGAGACTGGACTGTAAAATAGAAAGATCGTTTGCTTGCCGGTGAGTGGCGTTTTAATAGTAAAACTGATACATGTGAGTTTTTCAAATAATAATGTGAGAGCCATTATTTATTATTTTATTTATAAGGGTCCGCGGATCATAGTAAGGTGGCAATAGGGGTCCACACTAGAGAAAGATTGGGAAACCCTAGCCTAGAAAATTGAGGCAGCAACTTACAACAAGTTATCACGGAAAGTAATAGAGACACCTAAGCCTTAGCTAATGTCTTAAAAAAATTATTGATTTCATAATTTTCCTGCCCTTGACCCCTTTTTAATCAAATGATGACATTAGCAGTTATTTGCTATAGTTGTGAGAAAGTCACGGAGCTTTACAGGACGAAAATCACTATCTTTTCTCTTCATACGTAATACGATCTTAACCCAGTTCCTAACGAATGTTTTAATTCGATTGAACATTCCGAAATGTTTTGATGGACCACTTGACATTTTACTTAACTTAAAATATTACGTTGCCTAGACCAGAGCCTCCTCCATCGATCAAGAAGTATTCAAATTCTGACATGAGACACAGACCCAATTATCTTTGTAAGTACTAATAAAAATACTGGTCCTATTATGTGGGTGGAGTTCTTAGAGTTAGACCAAGTCATTGTAATAAATTAATAATATACTACCAGTACTCAGGTAATATAATCCGATCAGCCTTCGACTATAAGCAGAACTTTAAATGTTATCTTAATTTAGCTTTAACTTGTTTTTGCTGCACTTGGGATAAGTAATAAAGTGGTACAAATGTTGACGTGTTAATCATCTATACCGATTTTGTCTATACATCGGATTCTATTGCAACCATTTATGAGTTGATCAATTAAGCCATAAAATTATTTGAAAAAAAAACGAAATTATTAAAGTGGTTTAAAGTAGCAAAGTTCAGTTTTATTAAACATTTAAAAAAAATTGTTTCCAAATAAACTGTAAAGTGAACGACACTAAGGCGTGATCTCCACGAGCGAGTGTATCGCCGCGAGTTGAGTTGAGTAGAGTTGTTAGGCTGCTTTTCCGGCTTTTTTTTTTTTGCTACGAGAATGTAAAAGCTAAGCTACGAAACTATGTAACCGTTTCCGGACCGCACCGGATTCCCGAGGCCCTCCCAAGTCACCGGTCTACCTTGTGGGACACTTCCATTGCATTCCTCTCTTCTTCAAAGTCGTCGTTCAAGAACTTTTTGGTCCCATTGCATAACCGATCTACCGACAATTTGCTCTACCCTCCGCTGTGTAGATATATGAAACATCCACCACAGTTCACTATAACATCATTTATTTACCAAATACCCACTACTAAACAAGTGAACATCCTTAACTTTCATTTTCTGATCCATAAGACACCGCAGCACTAACCTCAAGAAACAGTCAATAATGAACGAAATTCTTCAATGACGCAATCTCTATCAGGCGGCCGATCAACATCAAGTATTTCAGCGTTGTCACGCGTGGCTTGCGCGGGCGCAGCGATTTACACAGTTGAGAAAGTGCAGTGCGTTTAATATAATTTGTTTTGATTTATAGTACTGTAATTAACAGATTAGAATAGGTAAATAATTATAATATGGGAGAAAAGAGTAATGTATATAAATGTGGATGGATGTAGAGGGAGAGGAAGGCCAAATAAAAGATGGATGGATTGTGTGAGGATATGAAAGAAAAGAGGCTTAGTGATAGTTTAAAGGCAGATAGGGCAGAGTGGAAGAACAAAACGTGTTGCGCCGACACCAACGTTCACAAGGGCAGGAAGATGATGATGGGAGAAATAAAAATGCAGAATAATACAATTGACTATGTTTATAAGCTACCATAAATGGTGAGACGAACGGGGATAAATTAACAACAATGGTTGACACTTTAGCCTGGACCGTTTTATAGTCAGGCAGTACCTACTTGCTTACTTCCTTTAAACTAGTATTTCAAATACTGAGACTAAGACGACTGTTAAATGGACGTATGGTTGATCTTTTTCCCATAAACTCCACAGCAGAAGAACATTCTCTTCAACAATTTTGTTCACTAAAGAATCTAAGTTTTATCTAAACCTAAAAAATTAGAGTCATCTAAAGAAAGAATATTCGTTGTAATTTGTTTGTAGGTGCAGAAAATTGTATTTACCTAATCAAAGTCAGATGTTTCAGGTCATTGATTGAATGATAACAAAATTATCTGACGCGAATGGCACAGCAGGGGAGCGACCGACGCGGCGACGTTAATACAACACAACGACAAGTTCAAAACTGCGAAATCATTGTTACATTGCTGAACTTTGATAGATAAAACTGAATTATTCTTAAAGACATTGCACTTAAAAGATGGCAACATTGTAAAACAAAGCAATATTTTTGTAAACAATGGCTATGAACGGTACAGTTAGGAACTAAGTTAAAGATGTTAAATTAGTTAAGCCTTGAAGTTCGCAATATTTTTAATATCAATACGTTTTGAAATGTCAGCTATTTCTGCACCAAAGCTGCAACTATAATTGACAGCTCCTATAAATACATTCGTACTATTCGTAGACAGAGAATAGATATAGACATGCTCTTAGAATAATAATAATTGTTAAAGTAAGACGACGCATATGCAAAATGTCTATGTGTGAGCAAGACGCAGCATAGATTTTCTATCTCTATTTGCGTATCGGTTTTTGTTGTCTGCCATCAGTAGTCATTGGTGGCAAACAAATTGTGCTGTCAGCGTATTTTCGTTGATAGAAGCTTATTTTGTGTGATTTACTGCTTAAGTGATATTCCAGAAGGTATTATTAAGTGTGTAGTGATGGTGAATTGCAGTATTTACGGCTGTAAAAGCCGTAGTGAACGAAATCAACCAAACATAACCTTTCATCGGTAAGTAGCATTTTTTATCTATTACAGCAAGTAAATCAAAGATTATTGTACTCAAGACTATTTTCTGTCAATAACAAGCAAAGTTTATTGATAATTAACGTCTAAAAAGACGATAAATCCTAACTTGTTTTTCATATTAGCCGGCCAAAGTGTGAGGCAATTTATGTTAGGTTGTTATCTATGTCACTTCATGTCATTTGTAAATTGTCGGATAATAATGTGACGGGGATACCAGCACTTGATTATTTTTACCCCTAAACGTATTTTTCTTTTTAGGTTTCCGATGCCCGTTTTCACCAACATCCCCTAAGTTTACGGGATCCCCTAAACATGTTTAGGGGGCCGTTAGAGGATGGTTTCTGTTTCACCAACGTTTAGGGGTCAACTAAACGTTAAAAGGTCTGCTAAATTTAGGTGGTCGAAATTTTGCCCCATAAACCGGCACCTACGTATGTGATCGTTTAAACAACGAAGATGGATAGTGATTTATATGATTTTTTTGAATATATTGAAACTGTTTCTACTATATTCGACGCAAATAATAGCCGTAGACCAAAATATATCGAAAACGACCAAATTACTTTGAATTTTTTGATGAAACTGACTTTTCGGAGATATAGGTTACGTAAATCTTCAGTTTTGTATTTATTGGAAAAGATTGAACACGCTTTAGAATTTCCTGATAATAGGTGAGTACATATTAACTAATCACATTTCTATTATACTACGTAATGTAGCCCATAAAATAAAATAACAAAAAACTATGCGCATGGTATTTTTTTTAGTTGACGATACGACAATGTTTCCTTGTGTTTATTTGATTTGCATGATAAATTTTATTTTATTCCAGGAATAATTCTATATCTCCAATAAATCAGTTATTAATAGCATTGAGATTTCATGCTACTGGTAATCATTTGTTGGCTGTGGGAGACATGGGTGGGATCAGTGTGGCTACTTGCAGTCGAATAATAAAAAGAGTGTCTGCAGCAACGCTTCCATTTTTCTGCCATTTTATTATACCGTAACTAAATACGTAACGTTAACGAAACAAAATAAGATGCAAGCAAGCGATCACAACAAACTATCCACGAAAACAAACGAAAGTAAAGTGTCAAATTAAAATATGACCACAGATTAAACGTGAGTTTCGTAATGTATCCACAGAGTAAATATGTAATAAAATGTGAAATTAATTAAAAATAAGAAGGAATTAATATTGATTATTGCTATTAAAACATAATTTATTATAAACTGTATCTATTTGTGTATATACTTTAGAGAATTTGTTAAAAAACTATATTATTTCAAAGTATCGATAAGTTTAAAGACGAATCATTCACTATTATCGAAAACAAAACGTCACATAGTTATGTGTCCTCTAGTTAGGTGATAAAAACGATGGTGAAACGAAATTTAATTCAGGGGCTAGTTTAGGGGTACTGTTAAGTAAAGGGCCCCATACTTAGGTGGTAGTATAGGGGATGTTGGTGAAAACGGGCACGAATGATCCATTTTTTTTAAATAAATGGATTGACTGTACGGGCCGAGTTAACTGGCATCCAAGTCGTCACTCCCGTATTTGCTCACGACATTTCGAAGACAGTTGCTTTCGACAGAACTTAAATCGTACCTACTTAAATCCACGTGCGATACCCACACTTTTCATCCAGGTAAAGTAAATATATTACTTAATTTGTTATTAGGTAACTAAACATCAAAAAATTTAAATATACTAACTCATCTTCTTGATTACATTAGCAGTTAAGGCATTCAGTTCGCGCGCGAACACAATCAAATAGTAATAAATACATACGTTACCCCTTAAAAAGTTAAAAAAAAAAACGTGTTATTAATTGATATGAATTACATTACTCGTAGTAGACGTACAACCAAAATAATAAGAACGAGATTACCCACACAATGGGGGTAAAAGTCTAAGTATGGCAATATTAAATGCACGAAGTTGTAATGATGTACTTATGTCGAACTATCGCTATCCCTTACCGTTATACGCTGAGGACTTGTCTATATCTATTCTCTGTCTACGGTACTATTCATGTTTTCAACGACAGAAGAAGTCCGATTTGACAGCGGAGTAGAGAGGGATAGAAGATTGCTTTACCACTAAGTGCGAAAGAGATTTATTTTTGTCTCTTTCATACTTACTAGTAAAGCAATGTTGTATCCTGCTGTAAAATCATATTTAGATTTTGGTGACTATAAGTCTGGTTTTAACAGCTGTCCAGGAGACCCGCACGGGCCATCCGTATACGGAAGAAAACAAACAAACAACGTTCTAGAGCGGAGCCCACACAAGCGGCTCGTACGGGTCTTCCAGACAGCTGTGAAACCAGCCTAAGCTTTTGAACGAGTAATTGGTACCACTGTCAGTAGTGTCGTTAATGTCATCGTATTAGACGAAGATAGCCGAGCTCATCCGACCAAAACGCCGATGAGACGTGCGAACAAAAAATCCTATCATTCCACGATTCGTGATTAGAGTATAATTAGAAAATTTGTAGCCAGTGTTTTTACATTGCGTGCCTTGATCAATTAATGAATCAATTGAGAATTTCAAGAAAATACAAGTCAATGCTTGTGTGGTAAGGTGTCAATGTACCTATTCTGACGTGTAGATTATGATAATGAATTAAGAATGAAGCTGCATTAGCAGATATAGCAGATGTGTTTTAAAGAACCATAGTTGCTGTAAAAGCTATTCCAAAAAGATATCTTGTTTATTAATTTCCAAAATGTTGAACTTGGAAGTTTGTATGAAATTTCATGCGTCGTTTAAAGAAAAAAAAAACGACAAAAGTGACGAAGCTGATAAAAGGTCTGTAAAATACAAGAAATTATGGATTACGTAGTTCAATACAAAATATCAAGAAGGAGGTTATATTACAATTGATAAATGTAGAACATTATTGCATATGCGTCTGTAAGAGAAGTTTTCTTACATAAGAACAAGTTACTCTTCTTGCAGTCTTGTATTACATAAAGAAATGTATTTCACCAGTTCAGTAGTTCATCTTACATACAAATTGATTATGATTATAATTATACATTACTATTAAAAGTTATTGGTTATCTGTAATTAATTCCAATTGTCTATTTCAATTCACATGTAACGTTTCTAAATATCTTCTTCTTATTCGTAATATTAATTAACTGCAAGCAAAATTGTTATTGAAAACTAATTTACAGATGCTTTTTTATGTCTTTATTAGGTACTAGCACTTCGCCCGCGACTTCGTTCACGCGGGTAATATTGCAATTGTCGTGGGTATCTCTATATTTTTCGAAACGTATAACATAGGTTACTTTCTGATATTTTAGCCTTCTATTGGTGAAAAAATGGTTAAAATCGGTCCAGTATTTTCGGAGTCTATTTTTTCATTGAGGAATGAGCGTGCTCTTGACTACAATCACGCCTGATGGAAAGCGATGGATGAGGTCTATGATGGAGCGAGCGTGCCCAGAAGATGCCTGTTCACTCTTGCTTTGAAGGCGATTAGACGGGATATCGACCAAGTACGGATATTGTATTCGGTACAGAGAATAAGTCCAAGAATCTTCATCATCACCTGCCAAGCCTTTTCCCAACTATATCGGACTCTTGGTTCTAGTCTGACCGGATGTAGCTGAAAAGCAGTATTTTACTTGGAGCGACTGCCTGGCTCTATCTATATATACGCCGTATAGTGTCGGCCGGTACCGTATGGTGCCGTAAAAGAATAATACCATCCCATCACTTCCTGTGAAGGGACTCGCCAGAGAATGGGCAGCAGAGTTCTCTGTAAAACGCAACACCATACACTGTGATCGCCAACCCGCCTGCCAAGCGTGGTGATTATGGCAAACCCTCAAAAATTTGGGGGAGGCCTATGTCCAGCAGCGGACGTCTTTCGGCTGATATGATGATGATTGCCAATCTGACCCGAAACCGTTCTGCCGAATCTGTCCTGGGGGGCTACTCTCTTAGCCCGTAGTCCGTAGTTTCGGGTTCAGTTGCGGGCGTATTCTACTCCGTATCGCCTAAGCACTAAGAATTAATGACAACACGATTTAACAGTTACTTTAAAATCGTGTTGTCATTCATTCTTAGTTCGGATTCGGGACTAATAATAAGTCCGTAGGTGATACGGAGTAGAATACGCCCGCAACTAAGCTCGAAACTACGGACTTCAGGCTTAGAGAGTAACCCCCCTGGAACTAGACTAAAAGACTGGAAAAAGAACCAAATAAAGTCATAAAATATAACAATTATACTTTTATTTTATGAGTAAATTCAGTAAGAATTACATACATGTACACATTTTATTTTTCAAGAGACCATCTCATAATTAAAACATTAACACGAATAGCATCTGGAACATTTAAAAAAAGAATCATCGTTTTGCAATCAATGTAAGACAAGAACGGTAAATGATGTCGAGGCAGTTAGCAGTTATAACACGAATGTTAAAATGGAGTAACAGATGTAATATGATTTAATGGCGTGCAGCGTAACAGTTTTACAAATCGTGCCTGCGAATAAAAAATAAAAAAAACTTTAGACACATTCCTATACATGTGCCAGTAGGTACATGACTTTTTTAGGAGTCCGTACCCAAAGGTTAACCAACGGAACCCTATTACTAGACCTCCGCTGTCAGTCCGTCCGTGTATCTGTCAGCGGGCCGTATCCAAAGAATTGTAATAGGCTGGCAGTTGAAATTTTCACTGAGTGTGCATTTTTATTGCCGCCATAACAAAAATAATAAAATGAAACTAAATTAGTAATTTAAGGGGGCTCCCATACAAGAAAAGTATTTTTTGTTCAGTTTATGGTAAACCCTTCATGTGAGAGTCCGACTCGCACTGTCCGGTTTTTTTTTTGGCATTTCGCCAGCGATCATGTCAATCCCATACATTTTTTCTCTGTCAGAGTGTTGTTCTCGACGAAGCAGACACTTTTTCGGCTTTTATGGCTATAAAATTGATAACTCATCAAGGTCACAATTTCATTAAAGGCTAAGTTTTTTGGTTATTTTCGTAACATTGTGGTCGATTCGTGGTCGGTGGTCAAACGTCACTTGCTTACCTTTAATGGCCGTTCCAACAGAGTCGTGGTATAACTAAGCACCTACCTACAACAGCAAATCGCTTATAGTTCATTTTTAATCCCAGAGACTAATTTGACATTTCAATTGCTCGCTCTTTCTTTTTCAATTTGGAGTTTGACATTTGCAACTGTCAAATTAGTCTCTGGGATTAAAAAAACGAACTATAGATGATCACTTATTTCTTTAACACTTTTCTGGTAAACTTTTGACACTTTCAGTGCTAAAATTAAATTCTCCATCTGAAAGAGTGACTTCGAGAGAATGCTTCAAACCAAGCAACACTGCTTTGCTGTACTGCTGTCATAAGAAAAAAGGACTTAGATACACAAATCGAAGTAACTGATTACCGACCTTAGATTGTTTTCTTAATGTCGGAAATCAGTTACATCGTTTTGTGTCGATACATCCTCTTTTTAAGCAATGTAGGTAGTAAAAATAGAATAGCTAGCAAATAATTATATGTTCAAAATTTTCTGCCAGACCTATAAGGTCGACAATGACTGATATGGTTGATATCTACCCAAACACAGCCGGAGTCGATGGTCTATTTGCCAACCATACCTAATCCCACCAGAAACAGTCTATTGTTAACAATATGTTCAAGGCAATTCATCAAAATCTCATTTTCGAAAAACACTTGCTTCAAAAGAATTGCGACACGATCGCTAAGAGAATATTTAAGACGTCAACAATTATGTACTAACAATACTGCCGAATGTTCGCCACATAATGATTCAATGTTTCCCAACGTGCTATTATATTGTTATCTTATAAATCTCATACATTTCTGAAACGTTACCTTTCACTGAGATTAGCTGGTGAAGGATAATCTCCGAGTTAAAGATCAATCAGGAATTATTAGTTTAGATAATGGTAACGTTGGTAAATCTTGACCAAAGACCAATTTGTTAAGAAATTAGTTATTGAGGATTTAGTTAAACTGTTACAAAAGTGAGGTTTCATGACAGGTAGTTGTATGTAAACTGTCGAGCTATGTGTAGTATTCAAAATTGAAATCTGTGTGCCAATTTTAAGGTTGCAATTAGAGTAAGTGATTCCGAAATTTAATAAATTATTTGATATTTAGTTTTTGATACGAAACTATCAAATTCTTACAAAGTATTGGAATGATAACATCTCCATTCTTGACACAAGTAACAGAAATAACTTCATTTACGCAATCAGTAGGGCCATTGTTTTACAAATGCCAAAATTAAGATAAAAAGTTTTTAATTATCTTCTTAGTAATTAATGAAAGTGTTCGGAGTGTAAAAGGAATTCCCACGTTAAAGAGGTACTTTCTCTGAAATATTCACATTCAATGTTAGGATGTTAGTATTCTTTGGTATTTTGGTCTTTTTTTTACTCACACATTATTCTTGCAAATACAAGAATATTTTTTTATTTTCATCTGCGGCTGAAACCAATATTGGTTCCTAAAAAACTGCCGTTTTTATAACCGACTTGAAAAAGTCAGTAGGTTTTATTCTCGATGCAAAAGTTCCTATCTACAATTCCACAAAAAAAAAACAACGGGTTGCTCTCAGGGAGTGCCGGCAGAAGGGAAAACTTGAATACGTGCTTCTCTCCCTCCGTCTTACGAATTTTCGATCAGGTCTCGCGTCCTAACGCGAGTTTATCATTTTTTACCCATCACAAAAAAGTGCACAAAGAAGTTTTCACTTGAATAAATTAAATTATCGATGCTAAGATAGGCCTACGTTCTTTCAGTTAAGGTCTGTAATAATGTTTTGGAAAAATAAACTAAAACGAAAAGCATACAACCGGATGAACATTATTGCTACAACCTTGATTCACACTCTTTTTTGACCTACTTTGAATGAAAAAAAGCAATTCACACCCATCACACAAATCATGCATGCAAAATTACTGACACAACGTTGAGTAACCGACTCATTTTCAATATATTAGCCTGTACGACTAGCCATCCTGATCGCAATCACTAAAATTAAATGAAAAAAAAACCATTACATAAATAATAATGATTAAAACTAATGCAAGTGCATTATAACTAATTGCTTCCTTGAGCAAAGGTTAAGTAAGTGGAAATTGACATATGGATATAAAAACATGTTTAGAGAGGTTTGGTTATGTAGGTCAGATGTTGAAGAGAAGGTTTGCCTCATTTAATTTTTAGTAGATTAATTATTTAAAAGAAAAGTAATTATAGACAGATTTACACAAGTTACATTCACGACAAGTTACATTACAAGTTACATTCTACACACGCTAACCATGTTAATTCTAAAAATGTGAACTATTTACAATAAAATTATTAAAATTTCGTTCTCAGAATGTCACTCTGTTTATACCCTGTCAGTACACCAATAAGACGAAATCGTCATACATATTCTTAAAAATATCTCTACCAAAAGTAAAAAACAAAATCGAGTCATTCAGAATGTCATTGCCACTCAACGTGACAACGCCGCCAGCCTTCTGGGCTCACTTCTGACGAAATTTTTCACGCCATATTTTAGTTAGGAGTCTTCTTCTTCTTCCTTTCTTGTATGTATTTAGATTATTAAGCCGTTGGTCCCGGCTATCATTTGAAGATCTTTAGTACTCGTTACGGATAGTCAGAAGCCAATAAATCTGACTCCAGGCTTGCCATGAAGTATCGTGTTACCCAGTTAATGGGTTGTGGAGGTCTGGTAGGCAGCCGCTCCACGTAAAATACTTGTATTCAGCTAAATCAGGTTTGACTGGAAGCCGACCCCAACATAGTCGAGAAAAGGCTAGGCAGATGATGAAATAGTTAGATTATTAATTAAAATATAAAATTTTAGAATTTCGTTCAAAGATGACCGTCATCTTACTTTTCCACAGATACACAGTTAAATAATCAGTTCTCGCTTGAACTTCTGACCGCAGCTTCTGAAACCGATTACTGTTGCGTAACCGATGATGCTCGCAGCCTCGTACCTGTCATCATGATTGGCTATAGACCATCACCAAATTACTATGTTAAAAGTTTTGCCAGATTGTAATTGACTAGTCTCAGTAGTGACAACGGTAGCATTTTTTGCTGAATATAGTTGGCAATGCTAACTTTGCTTGCTCTACTAAATCATCAAAGAACCCATTTTTCCCTACTAACATCAATCATCGTCTGTCGGTTTGTGAAATCTGTACGGCTTACGGGCTGAACGGCTTTAGATGAAACTTGGCACACGATTAAACCATGTCCTAGAATAGGTCATAGGATAATTTGTCATCCCAGAGACTGTTCTCTTAGGGTGCCTGTCCATTGCAAGCGAGGCGGAGAAACGGAGAAACGCTAACCAATCATGTCAGTTAAAATGTCAGTGACTCACGAGGTTCGGACATTTTATGCAATTACATTGGTTAAAATTTCGCAATAGACAGGCACCCTTACAATGATTTTCGGTCTTCTGCAGACAAAGTCGCTTGGAGAATCAAGTCTGTTATAAGCAGGATCTAAAAGGAAAACAATGATCATAATTTCGCAACTACTCAATATCTCCAACAGTATAAAAGTCACGAAGGCTAAAGAGGACTTTCGATAACTTTCGAAAGTAGTTCCAGTAAGTCACAATTGAGGCATGAACCTATCAGATAAGATACAAGAACGTGTCAAGTCTAATGCCTCTAGAGGATATCTTAAGTATTAAGTAACCATCTATTGTTGACCCGGCAGAACCGCAGGGAGCCTAATTATGATTGATTCTATTAAAGTGTTAAATATCAACACTAATTCTTTATTAGAAGATGTAGTTATATAAATGAACAGAGAAACCTCAGGAATGTCTGAAGCTATTAGTGATACAAGGTTGGATGTAGGTTTTATTGCAGTATATGAAGTGCAATCTAAAAATCTGTTAATAAAATTGAGTTAAGGTTTTTTAAATGTAGTAATAATAAATGACCCAGGTGAGTGATACTCGTAAGTAGGTCTTCGTTTAAAGGATACGTACTTTAAATAAGTATTAAAGTAACGTAAACGTAGTAAGTACGTAGTTTAGTAAGTGTGTTTGTATTAATTTAGAGACAGGTCAACAAAAAATCTGGCAATTCATTATACCTTCAAATGTCCTCGATGTCAATCTTAATAGAGTTATACAATTAGTACTCTGAATAAGGCATAAAACTAACGGTAGCATTAAATAATTATATGCCTAACGATTTGCAATAGTAAGTGAGTAGGTACTAGACTGCTGAATCTGACAACCTCTAATTAGTTCACAATATTATAATAAAAAATAAAAAGTGAACGTACTTGTATTGCATAAACTTTTGACCATAGTAACATGCTAAATCATGGTGAAAGGATCACAAAAAGTATCAAAGAAGTTTTTCAAAAAAATACTGCCTAATGAATTATGTATTTCACCAAATTAGATTCAAAATTAAAAAAAAACATTTCGTAATCAATACCAAATATATAATTAAACTAGGTTGAACCAATAAATTACTCTTTTGCGGCAAAGAAGAAGAGTCATGTATTAGATGAAACAGATGCAATCTATGATCACATTATGACAGGCCATTCACGGAGCGATCCCATTCGGTCATCTAAACACAGTTACATTATGACCTATTAGATCACAGTTACGCAAGTGAATGCACCGCCATACATTCACATCGTTATAAATCATATTATTAATCTCTAAAGTATGTCGAGAGGCGTCTTATTTAGAGATTGTTAGAAAAAATTGCGGAAATACATCTCCTACTGATGTTTTATTTGACCCGGCCAATTGGCTGGCGAATGTGGGCATTGACAGCAAGGAAATCACACAATACGTTGTTGTTGCACAAATGCACCAGACAGCTTAAAGTTTATCTTTATGATCTTCGCTAATAAACCTATTGTACGAGTTTGCACATGCAAGTGTAATGAAATTTCTTCCTTTTGCGTATTAAAAACACTTATTAGTGCTATGGCTGCAATTGCAGCTAGACTTGAAGTATGAAATATTGCGGAAGTTGATCAATATACCGATAAGGATTGACGCTAAAACCTTGGTAAAAATTTAACTTGTACCAATGCGTGCAATGTTTTATTTGTAAGAATATTAGTCATGGAACGTAAACTGTAAAAGCCGCTTTTCCAGTTCTCACTTTATTCATTTCAGATAACACATCAATACAGTTGGCATGCTACTTACAAAAGGTATCTACAAAAATCATTTTATAACAATTAACACCTACTAAAAGAAATAAACCGGCCAAGTGCGAGTCGGACTCGCACACGAAGGGTTACCTACCATATACTTTAATTTTTATTATTTTAACTTATAGCGGCAATAGAAAATACACAATTTTGTCCAAATTGGAACTGTCTACCTATTACGGTTCTTGAGATACAGCCCTCTGACAGACAGACGGACGGACGGACAGTGCAGGCTTAGTAATAGGGACCCGTTGGTTACCCTTTGGGTTCGGAACCCTAAAAAGTAATTAAGCCGTTGCTAATTTATTAACAATTCTGTTTACCGTTAAAGAAAACCTTGTCACAACCGGGTACGTGATTTCATTAGAATTTAACAGCTTTTTTACGGCAAAATTAATTTCGCATTTAGCTTAACATTCGACTCATACAGTAGCGTTACCACAGTGAGTTACATAATCATTGTACATAGTATTAGTATTTCATTAAGTAAGATTACCGATGTCATGCATTTAATCAAGTGTGAGTCTTTTAAGGAGAACATTTCAATGGTTTTGGCGAACTTTACAGGTTTATTTTCGGCGTTCCCCAGGGAACACTATTGAGTCCAATATTATTCATTTTTTTTTAGTTTTAAACGAAAAAGACAGTACACAGCATCGACATTAAAATATTTGATTTTTCTTTGTATATCGTGTTACTCACAAACACCTGACGGATTTAATAATTAGAACAAATCCTTGAACGTATAGTAAATATTATGTCGACATTGTGTTATTATTAAACACGTGCAGTACTTTTAAATGTTCATTATATAATATTTGTTCGTAAACTGCAAACGTCTATAAATAGGTAACAATTAATGAAAATAAGAACTTACATACAATAAACTTTAATAAAAATAGTTTGTAGAACTTTTAACAATTTTCTCAGAGTAAGGCATACATTTACGCCTTTATCCTAAACACCAAAGTGTTAAATTATTGCAACCTAACTTTTTCACTAGGTTTCGCTCCCGTGTTCGACCCGCAGAGGCTGCGCATTTTGTTCAGGGATAAAAGTAAAGTATCAAATTCCAATTTCCTTTTCTTTTACCATTGATAGGCACACGTTTGACCACTATTTCAACTGATTATAAGAGATGATGTCGTCGAAGATGGAGCACGCTTGCCTAGAAGTAACCTATTCACTCTTGAATTAAGGCTTGTATACTATACATTCCAAAGACCTTGTGCATGTAAACGGAGCTAACTACACCTCTACGCGCTACTCCGCTACCCGTGTTTATAATAAAAAGAAGACATATTTTCAGAAAGTAACAATTCCAAGTTGTTTTCGTTTGTTTAGCAAAGCAGTAGATATCTTTTTTTAAGTAGTCTTTTGTTAAAAAGTGAAGAAGTAAAATGATTTCATCTAAACGATTTGGAGGCGAATTGGTGATTTCTATTCTTATTATGTGATACCGATACATACATTCTGGCTAAACCTAATTACGTACTATACGATGTTAATTACTACCTATTTTTTTCAGATGTAATTTCTCAGTAAATGCCGACGAAAAACTGCTTCATCTGCACGCTATTTTTAAGCGAGAGAGCGCCCTTAAAGACTCCAATAGTATAATTTTCTATCGGAAAAAAATTGTCTTAATTGGATCAGTGTTTCCCTTTATAAATTTATAATTTCACCTCTCCATTATATTAGTGAAGATTGACAACAAAGATAAAAGTTTAATTTAATATCAAAGTGTCACTAACGCCACCTTTAATTCACTATAATAGAGCTACTCATGGTTTTATGACAAATTGTTATTACTGAGGCAGAACCTAGGTTTTTATAGCTCGTTAGAAGAGTTTAAAGGTTAATTAAGTTAGCTCAGATTGCAAAACCTGCATTGTTTGGGAGACCGACTCTAACATACAACACTAATAATTATACAATCATTTCGTCACAAAAACAGTATTTTTCGTGAGAAAAATCAATAGTTTCATCATTTTTTTCAGACAAAAGAGGACTACTGCCAGCTCAAAATCTTTCGTTTATGTCCAGACACAGGCGTCTCTCAAACGTCTCCACGTCAACATCGATCGGTCCTGGGGTGCTACTCTCTAAGCCCGAAGTCCGTAAACGTGCCCGTAAACTACAGACTTCGGGCTTTGAGAGTAGCCTGTATGTGGGTCTCGCATCCAGCGAATCCTCGCTGCCCTCACTTGGTCATTAGTCTACCTTCTGGGAGGCCATTTAACGCTGTCTATTCCGATACTTATTCTCCATCACTCCAGTCTTTTCTGCGAGCAATGTGATTTCCCTTCTCATTGATATATTCAAGGCAAGACAGCATCGGTCTAACAACATTGCTAAAATTAACCTTTTCGGTGCAGACGTGCCACACATAATGTTTCTTTTTGTTTTCATTGTGATTTTTTTTATTTTATTTTATATATTTGAGCCTCATTGTCGTCAAATAAATATTTTTAGAGTTCCGTAGCCAAAGGGTAACTAATAGAACCCCTTAAGTGCACCTTCGCTGACCGTCTGTCCGTCTATGTGTCAGTAGGCTGTATCTCGAGAAACGTAGTCTTTGAAACTTTCAGTATGTATTTCTATTGCTGCCATCTGCCTGCCTAGCCTTTTCCCAATTATATTGGGGCAGCTTCAAGTTAAACCGGATTCAGGTGAATAACAAAAAATAACGAAAATCGTAATTTTTAGTTCGGGTTATGGAACCCTGCATGTGAGAGTCCGACTCGCACTTAGTCGGTTTATTTTCTGCTTAACTGCATCAAAAATTAATGGTTAAAAACTAACGGACACAATAAACCACAAAATACCGTGGCATGTCACTTAATGCACTACATATTTGTAGACAAAGCCGCGGTGAAAGATGTCGTGTGTTTATTTGTCAGACATGCTCACTGACTGCTAATCGGACCTTCACTGTCGCTTTCTCGCACTTTGTTTTGTCACCGGATATGTTTAAAGTAACGTTTGTTTAGTAGTAGATTGTATTATTGAATTCTTTTGTGTTAAAAGGCAAAATTATATTAATGTAGCATTTTAATTAAAGAAGAGCTACTGCAGTGCGTCAGAGATGTTCGCAAAAGCCCGAGTCGACAGCTTCTCAGCTATAGTGAGGAAAAAAAGTGCGTCTCTGCTCGCCAGATTGCGTGGCAGTGGCATCAGCCTCTTGAAGGTGATAGCTGACAGGCTTGGTGAGAGCACAATAATGGGTCATCTCATAAGAACAACCCTGTCTGTTGTAGAATATAAGTACTAAGTTTCAATTTTTGTGATTTTTATGTGTATTAGTTTATTTTTATGTAATATTATATTGTGTATTTTTTGTATGGGTCTTAGTTGCCTGATAATAAAACATTATTATTATTATTAATAGGGAAATGGCCTAGGTACAGTGAGAATCTATCAACAGATAACGTTTGTCGAATAGTTAAATATGTTTGGGATTGACATGCGCTAGACGTGGCATTTCGGTAGCGCATATGTCATAGGCCATTTGTAGTTTTTGAAAATCGGAATCCCTGATAGAAAATGCAACTTCATCAAGGACCCAAAACCTATAAATCTCTATTACCAATTAAAATGCTCTTATAAAGGCGATAACACATCTGTCCATGAAAAAAAAACAACCGACTTCCAAATGAAAAAACACTACAAATTATAAAATTACTTTAATTTCGGAAGTCGGCCAATTTCCAGCTATTTTCATGTAATAACCAAACTACTAAACCGATTTAGATTAAATTTATAAGGGACCACCTCAGAGGTGGTTAATGTTTGATCTACCAAACAACAAAAAAAAATCATCAAAATCATATTGGGCATTCATAACTGGTGAAATGATCGAGTAACATACATATAATAAATCAACATACTGTCGAATTGAGAACCTCCTCCTTTATTGAAGTCGGTTAAAAATAGAGATGAAACATAAACGAACGAGAAAACACTACTGATAAAATTACAACTAACTCAAATAAGCACTTATCTCAGAGCAAAATTAAAAGATATTATTTCGCAAAACATGATTGAGCTAACCATCTCATCATTTCCTGTAAAGCAATACTTCAGAGCTTTAATTTCATAACTAAGTCATTCATAATAATGATAAGTGCATTAGTAACACGTACCAAGGTGATGAATAGAAGATCAAACTCAATACATAGTAATTTGCCAATAAGTAAACTAATTTTGAAATCATGACCATGTATGGTCAGCTAATGAGTATCCAATGAAATAATGGCATTCGTATATCGAAACTGATGAACCAACTAATTATGATCTTTTTTTCAACAATGAATTTTCTTTTATATTATACAGGCTGTTTCAGAAATGCGTGGTCAAATTTCAGGGCTAAGAATAATTTAAAAGCAAAAATACAAAAATCGACATTTTTCAAAAACACTTAACAGAAAAAAAATACTAAGAAGTTCCAAACAAATCACTTTTCAAGTAGTTCCATGCAGCTAATGACAATGGCTTCAAAAGTGACTTTCTTCTGTGAGTTTCTTTCTTCTTTCTTTGTTTCTTTACTTAATATCAGGGGGGCTACTATCTAAGCCCGAAGTCCGTAGTTTTTAGGCGTACTACGGACTTTGGGCTTAGAGAGTAACTCTCAGATACAGAGCGTCACCATAAATATACAAAACTAACAATTAGGTCGCCACAAAAACAGCACTCTATAGTATACGTAATATGACCGGGCACTTCTAAACAGCCTGTATATAAGAACCGTGACTGTAATGTTTCCCGTGGCTTCCCATATTTATTACTTTTAATTGTTTCATTTACAACGACAACTTTCTTTCCTACCTTACTATATTATTTTAATTAGTTCTCAGGAAGAGACGTCGGAAAAAAACTTGAATTATATTTTCCTATTGGTAGATGTTAGGTACAAGTTTAAGCAAGTGATTTATTGTTTCCATTTTATGTTTTTTGACGAAACGGATACTTATATCCTCGCTTTTCGACTTCCTACTTGGTCAGTTACTAATCTGATCTAATAAGCCCATTATGTCCCAGCTGAGCAAAGGCCTTATCTAGCCTCTGCTACTCCCAGTTCACCTGTGTCTCGGTCTTCCAAATAATTAGGTAGGCATATTTAAATAATTATAATAGGTAATAACAGAACACAAAAGTAAAATCAGCGCAAAAAATTATAAACCAACTACCTAGTACTTTTCTAAGTAAACCTTGCCTATAGCACATTTAACGCCCGCCTACGTACCACTATTGTACATGAAGTTTAAATAAATAAATAAAAACAATTTGATGGAAGAATATGATTCGAAAAAATGTATGTGACAACTACTAACATTACATTATGATTCTATCTGAAAACAATCTTTTTTTCCCCACCTTCACGACCTTAAACTTTAAACAAGCAGTAATATTACACGACAACACGCTCAGCAATTTTTTAAGTCTATCTATGAACTAGATAAACAATTTATCAACAAACTCAAGGATCACAGGTGTGCCAAATTGTCATGCGCACTGCATAATGTACGAGTGTAAAATATCAAACTTTCATATCGTACTGATCTTGTGACCTTAATCTTGGAAACATTTAGTGCATGTTAACACTGAACAATGGGACAATTGCATTGAGGTGTAAGTGCAATTTGTTTTGAATAATGCGAGATGAATCGTTTTAAACTTTCTTGAGCAGGTTGTGTGAAAACTGTTGATAACATTTATCATTATTAAATTGTTTATTTCGAGCAACAATAACACATATAGTGTAAGAAACAAAAAAAAACTTACAAATATGTTAGTAGCAAAAACAACTACATGAACACACACAACAAAATGATCATAATATCACACACCTAGTTTAGGAGTCAGGGTATTTAAAATTATCTACAATTTTTAAAAAAGCCTTTAACGATATATACCTATAAATGAGAATTTTGTAAATTTATGTAAATGATTGGTGAATAAATTATTATTATTATATTATTTATCCCTGCTTCAGCATCCCAGCTGAGTAACTGGAGCATGGCTCATAACACAGCCGTCCAGCCTGTCAGCAATCATGCCCAGGATTCTGTTTATTTAACTTGAGAAAAAATATTTTTGTAGAGACAAAAAATTAAACATATCCTGACTAATATGAGTTCTATAATTGCCAAGTGAGATATTTTGTTTGACAAAAATTAACAAATGTGAGCAATTTTTCTAATCGTCCCCTGCGCCGGTCGGAAAACAAGGCTCGGGCCGAAATTGCGTCCTTGTGTCCCTTGAACCCAGTAGATATAAGAATAGAATAACCATATAAGTTACAGAAAAGATAGATGAGGAAAACATTGCATTGCTACTTAAGAAGCCGTGTGATAAAGCTAGTTTAAGGAGCCAACTTTAAAAAAATAGGCACTGTTTCAACTACTCTCCAAACCAGTCTAGTGCAATGAGGCAATGAAAGACAACAAGTGCTAATATGACTTCATTTTCACGCTGTAAATATCCGTACTGCGAAAATGATATAGTTAAGATTCTACTACTGCAGACTCATACTAGCCACTAAAACGACTGGAATGTCACATCACCTGCTTTGACAATAACAAGAAAGCGTCTTTGTAACATTAAGCAGCAATATAATACGTGCCCAAAAGCGGTATAAAGCAGTAGTTGACAATGACGAGTAGTGCCGCCTCTACCGCCCTCCGTTCACATGTCATGCTGGTAGTTTCTGACACAAGACATGATTGAATACCATTATATGCTACAACTATTCAAAAGAGTTGTGAATCATGTTTTGAATTCACTTTTGAAACCATATGAAAAGGAATACGTTACCAGGGTTGAAGAGTTACCGCGTTATGGATAAAATATTGTTGTAAGAACCTATGTATGTTGTTATATTTCGTTTTAGTCATTGAAATAGTGATAAACTGCAGCCTCAATTGTAACTAGATGAGAGAATAAAATTAAAAGACAACATCATAAATTACCAATTATAGAATCAACCATTCTGTGTGCATTATTTAAAAGCGACAAAACTTTAAAATAATGTATGTCAACAAAACACCAATAAATCAAATTAAAAACTAGATTGAAGATGAGACTTGGTCAAAATTTGCATGAGATATCGATTTCCTCGTCTTAAAAGAAGCGCATCTAAAAATGCAGTTTGACTTGTTTGCATACATTACATTTGACAGATGACCGAGCTGACAAAGCATGCAAGCAGATAAGCTACCATTAAATAATATATTGCTAACTAATAAAGAATCTTTTTTTAAGGATGTGAAATTAGTAAGTGACTCCTACCGCTCTGGGTGGCGCGGAAGGGAGTGTCAGACTCTCATTGGCTAAATAAAACCCATCCGTGTTTCTCCAAATTCTAGAGCCCCGGCGACTCTCTCAAACAAATTTCGCAACGGTGGCAGGTACTGGCGTTAGCGGGCCTCGTTAACAACCAATAACGAAGCTGCCACCATCTTCATCAGCTAAAGGCTAGACAAAATGTACACCTATCAATTTTGAACCATTGATTTATTGTGTCTTTCTTTTCCACCAGGTCGGCTGTACTTTCCAGGCAGTGAGATGGTACACGCTAACTGTAACTAATAACCAGGGCCCAGCGTGGATAATAATATATTTCAGACAACGTGAAATGTTTTTCAAAAAATATACTTTCGTGCCTGAGTGCCAATTTTACAAATTTTTAAGCAACTTTTGCAGTCGCGATCTGTCAAAAATGTCTGGAAATCGAGACTTTTTTGACAAATTGAATACCAACGTTGCCATAAAGTTAGAAGAATTAGCCCTCAGATTGTTGTCATCTAGCTGCATGACTACCTCCCATACATCTCTAATAAACAGTTACACGTCTAAATAAGATCATTTACGCATCTGTGCACAAAGAAAGTTCCTAATTTGAATAATATGTAACTCTTACAAACCGTCATCATCGCAGAATGACAGGCTAACTTCACATACAAACTTATCTCATTCACTTGTATAACACTCTATTTCGTTGTGATATGAGTTAAATTTGAACGATTGAAGTGAATGAATTTTTCGTAATTAAATTAATTCAAATAGTAGGTTTTGCTTTACTTTCACTGAGTAATGTGTTGACGTCATCGCACGTCATACGTTGGATTCTTAAGCAGACTGCGAAGAGCTGTTGCATTTAAATTATAATAATTAGTAAATAAGACAGACTTATATGGTATGTATGCATATCATTCTTGTCATATTTAGTGGACAGACACCCGTCTGTCCATTTCAGCGGAGCGAGGCAGGGGAGTGAAAAAGCGTAGAAATTTTAACCAATGGAATTGCACAAAATCTCCGCATCACGTGAGTCACTGACATATGCAATTCCATTGGTTAATACTTCTCCGTTTCTCCTCACTAGCCTTAAGAGTTGGTACGCAATGGCAGATGACAGAGGTGTGTGAAAAAGGGAGAGCGAGGACTTTGCCCAGCTGTGGGACATACCGGGCAAATTAGATTAGATTAGGTGAGTTCCCTACGTGGTAATAAGAAGAAACTTTTTCAAACACTTACTTATGTATCTCCAATTAAATTAATTATATCATTAACATATGAAAATTCACAAAGGAACGCCTCAAGGCATAATAAACCTTAAAACCAACGGCAAAGATATCAATAAACATCTAAATGCCACGAACATTAAAACAAGTGATTAATAACCACACCTATGAAAATTTTACATCACATAATAAGGTTTCTAATGTCATATAGATCAATAAATTAACCTTGTTCTTGAATTTATAATTTATGGTTACCAATTTGAAAAATAAATTGGAGTAAACAAACATAACAGCCGCACGGGTCGATCTTCAAGGTTAAGCAACCCTTGCCGAGGTGGACTGTGGATGGGTTACCGTCTTGACATACAAAGAATCCTCCGAGGAGCTCTGTGCTAAATAATAACAGCGGCACGGGTCAATTTTCAAGGGTAAGCAACTCTTGCCGAGGTCAACCTGTGAATGGGTAGACTTCTTGGTAATACTATACCTACTGGTGACAGATTTTCTGGATTCAAATGACAGCCGGGACCAATGGCTTAACGTGCTTTCCGAGACACGGAGGAAACTCGGTATGTTAAGATGGTCACCCATCCACAAACCAACTTTGGCACGCATTGCTTAACCGTAAAGATTGACCCGTGCGGCTGTATTTATATAGCCACAAGTTCCTCAAGAGCTCCTATGCTACAAAATTAATAAACTAAATTAAAACAAATGGCTCCTTATCTCCTAATAGTCTCTAATAGACCCTTTTTATCTCAAATCAGAACACACATCTTCTTGAACATAATTGACCACGAGGCCTCTGAACTTTAAAGGTCAAGTTACCATAGCCACAGGTAACTATGGATCTATGACCATTATAAAGCGATACGCCATAATTGATGGTGTTTTGTTCTGACTGGTACGGTTACTCATATGTGCATGGCGTGATTGAGACTGTTAGGTGAGAGGAAATGTGATAGTGTTTGATTAATGATAGCTGTGATTTGTAGTGTTTTGGTGTTGATAATTAATGGTTGATAATTTACTTTTAAATGCATTTAAATGATAACAGTTTCCGAGGCCAGTTTCTGAGACGATTTTTAATTCTGTTTCCGTTTCAGGTTGCCTGGAAGAGATCGTGGAACGATTCTTCCGCCAATTGTATGTTTTCTTTCATTATTCTTTGATAATAATGATGGCGTGAAATAAAATATATGTAAATATTCTTATTAATGTGAAATACTGTCAAATGCACTGTGATTATTTGAAGATATCAGCTAATCGTGTCACTTGAATTGCTTGAAAGCGGAAGCAATTCAAGTGACACGATTTACATTACATATATTACATATATTTACATTACATAAATTTTTGGGAGACATGACCAAATAATTTAAAAAATATGCTACACTAGATTCAAGAACAGCTTACTAAAACCAATACCCCAGTTTTCCTTCTAAAACCAGCAAATCAAGAAACACACAAACAAATTGCTACTCAACTGGCAACATTAACCACTATTTATTAATATCCAGTAATTTGCTAGAAAATATCACTCTAGTCCAACCGGGTCAAGTTTTCACAGCACCTGATTATGATCTGCTAGTCTATTCTGTAAGTAACCATTTCGATATCGAGCTTCACCTGAGTGACTAAGCTCACAAAGTGAACTTTATTGCAAACAACATAAAGGTCTTATGTTTATACTCTTATGTATTTACTTTTGTACCTACTGTTTCATTTTTGGGTTTTTATTTTTCTGTTCACTCACACTCTGCTAATTAATGGTTCCAATATTTGTAAATATGTGATTACAATGTATAATTTACAAAAAAAATAAGTCTACCTCTACATACTCTAAGTTCATGGTCCTCACATATATTACCAGAAGTTTTGTATACCACAGCACATGTAACTCATTGATTTGAAAAGAGTAACTATGGAGTTTCTTGTCCGTTCTTCTCCATAAGAATCTACCCTTCCGAATGGACAGTAGAGTCGTTATTTTAAATGTAATGATGACGTTCAAAAGTGCCGTTTTTGATTTTGACTTTGACTCACCTCGGATTCCGCTGTCGAGACACGAAAATGTTGTTAAAGAATAACACTACTGGTGCAACGAAGTTAAACGATATACCTACGACAGCTCGAATTATTCATAAGTGGAGCATGCAGATAACATGGGACCTTGAATGCATGTTGGGTACAAGAAATATTAACTTATGATATTAGGATAAAAAGAAAAACAAACTTTGGTAAAAAAATGATTAAATCATGCCGGAAATAATACAAGGTAAGCCCTTTAGTTTACTTTAGGAACTTTAATTAAAGTTTAAAAGGAAGTAAAAATCATTGCACAATAATGCAGTCATGCAGATCAGGAATTAAAAATCTTACTAAAATAATGCACTACAAATAAACGAGAAACTCTACGAAGATTTTTTTTACATGACTTCAAAAGAATTACTTTACTCTTCTTTAAATGATTAGAATAGAGTTAAACCGAAAAATAAATATACTCGTAGAATTGTTGTTTAATCTATTTGAAAGTTGAAGATTTAATGCTTTGGTAACAAGAAACCTTGTAACAGGAGCCAAAACATCCACACACATGCACAAAAGTTCATCAAAATTACATTCACATTCGTTCCCATGCATTTCTTAATCTTGTGTCAATCACTGCCGTGAATGCAGGACAGCCCATGTGTCAACGTCGGGCTATCCAGCTGTGAAGGCATATTCTATGTACGATGGTGTGTGTGGCTGTGTGTAGAAATCGTATTAGGTACGTTGACGTGTGTATTGCAGGTGTGTTTTGATCCTTATCCTTTGATACATGTTAGAAAATGTTGTGATTTAAGTAGGTCAGCTGTGATAGAGAAATAAACTGATTAATATTGCTGATTTATGACCTGGTGAGAATCGCGGGTAGCCGATGGATGCGAGACGCACAGAACCGGTCGTTGTGGTGACGCTTGGGGGAGGCCTATGTCCAGCAGTCATCAGGCATCTTTCGGCTGATATGATGATGGTGGGTCCGATTCAGTTGCAATTTAGAATACATCAATATACTAATTTTTAAAACTCTTTCTTTACTGATGAGTGTCTGACAGACAACGCACAGCTGAAACTACTGGTCGTAGAAAGCTGAACTGGTTTGTTCGTTCCTTGGGGAGTGTAAGAGAGCAATTAGAGAGGATTTCCAAACATTCCTTCGGGGACGGGAAAAAACGGGATATGCGCGTACGATGTTGCGGGCAAAAGCTAGTGATATATACTGCTGTAATCCAAACATAGTAAATAAACAAAATTTCATAATGACACTGGTAGAACACTTGTTTTTTTGTTTCAAAACATTTGCAAGTCAACCTATGCCATTACACGTAAAATATGTAAACGACAAGTGTCCGAGTGTAACAAAAGGAACGTAGCCAAATATTTTGACACTACACAACGTGACGGGAATCTAAACTGCTTATAATACGTTTTACTTTCAATTCTAACCTCAAATAGTACGAGTCAAGAAGCTACAGTTAATGTTACTAAATCGTGTAAACTAGGTTTTTAAAGTTTTTGTATTTTGATTGACACTGTCACGTAGATATAGTAGTCGCATTTGCTACTCCTGAGCTTGAAGCCCTGGGTTCGATTCCCGTATCGGGTAGAGCGTGAATGTGACAAATCATAACTACCATAAGCAGTCGCATCACTTTTCCCAACTATATTGGGGTCGGCTTCCAGTCAGACCGGATTCAGCTGAATACCCAAATTTTACGTGGAGCGTCTTCCTACCAGACCACCAGAACCCATTACGATCGTTACAAATGGAGGAAAATAATCATGAAAACCTAACCATGAAGAGCTACTAGAGAGTCATATTCGGAAGTGGAAGGAAATAAATAGACCAATGAACAATGTACATTGTAACTAGTTGACCCGCGCAACTTCGTCTGCTCCGCTCCTATTGGTCAAACAAACAAACTCTTCAGCTTTTTATATTTAGTAAGTAAAGATATGGCTGAATATGGCGAAAGATCATTCCTAATTCATTTTGAAATAATCCAAGATGGATGGGATCACTGACTTATGTCCAATTTCACAAACGATTTCACAAAACAGTGCTATTCTCGTAACAATGCTGAAACAATTATTTCAAACACATCTTCATTAGAAACCATTCTCCATTTATTACATTATCTATTATATGGACAGACATTGCGTGCTAAAAATAAGATTATTTCAGTGATAATTCAAGACAATACTAAAATTAGATGACTATCGCACTAAACTGTGTTTTAATTTAAAATAATCGCATTCATTGACTTTCTAAGTTAAAAGCGTTGCGCAAGAGTGCGGGGTCTAGTAGCTAGTCGCATATGGTTGTGGGTTTTCTTCCTCGACGTTACGTGGTTAATCCGCGTTTTCCTTTCTGCGGTTAACTTCGTTATGGATAAGAATGTAAACAGAACTTAAAACGGTAAAAATGACCGAAATTCATGTAGTGTAGTGTAGGAAAAAAAATTAAGTGAAAATTGTATCTGTATTTTCAAAACTTCTTAATTTTCACCCCTAGTACAGTCACTAAAATATTTAAAAAATACATTTTGCTTGTCTATAAAATATATTCTCTGTAATCACTGATGCCTTATTGATGACTGTAGGTGCATTAGGGAAAACGCGAAGTTTCTTCGGGATAGGAGTCACACCCAAATCCTAAACCAAAGGAACTTTGCATTTAACCGGGCCAAACTATGATTTATTTTATCAGTAACTACTATTCTTTTCTTTTTAAGGTTCCGTACCCAAAAGGTAACCAACGGAACCCTATTACTAAGCCTACGCTATCCGTCCGTCCGTCGGTCTATCAGCGGGCTGAATCTCAAGACCCGTAATAGGTAGACAGTTGAAATTTTCACAGATTGTGTATTTCTAATGCCGCTATAACAACAAATAATAAAAACTAAGGTTTATGGTACGGAACCCATCGTGTGCGAGTCCGACTCGCAATTGGCCGGTTTTTTTTTTCTAATCATTTAAAAAGTTTAATGCTGAACTCACTGATACTACAAATTAATTACTAATACTCACGATACATGTACAATACAAGAACAACACAACCGGACCTCTAACATTCGTTATCAGAACCAATCTAAGATGTCTATAACACCAATTGTCATTTAATAAGCGCATAACGATACTGACCATTGACCATACCATTCGACCCTCGAATTGTCACCTTGACCAGCAAAAGTATAGTAAAATGACTACCTGCTGTAAAATACGGCGTTATGAAATCTGTGACGTCATTTAAAAAGATTAAAATTGTAATTCTGACTTTTATTAAGAGCTAGCTACTGCCAAGGCCAACGTGATAGGGTAGGAATCATCCCAAGGGTACTTATTCCCAGGAAAAGAGAATATCCTATGTTCTAATCCTGGCCATGGTTTACCCGTGTGCCAAGTTTAATCTAAACCTTTTCAGTCGTGAAGATATGAAAATGTAACAAACAGACAGACAGTACCTGCGTATGGATGTCAGAATGATTAATATTCCTCAGACCGGCTTGATGTGACAGTGCTAGAACATTTTATTTTTATTGTTTTAACCGACTTCCAAAAAAGAAGGAGGTTCTCATTTCGGTCGGTATTTTTTTATGTATGTACATTGATTACTTCGAGGTTTCTGATCCGAATTATGTGATTCTTGTTTAGTTCAATGCGATATAGTTGCCATTTGGTGCCGTAAAATATAATTCAGTTTGGCTCAGGAATTTTTATTTTATGAGCGTATACAACAAAGTATAAAATAACCTTAATTTCGGAAGTAATTTTTAATAATAAAAAAACAAAGAAACAAAACCAAAAACACCGACTTCCAAAATTAAGCTTACTTAATTCTTTAGACCTGAAAACGCGTTGTCGCATTTTATGAGGATATTGAATTATTATAACACAGATGTTTGCAGCCAATATAATCAAATACTCGAATAACCCGACAGTTAAGTCATAACTATACCCCTGAGGGCTTACTTCTAAACCTCTTACATAGTCGTCATTCTCATAGATGCATTATTTAATGGGAAGTCATTAATTAGTTTGAAAGCACATACAAGAGAAAGCCCCTTCCTATGTAATGTATAAAAAGTACGTCATACTTGTTATACTTTCTTCAAATCACAGCTCGTTATTACTTCATAACTAGATTGAATTTTGGTGATATAATACACTTCACTTCCGATTTAACTACGGATCTATCAATCGGCTGCTAGAAAAGAGGTACCATCATCATCATCATCATCATTATATCAGCCTGCAGATGTCTAAAGCTGGATGGCGGTCACATCAACCGTTCCAGCTCCATCAGCTACCAGCGACCCTCATCAGTATCGTCACGTGACAATTTAAATAGAAGTCAAGTGATGCGTTTGGCTGATGAAAGTTCATTCACCCAATGACAGCTGATATAGCACGTTTGCCAATCTGTCACATTATATTTTCGATAATTTTCGTTTCAAAACCTAGACTGTGTATGGCTAGGTAATATGGTCCCAATAATCAAGATATTGCTTATCAAATAAACTGGGAAAACTAAGCTGATTTCATACTTATTACGTACTAGCTGAGCCGCGCAACTTCATCTTTGGTTTTCATCATTGCTCCGCTCCTTTTGGTTGTAGCGTGATGTTATGCCTCGATCGATTATTGTGCTATGCAACACTAAAATAATTTTTCAATTTGAACCAGTACTTCCTGACTGAGACTAGCGCGTTCAACCAAACATGTAAACAAACAAACTCTAAAAGATTTAAAACACTAAAAACCCGCTTGCACAAATCTTTATCTTTAACCCGAGCTAGTTGCTAGCCCGGAGCCATTATGTATGAAATATTATTAAACCTTGTGTTACTGACTAACTCTGTGCTAAACATTAACCCTGGTTTGTGCTAGCGGGCATCTAATTTGACACGATTTTCCTCTCTTAACGGAAAATCATTACGCAGGGAAATATAATTGAATATCGCAGTGAAACTTCAAGGCGTGGTGTCCGCATTACAAAATTATTTTTGTACTGGTAAGGTAGGTTTCTGATTGCGAACACGTCGGTTTAAAGTCGATTATATTATGTGCATATTACTTTTGTCGGCGTGTATTGAGCTTTATAAAAAGTTACTACAGGAAATTACACCGGTTTTTGGACTACCGTAGAACTACTGTATAAATACATGCACTTTTCGTGAGAAAATCGGAATCGAAATACTTTAAACAAAATAAATTATTTTAGGAGATGGTGTGGTGGGTGATGGTTTGGTGAGATGGTGGTCAAGCGCGTGCCTATGAATAGTTAAAAAAAAAATATATTACCAACAAATGGGGTATGATGGTCATCTAGAATTTGTAAAGGAATTTCCATTTCATTCCATTCATTTATAAAACGTATTGAAAAGATCCAAAGAAAGTTTAACAAACTAATGAAAGTAGGTATTCTAAAAGATAATGCCTACCTATTACAAAGCCTATGTGCTTTGCTATGTATGTTTCAGGCGTTGTGATTGTCATCTCAAATTAATTATATTATTAAAAACATTAATGTCATTTATATTACGTAGGTACTCACAATGAAGAATAAAGAGTAATTTATATTGTCTGATTGATGGATTACCTACTAACGACTCTCGTGGACATATTGTATACTTGTATGTTCCATAATGGAGAAGAAATAGCAACATACGCTATGTTCTGTAGCCAAGGGACTTTAAACTCATTAATCAGCCAAAGAAAATCATATTATTAAAGTTCGAAAGAGCATCTTTTAGGCTTGAAAGAAAGAAAAAAAAATATTTGACGATGACGACAGCCCATCACGTAGGAATGCGTAAAATAAATTAAAAAAGTGATACTGAAAAACCGGCCAAGTGTGAGTCGGACTCACACACGAAGGGTTCCGTACAATAAGTACTTATTTTTATTGTTTGTTTTTATAGCGGCAATAGAAATAGGTACACAATCTGTGAAAATTTCAACTGCCTATCTATAACGGTTCTTGAGATACAGCTCGCTGACAGACAGACGGACGGACCGACGGATGGACGGATGGACGGATGGAACCTAAAAAAGACAGTGTACCTCACGGCCACGCCAAAAAGGTTAATTGCAGCAATGTTGTCAAAAATATTATGTCTGTCGCTGGTATTCAAGTGCACCTTGAGTGATATATGCTGGAGCAAACGTGGTCTATCAATAACACAATAGATTTTGAACTGCAAATTGACATTATTCTTTCATCAAAGACTAGGAACAAAAAACGCTTAATGAATGTTGAATTGACATAGAATTTAAACTTTTAACAGTTGAACAAAAACGTGGTGCTATTGACTAATCGGTTACGATCAATATTGCTAAGAATCTCTGAACGTTCAACATTTCAATTGGCATACCTATCTTAGAGTAATTCAACTAGCAGTAAGTGTTTTCACGGTGCCAGTCAACTTGCATTAAGTTTGCTAGTGGATTGCAGCTGATTTACTCAGCTAATGACGCGATAGGCTGTTGAAAGTTCAATCAACCAATAACGGCAGCTAAAACGCATTTGATATTCTGTCATTTTGTGATAATTTTAGTTGCAAGAAGTAGGCCTTAATAAAGTACTAGAAGTTATATTACGGCTGCCTAAAACCTAACGAACTAGCAAATACTGATATGACACTCTCTATGTTAGATTTTGTCACTAAATATTTGATCATTTAATTCAGTGAAAACGAAACCTTAATCAGTCCTGACAGTTGGTCATCATCTGCCTAGCCTTTTCCCAACTATACCTATTGGGGTCGGCTTCCAGACAAACCGGGTTTAGCTGAATACCAGTATTTTACGCGGAGCGGCTGCCTACCAGACCTCCACAACCCATTAACTGGGTAACATGGTACTTCATGGCAAGACTGGAGTCAGATTAACTGGCTTCTGACTATCCGTAACGACTGCCAAAGATCTACAAATGACAGCAGGAACCAACGGCTTAACATGCTTTCCGAGGCACGGAAGAAACTCGGTATGTTAAGATGGTCACTCATCCACAGACCAACCTTGGCAAGCGTTGCTTAACTTTGAAGATCGATCCGTGCGGCTGTTATTATCTAGCCACAAGCTCCTCAGTCCTGACAGTTGGTATTGGGTGCTTATTTACTCAGAAATAATTCATTATAATTATTTGTTGAAACAAAAAAGGCACCACAAAATACCTGATTTGGCTTTTAAACCACAATTGACCAGTTAGTATAACAAAAATGAACTAATTGAAATAAATGATTTGACTTTGATTCCAGTAAGTGGGTGATTCGGCGACTGAAAGCAGGAACTTTACTTTTGGCAAAACTATGTAGTATAATTTTAACTGTAGGTATATAGGACTTCTAAAAATTCACCTTGCCAGTGTATTTCCTTTCTCAACGTTACTGCTTCGACCTTCTTTATATTAATAGTTAGTTATTATCAGATTGTAACACTAATATAACAATAATATCTGATGTATCTCAAAGTTTAAAAAGTTGGCTCACACCACTGCAATGCATTCTGTAGAATGCAGTCTATCTTAAATTGAGTACAATTGAATCCCTCGTTACTAAATCAGATAGCAGATTGCATTTCGTTGTTAATTGATAGGTATAATTAATAATGTACAAAAGGAAGAATGCAGAATCTTGATTAAGTTAACATCGTTTTTGCAAGCACCTTTCTAGAAAATTCAGAGTTGCAGTGACACGATACCTTAGTTACATATCAATCAAACAATTAAGTAAACTCAACACTCCCTATTCTTCATTCCTCTTCCCCTTAATAGAATAGCAGGGAGGTATTTTCCTTCCATTGGGAAAATTCAGGATAATAGTAATAAATAACTATACTCAAATGCCTACAAGGTCTTTTCCCCACGACACAGTCATCCGCATTCATTCCTAACTTGGTAAACCAAGCCAGGATTTCATTGAGCTCCGAATAATTATAATAAGCTGTTAACCTTTCATACCATTCAATGCAATAGATACCCTTCATGCGGTACAAATTGTTGTAGCGAACATCAATTTTCTATCTGTTAGCTTAGCCCATAGTTTGGATCTGTGCCCGTTAGATGCCAGTAGACTCACCCTTATTACATGAGTTCTTTTACTCTTTACATAAATGCATGTAAAACGTGTAATAGAATAAACCCGAAAAGGGATTATTAATCATTATGAACAACTTTTACATATCAACCCCAAAACAGCAAAAAAAAAGTTGACAGTCACAAACATATTTACGAGTTTATAACTCGATCGTTCATCCGCGATTTTAAATTCTGTTACACGATGTAGGTAGGCACGCTACTGCCCACCCCTTCAAGAAATACAAGCGTGATGTTGTTATGTATGAGATATAAATGTGAGTAATTTTTCTAATCGTCGCCTGACCTCCGCCGAACGAAAGGCTCGGGCCGATATTGCGTCCTTGTGTCGGGAAACACTTACCTAGACCACTTAGTTCTCACATTCGAGTAAAATTATGATACTAGTACCTGTCTACACAGCCGTACGTGGTGCTAAAGCCGGAATTACGGCTCACCGTAATGTCCGCAGGCCGTACTTGAGTTTAAAGGTACCTACGATTATTTTTGTACAATCCATAATACTGTTAATATACGTAAGACAGGCGATCTTCTGATACTTATAGAACCTAAACTCTATCCCAAATAAATGTGCACGTGAACAGACTGTACTATAATGTACACGTCAACAGACTGTACTAAAATGTACACGTCAACAGACTGAACTATAATGTACACGTCAACAGACTGTACTATAATGTACACGTCAACAGACTGTACTATAATGTACACGTCAACAGACTGCACTATAATGTACACGTCAACAGACTGTACTATAATGTACACGTCAACAGACTGTACTATAATGTACACGTCAACAGACTGTACTATAATCCTGGATTTTACTAGCATAACTTAAATATGATGGACTCTTTAAGTTTAATCTTATCATTTACTTTACACAAAGCGATGTAGGTATTGTTTTCCCCGATATTAACCGACTTCCAAAAAAGGAGGAGGTTGTCAATTCGATGGGTATTTTTTTATCATGTATGTACACCTGTTCTGTGATTCTAGTTCGATGCGGTATACTTGCCATATTTTGGTCCCGTAAAAAGTTAGTTCAGTAGTTTTTATTTTATGAGAAGTTTTGCTTATTTTAATTTCCGTGTAGACGAAGAGGTCGTCCAAGTATCGCCACTTAAAAGTGAAAAGTAAAAACCTTTTTTACAAAAGTCGGTGTTAAGAAACAAAGAAACAAAAACACCGACTTCCGAAATCAAGGTTATTTTAAACTTTGTAGTGTTTTGTTTGGAAATCGGTTTTATTTTATTTGTAAAAACTTTTTTATTAAAATATTTCACATAATCAAGTAAGTTTCATAGGGCGTTAAGTATCGCAATATGTGCAAGAATTGATTGCCTGAAAGGGTTCTTCAACTATTACATGTAACACAAAACTTCTTCTTGAAAGAAAACAAATAAAATATATTGTACAGAAGGACTTTGGACTATCAAATGTAATTGGTCATCGACTTGTCAAACGTTATTACTCGTACAAGTATTGAAAGCTACTTAAAGCTTCAACTTTTATAGGTATACGAAGAACCAATATAATAAGTTAATAGTGAGATAAACCACAGTTTATGTGTGCTTATATTTTATGGAGGTCACAGTATTTCACATCATAGGAATATGGTACCATCACTCAATTTTATATTACCTAGAAGTTTCAAAATTACGATCAACATGATTTACCTGAGGTGTCATAAAATAATAATGTAGAGAGAAAGTGATGGGTTTGTGACACAGCAGCAAACGCGAGTTTGAGAGTCTGTCAAGTTTTTTAATTTTGAGATAACTTTCGTTACTTTTGGGTCTCAGTAGTTTTACACGAGTTAAATAGAACGTAGGTATGCAAAACCTTGTAAATTAATAACAAATTAACAAACTGGGAGTCTTTAAGTCAAGAGTGAATAGGTTACTTCTAGGCAAGCGTGCTCCATCTTCGACCACATCATCGCTTACCATCAGGTGAGATGGTGGTCAAGCTTGTGCCTATCAATAGTAAAAAAAAACAAATACTCATCTTAAAATAGTTAAAGATTTTTTAATCTCAAACTCACTTCACTCACTTTACATCCTTCGATAAAAAGTAATCATCATCTGCCTAGCCTTTGCCCAACTATATTGGGATCGGCTCAGTCAAACCAGATTCAGCTGAATACCTTTGATAAAAAGACAATAAATTAAAAACCCGGCCAAGTGCGAGTCGGACTCGCGCATGAAGGCAATTTTTTATGTTATTATAGCGGCAACAGAAATACACATTCTGTGAAAATTTCGACTGTCTACTTATTACGAATCATAAGATATAGGCCGCTGACAGGCAGACGGATGGACGGATAGACGGACGGACGGACGGATGGACAGTGGAGGCTTAGTAATAGGGTTTCGTTGATTATCCTTCGGGTACGGAACCCTAAAATATCACTGAAGTAGAACACCACTAATTCTTGTACACCGGGATCGAGTAGAAATAAAAGAATAACTTTAATTTCGGAAATCGGTGTTTTTTGTTATTTCGTTTATGAACACCGACTTCCGAAATTAAAGTTATTTTTTTTTTTTACTTTGTAGTGTTTTGTTTTTGGAAGTCGGTTTAATTTTTTTGTTAAACAGTTTTTTCATTTTTCACTTTTCAGTGGAACGCAGGTACCACTAAAAAGTGAAACTGCAAACACAGCGTGCCGGCGCGATGTTATGTTATGAACTAGTGTAAACAATCAACAGACATGCGATTTCAGAAATCCCGGTCCATTTGCTATCATTTATTGAAGAGTTCCGTTGCCTACCTCCGAAGTTCTTCATCAGATCTTCACCAAATTTAAATGGTACCAGTCCGAGAAAATATTCTTCCAAACAAAAAAAGAATCATCCAAATTGGTTAACAATTGGTGAAAATATCGCTAAACAAACATATTTCATGGGATCATCAGATCCTGACTTATACCTTCCATCATCAGCTCAACAACATAAGATGATAATTACCAGGCACAAATATCTAAATTGCGTTAGAAAGTTTATGAAAAACAGTGTATGTGCTTATAAAATTTGAGGGTTTCCCTCGATTTTCATGGGATCCCATCATCAGATTCTAACTTGGTGACAATGGGACTACCTCAGGAGTATAGGCTTTCGAATAAAAAAATAATTTTTAAAATCGGTTCAGAATTGGCGGAGAAATCGGTGAACATACATTAAAAAAAAATAACATATGTACATACAACCGAACATAGAACCTCCTCCTTTTTGAAGAAGTCGGTTAAAAAGGCTTAATCGCGATTACTATAGGATATTAATTCTATTAATCGAAATACATTAACATAAAAATGAAAACCGCCTTTGGGGTGACAGGCGTCTTATTTTTTTTTACAAAAAAAATCAAATTGTCTCTTTATTCATATTGTGCCATTAAAGCTCCTGATATAGGAGGTCTCTACAATACCTGCAGACCGAAAAGTTCTTCTGCCGACGACCTAAGGTCATGGTTTACAAACACAATGGGCTCTCAACCATACAACCGAACCTTGGAGAAGCGTGCGAAACGTGCTAAACAGTGAATAATAGCACATAATGAGGTTGACACTTATCAACATAACTTCGTTTTTAGGCATTTAATGGGTTTAATGGTTTTTACAGTTATTTTTAGAGTTCAAGTTTTTTGGTTCAAGGAATGGTATATTCTAGGAGGTCTTTTTGATGTGTGTGTTTCAAAAGAGTAGTTATGAGCATCTTTTAAATCTAAGAAAGCGCTTGACACTGCTAATGCGTAAGTAAAGTTCCATACACCTTTAATATTCAGTTTTGCACAGCAATGATGTGAATGAAGTGAGTTAAATAAGTAAGGAATGGCCCTATAAATTCCGTAGGTTTACTGCAGATATAGGAGACTCCACGAGGTGTCTTACCTACACAGACGACTCTCCAACCAACATCATAACGACTGCCTAGCCTTTTCCCAACTAAATTGGGGTAGGCTTCCAGTCAAGCCGGATTTAGCTGAATACCAGTATTTTGCGAGGAGCGGCTGCCTACCAGACCTCCACAACCCATTAACTGGGTAACACGGTACTTCATGACAAGACTGGAGTCAGATTTACTGGCTTCTGACTATCCGTAACGACTGCCAAAGATCTACAAATGACAGCCGGGACCAACGGCTTAACGTGCTTTCCGAGGCACGGAGGAAACTCTGTATGTTAAGATGACCCATACACAGACCAACCTTAGCAAGAAGTTGCTTAACTTAGAAGATCGACCCGTGCAGCTGTTATTATCTAGCCACGAGCTCCTTATGCTTAACTTAACTGGTGAGTAATCGAAGTAATATAAATAAACCTTAGGATAAGCACTTCACAAGGTCATAAATATCTTCTCTAAATAGGTGCAAACTTAACCCTATCGTCTAAGTTTTTAACCACCTCATTAAGCCTAAATTGTGATGGTCTGGATCACGCTTGAGGCCAACACTATTCTCATTGTCACTTCCATTAAACCCGATTTACCAGCAAAACCAAACGTTTAGCGACCCATCATTTTAACAGCTAACATTAACGTATTATTACAAAAATCACGATACACCATCTAAGCTGCCAATCTTAGGGCATTTAAAACTAATGACATGGTGCCACAGTGGGCACTTAGCGAAAATAAGCTCAAAATGGCGTGTTGCTCAAATAAACTGACTGTATATAGTAGTTGATTGCTGAACCTCTGTGCAGTGGATGAGTACTAAGATCTACAGCTTTTAAGTCGGGCAATAACTTAAGAAGATTCTAAGCATTTAAGCCAATAAGTTAAGCAGTTTCCTAGCTTTAATTTTGGGTTACTCTTGGTTCATTATTATTAACAAAGTTTCCCAAAATAATAATAGTTTTATGGAGTTTAAAAACTAATAATCCGATTATTTTTTAAATTCTTTATGTAATTATTTATAAAAACTGTTAGAGGCACTAGATCTAGCCCTAGCTAGGTAGTGTTTCTACTGTAGATGTTTTTTTAAAACTATATTTTTATATAGTTATGTTATTTCCAAGTTTGTTATTTCCTCCACTTTTAATTAACAGTGAGCTACAATCATGTACAGTCAACAAAGCTATTTAGTTTGCAGGCAGCTAACTTACAACTACTTTTAAACAATGTTGTGAGTGCGCTGATTAGACAATTTATTCTACACCACACTCGTAAGCATGTCATAGGCGTAAAAAGTTACAATGCACACATTGAAATAGTTCATAAAATTATACAATTATATTTACTATTTCAAAATTTGAATACATGAAAATTAATGAAATAGCAGTTCAATTTACTTACAAATACTTAGTTTCCAATATTATCGTAAAGCCATCTATGTTAACGATGTCTTGCTTGATAATGCCATGCAAAGTAGTTATTACCAGTTTAAAACGTTTGGATTAAAATTTCAAAATTCCAAGGATGTTTAAATGTTAATTCAGAAATTAATAAACTCTATTTTTCCTACTCCATATCCATAATTAAAATAATTGAATTATTTCGTAAGTTTTATTAATTATTGTGCTGAAGCAAAAATATTTTTTTTTTTTAGAAATGTTGTGTATATAAGCGTTTCCTAATACCTTAGTGACATTTTATTTTAAATCAACTATGTATAACTAGCCCTAACAAGATCAATTCGGCAAAGGCTTCATGTACAATACTGGTATTCAGCATTCGGTTAGCTCCAGCCTAACCGTATGCTGTATACCAATATTTTACAACTATGTTGGGATTCTTTTCCAAGCCGACCCCGTCAAAGTTGGGAAAAATCTAGGCTGATTGGTTGCCTACCTTGCCTTTTATTTTATTTGCATATATATATTTTTTTTTTACTATTGATAGGCACGCGCTTGACCACCATCTCACCTGATGGTAAGCGATGATGTGGTCAAAGATGGAGCACGCTTGCCTAGAAGTAACCTATTCACTCTTGACTTAAAGACTCCCAGGTTGTAGCTACAACTAAATGAGAAAAAATATGTTCTTGCTCTCTTTATTGACTTCTCACGTGCTTTTGACACTCTAATTCATAATCAACTAGTTGATAAATTAGACGACTGCGGAGTACGTGGTCCATTACTCAACTGGTGTAAAAGTTATCTTAAAAATAGAACATTTACTGTAAAAATTGACAACACCTGTAGTGAACGTGTGGATATAACAGAGGGAACAGCCCAAGGCTCGGTATTAGGCCCCTTGCATTTTTTGTCGTATGTTAATGACATGAGTAACTGCATAACACACAGTAAATGCTATCAATTTGCGGATGACACTTGTCTTGTTATTGCCGACAAAAATCCTCAAATAGCTTGTGAGCGCTTACAACTCGACTTGGATGCTCTAACAAGGTGGTGTCACGATGCTGGCCTAGTGCTTAATGCAAGCAAAACTAGGCTTATGGTTGTTCAATCTTCCCACATTAAAAAATTGCCCTTACGGAACTTAATAGCCCATGACCATGACTGCTTGCATGCGGTCAATGTGATCCATTGTAACTGCCCTCAAATAGATGTTGTCAATAAGCAAACATATCTTGGAGTAGTTATAGATAATAAGTTTAACTGGAGTCATCATGTAGAACGTGTTTGCGATAAACTAAGGCAATTTCTTGCCAATATTACAATATTAAAGAACCGTTTGCCCTTCAAAGTGAAGATTATGCTATATTACGCACTGGCTGAATCCTACATCCAGTATGCCCTTAGTAGTTATGGTCGTACCTATAAAACCTATCTTGATAAGATTTACAAAATACAAGTTAAAATTTTAAAAACTATAGTTTCACCCAAAATTAAAAATCAATTTTACGACGATATAAATGGCCTATTTAAACACTGTAAAGTCTTACCAGTTCATACACAAGTAAATTTTTTATTATTAAAAGAACAATTTTTCAATTTATCTTTAAGAAACACAATCGAACATCCTGTACGCACGCGGGCAATTTCTGAGAATAGGCTTCGTACGCAGCGCGCCAACAATACGTATGGCGAGCGAACTACTGGTTATATTGTACCGAGACTTATTAACAGTCTACCCTCAGAAATTAATAATTGTATAACAGACAAGAATATAAAATTTAAGCTTAAAGAATATTATTTAAGTATTATTTAGCGTTTTGTGTAATTTACAGATAAGACTCTTAATAGCACGGGTTTAAACCTTAGTGGTTTTTGGTTGCTATTTGATAGAAATAATTCTGTAATGTGTTTTGTTTAATTGATAAATAAAGAAAAAAAAAAAAAAAAAAAGGTATCGGGAAACAGACTCCGGCAGGAAAATGATTTAAACAAGGTGACTGGCAGCGGATAAATGCGGACTGCTCAAGACATACGTTCAGCAGTGGACGGATATTGGCTGAAGTGATGATGATGATGATACATCCAACATATATCCAGCCAACTCAAATCAAAATAAATGACAGTCCCAGGCATGCCATTATCGAAAGTGCCGTAGCACGCGTGTTGCGTGGCGTAGCATACCGAATGTACGGCACACAGCACATTGCACTCGCCTCGTTAACATATAATCTTTGTTTACATCTGCATATAGTTAGTGGATTCGTGTGCTATTGTAATTTGTTTCCAATTACATTGATTGGTAGTGGGAGCATCTTTAAAGGAGAATGTCTTAATAACTCGTAATGTGTATAGGTATTGTTTTACGCCAATATTTGTTTACAAGTCCATTCCATACTCATTTTATGTTGCTCGTAATTTTCATTAATTGTAGATAAAAACTGTTAGTTTTTTTTACTATTGGTAGGCACGCGTTTGACCACTATCTCACCTGATGGTAAACGATGATGTGGAGTTATTATTGTTAGATAAATAACGAAAAAAAATGCCTTTATTTGGCACAAACACAAACACAAGCAAAAAGTTTTCAGGAAAAGCGAATGAATGAAGCAAAATAAAAATACTAGTTTAATAGAAAACTAAAAATGAAATCAGTGCTTCTCTGCTTAAATTGATTGAACTTAACCAGAGTGCCAATTCTACAAGTTTTCACATTCGCATCTCAATCGCAAAGTGTCAAAAACGTATGAAAATTAAGGCTTTTTCGCGATTGACATGCGAATGCGAACGTTGTTTAAAAATAAGTAGAATTGGCGCCCTCAGAATAAAAACACTAAATCATGAAATTTTTAGAAGACGGACAAATATAATCGAAGACTGAAGAAAAATTTTAATTTGTTTGTTTTATACGACTATAGCTGACCCGTGCCCACTTCGTTGGACGGTATTTTTCGGATTAATATATAGCCAAATCAATATATAAAATAACAAATAAAAAAAGGCTTGTGTTTAAACACCGCCCAAAAAAGTACCTATTTTACTACCAAAAAAGTTCTAAACGGTTACCAAAACAGATAAATGGTCACCAAATAATATTCGAGAAGTAGCGCTCGCCGGCCGCTGCCGCGGCACCGCTCGCTTCGCTCGCTCGGCTCGCGCGCGGTTGGTCACAATTCTAACCTAACCTAACCTATTTTATCCAGTTTGTAACCCCAAGCCTACATTTTATGGCAATCACAGTTGAGTTGGATAGAATTTGGTGACCGTTGATCCATTTTGGTGCCTAGGCTTAGAGTCTTAAAAATATTATTTTTGGTGACCGTCTAAATTATACCCTAAAAAAAATATATATAAATTAATATATATATATATATATATATATATACATTCACAAATTACGTGGCATTCTATAGGTCCAGAGATTACTCCTACAAACTCACAAACTTTACCTCTCTAAAACATTATTATAGTTTCTGCGTTTAGATAATCCATACTAATGTATAGATTGTCTGACAGCAAGATCTGAAAAGTCTTTTTTTTTGTTTTTTCTTGTTTTATTAACACCACTACACTATCTTCATCACACATAGTTTATTTACAACGGTGATAGTAAATCGAATCGTTGTTTATAACTGAACTTAGCTTTGAAGAAAGTTAAAGTAAGCGTTTCGTAACAGTTATCCACCTAACTGTGATCATTTAATTCTGTTTAGTTTGCAATTGCATTATGCACGTCTAGGCTAATAAAAATTTGCAAATGCAAACATTTTTAACTTTCTACTATGTGAGGTAAATGACCGTAACAAAAATATTTTTAAAAGATATTTAAATATTTATGTAATATTTTACACATGGCTATAATCCTTTGTGAAAATAAAAGAAGAAGAATTCATTCGTTATCCTTTTTTTAAGAAAGTAACTCAAAAATAACTGGAACTTATCCCCAATGAACAAATGCTGTGCTCACGACCAAGACTTTCGAGAACGAAAATTGACGTTAAATCAATGTGATAAATAGTTAAACGCGCGTTAACTACTGTGATAGACTAAATTATTTTTAACTCATCCAATCGTCTCATTTGGCTTTGAAATTTAACACAATTTGTGAGGCGTCGACCTAATAAAGGAGCAAAGTGATCATCGCGCGGATACGCTATCGACGCGACACTGACGCTTCGATAATATCTATCCACTTATATTTAGAAACATAAAAACTGGAACTAACATAGCGCAAAGCTATACTGAAATGAACGAGACAATCTTCTTTAATGAAACTGATCGCGATCAAACACTAGTGTGTTTGAATAATGACACTGACAGCTCGTAAACGTGGTTCTTTACGAGCTGTCAGTGTCATTATATTCTGTGGAATATCGACACTGACAGCTCTAGAACGCAGTTCAAATGTACTGATCGCGATCAGTTTGAATTAGTGAAGATAGCCCTTAATCAATACACAAACCAAACGAACATTACCAACTAACATACAACTAAGCCCAATACAATTAAGCGCTGAAGCGGAAAAATCGCGTGCTGAAAAAAGCGCAAGCAGCTAATTAACAAATGATTTATTTACATGCCGCGAGATGTGTTCACTCGCCTATAGAAAGCGAGTTGAGCGATCTTTCGCTTAATTCATTCGCGATTTTTACGCTTATTGACGACGATAATCGATATTACTTATTATTATGTCATTGTAGTGAAAACTGTGATTTCACTGTTCGTTTTGTTGGTTAATTCTTGTTTAAAGTTTACCTGTTCAATGAATATGGTTTGAGTTTGTGATGTTTCTGTGTCAGTTAGACTGAAAGCTACGCTGCTAATTGACTGTATTGTCGATTTTGTCTCTGTCGAAAATCTGTATTGAATAAGTATTACATCTGTGTCAGTTTAACTTTCGTTCTCTTCTATGAGTTTTATAATAGAACTAGTCGCCCCGCGCAACTTCGTCTGCATTCTGCTGCAGCGTGATGATATATCTAACACTGAAATAATTTTTCAAATCGGACCAGTAGTTCCTGAGATTAGCGCATTCAAGCAAACAAACAAACAAACTCTTCAGCTTTATACATTAGTAAATATAGATTTATCAATGACAAAATGAATTATCATACAATTTCATGTCCACACTTCCTGATTTCGAGGAATTCAAATGATAAACATGATTGATGATACTGAAAAAATTGTCGACATAGCTCACAGAAAAAGCAAGCTGAAGTGACAATAGGCCGCTGACCGTTGCTGTAGACGAGTTCTTGAGGGGCGACCACGAATCGGCAAACGTAAGGTAGGACGCCCACAGGTTAGGTGGAGAGACGATCTTCGTAGGGTGGCTGGGTGCAGCTGAATGAGAGTTGCCGAACATCGAGTTGAATGGCGTGCACTAGGAGAGACTTATGTCCAGCAGTGGACTGATGGTGGTGTTCATGATGATGAAATGAAAACCAATTGACTAACGACCAAATCATTTAATTATGTAACTAAATGACCCTCAACCCGTTCATACATATAATAAACTTGTTTTTTTACGATATTGAACATTATTCAGTACAGATCTCCAATAAGACCTTATTTATTGCTATATCATACCGAGTAACAGATAATTATGAACGTTACGAATAACTGGTTTTACTTAGATTTCATTTATCTGAGTAAGTGGAGCGTTGGCAGCCGTTTACTGGATATGAAGCCGGCTGACTTGTCGAAGCCAGGCTTATGTTACGACAGCTGTTAGTATCGCGAAACTTAAGCTTAAGTATGTTTTAACTTGATCGTTATACTATCGGTAAATCCATATTAAATTGCCCGAAAATATTTGTGGAATTTCTATCAAAGTTCAAATCTCAAATATCTATTCATAGTGTACACATACCGGTAGTAAATATTAATTAATACAAACAATTATAGATACTATAGCTATCATAATCTACCTAGCCATTTCCCAAGTATATTGGGGTCGACTTCCAGTCAAGCCGGATTTAGCTAAATAACAGTATTTTACGTGGAGCGGCTGCCTACCAGACCTTCACAACCCATTAACTGGGTAACACGGTACTTCTCGGCTAGACTGGAGTCAGATTTACTGGCTTCTGACAATCCGTAACGACTGCCAAAGTTAAGCCGGGACCAACAGCTTAACGTGCTTTCCGAGACACGGAGGAAACTCGTTATGTTAAGATGGTCACCCATCTACAGACCAACCTTGGCAAGCGTTACTTAACCTTGAAGATCGACCTGTGCGGCTGTTATTCTTTAGCCACGAGCTCCTCAAGCTGAACACCAGTGTTTTACGTGGAGCGGCTGCCTACCAGACCTCCACAACCCATTACCTACCCTTTTCTTTTATTCATAGTAGTAAATTTAAGTGTTGTATGAACGTAGCTTTACTCTCAAGTAAAGTTTTGCTGCAAAATAGGAAAAGGTTTCCATATCGAGGACAAACTTGTAATCTCTGCTTTACAAATAGCCAAGTAAGGTGATCGTTTTAATATCAGTCGTAAACAGTCCAGTTAAGTAGTGCAGTTAATTTGTTTCTGATTTTATGGATCGTCAACTGTTGCGCTAAACGGCAAGTTTGTATTCGCCATCAAGAATTTCTTTGGTTAGGTATGAGAGCAGATTGATACATAAACCGCACTGTTAAACGGTAGGGCGCATACTCAAAAGTCCGAAAATAAATAGGATTGAGCACGTGGCATTTCAATAGGGTATTTTACTTAAACAATCTAATTAATTCGTCAGATTAGATTTCCTAAAAATATTGGACACGTATTTTTTATTTTTTCATGGGAACAAAAGATGAAGACGATATAGTGCATTGAAAACACGCGTGACGTCACTTTGATGGTACAATTTTTACCAGCGAAATGACGTCACGCGTGTCTATTATCGGACTAATTAAATTTTTCAGTAAAATACCCTATTGCTCTTGTCTGTCCCATCACGTCATTCTCAGTCACATGATCAATCCGGAATATTTTGTACCTTTTGCTAGCTAGAACCTCTGTTAGGCAAATAAAAGTAACAAATACAAAATCCTTTATTTCAAATAGACCAGTTACAGGCACTTTTGAATAGTCAAGGTCTGTCAGTCAAATAGATAAAGCTAATTCTGCCGCGCTAGCGACAAGAGCAGCAAGTTGCTCTGCAGCAAAACGCACTCACCGACGAAACGAAACTCTAAACTACATCACCGTCACTTAATACATAGATATCAAGACCAAACTCATCATCATCATCTGCCTAGCCTTCTCCCAACTATATTGGGGTCGGCTTCCAGTCAACCCGGATTCAGCTGAATACCAGTGTTTTACGTGGAGCGGCTGCCTACCAGACCTCTACAACCCCTTAACAGGGTAACACGGTACTTCTTGGCAAGACTGGAGTCAGATTTTACTGGCCTCTGACAATCCGTAACGCCTGCCAAAGATCTACAAAAAAACCAAACTATTGAAACTAAAACAAACAAACAAACAAACAACAAATAAACAAAGAAACATTAATACAAGTATCAGTTTCAACAGCTTAAGACCTTAGATAAAAATTTATCATACTATCAAAAAATCTGATGAAATTGTATTTAAATGTAACAAAAATATCATTCAACAAAATACATTCACTGCAAAAAGCAGCGGTGCAAATAAACGATACATGTAACAATATCTTGCAACCTTGGTAGTTGACCGAGCGCGACACTGTCAAGTTATACTTCGGGCAAGACCAGGGTGAGAAGCGGAGATGGTCACGAAGTTAAGCAGTTGGTCAATTCAGTCAAAAAAACTCACCGGGCTAATTTAGGTGGAAAGAGATTTAAGAGAGCAATCGCTATTCCCTCTGGATGATTCGACCTTGATTCGATGGATTAACAGCTCACTTCATATAAAATCAAGAGTCCAGATATCATAATGCGTTGCATACAACCAGTTTATCTCTAGCTTTATTATGATCATGACGACGCCAAAGGCAAATGACACTCAGACGTGACGCGACACCCAGTGTTACGACCAATTTTATAAAATTAGGCTAGGGAATTATTAAATTTTCGGGTCATTGTTACATTGGCGCCTTTTGATATACTGATACGCAAACTTCTATCGTCCCTCAGTCCAGTGACTGAGGGACGATAGAAGTTTGCGATCGTCTATTGTTTTTAGCATGTGGAAGTATTGGCCCCTTTGCGGCTCGTAAAAACAACGCATGATCTAATGCATCTTGCAAATCGCTCCCACCACCGCGCCCGCTATCGCTCGTGCACACTGGACTAGGCTTTAAGTGTAACTTGGAACTTACATAGCTATTATAAGTAGGTATGAGTGAAGGCGTGGCGCAATCGCTTAATTGTTCCAACAAGTTATACTTTTAAGTTTAAACTCTTATCGATTTTTTGAGATAAATTATTTATCGAAAATTTTTGAACTGATTTCGAAATGTTTGAAAATAAGAGATAAGTTCATATCAAGTATAACAAGTTATCAGTACAAGTTGACTGCTAATTATAGTTAGTTCAATCGTATCTCACTTTCAAAACGTCCTGTCTCAAGTATTCAAAGCTCTAACTACAATTAGTTAAGCGTTTTGCTAATAACTAACTCTGCTTTAACTTATAACTTAGCTACCAATAAGAACTCACGCTATCACACTAAAACTATTTCTCGTTGATCCAAAAAACTACTACTTAAGACTGTAATGCTGCTTTTTGAACCTTCAAAATGTGGTAGATTATTTCTATTAAATTGGTAGATACAGTTTTGAGCTATCTGATCAAAACGCTAGGGTCAGAGTGCACGTCTCCTTTTAAAGGCTTGTATATTTGCCAATGACCTTGTGCATACAAACGGAGCTAACTACACCTCGGCGCGCCACTCCGATACCCGTGTTTTTATTTTTTTATAATAAAACAAATACATATTTTAAAAAAGTAACAAAACCAAGTTATTATGTAATTTCTCAGAAAATGCCGACGAAAAACTGCTTCATCTGCACGCTATTTTTAAGCCTTTTCGAGAGAGCACCCTTAAGGACATTTCTCGCCGACTGATCGACACCTTGCGTGACCAGAAGGCTGGCTCGTTCTTTGCTCTAAGAACTAGCATTGCCATTCAACGTGGCAATGCTGCCAGTCTTTTGGGAACATTTCCGGATGACAGCGATGCGGAGGAATTCTTCGACGCCTCGTATATATATAGTTAGGTTTAGTAGTTTACCTGTTTTTGATAAAGAAATATTTTCTATTAAATATGTTCAAAAACAAATACTTCGCTGAGTACTTATTGCATTCCTCGGAACAAAACAAAGTACTTGCGCGTAGGCGCCGATAGTCTTAACACTGACTCAGGTGCAGTCACCATTTAAATTGGAATTGTTGAAATCCTGATTCGAATTTACCACCGCACGATCATTAATTTGCATAAATGGAAAACCCTTGTCTTATTTTATAAGCTGTTCTATATATACAGAGCGAATTATTCATATCTTCAGGTACAATAATCAGATAATACTTACCTACATGAATACTGTCTTAATGTCAATTTAAAAATCGTTCAATCTAACACATTGAAAGATGAGATTTTAGATAGAAAATCGCTAGCAGTAGAGCAAATACATAAGAAACTGCAACTTTTTTGCAGGTGCCATTCAAGCCTTTATATTCTTGCAGCACCTGCCAGCAATCGACAAAGATTGCTCGCTGTCCTAGAAATAGGTCCATCCATCATCTCTAAAGTAAAACATACCTGAGCGGTCCTGAGGGCGCTGGTGACGGCGAGCAGCGTCAACGCCGCCACGCTCCACCACACACCGGCTCGCATCCTCATGCACTGCAACAACGAACATTATATGGTTAGACTCATTGAAAACAATGATCTGGTGAGACCGCGGGAATACGCTGGATGCGAGACGCAGGGTCGATTTGGCACTTGTACGAGTAGGAAGCCTAAACCCAGCAATGATGTGTGTGTAAAATGTGTAAAATTTTACGAGCACACACAGAGACAAATTTTAACTCTTAGTAAAAACACATAATTTGTTTATCTGTTTGTAGAAGTAATAAACTCTTTCGCTGCTAAAAAGTTATAATTTCGATTTTAATCCCATAAAAAATACATACTTCTTTAGAAAACAACTTGTAGCAAAATAGAACCACAAATTAGATCAAAATCGGTTAGGTACTATTTATCGTCCAAAGTTAATAAAGCGCTGCCTTTCATCACTTCCTAGTGTTGTAGCTGTCAAGTAGAAGTACACAGCTAACTCTCGAAAAAAAACGTTGAACATGTTCTTAAAAGTATGTGTTTCGTTGTTTCATAATTATAGTTTATGCAATACTAGCTTCTGCCAGCGGCTTCGCCCGCGTGGTCCCTAGGGAACATACTCCCGGGATAAAAACTAACCTATGTCCTTTCTCAGGCTCTAGACTATCTGTGTACCAAATTTCATTTAAACGGTTCGGTAGTTTTGGCGTGAAAGCGCGACAGACAGACAGACAGAGTTACTTTCGCATTTAAAATATTAAGTAAGGAAGTAAGGATAAAACTGCTGCAAAATCGCATTCAAATAAACACTGTATTTCAACTGCAACCGGGCCATTTTTATGAATCATTTATTCAATACCGTGAAGTTAGAATGTCTAATAGCCCAGCTCAAAGTAAACAAATTACTTAGCGCTTACAATGCTGAGTAAACGCGCGGTAAATATAATATTTATTTATAACCTTTGAACGTAGCTGTAAAATGATAAAACAAACATAAGAGCTTGTCAGTCAACTATTCTTTAGACTTGATATAAAAGTTGTCAGCTATATGTGGAATAAAAAAAACTTGTAAAAACAATGATTATAGTTATTTATGACTCTATAAGATATTTTGAAAATTTTAAATAGTGTAGCACTTACAGCTTCCAATAAACTCAAATAAAGCACAGTATACAGTGTAAAAATTATAACCAAATGCAAAGGGGATTGGGACTGTTACCCCTTACTACAGGTTATATTATAACCTAGCTAGGAGGACAGTGCATCACCCACCAGATTGAAGACAATCGTACGAAACTACCTCATTGTAAGGAAACTATATTGTACTACAATCTCTTTTTATAAACAAATAAATTATTATTACTAAAAAAAAAAATTAAGAAGAACTTTGGTTCTGATAACTTCAAGCCAAGAAAAGTATTTTTTAAGGATGTTATGTAGGTAATTTTATATCACAAATGCAGATTGAAACAGCATTGTTTCTTTTATTCGGATGAAATGTCTAACTACAAAGGGAACTTTTAAAAATCATATTTTCAACAAAGTTTTCAAACCAAGGCCACTTTATTTCGAGAGTTGGTTATTTACAAGTCTATCTTTTTCGTCAATTCAACCTACATGCGGCTGGTATCCCAATATATAAAACTAGTTGGCCTGCGCAACTTCGTTTGTTCCGCTCCTATTGGTCTTAGCGTGATGATATGCATATAGCCTTCCTCAATAAATAGGCTATCTAACACTGAAAGAATTTTTCAAATCGGACCAGGAGTTCCTGAGATTAGCGCCTTCAAACAAACAAGCAAACTCTTCAGCTTTATATATTAGTACAGATTCTCCCGTTACTGAGTGAGTGAGTGACTGACAGACAGACAACGCGCAGCCGAAAGTAATGGTCGTAGGAAGCTGAAATTTGCTATGTAGCTGCCCTGCACTCCATAGGGAGCACAAAGAGTGGATTTCCCGAAATGTTTACGGGAACGGGAAAAAACGGGATACCTATGCGCGAATGAAGTCACGGGCAAAGCTTGTTATATTATGTGCTTGAATGTGTGGTGTTTCTCCTCACTCTTACCTCCGGGTAAGAGTAAGCTTATTTCTCTTCCTCGCTACCACAAGTTGCTACTTCGTTTGTTACAAATGTCAAGACGCTCGTAAAGTTGGTTCCTCATATCGATAAAACGGGTTACCTATGCGCGAACGAAGTCACGGGCAAAGCTTGTTATATTATGTGCTTGAATGTGTGGTGTTTCTCCTCACTCTTACCTCCGGGTAAGAGTAAGCTTATTTTTCTTCCTCGCTACCACAAGTTGCTACTTCGTTTGTTACAAATGTCAAGACGCTCGTAAAGTTAGTTCCCCATATCGATAAATCTGCCATTCAACACTTTCACTACGACATCAAATTATTTGACAGCTTTCGTTTTCATACCACTTCTTTACTTCTATGTGACCCTGGTAGGTTTTGAACTAATCTAGAGATTTGCATAAGTTAATCAATGTTATGTGGTTTTGTATACCACTTCTTTACTTCTATGTGACCCTGGTAGGTTTTGAACTAATCTAGAGATTTGCATAAGTTAATCAATGTATAAAAAGTACGAATGAGTAAAACATGTTTTTTAACTTTAGAGTGTTTGAAGTCCTTTATGACCCTGGTATCATATGACATCATAGAATTTGAGCGAATGCAGAGATTAGCATAAATTATTTTTTGTGTGGTTTTTTTTTTTTTTTTTACTAATAATAGGCACGCGCTTGACCACCATCTCACCTGATGGTAAGCGATGATGTGGTCGAAGATGGAGCACGCTTGCCTAGAAGCAACCTATTCACTCTTGACTTAAAGACTCCCAGGTTTTATATTATTAGAACTTAAACCTATGATTTAGTAAGCACTGTTAGAAAAAAATAGAGTTTTTGAAACTCTGCTCAAAACTAGGTCTCATTATTATAAATTAGAGGTAGGCAAAGCTTGTTTAAAATAATAAGATATCTAATCCAAAACCAAACGTGGCAACATAAAGCAATCTCATCTGCCTAGCCTTTTCCTAACTATATTGGGGTCGGCTTCTAGTCAAACCGGATTTAGCTGAATACCAGAATTTTACGCGGAGCGGCTGCCTACCAGACCTCCACAAACCAGTAACTGGGTAACTCGTACTTCGTGGTAAGACTGGAGTAAGATTTACTGGCTTCTGACTATCCGTAACGACTGCCAAAGATCTACAAATTACAGCCGGGACCAACGGCTTAACGTGCTTTCCGAGGCACGGAGGAAACTCGCTATGTTAAGATGGTCACCCATCCTCAGACCAACCTTGGCAAGCGTTGCTTAAACTTGAAGATCGACCCGTGCGGCTGTTATTATTTAGCCACGACCTCATAAAGCAATATAACAAAACAATCATCGTTACTCATTTGAAAGAAAAATAAAATAAATAACAACTGCAATTTGAGATGCAACAATACAGTAATTAAGCTATGTAAAACAAATGCAATTAGTTTTGGGTATTAGATTAATATATAAATACCTATATTTTTTAATTTAAGTGTGTTTTAAGCATCTGTTATGCAGTCTAGCGCTAGTATAAATAAAAGCAAAACTTTTATTGCAATCTTTCGGCCATGACATACATCGGTATCCTGATAGCTATCAGAAAAAGTGTTAATCTGATAAGTCTTTAATTGTTTTCGCTCATTATCATTTTACGACTCCACTAAAGTGTAAAGATATCTTTATCTAAACGTGATTATTGCTCAAGAAAGGACCAACCCTGAAAGTAACCAGTTGGTGGGGCTTTTTGAGAAAAAAAACTTGAGAATTTCTACTGTTTTACGAATTTAATTAAACATCACTATGAACTTCCCCAATCAGTCTTTTAAATAATAAACTATGACCTTTTTCTAGCCAAAACCGTTGCAAAGATTTTTTTTTTTTTTTATGAGAATATTTTAAAGCTCTAAAACAAGAACGACTTCTGTTTTTGAACAGACCTACATAGACAGTTTAAATCACAATTTAATCGCCATTAGAAAATGTTTGTGGAAAACTCTTCATCTTTATATCAATCCTTTGCTATTCCAACGACATAACGAAAAATCTGTCAAGAGCGAGTCGGACTCACGGAAAAATAAATATTTTTTATTTCTTTCTTATGTGCAAAATAGTAGAACGTACGTCATCTAAAAGTATTCCAAATTTCAAGTTCATAACATTAGTAGTTCTTCAGATATCCAGCTGCGACAGACAGACAGACTTAGTCTCACTATAAGGGTTCCTTTTTTACCATTTTGGTACGGAACCCTAAAAAACAAAATCAATCTACAAAACCAAAATGTTGCAAGCCGATCGCATCAATCGATGGACTCGTACGCACCAATAAGCGATTGATCAATTATCAGGAGACGGCGACCTGCGCCGGCGCAGGTATGCGGTGCAACGTGCAACGCTTTCTATGACCACGCGAGCTAGATGCTTTGTGGAGCGGGGGACTGATGTAATGTTTTGTTTTAATTAGACTACTGGAGTTTAAGGACTTGCTAGGTTGGTCGTGGTGAGAAATGGTCGAACCCTTTTGTTTAGAAGTTTTTCCCTTGCTACAGAAAAGTCAATCTGCAAAAGCTTTTCTCATCCTTATTGAGGTCGTCTTCCAGTCAAACCGGATGCGGATGAATACTAGTATTTTACATGGAGCGACTGTATTAGTAAATGCATAATACGATGGGTTCCCCTTTGCAAGACTGATAAGAGGTTTATAATAGAAAAAACAACTTTAATTCTTTAGCAAAATTTTATATTTCGGTTCTCTTTTAATAACATCTGTGTCATTCATTCTTCATTGGATTCTAGCTGCGCAGTACCTCACCCCTCACCCCCGCTGTCACATGAATTTGCTAATGTGCGCAGCGACTCTCAGTGTGCGCTATTAGGTTTGATTCTACCTGTACAAACTGATTTATAAAGTACCTTGAACAAAACAAAGGGCATAAGCCCTTTCAAGCGATTCTTACGCATACAAATAAAATTCAGACACTCGGGTTTTCCCGTATCTAGAACGCTGACCGAGGCAATCTTGTGGTTTGAAACGGATCAATAAAGTAATGAAGTAACTTGAATTAATTAATTGGGTATTAACATAGTAATGTAGGAATGTTGGAAAAACTGTGAAAAACCGACATAACTACAGTTAGACACATTAGCACCTAAATACCTTAATTAGAAGCTTAATTAGGTGTTAATAGAGCCGTCGGCTTCCATACGCTGAGGTGATTGATTCGAATTAACTCACGCGGATAATAGCTGCATGGATTAATGGCCACTATGAATAAACGAAGGTAAATAATTTCCTTACTCTTCTCATAAAGATTAACATACCTATTCATAAAAAATAATATGACCATACGATCAGTTCAAATACTGATAAAAAGAAAGAAAAGAAAAATTGTTTATTTGGGACTCGCACAAAACAGACAGATGTAAATTTAATTAAAACTTACAGCATTACTTAGTCTATAATAAAATTAGACAACAGAGTCTGAATTTAAATTACGAGTAGATGAATAAAAAGCTACTAATCGGTATTTAATATGATCATGTCGGTTTTTTTTTTATTAATAAGTTTGTAAAGGTTGCATTAAACAAAAATACATAGCAAATTCACAAATGATGCGCCGATATGAGTATAATACCTGAATATGACACGAAAACGCTTACATTCCACAGTGATAAATAATTATTAATTTAATTTCAATCTCGAAAAGACATGTGGATAATATGGTCAAAGAAGTAGGTAGATACTTTAATCCACAACCTACATAGATCTAAACAAAATAACATAACACCATAACTAATCCTAATTCCAGCACACATCTAAGTACAAACTAATTACTACAATTGACAAAAACATAACTCAACACGACATAAAATTAACGTGACGATCGCGAACGCGTTTCTTTTGAAGACCATTAACGATCAGTTCTTAGTGAACAATAGTGGACCATCGATCAATGTGGTTGCTCGAAGAAAAAGTCGTTTGGTTACCACAACGACTAAACGCTACTATTATAGAAACAAAAGAAGTTCGAAACAATGGATGCTTTGGTCTAGGAGTTTAGTGGCAGGTTGATATGGATGTTACCGTGATTGGTGTAGCTGGTTTACCTGTACATCATTATCACAGCCGGAAGACATCTACTGCTGGACATAGGCCTCCCCCAAAAGGTGGGAGTATGCCATAATCACCACGCTTGATGATCGCAGTGTTTGGTTTTGCGTTTTACAGAGAACGCTGCTGCCCATTCTCTGGTGAGTCCCTTACTCGCCTCTTACGACACCCACGGGAAGTGATTGGATGGTATTATTCTTTTACGGCACCATACGGCACCAGCCGACACCATACGGTATAAGTACCTATACATATTAAATGTGATAGACTTTCCTATACCCGTTGGAACGATATACGAAAGCCTCAAAGCTCAGGGCTTACTCGGTAGCTTGATCTAATCATCATAACAAATTATAAGCCTGTGAACATTTACTACCCATCGGGTTTCTAAAGGTAGTTCTAAAGGTATCTTGAGGAAATGAAGGAACAAGATTCCTATGTTAAAAATGGAGCATCTTCCGACGAGTTTAATGCCTGCTAGTGAGCTACACAAACTGTCCAAACCGCTGATTTGCATAGACTAACTGATTTCTACAAAACCATTATAAAACAATCTCAGGGTTAGATCACTTTTATTAACGTTCAATTGAATCTCACACCCAGATTGATATTAAACTATAATCAAAATAACTCCACGTAAGACTGGAATCCATAATAACATTTCATTGCCAACCATCGAGCAGAATCAGGCGCGTCCATAATTATATCAATTTGTAAAGTAACAGCGTGCTTAACACTTTCACTGCTCAGCCATCAGAGTGAGTGCAGGACAGGTAACAAGGAAAGAAAGAGATACCAACACAAAAATAACTAAATACAGTATGAAAGAAAGAGATAGTTGTTGCCAAATGCAGTCATGTGCGAATTTAACAAGATAGGTTTGACGTCTAAGTTATGTGAAGATTTTCTAAGCTTCAGCAGCTGTGTTGTTTTAAGGTTGGCAAACGTGCGGATGGATTATTTGATGGAAAGGTTACAGCAATTTTCCTTTCACGTTCGAACGTTTATTGTACCGTTCAAATTGACTATTACAGTCTCCCGTCAATTCGAAAACCTTAACATGATTGGAGATACTCTGCCTGAGTCTAGTGTAGGCTCTCTTTGTCATATGAAGGCATTGAGTGTCTCAACTTTGTGCAAGATGGTTGTAAAATATTATTTAACAATTAATTAATTAATTAATTCAGCGAAAGAGATAAAGTCGGCTTTTAAATATCAATTTCGGCGAAGTCTTTAATTTATCTTCATCAATATTCACAGTTGGATATATATAGACCATCTTTTCAGCGTCATCCATGTTCTAACCCCGCAAGCAACAATTTAGTCTGCCTTATACTCTAATTAATAACAACAATACCGTAACTCAGGTTAAATCGTTTAAAAGGAGCGAAGTTCCAACGACAGAAGTCTTTAACTAAATAATTCATAAAAAAAACTATATCAATGGAATCAATCAACACTTCCGTAAATCGGAACGCGTTCGTTTATGTGTAAAATGTAAAGTGGACTGAGCGGCAGCCATTACGTAAACTATTGCAAAAATACCCGTACAGTAATGTGCATTGTCCCAGATTTACATTAAGTATCGTTGCGGTCAGAACTATGTGGCGCATGATTTTTTGTCAGCCCACTTTCGATGGAATGATTTAATAAATAATCAGGTTCATGAAGTAAATTGTTTGTCCCTATGAATCCTATGATAGTTGCTTCGTCGAGGGTCCAATCGAATAACGAGACTCCGTGTGTGTGAAAATGGTGTGTCCGACTCATCATCTTCCTAGCCATTTTCCCAACTATATTGGGGTCAGCTTCTAGTCAAATCCGATTCAGCTGAATACCAGTATTATATATGGTGCTGCTGCTGTGCTACCAGACCTCGACAACCCAATAACTGGGTAACACGAATTGCGCTCATAAAATTGGAATCATGACATCACTTAAGGTATACCTAAAATTGTTTAACAGATATGTAATTGACGAAGTTAAGATAGGTACTTAAGTGTGTAGGCGGAGAAGAGGTCGGAGAAGACGCCGTCTTCTCCCTCCTCATGGTGGTGATGGGCGGGCGATAGGCACGGGGGCGCCTCCACCCGCATTGCACTCCACACCACCCTCGCCGGTCATTCCCAGCCCTCCCCCTGAACGGGGAGGACTTGAGGGGCCCGCCGCTTTCGGCGGGTTGTCGTCGGAGGAGGACTGGACGCTAAGGCTGCGCCGATCTCCCAGTCCTCTTCTACTCGGACGATGCGGGAATGCCGCTGGGTTATTTTAGTGGGTATACCGGGTCACCCCGGGGAGTCCCACATACCCCTCCCGTTCCCCCGACGGGAGGGTATGCGTAATGCATTTTTTCCCAGCGCAAAAAAAAAAAAAAAAAAAAAAAAAATGGTACTTAAGTGTACTAAATTTGACAGCCCTCTGGAGCAAAACAAAATCACTGAAGTCATCTGACTTCAGTGATTTTGTCAAGGGTAGAAGCATGCCAGATAGCATTTTTCTGCCTTCATCTTTCTGCCCTTGTCCCTTGTCACTTGGAGTCGGCGCAAGCGCAACACGTTTTTTTTTTCTTCCATTCTGTCCTATCAACTGTTACGCTATCACTAACTCCCTTTTCTTTCACATCACTCCTCACACAATCCATCCATCTTTTCTTTGGCCTCCCTCTCCATCCATCCACATTTTATTTATTTTTACAAGAGCAAGCTTACTTATTTACACCTTTAGATTTCTATGGTTGGTATAGTATAATCCCTTAACGGCATTTTGCCGACTCAAACAAAACCTATGCCAACAGTTTTTAGGTCATCTTAAAATACAAGGTAAAACACAAACCATAAATTAAATCACTACAGATTATAATCATATTGAAAAACAGCCCAATCAACCAATAGCGTGCCAACATTTAATAATTGAACGATTGTCAATGCAGCCAACGCAACGGAACCGGAATAAGTGCAAATGTCATGGACGGCGCGATACGAACTTAATATGTTATTAAAAAGTATAAGTAAACACTAACGTGTCAAACGCAACTGTGCAAATAGGAATTACAGGTTTAAAGGTTCGTGCAGACTAAGCTTCTGTCAAAAGATTCTTTATAAATATTTATGAAATTAACAACAAAAACAAAATTTAAAAAAAAAATTAACGCTTCCAATACTAAAGCTACTAACTCAAACATTCTTGACATCAAAAGTCTCTAAAAACAATTAAAAATAATTAAATAAACATAACAAGTTTTAATGAAACAAAAATATTTGATTATCATGTTAAGCACTTGTTACCTAGGAATAATGCTTTAATTACATCATCCTTGATAAATCTGAGCAACATTGTAACACCGATATATTACAAAGATAAACTCTATTAATAAAATAATGTACAAACTTTACAACAATCACTACATCACTACATATTATAAAACAAAGTCCGCAGCCGCGTCTGTCTGTCTGTCTGTTCGCGATAAACTCAAAAACTTCTGCACCAATTTTCATGCTGTTTTTACCAATGGATAGAGTGGTTCTCGAGGATGGTTTTAGTATATAATTCGTTTGAAAAAAAAGGAATCCTTAAGAAAATTGCAGCGCGGACGAAGTCGTGGGCTAAGTGCCAGTATAAAATAATTTACTAACTTTAGTTTGTGAAAAAAGACTTAAGTGTAATCTAAGTACACACTACTAACTTTCTTTTACCAAAAAACAAAACTTAAAACGTTAGTGAATGGGTATCGAGTGTCTCGCCAAATATTTCAAGCCATCGTGAAAGCGAGAAACTATAATATGTACGTTAAGTGAATCTCCTGTAAGATATAGGAATAAAAAGTTTTATGTATTATGTTTATTATACAATGTTTTCACTTTCCTTTGAAGATAAGATTACCAGTTCTTTTGGATATATCTACGTGTTAATCATATAAAGTAACTGGACAAGTTTTCTCTTCCTTTTGTTGTAACGTTAACAAGATAACTAATTGCTAGGTGCAAATTACAAATGAAAAACACCTGAATCATAGAGAAAATTAAAATTTATTACCAACATCCAGCAATCATTTTCACTGAAGATATATAAATTGATAGAAAACATTGATTATTCAGAATCATGTTATTAAAATCTTTTGTTTTTTTTTAAGCTATTGCATAGCTTCTATCGCGGGCCTTGGGCGTGGAGACCGAATCCAGAAATTCCGTAACGAAAAAAACCTTTAGACCCCCACTCCGACCGGCACAGCGGTGATACTTTTTAGTTTTACTTTTTACTTTTTTTTAGCTCAAAGTGTAACTTGAATTAATATCAAAGAAAAAAAAACCGCATAAATAAAATAAATATATAATTATAACTGCATAAGTTATAGCGAGCGTGCCCAGAAGATGCCTGTTCCCTCTTGATTTGAAGGCAGACGGGTTATATGTGAGGGGATTATTATTATTATATACTGCTTAGTTATTGCAGTGTTATAAATAATGTTCAAAAGACAGTAAACACAATATTTCCAATGACTTTCTTCCAAAACATAATTTCACGCGATTCGCTATGCTAGTGGACACGTAAGTTTACAAACACTACCGACATCCACACGAAACACTAGCGGTGTCATTAATGCTATTAATTGCATAATTAGAAGCCCCATGACAACTGTGTACAGTGAAATTAATTAGGCATTGCAATTATTGTTATTTACGGCATGAGAAACGCGATAGCATATTTATTGCGTTTGTCAAAGTTGTCATGGTTCTGACAATGGGGTACCTTCGAATTAAACTTCTAATTTATGATGATGTGCCATGAAAACGTCACTGTACCTCTATATGTATAGGTTGGTATCTCCTTAAACCACGAAATGCGAAAGCAGGTGTTACGGAAATTACATCGCGTTCAATTTACTTTAAAGGCCTTAACCTAACCTCACCTAACTTTCGTACCAACATAAACTAACGCCTTTTTAACCGACTTCTTCAAGAAGGAGGAGGTTACATGTTCGGCTGTATGTATGTTTTTTTAATGTATGTTCACCGATTTCTCCGCCAATAGTGGACCGATTTTAAAAATTCTTTCTTTATTCGAAAGCCTATAAGGTAAACCCTCAAATTTTATAGGCACGTATAATGTTTTTCATGAAATTTCTAACGCAATTCAGATATTTGTGCCTATTATCATCATCTCATGTTGCTGAGCTGATGATGGAAGGTATAAGTCAGGATCTGATGATGAGATCCCATGAAAAATGTTTGTTCAGCGATATTTTCACCAATTGTTAACCGATTTAGATTATCCTTTTTTTCTTTGGAAGAGTATTTTCCCGAACTGGTCCCATTTTAATTTGGTGAAGATCTGATGAAGAACTTCGGATGTAGGCAACGGAACTCTTCAATCAATGATAGCAAAAGGATCGCGATTTCTGAAATCGCAGGTCTGTTGATTGTTCAAAACATAATCGTAACATCACGCCGTACGCTGTGTTTGCGGTTACAAAAAAATAAAACCGAGTTCCAAAAACAAAACACTACAAAGCATAAAATAACTTCAATTTCGGAAGTCGGTGTCAGGAAACCAAAAAATATCAAAAGCACCTACTTCCGTAATTTAAGTTATTTTAAACTTTGTAGTGTGTTGTTTTTGGTAGTCGGTTTTATTTTTTGTAAATATTTTTTTCCCAAAGAGATAGGTAGGTAGAAACTAAACATTAAACAGTCAAATGGGACTCCATTTGACAGTGAAAGATACAATCATAGCATTCATATCTGGGGACCAATTCTACTCATTTCCCCGTTCGCTTTTTGACAAAAAAAACTTCAATTTCCATACGTTTGCGATTGACATGCGAATGCGAACATTGCATAAAATAGAAGAATCGGTTCTCTAATTCAAATTATTATCAGCTTCAAAATACTCACAATACAGAACCCACCGCTCAACTTCAACAATTCTTACAAACTGACTGAATATAAAAATACTATGAAGTTAGCGTGTCTACCGATAATCAGATTAAATATGCAAAAGACCATCTCCGGCCAGCCCTATCAAATTACTGACACCTTGGCCGAAACAGTGAAGCATGCAAAATACTTCCTTTGGAACTCAGATAGTCAGATAAAGCCGGAATTACACGGTTCACGCGTGCTCCTCACTCGAGATGATTCAACCAAAGTCGATCATGAAGTCACAGCTACATGCATAATTAAATTTTTTGCGTAGTTCAGTAATAGAGAATTGCGATGTGACTAAAACAGTCATTAGGAACTTAAATGAGAATCCACTAACCGGTCAAAGAAATTATGGGCGGTTTGTGTGAGAAATGATCGCTACATCACTGTCACTACATATTACAAAACAAAGTCCTCCGCCGCGTCTGTCTGTCTATCTGTATGTTCGCGATAAACTCAAAAACACCTGCACCGATTTTCATGCTGTTTTCACCAATAGATAAAGTGGTTCTCGAGGAAGGTTTACTAGTGCCTAGAAAAATTTAGGGAAGTGCTAAGAATGAACTAAAAGAGAGTCAGTGATAGCGCGTGAGTCGACATCGAATAACAAGAGCCGTCATATTACATGGGTCTAGGGCAAGAAGATAATGAATCAAACAGTAAGAATTTGGTTAAACCATCTCACTTAATCGCCTTGCCTTCATTTACAATCAAATTAGCAAACAGATTGCAATCTTACAACCTTGTACGACCTCGTACATTACGTTTTCATACTAATCGACCTGACCGTAGAGAATCAAGATCAGTGAGATTATCTCGAGTCATCAGTGTTTCATGTATTGTTCGAAGATCTGATAAGATGCGGTAAGTGTTTGTTTTGTTTTCATCGATCATTTAGCACGTTCTTGAGATTCTCATCTTCTCATTTTCAGTTAACATTTTATCAATGCCGAGGTTTTAACTTGACCTATTTAGATTATCCATGAAGTCTATTTTAGAGAATTCTAACTTTTCCCACACCTTCACTCCCGTGACCGTGTATTTTACAAGAATAAGAGTGCCTTCCCATTACAGCGGAGCGAGGTAGTGGAGCGGAGAAACGGAGAAATTGTAAATAATAGAATTGCATAAAATCTCCGCACCACGTAACTCATTGACATTCACCCTAGGCACGCTAAGTAGCCTACATGGCACCCACCATACTGTTGTTGTCTATGAATAAAAAAATCCTAACCGGATGAGTACTTCTAGAGATGCCCATTGAAAACATAAAAAAAACTTTTGGTCTTAGTTTAGACTCTCATAGAAGTCTTAGAAACTTCTTTAATCTTACCACAACTCACAACAATAGTTAAGTTGTGGATTTTAGTGTGCCAAAAGAACATTCTACCATTCTATCAAAGTTAGGCATTCTACAAAGATTGCGCACACAGTACATTTGTCATGGTTACAATGACAAGCTCCAAAATAAGTTCTTTCGACTGATCTTTACAGTTTGGCAATAGGTATCTAACGTTTGCGAAAATCACGATTTGAACGCAATCTTTCACTTTCATCAGACCTTAAATTATTTTGAAGACGGCTCCACCCCCTGAAATCTTGACTTTTGCAAGTTTGTACACCCCCTGAAAGTATTCAATTTGAAATCGTGAAAGGTCGTGAATCTTCACAACATATTGACGTATTTTTTCATCATCCTGTCCTCTGACATTTGATAACGAAACAAATTGCAAACTGCACAATGTAATTTTTTGTGAGGTGTCAAATAGCTTACATTTATTCATGCTTATCAAAGTTTGGGTTCACTACTAATAATGTATTCGCGATTTTGCTGTGCGAGCTTATGAATGGCCAAAGCTTCTTCACATTCTATCAGCGATAATAATCGTCAAAAAACTAAAGGGTTTGCGATTGACAGAGAGCAATCCTTGAATATTAAGAAGCATTTGCAACACAGCTGCAAAGTGTCAAAAACACCTCCAATTTCCCCAAATTCTGCGAGTTTTTGGCAGATTGTCTTCGAGATGATAGCAAAGCGACTTGAATTTGAACATTTTTTAAGTATAATAATTGTCCTTTTTGCAGGGCATTTCACTCTTATACATTTTTGTTTTTTACATTGTCTTTAATGAAAAATAATACAGAGGTGTCACTTAATTCTAAACTCGCCAAACTTTTACGTTTGATGGCGAGAAGCGCTCTTTTTCATAACAGTTAACCACCTTATGTACATACTTAATACTAAATATTACATAGTCCAAATTTCAACTTATTTCAAATCAAGTAACTAAACTCTCAACAATAACATGTTACAATGCCCCAAGTGCCCATTCTCCTGCACTTTAGAGGATTTAATTAATTCCAGCGATGCTGCAATTACCGTAGCCCCCTACTGGGCCAAAACAATATACGGAGTTAACCATCGACTCGAAAAGAAGAAGAAAGTCTCAACAACAACTTGTTAGTAGAAAACCATCAACATGAATAAATTAACATACTGCATAGACCAAACATAACCTTGACTATTACGGATGTATAGCTCTGAAGACTGGAACAATTCCAGCTGATAAGCTATTTGACACTTCAATTATAGCAGGAGACGCAACAAGGCGATCCTTTGTATGTAAATGCGGCGACCAATCATTGTAACAATGAAGGAAGAACTTATGACCTTTCTATGGTAGGTGTTATGATTGTTGCATCCGGATAGGCGAGAATTAGTGGCGGGATTGTTATTGAAATTAGCTTCTATGATGAAACAGTGGCGTAAGTACCTCCAAATCGCAGAGACACTAGCCTGAACCTGAAATGTTAACGTGTATATATGTTACGCCCAAAGTCCGCTTGTTCCAAAATTCCACATCGCGAATTTCGCGTCGTGGCACTTAAAAAACCGGCCAAGTGCGAGTCCAACTTGCACACGATGGGTTCCATACCATCAACCTTAATTTTTATTATTTGTAGTTATAGTGGCAATAGAAACACGGAAGAAGAAGGTTTTATTTAAACAGTGGCAAGGGTCCAACTCTCCGGATGACAGGGAGGCATATGGAGCGGCTAAGCGCGCTTGCAAAAAAGCTGTAGCCAGAGCACGCAGCAAAAGTCTGGCGCCCTTATACGACAAGCTGGAAACTGCGGAGGGGCAAAAGCTTATTTTTAAGCTGGCGCGTGGCCGGGAGAAAGCTACACGGGACATTAGCAAATGTCTTTGTGTAAGGGACGCCCAGGGTAAGCTGCTCTACGATGCCCCCTCTGTTAAGGAGAGATGGTGTACATACTTCGCGGAGCTGTCTAACAAACAGCATCCCCATAACCTTCCTCCGGAACCGCCTCCACACCTTGGGCTTATTTCCCCTATTTCCCCCGACGAAACCCGCATTGCTCTTCGCCACATGAAGAACCGGAAAGCGGTCGGGCCTGACAATGTGCCAATTGAAGTGTGGAAGGCGATGGGCCCACATGGTGTGGACCTTCTGACGGATCTTTTTAACCGCATCCTGATCACCAAGGAAATGCCGAACCAGTGGCGATTTAGCCTGATTATCCCTGTTTACAAAGGCAAAGGTAGCGTACAGGATTGTGGTAGCTACCGCGGTATCAAGATCATGTGCCACACCATGAAGCTCTTCGAGCGCATCATTGACACACGGCTCCGTAGCGAGTGTACTGTCTCTGAGTGTCAATATGGCTTCCGGGCGGGTAACAGCACCATGGACGCAGTGTTCGCCTTACGGAATCTGGCTGAGGCTTACAGAGAGAGAAGGAGAGCTTTGCATATGGCCTTTTTAGACCTGCAGAAGGCCTTCGACTGCATACCTCGGCAGTCCATCTGGTGGGCACTGCGCTTCAAGGGCGTTCCCGAGGCCTATATTGACATTATCAGAGACATGTACCGCGATTCCGTTTCCTCTGTCCAGACCGCTGTTGGCGAATCGAATGGCTTCCCAATATCTGTTGGCGTTCACCAAGGCTCGGCTCTTAGCCCGTTCTTGTTTAACGTAGTGCTCGATGTAGTTACGGCAAACATCCAAGATCAGCCTCCATGGCTAATGATGTATGCCGATGACATCGCCCTCGTTAATCAGAACAAGCCCATCTTGAGCGCAAAGTCAATATTTGGAAGGACACGCTTGAAAACGGTGGTCTGAGACTAAATGTGGCGAAGACTGAGTACATGTCCTGTGGCAGCACGGATACAAACACCATCCGAATAGGTCCGGACCTGATCAGAAAGTCCGATACGTTGAGGTACCTTGGATCCGTGCTGCACGAGTCTGGCATCGTGGACGACGATGTCCAAGCACGTATTGGCGCGGCTTGGGCGAAGTGGCGCGAGGTAACGGGCGTTGTATGCGACCGCAAAATGCCTCCGAAGCTCAAGGGGCAGATATATAAATGCATCATTCGGCCTGTCCTACTGTACGGGGGCGAGTGTTGGCCAGCACTAAGCAGACACACCCAGGAGCTTCGCGTCACGGAGATGAAGATGCTGAGGTGGATGAGTGGCGTAACGCGATCCGATCGCATGCGCAACTCTTACATCCGAGGTAGTCTTGGTGTCCGTGACATGGGGGAAAAACTGCAAGAGTGTCGCCTGCGATGGTATGGCCACATCATGCGCCGCCCTATGGAGTACGTTGGTCGGAGATGCATGAATATGGCTGTTCTTGGGGCTAGGCCCCGTGGTCGCCCTCGCAAGCGCTGGCTGGACGTCGTCAAGTCCGACATGAGAGCCAATGGCCTGACTGAGAAGGATGTTCAAGATCGGGCAAAGTGGAGGAAGCTAAGTAGGAAGGCGGACCCTGGCAATAGCCGGGATTAACGCCAGGTGGAAGAAGAGTGGCAATAGAAACACAATCCTCCTCAATCCTCAATCCTTCGGGTACGGAACCCTATAACCCTTCGGGTTTGGTTCGAATGGGATGGCGGGAGCTAGAGTGAACTAGCGAAGTGTTTGTAGCTCATTGAGCGTTTTGATCTTCGAGAGAAATCAGGATGACATTTACGGAAATGTTTAAATTCTTTATTAAAAAATTGGCTTTAAAATCTTACCGTGAGCGGTTCAAACGAAACTATAAGTCACGGAAAGTCGTACTTAATTTAAACCACTTTTGTAAATACTGGAAGCCAACTCTAACAGACTTAAGAAATTGTTGTTTTATGGATAAAACGTAAAGTCTATAAGTGTCCATACGTTTCGCACGTTTAAATCCAAGAACAGTGAACGTATTACAGAACGATTTCTCGCACTTGTAACTAACAGCTGACTCGGTCTATATTGCCTCACAGCGGCACAGCAGAACCAACGACAAATATTAATCTTTATCTTACAACGATTGTTGCAATTTACACCTGTAATTTGACAAGCTACTATTTATTCATAATACACTTTATGATTCATTTTAAGAGCGTGATACTATTTTTTATTTTACTTTAAAGTTTTCTTATATTTTTGGTTATTTGTGCTGACTAGTTGATCTGCTCAACTTCGTCTGCTCCACTCCTATTGGTCTTAACGTGATGATAATAAATAACCTATAGCCTTCATCGATAAATGGTCTATCTAACACTTAAAGAATTTTTCAAATCGGACCAGTGGTTCCTGAGAATAGAGCGTTTAAGCAAACAAACAAACTCTTCAGCTTTATACAATATTAAGTATATATATAGATTGTAATAAATCTGTATTAGATTATGATTTCTCGATATATTACGAAAAAATCGTTTTGTATACAATAAATCCCACCCAAATTCAATAGTTTCCAATATGTCCGTGGCTTTTTAAGGAAAAATGTTTCACAATTTCACGCAACATTTTACAATTCTACGACGTTTGCAATATTAAGAAAATTAGAAAATATGTACCTGGAGTAGTACAAAGTTTGTGTTTGCGTCAATGACTTAACTCTCCATTTACCACCGAAACTTTTGGGTCAATCAGTCTAAGTGACATGGTATAATGTTCTTCCTTGCTAGACCACCATAAAAATCTCATCCAAGTTTAATTAAAAGTATCTAATGTAATGGAATGCGGAGTTATCCTGAACCAGATCAGTATCTCTGGGTATAACGTAAACGTTACCGTAGGAAGTCTGCGTAAAGAGTTCACTTTCTAAACCAGAGCGGCGCGGCGCCGGTTTGTGGCACAGCCTAAGTAAAACAGTGAGACAATATTTTGAGTGAGTGTATTTTTGTGCGTGATCTTCATACATATTTAAGCTTACGTACCTTAACAGTTTTATAGTGTTGTTATAACAATAATTGTATTTAAGAATTATTTTAATAGAATGACTCTTATTATCTTTATACATTTGGTAACTGTTATGGTAGCTGTTGTGGTGGTAGGTGGTACGTGTCTGTAATATAGTAAATTAATAATCAAAAATGTTTGATAACAGAGATTTGTAGTTTAATTAATAACAACCTTTTAATTTATAATTATTATCTACTCAAACCTGACGTGGACACATTGTGGACTTAATACCACCATAAACACTTATTTATGCGTACGTCATATCTATTATTATAAGCCAGATCTTGAAAAAAATGTTACAGCAATAATTTGAAGCATTTAATAAAAGTGGATTAGCGTTTTTATGGTTAAGTAATTGCATTGAATTCCTATTTTCTATTCAATAAATGGCAATGACCGCTGCTTTTATTTGCATGCAACCCAATAGGTATGTATTAAACAAACTCAGTCAATAGGGTATTTTACTAAAAAATATCTAATTAGTCCGTCTGATAGATTTTCAAAAAATAATGGACACGTATTTTTTCTTTTTTCACGTAAACAAAAAATAAAGAGGATACAGCGAGTTGAAGACACGCGTGACGTCATTTGGCTTGGTAAAAATGTACTAAATTTACCAAGCCAGATTATTAGATTTTTTTAGTAAAATGCCCCATTAAAGTAATCTTTCTATGTTTGAAACAGTAAGTTTATTTTTTAATTACGAATCATTTACAAGTATGTATAACTTTTTTAGCCCCTGATTTTGATCACAATAATTATCAGTTATATTAAACAGGGCCCAAAGGTTATCTTTTACAAACAACCAATTCTAACTCTTATTACTATTAGTTTCTAGTTTCTTAATAGTATAAAACGAAGTCACTGTCTGCCTCAGTCTCTTTTTCCGCTTATTTCTCCTACACCATTGAACACGGTTTTCACTGTTAGAAAGAGTGGCAAACTGCGGCTGTTTGCGTATACTCTTCTGAAGAATGAGGAATGATTTGTTCTAGGAAAGTATAATTTGCACCAGGCAACACACCAGTTAAAAAATAAATAGTAATATATTAACTTGATGAGCTGCTACACAAGTAGCCTGTGGCCCAACCACCGGAGCGCACCGTATCTTTATTTTACCGTTTTAACATATCAATGACACTTTCGCCGACGTAATAGTAACGTAATACTGGACTCACTGTACGTGAAACAGACAAACATACGAATAACTACGAACATTTATTTTAACTATGCATTCTCACGGTTATTGGGAACATTTCGTCCGGTCTCTCAGTGCATTATTGTTCAATTTCTAGAGAATGTTTGGGGATATTTTTCCTGCTAAATAATTCGTCATTGTGTTTGTGTATTTTTTTTTTCTTGGTTGTTATTATGTTGTCTAGACGATGAAAGGTGTGATTAAAAGAAAAATACTCGTATGTATATTATTACAATACAACAAAGTATAATTTCCTTTCCCATCCTTTTATAGTATAGCTCAAATCAAAATCATTTGAGTGTATAATCGCTTTAATTCTAACCAGTTTTTGATATTTTGATAATGAAGAAAGAGGGTTTACTATTTTTTATATATAAATTGCAAAAATACTCCTGTTATTATAAAAATAAAGAGTTAATAATCCTACGCGATTTATTTTAGACTTACGGTGTTTGTAATAAAATATATTATGACATAAAACATTAAACGTTGTTAAAATATCAACGTTTAACAACTTCAATAAACTGTAATTAGAATGTAGTTGCCAACAATTGCACACCAGTCTCACACACGTCTGTTAAACAAATCACAACACACACTTGCACATTGCATCACGGTACGATAAGAGAGCCTAGCTTTGCAGCTGGACCGGTGGAGCGTAATCCAGTAGCTCAGTTCACTACCGTAACCGATACTGTAACTTGTGAGATCATTCACTTATGATATTACGAGTTAACTGGCTTGCTGGACATAATATGTTGACCCTACGACATATCTACTTCTAACAAGCAATGCCAGATACCGCACTTATTTGTCAAGATACTCAAACACGATCCCAAAATGAGTAAAACAAATAATATTCTCTGTAAACATATATTTTTTTACTTCTACTCCCCACTGCTAGGTCACCTCACCTCCCAAAAGTCCCTGATACTCTTTTCTCGTACCACGAAAGTGAAAATTGTCTTTAAAGTTACGGACACCTAAAATTGAGGGTAAAACATCGGGTAAAAAGCAAGAAATACAGCGTACAGTATTTGCCAATCAATCTAATCTTCCACTCGTACTAATATTAAGCACTGGTTATTTTCTTAAGACATCTCAAGTATACGATTTGCTTGAACAGTACACTTTCTTATCATTATTTGCTGGCGTCGAAACTTAAAGACTTAAACTCTGCATTAACTTAAACTTGACTAATATTACAAAGAGGTAAAATTGTTAGTTTGTTTGTTTGTGAGTCAAAGTTGAGAGATACCTCTTACCAGAAGGACTGGCAAACAATGGCAGAGGACAGACGTATTTGGAAAAGGGAGAGGAAGGCCTTTACCAGGCAGTAAGACATAACGGGCCACTTAGATTAGATTTGGAAATAATAGCTGGAAGTACATTTCCGATTAAAAAATCTTCCATAAATAGAAATGTATACGATCACTATTATGGACTGACTTATGGGCTTTATCACACAACCTGAGTGGTTGTGTAATAAAGCCCATAAGTCAGTTTTTATCAACGAACAATGCGCGGTCCGTGTTAAATTGGCTACAGGAGCGAACACGCGGGAAAAAGCTAGTCTTCGATGAAATGACTCGTAGCACGAAGTTGAAAAAATCTTTTTCAACTAGCCAAAAACTATGATATTTAACATGAAGCATTAAATATAATAGTATAATGGCAGTAATTCAAGTAATTTCGAAGTGTTATGATAGATTACAGATGTTAATTTAGATCGTTATCTGGGTCAAGTTGAGTCGGCGCAATATCTACTAGAAAGTGGATTACGGTAACTTGTTTTAACAAAAGGGGAACGTGCCGTGTTAGTCACTAAGTTTGGATACTAGACTTGAGTGGGGGCTTTGCTGTTTGTTTTGGTTTCGAAGCTTTTTCTATATGTCTTAGATTTAATATTTATCGTTTACTAGTTGACCCGCGCAACTTCGTCTGCGTCACAATTTTCATTACTCCGCTCCTATTGGCGCGTTGATATATTTCTAACACTGAAAGATTTTTTCAAATTGGACCAGTAGTTCCTGAGAGTAGCGGGTTCAAGCAAACAAACAAACAAACTCTTCAGCTTTATATATTAGTTTGGATTTATTCTGTATCTCACATCGCATCGTGTAACGTATTCATCTTTAATATTTATAAAAAAAATACATCCAAGTTTGTTTTTTTTTAATAGTAGCTCAAAGATATCGAGAACAGGGTCGCAGCTAAGGCTGGATTGTAATCATATTAATTTTCCTTTTCTAAATGGCAAGCCTGAATAAACTATCAAGGCCCAAGGGTTGGGGATGAACTCATAAATATGAAACAAAGTAATTTCATCAATACGAAAAATGTTCACAAAGTGTAGAAGTTTTAAATGATTATTTAAATACATATTGGTCTTCACTACAGCTAAGATATTTTTAGCACTCATGGATATGTTTATAGAACTGCTAGAGCTATAAAATCTTGTGAAGGTATGTTTTATAAAGTTGCAGATAGATTATTTTTAATTGAAACACCAATGAAATCGAACAAACACTTTCCTTCTCCGTATTTGTCATACTGCTATCACATTCTTCCTCGTAGCTATCGGTCAACTATAGCAGCACAACGGTTTTTATTGACTGCGCCGTCGAGTGAGTTTACCCAACTCGTGACGTCACCCGCTTCTTGTTTTCTTTTGTTAAATAACTTACAAAATAAGTTCAATGAAACATTTTTGTAATTATAATATTAATTAGTATTCTTTATTGTTTATTTTATGAGTAATTTGTAAAAGTTGACTTTGGTAATAATCGTTTTCTGAACGAAGAGTTTGAATTTGAATATGTAATGTGTCCAACTGTTGACCAAAAAAACTCAAATGTTAGCATTAAAGTATGGTTTGTCACGTTGTTTAATGCAAATGCCCATTTCCAAAGGCTATGGAAAGTACTTTAAAGCCTAAATATGCTAATACCAATCGAACAATTGCAATACTAGTTGCTACAATTCACAAAGCGGAGAGAGGTTGTTTAACTCGCAGTCTACAACCATAACTTATTCGTTTCCACTCATTGCGAATAGCGCCGTTAAACTAAACAATGGACTTTTAGCTTTTTCTATACAACTAGGAAATACAAAACTTATTTATGAAGACGTGAAACGAATGTTTTTAAACTCTTTTTTAATACTAATTCAATCATGCAGCGATTAATCAATTAAAGAACGTATGTGACAGAATTATAAATAGATGCTTGCATAGATGATTTTATTTACAATGCAAACGTAGAAAGTGGTTAAATTATTTGACCTTGGCTTGAATGTATAGCACAAACACAAAATGTATGCTAAAGTATAGCATGAACAAAATGACGAGCGCGATTAGCGCGTTGATGTCTTTTATATGGAAGAAAGAATTGCAGCGAAGATTTGATTTTAAATGTGTGAGAAAAATGTTTGCGATATGATCAACCTGCATATTTAGGTCAAGTGATTAAGATAACGAATAAATTAATTGTTGTGGGGTTTTTTGATACTTCAGATGATTTTCAAACTAGATTTTTATAGTAGTTATCAACATACTATACAAATAAATTAACTTTGCAACGGATGTATTTGACACTGTAACTACTTTAGATCTACTTCCTGTCAACCTTAGACATGAGAACCATGTTTGGCCACTAATTAGTGACATCACGACGTCTAATAAACAACACAATCTGCCAAACAGCTTACTTATAAGCACACTCCAAATAATTAATAGCTTATACTCCTTATCAAAACCTGCTCCCCATCGCATAGTCACAAGAATGCGACTTTTACAGCAATTCCGAATGACTGTGTGTCTGAATAAGGATGCAGACAAAACTTTCACTGGCCGTTGTTTTTTTTATTCTGACAGACATTTTAGGGGCTTCGTGTAGAGACAGCTGTGAGATGCTATAGAGAGAGAGAGAGAGAATTTCTCGCTGCAGTGTGTGGTCTGAATAGGTAATTATTAAAGTTTTTAATGATTAAAGTGTGCGAGTCTAGATTCGAAAACGCTGTACTTAAACTTCGCGAATCCGATCATCAAAAGGTAATTTTGAACGCCCAAAACCAAAGTTTAAAAAAGTGACTTTAGTTGTTCATTCGCAAAAATAGATTCTTATCGGGTAAAAAGGACCAGAAACTCAAGTTGCTCTTACAAAATAAAAGTTTTATAATATTTGGCATTATAAGTGAGGGTGATGCACCTCGAGTAACACAGCTAAACTATGGTTCGTTCCCGTTTAGTTGGAGAAATAATTTATGTTCAATTGATCAGGATTTTATTAATCGGGTTAAATTAAGAAATAACTAAATAAATTATTTCTCTTTTAAAAATTCTTTAGATATCACAGGTTAGCTGGACTTTTAGAATGAAATAAAAGTCCAGCATGAATTATAAGAGTTATACTGGTTTAATTGTATTACGGAATAATACTATAATCAACTCACTCGAATAAAAAAACTATCGCCTCGTATCGCGATAACTCGCTGCTCGCATTCAGCGCACATTTCCTTATATTTGCGGTATGAGAACTGCTTTGTCCATGGTCAGCTGCCTTGTGTCAGACAGTTCTTTGTTATGTTCAGTTCAGTATTATATGAATTATAACCAAATTAGTAATTATAACTAAAAACATGTTAGTGAAAAGCGTAATTCGCCATTAATTAACATAATAATATCTATGAAACCGCCTGTCATGGAGAGAATGTGACTTTACAATAATATAAGTTAGTCTTATAAATGTAAGAAAATAATGGTAATATAAATGTTGTTGGATGAAATATGTAGTACAATAGATTTAATTCAAAGGCTGACCTTTCTTAAGTACAGTTACGTGTTATATTGGTTAATATTGACGTTGTTATTTATTAGCCGACTTGACAAAGCGGTGTGTGTTGTTATTAAGTATCGTATGACGAATAATGTACATATAAAGATACTGAAGATTGCAATAGACTTTAATACTAGGGTTTACTTTACTCTATTACCATGTAAATCGAAGCTTTCCGTTCTCTATTCAGTATTTGAATACTACCTGGTAAGTTATGATAGATATACGAGTTTAATATTCAGTTTATTTTCAAATGAATCTAAATGAAAATTTTACGAATGGTAGTCTCAATAGCAAAATGTTACGACATCTCCGATTTTCTATTCAGAAAAGGTATCTACACTTTGATTGATCAAACTACTGAGAAATTCTCCTTTACGAGTTTTACGATCTTTGTGTATAAATTGAATCCTGTCTTCGCAATGAAATGCAAACGAACTAACCAACACGCCCTTTATATCTTGAGACATTAAAAGTAAGAATTGGGAAATACCTATTGGATAGATAGTATATTCATTGGTAGTACTTAATAATTGTATGTATAAACGCTATTAATTGCACATTCTTTTCGGTTTCCTATTACATAAATAACAATTACCTTTACTACTATAAGCCATGTGACTGATACTCTTATTTTCAATGCCTACCTAAACACCGAAACTGAAACAATATACCATACTCAAGTCATTAATACTAAATGAAATATAGTTTTTATACTTTCTGTATAATTTCTCTGTACCTAATGAGTAACGACTTGCATTGTCTTAGTCGTGTCTCCTATTATACCTCTCTGCTGTTGAAGATTGTTTATTGTTACGTCATAATAACTGTAAATAGTTAACTGTCTCAATGATCTCGTGGTTGCAAGTGAGACTATCGAACTTGGGGTCCTGAGTCTGATTCCCGGAGGCGCAGGCCTGTGGATGGCGAGCATTGGGTAGCTCGCCGTCCGATCAGAACCAGGCCCGGGTCGACGGCGCGTTGTGTTCCACGCCCGCCTCAAAGAGATGTCAGCATAGTAGACGGAGCCCGATAGTCAGTGCCTGACAGGGTTGCAGAATTTGTTCGAAAAAATCACCGCGGCCCTAGAACGCAAAGGGCACTAGGAGGAACACGGATGGGTTTTAGTCAGTCTGACACTCTCTTCTGCTCCGCCCAGAGCGGGAGTGTCATTTGATGATTACCCATAATTAAAAAAGGGTTCGATTCCCGGATCGGGCAAAAAAAAAGTTATTGAGTTTTTCCATTGAGAATATCTCAGCCAGGAGTTTAGTAGTTGATGTATGATGCCCCCGTACCTCGGAAAACACATAAAGCTGTTAGTCCTGCGCCTGATCTATCCCCGGTCGTGTAGGATTGCCGTCCCATCTTAGTATGAGAGTAAACGAACAGAGAGTGCACTTGTGTTTGCACACACACTTGTGTTCTATAACATCTCCTGCGTACTTGGCTCATCATCATCATCATATCAGCCGAATGACGTCCACTGCTGGACATAGGAATCCCCCAAGCGTCGCCACAACGACCGGTCCAGCGCGCCGCATATCCATCGGCTACCCGTGACTCTCACCAGGTCATCGTCTCTATTGTGGGATGCCTTCCAACGTTGCGACTTCCGGTACGCAGTCGCCACTCCAGCACATTTCGGCCCCATCGACCATCTGTTCTACGAGCAATGTGCCCTGCCCACTGCCACTTTAATTTGGCGATCCTTCAGGCCATGTCGGTTACCTTGGTTCTCTTGCGTACTTGGCTAATCTCTTTTGATATTGAAGACGTGATTGAAATTTGGTCGGAGGAGGATTAACGACACGCATTGTATTACTGGTCTCGATTACTTTCCTCTTTGCTGGTGATGACTGTTTTAATGTTACGTAATGATAATATATAATACAGTTATTATGATGTATGTATTATACGTAAGTATGGTAATGTTAATTACTTCTGTTTGGTTTGTTCTGCCAGAGATTTTGTTTGAGTTAAATTATGTAAATAATTATGTATCTGTTTCTTTTTTGAGCTCGCGTGTTGTTAAGAATTCAGCGTGGTAGCATCTTTAAATGGTTTTCAAAAATATGACATAGCATATATTTGTATGCTACGTCATATTTTTTATAAATTCGCTTAATTTATCTATTTTAAGACTCCATTGGTCTTCATTATTTATTTATTTAAGATTGAGCTCACAAATGTACAGGGGCGGACTTAAAGCCATAGACATTCTCTATCAGTCAAGTGGGTGATGCAGAGACAAATCATAGGCAAAAAAAACTGTCTCTTAAGGATTTCTTTTAATGAAGTCGCTCTTAGCGCAATTTAAATATCTGATCACTTCACATCTGCTCTCTGGCAACTAACTTTTTTTTCTCTCTAGATATGTTTTGTAACAATTTTTAACTAGATACGTAGGGACTAGTGCTTCTTTTTGCCTCAGAATGTATAAAACTCGATTCTTTGCATGCTCAGGAATAATGAAAGTACTGGCAGGTTTTTCTTCATGACAACATGCAAACACTTAGCAAAACAAGCCACTTCCTTCAGTGCATAAGGAACGAAGTAATTATAACGTCGCAACGCGTCGTCGTCGGTGGCAAAAAGTTGGGTAATACTGTAGTTATATTGATATTATGGCTCTATTAAACAATCTATTCGTTGTGCGTACGGCTAAGGAAAGGAATTCCCCACCAGAGTCTGTGTTTCCTGATATTTACAACCTGGGAGTCTTGCTCCATCTTCGAACACATCATCACTTACCATCAGGTGAGATAGTGGTCAAACGTGTCCCTTAGGAAACAAAAACTATGATATCAATCTTCACTGATAGTATTTTAAATGTAGCTTTTAATCGTAATTTTGGTCTTGTGTCCTTAACTCCTCAAGCTTCTCCTTACGTCTACAGTATAAGCAGAATAAAAAAAAAATATCAAACCGTGTCACTGAATTCGTGCTCACTTCCAGTGTTGATGGTTGTTACAAAATATGTTCTAAAACATAATATCCTCAATACTATCTGTTGTCTGACGGTGTGGTCGCACGCGAGAGGTGGCGGTCTTGATGCGATAGCAGTTTGAGTTTATTGATGTATATCTTTTGCTGTATCGAATGTTTTGGACTGTTTTTTGACAAACAAACAGAGCTTGTCTATGCGACTGTAAGCTTTGTTTCCGGAAAATGATGAACTCTCATATAACACACTGAAGTCCAATATGTGTTTATGTTTTATTCTTATTATTAATCATTGTATAGTGTTGTTATATTTTTGCTATGAATGATTTTTTTCTAAATGAAGATGAGATGATATAAAAAAAAAACTGTTTTTGGTGTCCCCCTTCTTTGTTTGTAAAAGGAACTCTTTTGCAAACTTTCACACCTCTAGAGAATAAGGATATGAAAATGAGGCGATTCAGGGATTATTTTTTTTTTTTATTAAGCAAGTTGATACACTTACTTTCCTAAATAGTATTTATTTTTATTAACTTTAAAAATCGTCAATAAATCTGTCAATTCTTTCATACCAACCTCAAAAATGTTCATCGGCTAACAAAAACGAATTTTGTTCAGAAGTTTTCGAGATAAGTTCAAATAGACAGATAGGCACTTGTCCGATGATGTCTGACATCGTTGAAGCGCGCCAGAGGCAGTGATTTTGTTACGATAATAAAACAACGTGACTTTTGTTGAGTTTTATCGTAAGAGATCTTGATTCTTTTTACGCATTTAGATGTATGTAGTGTTAGAGTACATCTTTTTTTTTTTTTTTTTTTTACTAATAATAGGCACGCGCTTGACCACCATCTCACCTGATGGTAAGCGATGATGTGGTCGAAGATGGAGCACGCCTGCCTAGAAGCAACCTATTCACTCTTGACTTAAAGACTCCCAGGTTGTAGCTATCGGGAAACACAGACTCCGGCAGGGAATTCCACTCCTTAGCTGTACGCATTATGAATGTGTTCCCAAAACGTTTTGTGCGTGTGGGTGGGATGTCCACCATGTACCGGTGGCGCATCGCCGTTCGTCTTGTGGTCCGATGATGGATCTTCTTTCTAGTTTAAATGGATTTGTTAGATTGAAATTGAAGCGTATGAATCGCTGCTGGCAATATTCTTAGTCATTTTCGATTTCATAGCAAAATAAAATATGTATATATCTCTTTGTAATATCTCTTTTTAATATATTTGCTTTATGATGATTGAATATACCCAGAATTTGTTCTGGGTATACGTTTGACTAAACGAGGAAATCTGACCCCTTATAATGGGATAATCCTGTGCAAAGATGGAGAAAGATTGAATACCAATAGTGATGCGCAGATTATATTTCAGGTACCTAAACTAAATCAGAAACCACTAGAATTAAATAAAAACACAAAAAAAAAGAAAATCCTATGGAAATACATTTTTAGCAAACTGCAGAAACAATCTGAATCACAGCCATTATTTTAATTGAACTCTACTATAAATATTGATCATCAACACCGACAATTAACATGCAAAAATATTTATCGACACTCAACGTAAACTCGAGTGAAATGGCTGCCGGTACTCGGTAGCCACTCACGCACCTACTTTCTATATCGAGCGATTTAAAATCGATATTATGGAATGTCGCTTTTTTATCGAACGAGTACCACGTCATTACACACGTAGAGTTGTGTCTAAATAAATATTTAGCTAATGAATGAAATCGAAAGCTTTGTGGTTTAATTTTTGTTGTTTTTTTTTTTGTATTTATTTTTGCGGATTTATTTAGGTTTGGTATACAGTACCAAGCATAGAGCAATTCTCAAAATAAAAACTTCATGAAAACTTATCCATCTGTATATATTAGGTTAAAAACTGTTTAGAGAAATAAGGAAGAGTTAAAATTTAATGTAATATAAATTTGTCTGTATTAGACACCAGCACACCGAAGTCATTTTTGTCGGAGTGCACAAAATGTACCTACAGAAAATAATTAAAACAAGTCTTTCTGAAAAAATACGTTGCATTGTTTACTTTGTCTCTAGACAATGAAAATATACACAACATAGCTATTTAAAAAAGTATTTCAAGCTTAATAAAAATCTGTTAAAGAATGCGATTCAGGCAAGATTTAGATCAAAACAAATCTAATCTTGCGAAATCCTCGCAGTTGTTTCAAAAACGAAAATATTCGACATTGGTCGTAATTGGCCGCAAGGTCCAACATTGTCGAGTGCTACCATTTGCTACCAATGCTACCATTTCGGCAAATGGCGGCACTAACAGCCCGATTAGATCTATTTCTTGACCAACGACATTTGAGTCGTGTAATAGTCAACAGCTGCTTTGGATCCGGGTTATTGTATTGGTAACTGAAGGCTCGTTTACATTTGGTAGAGTAAATAGGCTAGTAATGGTTGGCTAGTATCAGTTTGCTACAATTAGCCTAATAGAATCTTTATTTAGGTACGCTATCTATGTAGGTGACACTGCTATGATTCAGGAACGATTAAACTAGGCATGAAATTGTGTTTACCGTTCTTGTCAGACTTCTGTCCCACTCTTTCAGTGTAAACACGCTCTAATCGTATCGAAAGGGAATTCATAGACTTCGTGTTAAGATTATGTCTCCTAGTAAGTGCATTTTTTGCTATAAAAACTTTGGTTTTAGGTATTGTAGTCAAGTATTTTAGCTCCACAAATCTTATCGTACAAGACGGGCCAAGTGAAGCTTGAAAGAATGCTCTAGTATTTTTCAGCACGGAAACAAGAAATTCAGAAAATAACCGACACTAACATGCTTTTCAATTTAGCTGTCAGTTATTTAACAAGTGCTTTTAAAGTAAGGTAATAAATTCTGCGCTAGATAAAAATAAATGTTATTGCATTCTGTGCTACATACTACATTGTAACGTTGTATGTATCGTACATACTGTGGAAGTATATAATGTATTTTTACGAAACAGATTAGATTTTCCGGAGTAGTTTTGTTATACTTTTTAGATTTCTAGAAAAAGTTCTTCGGATGTAAGTTAGGCGTGTAAACAGGAAATTAATTTTAATAGCGAATAGAAAGGTAGAGTTATTTTACTTTGATTAAGACAATATTTAATTATCTCAGAAGTGAAATGTCGCAACGCAGCGCAGTGATATAGGGTACCACCGTTTACTTTCATAAAACAAGTTTTTGCACAAGCCGCACTTGGCAAAATGTTACCGAAACATATCATTACGATTTATTCCACATACCTTAAAAGTTTTAACGTGTAAAATGATTTATTTTATGAATAAAATTAAAATGTCTAGATATTAGCTCGGACCGAGCTCAATCGTGACTGCTGCCACACTCATGGTCGAGACTTTAGAAAGCGAAAGATTTATCATTGACTCACTACTAAAATAATTACACGAAATCATATTACGTGAAACTCACCTTTCAGTAATATTTAACTGTCTTCAACTTCAATTTGTTGTAAAAAAGCACTGATTAATTTATTACGTGGAATCCACCATTATTCCATGTCACTTGTTGAAAACACCGATACCACCTTCACTATTAAGTTAGAAAAAAAAACTTTTTACACAACACGCACTTCCCGCCAAAAATCTACATTATTCGAAAAATCAAATCGATAGATCGATTTCCGTATCGATTTATAGATGTCAACGTCCTCGACGTAATCCGGACACTGGCGGCAAGTGTCGCCGTTAGCGCGGACTTTACGCGCCAGTGCACTTCGATTGCAATGAACAAAAATAATTATTTCGATTATTCGAACGTAGGTTTATGATGTTTGAATTTGTGGCGGGAAGCGTGTGTTACGTTGCGAGCGTGCGTTCGGAAATGTGCGCGGAGGCCGGACGGTGCGCGAAAAGCGACTGCGGTCACTACTGCTCTCGCGACACTCTCTGCCCACCGCCGCACGCTGGCCGCATGTGTAAATGTTAATCCGTGATATTATTTAGTCTAACCGATAAACGTTGAGCCGTTACATTCAACACAACAACCCCTATTACCCTTCACTTTTTGCCACACCTTGTACTTTAAACAGCTCAATGAATTTTGGTCGGTCTCGAATGGAGATAGGCCAGTTTGTTCACACAATGCTCGCTTTCAGCCGCGATTTTTCAGTCTATTTTCAAAAACGAAAGCTGACAGTATTTAACATGCTACACACATCCTTGGTTGCGTAAACAATGACTAAGCTTGAACATAACATAAAAGGAACAAAAAGTTTTCATGCATAACCGAGTTAACCTGAATTTGAAAAATACGTCTTTTGCACCAAAACTAGCCTATTTCGCAGTAAAACATTACGACGGCTTTTCATGCTAAACACGAAAATATTATTGTTTTCAACTATAGCAGAATATGAATAATTTGAAAGTGCATAACTGAAAATGTTCATATTCAAAGCAGCACCAACCTATTAAAAATAAATCGTTGGTTTTGTAAACTTTCTGTCTAACAAAAATCTACAGCCAAACCATTTTAAAACGAATGTCTAAACATCTTAATTTAAAAAAACTTTTTTCAAAAACTTTAATTTCGGAAGTCGGTGTTTTTGGTTGTTTTGTTTTTGAACAACGACTTCCGAAATTAAAGTTATTTTTTATTTGTAAGTAGTGTTTTGTTTTTGGAAGTCGGTTTTATTTTTTTGTAAAAAAGTTAATTTTTTATTTTACCACCACAAACTGTTATGTTATGAACTGGTGTAAACAATCAACAGACATGCGATTTCAGAAACCCCGATCCATTTGCTATCATTTATTGAAGAGTTCCGTTGCCTATCTCCGAAGTTCTTCATCAGATCTCCACCAAATTTAAATGGGACCAGTCCGAGAAATTACTCTTCTAAACAAAAAAAGAATCATCCAAATCGGTTAACAATTGGCGAAAATATCACTGAAGAAACATTTTTCATGGGATCCCATCATCAGATCCTGACTTATACCATTCATCATCAGCTCAGCAACATGAGATGATGATTACCAGGCACAAATATCTGAATTGCGATGGAAAGTTTATGAAAAAAAATGTATGTACTTACAAAATTTGAGGGCTTCCTTCGATTTTCATGGGATCAGATTCTAACTTGTTGAAAATGGGATCACTTTAGGAGTATAGGCTTCCGAATAAAAAATAAAAAAAATCGGTTCAGAATTGGCGGAGAAATCGGTGAAGTCGGATAAAAAATGCGAGCTCACTTTTAAATAAAACAACACCTTCACTTGAAATATGTGTCTACATATTTCAAGTGAAGGTGTTGTTAGATTCTGTTACTCTTGAATTGCCTGGCTCTACTTTTGTTCAGGTCAGCTTAATACCAATAGGTATGTTATCGTAAAGCTCCAGGGATGCATCAATTGGTCACAACCGAGCAGTACTCACAAATTGCCATTGGTAAAAATTACACCCAGGTACCTACCAAAAGATGGGTCGAAATTCTATTAACATGTCGTCTCTTATCTATTTTTTTAGTAATCCTGTTGTCTAAAGTAAACTGGAGAATGAATTTTGTGTAGGTATTTCAATTCTATCATTTTATAGGGTTCCGTACCCAAAGGATAACCAACGGAACCCTATTACTCAGCCCTCGCTGTCCGTTCGTCCGTCTTTCTGTCAGCGGGCTGTATCTCAAGAACCGTAATTTAGAGAGTTGAAATTTTCACAGATTGTATATTTCTAATGCTACTATACCAACAAATAATAAAAGTTAAGGTGGATGCTCCAGGGTAGCCCGCGAAATTCAAATATTTTTATGTTTTTTGCAATTTGCCGGTCAGTGTGAAGCTGTATGTGGACCAAATGCGTTCCGCGACCGTAACGCGTATTTATCTAAAGAATTATAACCATTTTAATCATCAATATAGCCCTCTAAGTTCATGTAGTCCGAAAGAATGATTATTTCTGAAATATTTATTCTTTCGAACTACATGAACTTAGAGGGCTATGTTAATGATTAAAATGGTTATAATTCTTTAGATAAATACGCGTTACGGTCGCGGAACGCATTTGGTCCACATACAGCTTCACACTGACCGGCAAATTGCAAAAAACATAAAAATATTTAAATTTCGCGGGCTACCCTGGAGCATTCACCTTAAGGTTTGTGGTACGGAACCCTTCGCGTGCGAGTCCAACTCGAACTTGGCCGGTTTTTTGTACAACTTTTTTCAGCAGTCTCGGAATAATATGAATGAGGTGTTATTCAATTCGGAAGAGCATGTAGATGATTTAAAAAAAAATTTTTGCTCGAAAAAATTGCAAAAGTTATCAAACATTTACTGAAAAAAGGAAAGAGGGGTTTGGTTTTAGCGAATACCTCAAAATTTTTGAAATCTAAAAAACAATTATCACATTTGCAATTTCCATGTTCAAGCAGAAAAAAAATGTTAGTTAACTGTTCCAGTGCCGGATCAACTCATAAGCAAATTAAGCAATTGCTTAGGGCATCACGCCTAGCGGGGCACCATAAACAGATAACTACACGAAATAGAGGTACCTACTTAGTTATTTTGGTCAAGTGAGACGAAATTTTGCAAAACTTCAGAAAAGTCAGAAAGGTGTTACAAGACCCAAAAGTTACTTTAGAGACGTGCACTTACAAAAATTACGAGCCGACTTTAATTAGGAGTCTGGGCTAAAGAAAAACTACCAGATGTGGATTTAAAAGACACCAGTTAAAGAAAATCCAAGTAAAAAGTTAGAGTGAATAGGCTCCTTCTGGCGGCTTCTGGGTAGGCTCGCTCCATCGTAGACTTTGTCTCTGTCATCTCTGACATAGACTAGCGTCAAGAGCAAACCCATTGCAAATAAAAAAAAAGAGTGCTAAAATGTTTGAGCCTGCTTTGCTTGCACGAGCAAGCAAAGCAGGCTCAAACATTTCTTACCTTTTTCAATGTTCTTATGTGTTTGTTGTTGTGTGTTGTTACGTCGGATGCGGGACAGCGACAACAGTCTCCTGAGTGTTGTTGCCAGCAAGACTGAGGGCCACTTGATGGGGCACCTGTGCGCTGTACATGTGTCGTTGCCAAGTGCGCCTAGACTATGGTAGTTGATTGGTTGTGTGTTGTTTGTATTGTTTTGTAATGTTTTGTAATGTATTGTTTTATACTAACATAGTTTAAGCGATTACTAACTATGTTGTGTATGGGATATTGATTGTCCTGATTTAAATGTCAATAAATAAATAAATAAATCATTTCTTACCTTTTCTGTAATTAATAAATCGGCCAAGTCTTATTTCTGAATGAATTTGTAGATGGGGTGCTAAAATGTGTGATACGCCGACGCTGTTTATCTAGGTTAATATGTAAATTATCTCATTACTTCCTTACTAATATTATAAAAGCGAAAGTAACTCTGTGTGTCTGTGTACATAGATAGTCTAGAGCCTGAAAAAGGACATAAGCTACTTTTTATCCCGTGAGTATGTTCCCTGGGGACCACGCGGGCGAAGCCGCTGGTCTGTAGTCTTTAATAAATAAAAAAAACAGGCCAAGTGTGAGTCGGACTCGCGTGGTCCGGGTTTCGAACTATTTTATTTTTTTAACATGTTATTTTAACACTACAGACTTCTTATAGTCTGTAGTGTTAAATTAACGGTTTTCCTGTAATCTTTGTGTTTTTTTTCTGCATTTTTTTCAAAGCTTTAGGCTTAGTAGTTTCGGAGATAAGGGGGGAATGGTCATTTTTGGTCATCATTTTCTTGAATAACTTCAAAACTATTTTTAAAAAAAAAATATTAAAACTCTCACAGTAGGTAAGCTCTTTCATTTAACGTGTCAAACAAACAAAAAATAAAATATTTTTTTAATTTTCTAGTTTGACACCCAAAAGTATACAAAAAAAACTTTATTTACGTAAAGCGTCCGTGTTTGGGTCACAGAAGTCCATATGTATACCAAATTTCAACAGAATCGGTCCAGTAGATACGGAGAAAACTCGCTGTGACAAACAGACAGACACCCGAGTGATCCTATAAGGGTTCCATTTTTACGGATGTTCGGAACCCTTTTTTTTAAGGATGGGACATCATCAAATGACTCTTCCAAATCTAGGTGAAGTAGGAGGGAGTGTCAGAATTTTACTGTCTAAAACCCATCCGTGTTTCTCCTAGTGCACTTTGCGTTCCAGGGCTACGGTGCCTCTTTCGAACAGATTCCGCAGCCCCAGCAGGCACTTGCACCAGCGGGCCCCGTCTTCTGTGCTGACAACTCTTTGAGGCGCTCGGGGATGGCGAGCCACCCAATGCTCGCCATCCGCAGGCCCGCGCCTACGGTGGCCGGGAATCGTCCTGCGACTCCCGACGCCTAGGGCGTCTTCTTCTTTTGTTGCGGCGGCTGGGGCGTGAGGTATCCCTCTCTCTCACACGTTCGGCCTCCTCCTTTGCTAGCATTACTGCTTCGCAGAAGGAGGTGACCGCTTCCCATGCCTCCTCGCTCCAGACCATAGATTGAACCAGGGCCTGTCGCGAGAGGTCGCCGCGGCATGTTTGGAACCCTAAAAATATGTTTTGGTAGTGTTTTTATTTCAATTGAGAACGAGCCAAGGGGATCATCGGCAATGATAGGCTCTTCGCGACGAGGCTCCAAAGTCTGGAGCATTGACGATGAGTTGCTTGACTGTCAGTTTTCTACCGGTTGCATTTTGGGGAATGTGCGACGGAATTGCATAATTTAATTCCGCCAAGCCCATTCCATCATCGGACCACAAGACGAACGGCGATGCGCCACCGGTACATGGTGGACATCCCACCCACACGCACAAAATGTTTTGGGAACACATTCATATCGTTGACGACATCATCGCTTACCAACACGTGAGATAGTGGTCAAACGCGCGCCTATCAGTAGAAGGAAAAAAAAATTAAAGTACGGCACTAGTTGACTAGTGGACAAGGGGACACCACAGGCGCGGATTACTTAGGGTATCAAGAAGTCTTTAATTGAAAAATCACGACATTCTTTTTTAAATCATCTACATGCTCTTCCAAATCGAATGAAGGTGTCATTCGATTTGGAAGAGCAAGTAGATGATTTTTTTCATTCATGTTACTCCGAGACTGCTGAAAAAATTTGAACATAAAAGCACTTGTTGATTAGACTACGGCGAAGCCATGCCACGAGGAGCATCTCTGAATTTTGATATTTTACTCTAATAAAAAAAAAATAGCCTTTATTTCTGATAATATAGGTAAATACATTATGCCCATTTTCATCGCTATTTAATTTATTTGTAAGCTATAATCATTCATCATTTTAATTGCATTTTAATAACATCATTTAATCATACTTTCTTGCTATTAACATAATTATAATCATGCTACAAATGTAATAACCATTGATTTTAAATAAAATCAATGGTTATTTAAATTTGTTACCTATTGATTATTTTTACTTTTTATTAAATAAAAGTTTTTCATGATTCAGTTTAATTCACAACATCGGTAACGATATTATCAGCTTGGCATAGGCCTCCCCTAGGGTTTCCCATATTTCCCTATTTGCGGCTTTCCTTTGCCATGTTGTTGTAGCCATCTGTTTGATATCGTCCTCCCACCTTTACTTTTGACTTCATTTTCTTCTTTTTCCGTCTCTAGGGAAAGTAGGTACATCTATTGTTCACTTTTCCCTCCTATTTCTTATCATATGTCCTGCCCATTTCCACTTTAGTTTCTTCACTATGTATGTGACATCTTTAGCATTTGTCCTACTTCTTATATTTGTTAATTTGATTTTGTCCCATAGCTTGATGTTTAAAATGCTTCTTTCCATTTTGTTTGGCACTCTTAGTGCTCTACTCTGCTTCTTAGTGATTGCCCAAGTTTGTGCTCCATAGGTTAAGCAAGGTAGTATGCATGAGTTGAATACTGTAGTTTTGTTTTTTAGGAGTATGTGTGGGTTCTTCGGAATTTCTTTGAGAGACCGGAACCTTTTCCAAGCCTTGCTTATATATTCGGATATTTATGTCTTTCTGCATCTGATTTTCGGGTGCAATAGTTTGTTTACACTAATCTACACTAAGTATCGACACTAATATTATAGAGAGGAAAGAATTGTTTGTTTGTTTGTTTGAATTTAATAGGCTCTGAAACTACTGGACTGATTTAAAAAATTCTTTCACCATTAGAATCCTACATTATCCTTGATGAACATGGGCTATAGAATATTTTCAAAAACGTTAGGGATCCGTATGAAAACTTCGATAATGTAACCTAAGGTGTGAAAAAAAAACAAATAAGATCCTTATATCGCGTACGCTGTGGAAACTATTGACAATAGAGCAAAGTGATGTACTACAGTTTTATAGAGGACATAAATATCTACAAAAAGGTCCGCAAGGGTATGTATCTAGCTATTATGGTTCAAATTATTCAATCAAAACCCATGTGAAACGGAATAGTGGTGATTTTAGTATAATGATGTTAATCATTATCTATTTAAATTAGTTTATAACTAAGGTTGCTCGTGGCTAGATAATTACAGCCGCACAGGTCGGTCTTCAAGGTTAACCAACGCTTGCCAAGGTTGGTCTGTGGATGGGTGACCATCTTAACATACCGAGTTTCCTCCGTGCCTCGGAAAGCACGTTAAGCCGTTGGTCCCGGCTGTCATTTGTAAATATTTGGCAGTCATTACGGATAGTCAGAAGCCAGTAAATCTGACTACAGTCTTGCCATGAAGTACCGTGTTACCCAGTTAATGGGTTGTGGGTGGAGGTCTGGTAGGCAGCCGCTCCTCGTAAAATACTAGTATTCAGCTAAATCCGGCTTGACTGGAAGCCGACCCCAATATAGTTGGGAAAAGGCTGGGCCGTTGATGATGTGCATATAAATTACACTTTAAATTATCCAAATCGGACTTTTCGTTTAAAAGTTAGGACGGTTTTACAAATACTCTAACTAAGAAACATCTTGCAAGTGAACGAACTGCCCTAAGTTTAGTCTATTAAAAAGTAATTTTCATATACCCTATATGAGGTTAGATGGGAGATTAAGTTCGTGGAGTACCTACCACCTAACCCGCGCGAACGAAGTCGCGGGCGAAGTGCTAGTCCTAAATATGTATACTCTTAAACATATACTGTTACAATTAATTTTTATTTCACAAGACGAGTTTCAAGAAAATTTCAGGAAAGAATTTCACAACGGATAATTTTCCAGTACGATAGTAAATTATTGAGTATTTTAGGATTCCGTAACCAGTGCGGGACAGCATTGAGTGGACCCAGCATGCTGTTGCGCCCTGCTGTGCCTTCGACGCAGCTGTATATTTCGCGTCTGCACTTATCCACAAAAATTGAGGAAGTCGTGCAGTATTTGAAAGTAAAGACGAATTGTACTCTGAGGGTTGAAAGGTTGGAATCGCGCCACAACATCAACTTTACTTCGTTCGTGGGACTTTTGGCCGAAAGGTGTCGTATTTCGACGTTTCCGAGGACGGTTACGCGACACCACGCAGCGACACACGACGCCGACGTTACGTACGTATAGTCATAGTTTTAATATGGTTTATAATATGTATTAGTTTATTGCAGTTTAAGATAATGTTGTGTATTTTATCTATGGGCCTCAGATGCCTGAAAATAAAATTATATTATTATTTCGTTTATTTATTCTTATTACATACAAAGTATATTTTTAAATATATCACTAAAAACCATAAAAAAATACATTTAAAAATATAAAAAGTAGTAGTCCGCCGGTGTCGGGAGCAGGGTCCAAGCTACCGGTGGTTAGGGCTCCAGAGAAAGGAACCTCCTCACAATACGAGCCGTATCGAGGAGTACTGCCTTCTGTATCAAGCCCTTTACCCAACCGCGTAACGCCAGCTTCGACAGATGTTCGTCGAAGCTTTTGGCCATCAGGCCATTGGCCGTAATGACTATCGGCACAATGACAGCTGAGTCCACATTCCACATGTCGACAACCTCGTGCGCTAAGTCGAGATACTTGATTTGTTTCTCTTTCTCGGCCTTCACGAGGTTCTCGTCATGCGGGATGGTAACATCAATTATCATTGTGCGGCGCGCTAATCGGTCTATCACCACTATATCAGGCTTATTGGCAACAATAGTCCTATCAGTGATGATAGATCGATCCCAGTACAACGTGACATGGTCATTTTCGAGAACTGGGTCGGGCACATACTTATAATACGGTACCTCAGCATCCACAAGTTTGTATTTCAAAGCTAGTTGCTGATGGATAATCCTGGCCACTTGGTTGTGCCTGTGCAAGTATTCGCCGTTAGCCAGACGAGAACAACCAGAGATAATATGTCTGATGGACTCACCCGGACGGTGGCATGCCCGACACACGTCCACCGTCCCATCCTTCATAATATGCCTCCGGTAGTTATTCGTCAAGATAACTTCGTCCATAATCGCACAGACAAAACCTTCAGTCTCCCCGAAGAGATCACTGAATCGTAGCCAGGCCACGGACGCTGAAAAATCTACATCGGACCCATGAAGAGCCCGATAGAAGCGCCCGTGAAGCTCCTTGCTTTTCCATACTTCCATGCGGTCATCTGTGGTAAGTATCACAGGTTTGCGCCAGTTCTCCTTAGCCATGGATAACGGGGTGAGACCCTTGTCCACTGCGACAACATCTCGGTGCATACCCACATCAGCTTTGAGAAAATATTCTCTGAGATTGCACATCTCGCGGTTGTGGAGAGTCTTGGCGTTTAAAAAGCCTCGACCTCCACACTTTCGCGGGATGTACAATCTCATCACCGACGATCGTGGGTGATGCATCCGGTTTGCGGTCAGCAGTGTACGGACCCTCCTATCCAGGGCGTCAAGCTCAGTTTGAGTCCATTTGAGTATGCCGAAAGAGTACATTAATACCGGCATGACCCAACCGTTGAAGGCGCGCACCTTATTTCCGCCCGACAAAAGGCTATTCAAAACCTTTTTCAGGCGGCCAAAGAAGCGTTCCTTCAACGATTGCTTCATGTCAGTAACATTAATGCCCAACGCTTCCGATATACCCAAATACTTATAGGTTTCGGTCGAGCTGAGTGATCTAACCTGTATGGAATCCGAGAGTTGAATTCTCTCAGATTCCATAATCTCCCCTTTCTTTACATGCATGACTGCACATTTGTCCACACCGAATTCCATCCTGATGGCACTACTGAAGGTTTCAGTCACCTTCAGTAGCTCCATCAGTCGCGAATTGTTGGGGGCAAAGAGTTTCAGATCATCCATGTAAAGAAGGTGAGATATGGCCTGACCACCTCTTCTCAACCGATAGCCTAGACCTGAACCCTCCAGCAATGTGCTTAGAGGATTCAGAGCTAAGCAAAACCAAAGCGGACTCAAACTGTCGCCCTGAAATATTCCCCGTTTAATCCACACAGATTCATCGTCTCCCTGAATTGGTCGACATCCTGGATAGCGAAGGACTGTTTTCCATTGCCTCATACATGACTCAAGAAAGGTGCGTAGAGTTGCATCTATTTTGTACAACTCCAACACCCTCATGAGCCATGTATGTGGCACAGAGTCGTAGGCCTTCTTGTAGTCTATCCAACATGTCGACAGATCCTTGCGAGATCGACGAACCTGTTGGCTTATAGCCATGTCTATGAGGAGAAGCTCCTTAGTGCCGCGGGACCCCTTCCTACATCCATTCTGAGAGGTGGACATAATTGAATTAGTCTCAATGTGTTCATTAATCTTCACTCTCAGAATGGATGTAAGAAGTTTATAGACCGTCGACAAACAAGTAATTGGTCTATAGTTCTTGGGTTCCGCGGGACTACCGGTCTTATGGAGCAGGTGGGTAACGCCAGTTGTTAGAAACTGTGGTAGCGACCCAGACTCTAAGGATGACTGGAATTGAGTTGCCAGGAGCGCGTGTGAGCTGCTATACCATTTGAGCCAGAAGTTATGCAGTCCGTCCGGTCCTGGAGATTTCCAGTTCGGTAACGGACGGACTGCTTTGGCTACACATCAAACATGTTAATTTTTTCCATTTGTGGTATAGCTTCACACACGCGCTCGACATCGCGCATCCAGCCATCCTCGGTATGACAGACGGGCACCGACCAGATGTTTCGCCAGAATGTATTCGTGGCGATATCATCCGGGCGGCACACATCCATCACACTTTGTTCAGGTCGCTCCCAAGCTCTATACACCCACCTCTCATCGCTTTGGAACATGCGATTCTGCGAGTATCGATCAACCCGCCGCTTATACCGCCGAATACGGTTCGCCCATGCATAAACTTTCTGCTTCAGGAAGTCGATGCGCTCCGTGACGCGGGACGTGTAATCTCGAGGGCTGATATCAGTCCCCGAAAACGCCCGCCTCACAAAGCGCATCACGCGTGGGCGTTTGTTGCCCTCCCTGAAGCAGTATAGTTTGCCGATGAGTGCCCTAGCCTCATCGATGCGCCGCTCGATCCTGCACTGCCAGGCTGGTGCAGCAGGTTTTGGTCGAATAGCTTCATCAGTAGTATTAAAATTAACATTTGCTAAACGACATGCCGCAACAGCCCCGCAATACAGGATCGAGTGCGTATCAAGGAGGCTCTCGCTGCTTTCAAAGATTTTCTGCAGCAGCGAGTCCAAGGCACACACCAGCGCCCTATTTTTTTTGTGCATGGGTAACCGTGGTAGTCGGGGCCTAAGTTCGGTCGGAATTGACCTATACTCGCGAAGCGCATCCTCCAGTGCGCTCCTCAGTCTATCGTTGCACTGGCTACTTACCGTGACAACCCTATCATCTACCTCATCACTGACGTTGTTGGGCCGCGGTGTGATTGCGCCACTAGCTGGCGCCTGAACCGCGGTCTGTGTCGGGGTTGAGATGATAAGATTGCTCAGTACCTCTGAGCGCAGCCTGTCAAGTGCGGCATCGTCCAACCTATGATTACGTTGGATAACCCGCACCTGATCCGACAATCGTTGGGCCGAGACGTTCACGGTTGGTTCCAGGTCCTGAAACAGAGACAGCATCCTGACACGGTACGCAGTAAGGTTAGTTCCCCCCTCTGTAGACCCATAGTATGCGCGCATAACGTTCTCGTTCATGGATTGACACCATCTTATGCGCTGCACACAACCACCGGCAGCGGGGACCCGGCTCGGGGCCGGTTGGCCCCTAGGTCCCAAGCCCCTCGGTGGCCGGCCTCTCCCCTGCCGACGCACAGGTGTTGGCGACGTCGGCGGGGAGAAATACTCGTCGCTGGAGCTCGACGCGACTGCGGCTGCCGGTGACTCTGGTGATCCGCTGTCCGGCGGCGGCGAGGCGGAGCTCAGCGACGGGTCCGGGGATGGTGGGCGTGCGCGTCTCGAAGCTTGTCTCGTTAACATTTCTTCATATTATTTTCATTCGTCGTAATTTTCTTTATAAACATAGGTGACGTATGTCAACTGCCGAGTCAAGTAATTTTCTTTTCTTTCGGTTCATTTTGGTGCCTTATGTTATATTATTATTATTATTAAAGGGTAGGTAACTACCGGAACCCTAGTCCTGAGCCTACGCTATCCGTCCATCAGTGGGTTGTATCTCAAGAACCGTAATAGGCAGAAAGTGGAAATCTTCACAGAAGTGGAAATTTTCACAGAGTGTGTATTTCTATTCCCGTCAGGTAATACAACAAATAATAACAATAAAACTAAATTAAAGGGGGCTCCCATACAAGAAACTTTTCTTTTTTCGTTTTATGGTACCTACAGAAGCTATCGTGTGAGAACCCGACTCGCACTTGGCCGGGTTTTGAAATCACCCGATTATTAACCATTCATCCTGTAGAAATAGCCATAGCAAGTTGTTGACATGTATTGCTCAAATAATTACGACAGGCGTCTGAAAAATAAAAAAGATTTACATTGTTTTTATTATTATATCGTTTTTAAGACTTTTTGTAAATTAATGTCACAAAACAAAATCATAATAAACTATGAACGAAATTCCAATCCTCTAAATCACAGTGTCCACAACTTTTGGACGAATAAACTCTTTCAATTTACAAAATCAATTTCAGAACGGAATAACAACTGCCAATCTAACATCATTTTATCTGTCAATGGCTGATGACGTCAGTTTATAGTTAGAATGGCAGAGGTCACAAACATTTTGTGTACCTGAGGAATAAAGTTAACCAAAAAAACTGGCTTAGTAATTGAAAAATAAAAAATGCATGAAATAGATAGGACCAAACAGTTTGTATCAACGAAACCATTGTAAAAATCCAATTAAGTAATTAGTGTTATTTGCTACATTTTACGCGGGTTCATCTCAGTCTCCACATATTTTTGTATGTACCAATTTTATTTATTTCTTAACTTATAAAAATATTTTGTTCGCTGTTTTTTTGCCTAAGTTTCTGAAACAAAATGTTTTATGACACCGTTGCTTAAAAAATATAAATAAAGTTTAGTATTCAATAAATGTTTATGACCACTAAACCACTTTACAAATTACGATAGATACCCATTACGTCACTTTTCTCGGATTTTTTACCTAAGGCTGAGGGCCTTGAACCAGTAACAACTCGAATGAGTCGAGCATTAGTGTATCCGGGCTTCTGAAGCCTTTGTGTCATACATAGTCGCTACACCATGAATCCCTCGAACATCATAATATCCTAAACGAAACAATATTAGTAAGTAAAGATTTCACTTATCCCAATGCAAAAACTTCTAAAGGCCTTGCTCACCCAGCCGTGAACGACGATTCACTGTCGTCGGCACAACTTTTGCCATGAAAACAGTAGATTTTTATTATAATGCAACCTCTTTTCGCAACAGCCAAAACAGTACTATTATAAGCGTGATATTTTATTATCTTATCGGCGTAGATTATGTACACAAGTGTTGGTTTTGTACCGTGTAATGGACAACACATTAGTTACCAGCACTCCAATGGGTACCGTGTGAATACTACTGAATACAACGAAAATAATATACCCAACAAACGTATGGAACGTATGGACCGTAAGGAGTTGACATTGAGTTTCCACAACTTAATCAAACGAGGTACGGTACAGTGTTCTATGTTCGATTTTTTTTTTTTGTAATTTTTCATTAATGAGTGGCCAGTGTCATTACCAAAAAGTGAGTGATAAAAATGGTTTCAGTGGAAAATTTAATGCAGTGACTTGGTGATAAATGCTTTGGTTTTTGTTTTTTAATTCTTTCGGCTTAGGATCATTATTGTGAATTATTTTTCTAACAGTGGTAATTTTCATTAACATTTTTCATGGTTACTTTGTTTTCAAAACAATCATTTCAATTACTTATTTCAAAAAATCTTACCAAAGGATTAGAAAAATGGGGAATTTTGTTCATAAAACTTTAAAATTAACATAATAAGGAAAGTGAAGCCCTGACTCATTCTTTTAAGTACATTTGGTTTAAAGAACAATTATGATAATGCTCAACCACAATGTAACAGTAAATTAAATGATCATCAATAGTGTCTAATTTGTATACCTAATTGATTATTTGTTTCATTATTACTATTCTACAAAAACTATGATTATTACAATATGTTACTTAATTATTTAATTTTCTTAACATAACTACCTAATTTCCTGTTCTTAAAATACAGTTTAAACTCTTTATCTTAACGGTGGGCAAGTTTTCCTGATGAACATGGTATATTTACCTACTAGAACGTGTTACTTACAAAGTTTTGTTATGTCAGTCCTTCTAAATGCTATTACGATGATATAAAACTATTTTATTGTGTATATATGATGAGACTGTATTATTTGACCCACAAAATAATTTCCTCTTAAATTAATTTTAATGCTATACGTCAACATGCAACGTCATTATCATTAGTCTGTAGGTAAGCTAAGGGCAGATTACCGTAATACTCTAATCCTCAAAAATGATTAACAGTATACAAGTACTTGTTGAAAACTCTTTACTGTATATTATGCAACTTGTTAATAATAACTTGTTATCTGTATTCTATCTATCATATTCTGACTGCCTGGAACTACCTCCCATGAGCTAGTTAACAAAGCTTCCGTTATCATTAATTCTTTTTATCTTGTGGGCAGTAAGGTCTAACAACACCCTAGTGTCAGAGTTTCTAAACGGCCTCAAGGGCGTCTGACATGGTTTATTTGATGACTGCCGGCTTACATGTTTCTTCCGAAGCACAGAATCATCTTTTTATCAGACAATCAGGTTATTCAAGCCTGCATTGTCTATTTTGACAATCAGGTTATTGCCTAGCCAAACTGGAAACAACTTTACAAAGTATGCTTCCCATGAGAATCGAACCCACAACCACTGGGTCCCTAGGCAAACGCCTAAACCATTTGACCACAGAGACATTGACCTCCTTACTTAGGTCTCACTGGTTATTTATATTAGTAAATGACCATCAGTGGCAGCAAGGCATAAAGGGTATTTTTTGACCCAGATCAGTATCAGGGTACAACCCAGTGGTTGTGGATTGTAGAAATAAGCAGTTGTTCCATGTAAGATATTGGGTACTGCATCTGGCTGCATCTGGACAACAGGAAGCAAGACCCAAACATAGTTGGGGAAAGGCTAGGCAGATTCAGTGTCAACATGGCATAGGTACCTATAGTCCTTAACTTGTCATACCTAGGTTTCTCCTGGATTTTACCACAACATGCTGTCATATAATACTAACATAATATTATTTCCTGTTTTCTTTTCTACTTGCATAAGCAGTAAAAATACATTAATGTTGCTAAACAAATGCATTTGTTACCGCTACAATAAAACAAGATAGAAGATACTCAATAACAATACCTATCATACTACGGTACTGCATTTATTCACGGTCTCTAACGTCTTCGTCTCACATTCCTACATCATTGAAGAAAATAAATTACCATTTAAGGTACCTCGGTCCAACGCTGCCAACTGTTCCATCCTGTCACTTAATGATGTAATTCTCAGGGCTCTAGTTACCATAAAAAGAATAATGTATGACTATGATGCATTACGCTGATTAAAATTCTGCAATAGTTTCCGTTGAATCAATCATCGTAGTATCAACTTTTAATTCAAATTGTATTCCTGTAAAAAGTTTTCCTTGTTATGATTGTGTATTAGTGATGATGACACCTAATACCATATTAATAAACTATGACTTATCAGTGATATTGGTAATGGGATTTTTGGGAAAATAATAAATATGGGTTTTTTCGGAATATGATTTATTTATACAAGCTTCACATATACCTATTGCTCAAACAATATCATGCTAAAGTGTGTTGGAACAGTAACATAGAATAGAATAGAATACTCTATAATGTACACCATATAAATAACATCACCTTCTATTCTATGGGGCTGTTAGGCTGTGTCTAAGGGAGAAGTGTGGTTTTCTGGGGGATATATTTGGGCTTGTGATTTTTATTAGTGGGGTGCTTCTGGCGGATATGTAACTAGTCATAGATGTTAAATCAAGTACTTAAATCATGTAACTTTGTCCTTGTGATTATAAATGGACAGAGCTGCAAGCTAGTTTTTAATATTTAAATCGTCCTGAAACTGATATTTTTATTCCCTTCTTCAATCTTACAGATGAACAACTTTACGGGTACACAAACTACGGGATGGACACTCCCACCCCCGCGGGAGACGCCTCGGGCGAATGCCTGCCAGGGTTCTTTCCGACCATGGATTCCCTAAGTCCTGGCTTAGACTCGGACTTTGACGAGAGCCTTGCTGTACCTGAGTCGCTTTCAGTCATCGAAGCTGACAAAGTTGATAACAAAGAAGGGAATAGTTCTAGTGGTAAGTTGTTTTACAAGAGCTTTTTTTGTCTATCCTACCTTCAGCAATTACATGCAAATATTGCAGTTTCCCGTAAAAAACAGACGGACAAAAGAGTGATCTTATAGGTATAAGGTTTCCTTTTTTTACCTTTTGTGGTACGGAACCCTAAAAATAGTAAAATAATGCAATAGTGTATCTTACTACCAGTTAAGGAAACATCAGAGATCATCTTTTACCAACACACAATCTTACTAGGTGGCCAAGCTCTTGTGTCGATTTGTGAAGGTGGAAAATTCTAATGGACACGAAATTTTTGCCTTAGAGAACCGATAGCATAATTCCACATAATAAATAAAACATCCGTGGCATATAATTCTATGTTTCATCTTTTTCTAAAAAAACTGGGTAACGTTTACACCAGACCACACTGTCCACATATAACCCGTCTGCATTCAAATCAAGAGTGAACAGGCATCTTCTGGGCACGCTCGCTCCATCATAGACCTCATCTATCGCTTTCCATCAGGCATTGTGGTCAAAAGCAAGCCCATTCTTAAATAAAAATAAAAAAAGATCGTTATTAATGGGTTCTGCCGTCTCGTGTCTGCCACTATGAAGGCACCATGCAAGCTACCTGAGCCCATTCCTCCTGTGTCGCCACTGGTGTCTTTGGGACCCACTCCGTTGAGCCCCGGGTGAATCCTTTAGGCTTCACCCGACCCAACTGATTTTAAACTTTATGTAATCCTTTTTACGGTTTATTTTCGTTTCTGAACGATTGAACTGTACTAGAGCAAAGAGCAAAACCATATTTGTTAAAAAAAAAAGAACTCTGTTGTGTTCATTAATCACTTGATTAGGGCTTTGGGTTATAATATAGTAAGTTCAAATCTTGGACATACCACGTAACAATTCTAATGTCTATGGTATAGTGCATAGAAACATTCTTGCATTGAAACATTAAATCAGATAAATAATTGTTTATACCCATTCATCATTGCTTATCAGTAAAAAAATCTTCCATTTTGACTACAAGAGAAAGATTTAGATTATTTCTGTAGATCAGTCTCACAATCAGTGTTGTCAGACTCGAGTCTGTTCGATACTGTTATTGTTCTAGAAAGACTAAGCGCTGTCTCTGATAAGGTCAAAGATAAAGCTAAATATTTTTTTTAATGCTTTTTCTGAGCATTTTGAAGGTCTTCATCGTCATGCTGATCTAGAGAGCATGTGGTCTAAGGTTTGATTCCCCTGTCGGGCTGTAAATGTTATTGGGTTAAACCATCTGAATTGCATTGCAGCAGGATTTGTGCCCGATTGATCGTAATAGCTTCGCCCCGTATTACACAGGACTTGAACATAACTGGACTTTGGGTGTACTATGAGTACCTACTCCCTAAACCTTCGAATATATGATGGTGCAGTCATAATGCAATTTTACCTGCATTTCATCTACATTCAACTGAATATAGCACTGACGTAATGATTGATTTAATTCAGATTAGATAGAATCTGACCCTAATGTATGGAGAAAATAATACTCTCTATCTATTTTTATCTTGTGATAGTAGCCGGTATCCTCTGATTCATATGAAAAATGCATAAGTTGATAATATTGAATTAGTCATTTTGAGCTATTTTGATAATTCAACTCTGCACTGAACTCTCTCCTACTAGGGATATGATAGCTAAAGCAATGCCATCATTATTTTGCCCTTGTAGAAAATTAATTTGTAGTTGATGCAACATGGTGGACCGATGACACCGATGACCTGGTGAAGGTGGCGAGTAGCCGATGGATGCGAGACGCGTAGGGCCGGTCATTGTGGCGACGCTTGGGGGAGGCCTATGTCCAGCAGTGGACTGATATGATAATGATGCAAAATGGTTCTCCTTTTCGCTTGTTATTGATGAGCTATCGTTTAATCTCACCTGATAGTGGTCGATGAGGGAGCACGCTTGCCTGGAAGTAACCTATTCACTCTTGACTACACTTCATCTCTTCTTTATAGTAGTCGTCAGCTCAGTAGTCAGCCCTTTTATAGACATAGTAGCATATCCGGTTTTTTCCCGTTCCCGTAGGAATTTCGGAAAATCCTCTCTTAGTGCTAACCTACGGAGTGCAGGGAAACTTCATGCCTAATTTTAGCTTTTTACGACCAGTAGTCAGTTGCTCAGTCAGTCAGAAACGGAAGAATTTTATAAATTAAGATCATCTTCCACGCAATCCATCCATCAGTTTGGTTGCGGAATTTGTTCGAAAGAGTCACCGCGGCCCTGATACGCAATGAGCATTTCGGGGAACATGGATGGGTTTTCCATTCCCTTCCGCTCCGCCCAAAGTGGAAGGAGTCATTTGTCGATTTCCCATCCTAAAAAGCAGAAAATAACCATCAGTTCACACTCAAACCTTTCCTTGCGACATTTCCTCATTCATTTATAATTGAAATCGATAAAATTAAATTTTAATGGCTTCTGCGGTTGCTGCTTCTGACTTATCTATCACTGACTTTGCTTCAGTGTTTTTCCATTGGCTGAGACTGTGGAAAGGCAGTACTAAATGATGTTCAAAATAAACCCGGCTTAGTGCTAAGCCGGGTTTATTTTGAACATCATTTAGTATATGTTTTGGGGAAACCCCTGCTCAAAATACAATCCAACAACATTGTCCTTAAGGTGGTTTCGCGGGCTACCTTGGCGCATCCACCTTAAGTATAATCTAGCAGTTGCATTGAAGAATTCTTGTATAAGTATATCTGGATTATTCTGGATGGCCTTAGGCTTCATGAAACTTCTAATTATTATGTATATCATTCATCTTACTAATAATTATTAAGGTACTTAATAGACACTAATGAGACCCTGACCTAAAATCGAGACCAGAATATAAGCATTGATTAAAATCTAAACACAAAAGACAAAAACATATGAAAAAATATTGATACAAATTAGTTTTAATTTGTAGATAAGCAATATATATCTCGTTATCAATCAAAATGAACTGATAACCGCGGTAGAATCATGATACGATATTTTGTTACTTTTACTTTCCTTGTTGGATGGAAAACTTATACATTTTATTAATTTAACATCTTATTAAAATAATTTAGGAATTGTCTAAAATTTGTCTGAACACATCGTGGTTGTCTGTCTGTCTAGCTATATAGACAATTTCCCACTTTAACCGCTGAAAGAACGCTGCAAAACGAACCATACTCTTGGTACGTTCGCACTTGCGACATTATGTACAGGTGTGATGACTTTTAAATTTTAATTATAAAGGTGAAGAGTGGTCAATCGCTCAAGGTAGATTGTACTGTTTCTGATATTGATAAGTCAGTGGCGTAAAGTAATGGGGGCAGCAGGGGCGGCCAACTGGGTTTGAACTTGAAGAGGGCTTGCCAAACAGTATTATAATGTTCAAATCGAGACTATTCCTAACCATTTGCAATGGCACTCGTGAGAAAAACTTCTCTGAACTATCTTATTAAACACTAGCTGACCCGTGCCCACTTCGTTGGGCGGTATCTTTCGGGTTAATATAGCCCATGACACTCACCAATAACGTGGCTTTCTATTGATAAAATAATTTTCTAAATCGGTTCAGTAGATCCGGAGATTACTCCCTACAACCTCACAAACTCACAAAGTTTACCTCTGTAATATTAGTATAGATGGTATCAAATAGTCATTATCTAAAATCGACGATGACCATATTCACCTTTGACGTTCTTTAGGTAAATGTGATTGTCCTCACAATCATTGGCCAACATTCAAAGACCCTGTTACTATAAACAATCTTTGTTTTTCAGCAATACCTCAAACAACAGTGCCATTTAAAGCGGTCCACAATCCGCCTATAAAATTCAACTCGGTGCATCGGAAAGTGTTCATTCCGGGTGTTGAAATAAAGGTCAGATTGGTGGAGAACGAAAGAAGCGTCACAACACATTTGCTTAATCCTAATCTGTAAGTAAAACATTTTTACTATTTGTAAGCTTGCTAAAGTTCTGTTCAAGCCGAATTTTGGTGTCTTGACTTGAAAATCAACAGCATTTTCCTGTTAGATATTAACATGCGAACGTCAACCCTATTCCCAAGTATGATAGACCATAATGATAACTAAGTTTGAACTTCGATAAACGACTTTTTTGTCTAAAAGCATTCTAAATGCCAACTGGTTTTGGGCTAACAATATCTGCCTTAATTTTTTTTTTTACTATTGTTAGGCACGCGTTTGACCACTATCTCACCTGATGGTAAGCGATGATGTAGTCGAAGATGGAGCATGCTTGCCTAGAAGTAACCTATTTACTCTTGACTTAAAGACTGCCAGGTTGTAGCTTTCAGGAAACAGACTCCGGCTGGGAATTCCACTCCTTAGCTGTACGCATTATGAATGTGTTCCCAAAACGTTTTGTGCGTGTGGGTGGGATGTCCAACATGTACCGGTGGCGCATCGCCGTTCGTCTTGTAGTCCGATGATGGAACGGGCTTGGCGGAATTAAATAATGCAATTCCGTCGCACATTCCCAAAAATATATGACCATTCTCCAAAATGCAACCGGTAGAAAACCGATAGGCTAGCAACTCAATTTAAGCCATGAAGACCGTTGCGCATTGCGCCATACTGCTGAAGATTTCAATTAATTTCTTGTACTATGAGTAAGCCTAGTTAAACAATAACTAACATTAAAAATCCTTCAGATAACGTAATCTTTCGATATTATCACATAAAACGTTCGTCATGTTCCGTGATCTCCATTTATTTTATGTAGTACACTAGTCTCTTTGTATTATAGTTTTTGTAGGTGCTTAAAGATAACAGAATGCGGAAAAAATAACGATTAGGTATCTATTTTGGTACAAAGATGTTTTATTTACAGATTCTCTCTTAAAGAATTTATCAGAAGTGGGAGATAAATTATTTTTTTTGTCCTTAGTGGCTAACAAAAATTTGGGAGGTACGAAATAATAATTCTACTTCATGTCACGGTTTTTGTACACGACAAATTAATAAGCTTTACATAGTAAATCATTTGAAAATTCAAGGTCTTTTATTGCTACCAAAATAATAGGTACCTAATTACTTTAAACATATTGATCAAGCTAGTGATCAATTCTGCGACAATAGACAAAAAACGTTAATTTCCAAAAATGTGTGCAAAAAGTCTTATCTTACCGGAAAAACAGGTATTAACAGAAACTGATATGATTTCCGCAACCATCGATATGCGTTTATCTACGATATGCATATTAACGAACGCATATAACGACTAATCAAATATACCTACATAATTGATGGTACTATTGACCTCATCCACTAGGGGTATTAAACTTACGTACACAAGTTCATTTAAGTATTGTATTCATTGCGTCAATTGATGACTAAAGGTATTATAGTACCGGGCATTATCTGACTGAATCATAACTCTAATTGATTATGCCTACAGTTATGCATAGTCTCCATTTTATCTATCTATAATAGCGTGGAATAGTGGCGTTATACTATCATAGCTTCGCGAACGCTGATTGGCTTAACGACGTTATAAATGTTTATTATTCAGATAAATGATATTTTCCGTCATGTTTGTCGTTGAATGGGAAACTAAATAGATAAGTTTGTAAGCTGATAATCTTTGTTGATTAAAGTGTTGAACGTCACAATGCTAATTCGGTTTTTAGGTAGGGATTATCTTTTGGTTAAATTTTCACGGATACCGGAAAATGTGGCAATGTGTGAATAGTGCAAGTTTGCGTGAAGATCAATTTTTATTGAAACTGAATAAGCGCCGTCTGGTGACAATAACGGAAAACCCTTTTTTAGGGTTCCGATCAAAAAACGGAACCTTTATAGGACACTCGGGTGTCTGTCCGTCTGTCACAGCCAGTTTTCTCCGGATCTACTGAAATTTGGTACACATATAGACTTCTGTGACCCAAACACGGATGCGATACGTAAATAAATTAATTTTGGGTTCAAAACTGTATCGTGCGAGTGCGACATATCAAATGAAAGGCTTACTGCGAGGGCTTTAACTATATTTTTTTCATAATTTTGAAATAAATAGTTTAGAAGTTATTCCAAAAATGACCATAAATAAACGTCTTTTCTTTCTTTTCTTTTCTTTTATTTTCTTTCTTTATCTCCGAAACTACTGAGCCTAAAATTTTGATAAAAAATGTAAATTTTCTTAACCTGCAGATTACAGGAAAACTTATGAGAAGTCTCTAGTGTTAAAATAACATGTTACAAAAACGAAATTGGTTCTGAACCCTTGCATAAATGAAATTGGCACGCGAGTCCGACTCGAATTTGGACAGTTTTTTGTTTCATACAATTTGACATACCTAAGCGAATGTTTACGTTAACGCGATCGACTACGTTAAAAAACTTGCACTAAGCCTTCAGTAACTGTTAGTAGTTAGACAGTCGCTCCGTGTAAAATCTATACTAATATTACAAAGAGTTTGTGAGGTGGTAGGGGGTAATCTCTGGATCTACTGAAACGATTTTGAAAATTCTTTTACCAATAGATAGCCACGTTATTTACGAATGTCATAGGCTATATATTAACCAGAACAATACCGCCCAACGAAGTGGCCACTGATACTGATTAAACTGGGAAGCAGACCCCAACATAGTTCGAATAAGGCTAGGCAGATTATATGAATTCTCGCTTGTCCCTAGCAACAAAAGCATAGACGTCGTTGCACGTTCTTGTGAAGTGTCCCATCACTTGACGTAATGAAATAAATTATTGTGAGAGCTCTATGAGTGTCTGTACTTAAGTACCTCCGTCTGGCATTCTCGATTCTTTACACCGAATTGCCATTATCTTATACCTCGTGCCGACAAGAAAGGGAACAGTCGCTAGCCGGTCGATTCCGTAAACCTTTCGATGTGAAGGCTGGGATGAAGTGAGCATCATCCATCTTGATTACTTGGATTGACAGCTCACTTCGTGATCACTTCACTCAAGCATTCACTTCGACATGTTTTACCGAATTGCAGTGAAGTCTCTCAATGAGATTTTCTACAGACTTACGCGATAGCATGAAACTGGTTAAAATGTTCCATAACCAACCGACTTCAAAAAAGATGGATGGGGTTGGTTAACAAACTTCCTACCTACTCGGCAGGCTTACCCAGCCGCAAAACTAGTTGCGAAAGTTTAGTACCGATGTAATCTTGTCTGGTGCTATCCAACGCCTGTGTTTTCCTCATTCCTTGAGCCTCTCTAATCGTTATACTATAGTATACTAGCTGCCCCACGCAACTTCGTCTGCTCCGCTCCTATTGGTCTTAGCGTGATGATATATAGCATATAGCCTTCCTCGATAAATGGGCAATCTAACACTGAAATAATTTTTCAAATCGGACCAGTAGTTCCTGAGATTAGCGCGATCAAGCAAACAAACAAACTGTTCAGCTTTATAATATAAGTAAAGATTCGTGGTCTTTTACCAAAACTGTTCCTATTTCAGGTACACAATCTTTCTCCAACATGGCGAGTTCAACTGGTCGATCAAGAAGCGATACAAACACATACTCTACTTACACCAACAGCTCACTCTATACAGGGCTTCCCTGGACATTCCCTTCCCCACTAAAACCCATAAGACGAGGCGGGCCAGCTTCAAGAATACCGTGGATACTGAGGAAAAGGCGGAGAAGGTGGCCCTGCAAGCCGTGCCAAGGAGTAACTCCAAGAGGCAGGTTCGGCCTAGGAAGAGGAAAGGGGCATTGCCTAGGTGAGTATTGGGTTTTCATCATCATATCAGCCGAAAGACGTAGCTGGACATAGGCCTCCGCCTGGCGCCACAACAAACGGTCATGTGCCTCTCGCATCCATCAGCTACCCGCGACCCTCACCAGGTCATCGGTCCACCTTGTGGGAGGCCTTCCAACGTTACGTCTTCCGGTACGCGGTCGCCACTTCAGAACTTTTCGGCCCCATCGACCATCGATTTTTTTTAGTAACTGGTTATTATAATTGTTCTGTCATGTTTGATTCCTTGAACCACAACATAGATTTTTAAACGGAAGTCTTTTGTACCCTTTGCAGTCAGCCTCGGTACCATCTAGCTACATCACTATAATTCAAATGCAACAGGAAAAGGGGTTCGAACTTTTTATGGGAGCTGGCATAGCCAAAATTAAATAAAAGTTCCCAGCTTGATTTAATCATTTATGAGAAGAAAGTAAAGAACATGTGATTACCACTTTATTAAGAACTTCGCAAAATAATAGTGTTTAATTTTAATGAATGGTTAAATCAAACCGAAAACTATTATTAGAATACAATCTACTGTATATAAGCGTGTGATTCAATTTTTTAATGATTTTCATTGATCTCACTTGGCGAGTTGAACTTCAGATATATCACCAAGGTGACACTTTAGGGCACTATTTTGTGTCATTTTTTGGTTGTTAAAGTGTCCTCTACCCATATATGCATGTTAGATCGTGCGCCGCAACTTTGAAAAATAAAAATGTGGCGGTGGTGGTCTATGCCACAATGGTCTTAACGCCCTTTGAGAATAATTCATTTGGAAGAGCTGTAAGGCCAGTAAGAATAGGATTGTTGATTTGCGAGCCCTGAACAGGGCCCCAAGTCTGCTATTTTTTATAAATTCGTCATTCCAACACGATCCCATTGTCATTTTGCTAAAAGTTCGTAATCTGCTAATTCATAATGGTTGATCATTGGTCGACCAATGGTCTCGTAATAGAATGGTGGTAGAATGACATTTTCGTATTGCCATTATTATAAAAACCGTTAGTAGAAATGATTTTCGAAAAATTACTACTAAATTTGAACATTAATTTATGCCAGATTTCTTTTATATATATTTTTACATCTTATTTATTCATTGGTCATTATGTACGAGATTACCATTCTATGCCATTTCTTTCAATGGAGTGTCAGTGGTTGACCATTGGAAAGTCATAATGACGCTTTTATATTAGTAGATTACCAAACTTGTCAAAATCAACAATTATGAAGTCAATGATAGACCATTCTGACACTATTGTAATAGCAGACTTGAGGCCCAGGACAAAATGTTAAGATAAAACTTCTAATTCTGGTAGTAATTTTATCTTTGTTATGTTCGCTATCGATAAACACCAGAATAACAGTCGCATATTTTATTTGCAGGTTTCCAAAAAAGCCCGAAGTAATGGTTACATATGAGGGCATCCAGCTAAGAATGAAGCAGCTCGAAGAATATCTATACAATCTACTAAACATCTCAATATACAGGAACCACCATGAAACGGTAAGAACCTTCAGATGCGTATAATTCACCTTCAATCCGTCACAGCTGGATAGGTCGTAAACAACATAACTGGCAACTTAAAATCAACCTTACCTAGTAAAGCACAAGGTCGATTATCGAGTGATAGATTTTTTGTTTGTATTGTGTATTTGCAGATAGTACTTCCGTTAGCTAATTAAACTGTGTTTTTATAGTAGTAGTAGTAGTAACTTGTGAATGAACTTGTCCTTGTAAAAGGAAGTGCCGATTAACCAATGAGCACATCTATTTTTATCGCTAAGTAGCATCACTTTGTTATGGAATTATTCGAAATAGTTACAGCAGCCCAGCGGGTCTAAAAATGCTAGTTTAGTAGAATCATAATATTAATCACAATCAATAATCTGTCAAATTTAATTTTCATCTTTATCACTAACGCATTAGGTTCAAGGTTGATTGGGAAAATTTTACAGTTTCGGGTAGCGTGATGTACATTCTGATTTTGCTAAAGTGGCCTTTTTAGACCCGCTGCAACTCAAAGGGCATTAAAATTGGGAGGAACAGTGGGTTTTAGTCGGTAAGGGCGAATAACACCAAAGAAACTGATCGCGATAACAAACCATGTTTACAAGCTGTCAGTGTCGTTATTTTCTGCGGAATATTGACACTGACAGCTCTTGAACGAGTTCAGCTTGGCTTGATCGCGATCAGTTTAAATTGGGGTAAACGGGTCTAAGAGTCTGACACTCCTTTCCGCTTTGCCCAGAGAGAAAGGAGTAATTACCATGCAAAAAAAGTGTCATCACTTTTGCGTTCCGATGTGTTTGTTATTAAACTAATATTAGACACCTGTTGACCCGCCCAACATCGTCTGCGTCACAAATTTCCGCTCCTATTGGTCTTAGCGTGATGATATATAACCTATAGCCTTCCTCAATAAATGGGCTATCTAATACTGAATGATTTTTTTAAATCGGACAAGAGTTCCTGAGATTAATGCGTTCAAGCAAACAAACAAACAAACTCTTCAGCTTTATTATAGTATAGATTTTAAATTTCTCTAAGCGATCTCCTCAAGCGAGAGAATTGCGGAGATAGTCACGCCGTGCTAACAAATTCAATAGAAACTGTATAAATGGATCTCGATCACGCGTCTATATCATTGTGAAAAGAATGTCGGAATGAATATATCACCACGATGCATTCACCCGTAGTGATTTATGTTAGTATTTATGTACTTGAGTCAATCTTTTCTTTCAGGTAAAATTCCTCGAAGTATCAAACCTCTCATTCATATCGGAGCTAGGCAGCAAAGGCAAGGAGGGAATGATACAGAAACGAACTGGCTCCACTCAACCCGGCCAGGCGGGATGCAACTGCTTCGGACTACTTGGCAACATGGTTTGTGTGAGGTTAGATAGCGGTAGTATATTATTCTATGTATTATATTGGAGCTAGACAAAGAAGGCATGATACAGTAACGAACTGGCTCCACCCAACCAATTGCATGCAACTGCTTCGTACCACTGGTTTTGTGTGAGGTTAGATAGCGGTATTTTTTTGTATTCGAAAATTCCTTCCAACACGATTACACCTGTATTCACAAACAATACTTATCTCAGTAAAGTAGCAACGCTATGCGAAGTAAGGCATTTCTCACTGCGTTGCATATTATGGCAAGCCTTTCAATTCATAAACAATATTCAAACGACCCTTGACTAAGCAAACGCACAGCGTTGAATAGAGCTCTGTGATTGGTTCGTTTGTGTTTCGTAGTTCACTTCGCTACTTGACGTTTCTTTCTAGGTGTTCACTTATCAGTGGCAAGAGTATAAAAAGAACCACATCTTTGGAAAACCTGTAGCGTCGTCTAAATTCATCCCAACTGAAATCAAATCAAAAGGATTTTGGAAATCCCGTATCATTTTTCTGGTATTTATTGAGCTTCTCTCATTGATATAATTATCAAATTCTTCTTCACTACTATAACCATTGTAAAAGGACGCTACTAAAATGGAAAATTATCACAAACAGTAAAATCCAACCCCGAGGAGCTCGTGGCTAAATAATAACAGCCGCACGGGTCGATCTTGAAGGTCTTGAAGCAACGCTTGCCAAGGTTGGTCTGTGGATAGGTGACCGTCTTAACAGAACGAGTTTTCTCCGTGCCTCGGAAAGCACGTTAAGCCGTTGGTCCCGGCTGTCATTTGTAGATCTTTGGCAGTCGTTACGGATTGTCAGAAGCCAGTAAATCTGACTCCAGTCTTGCCAAGATGTACCGTGTTACTCAGTTAATGGGTTGTGGAGGTCTGGTAGGCAGCCGCTCCACGTAAAACACTGGTATTCAGCTGAATCCGGTTTGACTGGAAGAAGACCCCAATGTAGTTGGGAAAAGGCTAGGCAGATGATGATGATGAGTAAAATCCAACCCCGAGAAATATTTCTCGTAACACCGACCACAGAGAATGGAGAGACATTAGCTATGCGTTGCTTAAAACAGCTAGCAGGCTACCTTAGCTGTGCGTTCATTCTGAGGGGCGCATAGTGCTAGCCGCCACTCAAGTATAGTCTATGAATAAGTTTTAGGGGCCCTGTGCGCTCGCGCGCACTGTGAGACCTCATAGTAACGTTTGTGAATACGGGTGTTAGAATCCCAACAAAAGTTAGGGTGACAACTAATTGTCAGCCTGAGTCAGTCAGAGTGCTAACATTCGGAACGTCTAATGATACTAAATATGCTAATTATTACTATAGCGCTTCACTTGCCCAAAATGACAGATGTTTTGAAAACCTACGACCTTAACAGTTAGCCGGAATAACTTTCTAAGAAAATGACATGCTGATCCTTTTGTTATCCTACTACTTCGGAGAAAAAGGAGGGTGACCCCTCCATTTTAAAAGTTTTTAAGTTGTGTTACGTAAAACAACTGCCGTAAACACGATTACTGTTACTGTACATCCTTCACTAACGAACAATATATATGTATCTCAAGTGTATAATCATAAGTATCATTATAATTTTTCAAAAATTTTCAAAGTATTTTTTTTTAAGCTTTCCTTAGTGTTAATTTTCTTTTTCATTGTTTCCATAGTAGGTTATGCGTAAACTATAGTGTATGTAGTGCTCTTCTTTAAGTGCTGAGACACTTAAACTGAATCCTGGAATGCATTCTTGTAAATGTAATAGTGTACTCATTGTTGAAGAAACAAATGAAATAAATAAACATCCCCCTTCTACCATCGGACATCCAGACGCACTGCATCTTACCATCCCTACCTTGTAGCTATTCCACCAATTCGCACTAAGCGTTTCCAAATGTCTTTTATAAATAATGCTGTGCGCAAAGAAGTGGAAGTCTCTGCCTACGTCTGTGTTTCCAAAAGCTCACAACCCTCATCATCTGCCTGTAACCCATTAACTGGGTAACACGGTATTTCTTGGCAAGACTGGAGTCAGATTTACTGGCTTCTGACAATCCGTAACGACTGCCAAAGATCTACAAATGACAGCCGGGACCAACGGCTTAACGTGCTTTCCGAGGCACGGAGGAAACTCGTTATATTAAGATGGTCACTGGTCACCCATCCACAGACCAACCTTGGCAAGCGTTGCTTAACCTTAAAGATCGACCCGTGCGGCTGTTATTATTTAGCCACATGCTCCTCCCAGAAGCTTACAACCCTAATCTCTTCAAAGTTAGAGTGAACAGGCTCCTTCTGGGTAGGCTCGCGCCATCGTAGACTTTGTCTCTGTCATCTCTGACATAGACTAGAGTCAAGAGCAAACCCGTAACAAATAAAAAAAAAAACTTGTATTTCTTTTGACTGTATATTGGTCATCTTTGTACATATTATTTCCTCTTAATAACATTAGCAACTTTTCCATTCCAGGTGTAACTACTTCTGCACGGGGCTGGTGTGCGCCAAGTGGCAGGAGCGATGGTTCTTCGTCAAGGACACGTTCTTCGGATACGTGCGGCCGAGGGACGGAGTAGTTAAGGCTATCATGTTGTTTGATCAGGGGTAAGTTTCATGCTGTTCTACCGATCAACTCAAACGTGTATTGTTTGTTCTCCTTTTCTTTTAAGGATGGGAAATCTTCAAATGACTCCTCCTGCTCTGGGTGAAGCAGAAGCGAGTGTCAGACTTACTGACTAAAACCCATCCGTGTTCCTCTTAGTGCCCTTTGCGTTCCAGGGCTACGGTGACTCTTACGAACAAATTCCGCAGCCCTGAGAGGATTGTTTGTTCTCCTAGCAGTTATTCTTTCGTCTTGTATCACTTTTTCATTGCAGTCTCTTTAATTTTGCGTGTATTTAACATAGAGTATTCTATTCTAGAACAATAAAGTATGTACTTAAATAAGTATAAGTTACAGTTTGTTTTTACATGAAAAACAAATATAGTTTTATGAATATACATAAAATAATGTGTTGTTTTTCATTCCATGCAGCCAATACAGTATGATTCGTGAGTATCTCAGTAAATGTGAATTGTGCTAATTGTAATAATATTGTCGAGGTTTATATGAAATTAAAAGTGATTAAAATGTGTTGACCAATCAAACATCACCTAACGCAAACGTGGTTTTTGAATGAAGAATGTAACTTTAATAACACCATACTTTTAACTAGGTATAAGGTTAATAATCATTTCCATGAGTGAATAGAAAATCATGTATATTTTTTGTAACAATAAACCATATTCATTCGTTTAATAAATATACATTTTATAGACTTTTCAGTTGTATATTACCCATACTCACATGGCCTTAAGTTGTAAATTAAGCGGTCATCATCTGCCTAGCCTTTTTCCCAACTATATTGGGGTCGGCTTCCAGTCAAACCGGATTCAGCTGAATACCAGTGTTTTACGTGAAGCGGCTGCCTACCAGACCTCCGCAACCCATTAACTGGGTAACACGGTACTTCTTGGCAAGACTGGAGTCAGATGTACTGGCTTCTGACAATCCGAAACGACTGCCAAAAATCTACAAATGACAGCCGAGACCAACGGCTTAACGTGCTTTCCGAGGCACGGATGAAACTCGGTATATTAAGATGGTCACCCATCCACAGATCAACCTTGGCAAGCGTAGCTTAACCTTAAAGATCGACCCGTGCGGCTGTTATTATTTAGCCACGAGCTCCTCCGGTAAATGAAGCGGTAACAAAGTATAATTTAGCTGTTTCTGACTTGACTAGTGATTAATTAGTTGACTACTAATAACTAGGACTACATAAACAATAAAATAAAAGATTACCACTCCCCTCCTCGACATTCTGGTCAATCGACCCGGATTCCTTATTTACATTTTACGTGACTGTTCCTGAAGATGGGTACTTGAAGTAAACCACGCGCAAAATGGTGGAAAATAAGGAATGAGGCTTTGGAAAATAAAATTGTTAATCGTTAAAATACCGGCCGTGTGCGAGTTGGACTCTCACACAAAGGATTCCGTACCATAACCCAAAAAATCACGTTTCTTGTAGGTCTATTTGTTGTTATACCGGCAATAGAAATACATATTCTGTGAAAATTTCAACTGTCTACCTATTATGTTATTGTGCTTGAGATACAGCCCACTGACAAACAGACAGACAACGGAGGCTTAGTAATGGGGTTCCCTTAGTTACTTATCGGGTTCGGAAACCTAAAAAACAAAGTTTCTTTCGGAATTGGGAAAGTTTATTTCTTATTTCCACCCACTTGATCTAATATTACTTTCGCCCCTCAGCTACACTATCCCCCTCCACTCTGTTCCTTTTCTCCCTGCTTTTTTCAAATCAATCATAAATCATCCCAAAATTATTATTACGTACTGTAATTTAACACGAAACATGATTATTCTCCATAGGTTCGAAGTCTCAAGCGGCATGTACTCTACGGGGTTGAACCATGGTCTTCAGATCCTGAACCAAAGCAGACAGATGGTGATCAAATGCTGGACCAAACGCAAGAGTAAAGAGTGGATGCAGTACCTCAAAGAAACTGCTAATCAAACTGGTATGTCCATGAATATTATTCCATTAAAACACACCTAATTTCGAGTCGTGAAGCGAAAGAAGGAAGGAAGCTATTTTACACTGATTGGCACATACTCGTAAAATATGCCGAAGTCCAGGGAATAAATCATTTATTTAATACCTTTTACAATAGCCTTATTTTGTACTTTTTAACCGACTTCTTCAAAAAAGAGGAGGTTCTATGTTCTAAGGTATTTTCAACGATTTCTCCGTCAATTGTGGACCGATTTTAATTTTTTTTATTCGTTAGCCTATACTTCTGAGGTGGTCCCGTTGTCACTAAGTCAGAATCTGATGATGGTATCCCATGAAAATCGAGAGAGACCCTCAAAATTTATAGGCACATACAATGTTTTTCATGAAATTTCTAACGCAATTCAGATATTTGTGCCTGATAATCATCATGTTGCTGAGCTGATGATGGAAGGTATAAGTTAGGATCAGATAACGTGATCCCATGAAAAATGTTTGTTCAGCGATATTTTCGCCAATTGTCAACCGATTTGGATGATTATTTGTTGTTTGGAAAAGTATTTTCTCGGACTAGTACCATTTCAATTTGGTGAAGATCTGATGAAGAACTTCGGAGGTAGGCAACGGAACTCTTCAATTAATGATAGCAAATGGATCGGGATTGCTGAAATCGCATGTCTGTTTATTGTTAACACTAGTTCATAACATAACATCACGCCAGTACGCTGTGAATGGGTACGCAGGTACCACTAAAAAGTGTAGAAAAACCAAACACTACAAAGTATAAAATAACCTACAAGTGTTTTCCAAAAACAAAACACTACAAAGTATAAAATAACTCTAATAAGGAATATGCATGAAAAACATATTTATCTAAAAATTTACAAAAATATAAAACTAACGGTGAAAATAGAGTCAAAATTACTCAAAAAACGAAGGAGATATAATTATTTTAATCAAATATATCTGTCTCTCTCGCGTCTTAGACGATGACGTCAAAGTTTTCATCAAACTTCTCTTTCTAATTGTAATCTTTGAAGATTTAAACCTTCATCTCTGATGAAGATATTTAAAGATAATTTCATGATTGTTTACTAGAGGTAATAAGAATTTCATTTTGCAAATTAAAAAATTGCATGTGTATGGGAATACGCATGCGATTTTTTAATTTGCAAAATGAAATTCTAAATATAACCAAAAACACCCACTTCCGAAATTAGAGTTATTTTATACTTTGTAGTGTTTTGTTTTTGGAAGTCGGTTGTTACTGAGTTTTATCAATACGTCCGCGACTTCGTCCGCTTTTATCATACTGGTGTAAGAATTGAGAAAATCGATTCAGTAGTTTTTGAGTTTATCTATTACATACAAAACATGCAAAAAATGTAATCCTTTCTCTTTATAATATTAGTGTAGAAGTATATGACTTACACCTATTATTTAAATTTCCCGCAGCCCGAGACTTCACGTGCCCAAACCTCCACCACTCCTTCGCCCCTCCGCGCGCCGCCACTCCCGTAGGCACCTTAGTCGACGGCTCCGCATACCTATCAGCAGTGGCCGATGCCATGGAACTGGCCAAAGAAGAGATCTTCATAGCGGACTGGTGGCTCAGTCCCGAGATCTATCTGAAGAGACCAGCGCTTAACGGGAGCTATTGGAGACTGGATACGCTGCTGAAGAGGAAGGCAGTAAGTATGATCAATATTAGGTATTTTCACACCAACTGCCTGAAAATGTCAGATTATATGTCATGCAAACTCAACCTAAAGTAAGTCATTATTGTCCGGCGGGTTTTAATGAAATTCAGCACAATATTAATGCCCGGAGGTCAATAGTGTGATTTGAATTTGGAACTCAACTTGGTGACCGACGGGATCCGCTTGCTGCACGCCACCTTTCTTCATGACTTTCTAACAATTTTCTTTAGTAGCTGTGAAAAGTAGAGTATACTCCTCTGGGATAAATGTGTCTTTGCCTTGGGCTAGCTTGAAACCCTCACTGCATTTATGGTTCTTGTATTAACTCCCTCGCTTCAATCGTGCGTTGAACTCTAGACTTTCGAATTCTTCACTAGGTTCGGGATTAAGTATGACGCCCGTGACATAAGGCACTGCTTTATCCCCTCGATCTATAATCTATTATTAAGTACCGCAGAAACTGGTAAAATCTGTAAGCCCTTCTGGTTTGATTCATTAAGGTCATGTGGTAAATTACATACTCGCCTACTTTTTCGGGACATCGCAAAACATATTTTCTACTCTTCATTTGACCAATTTTGGCCATATATGTATGTAATGTAATATTCATTCATCTAACTGTATTCTCTATCATTTGTTTTCAGGCGCAAGGTGTAAAAATATTTATAATGCTGTACAAAGAAGTGGAGATGGCGCTCGGTATCAACAGCTTCTACAGCAAAAGTAAATTAGCTAGCGAATATATTAAGGTGAGAACATGAACATTCTAATGACTGCTGACGCTAGAAAACCGTAAACTTTAAACGAACTGATTAACGTAGGTTCACCAGCCACATACCGACTATAATGGATTCTTGCATTGCCGACAGAACAAACTTAATTGTGCACATCGCAACCTGTTCTGTTGAAACTCCCTTGATATACATCGTGTAAAAGAATAGAAGCAATACATCTTAAGGGGTCATTGTACTCGTCACAATGAACAACTTGATAAGGGACCAACCCCAAAATTGCGAAAAAAAACCTGTTCCATGCATTTTGTCGAGTTACGCGCGCATAAATGTAGATTCGATTTTGATTCGAGTGGAGAGTCGATTTTTTTCGCGATTTCAGTGTTGGTACTATAGTTCAGGTTGTTCATAATGACGAGTACAAGGCCTCTTTAAGAGGTATGGCGTTTATTCTGTTACACGTTGTATATCCCTAAATATGTCCGTTCCCAGGTGTTCCGTCACCCAGACCACGCGAAGGCCGGCGTTCTGTTCTGGGCGCACCACGAGAAAATCGTGTGCGTCGACCAGACTGTCGCCTTCGTGGGCGGCATCGACCTCTGCTACGGACGGTGGGACGACCACAAACACAGGTAACTGTTCGATTACTGTGTACTTTGTTCCGCGACCCAGACCACGAGAAGATCGTGTGCGTCGACCAGACTGTCGCCTTCGTGGGCGGCATCGACCTCTGCTACGGACGGTGGGACGACCACAAACACAGGTAACTGTTCGATTACTGTGTACTTTGTTCCGCGACCCAGACCACGAGAAGATCGTGTGCGTCGACCAGACTGTCGCCTTCGTGGGCGGCATCGACCTCTGCTACGGACGGTGGGACGACCACAAACACAGGTAACTGTTCGATTACTGTGTACTTTGTTCCGCGACCCAGACCACGAGAAGATCGTGTGCGTCGACCAGACTGTCGCCTTCGTGGGCGGCATCGACCTCTGCTACGGACGGTGGGACGACCACAAACACAGGTAACTGTTCGATTACTGTGTACTTTGTTCCGCGACCCAGACCACGAGAAGATCGTGTGCGTCGACCAGACTGTCGCCTTCGTGGGCGGCATCGACCTCTGCTACGGACGGTGGGACGACCACAAACACAGGTAACTGTTCGATTACTGTGTACTTTGTTCCGCGACCCAGACCACGAGAAGATCGTGTGCGTCGACCAGACTGTCGCCTTCGTGGGCGGCATCGACCTCTGCTACGGACGGTGGGACGACCACAAACACAGGTAACTGTTCGATTACTGTGTACTTGGTTCCGCCACCCAGACCACGAGAAGATCGTGTGCGTCGACCAGACTGTCGCCTTCGTGGGCGGCATCGACCTCTGCTACGGACGGTGGGACGACCACAAACACAGGTAACTGTTCGATTACTGTGTACTTGGTTCCGCCACCCAGACCACGAGAAGATCGTGTGCGTCGACCAGACTGTCGCCTTCGTGGGCGGCATCGACCTCTGCTACGGACAGTGGGACGACCACAAACACAGGTAACTGTTCGATTACTGTGTACTTGGTTCCGCCACCCAGACCACGAGAAGATCGTGTGCGTCGACCAGACTGTCGCCTTCGTGGGCGGCATCGACCTCTGCTACGGACGGTGGGACGACCACAAACACAGGTAACTGTTCGATTATTACTGTGTATTTTTCGCCACTCAGATCCGAGAGTGAACGACGTAAGAAACGGCACAAGCCGGGGCAAATTGTTAATGTTACTGTTAATGCTAACTAGCAACTTGACTGAAAAATGTTTGTTCAGCGATATTTGCGCCAATTTTAACCGATTTGTATGATTCATTTTTTTTTTTTGGAAGAGTATTTTCCCGGACTGGTTTTATTTTAATTTGGTGAAGATCTGACGAAGAACTTCGGCGGTAGGCAACGGAACTCTTCAATCAATGATAGCAAATGGATCAGAATTTCTGAAATCGCATGTCTGTTGATTGTTTACACCAGTTCATAACATAACATGACGCCGGTCGCTGTGTTTGAACAAAACCTTTAATATAAAAACCTTTTTACAAATAAATAAAACCGACTTCAAAAAACAAAACATTACAAAGTATAAAATAACTTTAATTTCGGAAGTCGGTGTCAAAAACCAAAAAAAATACCAAAAACACCGACTTCCGAAATTAAAGTTATTTATTTCGGAATTCGGTGTTTATTTTTGGTGATAGTTTTATTTTTTTTTGTTAAAAAGTTTTAACTTGAAACATACTTGACAGTGACATTTCTGTGCTGCCACCTATAGTTTCTACACGCTCCCTATAAACCTAAGCGCAAACACGTAAAACCGGTAGTCTTTGAGCTTATCGGGTACAGACGACAAGCAAACTCGGTGGAAGGACTTTGTTCTTTGATTTAGTGATTTCGGGCCACGTCTTCTTAACATTATTTCTTTGGACAAAGAGGGAGAGAAGCAAAGTTGAACCTTGCCTCATATGATACGCTTAGACTATACGACCTGTACTGTACAACAAAATAACCACAAAATCATTCGTGTTTCAGGCTAACAGACCTCGGCGATGAAGTCCAACCTAAAAGCACACTGCGAGTAAAGAAGAAAACCTCAAGTTCCCCGGGCGGAGGCCTCTATGTGCCATACGGTAACGGACTCGAAGCCGCCCTGGAACTAGCCAAGAGCTCTAAAGATCTAGTCATCAGTTTAAACGAGTAAGTTTCTCGAAGATACTAACAGTTTTGTGTTAGAGATCTCTACTCTTCAAGCAAAGGCGGTGAAGAAACAGCGCTTAATAGAAGGAATGAGTCAGATTGATAGCACTAAGATTCCGGGCCCGCTGGGGCCAGTACCTGCCAGGGTTGCGGGATTCGTTCTAAAGAGCAGCCCTGGAATGCAAAGGGCATTAGGAGGAACACGAATAGGCTTTAGTCAGTAAGAATCTGACACTCCCCGCCCAAAGTAGGAGTGGTTTTGAGTAGGACAGATTAAACAGGATAAGATTATGAACATCATCATACTAGGTTCTGCAATAATAAATTTCTTGATATGCAAGGACCACACATTTTCTTTTTTTTTACTATTAAAAGGCATTCGTTTGACCACTGTCTCACCTGATGGTATGCGATCGAAGACAAACGATGTGGTCGAAGATGGATCATGTTTGCCTAGAAGTAACCTATTCACTCTTATCTCTCCCAGGACCAGACTCCCAAGTTGTAGCTATCTGAAAACACAGACTCTGGCAGGGAATTCCACTCCCTAGCTGTACGCACTATAAATTAATATACACATATTAATTCTCATAAGAAAGTTTATAACATGACGCAGTATCTTCAAAAAGGTTCCTCTCTCTTAAGAACTTTTATTTTTTTATCCACAGCGCCACATTAAAAGACGACACCGAAAAAGAGAAAGAAGAAGAAAAAGTACCTGAAACAAGCGAAACAGAAACCATTCCCGAGAGCCTTCCAGTCTTGGAACCAGGAGACCAGCTCCTCATCAATTCTGTCCCTCAGAAGACGCAAGACTTGACCAAACTCGAGACTCCAAGCCCAGAGGTTGAGATCCAGAGGCGAAACGTTCTAGACAAAATTACAGACAGAGGAAAAAATATTATTAGTATTTTATATCCACCGTATGAGGAAGAGAGAAATGAACAGAAATTCGATGATTTAGAAAGAGAAAAGGCAAAAAAATATGCTCTGTCGACGGATCAGATTCTTCTAACTGATGAGTTGGGTATGAAGCCAGTGGAAGTGACCAGTAGGCATGTCAGCCAGCCCACTCCACTGGCGCAAGTGGTGGAAGGGCGAGTGATCACGGAGGCTAAGGAAATATTGGAGGACAACAAAGGAAACTCGAAACTGTGGATAGGGAAGGACTACACCAATTTTATTGTTAAGGATTTTACTAATTTAGATCTGCCTTTTGTAGGTGAGTTTTCAATATTGCTTAAACATTCAAAGGTATTCTTTTTGAGTCAATGAACAATTCAAACTAATCACTAAACTATATTCTTCTAGCGGCTTCTGCCGTGTGGTAGTTGATAATTATGCCAAAATAAATAACTAAATTACTTTTACGACGTGTAATTATGGCCTTATTACTTTCGTTCTCAGAACTACTCTGAATTTAATTCCCAAGTTGGAATAAATCATCATTGTAGTAGATTTAACTCTATACATTTTCTGTCGATTTTCTCCCGAATACCTGCCGGATTTAACATTAGAGTAGTTAGTATTACTTTAGATCGGTAGATATTGTGAGACCAATCCTTAGAGAAATAAAAATAATATGACCTAGTCTGTTTCTGTCGCTTTTTTCTCCATAGAATTGGATTGGATATTTTCTTGAAATATCCAACTATTCCATCAGATGGATTTTCAAAAATTATTGAACTGGTGTTTTTTCATTTTGCAAGTAAACAAAAAATTAAGAAATAACAGAGCGTTGAAAACTCGAAAGATGTTACATTTTAGTACAATTTTATTTAACTTATACTTTACGTCATCAGCCCCACTGTTGAACTTTATCATTGTGAAAGTTTCCAAATATTTTTAACGTTACAACGTCTAATAAATCGATGAACGCCTGTTACACGCACGAAAAACTATCCCGTTACGCTTATTTCATCAATGTTTTGTTATGACGTTGTCACGTTAAACTATCGTCCGTAAACCGACATCACAGACAACCAATATGTTTTTTTTAATCTTAAAGAATTACTAAATAGTATCTGAATAGAATTATTATTGTTATATTTACTAGGAAAGTAGCTAACTCCCACAAATACCGATCGTCAACACCAAGTAAACCGCCAACGCATCTGCTTGCAGACTTAGTGGACCGGAACTCAACCCCGCGCATGCCGTGGCACGACGTGGGCGTGCTGGTGGCGGGCGCGGCGGCGCGGGACGTGGCGCGACACTTCATCCAGCGCTGGAACGCTATCAAGCTGGAGAAGGCGAGGTCAGTCGCGATCTTATGCTCTTGGGGTTAACTTCTTTTTTTACTAATGATAGGCACGCGTTTGACCACTATCTCACCTGATGGTAAGCGATGATGTGGTCGAAGATGGAGCACGCTTATCTAGAAGTAACCTATTCACTCTTGACTTAAAGACTCCCAAGTTGTAGCTATCTGGAAACACAGACTCCGGCAGGGAATTCCACTCCTTAAAGCCTCTGGCCTTTTCACGAGTCTTAAAGGCTTTAGGCTCGCGAAAAGGCCAGAGGAGCTCGTAGCTAAAGAATAACAGCCGCACGTTAAGTAACGCTTGCTGAGGTCGATCTGTGGATGGGTGACCATCATAGCATACCGAGATTCTTCCTTGACTCGGAAAGCACGTTAAGTCGTTGGTCCCGGCTGCCATTTGTAAATCTTTTGGCAATCGTTACGGATCGTCAGAAACCAGAAAATATGACTTCAGTCTTGCCAAGAAGTATCGTGTTGCCCAATTAAATGGTTGGGGAGGTCTGGTAGGCAACATTTGACTAGAAGCCGACCCCCAATATAGTTGGGAGAAGGTTAAGCAGGTGATTGGACTTTAAATGGACTAATGGACGATCCTGTGAAAACTAACAACACTGAGTAGCATCTTCGTGTCGATTGACTACTGACACGACCTAGCCAAATAAAGTATCATAATACTCCATTTGAGTAGATTGTTTCTGCATCGACAACCTGGCCCACAATAGGGAACATGCAATATTTCCAGTTTTGCTTTAATTTTAAAGAACTCCATCTAGAATAAACCACCACATAAATAAGAAATGAAAACACTTTAATTTATTGCCAAAATTGCGTTTTTAAACCGACAGTTTAAAGGTTCGCGCGAAAACGGACGATGACGTCACTTGTGTCTATCACTGGTCAAGAACTGTCCGAACTCAAAGACGTAAGGATGCCTTTTCGTTGGCATAACAGCAGATACGTCACTAAACGCGGATTGTTGTTTTCAAATACGTTCCGTTTCGCGTTACTTTAATTCATTATTTTTGTTAAAGATCGATATTAACCAAAATAAAAACGTTGTAATGGCCTTTATTTTATACTTTTTATCATTTTACTGACAAAATTCTCATAAATTCTGTATTTGCATCTTCCCTATTGGTAAAGAGATTTCCGGATTGACCACTGCAGCACTGTACTTTCTCACACTGGTGGAGTATGGAGGGGTAGCATGTGTTTTTCCACCGACTTCTCGTCAGCTGCACACAGAGCCTGATTCAATTTTTTATGCTTACACGATCGCGTTTTACAATTTTCGCTTATGTCAAATCATGTGGACAAAAGAGATGTTCCGTAATTGTCACCAGACGGCGCTGAATTAAGTTCAAGTACAAATTAACAGCAATATTAACACGGTCAAGTACGTTCAAAAAACGCGCTTCCACGGAGGTCTTGACTGTTATTAAAATACATAAATAGCAATAACGACTTTATCTAAAAAGCTTATTCGAAATGCTTTCATGATAATTTAAGCCTGCAAAGTTATTGGCTCGTTAGAGCAAATGCCTAATTTCTCAGTCACCTTTTAGAATACCTACCCGCAGACAGACAAGACGCAGAAACACAAGCACTATCATAATTTACTAAATGTTCCAGACAAAACCCGAACTACCCGTACCTATTGCCGAAGGCGTACATCGACATCAAACCTCTACAAGATCTGGATAAGCATCTTCAGTGTGATATCAACAACGTTTCTTGTCAGGTAACAAAAAATACATAACTAACTAAATTTTAAGTGATGCAAAACGCTGGATATTTTCTTTTATTTGTAATGGGTTTGCTCTTGACTCTAGTCTAAGTCAGAGATGACAGAGACAAAGTCTACGATGGAGCGAGCCTACCCAGAAGGAGCCTGTTCACTCTAACTGAAGAGATTAAATTAAATATAGATTTTTGTACAGCAGCTTCGTCGCGACAAGCCTCTCATTGCAGATGATCCTCTTGGTCTTGCTTTAAATTGCTTTATCAATCTCCAGGTACTCCGCAGCCTATCAAGCTGGTCGGGAGGCTTCCTAGACCCTGACACAGTGGAACAGAGCATCCACGAAGCGTACGCCGACACCATCACGCGCGCTCAGCATTATGTTTATATCGAGAACCAGTTCTTTATCACGCAGTCGCGCTCCAGCCAGGCGGTCAGGAACCAGGTAAAGAACCAGGTAACACTAACACTTACTAACACTTGCGGGAATATGGCTTGTGGGAACAGGTATGAGTTCTTTCATAATCATTCTCTCAGATAATCATCATTTCATTCGTTCTTACTAATCATTCATCTTTATCATCATTTTTACTAACCTAACCACGGTAGGCGCCATTTGAATGTACACTTTTTCTCATAACCTCAAAAATTATGTGAAAAATTCAAATAATAATAATAATAATAAATAAATGTCACCGTCCGGGAGAATCAATTCGCCACATTGTCTCTGGTTGTTCTCGTCTAGCTAACGGAGAATACTTGCATAGGCACAACCTTGTAGCCAGGATTATCCATCAGCAACTTGCTCTGAAATACTCTCTTGTGGAGTCGGAGGTGCCATACTATAGGTATGCGCCCGACCCAGTTCTCGATAATGGCAATATCACATTGTACTGGGATCGGTCCATCATCACTGACAGGACTATTGTTGCCAATAAGCCTGATATAGTGGTGGTGGACCGAATTGTGAGGCGTGCAATGATTGTAGACATAACCGTCCCGCATGACGAGAACCTCGTGAAAGCCGAGAAAGACAAACAAATCAAGTATATTGACTTGGCTCGCGAGGTTGTCGACATGTGGGAAGTGGACTCCGCAATCATTGTACCGATAGTCGTGTCGGCCAATGGCTTAATAGCCACGAGCCTCGACCAACACCTTAGGAGGCTCTCGTTGGGCAGCTGGATCAAGGGCTTGATTCAGAAAGCGGTACTTCTGGACACGGCTCGCATTGTCAGGAGGTTCCTTTCTCTGGAGCCCTGACCACCGGTAGCTTGGACCCTGTTCCCGATATCGGTGGGCTACTATTTTTATATTTTTAAATGTTTTTTTTTTATGTATATATTGTATAAAAATATTTAAAAATTTAGAAATAAGCGAAAATGATGAATAAAGGAAATAATAATAATAATAATTTATTTCCCAAAAAACTTAGTACTATGTTACAAAAACAGTTTAGCAGTAGTTATATACAAATAAATGGATTTAGCTTCTGTAACCGAACTAGGCAATGCCTGTATTTCGGTTAACAGTGCCATACCCCCGAATGTTTTTAAAATAATGCTAACAAACACAAAGGACTGGTGGTACTATTTTTATATGATTATAATACGTGTAGAACTATTTAATGCTAAATTAGTATACAATGCTAAATGAGAAAAAATGTAAATGAGCAAGTGTATATGAGTGTGCGTGTATGTGTGTGTGTGTACATGTGTGTGTGTATGAGGGTGTCAGCACCTGAGTGAGGTGTACTGAGAGCTAGGTATTTGTAAGTTGATCTGTATATATGTTAGTGTGAAACATTTGGAATAAATTGGCATTAAAATCATAACACGACATCAACGCGTTCAAGTCACCGTGATATGTGCATCAGGAGTTCAGTCTCATCATAGGAAAGTTGTTGTAGGTAGTCACTAACTTTTTTCTTACATTGAACTTTTGGTAGAGGGTAGATGTTAATATTTTTATTCAATTTGTTATATATGACGGGTCCAAGGAAGGGAATGAAGCGTTTGCTAAATTTTGTTTGAAATAGCGTGTCTCTTTGGCAAACTAAGTCTTTTCTACGTCTTTGTAAGATTAATGGATCATAAGTTTGCTTACTATGCTGTAGGAGTGTAATATTTAAGAGAAATAGTTGTCTTACTGTTAAAACCCGACAAATCTGGTACAAAGTCGAAGTGGGAAAGTAAATAGGTTTAAAGTGCATAACCTTCAAAATTCCTCGCTGGGCGATCTCAACAGGTCTCAGTATTGTCTTCAGCGCTCCTCCCCAGGATGATATGCAGTACGTTATAAGCGATTGACACAATGCAAGGTATATTTGTCTCAGCAAATCAGTATCGGAAACGTGTCTCAGGTGTTTAAAAATATAAATGAATTTTCTTAAACGACCAGACAGTAACTTTATGTGGTCTTTAAAACTAAGCTTACCATCTATAGTGACTCCAAGATATTTAATTGAATGGACACGCTCAAGTGATGGGCAGGTGCAGTTTACTTTTGATTGGCAATCATGCGATATAATACTTTTAGAAGTACCAGAACAATGCAAATTTGTGATGCCAAAACAAACATATTTGGTTTTATCCACGTTCAGCGTAAGAATATGGTTCTGAAGCCACTTTCCTACGGTATTAAAGCCCAACTGAGCAGCATCTAGTACTTCGTCCCATGTATCGGCAGAAAATAATAGAGCAGTATCATCTGCGAAAGATATTATTTCGCCCTGGGTTAGGTTTAGACTTGTGAGTTCGTTTATATAAACGAGGAATAAAGTAGGTCCCAGTATGCTGCCCTGTGGTACTCCATGAGTGACTGTAAGGTCATCACTCTTGAAGCCACCCACACGCACTGATTGAGTTCGCCCAGAGAGATAACTTTCGATAAGTTTTAACTGATTCCCTCTTATTCCGAGCCCTTCTAGTTTTTCAAGTAGGATGGAAACAGAAATCGTGTCAAACGCCTTTGCCAAGTCTAAGAAGATAGCAAGACATTTTTTCTTACTATCTAATTTAGAAGAAAGGTAATTAACAAGTTTATTTACTGCATGATCCGTAGATTTTCCTTGCCGAAATCCGTATTGGTTTTTAGAAAGTAAATCATTTTTTTCTAAATAGCCCATTAATCTAGCGTTTATTATTCTTTCCAATACTTTCGATAATGACGGTAGGATGCTAATTGGCCGGTAATTTTCGACACGATTTCTGTCACCAGTCTTATGAATAGGGCATATTTCTGCTTTTTTTAAACAGTCAGGAAACACTCCAGTTTGTAAGCAAACGTTAAAAATTTTTGTAAGCGGTGGTATTATTATATTTTTGTAGATTTTTAGGAACTTAGAGCTAATGTTATCCCAACCACTGGCACAATCTACTTTCATACTAAGGATTAAACGTTCTACTTCGTCTTCAGAGGTATCAAGGAGTACAAACGAGTTGGTAGTTACATTTTTAGAGTTTTTATCTTCTATGTTGTGGTTTGGTGTGTTTAGTTTTTTTTGGTATATTTTATTAGCTAGTGAGCTTCCTACATTTGCAAAGTATTTGTTTACTTTGTTTAGTGACGTTTCTGGAGACCTTGTGAGCTTCAACAGTTCTTTAGGGTGACTAATTATTTTAGATGTGTGTGTTATGTCCTTAATAGTTTTCCACATTTTTTTGTTGTCATGTTTTGCAGCTATTAGTTGATTTTTTTCATATGTCCTTTTTATTTTTTTTTTTTTTTTTAGTATCACATTACAGAAGTTTCTGTAACGTATATATGTTATCCTTGCTATGTCATTGTTTGGTGATCGCTTTGCTTTTTTATGTAACATATCCCTGTTTCCAATACATCGCAGCAATCCCGGTGTAATCCATGGTTTTATAATCTTGTGGCGTCTAGAGAGAGAAATTTGCTTTGTGTTGTTAATAATAGCTGTTTGAAAACTTTGTGTAAGGAAGTTCATGGATAAATTTGGATCTGTTATATTATTAATTTGGCTAAAATCTATTTTTTTAAGGTCTTGTTCTAAGCCTATGTGATTGATTCTTGTAATTGATGTGACTGCAAACTTTGGCGTATTTTTTTTTAAACTCATTTTCATTAGGACTGGATAGTGGTCGGTTAATGATGTATGCGGTACTATCGTAGAAACAGGGCAAGTTGATTTTATAAGCGCATGATCCAAACAAGTGTTACTTTTACTACGAGTAACTAAAGTGTGGGCAGGTAACAAGCCATGGGTAGCTACAAGTGTCAGATAGCGTTCACCGTTTATATTAATTTTATCGGGATTTATATCTATATTAATGTCCCCCATTATAATTATATGTTCAAATTCTGTTAGCGTTTGTAGAAGTTTATCTAGTGATAATAGAAATGCATCGATACTTTTATACGATGGGGAACGATATAGAGAGATAATAGCTATACGTTTATCAATTTTGGCTACCAAACAATTGCATTCCTGCATGTCTGGTTCATCTATGATAAGGCTAAGATTTTCATCGTAGTAGACTATAACGCCGTCATTTTGCTTAGGGTTTATTTTAGTTCCCACCTGACAGTATCCTGCAAGGTTTGGAATTACAGAGGTGTGGGGAAGCCAACATTCTGACAAGATGATAATATCACATTTGACTTTCAACCTCGCAAGTAAGACTTCCAGTCCTGGCATATTGCAACCAACACTGCGTATATTCTGAGTGAGTAGAAGCAGGTGATCCGACGGCGGGAACAATAGTTTATGGCATTCATCAATGTCTGCTGTTTGCGAATGTGATACTGATATGCTGTCAATATTTTTCGTTAAATCAATTAAATCATTGAATTTTAAATGAGATCAATATATTTTTGCAATAAATATTAATCCGCTTTAAAAGCATCTCATTAAAAGCATTATAATAAGTAGTATTATATTCCAAATGAAACATGTTTGTGTGGTGAGTTCTTGTGTACTTGAAAGTGTGATGTTTAGGAGTTGTGTAGAGTGTACTATGTGTAAACCAATTACAATTTAGCTGATTGTTTAAGATAGTAACATGCAAAACAAAGACAAAAAATACTCGAAGAGCAAAAAATATCAGTAATACAATCCATATTTTACTAAATTTTGCGATTACAAACACTAGTCATGCTTCAATTCTTAGTTTATCCAAGTCGGAATCATTATTTATGCGGACACGAGTAGAGACTTCGGTTTTTTTAAGGTAGACAATTCCGTTGGCAGTCCAGCAGAAACTGTAGCCATGACTATTTTTAAATTGTCTTGCCAAGTAGAACAAATAAACAAGTTTTTTTTTTCTTTTACAAAAAATGAAATTGTCCCGAAAGGTGAAAAGTTACGTTTTTATGTCCCAAACACACGGCGTTGACTATGCCATCTAGTGTCACATATTCGAAGTTTTAAGGGTCCGAATACTTGACATTGACGCTTCTGTGCTTCCACCTGTGGTTCCTGCTGCACGCAGTTTAGGAGAACGTGCGCGAAGAAGACTGTGCCATCTAGCGTAGCTATTTTGAATTTTATACTTGAAACATACTTGACAGTGACATTTCTGTGCTGCCACTGATAGTTTCTGCACGCTCCTTGTACTTTTATTGATTTTAAATATTTATTTTTTCACCTTATTTTGACTTAATATCAAAAAAGCACAGAATTTTTTTCCATAGGACTTATAGTTTTGTCAGAAATCGAGATATATCGTTTTTTACCCTTAAAAACTCACCCCCATCCGCTTCCCGACCTCATATTGCCCGTAAAATATGTTTCCTTTCATTTTTGCTATACTCGTATTCTCTTCCTTTTCCAATGGGTTTCATCCTACTATTATTTTTTTGGTTTCAAAAATGATCGACTCTGGTCTAAATAGTTTCCATCCTGATTGACACAGTAATTTTGATACATAATTGTCTTTCAAGTAGACAGTAGTTCACCAGAACTTACTTATTCATTGAAAATAAGCAAACATTCGAAATGTAGTTACGTAATTAGTTTCCGCTTTTACTATACTCTCACAGACACTATTCCAGTATTTGTGTTATTTTCGTCCAGCCAATAAAGTAATCCAGTTGGAAACTTATTTACATATGTCTTCTAAATACTAACCTATACCAAAAAACTACGCTAATTACTACTTTGTGTGGCTAATTAATTATTTAGTGTTCTTGTTACCTTTGTGTGTTGTACCATGGTTTTGGATATGTCACCGGATAATTCCAAATTACGTAAGATTAAAGATTACGAAATATCTTGAGAGATTGTAAACCCTCGATAAATTGTCACCATTTGGAATACTTTTTACACATCAAAATATCGCCTTTTTAATTCAGTTCACAATTTCTCGGAATGTATTCGAGAAATTATAATTTTGATGCGTAAAAAAGTATTCCAAACGTTCAGTGGAAAATTTATCGAATGTTTACAATCTCCCAAGTTATTTCATAATCTTGCGGAGTTTGCCTTTTTCCGGTGTCAGATATATATATATATATATCTTGTCCAAGCTCACAACTTTCGATCTTTTAATAGTCTATAGATAGCTATAAATATGTAGGTATTTATTTAGTCAAAAATAAACCGTCAAACCGTCCACACGTAGTTTTAATGCAAAAAACCCAACAAGCAATAACCAACCTTATCGCCCTGAACATTTGGTCCTAATTCGAGCCGATGTTTACCGTTAACCGGTAGTGGACGAGCGCGTCGCGAGAACAAAAGAAAGCGATAAGGATTCTAGGAAGGTTTTTTATTGCTATATTAGTGAATGCAAAACTGTTGTGAACTTGTGATTTTTATGAACAGTATTGAAAACACAAACATAACTAAGTACTTATATTTTTCTGTGAGTGATCGGATACGATACAAACCTTTAAAACAAATAAGTGCGAAGTTAATAAAAGAGCAACATACCTTCAACTTGTGGACATTGTGAACAGTAATTTACCGTGAACATAATCCGTTGACTATTCAAGTTTTATCGTAGTGAGAAAGTGAACGTTACGATGGAAAATCTTCTGCCTTATCAATATGAGTTGCTAGAAAACTTAAGGAATGCAGAAAAGAACTTTAAAAAGTCGCCAAGAGATAGGATCAAAAGACCTTACTTGGAAACCAGGTTAGAATTGCTAGAAGAACTTTGGAAGAACTTTAAAGACGGACACAAAAGTATAATTGTGAGTTTGACAAAAGATGAAGAAAGAAAAGATCCGTACTTTAAAGACAAGATATACGATATGTTTCAAGAATTATATGTACAATATAAGACAGCTATAAAGGAAGCTCGTCAGCCATTTCTCGATGCAACGGTTCAAGTTTCAATGCCTGGTACTGCTGAAGGTCAGAGGTCGCCAGACTGCAACGAAATTAAATTGCCAAAAATTAAGATACCCACGTTCAACGGCAAATATGAAGAATGGCAGACATTTTTTGACCTGTTTTCGTCTTTAATTCATAGAAATACAAAACTATCACCAGTACAGAAGCTGCATTATTTAAAGAGCAACTTATCAGGAGAACCAGAAGTAAAGAAAGCGTTATAACAACAAGAGGTTCAATTGTAACGCAATTTTGAGAGTTCTCTTTGCACAAAAATATGTGCATACTGAGTCTGCGAGTTCGATTAAACACCTTGTAGATACGACATCGAGTTGTTTAAAGACATTGAAAAATTTAGGGGTTGAGTCAGACAAATGGGACATGATTATCAACTATCTAGTTGTGTCCAAACTGGATCCAGAAACAATGAAGCAGTGGGAAATGTGGCTCTGGATGACCGAGCGTGGCTGCAAGCCACTCTACCCATTCGCTTTGGTGGGCTCGGCATCCGCAAAATTTCTGATACAAGCCTACCAGCGTTCCTGTCATCGGTCAATAGTACTGTAAATTTAACCAAAAGTATTTTAACTCCATCTTTGGTTAACAGTGAAGTGCCTTACTTGACCGAAGCAGTGAACGCCTGGAAAGTGGCTTGCCCGAATACGGCGTTGCCCGATAACTTATTTTCCCAAAGACAATGGGATGAGCCGCTCTGCAGGTTGGTACGGAATAACCTCTTAAATACGTCCACCAATACTGCGGAGCGTGCCCGCCTGTTGGCTGTGGGTGAATGGGAGTCGGGTCTTTGGCTACAGGCACTACCGTCACCCAACATAGGTACTATGCTGAGTGACAGTACTTTCCGTATCGCTACGTGTCTGCGTTTGGGTGCTCCTAGCGGAGCTCCACATCGGTGTCAATGCGGTGAAGCAGTCGACCGCCTCGGACACCATGGCCTGTCTTGCAGTAGGAGCGCTGGTCGGTTAGCACGGCACGCCAGCATTAATGACATCATCCGTCGGGCTCTTGTCACCGCCGGGGTGCCAGCTGTTTTAGAACCCAACGGCTTGGCACGCGACGATGGGAAGAGGCCAGATGGGATGACCATAATGCCTTGGAAGTTGGGTAGGCCTTTGGTGTGGGATGCAACATGTGTCGACACCCTTGCGCCATCCCATCTTTTTAGCACGGCGGGCTGCGCTGGGGCGGCCGCTGCAGGCGCAGAAAACCTCAAACGGCGCAAATATAACAACTTAATGGGGAGTTACATATTTGAGCCGTTTGGGGTTGAAACATTAGGGCCATGGGGTCCAAGTGCGCATCGAGTCTTTCGGTATATCAGTAAACAACTTGTCGACTGTTCACGTGACCAGAGGGCTGGACTTTTCTTCGGACAAAGATTCAGCATTGCGATTCAACGCGGCAATGCTGCCAGTGTTCTGGGCACTTTTGCCATTGACAGCGATGTGGATTATTTTTTTGATGCCCAATGATTAGTTTTATTTTTTATACGCGTTTGTACATAATTTCTTGTTAATTAGTAAGTTATGTAAATATAGTCTGTTAATGTGGGAACAACAACTTAGTACAACCAACTGCGACCTACCCACTTGGCAAGATTTGAGAAATTTTCTGGAGTTAAGGTTCAGATCACTGGAAATGATTGAGAGTAACAAGATTAAACCTTCGCAAACGAAACCAGCTGTTAAACCTAAGTCATTTCATTCGAATGTCAACAAGGATGGGAAAGAACGCGAAATTAAATGTGCGTTATGTAACAGCGAGCACTACATCTACCATTGCAAAGCATTCGCAGACATGTCTACTAAGGACAGACAGGAGTATGTTCAGAAGAACAAGTTATGTTTCAACTGCCTCGCGTCATCACACTCGGTGAACAAATGTCGTCAATCAGCGTGTTGCAAAAGGTGTGGGCGGCGACATCACTCCCTTCTCCACTTCGAGAGAGACCAAAACACGGACAAATCAAAAGAGGGAGCAAACACGACTACAGGTACCGTTACTGAGGAGCTAAGAGGTAAGTCCACTTCGTCTTCAACTGATGCACATATTGTTTCATGTCATTGTGAGCATATTCAAACTAATTGTGTGTTATTAGCTACTGCTAAGGTTTTAATAAATAGCAAGAACGGTCGCAAACATGTCATTAGGGCCTTGTTAGACCAGGGGTCGCAAGCATCATTCATAACTGAGGCGACCGTTCAGTTATTAAATCTTACACGTAAATCAGTGAGTGGTTGGGTGTCCGGTGTGGGAGAGGGGCAAACGAAAATAAAACACATGGTTTCATTCTGCGTGAAATCACGCCACAATCCTAGAGAGTCAGTTCGAGTTAATGCGTATGTATTGCGCACACTAACAACACTGCTACCAACCATTAATTTCAAGTGGCCTGAGTGGTCCAAACTTCAGGAACTGGAATTGGCTGATCCAGAGTTTACAACACCAGGTAGAATAGATATTCTGCTTGGAGCTGAGGTCTACAGCGACGTATTGTTAGACGGCGTTATTAAGCACCCCAAGGGAAATCTACTGGCTCAAAATACTACCTTCGGGTGGGTGATGTCTGGACGGATGTTAGAAACATCTACCTCAGCAAAGACACATATTACAACCTTACACGTTCAAGTAAGGGAAGATGAGCTACTACGTCAATTTTGGGAAATAGAAAAGGAACCTAACAGCATACGCAAGAAGTTTTCAAAGAAGGAAGAAAGGTGCGAAGAATTTTATGAAGCCACAACAGTCAGAGATGAAGAAGGAAGATTTGTGGTAAGGTTACCGTTTCAAAACAAAGATCCAGAATGTCAATATGGTGGGTTGAGGGAGATAGCCACTAAAAGGTTTAATTACTTAGAGAAAAGGTTGACAAAAGATCCCAAGCTTCGGGAAGAATACCATAAGGTTATGCAAGAGTATATTAGTTTAAATCACATGGTACAAGTTAACTCTTCCGAGATTGCTAAATCAAATGCGGTCTATCTTCCTCACCACGCCGTCGTTCGAGAGGACAAGACTACCACAAAGCTTCGCGTGGTCTTCGACGCTTCGTGCAAGGGTTCAAATAACATTTCGTTGAATGACAACTTATGTGTTGGTCCTCAGCTACAGCACGAATTACGTCATATATTAATGAGATGGAGGACGCACAAAATCTGTATTACAGCAGACATCATTAAAATGTACAGAATGGTGCGCGTAGCCGAAGAAGATACGGACTACCAGAGATTATTATGGAGATCAGCACCTAATGAGCCAATAAAGCACTTCAAACTTCTGAGGCTGACCTTCGGTACAACGTGTGCACCGTACCTTGCAGTAAAATCTCTTCAGACACTTGCCAACGATGAGAAATTAAAGTACCCTATTGCTGCAAAAATCACTAATACTGATTTTTATATTGATGATTTGCTCACAGGATGTGAGACAGTAAAAGAAGCTGTGGATATTTATAATGAGATGAACAACCTTATGAACTCAGGAGGATTTCAACTCCAAAAATGGAGCAGTAATTGTGAGGATTTGTTTCACTACATTGGAAAAAATAAGCGGGATGATAATGAATTGCCTTTCAAGGGTAATAGTGTTATTAAAGTGCTAGGGTTGAGCTGGAATAGGGAAGCCGATACCTTCGAATATACTGTCAATCTGCCAGAACCTAAGCATCCCATAACCAAAAGACATATCCTTTCAGAGATAGCGAAACTTTATGATCCTTTAGGATGGATAGCTCCTGTTGTAGTAATAGCAAAGATGATCATGCAGAAATTGTGGAAGACAGGTCTGGAATGGGATGAGCCTATTGACGGGGTTTTGCAGGCAGAGTGGCTACGATACAGAGAAAACTTGATGTGCATCAAAGACCTTAGCATGCCACGATGGGTGCACTACACACGTGTATCAAGAGTTGAGTTGCACGCCTTCGCCGATGCTTCGCAGGCCGCATATGCAGCAGCCGTGTACATGCGAGTCATTACTGAAGAGCGAGTGTACGTGAGCCTAATATCCTCCAAAACAAAGGTAGCTCCAATCGAGAAGCAAGTTTCCATACCTAGACTGGAACTGTGTGGTGCTGTGTTAGCAGCTAAGCTGATTTCGGAGATATCTCAAGTGTTAGGAGTGCCTAAAGACAGTTTATTTGCGTGGACTGATTCCACTATTGTTTTAGCTTGGTTGAGAGGTGGACCAAGTCGGTGGAGCACATTCGTGAGCAACCGAGTGTCAGACATACTAAATATTATAGATTACGAGCAGTGGGGGCACGTATCTACAGATACGAACCCAGCTGACTGTGCGTCACGAGGCTTGCAAGGTCCGGAGTTGTCGAATCATTCACTATGGTGGAATGGACCGGTTTGGTTGTCTAGCGTAAACCTTAGTATCAGTGTTCCTAACATCGAAGATACACGAGAGGAGGAACGTGTGAGGTCTTTGACTGCTATAAATTATATTAAAGAGGATTTTATTTGGACTAATTATTCTACTTTATCAAAAATGCTGAGAGTTATTTCATATTGCAGACGATTTCTTAATTTTAAATTACCTCAAGATAAACGTGAATGTTTTTCTAAAATTATTACACCTAAAGAATTAGAGTTAACGTTACGTAATTTGATTAAACAAGTCCAAGCTATTGATTTCAAAGAGGAGATAAAACATTTAAAGTCTCACGCCTATGTACCTAAAAGCAGTAAGCTTCGCAATCTTTGTCCTGTAATTGATGATAACGGGATTCTAAGAGTTAGCGGGCGCATCCAAAGATCTCAAACAGCCTACGATACTCAACACCCCATAATTTTACCCGCTAAGAGCCATCTTAGCAGGCTTTTAGTTAAGGATGCTCATCATAGGACATTACATGGCGGTCCTCAAGTAATGTCTAACTATTTGAGATCTAAATACTGGATATTAAGAGCTAAAGACCTAACAAAGAAAACTTATCGAGAATGTGTAAATTGTATTAGGTATTCAAAAAAGAATACCACGCTTCTGATGGGTCAGTTGCCAGAAGTGCGATTAAAACCTGACAGAGCCTTTAAATCAGCTGGTGTGGACTACGCAGGTCCCATCAATATTCGATTCTCACCAGGTAGAGGAGCCAAATCGTACAAAGGCTACATATGTTTATTTATCTGTATGATAACGCGTGCCATACATCTGGAGGCTGTCACCGACATGACCGCAAAAGGATTCATCGCAGCTTTTCGGCGATTCACATCGAGACGAGGGCATTGTTATGAAATTTACAGTGACAACGGCACTAACTTCGTGGGAGCAGACAGGCAGCTGAAGGACATGTTCAACAGTGCCAAATCATCGATTCACGGTGAAGTAGCAGAGTTGTTAGCCACGGCGCGTACTACATGGCATTTCATACCTCCTCATGCACCCAATTTCGGAGGTTTATGGGAGGCTGGAGTACGCAGCACGAAAAATCACCTTAAAAAAGTGATTGGTGACGCTACCCTCACTTACGAGGAGTTAGCTACTGTATTAGCACAAATCGAGGCTTGTTTAAATTCTCGTCCCATAACTGTGCTCAGTGATGACCCTAATGACCCTCTTCCACTCACACCGGGCCACTTTCTGATTGGTGAGCCCTTGCTAAATTTATGTGACGAAAATTATACCAATCTTAATGTTTCTACTTTAGATAGATGGAGACTAACTCAAAAAATGGTCAACGATTTCTGGAACAGATGGCACAAAGAGTACCTCATAACTTTGAACCAAAGACACAAGTGGAATACCAAAAAAACTGATCCAGAAATCGATGACGTAGTGATTTTAAAAGAAGACAATATTCCTCCAAGTAAGTGGATATTGGGAAAAATAATTGAAAAACATGTGGGTCCTGATGGCATTACTCGTGTGGTATCAGTCAAATGTAAAAACGGTGTTTATAAACGACCTACGAGTAAGTTATATATCCTACCAAAACAAAAGTCTCATTACGCCTAAAAAAATAAAAAAAAATAGGCTGTATAAAACATATGTAACTTAGTAATAAACCTACTCATTAACTTTTCTTTATTTTTACCGATTTACATCCTTAATAAGTTAGGTAACCAGCGTTGTATACTTACGTTCTGTTCATGTTATGTTTATACCAACATGTGTATTTGATAAACTTACCTGCTTATCTTGCTTTATGTAGTGACAAATATACTATATGGGGCATTCCTAACTTCATACAACCTACCTGTGTGTATACTACCTATATCTCACAAGCATTATTTAAACTATTATGTAACGGTGGGCGGTTAGAGGCTATGAATGCACCTATCTACTTATAAGTACAAAGGAATGTACTTAGCTAATTTATCTTTAGTGCGTAAGTTTCTATAATGTATGAACTAATCTATCTTTTAGCTATAAGAGTCAAGACCCTATGGTGGTATTTATCCGTGGTATTCAAGCCACTCATATTGTATTTGTTAAGATCGTGTTGACCGATAAAATCTGTGTATCTACCACCTATTTCTAGTTGCGTAGTATATCGCTTTCTTACCAATGATGCAGGTATCTATGTACGCTCGTTGTGTGTATGTATTAGACCTAAGATTTAGTTGTTAGGTTTAGTTAAGATTTACCTTGAAGTAATTGGTTGAGCTTAGTTATGAGATTTCGTAATGATTACTTGCGCTTAGTTACTTAACCTTTCATAATACTTACTTGCCATTGTATACCTATTTAAAAAAAGGGTTACTCTTTCTGTTTTTGTTTATATAAAGCACGTAATGCTTTGTGCACCTAAATCAAACTTGTATGTTTACTTTTATTGCTTTGCTTTTCTATTTAAAGGATAGATCCTTTGGTGGGCGGAATGTCCAAGCTCACAACTTTCGATCTTTTAATAGTCTATAGATAGCTATAAATATGTACCTATGCATAAATCTACAGTCCACATTACCTTAGTTTATTTAGTCAAAAATAAACCGTCAAACCGTCCACACGTAGTTTTAATGCAAAAAACCCAACAAGCAATAACCAACCTTATCGCCCTGAACATATCTAGTAAAAAAACAATTTCATTTTACTCATGTTATTTGATTTTATTCCAGATAGGCGAAGCGCTATACAACCGTATAATGCGCGCGTTCCGTGCAAAGGAAGTGTTCAGAGTGTACGTGGTGATGCCGCTGCTGCCCGGCTTCGAGGGCGAGGTGGGCGCGCCGTCGGGCACGTCGCTACATGCCGTCACGCACTGGAACTATCAGAGTATCTGCAGGTCAGTTCAGGGTGTACGTGGTGATGCCGCTGCTGCCCGGCTTCGAGGGCGAGGTGGGCGCGCCGTCGGGCACGTCGCTACATGCCGTCACGCACTGGAACTATCAGAGTATCTGCAGGTCAGTTCAGGGTGTACGTGGTGATGCCGCTGCTGCCCGGCTTCGAGGGCGAGGTGGGCGCGCCGTCGGGCACGTCGCTACATGCCGTCACGCACTGGAACTATCAGAGTATCTGCAGGTCAGTTCAGGGTGTACGTGGTCAGTTTTGTAGGATGAATAATGTGCTTGATCTACTTGGGAAACCTATTGAGTACCTGAACTGATTGTTTTTTATAACAGTTATTCTAGACAGTAAGTCCTCATGATTGATGGCCGTATTATACGTATCGCACATTATATTATAAGAAGCATACCATGTAGAATAACGATTCAACAAGATATTATTTATACCTAAACCTATTTTAAGACCGAAATAATTAAAAGATACCTCTGCAAAAAGTGTATCCTTTAAACCTAAACCGGCAAAATCATAGCTCTGTCTTCCTGATAGATTCCCAATATCAGTCTTCTGGAAGCTAAGCACCCATTAACGCAGCCCTACTTCTTTCTACCCACAGGAGCCGAGAAGCCATTATTACCCGTCTCTACGAATCTGGCGTCCCGGACCCATTCGAGTACATCACGTTCCACGGCCTGCGCACGCACTCCGTACTGGGCGACGAGCCCGTCACCGAGCTGGTGTACGTGCACTCCAAGCTGCTCATAGCTGACGACAAGACCATCATATGCGGCAGTGCCAACATCAACGACAGGTCCATGATCGGGAAGAGGGATTCGGAGATCGCTGTGTTGTTGCAGGTTAGTAACACAAACTTTCCTAATTAAAGAGAAAAGGTTGACCGCTATAGAGACCGTGCACGGCGTTGACTATGCCATCTAGTGTCGCATATTCGAAGTTTTCAGGATCAGAATACATGACATTGACGCTTCTGTGCTGCCACCTGCGGTTCCTGCACGCTCAGTTTAGGGGAACGTACGCGAAGAAGCCTGTGCCATCTAGCGTAGCTATTTTGAATTTTATACTTGAAACATACTTGACAGTGACATTTCTGTGCTGCCACCTATAGTTTCTCTCCCTATTATGCTTTCAAAAAAGAGGTTTGATAACATGAAAGCTTTGGTACAGATAAGTATCCATCCCACATAGCAGTGTACTTAGGTGTCTACATACATATCTGGGTTCGCCAACTATGCCAAATGTCTTTGAAAGGTCGGAAGGTTTATCAAGGAAGCTCCTTATCCTATTATGCAAGACATTCTTAACCGTCATTAGTTTGGAACCAGGGTATCATGGCCCTCCAATGCCTTGTCAAGAAATCACTTTCGATGCCACGGAATCAATTTATAACATTGGCATTTATGTCGTATTGCTGTCAGATAAGTTTGAATTTCCTTTGGTAAAAATTAAAATTATGTCATTCCGTCCCAAAAAATGTTCAACGCTATAATGTGCCCAAAAAAGAGATTGATAACACGATGACCGTGGCACAGAGAAGTATACACACCACTTGTTTAGTTCGTGATCTTGGACGATTTGTGGTTTGGTCCGTCATTTACTCATGCAGTAGGTTAAGATGTTAGATTCGTTTGCAGCATGTGTGAATAACCTGGCAAGGCGGGATGATGATACGTGGAGTATGGCAGTGACCAAGTGGCGTCCGCGTACTGGAAGAAGTGTGGGGCTTCCGGTAGCGAGATGGGTAGACAACATAGTTGCCATTGCGGGTAGAACTTGGATGAGGCTTGCGCGAGAACGTGGGGATTGGCACATTTAATAGTAATAGTAATAGTATTTATTAGCAAAAAATACGACTGACACACACATTTCACATCATTGTCACATGGGGGAAGAAAAATGATTAACAAAATTAATGCGCGAGAGATAGGCAAAGAACAGTCAATACAAAATTTGGGCCCTGCCTCCTAAACTAGGAATATCCTGTATCTTAGGAGACAGTGTCTTCGCTAAAAAAATGGACGAAACATATAATGAGTGTACAAGCAGACTCGGAACAGTCACAGACAAGATACATTTATGTAGACTACAATTGTTTAAATTTGTTTGATTTATTTGGTACAAATGATTTATGTTGAGTGTACATATGAGTAGAGTAAATTGTGTGGGCGTCGTGTCATGTGTAAGTGGGGTGTGTAAGGGAGACGGGTGTATGGTGAAAATTGGTGTTGTGTGGTGTGAAGTGATGTAATGTAATGTGATGTGATGTGATGTAAATGTGGTGTGATGTGATGTTGAGTGGTGTGATGTAATGTAATATGATGTAAAGTGAAATGCTGTGATATGAGGTGATGTGTTGCGATGTGATGTGATGTGATGCGATGTGGTGTGGTGTGGTGTGATATCAATAATATTTCTGGATTAGCAGATCCAGGCAAGTAAACTTTCGGTTGCCTCGTAGTCTTGATCTTTTATCCACTCCTCGACTTTAACTTTAACCCTATAAGTGTCTAATTCAATTATGTTTGTTTTTTTATTTATTATTGTGTATAGGTGCGAGCTTAGGACATAATGCTGGCGTCTAGCAAAAGCGGTCCTATGCGTTACCGTGAAAATAAGGGGTTTGTTCTTGCGGCGAGTTGGGTCTGGTGGGGGGAGTTTAGTGTGTTTCCTCAGTACGGATCGTAGCACAAACAGTTGCCTAACTGTAACCACATTTGCGTCTTTGTGTAATTGTGTAGTAGGATACATAAAGTGCTTCTTTGACATCACCTTTAGAACAGCTCTTTGTGCTCGCTCCAACTTGAGAAACTTTGTCCTAGCTGCACCTCCCCACACTGTGATGCAGTAGGTGATAACGGATTGACAGATGGATATATACACCATTCTAATCGTTTTAAAATCAGCAGAAGATCTGAGCAGCTTGAATACGTAAATCATTCTCCTAACTCTTGAACTAATAGTATCCAAGTGTGAGTACCAGTTCAGTCCGCTATCAATAACTACACCCAAATACTTAAGATGGTTTACCTCACGAATAGAGACGCATGAGCAGGGTATATGGTCATTACATGTGTGCGCGTTAATGAGAAAGCCTGTAGGAGGTTTAGTACTGGGGTGTAGCCTAAACGGGATGAAGAAGGTCTTATCCAAGTTCAGAGTAAGGAGATTTAGCTGCAACCAACTGACTACAGATTTAAGTGACGATTCTGCAGTCGTTCTCAGAAGTTCCCAATCATTTCCATGAACAATAATTGCCGTGTCATCGGCATAGGTGAATATTTTGGAATTCGTGAGGGGTATGCAGCAAAGGTCGTTGATGTAAACCTGGAAGAGGGTCGGGGCAAGCACGCTACCCTGCGGCACACCGAAGGTGGTGGTTTCCTCTCTACTAACATGGTCTCCAATTCTAACACACAGTCTACGGTTAGTGAGATAGCTAGCAAAGAAATCATGAGCTAAACCACGTATTCCGATGCTTTCCAACTTCGACAGGAGGGTGGGAACTGAAACTGTGTCAAATGCCTTTTTTAAGTCTAGGAATAAACCTAGGCAATTCTGTTTCTCGTCAAGCTTTTTTGCAACAAATTCAGTTAAGTCGAGAACTGCATCTTCTGCTGATACTCCTTTTTTAAAGCCATACTGATTTTGTGCAATTATTTTATTTTTATCTAGGAACTGAGTGAGCCTTAAATTTACTAATTTTTCAAAAATTTTAGAAATAGATGAAAGGACTGATATAGGCCTATAATTGTTCATACAGTCCCTGTCCCCACCTTTATAAATCGGATGCACAACAGCCTTTTTAAAAGCTTCCGGAAAAATTCCAGTTGCAATTGAACGATTATAAATATGCGTAATTGGAGGTACAAGAACGTGACGACACTGTTGTAGTAAGTTTGCAGAGATACCGTCCCAACCGGTAGCAGAATCACGGCGGAGCTGAATAATGGCATTATTTATATCCGATTCATCGAATTCCAGGAGAACCAGTGAGTTAAGGGGAACATTTTTACAATGCTGTGTGCTAGGTTCGGGGGGCATCGGAAGACGCGAAGTGATATTAGATGCGAGGTTCCTGCCAACATCTGCGAAATACCTACACACGCGATCAACAGCTGCTTGAGGATTAGGTGCAATTTTTAATAAGTTTTTAGAGGATGTGGGTGTTTTTTTATAGTTTGTGATGTCTTTAATTTTATTCCAAAGTGTCTTAATGTTTGCTCTAGCCCTTTCTAACTCGACCTTCTCAAACTGAGTTTTTAGGTTCCGTAATATAATGTTACAGTGGTTTCGGTAGCGATTGTAGGTGATTCTCAGGATGTCATTATCAGGTGACTTTTTAGCGTTCATGTGAAGTAAGTCACGATGACGAATGCAACGCATGAGACCAGGCGTTATCCATGGCTTAATATTTCTATCCTTTTTGGGAATTTTGACCTCGTATGTATGTTTTTTAACTAATCCCTGAATAACACCGACCAATTCATATGCGGCAGCATTCGCATCTTCCATGTTCGTGATATGTGAGAAATCCAAACCTTCCATTTCCTGAATCAGCTTAGCGTAATCCACCCGGGAAGTGGTTTTTTGAGGTTTTATGGACAATTTTGCATCTTCTATGTGCAACAAGATAGGCATGTGATCCGTAATAAATGATTCCAAAATAAGTGTTGTTGCTGGTGTTTTACATTTGAGAATGATATGATCGAGACAATTTGTTCCTCTGGTGGGTATTTGATGAGATGGTAAAAGGCCATGTGATGCGCTTAAAGTTAAGTAGTCAGTGGTACGGTCATCATTATTAGACGGTTTAATGTCCACGTTAACATCCCCCACAATAGCAACAGTATTAAATGGTTTTAGTTGAGTGAGTACAGTATCCAAACTTTTTAAAAAACATTGAAATTGTTCTTTTTTGTTTAATGACGGCGAGCGGTATATCGCAACTATTGCAGTTTTATTATTAATTTTGCATATAAGACAGTTCGCATTTGTAAAGTCTGGTTCCTGAACAGAACATGCCAAGTTTTGTTTTGTGTATATTACAATCCCGTCATTTTGATTTTGTGTAAACGATGTATAATGTGAGTTATATCCGTCCAATATTGGCACATTCGTGACTTTACTCAACCAACATTCTGTCAGAACTATGACGTCACAATTAATTTTAATAAGAGACAACAACACTAAAAGTTCACTAAAATTCCTATTAATGCTACGAATATTTAAGTGAAGGATTTTTAAGCCAGAAATAGTTAAATTAATGAAGTCCGCGGACTTATCCGGTGGGCACTTATATATTTTCGCAATTTCAAGGTTATCCAAGTCCTCGATAACATTATCAATAAGGTTAGCCATTAATAACGGGTGTAAATAGCAAAACAATAGGCGAAATAGTCGGGTTAAAAGATATATTCGCACCAAAAATACACTGCAAGCATCGACATACGCAACCGAAATCAAATTTACGATCCGGTAAGATCAGCAGAATAATTATAGTAAACAAACGTATTAAAACTAAACGAGACATTAAGACACGACACATTATTATGGCAGAGTTATTTATCGAGCAGGTGTTGAGATAACGTGTAAGGATGAGTGTAGGTATGAGTGTAACTTGTAATGTGTTATATTTATAGTTGTGTGTATAGTGTACGGTTTCTAATGTTGAACTGTAATGAGTTGAGTGTAGAATGTATGATTTAAAATTAAGAATTAACTTACATAGAGGTTTATAACTGGGTACGAATTCCATAATTGTGTAGCACAATGATATAGGCATAGGTATGAGTAAATGGTAAAACAAAAACAAAAGTCGCAAAACTGACACAATCACTATTAGTCACTGAGTAGACTGGTCCAGCACTAAGTTCTTCAGACAACGCTCCGATTTAATGAGGATATGTGGGGCTCCTATTTCTTTTCGAACAAAAATATTGCCATCTTTTGTCCAGCAAAACACATACTTTTGAGTCTTTGCAAATTCTCTCGCCTTGAAAAATAGTTTTCTAGCACTAGAGGGTAGATGTTCTGCAACATAGACGGGCTGCTGGTCTCCCGTAAAGCCGATGCTGCGTGTATTCAGTGTTTCACCCTTAGGTAGTTTTTTATTGTAGTTGCGGACATTGGTAATCAGTTGGTTTTTTGTATGCACAGTCATGAATTCGGTAATTATAGGTCTGGTTGTACCTTTTTTGCCGGGAAGGCGATATACATCCCTAATTTCCGATTTAGATAGGGGCATATTTATGGCAGTTCCCACTTTTTCTACTATGGTGGTCAGATCAGATATTGTTTCATTCTCTTTAGTAGGTATATTCCTGAGTACTACACATGAAGAGCGTGTGGACTGTTGCAGATCCTGGATTTTGTCTTCAAGATCTTTTATACAGTTTTTATAGGCGTGATTTTCCTTTTTCAGGGTGTCAATCTGCTGTCGCATCTCTTCAAAATTGGAATTTATTAGTTCCATTGATTCTTTAATCTCCAGGTTGACTAACTGAATAGAGGAGTTTTGTAGTTTGAGGTCCGCGATCTCCGCAACAAGTTTATTTAACATCAATGATTGCTGTTCATGTAATTTATTTACATGTTCATCCTGCTCCTTTTTCCAGGATTTAAGCAGGTGTTTCAGATCCGTATTGTGGTCGTCAAACTGGCTGTTCGGCGAGGACTCTAAACGGAGTCGCTTGTGACGCATTATGGTGTTTACGTTGACATTATCACCCTCACTACTTAACGCTTGTGGAATATCCATATCTGATAACGATTTGGGCACTATGTTGTTTTTGTTTGTAGCTTCTGCGGGTGGAGGTATACGCTGCAGGCGAGACATTACCGTGACGAGCCGACGATGTAAGGTGAAACGGACCTTATTACTTGCAGGTTGCCAGAAATTGGTTCTGATAGATCTGCAAATCCCACACACTTGCGCATACGCGGTGATATAGGCAAATCGGTGAACATGAAAAGAGGGCCTCTCCTTATGCTCAGCAGTGGGTGAGATCAGGCTGTGGATGATGATGATAATCATGATGTGTGTTAGTTGGTTCTGACTAAACCCTGAGAAAATGTCGTGGTTTAATCTGGCTTTCATAAAATATTTTAAATTTTTACTTAGGTACATTATCAAGTCAACTGAACTTCTTATTCCTTCTTTCCCAGGATGAGCAGTTCGTGGACGGCGTGATGAACGGCGCGGCGTTCCCGTGCGGGCGCGTGGCGGGCGCGCTGCGCGTGCGCCTGTTCCGCGAGCACCTGGGGCTCATGGGGGAGGACCTGGGCAAGCTGGGGCTGTCGCTGGACGACCCCGTGTGCCACGACTTCTACAGGAACCACTGGAAGGCCACCTCCAAGAGGAACACTGACTTGTATGAGGAGGTGAGTTCTTTTTCTTACCCCCTTTTAAAGATGGTTTCAAATGACTTCTTCCGCTGTGGGCGGAAGCGGAAGGGAGTTTCAGACTCAATGACTATAACCCACCCGGTCCTCCTAATGCCCTTTACATTCAAGATCCCCTTTTTTTTGTTGCCGACGTGTTGTGTTGTGTCCTCATGGATGTCCCTCACCTGGGGCGGGTCTGTCAAACTCTTACTGACTCAAAACCACCCGGTGTTCCTTCTCACACTTGACCGAGGATTGTGAGAGCTAGTGCGCCTTCCATAATCCCCGGCTAGTGCCGGCCTGCCTATGCGGGCCACCTCAGGCCCGCGGGAAGAGTGAGGTGTCCTCCCCCTGCGACGTCCAATAGGGGCGCGTCTGGAACAATACGCGCCGCCGTCTTGGAGCCTGCTGGATGGGGGGCGGCGGACAACCCCGAGTCCATTGTCCCTCCGGACCTGTCTACAGGGGCTGAAAGAGGGCGTTGTCCGCCCTCCGCCGACGCCCGTTTCGCCTGCTGCGGCACGGGAGAGCAACCCCCATGACTCGCGCTCCCTCTCATGGACCTCCCGCGGCCGGCTGCGACAGGTGGGGCCCCACTTGGCACACGCGGGCACGGCGCTGCTCCTCGCATGCGGCACTCTGCCAGTGTGTGCTGCGCCGTGTCCTGTCGGCAGTCGGTCCCTCATGGACCTCCCGCGGCCGGCTGCGACAGGTGGGGCCCCACTTGGCACACGCGGGCACGGCGCTGCTCCTCGCATGCGGCACTCTGCCAGTGTGTGCTGCGCCGTGTCCTGTCGGCAGTCGGTCCCTCATGGCCCTCCCTCGGCCGGCTGCGACAGGTGGGGCCCCACTTGGCACACGCGGGCACGGCGCTGCTCCTCGCATGCGGCACTCTGCCAGTGTGTGCTGCGCCGTGTCCTGTCGGCAGTCGGTCCCTCATGGCCCTCCCTCGGCCGGCTGCGACAGGTGGGGCCCCACTTGGCACACGCGGGCACGGCGCTGCTCCTCGCATGCGGCACTCTGCCAGTGTGTGCTGCGCCGTGTCCTGTCGGCAGTCGGTCCCTCATGGCCCTCCCTCGGCCGGCTGCGACAGGTGGGGCCCCACTTGGCACACGCGGGCACGGCGCTGCTCCTCGCATGCGGCACTCTGCCAGTGTGTGCTGCGCCGTGTCCTGTCGGCAGTCGGTCCCTCATGGCCCTCCCTCGGCCGGCTGCGACAGGTGGGGCCCCACTTGGCACACGCGGGCACGGCGCTGCTCCTCGCATGCGGCACTCTGCCAGTGTGTGCTGCGCCGTGTCCTGTCGGCAGTCGGTCCCTCATGGCCCTCCCTCGGCCGGCTGCGACAGGTGGGGCCCCACTTGGCACACGCGGGCACGGCGCTGCTCCTCGCACGTGGCACTCTGCCAGTGTGTGCTGCGCCGTGTCCTGTCGGCAGTCGGTCCCTCATGGCCCTCCCTCGGCCGGCTGCGACAGGTGGGGCCCCACTTGGCACACGCGGGCACGGCGCTGCTCCTCGCATGCGGCACTCTGCCAGTGTGTGCTGCGCCGTGTCCTGTCGGCAGTCGGTCCCTCATGGCCCTCCCTCGGCCGGCTGCGACAGGTGGGGCCCCACTTGGCACACGCGGGCACGGCGCTGCTCCTCGCATGCGGCACTCTGCCAGTGTGTGCTGCGCCGTGTCCTGTCGGCAGTCGGTCCCTCATGGCCCTCCCTCGGCCGGCTGCGACAGGTGGGGCCCCACTTGGCACACGCGGGCACGGCGCTGCTCCTCGCATGCGGCACTCTGCCAGTGTGTGCTGCGCCGTGTCCTGTCGGCAGTCGGTCCCTCATGGCCCTCCCTCGGCCGGCTGCGACAGGTGGGGCCCCACTTGGCACACGCGGGCACGGCGCTGCTCCTCGCACGTGGCACTCTGCCAGTGTGTGCTGCGCCGTGTCCTGTCGGCAGTCGGTGCATCAGAGCGCAGTCAGACCTACCAGCACCTACAATATACTCCTATTTCCACCTTCTCAAAACACATCACCAATCAACTAAGTACCATTCCTCATTCCAGGTGTTCCACACATTACCAACAGACGCCGTCCACTCATTCGCCGAACTAAAAAAGTACCAAGAAGAGAACCAAAACCTCTGGAACGTAGACCGAGCACTTGCCAACAGGAAAATAGACCTTATTCAAGGTTTTCTAGTAGATATGCCACTAGAATTCCTTTGCAACGAAACCCTGACTCCTAGGACTGCGAGCATGGAAGGTATGATGCCGACCGCGCTTTGGACCTGAAGAGAGTAAAATACTTCTGTAATATATTTTTCATAAGTCTTTTTTAAGACGCTTATACTGAAAGTCAGGGCGGGCACGTTCTTGGTAAGAAAATTAAAACTTATCATCACGCCTGATTTTGAAGGGGTAAACAACTACAAGGGGTCGAAAACTACGATATTTTGCCTATTATAAATCCATTTATCGAGCAGCTACTAAGAATTATTCCCATCCCGAACGATAAAACCAGGATCAAACGCCCAGCAATAACAAAGAAATTAAGTCAGCTAGCTACTGTAATTGTTTGACTAAAATAACGTCAAGCAATATAGTACAGTACAGCTTTTCCAAGAAAAGTACAGCTTCAGAAGTCATCGTCTATCACTCATAAACCAAGAAGTAGGTACTTGCCTTGTTTATTATTAGTTTGCTTATAATATTATAAACTAACACACTATGAAATAAAAAAAAAAAACAATAACATTACAATGACCTTTATTCTCGAAGTCATAGGGTTGCTTTCATAGGTAAAATAGCTGTGTGAACCCACTGTAACTCAGAGAAATAATAGGTGTAGGTGTGACAGCGCATCAGAGCGAAAAAAAATTTGCATGTGGGGAAGGGGGGGGGGCGACGTTCGTCATAATATGTAAACACGAGTATGTGCTTCGGCAAACACGAAGATTGCCGAAGAACATACGGCACATTTTTTCTTGTCTAACTGTACTATTTTCGTTGTGATCAATTAATAATGATAAGATTCCACTACAAACTATTTATTGAATAGGCGAATAGGCTTTTAGTACGGTTAAAGAAACGGTTTTCGGGTGCTGTTGTTTATTTGTTGGTACTTTCACTATTTCACCGTCAGTAGCGTAAGAGGCATGTTGGATAAGCACTGAAAACAAGTTCCTGAAATATTACAGTATTTGTTTAACCATTATTTATAGATATTGTGTTGTTTCTAAAATCGTGTTGGAGTCTATTGTCTCCTCACACCATCGAGATCAAAATGACAAATCTTTTAGTGGGGTAAAACTATTTTAAATCCTGTTAACTATAGAATTGACTTTATTATAATGACGGTGAAATTGTAAGAGAAGGGATTTTACAATAATGCATGGAGAATGGACTGAGAGACCTTCACAAAAAATGTCCAATTTTTAGAATGAGCGAAAGCAATTACACAGGCTATATCGGTCCCTTTCCTAGTTCGGAGTGACGAAGGTGACACTGCAAATCTGTGACGTCACTCAATCAGAATTCTAGGAAAAGACCGCCTGATGGCTTTATCTCTCTTACATTGTTCTATAATACCCGGCACGAGTCGTGAGCTCTCTCCATTGGTCGGTTTGTCGACGACAGCACTGACGCTTCACGTCATTGGTTCGTCAGTCAATGCTCATCGACTATTGCGCTTGCAAGTTTCGTTCGCCCACCGTACATTGGCGAGATCACCCTGTTGCATTCACTCGTGCCGGCTACTATACCAGTATTTAATACCTATGTATTCTTGGAAAAGAAAAGCTCAGACCATTCTCTATGTAATATGTTGTGTTGTGTTGTTATTTTGGTGTTGTCTTTATTTAAATTGCCTTAATATTTCAATAAGTGAGAAAATGTTGTATAATTCATAATAATTATTAATGTGTGCATAATAAATGGAAAGCTAAGTACGTACTTCTTATAAATAAGTTAATAATTAAAATTTTTGTGCAATTTTTAAGTAATAATATTTAATCTATGAAAAGAAAGTGAGTAATTGTTGATCTGAAGTAGTTTTCTACAGAGGTGGCGTATATTTTTTTATTATTTATTTGTTTTAGTACCACGTCCAAATTATACTTATAGCGTCCGTTATTGCCTTAGTGACATTCAGTGGCCTAATACTACGGCCACACTACCGTAATATGGCAATAATTAATTTGGGGAATGTGCGACGGAATTGCACAATTTAATTCCGCCAAGCCCGTTCCATCATCGGACCGCAAGACAAACGGCGATGCGCCACCGGTACATGGTGGACATCCCACCCACACACACAAAATGTTTTGGGAACACATTCATAATGCGTACAGCTAAGGAGGGGAATTCCCTGCCGGAGTCTGTGTTTCCTGATAGCTACAACCTGGGAGTCTTTAAGTCAAGAGTGAATAGGTTACTTCTAGACAAGCGTGCTCCATCTTCGACCACATCATCGCTTACCATCAGGTGAGATAGTGGTCAAACGCGTGCTCATCAATTGTAAAAAAAAACATCATGGCCATAATTGGCGTTGTTTCAATTATGACCATATTACGTTAGTGTGACCGTAGCATTATTGTGAGTTTTTTAACGTTCACGATCGCGTCAGCGTAAACGACAATTTGTATTTAAACTGAATAAGCGCCATCTGGTGACAATAACCACCACCATCGCCCTTTTACCACCGGAATACCAGACGTACTGCAGGGTACCATCCGTACTTGGTCGATATCCCGACTAGTCGTACCCAGCGCTTCTCTTTCACATTTATTACACGCACAGCTAAGGTGTGGAACTCTCTGCCGGCATCTGTGTTCCCGTCCACATATAACCCGTCTGCCTTCAAATCAAGAGTGAACAGGCATCTTCTGGGCACGTTCGCTCCATCATAGACCTCATCTATCGCTTTCCATCCGGCGTGATTGTGGTCAAGAGCAAGCCCATTCCTAAATAAAAAAACAATAAAGAAAAACCTTTTTTGTTTTTTCATACGATTTGGCATGAACGTTTCTTACGTTAACGCAATCGAGTACGTTCAATAACTAGCAAAGTGGACTTAGTGCGAATTTTTTAACGTTCTCGATCGCGTTAGCGTAAACGTCAATTTGTATTGAAACTGAATAAGCGCCGTCTGGCAACAATAATGGACAACCTTTTTTTTTCGATAGAATTAGAACTAAGCGAACGTTTACGTTAACGCGATCGAGTGCGTTAAAAAATTCACACGAAGCCCTCTGAACGCTCTGTCAGCGGTAGCACTCACAACATTGTTTAAAAGTACATAGTTGCAAGTTATGTGCCTGCATACCAAATAGCTTTGTTGACTGTACATGTAATATTCAACTACATTTATACTGTTATCAGAACCAGGAACATGGTTTAAAGTTAATTTATTCTATCACCGATACGTTACAATAACTTAATATTTTTGGAGAACCTCATTTTTAAGTATAGGATAAACAAGGATTTATTTAGTTAGTAGTTCAGTGCCGACCGACTTATTAGTTTACATGAATTATTTATTTTTCTAACTATTTTGCTAACGTTAGTTTTATTTGAATACTAACCGGATATCCAACGAAATAAAATTAATACCGTCAGCAATAAAATTAAATGTATTTTTTTTATTAGTTATAAATGTTAATAATATTGTACCATCGTTTCTTATAATGCATTTATAATTCCGACACCTATAGTTATTTATAATTTTGCCTACAAAGAAAGCAAGTCAAGAAAGTACTTTAAAAAAATCGCTGCCAAATAATGTAACTACGTAGTCTCACTTATCCGGCATTTATAAAAACCACGGAAAACTACATTATTTGAATGTTTGGGGTACTAATTCTTTTTTGAAAATATTAAGAGAAATAAAATAAAGCATTTCAAAATGTTCTAATTAATAACGAGTGATCCGTAGTACTGAAGTGCCGTATTATTGAGACTACTGATTAAAAAACGCAGATAGCAAAATGGCATACCACGGAGAGGTAATGCAGACAAGTCACTATTATTGCTCCATGGCATGCCATGGTTTACTTATCACTAACATACTAATTTAATTAAATTTAAACTATATTTAATTTTTTTATGTTGTACAGTATTAAAACTATTAAAAATGAACCAACCCTCTATAAGGAAATACAAATATGTAAGTGCAAATAGCCCGATTGCATTGCACACCTATTCTCATTCCTTCAGTTGACTTATCAATTATCATTCCAATAAAACCACCGGTTTACAATAATTAAAATTAAATTATATGTTTCTAATACACACCATGTTTCCAAATGTAGATCGATAGAAATAAAACTTAAAAAAAGGAAAAAAATAATTAGTTAAAATAATATACAAAAATAACTTTCGCAAAATAATAACTTTATGAAATTTGTTCTTATGATCACCCCAACTATCAGTTAGAAAAAATTACGAATCGTGTTTTTAATAATTTATTGTTTTCTATTAAACATTATATTATTTTTTATAATTGTGACTCTGATACTAATGCAGAAATGTTTTTGGTATTTAACTATTTTAGAGGCTTCGTCCACTTTGACTCATAATGGCTGTTTTTTTTTTCTTAATATAAATTAATTAATTTAAATAAAAACCGTTTGAGATTGTACATGATTCCAGCAAATACTATTTATTTTTAATATTTTATTGTGGTTTTAATCAAAGGTTTATACATTATTGTTATTTTATTTTATCTTATTATTCATTAAGTGGAACTTTATTAATGTTAAAATGAATCTGTGTCATTTGTGTTGTCTGGTAAATAAAAAATCATTTTATAAAACCGTTTTTGATTGTGTTCTACCTGTTTATATTTTGAATACTTATAATTAGCAAATTGTCAAACATTATTATTCAACAAAATATAGACTGATTACTACTAGCTACTATACTAGAAAGGTTAAGTTAGTCAAATAAAGGTAAACAATCTTGATGTGCTTTTAAACTAAATTATTACTACTTATTTAAATAAAAAAAAATATTTATTTCAGACAAGTTGAAGTCCATATTTTGTTAGTAACACAGACTTGTGTTAGTGTGTAGTAAAAACTCAGTTTAAAAATAAAGTTTTAATGTAAATAAAAATTAATGTAGATACAATGAATAAATCAATCGGACCATTAGTTTACGCAGTAGTTTATTTGTTTAATTTGTGTAAAAAGATTGTTTCCCTTTATTTAACTACCTAAACCATTCCAATGTCTAGTATAGATGCTTGCAATGCAAGTATATAGTAGAATATGCAAGACTTGCATATACTAGGTACTATATATACTTGCATGTAATTAAAATTGTAAGTTCATCGTAAATTATAAAAGAGATTACAGACCAAGTTTCCGACAGCACCAAACTCTTGTAAGTACTATTCTACTGTACCAAGCCCAACACAAGTGCCCTCTAGCGCCACACAAGAAAAATACCACAGCTTCATAAACCTACTGAATCATACGATTCATCGTTGTTGGTACAACTGCTACGTTTATATTGATTTACTTGTATTACGCTTGCTAAACTAGATGGCAGTATTCGAGACAGCCTGTGCGAGACATATTGAAGGTGGATATTTGAAATGTCATAAGCGACATAAATTACACTGTTTGATTTCGAACCGTCGGCGCTCAGGCCAACGCTGTCAATACAAAAGCACGTTGTATGTTCTTTACGACATTTTCTATTTAAAACATCGATATGCAACAGGTGGTTTAAGCTTCGGGGTGCCAACATGGGACGGGTCACGTAGGCCCCTATCTCACGCCCCGGCTGCCGGATAGACGGGACGTCCCGGGTAACCTTGGTGTTGGTGATGTAGGTTTTCAAGGTCTTTGGCTTTGCTGCCCTTCAGATAGCTTACGAAACTAAAGAAATTTAGTCAGTGTTGCAATCATTAGAGATGATGAAGAGGCTTATACCGACTACTATACTGGCTAAAAGAGGAACTAAATTACAAACTTAATAGAAAAAAGACTATCAACGCTAAGCCATGTCAGGGACGGATTAGAATAAGATAGTCAAACGCTTGTCGTGTAGGTCCGGGTACCCGTCGCCAACTACCCGTTAGCCGGAGCGTGTGAAAGGGGGCTAACTCAAAGCCAACTATATGTATTATAGTCGCCTGGTTCGGTCTTGAGTTTTCATTTGAAAATTCTGGGATTTGATGGACGTCACTGATAATAATGTGCAAAGGTGTGTCAACACAAAATTAATACAGCTTTAAAAGAAATCAGTTCTTAACAATTGGTTTGTCTCTCATTAAACTGGTGATAAAAGATGAAAAGCAAAGTTTTTTTTAAGGTTTTTATTTCATGAATAATATGAAGAAAAAATATTTATTGACTCACCACAGAACCAACTTGTACCTATAGGTTCAAAATTATTAACCTAGACTAAAATTCCTACCTATTATTAATAGATACTTACTAGGTACCTACCGTAGGTAGTATTAATAATAGGTGGTAGGTACCTACCTAAATATCTACTTATGGACGTTAATACAAATAAATAATTATCTACCTATTATTAGAATAAGTAAAATTAAAATAAAATTAAGTGGTGAATGACAACATTCTTCAGCAATTTCAGGGAGGAGGGGGAGGGCGATAGGTAATTGTTAAAAATACTTATTTATTTAAAGTTTTTTAGGGAACCTACCTACTTACGAAAACCTTCCTTACTTCACTTATCTACCTACCAAATATAGAATCGAGTTACGATGACTGATTTAGGTGGGTACCTACCTACAACGTGACAAATCAAAGAATTTTGCTAATTGCATTAAAAAAACAACCCCTGTATACATCACCCACCCACGGCATTTACTCTCTAATTGGCTCATCCTTGCATTAATTTGCATTTTTCAATATAATAGCTATTAAAGTAGCTATCTATATAGGTAAAGGACAGCCAATTACAATTCCAATACATATAAGAATGGATATAGAATGGTATGTAACTAAGTAGATACATAAGAATTTTAATAGTTCCTACACTACATGCCGATTTAATTAAGCAGCTGCGACATGCTGATACCTACCTAAGTGAGTAACTAAGTAGATAGGTACCTATTCTTACAAAGAAGTTACGAAGAAAATTAACTTAGGTAGGTAACTGTCTTTAAGAAATCTTTCGCCTTTATGACGCTCTGACGTCGTAGAAACTGAGAAAAACCATCAAATTCGGCAGGTACAGACAGCAAAGAAAGTTGGTGATGCAGATGGATTAACATTTATGATCCAAAAGGGAGATTGTAATTATGAAATGGGCTAGGTATATCTGTTTAATTTCAGTCTATCTCTACATTTCAGTTAAAAGATTACTAATTAGGTACTTACCTAACTGTTTTCATTGACCTTCCTTGCTGACTGTACGTAACAGACAGTAAAAAAATCAGAATATCCAATTATTTCTGACCATTTAAATGTCAGTAGATAATATCTACTTAGTAACTGTATTGATCGACTTTCATTACTGACTGTACTGCCAGAGAGAGAAAAACAGAAAATCCAAATACCTACAAGCACCTTTTAACCTCTCAGCGAGGATATTCAAACAACTATTGTGTTAAAATATGCAAGGCCCTTTTCGTCGAAAACAAAACAAAAACGCCCTTCTTTTGCCCTTCTTTTAATGTTTTTACAAGAATTACTACCTAATTAGGGTTACCTACGGAACCCTTTGCCACTTACGAGAATTCCATTCGCGCTTCACTGGATTGAGATCGAAAGAAGTGGCAAATAGTTCAGTAGTTAAATATACAATGAAATTATATCAATAGCCATAGCCAGCCCTCACGATTGACTGACTACCTAGGTAGGTAGATACCTAGGTACCTACCTACCGACCTTAGTAACTAAGGTCGGTAGGTAGGTACCTAGGTATCTGTTATCGGGTTGATAATCGTCATGGCCGGATCGTTTTCCTGCAATTCCTGCCCGTGTCTTGTTTCTTGGGGTCGGAGCAACGTGTTTTCATCTACCATTCTTCTCTTCAGCATGTACCTAACATTGCATTTGAAACTAAGAAGGACAATTTTTTTATTAATATTTAGGTTCTGTAGGTACTTACGAGCAACTTAAGTTAGTTAGGTTAGCTACGAGCAGCATCAAAGGTTAATTAACAATGATAGGTAGATACTTTTACATGTCATTTAAAATTACCTACTCAAAATTATTCATTTGTAAACTGCTTTTTGACATTTGGAAATAGAAGTGCTAATTGATCGTCGTTGCTAACCGTACCTACCTATCTACTCATCCACTATGGGCAGAAATTTCAATAAGGGAATAAAAATGGCAACAACCACATTTATTCTTCAGAGTTCAGTAAAAAATATCTGACTTAATAAACGAAAATCAGCCATAAAGTAAGCTGTGTGACCATGTGGTGTGACCGTAGGCGTAGACACCAAAGTTTACATTTGGTGTCTATGGCATATATATCTATGGTGTTCCCTGAACAAAATTAACTGTCCGTGAGTTTTTACCAACATGTTGATTACCTACGTTTCGCACGCATTTTTGGGCGGGAGATTCGGTGGAAGCGTGTAAGAGAGACGGCGACATTGGCTAGGGGTGGATTTGAAGCAATCAGTCTGATAAGTCACAAGGGAAAATGTACCCTGTTTCTAATTCATCAAGATTCGATTAGCATTGGATCGGATATCTAAACAGGTGATGTTACAAGCCAATCAGGTAAATGTTTTCATTGAAACAGCTATAGATAATAGATGAGAATACCTACTTGGACTTGGAATTTAAAGGAAATGCCTAATAGTATCTAATTAGGTATTTAGAAGTAAATAACACACATATAAGTACCTACCATAGTAGGCAAATTAGGTAAGTACTTCCTACTTACTTAATTGTCTATTCAATGCCTTGGTAGGAAATCAGTTAATTATCTACTTAAATGAGACTGACTGAACTGTAAATTAAAAAGCTACCGACTTCTGAAACCGAGGAGGTTCTAGTTTTGACGACGAAGTGGTTTTTATGAGTGTTGAAAAACACTAAGTTTTCCAAGGTAACTGTAAGTTTGTCTAAAAGTGTTACCTATCCTTTTAGTCTGTCTTATTGCTTAATTTGATTAGATAGGTACTGAATGACATAGGTACCTTCGATTCGAAATTAGCAATGAGCAGATAGGTACAGTACCTACCAATGACGTCATTAATTAATAATTAAGTACCTACAGACTAGCTAGGGACTTTATAAAATTCTTTACCACCCTAGGGATTGCTGCAGTTCCGCAAGTAGGTACCTATCTAGGTAGGTAGTAGGTTTTCCAAGTTCTCCCACACATAATAGGTATATAGGCAGAAATAAGATTATGCAGTCATATTCATAGGTCCTATCTATCAAAAATTTTAAAATCACTCGCATCATAAGTGTGAAATCGGAAATTATGATAATGTTCGAAAAGCTAGAGGGTGGAACGTGTCATTAATTTGGATGCACGCCACTTGTTAGTGAGCGTGTAGGACGAGCGTGCAGCGTGCTTGCGGCTGTGTGCGCGCTCGGCTGTGCTCGTCATTACGTGCATTATTTGTTGCGTAGGGCTGGGCTGGGCCTGGCCCTCGCGCGCGAGTCCTACCGCCGCCGGCCAGCGCTCCCTTCTCGCGTCGCTATTTGAATAGGCTCGCGTTGCGTAACGAGCGGCCAATGACAGCGCCCCTGCACATGCACTGGGCGGAGTCCTTACGTCACCGCGCTCGGCCCCCGCGGCCGCGCAGCCGCCGTGACGTCACACCCCCTTCGCGCCGCACTCCGACACTGCGCGACGCCAGCGCCCATGCTCGCCGCGGCGTCGCACCGTAACTCGCGACAAAACACTCGTGCGCTCAAAGATGGCGGATGGGTCGCCCGAGGACCGCGCCGGCCCGAAACAAATGAACGATTTAACTTTTTCCGCGCCCGATAAAGGACTTGGTGACACAAAAAAGTGCAGTGGCGAAACATTTGACGGCGATAGTGTAAAGTTATCGTTCTACAGGGAACTGGAAACGAGTGATTCGTGTGAGAAAAGTGATACGCGCGGCGTGGCCGCTAAGCGCGCCGCGGTTGGCGGTTCGTATTCCCGAAAATTGTCTGATGCAAACACCGTGGACGGCGACGACAGGAAGAGGAGATGTCTGGACCGGTACGACAGCTCCGAGTCTTCTGACAGGTGAGTTGTTGTTGATTTATGTTAGCAAAACATGCGCTCGCGTTTGTTTCGAGGTTTGTTTGCGGCCGCGATGTTCTGAGAGTCAATGCTCCAGTGACCGGAGGCTGTTTGATTTCGATGTCATGGCCATTGTGAAAAACTTTGGGTGTTGCTAAGCGGCTCTAGTACGGTTGAACGCCCTCGGAATAGAATGCTGGGCCGCGGTGCCGCGACGCGAGGTATTACCATTTGAAATTGTAGACTGACTAAAAGTCGGCCTCGTAAGATATTTTGATGCTCATAACGGTGGTATTACGAATACACACGATACTTTATAGATAAGATCTCTGTTACATAGCCTCAGTGTTATCTAATTGCTACTAAATTGTTTAGATGGTAACATATTTCGTACAGCTCGCTGGCTGCCAAAAATAATAACCTTGGCTTTTAATTAGCTTCGAGCTAACAGTAAAAGCTATACAAACTTCTAGTTTTCAAACTTTTTTCGTGAAACTTGTCTGTTACGTAGGCTTGAAGGCGACTGCTTACTTTACCTGGTAACACGATTTTAACCTAACATGTCTATTTTGCAAACATGAAACATTCACTCATATATTATGAACTTCATGTTTACACACATAATTATTTTAATAAGACCACTTATGTTTTAAGTCTTAGGTGCGGGTAAAACTGCTTAATTTCCATTAAAATGTACCCACATGCCATGTTTCTCATACTTTATGCATGTATGATTATATTGATTACACTTAGGCCATAATTTTATGCTACCATAAATTGTGAAAACATTGCAGAATGGTCAACTTTTAAGAAGATGGCATGAGCCTTCATACGTAAATAGGTAGCTGGCTTATAATAATTAAGTACCTAAGAACTCTTTCCTCATAAATAGAGAATTTCTCCTGAATGGGAATATCGTCATGGTTGTGACAGTATTATTTTTGTAATAACACGTAGACACCGTTTGCATAACTAGAACTCGAGTAACAATTTAGTACCTATGGCTTTGGCTTAGGCTTTGTTAATATAGAATGAAAAGAAGAAAACAATGTACATAACACCGCATCACAATTAATGCTTTATTAACAAAACTTTTCTCTTTAATTTTTTTCTACTAAATAGGTTTTTACATAAGGTTTTCCTTTTCACATATTGATTACTAGGTTTTCCTTTGTTTGATTGTTTTTTACTTTTGTTTGCTCTGCATGTTTTTTTAGTATATTAATAACAAAAGGTTTGTGTTATCAAACTGTTGTTTGAGTTCATTTCAATTAACTTTGCAACATGCATATAATAATAGGTACGGTCTAGCAATTTTTAAATTTTGGTACCCAGGTACCAAAATTGATGGATGAATGGTATGACTTATTTTTCGTAATTATGAATTTGTTTGTAGAAATGTGAATTTAAAAGTGCTGTCTTGGACAATAATTGAATTGCTTAGCACTGAACTAGAGCTTAATCATACAAATTTTAATAAATTAGCAATAACAGCTTACCGCTATATTTAGTAGAGTCAACACAAAAACTGCAAGGTGACTTTTAAACCTCAGTTGCTGAGAAATATAAAACAAAGTGTATGTTCTCAACCAATCACTCGCATGCAACATGATTTTTGATTTATTGACTGTGACACTTAGCATTGCATAAATGATAAGGAACTGATGGAAACATTTCCATTTAATTTTAATCGGCGACAAAAGGTATTTATTAAAAAACAAAACATCTTATTGAACTTGACTTCATTATAATAATATCAAGGTAAAACTTGGTCATTATCACGTCATGACGTAAAATTTGTCACATAGTATGATAAAAAGATTTTTTTTTGTCTTTTTGGATGATATCAAAGTTTGCTTTTGTTTTTTGTTATCTGATTGTGATAAGAACTAGTGACTGGCTGCCTTGAATTACTTTAGAAGGAAACACTTGCCACTATTGCATGACACTTGTTTAAAATTTTGCTTTTAAATTTTTTGGTCCTTCTGTACAGTCAACATAAAAACATTTGGTTATTGTACAAAGTAATGTCAAAAGTGTTTCTGAATTAAAACTGTAGGTACGAGTAGTTGGTAATTGTATTGTTCAAAATATTCAGTAAAACAACAATAGCATTTAAATATATTTTAGTTCTTCATCCATATGTTTTGCTACATTAATAAAATTGATGATGGAAGTGAATATTTTGGCGTTTTTATTTTTAAACAAGGTTTTTACTCTTTTTGTTGTTTGTTGCTATAAATTAATATTTTGGATATTAATTTGAAACTTTTTTTTATGGAATTTAAGACAGCAGTTGGTTTCAATTTCCTCATTGTAAATAATATACTATATAACTCAGAACCAAGAAATACAACAGTGCATTAATAAATATATTTTTCTAAAACCATCATGGTTTTTAGTGTTAGTGAATATGGATAATTGTGTTGTCAATGCATGTCAACAAATGTGTTTCATTTGCTTCATTTTTGCTTATTGCATATTTTTTCTGGACTTATTATTATTTGGTAAGACACTAGTAGTGTTTCGGTGATGATTTAGTGAAGCTTCTTTATTTAACTTGCTACAGTGATGTATGCTTAAAATTTACTTAGTTTTAATTTAAATTGTGTATAAATACTAAACATTTCATACCGTGGTTACTATTCAAATTGTTGATATATACAACAAGTTTCTTCAAGTTTAAATCAAACATCTTTTTTATTCTTTTTGGTTTCTGACTCACTCATTTATCCATAGTTTCACATTTTTAGCAACAGGGTCACTCATAAGATCCTCAACCTAATTATAAATAATTATTCTTTGCAAATTCAAAATTTTAGTACTACATGACCTATGTATTCAGCTTTTCCACAGAAGAATTTCATTTCAAAGAAGATTCCTTTTTCTTCAGCCAACTCCAATGGTTTCAAAAATATCACAATCACTACTTTTTTAGATTTTTTGGCATTTCAGACAAGCTTTACGCCTATGACGTGATTGGTTGGCAAACAATCATTTTGTAAACCTGTATAAAATTAAATTGAACACAGTTTAAACATGTAACTCCACTACCGATTTAGTAGACGAGCTATAGAGTATGATACCACAGTTAGATAGCGTCACTTAAGTGGTGATAAGTGGGTCACCTATTACCGTGATAACGTACGCTCTGGCGACATGTACGAATTTAGGTGTGGTTCGGACTTGGTCTCAATAAATAATGGCCAGAAATACGTCGATTGTTTTGTTGTTGTGTCTTGCTGTTTGTTGTTAGTTTTCTTTCTGGCTTTTATTATTATACTACTAGTTGCCCCGCGCAACTTCGTCTGCGTCACAATTTTCATTACTGCTCCGCTCCTATTGGTCTTAGCGTGATGATGTAGACTCTGTAGAGCCTATAGCCTTCCTAGATAAATAGGCTATCTAAACACTGAAAGAATTTTTCAAATCGGACCAGTAAACAAACAAACTCTTCAGCTTTATATATTAATATGATAGAACTATATTATGATGAATCTTTGTATTCTTGATGTTTTTGCTAACCGTATTTATCTGTCATATGATTATTTGCATGCTTTTAGTTCATTTGAGTACCATGTCGTCACACATTTAAGTACATCATACCTACTTCAAAATTCTAACAGACAAAATATTGTGATATCACAGAATTGGTTGATTTTGTTCCTGGTAGAAGTATCGTCAAAGTGTCATCGTACAAGTGTTGAATGTTCGATCATAGATGACTGCTCTTTTTACCGGATTTGACTGTTTTGATTATAATTTTGACTAAAAAGCTGTTTGCACGTATTTTTAGATACGAATAAATTATTCCAAACTGGTGCAAACTGCACTCCCAGGGTTTTTGTATCCGATTGAAAAAGGAAGGTCTTCGATTCTTTTTGTACAGTTTTGCTCTTTTCGTTTTGCTTATCTTGCATACTTCAGTCAGAAGTAGAGTTTGGTATGTTAGGCTGGATTGAATTCTTTAGTTCCATTTTGGTATTTATTTCTTGTTTGATATAAGCTTTGTCTATTGTAGTTCGCATGACGGTAACGTGTTTTCATAGCAGGCAGCAAGATGTGCCTAACTGTATTTTCGCTTACCTACTCATACTTTCCTACGACTATTTATAGTAATTGGAACTGAACTAAGTAAACACTTTAAAAATGTTCATGCATAAGCAATCGTGCTTACAAATCCATTGATTTTCGAGTGTTTTTAGAACCGTACGGTATCGGACCAGTGGGAACTTAAACGTCATACTTAAGTACTCTTTCAAGTTGAGCTGGTACTAGCAAACCACTTATGTCATCGTGTCAAAAGTTTTAATAGCACATACGTACCAGTGACAGGTGGCCGCAGGTGATTTGAGTGCCGTTACGTCACACGTTTTCTTCGAAGTCCTAGCTGATAGATAAAAAAGAGGCTACTTTTATATGGTGTACATAATAAAGAGTATTCTATTCTATTCTACATAGCTACACACTCTGTAAACATTTTCACTAGGTATTTTTCTTGTGAGTTTTTAACTAGTAGGAGTGTTTATGAATAACTTCCCAACCATAGAATTTTATTATTTAAATAACATCATTTGTTTATAAAAAGGAACACATTTACAATAACATATCTTAATACATTTTTAAGAACACAGTGTCTAATTTGCCTTTAATATAGCATAATAATAATTTAACTTATAAATACTTAGTTTTCTATTTATTCTTTTGTATAAAAAAATTACCTAAAAATGTAAAAGATGGCTTTACCTCAAGTCTCGAATGATAAGTTTTATATCTCAAAACGACTAAACACTTGCAACATGAAATCACGACAATTTACAAGCGCTTGACATTTTACTACATTATTTTTAACATAGTGTTCGAATAACTAGGGAAAGTGTCGCATAAATTTTAGCTCCGAATAAGCATAATTTTTTGCTGCTGACCATACCGATCCATCATTACCAGTGAACGAATTTCATTAATTAAAATGATCCCTTTTTTGATTTAGGCTATCTCGAAAGAGCTTCCGTCTAAAGCTGATAGCTTAATAAATACGCCACTAACGAACAGTACTTTCCTCGTTGTAACCAGTAATATTTAATTATGACTGTAATCAAATCGCGAGTATATTTGTTGACATATGAATTATCTGGGGTTGCTGAACTGAGATGCACCTTGTTGTATAACAGCCGGTTTGTGCCGTTGTGCTTATAGATAAGTACAATTGAGATATTACGTTTTACATTTATTTATTTATTTAATCGTTGGAGAACCAATCCCAATATATAAAACTAGCTTCTGCCAGCGGCTTCGCCCGCGTGGTCCGTAGGGAACATATTCCTGGGATAAAAAGTAGCCTCTGTCCTTTCTCAGGCTCTAGACTAGGCTGTCTGAGTACCTAATTTCGTTTAAACCGGTTTAGTAGTTTTGGCCTGAAAGCGCGACAGACAGACAGAGTTACTTTCGCATTTATACTATTAGTAAGGATTCTTCCGTTACTGGTGACTGACAGACAACGCACAGCCGAAACTTCTAGTCGTAGAAAGCTGAAAATTGGCATGTAGGTTCCATGGGGAGTTTAGGGGAGCACCAAGAGAGGGTTTCCCGACATTCTTAAGGAAACGGGGAAAAACGGGATGTGCGCGTACGAAGCCGCGCGCCGCGGGCAATAGACCCGAGGTTTTTGGTACTGTAATATTATGAATTATTATGGAATTAACTAATTACCTATGTAATTTCCGCTTTATTAAACGGGCTACTTCGGACTACCATGATTACTTCGGTTAGATTGAGTTATAATTCAATATAAATAATTGAAGCCTAGACATAAGTATAGATACATCACTGATATTGCGTGCTGTTTGAGAAGCGTAGTTTCTGCTTTGGAACTCATAAACAAAACACAATTTTTATAGGGGTTGTGGCATATAATTCAATATTCCAGATAAAAAACAAAACAGATTTTTATGAATTTATACCATTCTTTAAACATAAAGTTAATTTAAATTTTATATTCCTAGTAAGTTAAAAAATGCCCGAAAAAAAATCAGCTCATTCATAATTAAGCACCCAATAGTATCGAATAATCTCATAGATACGAGTACTCATTTCCCTACATTCAATAAATCTATAACACAAACAACATTAACTATTTCACTGGATAACTAACTGTAAGGTTTTGTGGATATCAATTGATAAAACGTTATCTAGGGTTCAATAAATCGATAAGGGACACTTGAACCGCTCGTTGGTTATCGTAATCGTAACTCACTTTAGTTTAGTCGATATTACTGTGTTAGTATGTTGTAATTTTAACATGGCAACTGTAATCTTGCTCTTACACGATGACGTGCAAATCTGAAGATTTGTTAATTAATAACATGCAGCATGTTCTTATACTGTACATGATATATATACCAAATAAACACCAAAGTTTGTAATTCTTTCACGCAAAAGTACTGACCGGATTTTGATGAAACTTCACAATAACATAGCTTATATCTATATCAGGATAACACTAATATCTGCTGAAGAGTTTGTTTACTTGAACGCGCTAGTCTCAGGAACTACTGGTCCGATTTGAAAAATTCAGTGTTTGATAGCCATTTATCGAGGAAGGCTATAGGCTATATATCATCACGCTAAGACCAATAGGAGAGGAGCAGTAATGAAATTGTGACGCAGAAGAAGTTGGACGGATCAACTAGTTATTCTATGTATATTATGTGAGGCTGGAGGAGCTCGTGGCTAAATAATAACAGCCGCACGGGTCGATCTTCAAGGTTAAGCAACGCTTGCCAAGGTTGGTCTGTGGATGGGTGACCATCTTAACATAGCGAGTTTCCTCCGTGCCTCGGAAAGCACGTTAAGCCGTTGGTCCCGGCTGTCATTTGTACATCTTTGTCCTTTGTCATTTGTCATCTTTTGTCATTTGTACAGTCTTGCCATGAAGTACCGTGTTACCCAGTTACTGGGTTGTGGAGGTCTGGTAGGCAGCCGCTCCGCGTAAAATACTGGTATTCAGCTAAATCCGGTTTGACTGGAAGCCGACCCCAATATAGTTGGGTAAAGGCTAGGCAGATGATGATTATGTGAGGCTGGACTTGACCCATTGGACGGTAAAGGGTCTTCTCATTCAGTACTCTCTCTTGAATCACGTTTTCGTTGAAAAACATATTTATTTTCCGTATAATCGAATCTATTATTAATCAAATGCCAGCCGTAACCGATATGATAACTTTTTACAAGAAATAAATCTCAATTGAAAACCAGGAATCATGCCAAAACAATTCAAATACAGCTCCATAAATTACATCCAACACTGGATTACCATAGCTACTCAATAGCACTCATAGAGCTTGCTAGAATATAAAACAAAAGAATGTGAAGGTAGCATTATTATTTGTGCCTCGTTTAACTACCTAACTGGCGCGAAAGTTTGAACTAGTGACGTGGAAGCACCTTAGAAAAGGAACAAAATTAGTTGCCGGTTGGTAGGTAGTAGGGCATTCACGCTAAGCCACAAAGGGTGAGCTGTAAAATAAAAAGTTAGGAGTTCTAACCGGGCGTGCCGGGGGACAGCGAACGGGTTCCCGGACGCGCAGTGGTATGTTACTGTTTATACGACGCCGGTTTTCAATGGCGGCAGCTCCAACTTTTAAAACCTTGTAATTTTCTACAATGTAAAAGTAGTGTAGACTTTAAATGCGTAGAAAGTAGGTTCTTTAGTTCACCTGTCTTCACATTGAATGTTGTTCTTTTGTTAGTGTAAGGTTAAATGTAAATGCAAAACATAAATACCTAGTAGCTGCTCAATACTGAATAACTTTGTTGTAGTATTTTATTTAAAATAAGTTAAATAGTTTTTATAAAGGGCAATGAATATTTTGCGTGCAAATGTATGAACGTTTTGTAACAAAGTTTTTAAAGAAATAGACTGTACTTGAAAGCACAAGTATCCATAAAATCAGCTGTTATTCCCCATCAAATCAGCTGGATACATACCCTTATGGCATGTACTTACTACGGCGCTACGCAACCGGTCCGTCACCCCCCGCGCGCGCGCCTCTCCCCCTGTCATTAGAAGCGTGCGCGGGCGCATTGGCCCTCGGCCGTTGCGCATGCCCCGACTTATGGGCTCAGAACGGTGGATGTGATTTGATTTGAATTTCGGAACAGTCCGTCTTTTAGTTAAGATCTTTTAGAATGCAAGTAAAAACTTAACGATCAGTAAAGCATCGGAATTGGAAATTGTGTTTTGAAAAAATCGAACGAGGATTTATGTTTATTGGAATAAGCAGGATTAGATTGTATTGTATTTTAAGGTCATCAGAAGACTTGGGATTAAATACAAGGGAGGAATTGAAAAAGCTATTGTGGCAAATGAGAGCGATTTGAAAAAGCTCTGAAAATAACCCAAACAGACTAAAGCTTTTATGAAGTCAGTACTTAATGTGAATATAAAAATATGACCAGTAAATCACACTAAGAACCTAGACCTCGTAAAGCTCGCAAGTCCAAATGCAATCGTCAGAAAAAGAAAAACGATCGCGGCCGGAGATGATACGGAATTCCTGTCTTTGTGATGATCACGGCACAGACAAGTTTGTAATAAAACGACACTGGTCCGGTCAGGTAGAAACTGAGTCATCAACGCCAACAACCGTGGTCGTTCAACTTTCATTATTGTTTATTTATATTTTTATTGTTCGTTGTTTGACGCGTGCGTATTGCCGATATTGCCAGTCGTAAGGCATAACAAAATCTGCCCAAATTGGATGGCAGGGCAATGATATCTGCCCATCGAAAAGGCTAATTCAAAGAACACATACATACTCTGTCTGACTGTACTAAACCTGTCATTTGAAAAAGTAAAAGTATATACATATATATAGTAGAAGTATGTATATTTTGCCCTTTGTAATTCCTCTGTTTGATATTCCAAGAATTCTTCTACAATAAATAGCCATTTACAATTTACATACATCAATTTAAGACGTATTCTTTATCATCTGATAAAGTCTATAGACGCCACATACATTTGCGTAATAACTTGTAAATTGCGTCATTTCACGTATTCATAATCGCCACATATAGCACAAAATCACCTTGTAAATATATCGTTATCGTCTTGATCAAAGATAGGCAAATGGTAGAGTACAGAGAAAATTCAATGTGTCACCCTCATCAACTATCAGCGTTGTCATCATCTGTCAACTGGAAAACGTTCACGGTCTACCACAAGGGCCTATACTAGGCCCACGGTTATTTCATTTAACGGTACTCACATACATATATTAGGTTGTTACAAATCAAACCGTGTGTACTTCTAGTGAGTCTATGCACACTAGCCTAGGCTGGGAGAACGTGGAATGTGAATAACCTTGGCAAAATACCGACCTATCAGGTATTATCTGCCTGCCTATCGTTTGTTTACTTTGAGATTGAAATATTGACGAGCACTACTTCTACCTTAAAGGCAATATCTTCATTGCACCAGCGATTATATCAAACTTCAGAAATAAGATCTCTTTGTTTCAGCATATGGCAAGGCTATAACTTACACGGACATTCGACTGATTAATGTTACTATTGTAACATCAAATAAGGAACAACAACCTAAAGTGGAAATTTATTTACTAGCAACACTATTTCTAAAACATTTTCTCGCAACGTAATTGGTGTTAACAAATAGAACGAGAAAAATAGCCAATTAAAACAGGAAAAGTTTTATCACGGGTTTTTGTCTGAACCGTCTGCGCGGAAACATCATTTGCACATATTTCATGGTATTTAATTGTGTAATTAATGAGTTTTAACTTATCAAACAGGGGAACCACATCCTTCCCATACGTCAGTTTCAATTGTATTACGTAGGTATACGGTTCTTTACCGAATTTTATAGCATTGTTATCATTTAATAGATTATGTAATATTTTTATGTAGAGCTACATTCCTGGTGTTAAAACGGAACCAGCAAAAAATCCAACATCAGTCGCGTACTCCAAAGGCAGTAATTAGGAACACCAAAATATGGGTACAATACAAGATATAGTTTTACACCCACACTGGGCATTTCTCATGTCGTAGGTACATCATAAAGAATCAGTGCAGTCAAAGGGCATGACGTGATGTTCAAACTGGTTTCTCGCTAATGCAATTATCGGTTGGTTCGTCGAGACTGCTCTAAGTGACCGAATACGTGAGGAGTGAAGACTGTCGGGCCGTGGCTTTTAAAACCTCTTATATTTGTGGTAGTCGGCTCCCATACGTGACACTTTGTGAACAACGAGAATTCTGTTGAAATTGAACAAGATTGGAAGCTCGTACTAGAGTATGAAGAAGCCCTTATCGACGGTTGTAAAATAACAAGGTTGACAGTTTTCGAAGTTCTGAAACGTGCAGGAAAAATACACATTGTTATTCAGCTTGCATGGAAAACCGCTTGCTGAATTCAGATAAAAAGTTGCCAAAAACGGATCTCACGTGTCGTGAATAATTTGATAAGTAGTTGAAATTGAAACTAAGAGGGCCCAGGTTTTTCCAACCCGACCGGACGCTCAACCATCACATGTTTTCTAAATTCGTCATTAAACCTTGTTAATTGGACCTGCCGGATGTGGTTTCCATACTTGGACTTTCTTGTTTAGTTTTAAAATTGTTAAAATATTTAAAAGATTCTTCATGAGCGTTGGTGGCTTCGCAAAAAATATCAATTGTTTCTGATTTGGGTACTAAAGATTTTAATAGCTAACGATTTTGGACGGTCTGCCTTGCAGGATTATAGTTCTTAGTTTTTTGACCACATCGAATTCACGTAGGTACCTACAATTAGTACGTATTCTCGGAATCCTATCCTTTGTTTTTCTGCGAGGTCAATTAAAAACTGTTTTATATTTACATCTTCTAATATATGTGCAATTTTATTTTTCATCGTATAAATATCGATACTCAGTTATAATTTTTATGAGTTATTTTTCTTTTATAAGCGTGCAGCTGCCCCTAGGCAGCCGGGACACACCTGCTCCGGTTGTCCCAGTCTCTTTCACCTTTGACATTTGACAAAATTTTTATGGCGATCCGATTATTTATTGTGCTTATAAATTCTTTTACTGTAACCTATAAAATTATCGTTAAGACATTTTTGTACCTCACACAACTACTGCACTACCCACACGTTCTGTAATTGACTCGTACACATGTCACGAACTACTTTTTAATGGTCAACTATCTCTTTGTTTCGAAAGAGCACGATAACCATCTTTCTCAGTAGAACTCCCACTAAGCGACATACATATAGAATTTTGATTTGTATGTAGTACTGATCCTTGTCAATTACGGTCATTAAAAATTTAAATACCGATTACAAAATTTTAGGGTTAGTTCAAACGTGTTCTATAATTAGCGAATGGCCGGGCGATCCTGCCGCGGTCGATTCGTTGGTAACCCTTTGTTATTATTTAAATTATAAACGATTAGTCTACCAAATACTACGCCTGAGGCGACGCGTGCGCAGCTACGTCATCCTTGCATTTTAAAACTGCGATTTCGAGATTGTTTTTATCTAGTTTTTATTTGAAGGACGGACAAGGACGACCCCTGAAATTAGTCAAAACCAGTTTTTTGTGCAATGCAAGAACAAGTCGTTATAAATGTTTCTGAGCAGTAATATACAGTTTATGTTATTGACCTTTACATCAGTAGGTATTCTATGATTAGTTCGTGATAATAATAGTCTGTCTGAAACTCTGAAGTTCGTAATAGCTTCGTTTATACATTAGTGGAGCCAGACAATGAGAGACATCTTCCGAACCGAATGCCATCGGGGATCCCGCCGGGAAATCGTAGTTTAGACAATGCATCTGACTTTCCGACTGAACGCCGAGAATGTATCTAGAAATACGTTGCATGTCTGGGTCTTGGGTGGTTAAGAAACACCCCTTCCTTAATTTTTTGTAATCTTGTAAATAAAAACGGGCACATTTGAGATTATGCTTATCTCAAATGTGCACCGCAATTCGAGAATGAATGGGTCGTGTTTTTTTTGTAAAAGGTGTCCTACACTATAATAGACCTTGCAGTTTTCAATAGTTGAATTTTTTACACGATTGACGATACCTACCACCTACCATTTTTACCGTGAGAATCCACTGAAACGCTTTTTATCACCCCAAAATAGCTTCCAACAAACCGAAATACGTAAGTGCCATCTCGTTTTAAAGGTTCGGTTGCTCTAATATGCCGTACATACGTATACTATGTGCACAAGCGTGAAGGCATTCGAGGGCCCTTCGGATGCGCCGGCAGCTAAGTCAACAATTTGTTGGAGCCCATCTATCAAGACGGACGTCGTCGTATTGTCCAATTGCATTCCTCGAACAGAGAATTTAGTAAGAGACAAATTCTCGACACCAAATAGTTCCATAATCTTCAAAATTAAATGTATGAATGAGTTAATTTCTTCTGCCAACGAGAACGGGAAAAATATAGCTCTCAGTTCCGCAGTCAACGATTCGATGAGTACCTACGGGATATGATAGATTGCAGATTGTGGTACAGAAGGGCTTTAGTAGATTCTAGGATGTCTTAATTGAAGGAAATGTCAGAATCATTTCCAAATGAACAAACAAATGTTTACCTGATAACTTTAAGGCGAGGTTACCCCGATAAACGTCGTCAACAATAGCGTTTTACTCGTACATGGAACGGATTTAAATTTTGAAAAAAATGTATTACATAGTTGACTCTTCGATCATGATATGTCGGGCATGCGATACACGATTACTTACACTTCACTGCATCCAATTAAATCCCAAAGACATGTCCAAATGATGGCTAAATAATCGTTTTACTTGAGTTATATTAGGCTTTGAAAAATAAAACTTATATCATAATAAAGGTCGTAAAAAATGTGTATTATCTCGGGTCACATAATGTGCAATATGAAAATAAATGTATCACAAATTCCAAAATCAAGTGTATTTCACTAGTTTGCGCTCGCTCCGAGTCCTTTAGTCCCGAGCGGAACGTGTTCGAGGTCGGACGTGCGCCAATTTTTTCCGTCATCCCCCGATAAAAAAATGTTTTCGATAAATAGTAATACATATACATACTTTATCATCACTTTAATTTAGTTTTTTAAATAGTTGTAATATTTTTCGTTTTATTAGGTAGATTATTAGAATAAATTAATATTAGAATCAATAAACAAAAACGGTAAGAATACTTTGACGATATTTTTTATTTAGGTACCTAAATTATATTTTACCATACAACACAACAACTACCACAACACAACAAATAATATTATTATATTTTGTGTCTATGTTTGTGAAGGTCACGTACCACAGCACACTCGTACCACAGTGTAGCAAAGTACAGTATTACATTGCTCATTTCCTACAAGTATGTTTATTATTTTCGGTGACTTTTATTTTTCGCTAATACGAAACTACGTGACTAATGCCTGAGTTATATATAATGCCTGAGTTATATATAATGCCTGCGTTATATATAAACTACGTTATGCCTGCAATTATAATACTTAATTAAAAAAATAGTTTCAGTTAATTTCGTTTTTTTTTTTTTGTAAAAACGTATAGAGGTTCCCAAACCACATCCACCTACCAATTTCCAACTGTGTAGTCCTAACAGTTTCTTAATAAAATGGTTGTGACATACGGACTGACAGACAGACAGACAGATATAAAGAATCTATAAGGTTTTAGTTTTTTGCCATTCGGCTTCCCTAAAACTAGAGGCATACATACGAAAAATCACGCGGGCGATGTTACGGGCAGCAACGGGTATGAAACAATAAAAAAAGTAATTGGTATTACCTAGTGCAGGGTCAACTACATGTTACCCAAAGAGCCCAATGCATATTTGGAACATGGTCGGGCGAAAATCACCCACTATTAGTGGAATATATTCCAAGGGATGACGAATTTTGGAAGGTGAAAATAGAAAAAAAAATTGTAGACTTTTATTTGAAATGCGTATTGCCAGAAATTGTAGACCCGCGGCAAATTCGCGGTATACCCATACGAGACATAACATTGCACAGTAGCATAGAAAATGTTATTGATGAACATAATACTACTCTGTCAAGAAAGTACCGGGAAAAGATCAATAATACACAAAATGTCTGTTATTCATCCAAATTTATTTTATCACCTTCAAAGTATGCTCCTTTAGAAACGATACACTTGCGCCAACGAATAATCCATTCATCAAAACATTTTTTAAACGCTGCTTCCGGAATTGAGTTCAGTTCTCGCCGCGAATTCTCCTTTATGTCTTCTATCGATTGAAAACGGGTGCCACGAAGTGGTAATTTGAGTTTAGGAAAAAGAAAAAAGTCAGCAGGAGCCATATCTGGTGAATATGGTGGTTGCTGGATGGTATTTGTTGAGTGTTTGGTTAAAAATTCGTTCACAATGATAGCCTTGTGCGAAGGCGCATTGTCGTGGTGCAAAATCCAAGAATTTTCTTTCCACAAATCTGGCCTTTTTCGTCGAATTTGCTCTCTTAAACGCCGCATAACGCTCAAATAATATTCTTTATTTACCGTTAGACCTTCCGGTAAGAATTCAGAGGGCACAACACCGCGATAGTCAAAGAAAACAGTCAACATGACTTTGACTTTTGATCGACTTTGGCGTGGTTTTTTCGGTTTCGGTTTAGTTGGAAGGCGCCACTCCGAAGCTTGTTGACTAGTTTGCATGTCAAACTCGTAAACCCACGTCTCGTCACCAGTAACAATGCGTTTCATGAATGTTGGGTCCGAACTGACTCGTTCTAGCATGTCCTCAGCGACTTTCATGCGATTGAGTTTTTGGAGAAAATTCAGATATTTTGGGACTAGCCGAGCAGCAACATGTTTCATACCCAAATGATTAGTTAAAATGGTACGGATCGACTCGTGAGATACAGAAAGTTCGGCGGCTATCTCTCTCAGAGTTGAATGGGGATTTTCAGTCACTATTTCCTTCACTTTTGCGATGTTAACTTCAGTTGCAGACGTTGATGGCCTACCAGAGCGAGGCAAATCTTCCATCACATCTCGACCGCTTTTGAACGCTTTGAACCACTCATAAGCACGAGTTTTTGATAAAGTCGATTCGCCGTAAGCCTTCTGTAACATTTTCAGTGACTCCGAACACGAAATTCCATTGGCGATGCAAAATTTAAGACAAACTCTTTGTTCGATATTTTTAACCATAAACAAATCATCCATTCCCGATACTTATTTGACTGAATGTATAATGGCAGGTCCAAGCAAACAAACTAAACAAAACCAAATCCCAAGTCAATCTGTTCTGGTAAGCCCATGCAAACCACGTCAACTACGTTTCGACGAATTGTAGCCAAATGTGCATATTTTACATATTTTTATTTTTATTACTTTTATTTCTATACTTTTAATTGATTTTTCCTCTATTTTTACTTTTATCTGGCAATAATTATAGCTAATCTTAATTAAACTGTGTTTAACAAATCAAATATTTATTTATTTAACCCATTTTCCCTAAACCCATACTTTCCACGCATTCTTATATTCTTATTATGTGGGATACTAAAATTAAATAACCATTCAATGCATCTAAGTATTTTTGAATTACAATATTGATATCGTAGTTCAATAATTCTATCATATCTAAATTAATAAATTGAAGTTGCTCTACGGCATTACTCTATTCTGTGACGCAACTGTGTACCTACTCGAGTTCGTGAAGTCATGAATGAGCGGTATGATGACAGCGCGCGGCGTTTCTCCGATGCATCGCAGTTTATTACGTAGCGCTATTGGTTGCGGGGCCTGAGGTAAGCGTTAAATGCCTACACGGCTGGGGTAACCTCGCCTTAAACATTCAACAAATGACATGTATTTTGCCTAGTCATAGCAATTTAATTATAATATTGATTTCTAAACCAAACATACAAAAGGATGGGGGTTTTCATTTTATTTCTTCTCAAATTACCAATTTGGATAACCCACGAAGCAACGAGCCCCACGACCCTGACGAATCTTCGTTCCATTTTCCGTCGTCCTCGCTCCAGAATTGTGCGTTTCCATGTCGCGATGTATTATTAATTTGCCATTACATCGGTCTAATTTCGCGTGATATAATACGAGAATATTTGCCCCCAAGCCGGGGGTAAACACCAATTAATCCTGGCAACACGATACATTTCTAGGGTGCAGGGGGGACCCTCTGATGGCAGATTGCTGCATAATCCCGCTGCATTTCTACTGCTTCCGATGCAATCGGGCAAGAGGGAGACGTGTACGAGGGGATCGCTCTATGGACATCACAGGGGCTAATATATATTTCTTTGCATCATTGTTTGTTGGGAAATCGATCAAATTGTATGTGAAACCTTAGGGCATTGTTCGGGTCAAATTCCGCGGGCTTGAATTAAAACATGAATAGCTTGTGGGTTTTATTGTGATATCGATTTTCCTTAAGATAAAATTCTTTTACGCCAAGAAGTAATCATGACTACTAGGTAAATTAAAGTTGTGGATGACGGGTTAGCTCTTCGGAAGTTTTTTTTTATGTTAAACGCCATGGCATATTCACTATACCACAGTAAAATACCCTCAATGAGGGGAATTTCGGGTCCCCAACATTATTTTTTTTTCAACCGCGTCCCTTACGTCTAAACATTGTTTAATTTTGCCACTTCACGCTTATTGTCATTTGTTGAGCTGACTTGACATTTCCAACCGAAGTGCTTCTTGTGCGCTCACAAATATCAGTTATTTTAACATACAGCCACGTCGGTACTTGGGTAGTGGGTAGACAGAGTTTCAAACTCGCTCAAAGTTTACGATTGCCATCTCGCCCCCTCTCGAGACACCAAAGGTATTTGTTAATTACCCCGAAACAGTCGAAACGCAACACCATGAAACTACTAAATTAATTTCTTATCTCGTATCTTTACATATAGTAACTATACTGAACTGACAGTTTTCGCATACAATTAGTGAACGCCCGAATAAATATTGGATTATATAAACTAACACGTATATTTATGTTGGAAATAAGTTTTTACATTGTAAGTTTGCGAGTCCGTGTGAAAAACTGTGCTTATCTTTTGTATTACGGGCTACGGCTCTCATTTTTTCTACGCGGCAAAAAAAATATTGAGCAGGATTGTAAGGCACTGTCTGCACTGCGATTGTTATTCGCGCGAATTAAATTCCGTCAACGAGATTGTTTTACCGCGCGGATTTTTTTCCGCCAGTGCGTATACTCGCAGTCTCGCATAGGATTCAATGTGTCACAGAACTGCGGAAAAAAATCGCGCAAATAAAATTGCAGTGCGGAGTTGCGGGCAGGACCTAAATGACTTAAAAAATAACCAAGCTGTAGGTAGGTACCCCAAAGTTCATTGATAGGAATACAGGTTTCGCTGATAAAATACCTAAACGTAAAAAAGCTCATAAGATTTTATGGCAAGTAATTCCGGATTTGTGGAAACAAATTAGGTACCAGCTAATGAGATGACTAGCAGTAAACAGGCTCTTAAAATTATCATGACTGTGGCTCCCGAGAGAGATATACAAGTGAATTTAATATGAAACTTCATACTTCAAATTAAATTAATTGGAAAAACTTCACAGACGTGAGGGGATTGATTAATATCATTGAGATCAAATAGTGATAAAATCGTATGATTTAGCAAAGGTTCGATTTAAATGGTCTCCACCTTAGCCTTGTTTACTAAACAATCAGGCCATTCTAATCTTCATCAAAGTTCCAAGCACTTTGCAGTCCAATTTCGTGAACGCTACCAAATGATATAGTAGTCTGCTCGCTTGATGATCAAAGTATTTGACTACACCACACCTGCGCGGGTGCTTTAGTAATATATGTATAATCGCAGAATGTTCCCCCAAAAGACGCATTTAGATAAATATCTAAACTCGTTATTTCGATAATTGTTGCGATTAAATTCTTTATGATGACTGAATCGTCTTTTCAATTTCATAGTCAAGACCAGTTGCTATTTAACTTGTAATTACTTATTTTAAGTACGAGAAGTTGTCACCGATTCGCAACAAAGTAAACTGCCTATTTACCGGGTCCGCAATAAAACGCGCAGCACATTAAATTGATAATCTTATAAAAATACATTCGAATCGATATCGTCGAGTAGGATTCCTCGATATTCGCGGCGATCGCCCTCGATAAATCAGCGTCCCCTGCGCCGGCTTGACCATTTTATTAAATTCCGCGATTAAATACCCGCCAGCAACGTTAAACGAAAACGTTTCGATATTATCGCGATATCTCGACACCTCGGCTCACCTCGCCCTGTTTATAATTACGAGTTCGGGTCCCCTCGGCATCGTTCGGCTGTACCAGGGAAGCATTGCGAGCAAGCTCTCGCTTAGCATAGCTCCGCCCGACCCTGCATGCATGCCATACCACCAACACTTTTTGTCATACAAGGCGTCTTCCTTTTGCGGAGGTTTGTTATTTAAATTATTTATAAATATCAACTAGAAAAACGTTCCGCTTGCTTATTTTTGAGTTTTTGTTGATTCGATCTTTGTACCATGTATAAACTTGATAAGATGGAATATCATCAGACTTAACGCTTAGAAAAACTGACCGTGCAATTAAGCAGTTCCTATCTACGGTAGTCTTGACTATTTGAATAATTAGCTAATCTAATTGGTTATTCTTATTAGCATTGTATTTCAAACTGGAAAATCATTTTGGCGAGTTTGTGAATATTTTAATTTTGTATAAAGATTTACCAAAAATCTAACGTACCTAGTAGTTTGCATAATGAAATCACGTGACGGTAGTTTCATAGTAAAAACACTAAGACTTATTCTTAAAACAGATGTTGAACAAGAATATTGTTATACCGAACAAAATGCATAAAATATTTCATATAGAATTGTAAGTAAATCATCGCCAATATGAAACGGTGCCAACATGAAACGTTTTCGAGAAAATTTAAGTGCTCTATTACATAAAGTTCTATTTCACGGAAACATCAGTTTGCATAAATCTTATATCGAAGATATAAAAGTTTAAGCTATTATTTTTGAGAAAACTTACATAATGTTAAAATAGTATAAATATTTCGGTTTCGACATGAGATACAGGGTGTTCATATATCGTAACTCTTAGTCAAAGAGCTAACAAGATAATTATATTTGAGCAAATATCGATAAATCTATGCTCAAAGTACAATCCTATCCAACATCCAATACCTTCTTTCAAAAACTGCAATTATTCTTCCTCACCATCATTATCACAATACAAAACTATCAAATATAATGAAATATCGCACTTCCACCAAACATTGTCCCCTTGGCAAGGAATTCGGGTCCCCTTGCAGGCAGGTGTGTCTGCCGGTTTAGGAGACCCTGCCAAACGTGGCAAGTTACGGGACCTGTTCAGCTAATGACAAACTTTGGACAATATGAACTGGCCCTCCGGCTTATGGAGTCACGTTTTTAAAGGTAACACGGGTTTATAATAATAGTTTGTGAAAACAAGTTGGGTCACTATTTAAAAAAGCCCCTTCTTTCTTTATGTTGTTTGTTTGGTTTAGCATTATGAATATCATATTAGCTATATGCTTTTTTCACGGTTCCAAATAAGAACTTCCGTATCGGCAGGATAGACGAAAAAAACAATTTTTTATAAGTTAACTGAAACTTATCTGGAGATGGAGGGTAAAAGGCCATACATTAACTTGACTGAAACTAACCTCTAAAAAGGCCAATTTTACACCCGTACTCCGAACTCATGAAGGCATGACTTCTACATTTCTTAACAAAAGAGGGCACATTATGTGTGAATGTTTATTTTATGACGTGACACTAACGTGATCTTAAAGTGGACGTGTGAGAGGTTTAATGACGTCATTAACGTCACCAGCACTAAGTGGACGGGACTTCGGGAAATTACGATCATGGCCGAAGCCAGAAAACGTGAGCAGCTACAAATTGTATGTTAAAATTCGATTAAGACCTTAAAAGATTTATGTCATTCTAGAAACGCCTTGTCTGGTTTGGGTTGACTCTGGCAAGTGTAAATTTTCTCACTCTTAGTTTTTGGGCGTTCTCTAAAGCCGCATTTAGATTTGCAAATCAAATATGCAAATGTAGTATAAAAACCGGAACACACCCGCCATCAATTCCACCACCATTTTAAATAGCAGAACAACAAAAAGCTTTTGTTAGACAAAGCTCGTAAAATAAAAAGGCGAGTGCTGACAGCGGCGCTGGCTCGCTAACAGCGCATTTATAACAACACCATGTGCATAAGTCAGGGCACGCGACAACATAGAAAGGTCTAACGTCATCGACCTAGGACATCTGCTTCATGAGGCAGGTTCTAGAAATATCACGTGTCTGGAAAATGTGGCGTGAAGAATTTTATGCGTCGACGCCCGGTGCAGCCCGCGTGACAGATTTATATGAGGTCCTGCCCGGTTATCGATTGGCCACATTATTTTATAGGTACGTTTTTATTTTTATTGCGCTTCCTGTATCGAGAGATTAAGACTCCAAATATAATCAATTTCTGTAGTGCTATAAAAGATAAATTAAAGGCAAGCGTTTGACCACTATCTCACCTGATAGATAGTAAGCGATGGTGTGGTCGAAGATGGAGCACGCTTGCCTAGAAGTAACCTATTCACTCTTGACTTTAGACTCCCAGGTTGTAGCTATCAGGCACCTATCAGGGAACACAGACTCACTTCTTAGCTGTACGCACTATGAATGTGTTCCCAAAACGTTATGTGCGTGTGGGTGGGATGTCCACCATGTACCGGTGGTGCATCGCCGTTCGTCTTGTGGTCCGATGGTGGAACGGGCTTGGCGGAATTAAACTATGCAATTCCGCCGCACATTCCCCAAAATATATGACCATTTTTAGAAGATCAAAGATATGAAAGAAATAAAAATAGTGCATTAAAAATTCTACCACCCACTACTTGATTCAGCGACATTTGATAATGTCGCGCTAGGGGAATCAATTTAATTATCTGCGATCAACAATGAGAGTATAAAACATCCTATTGTTAGGCAGTCGCGTTGTCCTGCCACCCCCATCCCCATGGATATAAAGTTATCGCGTTAGTGTCCATTAGCGATTCGAACGTGCCCCGTCAGTGTACAGCTGCCTTAATACTAATAGCCTGATAAATTGTTATTATTGTTTCTGCGATAAAACGCAGGGATGTCCGTCAACAGAAGAAAGTGTTTGCAAACATCGAACATATCGATGATTATTTTGTGTGAACGTATTTATTGTTTTATTGAGTAAAATGGAACTGTTTTTATTGTCGTATAGTAATGATGGGCAGCTGCGGCGCCGCAGGGGAGAATGTCATGGCTCCACTCATTATATGGACACAATGAAGATCCCTGCGATGAACTCATTCTGCTTTTTATTTACTCTCCGACAACAACGCACCCTCGCTATGTGCGTGCGTGCTATCGACCCGCTATCTAAATACTCGAGCCTTTTCGCAAAGTAATTTCGATAAGATAATGCTTGATAGTCCTATCAGTAAGTCGTCATGATTAGCTTTATCTTTCGCAAAATCCCGAAGATTAAAAAGAACATGTCTCATCAGCTAAAAATGAACTAAAATGATATAACAACACTGTTTTCAGTGTCGATTACAGTGTTATCACACTAAGGACATGTGGGTTTTTCTCCGCCGGACACAGACAGGGAAGCACTGTAAAAGGAAGGCGATGAACACCGGTCAATTATGGCAAACGCTTAAATTGGAAGCTACACCCGCGCAGCTTGCACGAAAAACAAAGAGTATGCTGTTAAAAACTGAAATCGATTACACAATTACAAAGACTGCGAGGTAGTTGTTTGATTTATGCGTTGTCCACGTACGACGATTGCATAATTGAGGCGCCTGCACTTCAAACTGGTTCGATATTTCATAGTAGCATTTCGATTTTATACGTGTTTTTTTGCGGCGACATTAATATGCATTCGAAGCGCGTGCCGTCGGTCAGCTGTTTCTTCTATGCGGCCGCAAGCTGCGCGCGCCGTAAAAGGAAACAAGACTCGTGGATGGATTACGCCGATTACATCGCAATTATCCGAGCAACCGAGAGCGCCTACGTAACATTGGAGTACTTTCGCGATCTTTGTTCCGCGCGACATTGACCTTGCCGCGCGAGCCTTATGTAATGTTTTTTCGGCGTCCGCTCCGTTGCCATTGAACTTCGTGTTCTTTTCATATACATGCGTAAACACGCGTCAGTGATTACCTTCTGAGGGTTCATTATCACATTTAGCACCGGCACGAACGTTTTGTGGACGTAAAATAAGTATCGTCGCGTTGACTTCACTCAGCCAGCACTCACCGCCATTGGTATGGCCGCGTCGTAACGCGATATTCGCATGCGCTGTGCGATCGTTTTTATCGCTCGCCCATGCCTTGACGAGCTCTGCAGATGGCATTCACGATGCAGGCTTGAAGTTTTTACTGTCACCGCCTCGAGCTACACTTGGACAGTTATGTCGCTGACTCCTCAAGAATCTTTAATTTTCTTTGGTTATGTTTGTGACGATGGAAATCGTATCTACGTTTGGATCTGGAGAGTCCGGTTTTCTAATGAGAGCACGTCGCCCGCATTATTGGTGTAACTGTGTTTGCGCTGCGGGTTGGGGACTTGACGGTGTACTCGAAATCTTTTAAATTTTACGAGCACAGCGTGAGTCTTCCGGGGCCTTAATTCAAGTACTTATAACTTTGTTGTTCTGGAGTGAGCACGATTATGTGATAATCCCACACTGGGGCTCACGGTAGAATATAAACCGAGAGTAATTGCCGCATTGTCTATACGTCACTTAAATTAAGATACTACCGCGATAACACCCGAGGAACGTGACGTATTTGGATAATGAAAGTCAAGGTGCAACGTACATAATAACGAAATTTGAAGCCGTATAAGCTGCTGAAACACTCGCGGCACGTTCAGAAAGAATCGTTAGTGACAAACTGACAAGATGTCAGCAAAGACTTGTCTTTGAACAGAGCTAATTATGCTAATTATTAGCAACGCATGTTAGTCGTATTCTGTCAAAAATAATATTGGAAATTGAGGCTTTGCGACTGAGATGCGAATGCGAACGTTGCTTAAAAATTAGAATTGGCACTCAGGACTCAGCCTACAAACTTCCTACAGATATGTCCTACATAATTCCACTTTTGTCGCTTTAATGATAATTGGTTGACGTAAGCCACAATTCTCACGTGTACGCCAATCCTTAACATGCTTTATGTATTTCGGGAAATCACAATGTCAATTTAGGTTCCATTGCCATTGTCAGTAACATGCGATGGAAATTAGCGATAAGATCTGTATCAACGTATCCATAAAATTTAATCAGAACAAGTATTTGAACAATGACTGCAATTTTTACCAAATCTAGATTACAAAAGTGATGTTACTCAATTTAGTCTAAGGCCAAAGTTGTGATAACATTTCTTTATTTCGTAACTGCTGATAAGGTAATCCACTCGAAGTCAGGTTGAACGAACATCGTATATCCATTAGAGGAACATATACAGTCATAAAGCCATGGTATAGTCGTAGGGGTTGATCTTAGGAAGGCCTTCTCCATTAATTATGTACGGTGCTCAGCAGAACAGGTAGCTTCGGCACTTGAGACGTCTGGTGGCATCACAAGACGAGCCCGCGGCGCCGCCTGCCTCTGTGTGGTTTTGCCAAACCGAACTATTGAACTTTATCCTGACGACTACAAAGGGGAAGTTGATCTTGAGAATGAGAGTCTTCAGAAATACTGAGCACAAATGTTTTTGCTTAGTAATAGGAATAAAAAGAACATCGAGGTTGATGTTGTGTTGATGCTAAATCGTAAAACAATATATGAATGATATGAATTAACATTTAAATAAGATATATTTAGGCCATCACACGTATCATCACAAAATAATCACACGGCAAATGTACAAACCAGATATGACGTATGAAACCAGAAACTATCCGACGTCTAAAGTATGTACGAGTAGGTAACATTTCTACCACACAGAACACACTTGCTAATCAACGCACGCCCTGTTCCGTTAGGTTCTGGCAAACAAACATGGGAACGTAACATCCGGAAGAGCTAATTATATACCACCTAACTTCAGTAAGAAGCCGCAGAAAACCAACTTGTTTGACCTATGCTCTACACCTACCAACTGCGTTGAACCATCTACTCAATCAAACTTGAAAAGAAGTGGTATTAACCTCTTCAAAACCACTGACAGATAAATAATATTCTCTCCATCGATTCAATGGTGTCTTGGCACCATCATTTATCCCCATTACAACACTTGACTTGTGGTCGTAAGCTCAGTAATAAACATTAAAAATACTTATGTAAATTAAGCTTTTAACTCCATATATTTGTCATGATCGTAACCATTAGTAATACATAAAGATAAAATGGACACGCGACCTTATAACAAAACGGTATTTGAATCTATAAAAGTAGATTGTACTAAGTTTTTATTGCTTTAAAGATGTGTGTGGGGAATGACGTGCCATATTGTAGTTGTATAGCATTAGGCATTAGCATGTTTGTCGAGTTGGCTACTGCATCCGTTTCTAATACCGTTATGGTAAGATTTAAGTACCTAAGCATAAGCATCGTTGAGCTAAATCATAGTATTCAATCCCCTTGAACAGTTACCTAAAACGTCTGTCACGATGAAACAAGACCAAATTAGCAAAATGACACTTTTTTATCACAGTATCACATTAGGGTTGCATGCGAGTAATTCAAAGCAAAAATCCCTGTCAACAGAGGAAAATTACTGCTGTCGTCGCCCTTTCCCCACCCCTGCGCGGTATCACTAATGCATCGCTGCCACTGCATTTAGAACCACAGCCTTTACACACATTATCATCATTTAATTGTTTCCACACCGTAAACTCGATTAATAAGAAAACTACCCGGTTTATGACTAAAGAAAAAGCTCTCGTAATAAAAAATCTAACAAGTCGTTACAACCTTAACACGTTATCGTTAAATTAGCGACAAACATCATCTCACACCTGCCCCCGACGGTATCGCTCAGCAAATCCGAACGGTCCCCTGAGCTTTGTCGGTGAAATAATAATCAATCACACGCGAAATTAAGCTCGACCGATTTTCTGACGTATTTCTTGCCTCACAAGTACTGAAATCACTTGAAAATCCACATTGTATCAACAGCTGCAAAAAATCACAGAAACTCCCCAATGAGTGCAGATTAATTATCAGAAAATTATCAGGCACTGCTATTTGAAGTATCATCGGATGTTGGGAACCACACGAATGTCACTTTCATACGCTCAATGACGAAATGAGAGCTTCTTTATTACCGGGACATAGAGTTACGTTTCGAGCCGACTTGAGTGTGAAATAGAAATGGATAGTCGTCACATATTATCACGCGATTGGCAACTTAGCTCACGTACGAACACAAAAACTGATCCAGAATAAAACCGTGGGAAGATTAGTGGACGCAATGTTGTTTTTTTATGACACTTTGATTTATTGTTTTAGATGTTGTCTGTACCGAATAACAATCGTAGATAAGTGTTGATTTTACGAAGCTTATGCAGCTAGGAACAAACCCAGTCCCATTCATAAGTCAGTGCACATATCATAGCATTACAGAGAACAATTCTTAGGCGGTTGAAGAAGCTTGCTGTTGTGGTCCATTGACTTTTATAGTTCTTTGTAATCGCTTTTAATTACCATTAAAAAGGCTCTGGAAAAAATCGCAGACCTCTCTTAAATCTCCGATTTCATGGCTAACTTGAGGCAAGAAATCGACCCATGTTCAGAGACCAGTTTCCGTAACAGCACAAGAGGTTTTGCTCTCATTCAATTTAATATCTTAGCAAAAAGTATCAATAACGAGGAACCTATAAAAAGCGTCACTAAACGGTAACTAAGCACCAGTAATTCATTGCGATATGCATCTGAATACCGCAAGTTGTTTGTGGGAGCGATTTAGGCTGACATGGTGGAGTTTTTGATCCGCAACGCACGCGAGGGAGCCGCGCCGTATTGGCGAAGCCCTAGGGCTGTCTCAGTCCCCACCCGCCCGACTCGAAACGTTATCACGGATGAGATTTTGCCTCGAATAACTCACGAACAAAAAGCTAGAATGTAAATGATTGACGTCAGGCTTGCAGACTGTTTTAATACAGAAGAAAATTACACAAACTGCATAGTTGCAATACTTAGGTACAGTTCGAGACCTTGAAGACCTTGCATTCACATCAATCAAGCCTTAGAGGAGTTGTCGTGTCGATAATGAGCCGTCATGTTACGTGATCTGTGAAGTGACAACCCCGCATCACTTTGAACCAGTTACGTTTTGATTGAATTCCTTCTAGTACCCTACAGCCAAAGAGAGTCGGCAGCAACTTCGCAACTCCCCGTCGGGCAACATTTAGACGGAATTAAGTGCACTTAATCGTCGGCGCAGGCGCTTCGCCCGGGGGAGCACAATTTGAGCCCGCATTTATAATGTACGGTTTTTTATGATGGCTCCTTCCTTGCTAAATTTCAGTTAGTCGGGGAGTAGGTACTTACCGCAACGCCCCATCAAACAAAGTTATAGAAATCTAGTTGACCCGCGCAACTTCGTCTGCGTTACAATTTTCATTATTGCTCCGCTCTTATTGGTCTTAGCGTAATGATATAGCCTTCCTCGATAAATGGGCTATCTAACACTGAAAGATTTTTTCAAATCGGTCCAGCAGTTCCTGAGATTAGCTCGTTCAAGTAAACAAACAAATTCTTGAACTTTATATATTAGTATAGAGTATAGATTGTTTGACTTGAATACCGTCAGTTAAGTTTTGAAAGCTCGTAATATATCGATAGCTGCTAAAAATTACCTGTGACCTCGTTTTCAGAAACTGCACGTAAAGTGTAACATTTCATTTCAAAAGTCAGCGAAATAACTGTCTGACATTGAGAATAATTTTGCGGTATTGACGCAAAAGTTGTACAAATGTTGTGTGAATCAACTGCACCATCTGCTGCTACAAAACACAGATTGTAATTACGTGGTAATGCCGTAATTACATACATACAAACTTAACTGAGACATTGCCAGCAGTTGTGTCAAGTTATGGAGAGGATCGTAACACTGAGTTTGATTGTCATAATTAAAATTCGTGAATTTTCGAACCTGACTCCGAATGAATTTCGAATTCTCTCACTCCAATTATTCAGTAGTCCAACGAATATTTCGCCTCCGGCTGAATCTGCTTCGGGCATCGACATCGATATTGAAATGTGGGGGATCGAGCACAAATACTCTTCCTACCGTAAATTTCATCGTGCACCTACTTCGCGCTTTTGAACGGTTGCTTGTTTATTTTCAATAACACTTAACGAACCGCGTATGTCATAACAGTTGCATCGACTTTCTCATTTCCGACAGCGTTTACGCCCACCTTTTAGGCTCCAGGGCGTTATTTTTTCTTATAAAATACAGGCTGAGCGCCAAAGTGCGTGTTCTTTTGTCGATGTTTTTACTCACAATGGGCCGGTTTCATTATGCAGGGCGAGTGAAAAAGGAACGAAACAGATGTACGGTGGTGGTGCATTCGTTCTGTGAACAATAGTCACGAACGTCGGTTCGGTCGCCGATCGATGGCTCGTCTTTTGTGGGGACGAAGACTAGTGACACGGCTTCAACAGCTGGTGTGTCATTACATTAGTATAGTTGCGACTTGCCTGTTGTGCGAGTTGCCAGTCGACTTCGACGCAACGTTCAATTTACCAGTGTCGATGTTAATGGTGTCGGTGTGGTGCCAGTATTTACGACCATAATGGATTGCATGACACGGAGTTTTTTTTTTAAATGTCACCTGACTTTGCATTTTGAATGTATAAATAAGCTCCCAGTGGAAGTTGTTGGGACCAATAATTATAACACTTATCTAATCAACAGTCAAATTGTAGAAAGACGATTCGCTTGACAATTCTGCACTACTAACCAACTGATTCAATTGCAGACTGGTGCTGTAATCTTTTGTTTGTAAACATTACATGCATAACACGAAAAAAATTGTTAATGAAAGAATGGGTGAAAATACTTTGGGTCAGGGTCCTCGGATTTTATTCGGGTTCCTTACCTTAAAAGCGGAACGGAACTTTTAAGTTCACTTTATTTTCTAGAGTGAAAAATCACGAGAAGTAATTAATTTGTTTCGGCTGAACAATAAATCTCTCATTCAAATGAAACCAAGCCACAGAACACAAATGTTACCATTACCTCTGTGAAAGAATTCCTCTAATTGTCTTTCCAAATATCAAAGCAGTTCCATATCGACAATAGAGAACTCGGAAGCAGTTTCCATAACATAACGGTATAGAAATTAGTGAATACAAAGAAGACCGTCTGTCCATCATTATTGTCACACAACTTTACATTTGCGGCTGATTCGTTCTTATTTCCTGAGACATAAGGGTTATTATTTTATTATATTGTTGTGATGGCGGTGGCTCCCGGCTCGTCGCGTGCGTGCGCGCCGCGAGCTAAGCGGACGCGGCGGAATTATGTGCACTTATCTACAGTCCGGTCGTTAGGCTGTTTCGCGTACCTTGTCATGCACGCCGCAACTTGGTTCGCTTGTTCCGGACTAAACTGTGATGTAAAAAAACAAATCAAGTGCTTCTTGATAAAAGATTTAAAGCTTAGCATCTCAAAAGAAATTCCGAAAAACAAGTTCGCATAACGCTACATCAATATCCGCCGCACGATCAACCCACAGTTAATGATCAACCTTGATTAATACTCAGTGAGCTTGTAAGTCAGTCACTCGCCATACAAATTACGAACCGCGACTACCGTTACACACCGCCTCCCGGGTTACCCAAGATTTTTTTTAATTAAAGCATTCTCCAACTCGGAAACGAAGAAAGAAAAAGACCAACGGTACCGATTGAAAGGAAAAAAACTTTGCCCCCTTCTTTTCATCCCTAATCTCGTAATTGTCGGTGGATTTTTTGCGCTATGAAAGAAAAAACGAACCCTTTGTGGATTTGTGCCCCCGCACGTGCAATACGAATCTCTTTAACCAATCGCAAATACAAATGTCGAGCCTGTGAATATTTGTCGAAATATTGTTATCTCAGCGCTCTATCAATGTTCACCACTTTGAAAAATCATTCGGTTTTATCACTCCATCAGGGCGATGAATAATTAATTCATGCTTAATAATGAAGAGGAAGTATAGACGGTCAAATATTAATCGTGGCATCGTAACCCCTAAATGTCAATTGGGCGATGGAAGGCGACGAGACGATTTCGTTAATAGGATTGTAATTAAGCCGAAAGGGGGTGAGGGCAGGTCGCGCGCGGGGAGCGCAGGTGCAAGGATACGGGCGTAACCTTTACAACAGCTGTTCGACACTATGAAGGAAATGGCTACGATCCTCCCTCCCATGAAAAATAAGAAGACTGCAACTCTTAATCTATTTCTAAGTTAAATTGCCTCCCCATCGGCCCGTACATATGTTGTTATCAAACGTTATTTATGCTTCAAATTAATTGCACATAAGAATAGTCCGCAGCTGTAGACCTGAGGTGGTGCGAATATATTATTACATATTTCGTAAAGGGCAACCTGCAGTGCGTTCATTGTGTTTACATAACTAGTACTGACCGACGCACCGCAATGTTAATGGGACTAATACCATGGGATCTCATACAGTGCGCGCTCAAAAGCCATTTGAATATTAATACGCGGCGGCGTATTCGTTTAGGCGTACATCGCACCGCGCATACATTATTCCGTTATGGGATTATAAATATCTGACTTTGTAATAGCGTTAGACGTTATAACGTGTGAAGTCAACTTGAGGACAAGGAATAAATCACCATTATCTTCATTATCTGTCCATACTGGCGAATACGTAATGTCTACGATTACAGTTACATGGTTGCTTCATGCATTACTAATGTGCAATTCCAAGAATATACTTGATTAGCTAAACAGAAAAGGTCTAGTCAACACAATGCATGAATTAGTCGGTGGTCACGAATGAACTAAATGACTGCAAGAAAGTCTAGACGTAAAGTAATCAATATTAAACACACGCTAAAAATAAGCAATGGTAGAATCTAAATCCTACATTCAAATGGATGTGCTTCAATAAAGATTTCGTTCAAGCCAAGTTATAAAACGACCAATAGAGACAAAACGAAAATTATTTAAATAGATATCTACATTCCGGTTGTTTTCTCACCCCGAAGTGTTCCTTTAACCATTTCCCGGTATTTCCGATAAGGCACACTGCTGCAATTCACGATAAGGGTATCCATCCTTCACTTCCGCTCCTCGAGACTCAAAATCCTTTGATAAATTACTATTTCATCTCAGGATTTCGAATTTCTCGCCAAACTTTTTGAATTCGCCACCCTTCGGTTTTAGGGATTCGTTTTTGAGGCCAAGGAACTTTCGCCCCACTGCACTTAATCCTTACTAACATGGAAAATATGAACGTGGAGATTCCGCAATCTGGACCATTTTAAGCTCAGCTTTCAGAATATTTACACAGGGATTTATTGAGGTGGTTGTAACATTTCCCTCAATTACTATCTTCTAAAATAATCGTCTGAATACCATTAAAGGGTTATCTGAAGTAAAACAAACCACAAAACTATGGAGATTATCTTAAAGCAAAAAACCAATGTTGCTTTTGAACATAACCATTTAAAAGATTGAATACAGAACCCATAACTCTTGCTTCTAATATTTTTTCGCTAGGGCCCAAATGGCGGTGCCGTGGGAGCGGTAATCCAGCCCCGACTGGACACAACCGGGGGTTTTTAATTTGGGGCCCGCCCGCTGTGAACGGATTATCAGGCCGGGAGACTCGCAATTAGTCCTCGTGCCGAGGTCCGCCGTCACTTGCCTTCGCCGAATTTTCGAGGATTACCGTGAGCCCTGGCCCTTGGCTCGTTTGTAAGCTAAGGAAACATTTTATACGACCTTTAGGCTTTCTGGTAATGCGTAGATACGATGTATATTACGAGCTGGTCCTTGAAAACTTATGCTTTAACTTTAATAAATTACAAGTCTTGTACTTTCTTCTCCGCAAAACCGCAGCAGCATATTCCAAGTTTTATTTATTACGAGCACTGAACGCGTAAAAACAATTTAACTTTGAACAACGTGTCCCGCGGGGCGGGCGCTTTCCGTAACGCCACTTGCACAGCTACCGAATATAATGTATAGTATAGGTACCTTCACGTATACCCATCTGGATATGACAGAAATGAAAGAGGAAAAATAATATTGCCTTTTGATCTCAAGGTTAAGCTGTAAGGATTAAAAGTAATACTTTTTAAGAACTTCGAGAAAGGGGGTTACTTAAAAGCTTTTAGGGTGTTGTGACAAAAAATTCAACTGCAATAAGACTTATAGAGCCAAAAAGGGAAACAATGTTTAAATTAAAGCCTCAATCTATTTTTAATTACAAATAGAAGAGTTATTAACTTCACTGGTCCAATAAAAGATGATAAAAGAGTTCGAAGTCCCCTGAATTGGAACATGAAAAGCTAAACGTCGCCTCGTGGGAACGCCGCGGCGGGTTTTAATTCGTTTATTTTCTTATTATGTCCTTTTAGTACGTTTGTTTGTGGACCGAGCAATGGATTATGAGATTATCCTTGCACTTTGCGGGTTATCATTCTTTTATGAAATGCATTTTATGAAGAGCATATCTAGCTAATAGGTTTTGCTCGTATCGATTCTTTATTTTTATTGATGGATTGCTTTGTGTTGGTTTCTGTTTGTTTTGCATAAAAGAATAACTATAGAACTCAAGATTTCGACTTGAACCTGTTCTACTAGACATTTCTCTGCCCTTCTCATTGGACTTATAGGCCCCTTCTGACCTGCTAACTGATGGATTACTTGCCACCTAATAAATAACGGCGAAGCACGATCGTACAGTTACAAGAGAAGTCATACACGGCATAATTCAAAATCTGCTGCTTTTTAATAAATCTGGTGTTTCATTTCACTAATGTACAAGCCTGTTATCTGCATGTTCAGAAGTTATATCCCAGGGTTAATTTATTGGTTGAATCCTTTTTTAGTCCTTGACGATATCTCGAACTTTTAAAATTTGAAGTAATTTATTTTGTATTTCTTTCTCGTAAAAGATCGCGCTGGCGACTCTAATCGTGTTCTGGTACTTATCAGTTTAAATACTCTTTTAATCAATTCAATAGATCATTGGAATTTGTCCAAATAAAATGTTATCTCTACATCTTGTAGGCACCACGTTATCTTTACCATCAGTCGCATTAATATGGAGATCAAATGATTCTCCAAACTTTTCGTACAAAATGTAAATCATGACCAACTTAACCGAATGGTATTTTTCAATACTGAAACCAGAATTAGTAACAGTTAAAGTTTTTACGACATCTAAATAATATACTAGCTTTTTTACATATCGACGTCACCCATTCATTACGATAACATGTGTATAGTGCGTAGTGCACAATGGATATGCTAATCGCGCGCTGAGATTACGATTAAACAATAATAGGGCCGCTCGACCGTGCTCACTCGGCCGACGATCGATACCGTACCATCTGGCCCGTTCTCGCGATCGCGTTGGTGTATGGTGGCACAAAAACACGAGATTATCATTATATAGATTGTTTATTTCCTTTCTTATGTAGGCAGTTAATTGTAATGTCAGCATCACATCACAAGCATGAATAAATAACGTTTGAATACATTTTCTAGCTAAGAAACTATTTATCGAGTCGTAAGAGTGAAATTCATTGAAACGTGTGACTGTTTACAGCACCTGACAGTACAAACCATGCGATGCATTTCATAGAGAACAAGTCGAAAATACATGGCTAAAGATTCAACGGGCATGTTTCTTAGAAGATACATAAACACGGATGATAGACCGGTGACACGTGTTTATAATCACACATTTCTAACAATCACGTGCGCAGTGTAAACTAGTCTTTACTAGTCAACATGTTATTAGCGATAATTGAGATGTTTTCATTGATTTTTTGTACTAAGTCATCGATCATGCAAATAAACAGTAATGGGCAATTTGACGCGTCAATTAACGAAATCGCCGAATGACTAATGCGTGGGTAAAAAATGAGTTTTTGGGTTTTTATTATGGCTTATTATTATCCAGCGTAGGTAAGAGTAAGTATGGTAATAAACTATCCCTAAAAACCTAGTAAAAATTGCGAATAAATTGTTTAAATTACGATGTCTCCCATATATGTAACAGGTCAGCGACAAAAATCGATTAGCACTGCATCTTTTACACAGTCATCATCTAAATTTTAAAATTATTCAATATTTGCTTTTTTATCATTAAATATAGCAGTGATAGGGTTACCTAATGTTTCTTTATGTAATTTCTTTTCGGGTTTTAACTAGATAAATTTTTTATTAATCGATTTTTGTCACTGGCCTGTTCCTCATTTTGAAATTAATAATGGATACAAATTTTAAGACATTTAAAATTAACATTTTTATTTAAATATTCGATTAAATATTGCCAACAGGTTATTTGTAATGGACATTAATTATAATTGATTAATTAAAATAATGAGCTTGACTTGACACTATTTTTGGAACAGAAGTTTGTTGCATATCATCAACGTTTTTTTCCTCAAATATAATTTTGTTGGTGACACATTTCTATATTAAGGAAAAAACTTAATAATTAGAATTGTTTACTATATACCTACGGAAAAAGATATAATAATATATCAAATGTTAAATGACCCTGCCAATATGTGATTACGTCAGACAAAATTTTCTTTCTCCATAAAATCACTATAGAAAAATTTAAAACGTACTTAGTCAATTTTGCGCACAATAAAAACCACCCCATCGGTCTCTCGTGAGTTCAATATTGCATTAATGAGGTTCTCTAACAATGATATTTAATTCTGCACTGAATGCCATTCGCGATGTCTTTGACAACCCTAGCAGCTACACCGCACAACACCCTTATTTCAGTAACAACAAGGTTGAAAATTAATTTGATTTGTAACTCGGTATGTTAATGTTAAGGGTTGGCAATACGGGGGTGGGTTGTCGGCACGTGCGCACGCATTTTGCGTATTACCTAAATAAATAGTAGGTTCTTCCTATTTTGTTTGTGTTTGGCGGTTCTCACGAATTTGTTTTCGTTATTAATTCTTAAGCCTCTGTTGCGAACAACGAAGATTACAAAAGGAAACGCTTTGAAAACAGTAACTTAATTTTGAAATGGGGCTAAACTGGATAACAAAGTAATCAGACACTGAACCCAGCAATATAAATACATAATGATATTTGGGTGCATTCCTTAAAATCAATCAATAGAATATGTAAAAAATTTCCGTTATTGACAGACATCGCACAGCCGAAACTACTAGTCGTAGAAAGCTGAAATAAAGCATGTAGGTTCCATGGGGTGTGTAGGGCAGCACTAAGAGATGAACTCCAAAAATTCCTACGGGAACGGGGAAAAACGGGACATGTGCATACGAAGTCGCGGGAAAAAACTAGTGTTTTGATACCACATTAACTAGACTTCTAGCCAGGAGGAGCTCATGGCTGGATGATAACAGCCGCACGGGTCAATCTTCAAGGTTAAGCAACGCTTGCCAAGGTTGGTCTGTGGATGGGTGACCGTCTTAACATACCGAGTTTCCTCCGTGCCTCGGAAAGCACGTTAAGCCGTTGGTCCCGGCTGTCATTTGTAGATCTTTGGCAGTCGTTACGGATAGTCAGAAGCCAGTAAAATCTGACTCCAGTCTTGGTAATGGGTTGTGGAGGTCAGGTAGGCAGCCGCTCCTCGTAAAATACTGGTATTCAGCTACATTCGGCTTGACTGGAAGCCGACCCCAATATAGTTGGGAAAAGGCTAGGCAGATGATGATTAACTAGACTTCTAGCCAGAGGTAAACAAATAGCTAACATTGCCGAAACAATGGACTTTACACCTGAATCTTAAACAATTCAAATGTTATTCAGATTGCAGTAATCTGAGTACTTATGTCCGATTACTCCGATTTGACATTTGGAGCAATGTAATAACAATAAATCAAAACAATTGCAATTATTGTTCCAGTTACATAATTAAGCTGCTGTTCATATCTAAATATTCGCCTTGTCTTTGTTTACGTTACATATCGGATGCCTAATATTTCAAACTGGTTTTGTTACGAACAGAACAAGATAACACAACACTTGTAATCGTACTCATTTAAATACTCACTGTTTTGTTTGGTTTGCCCAGTTTTATACACTGCATAAGTATATGGAACACATTTAACAATGCGCGTTTACAATTTTAACGCACAATGCCCTTTTCGCGAGTCCCAACATTTCGACCTAATTGCAGCAGCCAGTATTAATACAGGTCGCGAAAATACAAAGACAGATTAAAAAAAAAATATTCCTGCTGCAGCTGTCCACTCAGAATCCTAGTCCGCTAAAGTACAACCAGTGGACCGTAGAGAATACTAAATTAGCATAATCCATGTGCACACGTGTGTGTGGCACGCGACCCATTCATCTCGTCTGTTCAACCCTTTAGTGCGGCATTGTGATCACATCCGATATAATGAGTATGATTTGATTCATTCCAGTTTTATGTTGACGAACTGTTTGAGTGTCGCGAGGGGAGACCATCGATCGAGGAATAGTGACCGAATTGTGCTTCGTATCTTTGTGATTGTATTTTTATTTGGTTGCTTATAGTTAGTTACATATGAGTTATTGTTGCTTGATCACGGATTTGTGGTCATAGTTATGGGAAGATAACGCGTGTATCTAAAAAATCTTAAAGGTGTCTGAAGAGGGAGCAACTTCGTTTGGACATTTTGTACTATTGTTTTGCAATTAAACAAAAACCCATATTTTCTTGTTGATGCTGAAATGTAATAACGTAACCAAAAAGAATTTTCCACGAGCTAAATGAAATGTGCAAAGAGTCACTTTGAGTAATAAAATATTCTGCGAGGCTGGTAAGCTGTAGCCTTGGGCGGTTATGACGTGCCGAACTCAGCCGCTTGGCGTGTTCGCACACCCCACTGTTGTACCCCTTGTTTGTGCAGAACGTATAGAACGGCTGGATATGCCTTATAAATTGATCTAAGATGCAGAGGCAAACAGACGTACAGGGTTTAGGAAATGTAAGTTTGATCGCTAGTCTTTGGAGTTAGGAATCTCTTGAAAGTTAGAGTTAAGGTGGAAGAGCCAGGGTAGCCCGCGAAATTCAAATATTTTATGATTTTTTGCAATTTGCCGGTCAGTGTGAAGTGTTTGTTGAAGTTCATGAAGCCCTATTGAATGGTTATTTCATGAAAAAGTCATTCAATAGGGCTTCATGAACCTAGAGGGCTATATTGATGATTAAAATGGTTATAATTCTTTAGACAAATACGCGTTACGGTCGCGAATCGTATTTTGTTCAACAAACACTTCACACTGACCGGCAAATTGCAAAAAAACATAAAATATTTGAATTTCGCGAGCTACCCTGGCGCTTACACCTAAAACCATACACATCAAATTGATGAACCTTCTAAAAATATACAAAACACGAAAATTTTAACTACAATTAAGCAGGGTGGGGTGCTAAAAATGTCGAGCTCGCTTCGCTCGCTCTTGCATTCTTAGTTACTTATTCTTACCAACCCGAGGCACATCCTATCCATGAATATTTCTAGCTCGCTTTTGATCCTCAATTAAGCAAGTTTTATGTTAAAGTCATCGTAGTAACTTCGATGATTGAATGGATGGTAAATAAAATCTATCTACCTACGCCACTTTACCGAGGCATATTGGTACAATTTTCGAGCTCACTTCACTTGCTGTATCACTCATATTTTTCAAAGAAACATGATGTAAAGAATGTAAATATAAAGAAATATAGCGTAGGTATCCGAGTCTGAACTATATTTATTTTCGGGCCCGCTTCGCCCGCTCTAGCATTGTTAGCTTTCTAGTTTACGCTTAAATCGACAAAGAAAACATCAGTAGATACTATGACTGTGTGACAATGTTAAGAAGATAGTATAGCGGTTTTGAGCCACTGAACTAATTTTTTTTTGCGCTCGCTACGCTCGCGCTATCATCCTTGGCTTTCTGTTTTCGCTTAGGTCAACAAGAAAAACAAGTGTATGGATGTATGATAAGAGAAAATGTACGTTTTTGAGACAAAAAAAAAATTCGGCTCGCTTCGCTCGCCCTCCTAGTATCCTTGGCCCTTCATAAAAAAACATCTGCATGGGTGATAAAAAACAATCTAACGAAACCGAAACTAGGAATCGTACTCATTCTTTCAAAAATGATTTGATTTGATTTTGATTCTTTCCAGCTCGCTTCGCTCGCTCTAGTAAGTATCCCTAGTTTGCTAACTTTAGTCGACCAATAAACATCTATTTGTATTATGATAGAAAAAAAATCTAAGATATCCCAGAAAAGATGCTATGAATTTTTTATGAGTTTGTGATTTATTTTTCTTTTTTTGCGCAAAAATCCGTAATTTTCTCGTCCTAGTTTACGTACTATTCATATGATCGTATTCGAATGACTGGACAGTTTTCAAACAAACCCTGAAATTAACTTGTGGTCTAGAACGTTTAGTATGGTCATCATGATAAATCGGTCTCGTCAATTAAAATATTACTCAAACGACGCGCTGACACAGCAGAACCTTAAAAAAATCCATCTAGTAGATTTGTATCTGTGTATCCAACCCTCCCGTGCTCGCATATTGGGTTACCAGGCCCAAGTGTCGTCGGGGCGCGTAAGGGCGGGGCCCCGATAATATCGACTTTTATACTTTATTGATCATTTTGCCATTGATTGATAGTTTTAATCAAGTACATCGCTTCAATTTAACGTTTAAGTGAAATTTTAAATGCATAATTGGCAATTACTATGCGAATTTAGCACCTTCGAATTAAAATTATTTATCTGACGTCAGTTTATGGTAAATGCTCGTAAATAATTTTATCTGCGAAATTAATATTAATAGGTACATAGTTCCTCGGTTGTTTATGATTATGAGTCTCTACTTTTACCGTGCCGTCCTTCGAAACTTTGCCGTTATATATATGTTACTCCAAAATTGCACAACAAGAATTTATTCATTATCAGTTTTCTGACCCTTTTTTGTAGAAGTTTTATTTTTTTGCTGTAATCGTAAAAATTCAACAAATTAAAATTTTAAGATTTATTCGCTCATCCCTCATAAAAAGCACTCTCAATCAGCTGCTCCTAAATCACCAATTTACGGCTACATAAACTATTTCCCAAAAAGTATCCGCCTTTGTTTTATCAGCACCCTACGGGCGTACTGGGCCCCATTGGGCACCTCCCCTCGAGATTCCAGTCCCAGCAATATAATAACAACCACGTAGGTTTCCTACTTCAATTACTTTAATAACTAACCATTGTGTACCGCTGGTTACTCGAAACCATTGACTTTTACACTCAAATTGTATGCAACTTTATTAATATTCCCTAACCCTTTTCATTTAGCTTTTTGTGGGAAGGAATATTTTCGTTTTTTTTTCGTTTGCTTTGTAATAATCGAAATGTATAATGTTAATTGACTCATAATTTAATGATTTTGGTGTTTTTGTATTTATATCTGTTATTATTATTATATCTTCAAAATTCAAGACATGATTAAAAAAAAAAATCTTCAATTAGGTAAGCAAAATTGTCCACAGTTGCAGTGAAAGGGTTAATTTAAGAGGTTGTCTGTACGTTTTAAATGTATCAATCCCCTGCGAATCCCTTCTTTTATTATGATATATAATCTCTTTTCTCCATACACCAAAATGTATTTTTTAAATAAAACTTTGCAGAAATTAATCACGCCTTAGCTGTTGAAGAAGGCCTCAGCTCTCAAAGCGCTCTCTTTGCTGTCCCAGAACTAAGAGCTAAGGCATAGTGACATGCCATGGCTTACTGTGTCCTAAACTCGAATACATTCGCCACACCTACCATACAATATTCATCCGTATTATAAAGAACTAAAGTCGAAATTACTAAACTTCGACTATCTTGGCTTCTACAACAGAATACGGTAGCCGAGATTCAGGGGTGTCAACTTGTATGAATATATTAATACGACAGAAAATATTTTTATACAGCAAAAGATCCTTTAAAGCACATTTAGATGAATAATTTATAGTGTTTTATGGAAGCTTGAACTTGTTCATTAGCAACTACATTTAGTAAAGAGGTAAATCATAATTTCGAGTCTGTATTTCTGTTTATGGCTTGAAGCCGCAATTACTTAAATGATTTATGTTCTGCTTTGATCGAATTGAAGTTACCTTAAACGCGTCAAAAATTTCAACCAAAGGGTTTAATTATTTAATTTTGAGCACAAAAACCTTCACGTTTTTGTAGGGCTATAAAATGTATGATTGGCCTTCTTCCAATTAAAACACATAAAAGCCTGAGTGATGTACACCTACAGAAAAACATACCGCTAAAAGGTAGCTGACATACCTAAAATATTTCTAACCGGCACGGCAGGTACGAAAAGTTTCCTTAAAAATAATAAATCTAATTTAACTCTCCAAAAAGTTTGGAAGCAAAACAACAGGTTCGAGCGATATCGTCGGCACTTGGACGCCTTAGAATATGCTGTACAAAAGAAGCAAGAGCTAAAGGACCAGCCCTAATCCGGCAAGGGTCTGATTGCTCATTAATCACAAGCGCCTGTAATTACCGCGCCGGCGCACAACGGAGCCGCCGTAATTTGATTTTAGAACATAGAAATAATGCATCGCGCTCAAAATGGTTTTCGTCAGAATGACGGGTAATTGAAAATTAGGGTCGTTTATTTTTATAAATTTTGCTCGATACACTATCTCGGTAATATGAGTTGTTTATTAATCAACTAGATTTTGCCATCGTGAATGATAAAATTATCCCAAGCGAACATACTCAAGGGATAAAAAGTATCCTATGTGCTAATCTATCTCTGTTGCAAATGTCATCTGGATCGGTTCAGTCTTTCTGGTGTGATTGAGTACGTAACAGATATACCATCCAACCAAACTTTCGTATTTATAATTGTATAGTAAGATTAAGAGATTTAGCACTCTTTAATTAAAATGTAAGGGAAATAAAAACCTTTAATTGAAATGTATAAGAAGTACATTTTGTACTCTAGATAGTAATAAAGATACATACTTAATTGAAATAAAATATCTATAGCTTCAAGTCAAGATAACGTTATTTCTTGCTAGTAGGATTAAAAATAGCAGTTTTTTGTTGAGACAATGAACGAATGCAGCACAGCACCACGCCCATATCAAATTCAAAGTGCCTAACTGTCAATCTTTTTGTTGGATGCACGTATCATTTATAAGAAGTAACACAAAAAGTCGTTATTGCAAAAAACCACAATGCAATTAAAATTTCCATATTGTGCTTGCAAATTATGCTTGCTTTGAAGTCCAGTAATAATTGCAGACTCATCGAAGTGTGAACTTCGTGTAGGGATACAATATCATCACTGAATGTATGGTATTGAATAATTCCATAGCACCATGAGTTATGGATTTTAATACCTCTCTCTGAGTGTTTCGACCACCTGCCCTAAAAACAGGATACAATAAATTATAAGAAAACAAAACCTGTATTCACCCTTTTGGATCCAGGGGATCGTTAGTCTCGTGCCATAAACATTGTGCGTTTGATGAAACGTTTGTTATGTCCTTACAGAGAACGATAACATCAGAAAATATATGACAAAAAATGTTTTTCAATACCTTTGTCTCAACTCCTCAAACTCCTATTAAAGGAATATTTTATAATGTGGAGCTGCGATAGTTAGAAATAAATCTCATCTGTGGCGCGAAGAGTTTTAGACTTCATTTTTTGAATGAATGAATGACTTCCTCTCGCGTCCTTTTGATAGTCAAAATTAGCTCGGGAGATAATGAACTTGTTACGGACATATATCAAGGTGCAGAACGCGCTATTTGATCACATGAACACGAATAGGAAGGCAATAAATTGCTGCCTACGAAGACACCGGACAAGACAAATGCGAGGTGTTAGTTTGCGGTATGCTCTAACTGGCTTGTTGAGTGGAAATACAACAGGAAACGATCTGAACAAGCTCTGGACACCGCTGGAGGTTAAAATAAAGTGGATTAACGGGAGAATCGGAGACTGGGACACGTCTATTGCAGGCTTTCCAAACAACTCGGTACACATGACGCAAGATCTGGATCTTAAACCCGTTTGCGCTTGTTATCAAGTGTTTACATCGGGATAAAACAGTTCGATTTCTGAAGACACTTCAAATATGAAGCCATCAATTTAACTGAATGTACAGTTACTATGAAATTTAATTATTTTCTTTTTTTAACTGTGAATAAAATCAATCAGTTTGTGGACGTATATTTTTTTCGCTGGCATTTCAGTATCGATTTGCGGCTGTGATTGGCCCCTCCAATCAGGGCGTACGCGACAAGCATATCAGCTTCGGGGTAAACAAAATTTACCAAATTGTGTATGTAATGTTGGTCGCTGCACTCGTTTAGTCTGCTTGTTAATGAGTTTTCTATTAATTGATTTTATGCAGGCCCTACGCCATTAATACATTTTGCTAGAGTTAGCTGATATGCGAATACGAACACTTGCACTGCACCTAAGAATGACTCATCCAGCTTCCTTGCAAGTTGTAGTTTCTGTTGTTTAAGTATCAATAAACTATCAATATGGTGGGTGGATGTAATTCAATAAACATAAAATGACAGTTACAGCTAGTCTAACACCTTGTTTGAAACATGATCTGCTGACAGTATCATCAATGTCTTTACGTTTTACTTAGCATGGTTTGTAACGTCGTCGAATATAGTACTGACTGACAAATGTGACTGTTTTTAAATTACCCTAGGCTTATAATATCTTCGTTTTTCCTTCTAATTATATTATTCTACATTGGTATAAAGGTCGGTTTCCTCTGAATTGAATTTCATTAGTTCTTGCTATATTGCCATCTCTATTTTACAGTAATTGGTCCTTGAGTTCTTAAGAAAATTGATACGGTCACAGTTACATAAGATGTATCTTTTCAATGTTATCGGAACTCGCTCCGGGTACCAGGCAACCAGGATCGAACAGGAAGTTAGCGTGAAGGGACCATGGGGGCTCAGTACGCTAACAGAATATTAAACAGCTCTAACAACTTCTGAAAGCTTCGTACGATAACGAATTTTCTTTCGAACAATTGCTGTCTCACTGACGCACTACGCGAGTGAAAGGGATGGGACAAAAAACGATCGAACGAAGTACAAATTACCACAGTATTGACTATTGATACTAGCAGTGATACTAATGAACGGAATTGTTGTTCTGCTAATTCTATTTGAGAGGACGTGAACAAAGCTAATTTTGTATGTGTTTGTTACAGGTAATGCACCAAATGTGGCGGATTAATGCGTCAAATTGCATCGGATGATTCATACGCTTGATAATGTTCTGGTAATGTTCATTAATGGTTTATTTTTACCGTGTTATTAAAAATTATGATTAAGCGTTATAAAAGTTTTTGCATTATTCCAATAAAACTCGAATTCACACAGTCCAAAAGGGCGTACATTAGTCGTTGTAGTCCGTACCGGGTCTAATCGCCTGAGGTCAACGGCAGCGCAGGTACAGGGATTTTTTGTTTCTCCCCCCCTCCGCACCACGGCATTCCTTCCTAACCCCGCGGGCTACCGAATTTAATGTTATAATGTCATTCTTTTTAGGAAATTGATTTATTTCGATACTTGAGTAACCGGCTTTTCGTGATGACACCAAAAATATTTGTATTTCATTATGGTCTTGATTGATTAGTGTTGATTTTGGCGTTCGATATCAGGGAGGTTTAAATATAAGCTGGATGTAGTATTTGGGCCGTGTTACGTGCAATGTCAAATTAAACAAACCTCTTTTAAGTTGAGCTAAAAAAAGTGTAGAACCAGTAATTTGTATTAGCATTGTCACAGTCAGAGTGACATGTGATCAAACTGTACTGTGTGTGTATTCCATAAGCGTAACTTGAAATTATAAAAAATCATAAAGTAGTTTAAAAAAAAAAGGAAAAGTAAATATTCAGACAGACGGTAACCGTTAATATGCATTGCAAAGATGAAGGCCTAGAACCACCTATTAAAAAAAAAAACCACAAGAACACACAAAAACAGTAAATTTCACACTAGATTTTAATGAATTCAAAATGAATGAAAAAAATGAATTCATATTCGTACCCAGTAAATTATTCATAGATTTTATACTGTAAATAGGCTTAAAAGAAATCGTTAAACATTGAAATTTTATTCCAAACTTCAATGTTAATCTTTGGATTCATTTTACTTAAGGTCAGGTCAGGTCTACGACGCTTTTAAAAACTGGCCAAGTGCGAGTCGGACTCGCGTACAAAGGGTTCCGCACGAATTTGTTTTTTGTGACATGTTATTTTAAAACTATAGACTAGACCTATAGGTTTTCCTGTAATCTATAGGCAAAGAAATATATCTGCATTTTTTTAAAGTTTTAGGCCCTGTGGTTTCGGAGATAGATAAGGGGTGGGTGGGACTGGTAATTTTTATCGGCTAATTTCTTGAATTACTTCAAAATTATGAAAAATATATAATTAATACCCTCACAATAAGCCCTTTAATTTAATTTGATATGTCACCGTATAGTTTGAGAAACTTATTTGAAATATTCTGGTTTGTCCCCCAAAAGTGACCCCCATACTCAACATTTATTTATATACGTAACGCGTCCGTGTTTGGGTCACATTATAAGTTCATAATTATGTGAACAAAATTTCACAAACACTCGGTCGCGCTGTTATTTTTATAATTTTTATTTTATTTGCGGAACCCCATAGAAACGTCCACGGACCCCAGGTTGGGGAACCCTGCTATAAGGGTTCCTTTTCTTACGGATGTTCGGAACTCTAAAAACTTACTACGCAACAGGTCATTTAAAACCTTTCAACGTTCAAAACGCCCAGACTGAAACTACTACGTTATTGGAAAAAAATGATAGGCCAAAAGGGTGCGATACAGAGAGAGAGAAAAAAAAAAAAGAAATTCATCCCCGTTTACAGTTCCAATTTTGTTTTCCATTCTGCTATTTTCATCGTTCGCTGTTATCGATAGCCTTTTATTTTAATCGGTAAATCCGAAAACATTTTGTATTGTTTGACGGATTTGTAACAACAATTAAATAGGCGGTGCGAAAGTGATTTTAATATCAACTTTTTCTCTTCAGGAATTCAGTGTTTGTTTTAATCCTTTGAATTGTACTGTAAATATTTGTTCGATGATTAATCTTTACTGGAAAAATAAACAAAGCACTTCTATAGTGGCATACTGGTGAAAATTAATGAACGAAACCGATACCAAATAGAAATTAGAGGTGCTCAAAATAGCGTTTTATTATTATCAAAGCGTTCAATGTTTTCCGTTGTTTCGTAACGTCAGTCTGAATAACGTAATTTATGTTAATACATTTAAAATCCGATTTCAATACTATTCGCCCGTGTAGGAATGTTTAGTTGAACGAATCTTTTAATATGTAGGCGGATTTAAATATCACACCGTTCTCATATTGCAGTTCAACAGCCGTTCGTCAATCATCTGAAATAAGATGCGTACCATATTTTATACATTAACTGACTGCCATAACAGTAATTACGGAAAATATAAATATCATACATTTTTATGGATGTATGTTTGACTTCTTTCAAGTTAGGCAGTCGTTCCGATGTAGTAATTTCAAGTTGTAAAGAAAATTGTATGCTAATGTCCAATTTAATGTTTGTGTAAATCAATCTTACGTTTTATTACTCAGTAAAAACGACATCGAGTGGCAGATTAAAATTTACACATCGAAAACATCTTCGGAGGGATAAAAACCCTTGCTAGTAAAACTTTACATGCATTACTATTCTTAAAGCTGGTATGCCAACTACCACTAAGATAGTTAAACAAAGCATGAACTATGAATCAGTATGCTCAGCTTTTAGTTGCGTCAGACTGGAGCCCTGCGTCTGCGTCTCAAATCGCAACACTCGGAGTGCGGTAAGCGGGTCATGGAACTGGAACTCGCCCACAACCGATTGCTTAGTTCCCATAGCGAACGGAAATAGTATAGTAGGAAATAGTCATTCCGAAGCCGATTCACTCGCGATTACTCACTACCGGATCGGTCATTCATCGATTTTTATTCATTGAAGTCTTGAAAATGAAACTGGGTCTTGTCAATCATTGTGCCCGACCAACAATTACACGTTGCCTAGCCTTGGCTCGGTCATTCATTTATTTTCGTTCCATTGATCTGTTTTTAGTAGTCCGCTACATAAAGTCTAGCGTTAGCTGTGTTAATTACTGTAATAGTAGATAATTTACTGTCCCTCGCAATAATTCCTGTTCTAGTTTTGACTTCATATAGATTTTATCATTTCATTTTTAATTCCTTGAAGCAACTCAAGAACAGACATAATCCTCATTAAAATAATTAAACGTTGTCCATTTCACGTGAACTTACAAACCTTGGAAAAATCCAAGGCCAGCCTTGAATCGCTCATTCATTTCGTTGCTCTATAAGTCTACCTACATTGTAAACACACTAGTTCATTCTTAAAAACGGTACCAATTCCCCTCATTGCTAATTCATTCCCATATTACTCACGATCGAGTCGCAAACGTATTCGAACGGTCATTCATAGAATTTTATTCCATTGAACAGTAATGTTTATCGTATGACGAACAACACTGCCGTCCTTTCTTATAAGGAAGTGAATCTATAGCGACCAAGAATACTGATGCGCATTGAAAAACCTAAATGTTTATTTATCAGTCCTGATTAATACTTCATTGAATTCATTAGTTGCATAGCTGACTAGCAATATATACTTCACATAACTTTTCCGTACTTAAATAAAATCAGATTTATTATAAGCAACAACTAAACAGTAATATCCAGTTATTCACATAAATATTTTATCCAATCCGAATGAATTAAATTTAATTATTGTCTGGTGTATCACTCGTTCATCTTTTGCCGACGTTTGATTGCAATTTTTAATATCGCAGCGAGGGGTCGGTGTTTCGCGAAATTCTTTAAATTAAATGACCCGGGAATTCCGGGATTGAACAAACCATTGTAAAAAGTGATTGGAGGTTTTCTGCCATGTCATTCCATTGGCGAGTGGCGATAGCCTTTGAGTAATCAACTTAGTCACAGCCACAGATTTTGTATGCTTCGGTGACGTATTTAATCATTTTTCTCAGGTGACTAAGAAGAATCTCTATTTTTTTCTTCGTCTTTAAAGAGAACAGGAAGTGAGACTTAATTCAAGTGATTCCTCAGTTCATTATCACAGATGTAGCTCTCCATATTTACATTTGTAACTTCACTAAACCTCGGCCCATCATCGTCTTGATAATCTACATCAAATATTTGTGCTGGGCTTTGGGTGTTCGCTCTTGGAAATGACTTAAACATTCAGGGATTAGACGAGTAAATCTGTATGCTTTTACTGTGTTTTGAACTAAATCCAGGTATTAAACATCTGTGGAGATTAGAAGCTACAGAAATTAACCTTGTAGCTGTAACAACATTGGAATACACTCGAGGACTATCTGCTTCTCAGAAATTATTACTTCCCATTTCTTAATAATCTCTCAAAGATCTAAACACCAGAGCCCTTTTTCTAATTCCTTCTAAGAAAACGAGGATACTATCAGCATGAAAGTAAAAATGAAATAATTTGAACTGCGTGTGCTGGGTGCAGTGGCGTTGACCCTAGCTTTGTTTACCGTCCGCATCTACCGCCGTATTATGGCTTGTTTATCTGTTCCGTTGAAACACTAGCCTCAGCTGTATTGATATACGGATCTCTGAATGCTTTGATTCATCATCCAGTACCATATATAGCTTCAGCACGACTGTTTGTGTTAGTTTGTTGGCTGGGAGATAACAAAATCTCGTGCTAATATTGGTTTTAGGTTTGATCAAAAACGCGTAAATGATATTGAAGGTTTTTGGAATGAATTCCCTTGAAATGTATGCTTTAAGCTTTCCAACTTGGGTCCTAACGGTTCAGACTTTTTATGACTGAAATAACAATCTACTTAAACAAATTGTTCCGAAACTGTATTTCTCGTTTAGTAATAATAGACCGTGGGTAGGCTGGCGTGCTCCGGTGTGGCGTCCAAGTGACGTGGCGTTTGACAAGTCACGCACTCCAAAACATAACTTGTGTGAGAGAATAAACAACTGGGAGCACCAAGTGTTCCGCTACAGTGGGAATGAGCGTGGAATTCTGGTGGGCGGCCGCCACCTCCAGATAATTACTACCATTCACCGATCGCTACTTGTCGCGTTTCCAATTTTCCACTACCTTAAAGTTATTCCTCAAACCTGTCCAACCGTATCAGGGTATTCAACTAATCACAGAAATGTATAGCTCCTAGATTGGCTCCTGGCTCTAACGACACTTGATGAATTACCTCGCAATTACCAATGCAGAAGTTAACAGCTTTATACACCTGTTCTGTTATTAATAAACAGGTTGAATGAATGGAAATTGTTTGATAAATCTTTCTCAGAGCGTAGGATTAATATGAACATACTCGAAACGAATAAACTGCGGAGTCGAGTTTCACATTCACAAAGAAAATGTGAAACCAAGTTTCCTATTAAAGAAAGTATCGATAAAGACGGTGAGTAGGTTTTGAGCAATAAAATGCAGAGTTATAAATAAAGGCTTAAAGTACACCTACGTTAGCAATAAACCTTCAGTGGTGACTGGTAACATGCCAGGGTCATCATTGTAGGTCGATGCAGTTGCTTGATACAGCGTCACCTTTTCTTATGCACCAGTTGGCACAAATATTGAGATGACAGCGGATTAGAAAGTGATTGATGTATTTATGCATGGCAAGTCGTGTGATGAATTGTAAACCGTCATAAAATATTCGAAGTGCCAAAAAGAGTTTTTGAATAACATCCATAAACATTGAGACATTCAGCGTTTGAGTGTGACTTTGAAACGGAATGACGAAATTCCTCACCCAGGTACTATTTGAAGGAGTTTCATTACAAAAACTCCAAGGTCTCCAGAAATGAAACTGTGATCAGTTTATGACTTAGTCGACCCTCTGCCGTCAGAGACAAAGACGAAGCGGTGAGTGGCGGTAAATATGAGGGTTTATGGTGCATGCACCGCCCGACCTTGAGGCTCCTAGTGTAGCATTATTGGTCGCTCGAACAACCAATGATATTACCACTCGCAATCGTCATGATTACCTACATACAATGTAGACCGTGGAGGGATCCAATTTCAATGTCTGGTAAACATATTGAATGGACATATCGGAAAGCTGAGAATAAAAATCCATGTTTACTGACTGCAAATCGCGGGTAAAATGTTGCACTAAGATATTGGACGAGATGTAAGTAGTAAATGGTTTGTTTCGTATCTTATACAAAAGAAATATTTGCCCTGTTAACAGTGGGATGTCGATGTGTGTCGTCGTCGCTCGCGGCTCACAGTTCCCCGAAGTCTTCAAATACGTCTGGCCTGTCGATTTCTTCTCTTTTCTGAAACGGAGAACGCAAAGAACATTTGTTTTCAGTAACAACTTAAAATTATAACGTACTAAGAATTATTAAAAATAACTTGTGCAAGAAACAGTTATTATTATGTAGGTTACTTGTCTTTTTAAACACAGCATGACGGAACGTGCTGTACTAAAATGGGTACTTTATGCATCGAGGCACCATCGAGGTACAAGCTACTGAAAGTGGCATTGGCTGCACCGTATGCATTAATTAACCTGCGCAACTTAGTACCCAATGATTGCTTGCATTTCATTAACGTCTTTACGACGAAGCCATAATTATTATGTCCGTTAATATAAGAAGTTATTACATCGTCGGCCTCGTGTGAAATAACTGACAGAATATTCTTTTGATTCAGAGTTTACAACCTGGCAATTCTTAATGCATTTACAACGTTGATTGATACGGTACAAAATACGCTGCGTACCGGTCATAACTACTTCCTAAATAAGGACATATTCATGTCTCGATCGATGTTTAGCAGTTATTTCTTTATTAGTGACTTAATGCTGGCTCTAGGTTTTAATCGCGATACCTTATTTGTCTGAGGTGTCAAACACGCTCTTACTATCTTAAAAGGCGTTGCCTATTTCGTCGTGTACCAAGAAGTTTCGTTACTCTGTAAAGGAAACATCTGATGCGATAACATCCACAAGTAATTTCTTGTCTTGACTAAGATAGCACTTGTCTAGCCATGTTCTCAGTTCTGTATCAGCGTTTCCAGCTAAACAATAAGTCTTTGTACATTTGCATTTTATTATTCGCGAGCATTGATTTACAGCGCCCCCTTTACGTCTCCACTTTCAACGAAACGTCCTTTTGTTCCGAACGACTAAGTTTTTCTGAAGAGCTTTGTCTTGACATTTCTATTGTTGGACATTTTGTTGGGCTGTAAAATAAACAGTTTGACTTTATTGCCCTTGCTTTCTATTGTTGTGCACCGATTTAGGTAATCTATTGGTTGTTTTAAAATTTTGTACTTATTTGATGAGTTAAATTCAAAGAAACCGGGGACCGTTTAATTTTCATGGACTAGCATTGTTTGGTTCTACTGTGTGCTCTGTAAAGTTTATAGCTGCCAGCTGAACTCGAAACCACAAACAATAAATTCCGAGAGAGGTATATGAGAAATTCAACATATAAATGATGAAAACAGTTATACCAGGGACAAAATACGAAATCGTCTGCAAAAGACGACAAACACGAGTGTCAGCACAAGTCAAATCTAAACTGTAAACAGTTTCACTGCACTTGGTAACCCAATTCCAACCAATCCAAGCGCAGATAACCTATTTCGTTCAGTAGAGGAAACAGCGAACGGCGCGCGATAAGAACACTACAACTAAAGCACTTACATTTTTCTTTCTAGTACAACATTGTTACATGAACTACATAAAACGCATGTAGGTATAGGTACATAGTAACCCGCAATAGGTATACAATACAGTTACTACATGTGTAGGTATTAAACGGTTTCAATTTACTCGACCGACATCAGCTGATTACTACGAGCGGTGACGCAATGCGCTCTAGTACGATTGTTTGCTCGCGCGCACACGATGCTTTCGATAACCGTATCGTACGCTTCACGTAACGATTGTTATATTTTATAATCACTATTAATCGTATACCTAAAGTGTGGCGGAAACTAGAAAGGACGTACGAAACAAAATAAATTTCTACACATTCAATTTCTAGTATTTTTAGGGTTCCGAACACCCGTAAAAAACGGAACACTTGTAGGATCACTCGGGAATCTATCTGTCCGTCTGTCACAGCCAGTTTTCTTCGGTCCGATTCTGTTGTATACATATTGACTTCTGTGACCCAAACACGGACGCTTTACGTAAATATTTTTTTTTAGTATGGGGGTCAAATTAGTTAATTTGTTAGTTATAAACTTAAGGATTACAGGAAAACCTATAAAAAGTCTGTAGTGTTAAAATGTAAAGAAAATTAAATTGGTTCGGAACCCTTTGCACGCGAGTCCGACTCGCACTTGGTCAGTTTTTTATATGATTGTGTGACAGGTACTTACTCTACAGTCTATAAAAGCTAATACTGCCATGTATAAACTATTTTAATACCTTTTTATAGTGATACTTTTTAATTAGCTCAATCAATTTATGCTATTGACATAATATTATGAATATTCATTTCATTAGTCGTCGTATGCTATAAAAACCAAACATAGGTATTCGCTGGCGGGTAGAGTGACACTTTAACCGTCAAATAAAAGGTTAGCTGTTCCGCCGTGCCCCCATAATACCGATAAAATTCATTAATATTCACGACTAACGTCTGAAGAATTTATCATTAATGATTTCTGTACATTGGCATTCGTCCGCGCATCGTAGAGTGTGAATTGTTCCTTAGAAACGCTGGTATGGCTGCGTGTGAACGCAACGAGGTTTCGTTTGAAGCTTTTGTGTATACAAGTCATAAACACGCAATATATGCAGATGTACCACAAAGTACAAACGCAATAAACTGAGAAAGTCTATACAACAAATTAATTAAATACTTTACACGTCTTCATATTTACTAGCATAGCGTAATGTTCTATTAATAAATAATCTTCAGATAAGAAGAATGTCTGACCAGATTTTCAGATATGATTCACAAATTTCTGCAAACTGGAATGTTTCAGCAGTTTAGCTGATAAAACAACATTTATCTACAATATTTAATCGTGCGGTGTAAATGGGCTCGACGTCGCGTGGGCGGACACATGCTTCTACACACGTGCTCACATTGTGTTACACATTGACCTATGTTCTAATAGGAAACTATTGGCTTGTAGTTTCTCTTATGTAGCTTATTTTTGTAAGACCATTGTGTTACAGTTGAATAAAGACGGAATGAAATCATCGTCTCATCGATAACATCATCTGCCTAGCCATTCCCAACTATATTGGGGCGGCTTCCAGTGAAACCGGATTCAGCTGAATATCAGTATTTTACGTGGAGCTGCTGCCTACCAGACCACCACAGTCAACCCATTAAGTGGGTAACACGGTACTTCTTGGCAAGACTGGAGTCAGATTTCCTGACAGCTGACAATCCGTAACGACTGCCAAAGATCTACAAATGACAGCCGGGACCAAGCAATGGCTTAACATGTTTCCCGAGGCACGGAGAAGTCTCGGTATGTTAATCAATATCATCGATAACTATTTTAAGTCCAAAATGCATATTATTATGATTGACTTGCACCACGTCGTCAATTACGACCATTTTGGACTTTGGACAGTAGTTTTCGTTGATTTTTTGTAAACGTTCCTAGACAAAATGATATTCCAAGGTCCATTTGTAAGTCGTGATTTGTTGCAGAATACGGTGACTTATCTACGACGTCAATATGTCACCTTTTCGCAGACTACTGAAAATCAGGACTCGTATTGAAAGGAATCCGGCGTTGTTCCTGTACAATCTGTACCCTGCGTTACCTGATCTTTCATAGAAAGAAGAAAATGTGAAGAGGACTCAGAAGTTTATCACGTTTACTTACTACAAAAAACTAAAACATGTGTGCGACACGACCACAGGACAACTTGTGATCTCAAATATTGCAGATTCATAGATGACAAGCTATAATAAAAGAGCTGTCAGTTCTATCGTGCTGTGTAAAGGCTGTCGTCGTCGTCGCGTGGGCGGACGCATGGTTGTTCACACGTGTTCAAACGACAGAACATGACTAACGACTGATTAATAAATAAATAAAATAAAACAGCCTTTATTCAGACAATTCTTAACATAATACAAACTTAATTCTTGTTTTTTCGTTTAATTTTAACTCTTAATCTATTTATTCTATTCTTCATCAGTTTCCCCGTCTGTTTGCCTTTTGGCAAAGGCCTCCTCTAACTCTTTCCAACTTTTCCGGTCTTTCGCTGTCCTTGTCCATGTATTTGTATTGCCTACCGCCTTCTTAATTTCATCTGCCCATCTTCTAAATGGTCTCCCTCTTTTGCGATTGCCATCCCTTGGGTACCACTCTGATATTGCTCTACTCCATTTGTCCTTTCCTCTAATCGTATGACCTGCCCATCTCCATTTTAGTTTTTTTACTTTTACTGTTATATCTTCAATTTTCGTTTTCTGTCTAATTGTTCTGTTTCGGATTCTGTCACTTTTCCGTTTGTTTAGCATACTCCTTTCCATGGCGACTTGGCAGACTTCCAGTTTTTTCAAGTTGGTTTGTGTCAGCGCCCATGTTTGGCAGCCGTATGTAAGGACAGGCAGTATGCAAGTATTAAATAATCTGGTTTTTATAGGCATAGCCATTTCTTTATTTTTCATAATGTCTTTAAGGGACCAGTATCGTTTCCAAGCTTTGCCTATTCGAGTTGCAATTTCTTTTGTCATGAGTTCGTCGGTGGATATCAGTTGGCCAAGATAGATATACTCAGTCACATACTCAATAGGGTTGCTGTTGACCACAATGGGTACCTGCTCTCCGTTGGACATGATTTTCGTCTTTTGTGTACTCATTGATAGTCCTACCTTTCGGCTTGCCTTATCGAGATCATTGAGCATAGTTTGTAGATCTTCTGGATTTGTCGCGAATATGATTAGGTCGTCTGCGAATCGAAGATGGGTTAGGTTTTCGCCATTGATATTTAAGCCCAATTTCTCCCACGCCATTTCTCTGAAGATGTCCTCTAGGACTGCCGAAAAGAGTTTTGGTGAAAGCGGGTCACCCTGCCGAACCCCTCTTTGGATCTGAATCACATCACCCTCCTTCTCTAATTTCACCCGAGCAGTGCTGTTTTTGTAAACATTTTGGATTAATCTTGTGTATTTTTTATCTACTCCCTGGTTGTTTAGAGCTTCCCAAATTTTTCCATGATCCAGGGAGTCAAATGCCTTGCAGTAGTCTACAAAGCAGCAGTAGAATGTAAGCTGATATTCTGTGTATTTCTCAAAAACCTGTCTAACAACATGTATGTGGTCAATTGTTGAGAATCCACTTCTAAACCCTGCTTGTTCCCTTGGCTGGTTCTCGTCCAGGACTCGAGTTATGCGGTTTAATATAATTTTTGCAAAGATCTTGTAAATGTTGGACATGAGACTTATCGGTCTATAGTTCCCTATATCATTTTTATCTCCCTTTTTATGCAATAGAATTATTGTCGAGGTGGTCCATTGTTCTGGTATGTACTCGGTGTCTATTACATTATTAAAGAGGTAAGTGAGGATTGGTATCATGGTATCTTTGGCTTGAATAAGAAATTCATTAGTGATATTGTCTGACCCTGGAGCCTTATCTTTATTTTGTGATGATAGAGCTCTCTCTACTTCGCTTTGGAGTATTTCAGGTACCGCTTCTGTATTGAACATTACAGTAGGTTGTTCTGTATACTGTTTCGAGTACAGCTCCTTGTAGAATTTTGTAGCTACAGACATGATGTCTGGCCTTTCTGTTTTGATCATTCCTGCCTTATTTTTCAAAGTCGGTATCCAGTCCTTTTTGTCTGTAAGTTCTTTGATCGCTTTTTTAACTCCACCTGTTCTAGCGATGTGTTTTTCGAAGGTTTTCATTCTTAACGTTTGGCGGTCCTTCCTCATATTTAATTTAATCTCCTTGCTGAGCTTGGCAATTTCTTTTCTTATAGTTTCTGAAGTGGCGTGACAACTAATTAAGTCCTTTCTGTCTTGTAGTAGTTTAATTGTTTTTTCGGAAAACCTTTCGCTCGTTTGTTTCTTGGTCGATTCATTCAGTTTCTCTGACTGAAGTAGCTCTTCTAGTTTATTGAATTTTTGTTGTGTAGTTAACTCTTTTGTGGTTTCTCTGAAGTTATGTAGTTTTCCTTTCAGTTCTTCATTTGACGTTACCAGTTTAGTTAGATTCGGTTTAACTTTGAAAGGTCTAGAATGTCTGGAATTCTTTTTCTGGAGTGTCGCTCTGAGCATCCTGTGGTTGCTGTTGAAATTTAGGTTTTGTATTACCCCGCAGTTCGAAAATCGTTCGCTTCTGTTAGAGAGGATGTAATCTATCTCGTTCCTATATCTATCCCCTGGTGATGTCCAAGTCCACCTTTTGCTTTTACGTTTTTTGAACTTGGTGTTAAGGATGGTTAGATGATGTTCATGGGCGAGATCGATGAGTTTTTCTCCGTTCCTCGTTCTTACACCGTAACTGTGTTGGCCCAGAATTAATTCTTCTCCATTTCTCCTGCTGCCTATCTGTGCATTGAAATCCCCCATCACAATAATGTTTCTATTGGGTAGGTTTATTAACGTTGTATTTAATTTATTGTAAAAGGAGTCTATTTCACTCTTGCTGGAGTTTTCGGTCGGTGAGTATATTTGTATGATTGACCATTTTTCGTTGACTGGTGGAATTGATAAGTTCAGTACGGCTATGCGGTCAGAGATACCTATAAACTCGTCGATGTTGTTTTTAAGTTCCTTTGATACCAAGAAGCCAACGCCATAGTGTCCAGCTGTTTCTCCCTTATAGTAAAAAACGAACTGTCCATAGTCTTCTATGTTTTCTCCGAGACGACGCACTTCAGCCAGGCCGATTATATTCCATTTAATATTTTCTAGGGCTAATAAAAGTTCGTCTAGGCTTTCATCCCTTCTCAAGGTCAGTACATTGAATGTTGCGATTGATATGTCATTGGTTTTGTTTACAGTATTTTGGGACTTTTGTCTGTTCTTTTTTCCTGTTAGAGGGTATTGGTCATAATTCTCCTCGGTGACCGGCCGGCTTGGAGAATGTTTTTCCTTTGTTGTAGCTGTTTGTGTTGTAATTTGTTTAGGTTTTGTTTTCCGGTTGTGCCTTGCCATATATTTGTTGTTCCTGGATGCCAAGGAACTTCCTGTTGGTTTTAATGTAATAGAGGTTTGCTTGTTGTGTTCTGTTAGTTTTTTGATTGTGCTTCTTTTTGTGGTCTTTTCTTATTCCTCATGGCTTCAAAAGCGTCAACTTTATATATTTTGTTGGGCTGTATTGGGGAGCTGGGGCGCAGCGTCTGAGCATTCTCCAGTAGTGCACTGCTAAATTTATTTGGTGGTGTGGAAGGCGGCGTGGAGGGAGCTCTCTTCCTTTTTTCGTTCTTTCCTGAATCTGTGTTTTCTTTTATTATAAGAGTACCATTTCTAATTATTGCGTATTTGCCCGCTTCTCTTGCTTCTTTGAGTTTCGGAATCAGAGACTTATTTGCTTCAAAAACGTCTTTTGGAAGGTCTTCAGATATACTTATGTTATCAGGAAAAGCTCTTTTGTTTCTCATCAGTTCTTCTTTCCTCCATAATAGAGTGAATGAAACTTTGATCGGTCTTGTTTTATTTTCAGTTATTTTCCCGATTCTACGCGCTTTGCTAATCTCCCACCTGTCCCATTCATTGGATTTTATCTTCTTATTCGCTTCATTTAAAGTCTCCACAACTTTGTTTAATAAGTCTAAGTTGTTGTTTTTTACGACTGATTATTGTGCTGTAATATGTCAGTCAATGACGATTCATTGAAGCTGCGAGCTGCCTCAATTGCTGGAGTATCGGTAGCAGAATTTAGAAGTCTTTACAGTTGTTCCAACTACAAAAATCCTGAAATATTAGAATACATAAAGTTTTCATTTTCACCGAGCTTTACAAAAGTAAAACTGGGTATAAACTGTTTAAAAAAACAACACAATAACTATCTGATCCTTTATAAATACGTAAATCATCTGCGATTACCAACACGTTTTTATGATGAGGTCAGTTAAAGAGGTTCAGCAAGTCTATTCTGTAAGTAACCATTTCGATATCGAGCTTCACCTGAGTGAGATAGCTCACAAAGTGAACTTTATTGCACACAGCATAGAGGTCTTATGTTTATACTCACCTCGGATTCCGCTGTCGAGACACGTAAATGTTGTTACAGAATAGGGGTACTGGATGTTAGGGAATCCCAAATAGAGCTTGAATATCAAGCAAAGAATTGTGTAAGACTTCTAATAAGAAGCTATAGGTCTTATTAACAAGAAAAATCTTGACGACACAATTAAAAACGCAATACCATATTACAACCAAGTATACACACAAAATAAAACGAACTCTGTAACACGACTCCAAACTCTAAAAGGTCCACAGGGAATGGAACAACAATGAGGCCTACATATTCATGCACACTAGCTACAACCCTACACAGCCCACAAATCTACAACAACAGGAACTACAGGGCTTTTAAGGACCTCCGTAACCGTAACAGAAACTATCGAATATCCGAAATAAAAATCTATTCGTAACCGAATCCGATCCAAGGCGAGACTCCTCTGCCGCGGCAAATTGCAGCAAGGCGGACGGAGCTCCGGCAGGATCTCATGGCGGTATGGAGACAGCGACTGTCGCAACCCAGCGCTGGGCATGCCACAATCCAGGCAATTAGTCCCCTCTTTGAGGAGTGGCTGGAGCGGCGCCACGGCGTCCTCACTTTCCGCCTGACGCAGATACTCACCGGACACGGTTGTTTCGGGAGCTACCTGTTTCGGATTCGGCGGGAGGATACGCCCGGGTGTCAACACTGCGAGGATCGCCCGGAGGACACGGTGGAGCATACGGTGGAGGTCTGCCCTGCTTGGGCGGAGAATCGCCGGGTCCTTGTTGAGGCGATCGGCGGCGGCGACCTCTCGCGACCGGCCCTAGTACAATCTATGGTCCAGAGCGAAGAGGCATGGGAAGCGGTCACCTCCTTCTGCGAAACAGTAATGCTAGCGAAGGAGGATGCCGAACGTGTGAGAGAGAGGGAAACCTCACGACCCAGCCGCCGCAACAGAAGAAGACGCCCCAGGCGTCGGGAGTCGCAAGGCGATTTCCGGCCACCGTAGGCGCGGGCCTGCGGACGGCGAGCATTGGGTGGCTCGCCGTCCGATCAGAACCAGGCCCGGGTCGGCGGCGCGCTGTGTTCCACGCGCGCCTCAAGGAGATGTCAGCATGGGAGACGGGGCCCGCTAGGGCCAGTGCCTGCCGGTGTGCGGAATCCGTTGAAAGAGACGCCGCAGCCCTGGAACGCAAAGGGCATTGGGAGGAGCACGGATGGGTTTTAGTCAGTAAGAGTCTGACACTCCCTTCCGCCTCGCCCAGAGCGGAAGGAGTCATTTGATGATTTCCCATCCTTAAAAAAAAAAAAAAAAAAAAAAAAAAAAAAAAAAAAAAAAAACCGAATCCGATATAAGTTTCTGATAATTTTGGATACGGGCGGAGTCTAAATGAGACACGTTATGACAGTCTGCCCTGCCGAGCACACTAACCGCGTGTTGCTCACTTGCATAGTTTGTTTATTAATATTTCTATTTGCGTTTTACTTCTACAATGTTATAAAAATCTAATATTCGTAATCGAATAATCCGAAATTATTTCGTATTCGTTCGACACCGGGCTATTATTTTTGCATCCGTATCCAGCGAGTCGATTCTATCGAGTTATCGACATCTCACCGTGACCACTTAGTTGAAGTGAACGACAAGTGAGCTGTCATGCCATCTCGTTTGTATGGTTTGACAGTTCGCTTGTCGTTCACTTCGCCTAAAATTCACTTCGACATGTTTACAGAATTGCACTGGCCGGTCTATTCCGTCGACATCTCAACGTGTACTCTTAGGTGAAGTGAACGACAAGTGAGCTGTCATGCCATCTCGTTTGTATGGTTTGACAGTTCGCTTGTCGTTCACTTCGCCTAAGTTTTCACTTCGACATGTTTACAGAATTGCACTGGCCGGTCTATTCTGTCGACATCTCACCGTGTACTCTTAGGTGAAGTGAACGACAAGTGAGCTGTCATGCCATCTCGTTTGTATGGTTTGACAGTTCGCTTGTCGTTCACTTCGCCTAAGTTTTCACTTCGACATGTTTACAGAATTGCACTGCTGCCGGTCTATTCTGTCGACATCTCACCGTGTACACTTAGGTGAAGTGAACGACAAGTGAGCTGTCATTCTATCTTATTTATATGGTTTGATAGCTCGCTTGTCGTTCACTTCGAGATGTGTACAGAATCGCACTGCAGATCCGTTTCGTATCTATAACATCCCTGCTACATAGTACTACCAGGCATCTCTGAACAAGCAACCGATACTCGCAGACAGAATTGAATGCAAACAGTTTGCGGGTACAATAACATTCTCCAGTGGTCTGTGTGCAAACTGTACCTAACATGCCTACAATACTGGTATTAATTGTGCGAGTTGCAGTGAGCTCTTGTTGGAGTTTCAACTTGTGGTTGTTTTGCTGGCCAAGATATTTAGATGTAACTGCGGTTGAGATAATATAAGTATATGCATTATGATGGTAAGGAAAGAATGTGTGACCTTATGCTTTTGGTCAACATTTCTATGATTTGACTAAAGAATTGCTAACCTGGAAATTGATTCTTAACGCATTAAACATTCACAAATCCCGTAATTGGTCTTGAAATGCAGTGGGATATTGAAATTCAAACCAATTTACTGTAATAAGACGGCGATGTAGGTCTCGTTTCAAAACCATTTAATGTACACAGATCTCCGGAACAAGATCTAGTTGCGCTTGCGCCACCTTCGCGACCGAACTCGAGCAAACCACGTAGGTTTAACAAAACCACTGTAATACAATCATACGCGTTGATGAATGACCTGCCAAGTCTACATGATCATCTTAATGGTCTATGACATTCCACAGCTAATTCATTCACGGGTCATTCAATGTAATCAGTTCGTCTCTTGTCCACTCTACATCACGTAATGTGCAGTATGCTGTTGTCAGATCATATAAATTGCTGGGGAGTTCCAAATGACTTGGAAAGAGTAAAGTAAGTTCCGTTAGTTGGCAACGTTTAGAGGTCTGAAGAATTTTATCAATTCAACCTCGTCTACGTTTGTATCGTTACGCTTGTTGAGTTCACAATATAATGAGAGGTTGTTTGGAATTGTGCACGGAATCAATTGTCGTAATAAAACATCAAAATCTACATACGCATTTCATGCTTCGCGTGGGTGGGTTGTAAAATTTTTTCGTCCGCCATCCACAGATTTGCATTGAAATTATCATCTTGATATTGACTTACAAGAACCAGTAGTTTAATATAATATCAATATTCATAATAATATAACAGAATTACTTCCAGTATTGAGTACAGACTTAGTGCGTGAAAGCGGGTATTTTGGTCCATGGCCGGCGCGGTGGCTCGGCGAATGCAAGGCCTCTGCACACTGTTGCAACAAACGCTGTTACTGCACTAATGCAACTACTAGCTAGCTACGTTCACCAACCGGTATCCGGACGATTTGTGTTGGCCCTTGCGGATTTGCATGCTTATCGCTCCACTAATACGCGAAATATTGCCTGTGGAACCGTCAAACTTGCTTGAAGACCGCTGGGTAGATAACATCTGCGTTCAATTCGATATATAAATTATTCTTGATAAAATCTTCTGCACCATTAAATCGAAGTAGGCTCTTAATGCCGAAGGTGGTTAGAAATAAGTAAATAAAGGTAGTACCTGCTTTACAATCAATGGATATTGTCCTCGCCAGCTTACAATGCTGTGGATGGAGTAAGAATGAATGTTTATCCATTCCGCTGCATTGATTTCATCTCGATGTCAGAGAAAAAGAAAATAGAATGTAGCAGCTGTCTATCAACTTGCAAGTTGTTTTATTCAACAGAATGGAATACGTCATTTGATATGTGTAACATGTGCATGTTCAGCTTCTTATCTCAACTAATGTATCCTTTAGTATATATTTAATTTCGTAGTACATTAAAGAAAACTATCGAGTTGTTTTTAGTCTTAAAGCTATTAAAAGCTTCCATAGTGTGAGTAGAGTTGTAGATTCGATCCAAAATCTTGTAATGCAGTGATGAAATATAGCTTGCTCACGCAAGCATCCACAGCAGTGCCACGATTATTCGTCACATCATTAACTTTATGTTTTATGACTTACTCTCCCACTATTTATACTCTAGAGCCTTTACTTTTATTGCTATTTTATGCTCATACATCATCAACGCTACGGGAGGTGTACTAATTAAATTCGGCACTTAAAATTCTATATGTTGGACGGAGACCATGTTTGTGTAGTAGTATAAACAAACAATGGTATGTTTGAGAATAAATATCACTTAACGAAACCATAGTTCGAAGCATAAGCTTGTAGGGTTGCCAAACGTGGTGTGGGTCACGCAATCCAAATATTCCACGCGTTACCTGGAAAAGCAAAAAATTCTATTCAAATAATTGGAAATGAAATGCAGTCAGCCCTAAAAATGGTCTGACAAGATGGATCGTGATGTTGCACCGATAAGATCTTCAAGAAAGATTTGTAGAACTATAAATTCCGTGATATAATGTTCTCAACAGACGGGTGCTACGGGTTCTAAATGGTTTTTCAGCGTAAGTAACAGAATCATCAAATTAATTACGCCTCTTAGTTCCGCTTCTAACGTAAAGCGTAAAAACTTGACGAATACCATTTCCTCGAAAGATTTTTTACGCTGTAAAGTCCATGACTGTACCTCTAGATACAGAAGTTTTCTTTCCCAGCGTTTGAGTTCTTGTTGGTAATATTCCGTGCGAGTTTTCATCTCGTTTAACCCTACGACTGCCCCAAATTGGTATTTACGACGCACCAATGACCTGCACCACGTTCTCATGTTACAGTAAAGTAATAACATTTCCCATGGCTTTTGTTCGTACGTTGACAAGTCTGCTCGTAAACTTATTAAATCACAACCACTCGAAACACTACTGTTTTGTACCGAATGTAGGCTAAAGTAAACAATACTAATATTGCCACCATTGAAAGCCGGATTCTAATTATATTTTATTTAGTTTTAAACTTTTAACATACATTCAAGAATTTAATTAAAATAAACTTCTAATTAGGCATAAAGTGTTTAATTTATGAGCAACTCGACATGTTTCGTAACATTTACCTCTGCAAATTAATACCAACTCAACTGGAAATCAATTCGAATCTATCGTACAATTGAACCCCAAGTTGTGCCAGCGATATCCCAGACAATATCAAGCGATCTCGACAGAATTAACACGAACCATTGAACCATTCAATTCCTAAATCAACATTAATAGCGATAACAGAACACTGAACAAACCGAAGGCAAATATTGGGAGACTGTGACTTGTTGTGCTTTTGAAATGTTTATGAAGTGGAGGGCGAACGCTGTGCCTTGCCTTAAGCCGACATAAAAGCCTTCTGGACAATGAGGAGCGAGTATTTCGGAGCTGCGTGGGCCGTGGGCCAGACGTTTATGAAACTACCTGTTTATAATTTGAAAGGAGCTCAAACGTCTCTCAAACTTTCAAATTCGAAGGAATTATGTAAGCCATTCTTAGCAATATTAATGGCGCTGTATTGTCTTAAACACACCTTGATTTTTCGCATCTGATTTCGTCAGTCGAAAATATTCGCGACACAATTGAATGTTCTTTTAAGTTGTTCGGTTCATAAGTGACAGTATCGTGAATTCCCTTCGTGACAACGTCAGACTTGGAACAAACTAGACGTCTGTGATCAAGCTGGACAAGACAAAGAAAATTAAAACGTTTACATCAGTCTCTTGCGGTTTGCGAAACGGCACTTTATGCAACTATCGCCCTAGGCATAAGTTTCCGTAAACACAACCAGGAGTGAAGACACCCATCTCCCCTTCTACCGACACACATTCCCTTCACAGGCGAAAGTTCTTCACAAACTGGTCCTGGTAGAACCGGTATCTTGGAACTGACTTGCCAAGGTGTCTAAAGTGCCATTGAAATGTAATGTCTATTGACTAGTTCAGTACTTAATCAAACTTGGGAGATTATGACCGAATGGGGTGCTAAAGATGTTATTTTATAGTGGACCGCAGACGATGAATGCGGTAAGAGGAACTGTTTCTAATAATTAATTTATTTTGTTTACGTTTAGCAGGCGTTTTAAGTACAACTTAACCCATGTCAAGAAGTAACGTATGGATTTGGAACTAGAGAGTTTTATATTATTTTCGTCATTTACCATGCAGTCAATTAGCTTTTAAGGGAAGTGAAGATTAGAACCGTGAAAAGAGACGACGTGTATCTGATTTTATACATAACCACGAAATGTATACCCCTATCGAGCCCCTTAATCGTATTTTGACCACACACACCACAATCCGTCACGGTTTAAATTCTATCAAAATTCTGATTGAACAAATCGCTTGGCATTAGTGTCAATTACGACGGGCCAGAAGTTTGAATATAAAAACGTTTACGTCGAAATATTAGTTACGACCACTAAAGCTCCGGTACCGCAGGGCTTATGATTACATTGTAAATTAATGCAATATTTTTAAACAGATTCACATGGTATGAGCGGTGTGAATGCATTTAGGGTTCGGTCATCGCACCTTGTGCCGTCGCGCCGGTCTCGTGTAGGTGTCGCGCTCCGGTGACGTCGATGCTTATCAACCGACAATTAAAACGTTGTTTCGCGACCTGTCGCTTCACCTCCCCTCGCCCATTCCTAGTTTAGCGCACAATCTGACCGACAGACAAATCATTTTCACTTCCAGCGATTTATTTACTAACAAACTCGGAACAGTATCGCACGCCGCGTAACTTCACTCTTTTAGATCAATCAAGACGCTCGGGAAAAGTACTGCGTAGGTGAGGCGAACAAACCTTATCACAAGTGAGACAACATCAATTACACAACCGTTCTATACTGTTTACAACATCTCATAGGCACGTGCTTTCCAATAAAAACTTTGGAGGTCAAGTGTAGTAGGCGTATTTATATCAGAACGAGGCTATGTGCCGCGTCTGCGGGGGCGGTCATTAACTGGGTCGCGCGGGGACAAAGACCTCAGCCCACGGTGAGGGGGAAAACGTGGGGTTGTTTCGCTTTCCTCGGGTGGCGGCTACCCCACCTCTCGGTTACGAGAAACACCCCGATCTTTCCGCGAACTAAAACTGGGTAGGAAGTAGGAAAATCCTCCGCGATACAAATGTTTACTCTCTGCGTTGCCGATGCGGGCGTCCACCTCAAGGGGATTAATTTAGAACTTCTCGAGCATTAATTCCCGTCCTGAGCAGTTTTCCCTTTTTGCGGCTAAACAACGAGACGCCTGGAGATAGAACTGTCGACGCGATTACGGCGTGATTTTTTCGCTTTGTTTTTTATCGATATCAGCGGGGCGGACATGACGCTTTGTTTTGGCGGTTCGTGTAGGGGTGACCTGAATGAATGAATGCATAATGTTATTTAATTATGCAAATGATCAGCACAATGACGCGTGTGCGACAGCGACATCGACCTGCGACGCGCAGGAAATCGGTGTCGTGTTCCGAACATGTGGAGGGCATCGCCGATCTTCAAGAAGGCGGCACTCGTAGCCAGCACGAACAATGGCGTATTTGTTTTTGTGTAAGTTATAAGGAATTTCTCTGTGGTCCTTATAATGTGGTACATCATTAGCATTGTTATTTACTGGGTCTGACTTTCCGAGCCCCTTTACAGCGTGAGTTTCATAACGCATCTCATACTCATGCTTAATATATAAAGCTGATGAGTTTGTTTGCTTGAACGCGCTAATCTCAGAACTACTGGTCCGATTTGAAAAATTATTTCATTGTAAGATAGCCCATTTATCGAAGAACGCTATAGGCTATTATATCATAACGCTAAGACTAATAGGAGCGGAGCAGTAATGATAATTGTGACGCAGACGAAATTGCTCGGGTCAACTAGTATTTGATATTCAAGTAAGAGTTATTGTAATTTGTGGACATTGGATTGAATATGAAAATTTAATAAATTTAAACAACGTGTAATCGATAACATACATTACGGAGCTAATTAAATGCTGTTGACAGCACGTTTCTGACTAAATATGATAATAAAACGAACATAAATTCCAAAACCTACTATAGGTCAACGACGTCTCTAATTTATTTTTACACCTAAACAACGTACCGTTGAATGTTTAGCATCATCATTATTTTTTTATGACTCAAGGCCCTGAAACCAGCAAAGAAGTTGGTACAAACGTAATGACGAAAACCTCGGAACGCATTTCGCACTTGACCAAAGAGCATGCGCCAATTATACTGGAAGTGGTTATCTATACTTCTTTATACGAGTATATTATAAAGAGGTAAAGTTTGTGATGTTGTGAGTTTGTGAAGTTGTAGGGTGTAATCTCTGGATCTACTGAACCGATTTTGAAAATTATTTTACCAATAGAAAGCCACGTTATTTGTGAGTGAAATAAATAGTCTATAATTTATTTTCGAAAAAAATTAAATCCCTACAAATATTGCAATAATAAACCCGCGCGAACGAAGTCGCGGGCGAGGTGCTAGTGATCGATAACCCATTGACTGGCACTGACAAAATAAGCGGATTGCCGTATTAACAAAGAACTGTTTGTGTAGATGACTGTGTTGTCAGTTATTTTTATGTTCCTTATTATTTAAGGTGTCGTGTCGTGTTGCAGACAATGGACACTTTTCTAGCAATAGGATCGGTAGGGTCATTTAGTTCGTAGCTTTGATGGAAGAAACTTTAATCCAAAGCCAAATCTTGAAATATGACTAAAATTGGCAATGTTAATCGTCTTTTCCCTTCTTAGGATTTAGGACATGTTGTACCTACTAAGATTTAACGGGCCTATGTTTCGGTATGTAAATTTTCAGCTATGGCAAGACTCACGAGTTATCGTTATGTATTCTATTGTTTGTGTTATTCTATGCATGAAACATTATTCATAGTCACAGAGAATCCTAATGTCTGGATATAAATGCGAAGCAAGTACACTCACAAATCAAGCGAACCAACATTCCGGCTCTGAACAAATATGCAGACTGTAGCGTCTGTAGCCCATATAAACGCGTTCCGGATGCGGGATTATAACCCGCGACTCAGCAAAGAGGGCGTATCCGTTGCTGTATGTGATCGAACAAAAAGAAAACTCACTATCTGTTCTAGCAACATTAAATCTGCGTAGTCTACGTCGGATGACGCGAGTGGCGAATAGTTGTGGCGTGTTGCGGTAGGTCAGTCATCGCGAATCGTTGATTGTCCCCGACTCCCCGCCGGCGGACGATACCGAGCGGCGACCGGCCACCGATCCGAAACTATCGACATCGGAAAAATGTTACGTAGCATTGACACGCGAAAGGTTCAAAGGTGATTGGAGTTTTCATTTGAAAATATTTTATTTATTTACAGTGGATAGCGATATTTGATTTCATTTTATTTGTGAGTTGACGTAGGTTATTTTTTGTAGAATGGTTTTCAATGGAGCAGATAAATGTAATTGGCGGGTTTATTGCTGTCTACTTGTGTTTTCGTTCGTTTTCCTGTCTTCTTCTTTTTGAGTCGATGGTTAACTCCTTAGAATTTTGGGGCAAGTAGCTAGTAGTAGGCCGGTAGCATTAATCAAATCCCCCAAAGTACAGAAATGTTGTTTGTTTGTTTCAAGCCACAATATCCTAGCGTGGTTGATCAGCGAATAAGGAATATACAATATTTTCATCTTTCTTCCATTTTAAAGAATTCTATGTTACATAGAACATACTTAAGTTTAAAAAATAAAACGCTTTAATTTCTTTTCAAAACTGCGGTTTTAAATTGACAGTTTGACATTTCGCCCGAAAAAGAAAGTTGAGTCACTCCTGTCTGACACTTGTCATGAACTATCCTAACTCAACGACATAAGGTTGCCTTTTCGTTGTCATAACAGCAGTGACGTCACTAAACGCTGACTGTTGTTTTTAAATACGTTCCGTTTGACACTACTTTAATTCAATAAATTTTGGTAAAAATCGATATTAACTAAAATAAAAACGTTGCAATGGCCTTTATTTTATACTTTTTTATCAGTTTTACTAACAATATTCTCATAAATTCTGTATTTGCATCTTCCCTATTCGTGGGTGAGCACTATCATCTAAATAAAATTACTTAACGATGTCTTAATGTTTTCCTGTTTTGTTTCAGGTACTTATTCTCCACCTTTATGGTTTGCCAACAGTAATTAAGTGCATCTATAAACGAACGTGCCTTTGCCTGCCACCCACATAGGTACTAGAAGTTATTACTGGTGAGTTCAATTGCGCAAGTATTGGTTAACTGGTTAACATTTAAGTTAGGACCTTAAACTATGAGATAATTTATCCTTATCCTTACAAATATTATAAATGCGAAAGTAACTCTATCTATCTGTCTGTCGCGCTTTCACGCCAAAATTACCAAACCTATTCAAATGAAATTTGGTACACAGATAGTCTAGAGCCTGAGTGAGGACATAGGCTTCTTTTTATCCCGGGAATATGTTCCCTAGGGACCTCGCGGGCGAAGCCGCTGGCAGAAGCTAGTAGGCTATATATTAACCCGAAAAATATCGCCCAACGAAGTGATCCGTATCAGCTAGTTATGTAATAAATTTATTTTAAATACACTGATCCGGCTCTTCAGTACTTCGACACATCCAGACAAGACCCGCTCGACGCTCGAACACTTCTATAATAATAATAATAATTTATTTAATTCAGACCATTGATCCATATAGTATTAGTAAAATCTTAACCTATTGTTAGTACATAAAAAGCTTAAATTAATTGGCGACATGTACGCCAGTACGCACATGCCTAGCTGCCCAGTGCCTAATGAAAGGCCCATCAATTTTGTCCGCCAGTGTAGCCAGTATGTTGTTCTATGACATGCCCTTAACAAATGAGTACATTTTGAGGTGCTTTAGTTATTTTACCTTGTTTGTTTTTCTAAGCAATCCCGTAATCCGAACTTTCCAATAATACATGGTTTTGAATAGTGTCGGATTAGTGAGACTGTACTGTATTTCTTTTATAATTAAATCTCACACTGATTAAAACTGCTCCAGAGACGCGCCTCATAAAAATACGTTCATCGATTGTGGTGTCCGTTTATCTACTCTCAAATACTCTACATGTGCTCACAATTTAGATTTATCAAACCTTTTAGTTTAATAGATACGTTAATTATTATAGTGACTATCACTCAGTTAATGCTGCACAACATTTTGATGATGATTATATGCTCCAGTCACTGCATTTACTGACATCACTCAAGTCACAAGCTAAAGCGTTTTACAGAATTTTGACTTAACCTTCCTTTTAAAAACTGTATATTTTTTAAATATATCGACAATTATTTTCTTTGGTAAGCTCATTAGCAGCTGGTAATTTATACATATATGAAAATAATTCGCAAAGCTACCATAAATGGTATCACAATCAACCACACACTCCTAATACATTTGCTGCACGCAGTGTACTAAGCTCGCAACGTGTAAATGCAATACAATACGACGCAAGGTGTTGCCACCTTAGCTCGTATCGCGTAGCTCTCATTAGCCACATAAGTGTTTCTACACCTCCGTTAATCTCATTAACGCTTGTATTAGTCGGTAAACTGTTAATTACAAGCAAAATAGAACCAGGAAACAGTTTGAAATGGGACATATTTCACAGGCATTGAGGTTAGCATTATTAATTAAATTAGACATAAATGTAGGCGATTTAATAAGTGCTAAGTAAGAAAACGAAACAGCTAGTGTATAATCGTAATTATGGAAAAAAAAACTGTTACAGTAATTTAAAACATCATTGAGCTACAACAAGCTCTGGTTCAATTTTAGGCAAATAAAGGCAACATCGACGTGTAGTTCCATCTTAATATAACCCAAGATGCCACAAGTATCTACATTCCAAAGTAATTAGCATGTACTGCCGTATATTATGTCATTGGCACTATTTTTCACATCTCATCACACTTTGGCAAGCTGCCATCGAGATCGTAAATGCTTGTACACTACCTCTACCGTTCTATGATGTACTTTATTAGCGTGATTCACATGATGAACGTGCTTCCTGCAATCAGCTGACTTATCTAAATAAACCTGCCAATTTTAGCTATGTGATAATTTAGAGATGAAGAAAACTCCAATAAAGCTTTCACAAGGATTTCTACATTTTCAACTATAGTTTTCTGCCCGTTTCACTCATTATATTCGACATCTCGACCTACTGTTTAAATATTACCTACTGTCCAAATGGATTTTGACCACAGAGAGTACTCAGCCGAGCCTTGAAAGTTAAATATTAAAATTAGGACAATCATTTACTGAACTGAGCCTTATTTTAGTGAACACGGCCATAAATCTTAAGAAACTGTAAGCAATATAAGGCTCACTGTCCACTGGAGTGGAGAGGAGAGGAGTGGATAAATATCAACCAATGCGCGGAGCGGAGATTTTATGCAATTGTATTGGTTAATATAGAAATATTAACCAATAGAATTGCATAAAATCTCTTCTCCTCTTCAGTAGACAGTCAGCTTTACGATTCTGGTTCGTACTGTTTGGTTCAGTTTCGTTTGTTTCCAATCTACTTGCACTTTTAATTATCTTTTGCCAGAAAAAAAAAAACAATTTAAGATCATATTTAAAACCTGCTCAACTCAATCGCCTTACGCTCACACCCTAAACCCCTGTCCAAAACAATAAACCGCGCGCGCTTTATCTCGTCCTCTCCGAGTGTGATTTATTTATGTTCGGGCCGGCCGATAACTGCGCAACTATCTGGATACGAGTTGGAGTGAGCCGCGTCCCCATGCAGGCCCGCACTTATCTCGTGTCGTGTGTTCCGATCGATATACGATACGTCTACGTGAAGATTTAACGAGTAAATATTCATTTGGATTTGGTTTCTTTCTAGGAAATCTTTGGAAACAGTTTGAATCGACCATGTTACGTAGTTGTCTCGCCCGTAACTGCTTGTTGTTGCCATTTTCTTGAAGATAAGTGCTGATATAAATGATAACTTGATAGGGAAGTCTTTGCCTTTTCTCTTAATCTTTAGATGACATTCATTCTGCTGGTAGACACCGTCATCTAATAGCCTGAATGACTTTGTCTAAGAAGTTGTCTTGTACATTTGTCTTCCTAAAAGTTCATAACTTACCTCCTCCGTATAACTTGTTATCTGATCGAAATTTAATGCTAATTTGTGTGTGATCTGTTTTTGAGTGGGGTCTCTAAAGGTGACATTTTGGGACCACTTTTGTTAACTTGGGCCCTGTGAAATAAAAACAGTTCTATATGGGAATTAATAAATAAATAATAATAATAGAGGGAAGGCAAAAATAACTACTGAGGCTCGCATTAAATGCCAAAAGACATCGTGTTAGACCAAGGTGAAGCAAGCGGGAAGAGCTCGACTCCTACGGAAAGGACTGGCCCGACATAATAAATGATAGAGTTTTGTGGAAAAGGGAGAGGGAGGCCTTTGTGGGATTAAATAGGCTAGATAGAATAGAGGTATGATGTATCTTGTTGATCTCCCATTCGGGCAGTGATGAAGATGGCGTAATAACAAAAGCAATCTTCAAGTAACATCAAAACTGCAATTTCTATCACTAAAATAGTACTATTTTACTAGTAGATACTATACTAAAAGTTCTTAAGCACAGTTACATCCTAAGTACAGCAATAAAGGCGAGGTTTAAAGGTTACAGCGTAATTAGTGATAGACGAGAATTGTCGGAGGCTTGTAAGTTCTATACGGATATTGAAGATAGGGTTGCCATTAGTATTTATCATTGGGAAGGGAATTAATTAATTCTAACTTCTTATCGTGTGGGCAGTAAGGTCTAATGACCCCACCACACCCTAGTGTCAGAGTTTCTAAACCGCCTGAAGGGCCTCTGACTTGGTTTATTTGACGACTGCCATTTGGTGGCCGGGAGGGACCACCGGCTTAATCCTAACCAATATCATAAAAACCGGCCAAGTGCGAGTCGGACTCGCACACAAGGGTTCCGTACCATAAACCTTAATTTTTATTATTTGTTGTTGAAGCGGCCATAGAAATACATAATCTGTAAAAAATTCAACTGTCTACCTATTACGGTTCTTGAGATACAGCCTGCTAACAAAGAGACGGACGGACGGACAGCGGAGGCTTATTAATAAGGTTCCGTTGGTTACCCTTTGGGTACGTAACCCTAAAAATGGTAATGTAAATTTGATTATTTGTTTGTTACGTTTTCACGCCTAAATCCAACTAAATTTAATGAATTTTGGTATACTTAACGTACCGGAAAAAGATAACTTTATCGTGAGCGTAGATAGCCGCGGTCAAAACCTGGTTAAATTACAATACACCTAATGGCGGATTTCACTTATTAACTCTAAAATAGATTTTTTTTATACGTTTTCCGTTGATAAAAAGGTATATTTTCCCTCATTTTAATATGTGCACAAAACTCGCACTGTAGGATCACTTTGTTGTCTGTCCGTCTGTCTGTCAAGACCTTTTATCTCAGGAACGCGTGGAGGTATCGGGTGAAATTAAAACCATATACTCAGATCTACAGTCCTTTGAAGCTGTGAAAAAATCAAACTTTTAAGTTAACGTAAAAAAAAGATACGGCCGTTTATGCCGCAAAAGGCGTATATTTCGACACACTCATGGGAATCAAAATTCATAGGGTATTTACCGCTGACCTAGAACTATGAAATTTGTCAAGTAATACCGTCTTATTCTACAGGTATAGGGAAAATTCAAAAAAATACACATTTTTAATTAAATCATAGAGAAATATAGTCTTTATTTTAAAGTAATTTGTACCTACAAACTTGTACGGTACCCTCGGTAGGCGAGTCCGACTCTCACTTGTCCGATTTTGTCAATTCGAAGAGCCGCGAGATTGTATTAATTGAAGGGCTCCTGAATCGTGAATCGTGATTTAACAACCCTAATTATCAATTTCCAGTACACTACAAATCGTGCCGAATGATAGAAGTGTAAAACATTATTCTACAAGTTTAAGTAATTCTTATGGTAGGCGCCGGATACATGTGCAATAACGGTTATTGACCCACATACATTTATTGACTTCCTTAGTATCATTATTAGAAATAAAGACATAAAGCTGTCCTGAATCGACTTGTATTGTGATCATTTACGTTCTCTAGTAATGAATAACGGTAAATAATTTATTGTTCGGATATTAGAGAAACGTCAATGTACTTTGTTGCAAGTTTATCTGGTGCCTCGTCATCATCATCATCATCATCGACGTCCGCTGCTGGACATAGGCCTCCTCTAAGCGTCGCCACAACGACCGGTCCTGCGCGTCTCGCATCCATCGGCTACCCGCGACCTTCACCAGGTCATCGGTTCACCTTGTATCGCGGCCTTCCAACGTTGCGTCTTCCGGTACGCAGTCGCCACTCCAGAACTTTTCGGCTCCATCGACCATCTGTTCTGCGAGCAATGTGCCCTGCCCACCATATCTGGTGCTTACCATAGTATTGATTGCCAGTACGTCTATATTCGACTGATTTATGATGCTAGGGATCGAAGGTCTAATAGAATTTACGATTATTACATACTACACTCAAGTAGAAGACTGCAAGTAGGTAAACACATTATTATATGTAAGTGAAGTACATGTTTGTTTCCTAGAGGGAAGGTGCTTAGTTTTAAAGCCGGTATTATACTGAACGCATTGGATAAAGTAGTGAGGAGTGTCGCTTTTGTTTTGTAAGCTTTCAAGCTGCTTTTCCCCTAGTGAAATAGTATCTACCTTATTTGCGTCACCTCTTTTTGCATCAACCACATAATTTATTATTTATCAGACGAATCCCTTTTCCGAAATCTTCTGTCTGTTTGCTAGAGCCAATATAATCTTTAAAGTAAGCTATTTTTTGCTTTGTTTTGGTGTCTAGTCTAGTGTGTTCGATTTAAGTTTTTTTTACATGTCGGAGGGAAAACTGTAGCCAACTGCTATTGTACAGTGAATCCTACCCTTTATTGAAGATCTCTTTCTATCATACATAGATTTGTAAGAAGGAACTCAACTTGCGAGTTGAGCTCGCATTTGTACATGAACTTTTTTATCTCTGTACTAGTTGACCCGCGCAACTTCGTCTGCGTCACAATTTTCATTACTGCTCCGCTCCTTTTGGTCTTAGCGTGATGATATATATCCTTCCTCGATAAATGGGCTATCTAACATTAGCGTGATGATATATAGCCTATAGCCTTTTCTCGATAAGTGGGCTATCTAACACTGAAAAAATTTTTCAAGTCGGACCAGCAGTTTCAACAAACTCTTCAGCTTTAAATAATAAGTATAGAAGATAATATTACTGTTATTTTGGTGTTACTCACCGCCCCTTGATGTATAATACCAATTCTGAAATCTACCTACTAGATAGAGCCAATCTATCACTGTAAAACAGGCTCTTAACTTTAATAGATGACTGCACAGCGTAAAATCACAAATCGCGCATGGAAAGCCGAGGCTTAACATAGCGGGATTATGGTTTATTGGCTGGTGTGAGCTTATCTTTAAGAGCTCAGAGAACATATCGTAACTAAGTATACGACAGACAACAACGTTGCAAAAGCCGAAAAATTGCTTCAAAGTGTAATGCCCTATTAACTTTAATAGGTTTCAGGACACATTTTAGATCCTAACCACAGATAACCGAAAAGAATGTCGCCTAGCTTTCCCGCGTAAATTATGACAGCTAGAAAATAGTTTTATAGTCTGTAGACTCCGTAGTCTATTGTCTATACTATTTTATAGTTTTCCCATAGCCAAAGCTGTTAAATGTATTTCCTATATTTTATTGTTTAGTATTTTATGAGTGTTATTTAATTAACGTTAGCTTTTTATCTTGAAATTGAAATAGTGAATCTTAAATGTTTTATTATTGAGCGGAGACGGAATAGTTCTACCATTCAGCAGTTAACTTCGTTTTAATTATGGTTCCTACGGCTTATAGTAGGTACTAGATGCCCCGGTAGTTAGATATTGTTTGTAATTAATCGTACAATAAAAATCATAATAAGAAAAATGTCTATTGTCTAGGTTTTATACAATCAATTTCAAAACAGTCCATATCGTATCATAATACATAATTGTATGCATTTATATTTGAGCCGCACTGTAATGTAAGTCGTTCCCTATTATTACAAAAAGAATCCTTCGCCGCACTTAATCTTCGCTGGAGCACGCAGTTAATTACCCCGTGCACTCGACTGTGAAATATTGTAAAATAATAACTAGCCCCGCTAATTAGCCGTTTCGCTTATTGTAAAACTTACAGGTCAGCTTTCTTCTCACAACTTTGTGTTACGCTTTCTTATTTTATTGGCTCCACGTCGATTCCACGTGAACAATGCTAGCTTTAACATTTGTCGTTAACAGCTGTTGACTGTAAAAAACAATTTCCTTTTAAAAAATAACGATTTTGATCCGTATTACAATGCTGCAGCGACCCACAATAGCATGAAAGGGCGCTTTTTACATGACATCGGCAAGTTCGCCCTTCGAAGTGATGCATCAAGTTACTGCAACAAAAGCGATTGATTCGCGCTCTCAGGATCAAATGGGGCGAATTTCGGGTGCAAGCCTGGGGCGGGGCACGGGGCTTGTGCGGGGGCGCGGGGCTTTGAGCAGGGGCAACAATGCGGCCCGGGTATCGATCCAAACCGCGCGCCGTCTGCCCGACGCACCGAGCCTACGCGGCCACCGCTAAGCTCCTTCATTCCTATGCAAACCTAGTACTTTTGCTTTCTAAAACATGCCACAAATACATGCGGTCGACCCTGCAATGGTGTGAGAATTAATTTTAGATATTATTTGTGGCACAAGTTAGTTTGCGATAGTTGTCGGCTTTAACTTTGTGCAGCCCTAGTTTAGTGTCGCCTTTACAATACGCTGTACCAATTAGGGAATACTGCGTGCTGGTATATTATTTATGTTGTAGGCATTCGGCATTTAAGCAGTTTCAGCTCTAGAATACTCAATATATCTTTATCTTCTCTCTAACTCTCTTAATCAAGATTATCTTTACCTTGTCAGTGTTAGGAGGTATTTCTGGTCTTTATGCAAGTTGGCATGCAATGGACATCCATTCAGCAGATACGTCAACTGATTAAATCACAGAAGAAAATTACAAAAATAAGTGTCCTCAACCCACTTAAGCAAATGAAAACTAACTCTTCTTTCAACGTCTCCCCAGCAAACATATTCAGCAAATAAACTATCCACATCAATTAATCCCTAAAGCTAATCCCTATTCGAAACTCACACTTATCGATGCCCCAACGGGTCGACAAACGCAACTAGCGATAACCGTTCCCTTGCGAACCAGATACAATGAGCTATGAACTAATATTTGGGTTGCAGGACTAACCGACCCTGATGGAATCTTCGCTAACTGCTCCATACCTGGCGCCAATCGTGCTGAAAGGATTAGGTACTTGGGGGAAACTGTGATTAAACTTTTAGAGTATTGATTGCAGAATATTGTTACGGGTTTTGATACCTAAATTAATTGCAAAGTAAACTTCAGTGGGTGCTTGCTGTGTCCATATTCAAATATGGACACAGCAAGTTTCATGTCAGGAATTTGGCACAGAAATTCATGAATAACTACAGGCCTATTTTCTATCTAACATTTATTATAATAAATCTTTGAAATGCTTGATGTGTTCTGTGAATCCTTGTATTGCAGTTGGCATCCTTTTCTTCCGCATTGGCACGGCTAGCAGCTGCCCGAATGGCTAAGTGACAAATACATAATAACTAAATCGCGCTTTAGCGCTTTAGCACTTTCGCTTCTGTGAAGCCCCATTTCGTTGCGGTAAGGAGAGGAAATAAACCACCCAGTCCCAAAAGCGGGAAGTATTCTGCCATCATAATCAATCAAACTCGTTTCGGATACAACCCTCACATTTTTCAACTAACTATGACATTTTAGTACTTCAATATGTATACTCTTACTCGTATGTTACTCAAGACTACTTCTCATTAGTTGGTTTCAAGATAGGGTCTAAAATATTCGGCGCCCATTCCGCTAGATACGTCAGAACGATATGCTTGTATCTTAAGGGTCCCGAGGTCTTTAGAATTGTAAAAGTGAATGTACCGTTAAATTCCTTTCAGTAGTTTTTAAGCCGAGCGCGCAGACTTAGGAATGGATAGCCCACTTAGGATTAAACGAATTTCTGGAAAATTGATGATATTTTGCCTTTACATAGTTCCCCTGCGTCTTTCTGGTAGGTTGAACTGGACTGATAAGTGATAATTTTATTTTACCTCCTAAATAAGTTTTATTTGTCTCCAAAAATGAGACAACATCTGGTTTGGAAGTAAGTAGGCGTCGAATAAAGACTGGGACAGACGCACCGCGGGCCAAGTTAGGGAGCGTCAGTGAAACCTAATAAAACCGGTTATGGTCCCTACGTGACGCGTGCGAGGTAATGAGTTTTCGGAGTAAGCGCTGCTACACATGCAGCGCTTTCTCCGAAAACTGTGTAGTTCTCCGTAAAGCGCTGTAAGGCCACACGATACGGCATTGTGCACTGTTTAACTGCATGATTGTAATTTGGACCATTAGTCCGTGCCTCTGTAGACTACATTGCTTTGATAAAAAATAGTCAGTTTGATTTTATTGCGACCCGACCGCCCACGACCCTGCATAGAAGTTTATTAACGGAATGTTTGTTTGGATGTAAAATTAAAAATCTAATTTAGGGATGATTTATGTTACGAAGCAATTTATTTGAAAGCGAACTAGCGTGCGTGTCGGCAAATGTTTCCGACATTTTAATCTTGCTGATAGGAGAATGAATTGTATTGGTAATTTATTGCAACTGGAGTGTCGTTTGACTCTAATTAGTAATACGATTATTAAGCGTTGTGCCAGTAACCTGTAATATCCTTCCTACTAATATTATAAATGCGAAAGTTTGTGAGGATGGATGGATGTTTGTCCCTCTTTCACGTCGGAACGCCTGAAAGGATCTTCATGAGTTTTGGTATAGATGGTACATTAAAATCTGGAATAACACAAAGGCTATATATCCCGGGAGTATGTTCCCTAAGGATCACGTGGGCGAAGCAGCTGTTAGAAGTATTATATAATGATTCAGTGCCTCTCCTCTCATCTATCAAGCAAATCCTATAATTTGGTTTATCTAACTCCTATCAATTTATTTGAGTTCGACGCAGCATGTCTTCTTTCATGCCATCATCTTAATAAGCATCTCCATTCCAGCCATAATCATCTTTCACACAATTCACCTATTGTCCACATACCAGATTAAAAACCCTTACTATGAGTAAATGTATCCCTAATATCCTTAAGTGTATGACGTAGCAATAATTTTATTTATGGCTGACGCGTTCATTTATCTTCAATCACTCGCCAAGGCTCTAGTGCACGTTCCACACATAACTGACTACTAGAGATGGGCTATAGAATTGGCCGACTAAACATCTAAATAGTCGGCGCTCAAACGACCGACTTTTTAGCCGAATACGGTGGGCGCCAGAAATTGCAGTAACGGTCATTGGCCCACATACATTTACTGACTTTCTTGATATAAAAAACAGAAATAAAGCTGTCCTAAATCGACTTCTATCGTGATCCTTTACGTACTTTATTTCAAGTCTTATCTGGCGCCTACCATAGTCGGTGATTATAATGACCATTTATTCGACTTTCCTGGCTATTTGGCGATTAGTCGGAGAAATAATATAATTATTTTTGTTTGTGGCTTAAAACATTTTTTTTTTTTTTTTACATACATAGGCCTCCCTCAAAGGGGGGGGGCTAGCCACGGGTTAGATTGTGTTGGTTTCATTTAATTTCAAACTATAATTTGATAATGAGCATTACTTTGTTTTGTTGGTATTCTTGAAAATACAGGCTTTTTGCAAGTAATCGCGCACTATAACTGTGGCCGTTTACTAGTCGGCTTTCCCGACTAGTCGGTCCGTCTCTACTGACAACGCTTCCCAAGGTTCTATTGGTTTATTTTTTCTCGTACTATGTTAGTTTTTTATTTATTTTTATTACTCATGTGATTATCGTACTTTGATATCATTATTGTCGTGGGTCAAGTTGAAGGGTATGTGGTTAGCGACCCGAGGACACGTGTAAAAAAATCCTTGAAAATGCGACGCACGGTATGTGTGAATTGTTATAAGGTGCTGTAAAAAACTACGGTTGTTGCCATAGATTAGTTATAAGTCTTTGACAAATAACAGCTGATATCTTTACGTGCAGCTCTCAGATTCTGCGTAGCCTTATCCCAAGTACCTATGAAGGGTCGCCTTACAGTCTAACTGGGTACAGGATCCAGCTGAGTGCCAATACTCTTGGAACGACTGCCTATCGGACCTGCACAACCTATTAAGTCGCTGCAATTGGAGCCAGCAGGCCTTTGGAGCTCTCCTCCACCCGTGTCCCCCTTATATTCAGTACGTCGATGGAACTACAATATGCACAACCCTTAACTGAGTAACAGGATACCGCTTGGCAAGGATCGGTGTCAGGGGGGCTACTCTCTAAGCCCGAAGTCCGTAGTTTCGGGCTTAGTTGTGGGCGTATTCTACTCCATATCACCTAACTACTAAGAATTAATGACAACACGATTAGACAGATTTGTTAACCACCTTTTACGACTCTCAAAGATCTACAAATACCTAACAGCCTCCTAGACCAACACGAGGAATCTCGGCTAAAGAAATGCTTCAGAACACCGTCCTTTAATGTGACCACGCAGTTTTGGAACACCCTGTAGATCACTGAGAAAATAAATGTGCTATATACTAAATAAAAACTACTTGTCATTGTTCTGATGCTATCTCTTCTTTCTACTTTTTTTTTCTTTTACAAGACTAAAGCCAAATATAATGAGGGAAACATTATTGACTGTTTTTTTTTCGCCCTCGCTGTGTGTCGATCTTCGAACCGAAGCGCCGCCGTATTTTGATCGCCTTGTTATCATTATCAGTGTGTCGTCTAGACGATTGTTATTATTTTTAATTGCGTCTCAACTGTTGAAGTATTTTTTCAAGAATAATATTATTTTTGTTATGGATTTGTTAGCAGCATAAAATAATTACTCTTGTCCAAGACTTAATTCCCTCTAATAAAAAATCTGTAACAAAACACCTCACCTCAATGCCTTGAACAGCATATTCATGAGCAACAAAACTAAACCAATCAATTACCACGTTGTGAACCTCAATGTTTGTCGTTTTAATTTTAAAAGCCACTCAAAACCCTTTGACGGGTCCTAAACTTAACATTCCCTGCATTCCGTGGACGCGTGATATCGTACCGCGTTGTCCGTCCCTTTCTGTTTCCCCATTCCACCCTTTACTCATGTCATGACACTTATGACAGGTTGAACTGATAAACTGAAGCGATCGCCACGACTTTTTGTCGCACCGTCTTAACTTCTCCTTATATGTCAAGGTTAGCGACGAACCTAATTCAGAGAACGTGCTTTAGGAAATGGTTTTAACTTAAGTATGACACTATGTTAAAAGATAACGTTTTAAATATTTACGTAATTTAAATTGTAAATCTAAATTAAGGAGGCGTCACAGTCAATTAGCCACATATGGAAATGCATTATAAACTGCGAATAAAGCCGCACATGTCCTGTCATTCATCGACCTTCTGCATACGTGAACAAAGGGTCGCACGCTGTCGTTCGTGACTTAATCGCCACCGCAATATGTACGGGGCCATTCCGCTCAATTAGGCCAGCCGACCGGGTTTGTCTACTCCGCAGACGCTCGCTGCCACGCTGGAGCTGTCGGCCGTCGGCCGCTTTGATTAAAGTTTGATTCAGACCTGTCACTCATGTCACGGATTTAGAACGGAACGCTCGCGCATCGATGTCATATAAACGCAGTGGCGATTTTTGATTGATCCTTTTTATTGTTATTTTTTCTTTGTGTTTATGTTGACTCTGTACGAATTTGTACGATTAATTTCCTCTCTCTGCTTTGTGCAATTTATTGCTCGAATTTGCGTTGGACGTTGTCTGGGCCTAACCAGCGGAAAATGAGGATGCACTGTTTTATTTGGTTGGAGCTCGTGGCTAGATAATAACAGCCGCACGGGTCGATCTTCAAGGTTAAGCAACGCTTGCCAAGGTGGGTCTGTGGATGGATGACCATTTTAACTTACCGAGTTTCCTCCGTGCCTCGGAAAGCACGTTAAGCCGTTGGTCCCGGCTGTCATATGTAGATCTTTGGCAGTCGTTACGGATAGTCAGAAGCCAGTTAATCTGACTCCAGTCTTGCCATGAAGTACTAGTACTGTGTTACCTAGTTAATGGGTTGTGGAGGTCTGGTAGGCAGAGGCTCCTCGTAAAATACTGGTATTCAGCTAAATCCGGTTTGACTAGAAGCCGACCCCAAAAGTTGGGAAAAGGCTAGGCAGATGAGTGTTTTATTTGGTTTTAAAACTCACTTCTCGTCAATCTACACTGCGTGTAGTTCATGTGCTGCAGTATTTTTGTCTTTAAAAATCAGTGAGACTCAAATTCCGTTGCACGAGTTTATTTTTTAAACGTAACTTTTACATTGTTATCCCAACTTACAAATCAATTAAAGATTACCAAACTACAAAATTTTACCGTAATCAGCAAAGAGCAATAAAAGGAAAGCTAAATAAATTATTACCTAATTCTCGTAACTCGGCAACAACGTTACGAAAGTTTTCCCCTCGGAGCGGATTCGGGGAGCTCGGGGTATTATGGCACAGCTTCCCGACAACTTTTTATAACTCGTAGTAACACTTGGAGAGACGCGGTGTTGGGTAATTTCTCCCCTCGATAGCCCGTAACTGTTTTGTAACGTTAACTTCAACCAAACTTAGCAGAAATTTATTAAGTTATCACAAAATTACTTGTATGGTTTCTTTCTCGTTCTTAACAAGCATAAAGCAAAAGTTATCAAACCTTGAAAGTAAAATGTCGTAAGAGGTCAAGACTTCTGTTACAAATATTACTTTGTGTTAGGTTTGTTTTCCGTCTGGAGTGGAAATGAAACAAAAATATTATGTGATCGCTTTCCGCGAACTTGATGGCGGGTAAAAGTTTTTGCTCCATTGAATAACAGAAGTATTTTTATTGCACGTTTCTTTTAGTATTACTCATGGACAGATTGCCATGAAAGGTTTAAATATTTCATTTCTGATTCGATTCGACGAAGTGATTTAGCTCGTACAAGCCATTTATCTGCGTTCTTCAACATTCGGGCTTGAATGTTTGTTTAATATGATAATTATCCAATAAAAATTAACGTCTCGGAAATGATAAATAGTTAATATCGGCGCCCTTTAACAACCAAAATATTTAATTAAGTTGCTCGTAAAGACAGCCAGTGGCAGTTGAAACTGGTTTAATTAGAGAGATATTTTACCATCTTCATTACTTATATTTTACTGGTGCACTTCTGGTTTGAATTAAAACTTAACATTCATTATTCACAGTTACAAACTGTTTATAGTTTTTAACTATGATTAATGAAATATTATTCCACTATATCAACTATATTTATCTCGAAAATACGTATATTCTCATATTCCTTCGATTGCAAGCTATGGGTTAATTTTGATGAAGAAGGATATCTCATTTTACGATTTGCACCTTGTAAAAACTAGAAAATCTGTATCGCCTTTTATGTACTCACTGCAGGTGCTTCATTAAAGCAGTCCATCGACAAATTGATACTCCAATATGTCTGCTTATAGCGCGGTAATTAACATTTACAGCCGATGTTTTCATTAAGCTCCGTTGAATACAGAATCCCCTAAAAATTAACTAGTCAAACAACTGTTTATTGTTTCCGGTGCGTATTGTTTTGACAGATGCTCCTATTGGTCCGCTGTACACATTACCAACATTACATTGCGTTTTCGAAACCTCATCATGATCAAGTTTCAGATCAATTTGATTCTTATGTCGTGAGCCTAGTGACGTGATCATGTCACAGTTTGATAGTTGAGCGGAATATGTAAGTTGTTTGTTGTGTATTGGAGGCGTGGTGTCGTCGCATCTATTTTTAGGTTTACGAGTTCAGTCCCCTTCTCCCCTGTGTCCCCTCGTTCGTGTCTTTCTTCGTCCCTGCTGAGCCAAGTGTGATGGCTCTCACGTAAACGTCTTATAGATGTCGTGTTGAATTTTACGATGCTTTTTGATTGGATAAGTTTATCACTTTACCATTTCTTTCAAAAACGTTTCATGATTACTGTAAGCCATTTATCATCTTGAACGTTTCATTTGACGGTTTTATTCATCTTCGTATGAAAATAAATTAATTTGGACCAGAATGTAATACACGTGTCCTTCTTATTCCATATAGCTATAGACAACATACGACCCCATAGCGTGTTCTATAAAAGTTTCCGTCAAACGTTGGCAGTATAAATCGCGCGAGACACGAACCAACTCGATCTTGACCAACATTTCCTAGACGTGACGTAATCGTCACAACTGTGAATTAACCCAGATAACATTCCGGAGTGAACGTATGGATGAGCATCACACACGCTTTTATCTTCTGGAGCTAACAGACAATTTAAGTGGTTTGAAGGAATGCTGCTATAGGCACAGACAGAAATGATTTTTCTTGTTGCTGTTTTGTGTATTTGACATCAAGATTAGGTCCTTTTAGTCAAGCAAGATCAGAAACAAACTAGATCAACACAGAAAGAAAAAAACTGGCCAAGTGCGAGTCGGACTCGCATGAAAAGGGTTCCGAACGAATTTCTTTGTTTTAACGGTTATTTTAACACTATACAATTTTCCTGTAATATATACCTAGGTTAGGTAAATTTTAGGCTGAGTAGTTTCCGAGGTCATTTTTCGTCTTAATTTCTTGAATAACTTCAAAACCATTTATTTTAAAATTATGAAAAGAATATAATTAAAACCCTCACAGTAAGCCCTTTCATTTGATATGTCACACGATATTGTTAAAAATCTCTTTTTTTTGAGTTTTACCCCCAAAGTGACCCCCGTACTAAAAATTTAATAATTTACGGAACGCTTCCTTCCGTGTTTGGGTCACAGAAGTCCATATGTGTACCAAATTTCAACAGAATCAATCCAGTGGATCCGGAGAAAAACTGGCTGTGACAGACGGACAGATAGACAGACAACCCGAGTGATCCTATAAGGGTTCCGTTTTTTGTTCGAAACCCTAAAACTATCACATCAATCATCAGGATCATAAAAACTTTTTAGAATATCAACAAAACTTTTAGCTAAGCGCAAACTATGAATCTGTCGAAAAAACTACAACATTGGAATGGGATGCAGTCGTAAAGTCTCGCTGATACTCGTACATTCATGTTGTATCTTCAGTTTACTATTGGCGAGATATTAGGTCACCAGCTGTATCCTTGTAGATAACCTGATAACCTAGCAGTAACATCTGATTGATGACTCAAACCTGTTCCATCTATGTGCCCGAGACCGAAACTGCAGCTAAAAAACGTATAAATTTAAACATCCTGATATGTTAGAAGTTTTTAAAGATCCGTTAAACACAATTTACAGTGTTTCGGATGGTTTAATTTTGAACCAAATAGTTACCGGGCACTCATCTTGGTAGGTTGAATTCGTCGTCTGTTGTCAAAGAAATATATACGAGTAATTATAATCAATGCTGTGGTCCATTTAGTCAGACCAATGAAAGACACCTACGTATAGATCGGAAACTTGAGTGTCTAAATTAATTCTGCATTTCGGTACAGCCAGTACTACGACTATATTTAACTCCTCCTCATCACAATAGTTAATCCTCTAACATGATTCCTCTACATGTCTCAGGGATCCGGCTCGAAGGACCACGTAGCTTTTACTGTAATTGATACATACATATCTTTAATCTGGTGTTTGTAAGTCGGTCCCCCACAAGTATGCGATGTTAATGGACAATTATTTCGGCAGTCGTCGGTCTCACGCGACGCGTGGCTCGTGCGTGCTCGCTTATTATTGAAAGCGGAGGAGAGCGCGTGTGACGGACGGTGGCTGTCCGATGTGTGAGAGGGAGCGGAATACAATGGGTTATTTATGTGTGAAGATTGGTCCCATTTAAAAATAATATAGGGTCTTTTAAAAGTTTACTTTTAAGATCTTAATTTTTCAAATTGCTTTGCCGAATTTCCTGGTTTGTGTCATATTTCTAGAAACATGGAAAAATAATTTAAGGAACTGTTCAATGGAGATTTCAATAAAAATAAATATATTTTTACTATCTCCGAGCGAGGTAGAATTCTACAAAATACAGCTTCCTAACTCTCCGAAATTTTAATAATAAAACGATGCGAGTATTACGATCTTCGTAATACTCGCATCGACAACCCTCCACCGCTACCTCTTTTCCCGCAGCCCACATCGTCTGGTCGATAAGGCCATGTGTGCACGCACCGCGGGAGAGTGCCCCCCCTCGCCGGCTATTTTCATTTATCACTCCGAGATGCTCAGCCTTTCCTCGCCGATAACGGTGTCTAAGATAAAATAAAAACTCTATTTTACTATTTAGATATTTCGGAGACAAAATTCCAAGTCAGAAAAACATGCAAGCATTGCAGATGCTACTAAAACTTGTGTCATCTAAACTTGAAGACTGCGGAATTGTAGCCTAGAGACTACAAGTACCATAGAGGCCACTTCCCTTAATTGATTCTCACGACTGTCGCGCGAATGTTAGCAGCTGAGCCACTATTCCTTTTATTCAGAGTAAAAACACAGACATTGCGTCGCGTAGCTTCAAAACGTGTATAGACTTCATCATTAGCGTGTACAAATGTTAATTTAATAACATTGTGGCTAATTTACTTAAGGAATGTTGTTCGACAACCCACTACAAGAACATAAAAAAATCTGTGATCCAAGTTTTAATGGGTCTAACGAAGAAAAAATTGCCAAACCATGTCCAATTTGGTCAGAAAAAGCGTATATTTTAATTAAATTACTTTTTTAAACACCTATTGTTCCTATAAAAATTTCGTAATGGCTTCTTTAGAATTCAGCTTATCAGCTCTATTTATTTTTATAGACCTGTTCTTAGAAAAATAAAAAATGCTACAACAAAGCTTCTAACGAGTTACTTCATTCTCTCTAGTAAAAAAACCTGTCAAATCACAAACAACGATCGATCGAGGGACTTAGTAAATCTAATAAGAGAGTTTTTTGTGCGCGAAACGAATGAGGTGAAACGTGTTTGAAATAGACAGGGGATTAAGTGTCCCCTAGTAGGAGCGAGGGGTTCGATGCATGCGCCGGTTGAGCAGGGTTACCAGCCAGCGTATGAAGCTTTCTCTTACAACACCAAACTCGATTTGAAAATAGGTTATTGTGTCGTTTGTGGTCGAAGTGTGAGTAACTATTCATAGAATGGCTTTGAAGTGGTGTCCAAAATATTGCCACATGGACTTGGTTAAGTTTTAATTGCTGATAATCTCGTCTTGAAATCGCCTGTATGTTAAAAAGCAGCCACAAATTACTTCAAAGCTTACTTCTTGAACCAGCTCAGCTCAAACCCGACACTAACATGATATGGCTGTCACAGCAAATCCTGAAGAATGGTAGCCCTACGTATATGCGCAGTGCGTGCTTTGCGAGCGCTCTCGTGGATCCAGCGGATCAATTTCACGCGGATCGATTACTCTTTGTCGTTGAGAAAAAGGTCCTTGGCACAGCACATGTGTTTCAGTGCTTCAACTCCACGGAGATTATAACACGTGTCGTTTATAGATGCATTAACGACATATTTACTGCATCGCCTATGGGTCTGCGATAGTTTGCTCCTCATCATCGATACAGTCAAGCTGTTATACAGAGAAACAGTTTTTAAACCTTCAGTTAACTAAACCGAACAACTCGAGTAACTTATCAAAGCAACATTATCATAGGTAACTGGTCTCCCGTACCAGGCTTTATCGCCCGAGCCATCTGTCATTTACAGATCATCAGATAAATTGCCACATATGTACACGTCATTAACATAATCGTTTTATATTTTAAACTGCGTGTGGGCTTTGGACCTGAGAATCTTTCTCACGCTATTACTCAAATTAAATTAGAACTTATGATTACTTTTATTACGGTTTCAGCAGTAATGTAAATCGGATTATGGTTACTTTACTATCTTCATCGTTTCTTCCGGACCAACGTTCTCACATACTAGAGAGGTCAGTGGTCCTTCCGCACGGAGTTCCCCCCTCATACTAATACAAAAATAACTATTTTGCAAATAGTGTATGGCTCGACAGTCAGTTGCAACTAAATGTTGTTTTACTGTCCCCATACCATAATAGTATAATTAGTTTAGTGGTCTGGTCGAACAAAATGTTCTTAATTAGCCTAATGCACAGCCAGTTACTTTTTGTGGACATTTTATTGCAATAAGCAACCGCAGCAACAATTTGGCTGGCGAAAAACATTGGACATTAACGAACTAACCATTAAGATAATTAACTATAATTGCGGCTGAGTTATTGAATGTTATCGGATGATAATGACACTGTTTATTACTGAATGGTGTAGGCTCGCGTTCAGGCGAATTCATGTAGGCTTACGTTCATTATCGAACGCGGTTTAATAAATCGTGTAAAACTGAAAACACAATAGCAGCCAGCGTTTATCGTTGGTTTTATGTTAATAGGAGTAAAAACTGTCATTCGAACGATGACAAGTCATTCGCCAAAGATACAAATAATAAACCCCGAAAGGACCAGAAACTCACTCCAAGTCTCGAAGGACCAGAAAACTAAAATGAAAATTCATCTTACACTACTGCTTATTCAACACATGGGTGGTGCCATCGGTAAACAGCGCAGGTACAAACAGCTGGTGTGGGTCGAGACTCGAGCTCGTAGCTCGTACCATTGTGATCGGCGCAGGCGCACGCTGAACGGCAACGCCGCAGCCTCTCATGTTTATTTTATTACTAGCCTTTTTATTACCAATCCCTTGGCCTTTCGGTTTGTTTAGATATGCTTTGGTTGAGTTTTGATGTTGGCTGGCTAGAAATGGTTTGTGATATGCGTTTGTAGAGCTTGTAAGTAAATGTAGTAAAATTGTAGTTTTAAAGGCGATAACGTTGTGTACTCGGCGCCTTTATACTAGTATTAAGATCATCGAAAGGAACTGAGAAGCTACTGAAAGCCGTGATTAAAGAATAGAAAACAAATTTTTATTTTGCGCACTCAATGTAGGAATAATAATAAGAGACTTAATTTTGGAACTTATAACATGATGAGTTGAAAAGAATAAACTTTACAAAACCATAACGTGCAAGCTAGGTTGCACCCTGCTCTCAAAAATGGACATACTTGACATAAAATTGCTATCCATTGAAACTCCACCATATTTTCAACTTTCCGCAGTTCTTACGACTATGTAGGTTACGTTTGTCCACTTTGCTACAACCTCATTTTCAATTTCTCGTATATTTGTATAAAATAATAAAACTATTAAAAACTTGTGCTGTATACCTAGTAAAATTAGGACCCGATCTACTTTTGTAGATATGAGTAGAAACACAGCCAGGTCTTTAAATAAAACAAACACTTTTATTCATGCGATGAAAAGAAAGTGTCAGTGATGAATAAGTAAAAGTTATCGGGTGTTTATTATGGATAGCAGAAAGGCTGTACAAAGAGTTTTACAAATACATATACATAAGCAGACTTCGTTAACAAGTTGGGAGTTGGGAGCACCAAGTCTACGCCAGATAACAACATTGCCCCTGTAATTAAATTTCGTTCGGAGCCTTTAGGCACAGGATCCCTAAAACGGTTACTTACGTTCAAGCTGCTGCACCTTAGGAACCGTTCCGTAATATCATCTCCCACAATAGACAGTTTATAAATTAAATAACTGAACGATGAGTAAGCATTTTAATAGCGGATACTACTAACTACTACATTTACGTTTAACAGATGTAAAACAAACGGAACGCCCAATGCGAATCATCCAGCAAAAATCTGCGCTCCAGTTCCAGGTAGCAACAGACACTACACAGCCGTCCAATGACGCGTATCCGCAAATAGAAAAACAGTATTACCGATACAACGTAACACTTACGATTTTATTACATCACTCCCACGCACCGCAATGTTTTGACTGGTTTTAATTACGTGCTATAGCAACAATCTCGCCAAGCCATCGATGTTTACAATCCGACAAAGGTAGTACAATGAGGGCCTTTCAGAGTATTTCGAGGTATGCACAACAATATAGATGAGCTAGAACACGTGGTTGGATAAATTTCGCTTTTGTGCCGTTCGCGAAAATGGGATTAAACTTGAATAGCGCGGTGTACGTTGCATCGGGAGTCGGACGCGATGGTATTGTGGTGCAGTTTATTATCTATATTGAACGCTAGGGATTACACCATTGGAGTTAATAGCACTTGTTGGATCGACACCGATTATGATAATTGTGACGGAAACTTTGAGGTCAAGCTTTCTGTGATTTGGTCAGAAATGTTTGAATGCTCTCATGCTACCTTTTCTGATGTCTGCGGGCACTAAGCGGGGATTTTAGGAAATTCAACCTTAAAGAGGGTGTGTATCTGCGAGGACGAAGTCGCGGGAAAAGTGCTAGTGTTGTTACGAAATATTTTACGAGGCAGTGTTCAAAGATATCTTAATACTGTAGTAGTTTTTTCGTGCAAGGAAGTCGCATTTTTGAGCATGCAGAAAAGACATTGCCCTAAACGTAAGGTCAATGCCCAAGCTGTGACACACGTGGGCATACAAAATGATTCATATACATACATCCTGCAGTACATTAGGAAAACCCAGCTTTATTGATACTATAGCGACAAAGCCACACCCTAGCACCAAAATCTTACTCCGCTCCGAGACACGGAGGATATAGATATAAGAGAGTATAGAAGCGACAAACCCCGATACACTACACGTCGTGTGGCACGCCGGCACCGGACACGGCGTTTCCTCGCCCGTATTAAACGTCCGCCTACGCGCTCGCTTCCTGCGCGTCGTGTGCCACGCACGCAGCCGCTAAGTGCGCGGAGCTAAGGACCAAAAAGGATTTGGGAAATTCGCTTTTCTTCCCTCACAAATTTGGAAAGCAGTCTTTTAGGAAATGAAGCTTTGGAAGATGGTCTGTGATGATAGGAGACGAAACCAGAAGACAAAAAGAAGGACATTGAATGTTATCCCACAGAAACGGATAACAAGGAAGCTGTCTACTCTATTGATGATGTCTTTTAAAGTGACATCCGTTTTGAAACTGAAGACTCCGGATGTTTGGTATTAGGTGCATGTTTTGCAATGAGTGACAAATTATGAGGTTATGAAGAAACAAGCCCAGTTCGAAGAACACATCGACAACAACAACATGGCAATGTGCCCATGCGTTCTTGACAATGACTTTGTGTAAAGACATTAGCATATTTCGAAACATGAGTAATGTTTGCCAATGTCATGTCGACTTGATATACATATGAACACTGCAATATTTTTGATATGCTAACTAATATGAATATCTTCTTTCTTTTATTCCAACGCCTTTGGGTGACTTTTTTAAGGTAATGGTTGGTGCCATAATGCATATACTATTGCATTCGGAGTTTCTGTTAATATTGATATGGTATGAACCAGTTTAATAGAATAAAGACCCAAAAATCCAACTGTTCGAACTCCACTGTCCTGAATTATTAAAAGAAAGGACCAAATACAAGAAAAAAAAATCGTACCATTTTCATGCTCCCACGCATATGCAAAATAATTTCCGAACACGATTCGCGGACCCAAAAGCCCGACTTTAACGGTGCCTTTGATGTGCGCCTAATGCTGGCAGATATGCGGGGTAGGAAGTCGACGTAGACACATTAGAGGAACCTGTCTCGTATCGGAACTGATTATTTCAATACCCTGTGGAAACCGTGTCATGTGTTGTGGCGACACTTATTTCCACATTTCAACCACATACCTATTTATGTCTTCTGAAGCGCTTTTTCAATTTAGTTCGGCAGTTTTGTTGATATTCAGGTGTTGAAACTTATTCGGAATTCCCTGGATTCTGAAGTTTCCCTCAACCTTCGCCAAAGACGATCAACCCCAGATCGTCTTTGGCGAAGGTTGAGGGAAACTTTTGTCCAGTTGTGGACGACTTTATGACGATGTGACCCACCGTCTATCACAGATATCTAACCGAATACCTCTTTCGCAAGCGGAAGGGCCTTAAAGCATATTTTCCCATTCATAATTTTCTTTTCGCACGATCGGACTACAATTCCAATAACGGCCCTCCCTTTACACCATATGGAAATCAATCCCTTAACTATACAATATACATTGTAAGAGTAATATAAGCTAACATGTAGGTTTTTGTTTGCAGGTACGTTGTCCGAACCCAGTCTGCGGTGGCCGGGCGCATGCGCGCAAGCCCCGTGGGAACGCGCCCGCTTCCTCGTAGTACCGGCTAGCCACCGGCCTCTAGTTACCTGACCGGTTGAACTAGCAAAGGGTTGGAGTTACAACAAGTGTGATGGCTCTGCGACTGTCGAAAGAGGTAACGCTTTATTGCTAAAAGAAATTGGCCGTCGTGGAAGGGCAGACTTGATGCCCTATAGGCATTCTCGACCAGTCAAGGAACCTTGTCCTAAATGTTTTAATTCTTTGGTAAAGGCAAATTCATTAACTTTTCTCTTACTATCCCCTTTTCTTCTAGCTTCTCGCTTCGGACACCACACAAGCTGTTTACTGTAACCCAAATAGTGAAAATCTTTCTTTAAACTTGAGAATATTTTTGCGCTCAAAAGGACTAAAATCATTCAGGCATCATTAATACATATTAAAATAACCTCATAACGAATGCAAAAGATCAGACCTTACACGTCTTATTTCTCGCTCGGCTGTCACAATACGGGTCCGCTGTCTGTCTCAGCGAAATATCTGACTGAATACGAAGCTTCCTCAAACACGAACCCTCCTTCAATATGTTGGCAGCCGCGTTCGGATTACAGAACCGGTTACCGGTTTCATATCGGTTATATTACTCGAGCGGGGAAGGGTTATGGTTTGGCTTTGGCACCATTGTTTATTTACACCTCCAGGGGAAACTAATGGGCATAATCATTATTGGATTCGATGATGGAATAATGTTTTTAGCTTCTAAATTAGATTCAGGTCGGTAGCTAGTTATAAAACCACAGGCTTACCGCAATGAATTATGAAACTGGTATAGAAATCGAAGTTGCCTAGAATTGCAATAATGTTGCATCTGGAAAATATGAGTCTTCAAGAAGAGAGCCAAAATATTAAAGCCAACATAAATAAAGACTGTCAGCCAAGCACAGCACTCACCCACTAATCTAATCCGTTAAGGTAGGAAGGCAAAGCTCTCCGAACTATAAAATAATATACGCTCAATATACACATCTGAGATCAAAGGTGCAACTTGCATACCGTCACCGTTAGGGAAACAAGCTGGTTTTGAAACTGTGTGCTACTCAAAGGGCTAAGCCAATATATTGAATTACAACAGCCTAACTGATAAAACAAATAGAAACGCTAAAGTAACATAAACGTTTTGTGTATCTAAAGCGTTAGTGTTTGCTGAAAAACTTTGCATTGCTGTGTATGGGCTTAAATTGCGGCATTACGGTGTTAACATTGAAGCAATCTCGAGACTCGGAGCTCTCAAAAGATTGTCTGCAATGCCTCAAAAGAATTTTGATTAAAAACTTCAATTGACATTCTTGGGACCATTCGCTTTGTTGACATCTGTAATCACTTTCGTTTTTCCTTGAACAACGAGTGAGCTTTCTGTTTAGTTGCAGTTGCTTTAGTATTTTCTCGCATAGTTTCTGGTACGCCATTACTTGTATCCCTAAGGCATGCGTGTGCTGTATTTGTACGATGTATCGCAACGTCTAACCTCAGTTGAACCTCTGGCATGTTTCAAACTGCAATGTTTCCAAATCTTTGAACATGGATGTGTTTTCCTTGAGTTTTAAAACCTATAGTTTCTACCACGTTATGAGCTACGAGTATAATATGCTGTTAATTTACAGCTAAGCTTTTGCAAAATATGTGGAATAACTCTATCATACATATGGCAACACGTAGTTCTACTTCCGTTTATTGAGGCTATAAGTTATGTTTAGACATGTTTGCTGTTTATCGCCAAATTGAACGGAAACGGATATTCGAGAGGTGAATTTGTAAATCTACATAGTTTGACGACTGGTTCAGGAAATGTCGACAGCAAACATTGTTCAAACTTCAAAAATACTTCCTCTACCGGACACAAAAAATATTTTTTTCTGTAAGTAAGGTTATGAATTTCTTCTATTTTTACTGAGCCTGAACGCAATTGAAGTATCGCAACCTGCAGGTTCCAGTTATTTTTAGCATAACTTTAAAATCAGTATTTGGTTGTTCATAAATACGAATCAAACCATTAATGAAATGAGAAACCCTATATGTTTCTCGTTTCTTTAGGTAATCTTATACCTGAAACAACCAGACCAGATTTATTTTAACGAAAAAACTTAACAGAAAACTCTCATTACTCCAATCTTATCTTTCGAATATCGTGCCCAACTCCAGTGGATCTTGTGAAAACATTCCGTGCCCGGTCTGCGAACCGACTCACCCTAGAACTCGAATAATACCTAATGGATACGTCAATAAGAAACTCAACACCGACGAATTGAATTACAGAACCCCAGCGACTGCGTTTACACACTTTAAATATTTATAATTGGATATCATTCCAAAGGGGTTCCTTTGTGTAATAAGTAAAAAACTGCCACATTTATTCTTTTTCCCGCTCACATTTCCATTTCACTCATCCCGTTTCTGATTCGGCACATGATCTTAATTAAGGCGCTAATTAAAGGAATATTCAGAATGCAAAAGAAACAAATCGACAGCATACGACACTCGCTTTTATGGCTTCATTCGCCGAAATCAATTTATAATAAGTCACTATTTTTACAGCGGGATTAAAGGGATATTCGAGTAATATGGGGCGTCTCCCGCAGCTATAGCCGATTCCAGCGATATTTGAATTGAAACACGTAATATCTTAATACTTCGTGATAGATATTTCCAGTCATAAACGTCTCTTTTAATGCGGTACATCCTTCCATGTTTGTAAAATTTTCAGAATCCGTCTGCAACTGAGTGGTGCTTCGCAGAGATATTTTCTTTTTTTTTTGTCGTTGGGTTCTGTGTCGTTTTTAGTGGTAAAAGTTGCCTAATGATACCGAGAAAATGACGTGTATTTGCCACGAAATTTTCCTTGCCGACAAACGCTAAATAGCGTATAGCTTCGCTTATAAATAGGGCAGTGGATGAGAGAACACTTCCGGAGTACGAAGCTTTAGCGGAGCCGTCTCAGTAAAGCCATGGAATTTAACTGGACAGAAGGACCATTTTCTAGAAACGTACGATTAGAAACTTAGTAGAGTAGACATTGTGGTGCTTTCAATTTTTATTTCATAGAACATTAGGTTCTAACTTTTATTGACAATTAGCTTCTGCCAGCGGCTTTGCCCGCGTGGTCCCTAGGAAACATACTCCCGGGATAAAAAGTAGACTATCTGTGTACCAAATTTCATTAAATCGGCTCAATAGTTTTGTCGTGAAAGCGCGACAGATAGACAGAGTTACTTTTGCATTTATAATATTAGTAAGTAGTAAGGATGCGCAGTTATCCTTCGACTAAAACTGACAGTCATTGGAGCTTAGCAACGTGGGCGGTCTTTGGAATGAAACAATTGCAAGCTTAGAAGTTAAATAACAGTTCGTTTTGTAAATTATCCATCCAAAGGTTGTCTTGAAAAGATCGCTTTTAGCGATTAGGCCGCCCATTGTGTTATCCTGTATAATGTTTTCCTCATCTATTTACGGTAACTTACACACTTTCTTACTTATTCTATTAAGTAGATTTAGTTAAGACTTAATAAACTGGGTTTACTGAGCAAAGTTATATTTACTTCAAGCTCGCGATACTATGTGGCGTTTAACGCCAGCATGAATATTTTATCACACACTGCTTCAAGTAAAGCTTCTGTATGTTCATACTCTGTGGAAACACATCTACACGTACTCTTGCATCGCAATTACTGTTGATGAAAGCTTAACGGCTATGCTTGTTATATGCTTTATATGATAGTTTCTGTCCTATTGGATACTTTATGCGTCTACTGGCTACATTTATAGATTTGATCCCAAATAACAGTGACTCAAAAACATAAAACTTTAACTAGGAAACACAGAAGATTTAACATATCATTTTAATAATCTTCTGTATTATCACTATCACTACATACCTATTATAAAACAAAGTCCTCCTCCGCGTCTGTCTGTTCGCGATATACTCAAAAACTATTGCACCGTTTCATGCTGCTTTCACCAATGGATAGAGTGGTTCTCGATGAAGGTTTTAGTACATAGTTTGTCTAGAAAAAAAGTAGGGATCCTTAAGAAAATTGCAGCTCGGCCGAAGTCGCGGGCGATTTGTTAGTAGTTATTAAAATGCACATCCTTGAGTGGAATATAAAGCAATTTATGGCCTATTAAGAACACTGTAATAAAATGCAGCGGACCGATACTTGTCGTTTTACTGAACAGATTTTAATTCCTCTTGAATTCGGACGCAAGTCGCTGCCTAAAGAAAGTATTCCAGCAATTTAATAATGGTATTGGATGGTCCCGAATCCATTCGCTTATCCACTCTCGACTAAACGGGAAAGGGATAAAAAGTGACGAGAACCGAGGTAGACGGAGTTTTTGTCGCCTCACTTTGTAAAGCTCACCACTCCAGCAAGCTGCCAGATTTATTAAAATTTCACTCGTTACACTTAATTAATATAAATGTATGTGTCATTAACTCGCGCACTTCGTACTATCTAATTAGATTATTTATGAACACTCATATTTTTTCTCAACGTTATTCTCTTTACTTTAGAACGTTTTTCTCATACACAGTGTAATTTGCATAACAACGACGCCAATTAATTACATTTTAGTTAAAATTCCTGTTTAGTCATTATAACGAACGTAGTTTTCGTTTGTTTGTTGCGCCGCTTATTTCGTGCTTAATGGCTTTTAAGTTAAATGTATTCTTCAGTCGGAGAAAATCTTTTAATTTAGTTGTTTGACACAGAAAACATCTCGGAATTTGCATAACCTCGCATAAATATTAAACTTAAATATATTAATATTGCATGCTGTGTAAAATAAGGCGAATGTCCTCGCTACAAAGTTATTCCGACTGGCTGAAATGTTAAATGCACGCTTAAGTTATGTGTTAGTTAAGTACAAGTACACTATTTATTGTACCATAAAGAATATATACTTTAATAACGTGTTATAATTAGTAAAACAACTGGTTTGGTTCTTGTTACCCAGAACATTGATCAAAAATTCAGATTCCGGTACTAAAAAACGATCACTGTCTATCATAGTTGATGTCACTAATAGAAATCGGAGTGGCAACGGCGGACCAGTGCCCGATTGATTGGAAAATTGTCTCCGACGCGACCGACGCCGCAATGTCGTCGCGCCTCGGTCGACGCCTTCCTGCCTTGCTGCTCTTTTCAATGTGAATCCATTTATTATGTTGTGAAGCCACTTGTTCTAGTAATGCTATTTCGTTAGGTTAAGCGATGACCACTTGGCGGCCTGACCCCGTATTGTACGAGCAATTCCGTTCAATGAAACAAGATGAAAGAATTTGTTTTCGAGATAATGGCTACTCTTAAAGCTTTTGTACTTCGTATCCGGTAGTAAACATAGCTTTTTGTGGGGTTAATGATGAAATGATCGCAAATACTGCTTTTAGTACGTCCCTATTCACGACGATGTAAATCAGCATTTTCAGCGCTCGTAAAATTAATAAACCATCTTGTCTCCGGCGAGACGCCGCCGCCGCCTTGGACTCGTGCTGATTCGGTGTTTCCTTACATTAGCCACACGCTTTATTACACGGTATTAAGACAACGTTAATCAAACCTGAAAACTGTAGCTCTACACGTTGAGAGTTCAAGACGTTTTAATTAACTTTAGCGCCGCCGTGTGTGGGCGAACCGGCTATTATCCGACGAAGCGATGTATTTGCACGTACGTCTTACGCCATCAAGCACTACAGGCCCGAAACCCTGATTCCAAATAATCCACCTCCTCAGAAATTCCTTCTGATGCAACTCTCGCACTTTTCCTCCTGAATTATGCAAACATCCATATGGAATGAAATAGGGGAAATAAGCTCTCAATATTGCAAAGTAACGGCATTCTAATCGCAACTGAGGTCCCTATCCCATAAATTTTATATGGGATGGAAAAGCATCAAAATATTTACAGGGATATGAAGACAAGCGTCTTACGGGTGGCGTTTATAGGTCAGAGTGGCGAGGCGTCGCACTCCAGTTTAGTGCCGCCTTCCGACGCGATGCTCCCTCTGACTTTGAAATTGAACGCCGGCGTCGGAAAAGACGCCGCGGGTGATTTTCCACCCTCTCACACCGACTTCGGCCGAAACCCGCCTCCAGACATCAAAGTGCAAGATTTTATTATTGCGTTACAGGCCGAACGGAGGCAAAAAGCGCTTCGTTGCCACTCCACTACCGGAGTTTAAACATTAATTTCGCACTCCTTAACAAGCTCGCCGGAGAGCCGTCTCTATTTGATTAAGAAAACACGAATAATTTGTGCACCGACACAGATTATTGAGTCTTCAGTGTAATGAGTTTGTAGTTGAGAGGTCTGCAAGCTAGATGCGTCAAAGTGGAAAACATTGTGACATTAATAATTGCAGGTCTAAAACGTAATTACGTGTCATAAAGCGTGGGTCGTTAGTGTTGACTGCCACACACGATAATGTACGAGTATTTTTATTTTGTAGGGCTCTTAAATGTATTGCAAACGCCAATTGATAATGAAGAAGTTTGCATACAACATCATTATCATGACACTTGCGAAATGGCTTAGTAGGCGATTCGGCCGCTGAGTTTCGCCCGATCCAGTCGAAACAGGAATATCTTTATAATTTATTTTTTGAGTGGTGCTTCGTACGATATTGTTTTTAAGGTGGATGGATGCTCCAGGGTAGCCCGCGAAATTCAAATATTTTTATGCTTTTCGAACTACATGAACTTAGAGGGCTATATTGATGATTAAAACGGTTATAATTCTTTAGATAAATACGCGTTACGGTCGCGGATCGCATTTGGTCCACATACAGCTTCACACTGACCGGCAAATTGCAAAAAACATAAAAATATTTGAATTTCGCGGGCTACCCTGGAGCATTCACCTAAAGCAAATTTTGTACCTACAGTCAGAATAAAACCCTTAGGTGGGGTTATACTCGTATTTTATTTAAGTAAAAGTCAGGGTTTGTTGAAAAAAAATGTATACAACAAAAGTTCTTTGCCCTTTTTATCGATCATGTGTAAGAAATAGACAGCAATACTTTGTAATTATAATTTTTGGGTTAGTTGTGTTTGTGTGTGCGTGCGACATGCCAAAAGTTGAATACAAACCGACCTGTGAGAGAGATCACAGATCACTCATAAATATTTATTTTATTTATATTAATAACTAGTTGACCCGCGCAACTTTGGCTGCGTCACAATTTTCATTACTGCTCTGCTCCTATTGGTCTTAGCGTGATGATATATAGGTATAGCCTTCCTCAATAAATGGGCTATCTAACACTGAAAGAATTTTTCAAATCTGACCAGTAGTAGTTCCTGAGATTAGCGCGTTCAAGTAAACAGACAAACAAGCTCTTTAGCTTTATATATTAGTATAGATAGATTTATCCGTGGCCTCAAAGTAAAATAGGTATTATTCAATTATGTTTCTGATGTTAATTTGCCTCTAAAAAAGGTTTTGGGCGAAACACCACTCAAAAATATTAATAATAATGAAATTCCCGTTTCGACCGGACCGGACGAAACTCAGCGGCCGAAACGCCTACTAAGCCTGCGAAATTACCAACTTTAAAGTTTCGATAAACAACCATTAAACGTTTCATGTTTTTTCTAATTACTGTTAGTACCCATTATGTTAGATCAAGTTTTATTAAATGTTCTGTTCTTTGTTTATGCGCTGTTTTTCTGAGGTGCTAATTGAATCGCAAAAATGCTTTCGGATACGCATGACTCCTTTCGAGCTCTCCGCGTTTACACCATAGTATCTGTACTGTGAGTGTGTGTGTGAACTGTATCAAGAGATACATTTCCGCAGTTTCTGTAAGTAGTTGTACTGTTATAAAGATTTCCATAAATGTAATGAACTTAAGTATATGCATAGGTACCAACTTATTTGAATATGAAAACTTATTTGTATATTCCATTTACAGCCTAGAACTCTCCCTTGAAGTCACGCTCTCGGTTTATTGGGGTGCCGCAACCGCGAGGCATTCTCTTTGACTGTGATTAATCACACAAAGAGTCCTGCTTGACAAATAAATTGTTTTGTTTTTTTATTTATTTTAAACTAATACCTGCCAGCAGCTTCGGCCGCGTTGAAGCTGAAAATTATACCATTAAAACTAGTAAGCTAGCTAGCTAGTTATTTTAGTGCAACGGCGGTAAGCGTGAGAATAAAACTAAAGGAGATTGTATCAGCTGTTTATATTCCCGCTAAAGTTGTAAAAGTCAACTGAGGGCAACGAGTTATTTAATGGAGCTTATAGGCGACTGGTTACTGAACTGTTTCTGCACTTAACTATTGCATGTTTTTCACCTAACATGTTAGAGCGAAGTAAATCAGAACTTCATTGTACTTACTATATGCCTGATTAAAGTAAACAGTTAATAAGTTTCAAGAACGAAATCTGTACACTACAATTCAACTCAGCATAAATTCATCTTTACCTGCACCTATTATTTATTAATATGATGTTTCCTAAATACCATAAGGTTGACTCTACAAAGATCATGATTATCCCTAAAAATATAATCATCCTATGTCATCTCTAAAATATCAAGACATTTAAAAAAAATTAAGATCAGTCGAATAAAAGTTGTTTTTTTTCGACTGATCTTTTATTATAGTCAACCTAAAATTTCTTATCGCAACGAGCAGATAAGCTTATGAAATCATTTTTATTTCCTACTAGTTAACCCGCGCTTCTTCGTCTGCTCCGCTCCTATTGGTCTTAGCTTGATGATATTGCCTATAGCCTTCCTCGATAAATGGGCTATCTAACACTGAAATAATTTTTCAAATCGGACCAGTAGTTCCTGAGATTAGCGCGTTCAAGCAAACAAACAAACTCTTCAGCTTTATATATTAGTATAGATATGGATTCAAAGTGATGTTAAAACACTACAACAATGGTGTGTCATACCCGGCTTATTTCAAAGGGCAAGGAAGGACGCTTCGGGCGACGCACCCGGCGGCCGATGCCTCGCGGTGCGATGGAGCCGTGGCCCGTGCGATATTACGCTCCTACCACTACTCGTCCCCAGGTGCCAATGTGTCACATTTGCATAGAGAAATGTTTTTTGCAGGGATTGGTTGTGAATGAGTTGGAGATTTCGCTTTCCATGATAAGTGAAATGAGCTTCTGAGGGGAAGGATGTTAGATTGAGACAGATTGGGAACCCGAAACTAGGAAGATGTTAGAGATTGGTGCCTAAAAACAGAGAAGTGAGAAAATCCAATTTAGCCGTAAAACACCTTTCAACCTAAATCAAGACGCAAATTCTAATCCAACATTGCCAACAGAGATTGATTTCATTCCGACTCCGATTACATTATTTCAATAAAGAACCTGTAATACGAATCTGCAGTCATAATGTGCATTGCAGACGTTGCGAACGTCGCAACACGTGTAAGCAAAACAACCAGCGAGTACGTATCTCTGCCGGCAGACGTACACAGGAACGCACTCAGGCACTGCTCGGTCGAGTATGATAAATGAACAGCCCGAACACCCGCTCCAATTCTTCTCTTTACTCCGCCATGTGGGAGGGAAATATATGACAGTAATGGAAAGATGTGACACTAGAACCACAAGGGAAATACTGCGGACGCTGCGAAATTAAATATCCTTTATTTATCTCAGCTTCCTCCTTTACAAAATCAATAAAACATTGAGCGAAGCTCCGTGCTCCAGATAGAGATGCGACGGTTAGAAATCTGCAACTTGCGAAATTTTCTCACGTTTTCAAAACACACATCAGCGGATCCGGTGATTCGATAATCCCGTCCTCAAATACGATCCATTTATCGTTCAGAGTGATGTACTCGGCAATCTGCCGTGATAGATGAGTGCGATGCCATGCCACTCTGCCCTTCTGTCATATTTTATTCTAATGCACTGCTTTGTCAAGCTGTGTAAACATCAATACATTACGCATTTAGAGCCAAATTGAGCCTGTATTCATATCGTGCTTGAGTTCATGCATTTTTTCTCATTTCATAACTTTAGCCAAGATCCATGCCATCACGTCAAGGGACGTGACACGTTTTTTGAGTGAAATTCGTTATTAATTTTACTTAACAAATCTCATAATGAAGCTCATAACAATAAGATTAAAAAGTGGTCAGAAAAACAAGAGAGAAGCGACAAAGGTACAGGTATTGAATGGCAAAGTTACTTTGTTACAGGCCTGGTTGTGTTTGAGCTCTAATGCTCGGTAATAAGGATCATGTTTTTATGATGATGACATGGATCGAACGCAAAGTTGATTTGGTTTTACATAATCTAAAGGATACCACGGAGACAGTGTTGCCACAAAGCGACGCGGCGAGCGCTGAGAATACGCAAACAGGTGTCGACTCCGAGGTTATATTTGCATATAAATAGAGTTCCTGCTTAACTGTAACACTGCCTCGTCCCTTTCTCTCTCGTTCGATGCTGTCCGCTAGAAGAGTACAGAGAGTTACGCCTCCTTGCACGCGCTATACGCAAGTACGAGCGGCTCCAGGAGATTCTATTTATGTACGGTGATGTAATATGACCAATAGCCCGGTCACATAACCGCACACACGAAGACATCTATTGTCTTGTGACAATCGATAGGAAGTCGATCGATCAACTATCAAATATACCATTACGTCAGACAGGACCTTCACCTCAAATAATTATTTCCTCAGATGTTACCACCACCGCGATCTTTGGAATTCGTTTACTTTTTGTACCAAGTGTAGACGCAGAAATGTTATCTGTTAATGGCATTTCTAATGCGAGTCGTTAAAAAATATTCTGTACGACGTGTTTTGTGGCTAGCGCAAGTTTTTCTGGTGGGGAAGTTATTACAATGCGCAGCGGAACCGGTCAGGGCACAACGCCTAGGAAGCGGTCCTGGCATTTTATCGTCCCTAGTCTTCCTTTAATACGCATGGAAAAAGTTCAACGCTTACGCATCACGAATAAGCAAGGAGAGACATGAATAATTGAAGTGGAGATGGTCATCTCTAGAATATTAATATCCTTGGCGTTTCGCTGTAGCTGTGAAATTATAAAATAACTATCGTGCCAGGTGATTAGTGGGCCGTCGTCGTCGATACGGCCGGTTCCGCGCCTCTTCCGTTAGCCGTTTTTTATCGTTCGTCTATTACATCATAGGAGCATGCGCGTTCGCGGTGCGTGACCCGTCTGCGTAGGCGCAGGTGACATGCGAACTCTACATTATATCGACATCTACCCAGAGAGCCTAACTAGTTCTGTTACCCGAGACCCCTGTTATTTGTATTCTTTTTTTGTTGGGCCCGAACATTTTCTATTTGTTCCGTCGGGCCCTTTTTTGCTGGGTTGCACCGGCGCGTTCGAAGGTTCGGAGCGTTTTTACTCGAGCACGGGGGAGCAGCGGGCGGCGGGAGGGCGCCCCCCCGGCGCCGCCGAGCCGTCCTTGGCCCGAACGTTCACCTTGGCGCGCTGCGCTGCCGGCGCACCACAGGTAACAAAGTTCCGCGAACTACGTGATTTCTATGGCTGTCCGCCGAAAGTGGAGCCCGGAGTATCTCGCGAGCCACTCGGCCGGCGCTAATGTTACGGAGAAACGTGTAATGAAACACTGCTCTACCCTCCGGCTGCGATGCGACCACTCGCGGACCCCCATCCGTGGTGTGCGTTTGTTGGACTTTTTACAGTATCTAATATCTCGCATTAGACGCTCTAGAACATGAGATGATTGACGAGGACAGATCTACGTGGTGGTCCTTCAGAGAAATCGTTTTTTTATTTAGTTGCTCCAATTACGAGACTTTAAATGAATATGAACGCCCCCGCATCGATTTTATTACCTTCGTCCTCGCCATTCTACACCAGCGACACTTGGTGAAACCCAGAGGCGAGGATTGTATGTTGATTGTACGTTTTGAAATCAAATTAACCAGGACAATGTTGTTCTCCAATCAATGTTAAGTATCACCAGTTGAATTCTTCTTGTCTTGTTGACATCGTTTAATGTTTTCGAATTGATTGGATTTCATGTGTGTTCTTTTGATTGCACGGGACTTTTAAAGCAAAAGGAGTCTCAGTTTTTGCTTATTTCATAACAGTAATGTCAGTAGCATACAGCGTTCAGTATTTTAACTGGCACGAGTGGTAAAGAATATTCTCGGAATTGGAAGATAAGGAATAACTTTTTAAGTTCTTTTCACGGAAATAAGATAAATGTTAAGATAAACTTAGCCCGCTAGACGGGTCAACCGTGAAAACTTTTTGTGACTCCAACTGCATTTCACAAGTGTCCTTAGTGTAGCTCTCAGTCTTGTAAGGGAATAAGTTAGTAGTTAGCGAAGAGTTACTTGGTACCAATTTCTTTTCCAATTCTATTTTTACTGCATTTTTATGTTCAGTACGGTGATTTATTGCTTCAAAAGAGTATTTGTGGCTTACAACAGAATATAACTTTGGATTATAGTCGTTTTAGTGCTTTCAGTGCCAGCCGATGCCTGCCTTAGGTTCGTTCACCTTACTGCTGTCATATCAATCACGCGTTTGTATCACACTGTACGCGCTCCTGTACGTCGCAGCTTTACTTGTGGCGGCACTGCGCGGTTCTTGTTAATTATGCTGTCGGGCGCGTCGGTGATCAGTGATCACCGCGGCGGCAGCGGCGGCTCCGGAGCAGCGGCTTCCACAGCTCGCCGACCGTAATCTTATCGCATTAGAGGCCGGACATAGGAAGGGCATTAAATTTGAACGATCGTCGTGAAGCGGCGGGCAGAACGAACGCGCCTGAAACCGGTCGGCCGTCCGTAAATAATGGATTAGAGGTGGGGAGGGAACACGGGCCGGGGGGGGGGGTGTGGCGCACGCACCGGCTGCGCGCGCGGGCCGGGGCGCGGGGCGAGGGGCCTGCGCCTCCCGTCAGCTGTTGCGCGCCCGGGACCGCCGCGCGCACACTCGCACTCCGCCAATGCATCGGCGTTGATAGCGCAACGCGCACGCCGCACGCCGCCTGATCGCGACCCCGCTCGGTGACAGTGACACAGTGCTGTGCGTGACGACAGGAGCCGTGCTGCAGACCAGTGATATGTTGTGTTGTGTGTGAGCAAGCCCAGGATGTGCAGTGCGTGGACCGCGCGCAGGAGCTGACCACGGCGCTGCCGGGAGATGAGAAGTTATGTTACGCCACCGACCGAGGTGATTATTCCCGACCTCGGCCCTAAAAACACCATGCATGCGCGCGGCACCGTCACGGAGACGGCTCCGCCGGCCGCGGGACGGTTTTAGTGCTTTATTCTGCCAAGTTCGTAACATTCGGTAAGCAACGCCAGCATTTTGGCGCTTTTTAGGATTAACGAAAAATACCACGCCGGCTGTAACCGAAAAGGTCTTCTTTTTGGAAATTTTAACAATGGATGTCGCCCTTTCCCTCGGGGGGACTCATTGTATGAAAGAAGGTGCGGTTCGTATTTTTTATAAATCTGCCGTGTTTTTTTTTGGGCATTCATAATAAAAGAAACCGGTACCGTAAACTACTACCTACGTATTTTTGGAGCCGTGTCTTCAAGCGGGATCGGCAATCTCACGTTTCTTTTTTAGCTTGAAAGTCTATTTAATTAAATCCCCGTTTACAAAGCAAAAGTTCATAACCCAACGTAACCCGTCATGTAACTAATTTATATTAATTGAATTACGTATATATTGTAGCACTGCAATTCAGATTATGTGTATTGAATTAAATATGACTAACGTTGCTTCATGAGAAATACCACACATTTTCCATATACGTCACTTTATTTACTACGAACCAGGAAACATTGTTGACAGAATTACGCTGGAGTACCGAGAAAATCTGCTTTCATAACGAATTAATTGGATGTAATTAAGTCATTAACTGAATCTTGTTTCCTATGGTTAATTGGCACCCACGCTTACACTTTGCCTGTAAATACTGACGAAACTAATAAAAGTCCAACGCCAAGCTTAAGTTCATATTAACATAATAACTCAAGATTTGATTGCTTATTAACGATCCCACATGCAATTACAATTATACTGTCATCATCGTCTCTCAATTACGTATATTATTTAAGTTAATAACTCGTTAACATTTTGTCGTTATAATTCAAAGATGTCCGAATTGCTGAAATATCCTTACTTCTTGAAAACAGTCTCTCACGGTCTCGCACTGCATATTTATCTATCTGCATTTTCATTTATCACTGATGCCATCGTATCACAAGTAAATTGGGTTGCGAATATCAAAATGCAAAAAGGAAACTAAAATTTGAGTACTTTTAATCAAATTGCGATTCTATAGTTACTGTTACAAGCAATTGATAGAAATATTCGAGATACAAGCAATCGAAAGCTTGAGCCAGAACTGCAGTTAATGATGTTAAAAGACCCGAAGATTTATCGTTTCATTGTATCTACTGGCACTTAGCAGGATTAGAGCTGCAAAGATATGTTAGAAAAAATATATGTTAGAAGCCCATTCTGGTTAGAACGAGCGTCGCATTAAAGTGTACGTATAAGGCAGGTGTGTGCCTAGCACCTTGTGCTTAGCCTTCCGGCTTTATCCACTGAATATATTATCCGCTCTTTGTTTTATATTTATATACTATTAGCAATTATCGCTACCTCTTTGTTGCTAGAATTCATAAAAGGAATGCTTCTGTTAAATAAGCTAGCATTAGCAAAGACTTGGGGTTACTGTATAACTTTGAAACTTTCCATTTCGAAAGTCAGAATTATAAAAAGGATTTTTTAATGATAAATAGAGGTTTATCCAACAAAAGGTTCTTCACATAATTCAATAACCAGTGGCACAAGTAACAATATGACTTCCATTAATTATGTCTAATAATAACTGAAGGCGTATACTATAATCTGAAGCCTGAAAGATTTCATAACATAGAGGTATTGTATTCAGACAAAGCAGTGGTTAAACATGCTACGGACCGTAAGGAAGTCATTGAAATTCTCTATGATTCTTAGTTTATATTATTCAGTGTCGAAGGAATGACTCATTAAGTGTCAGGAACTTGACGACGCTCATTTTGATTTCTACATCACGTCTTATGTAACGGTCTGTGAAGTTGTAAAATTGCCGCTTTGAAAAGAACCGCTCAAGTTTCCAGGAATTCTATTTTCTCTCCCGTCTGGGCTGTTTGCGATACACTTTTTTCTTCCATGTCTTTCTTTTCATGTCTTCGCTTCACCTTGACTTTGAACTTTTCTTTATCGGTAACAAGTGCAATAACATCAATTTACATAATTAAGTTCGCTACTATGTTTATTTCTTGAATGTTATCGATGTGATAATCGCATGAATACGCTTACGCTATTTGCATTTGTATTGTCAGTTTAATACGATGAAGGCCTTTTCCTTATCGTTAGATTTCATACTCTAGCTCGTATCTTGAATCTATTGAAATACGACTAACCAGTTAGATCTTTGCATTCGTTCCGAAAAACCCCGCTACTATTTGACTTTATTCCATTATCATCATTATTCATTATCACGAATCGGATACATCAGCAGTAACATTGTGTACTTGAGCAGATGTTACAAATGGCACAGGAAGGTGACCCCGTCGACACTGCGCTCAAAGTTTTTGTTCAATTTGATTAATGACGAATCAAATCGTACATGTGTAAATCAACAATCAAGTTCGTATATTAATCAATCATCGATCATAAGTTAGAACCCGTGTTTTACCGCTATAAAATCCAAACATATATATGTAAGGTTTTTATTAATTACCTCAAAATGTGCCAGTCATTATATATTTAGACTCGGATATATGTAAAGTTTTCGTCGAATATTTCAAAATGTTGTAAGCTATCGTGTATATTTTTTGTGTCAACTTTTAACAGCTAAGCATAATAATATTACTATTGTTGACACATTGATGACTTTCTAACGTCCCTCGTCGATCATTAAAGGGACGATAGTTCTTTCCGAATTCACTTTTTGTGTTGGAATCACACTAGGGTTCAGTTTTTGTCGGCATTTTTTTGCTCGCAACGACCGTTTGTATTTTTTGCCCATTCTAGCCATCAGCCAAAGTTTTACGACGGATCCCTTTTGCCTGCAGTTTTATTTGCTGTGAACCTTGTTTTGGTATTGTCACAAGTTGTTATTTTAATTTTCTCTTTTGTTTGTTCTCTGAGGTCCTACTTACCTTGACAAGGTTTTTTCACATCTGTCTGTAATAGCTTCACAGTACCCTGTGCTTGTTATGAGGTGTACAATAAAGTATATAATAATAATAATACATATAATTGCTTTTAAAAGCTTTTTCATTTTTGTTGCTTCTAATGAGAAGTTCAACTCATAAATATTACATAGTACATCAATGACTTGTGAAGCGTGTCAAAGGTTCATTTACGAAGAAAAATGAGTTTTATAATTACCAAGTGATCCGTCACGTCCTCTCTGCAGTGGATAGACGGCTGGCTGCATCGCCTGTGCATCGAGCGCATAATGCGATTTAAAAGCAATCTCGTCGTCTCGTACGCTCAATTTCCGTACCAAATGTCGAATGATCCGACGATTTCGCAACATATCTTGCGCTACTTCTAGCGTTTCGCAATAAAAATCTATTATTCCTGAAATTATTATTCCTCATACTTTCGCAACCTCGATCTTCAAAGCCGTAAAACATGTATGACAAATTGGATTCCCAGGCTTACCACACATAACTTACTCCTTACTCCCCCCCTCCTCCTTACTTGACTCCTTATTAATGTCCAAAGAATTACTCTATCCATATACAATATTAATAACATCATTAACGTCTGTATTTCAAAACATTTGCAAAGTTCTCAAGCCATTAGATCCGTAAAAGAGCTTCTGGTTTATATCTTTCATCTGCATAGCATTTCGAAGAAGAAATAGAATGAAAAAATTCACAGAACGAAAGAACATTTGGAGCAATCGCAAAGTCGGACAGCCACTATAAAACTTGGGTCGAAGTGAACTGGTTTCGCATCTCAGGAGCGGTGCCCTCTACAATAAAATTCACCTGCAAGATTAATTGCACTTTTAAGATTGTAATTCGGTGGGATTGCCTTGAATTCAACAAATTTTATATGCGATTCTTTATTATTCATTAGCATCTTTTATCTTTATCATTAAGAGTTGTTAGCCGAAAGTTATGTGTGATAATTTTTAATTCGCCTTTTAATTTCTTATCCATTTAAATCGTGTTACTTATTTGTTTCTCATTTGTGCTTTTGCTGGTTCTAATGAGTTTTAACTTCATTTAGCTATTTAACAATATTATCAGTTTTGTCTTCTATTATAAAACGCTCTTTTATCAATGCTCCTGAATTCACAGTTTAAATAATGTTAGATAAATTATAATGAGAACTAACCTTCTCATCACTTGGTTTTTATTAATCAAGTTTTGATTGCGAATTTAGCTTCAATAAATCTACAAAAATCCTGAATCAATGGACATCGCTTTTATATTCTTTCCTATATCGATGTTAATCCTTTACATAAATACATCAACGTTTCGCTTTGCCCTCAAACTGTCAACTTGTTAAGTTTTTGATCGTGTATTAAAATAACTAGGTTGATAGATAATTAATTATAACCAAATCCGTTCCTGCAATAAGATTATTGGTTACAAAAGTATGCATTTTGATGTATAGGGAATGTGACAGGTATGTTCATTTAATTTTGGTTATTAAACGTGTGCATTGTTTGTCGGTTCCTGTTTGAATGTAAACGAATCATGAAAAACTCGATTAAAAAGTAGCACAAGCAACTTTTCTCTCCCGTCGGCTCCATTTACAATAGCATTAAGTTTCCTGATTTGTTTAACTTAGTTTTTGTATAAACAATATCGAAGTCATAAAAGAAAATGCTCGAACATAGGCCTAGCGAAGTTCATAAAAGTTTTATTGAGAACAAGGCATAATGTAATGTTACCCTTATTATACAGCATGTAAACAATATAGGCGCTTGTTAACCGCAAGGCAATAAAGAGTATTGTTAGTTTCTGAATTATTATTTCTATCGGTTGTAAAATGTCAACTGCGATGGATATCGGACCCTTACGATACGAATGTTTATTCATGTGTTCGAGAGCTTTTCAGCTTAGAACACACTTGAAGCTTGCTATTCATCCTTTGGCTATCTAAGTCATGGCTAAATGACATGGCGAATATCGTAGGCAAAATATGAACCTAAATCATATCGTTGTAACTAATATAAAAGACTTTATCAAAGAAAACTAAAGACAGCAGCCGTAAACAGTAATAAATAAACCCGAATTTATATGATCCGTTTTCTGACCGCATAATAATCGTTATTCCATCAATAAAAAATTATACATGCTAAAATCGATGGACAGATTTTACAACCAAAATAATAATTTAATGCCGTAAATTACCGTAACAGGAAATAATTAAATTTTCATCCTAATACTGTCTAGACTATAATAAAACCGTTAGCATAAAAACAAGGTTATTTTTATGCCACCTGTAGATAAATACGTCCATAGAAATGTGTAGATAAAAAACTTCTTTCGCAACCAATTAACCTTTTACAATGTGGAGGAGTCAATCAGGGAATTTGTGTAAGACCCAGTTTGCTTACAAAAAATAAATGTTATTAAAAGCAATATAATTTCGTTCTAAGTATCGCTAAATGTCCTTCAAAAGTGGCTTCAGACGCGTAATACAATCGTAACGAAATATACACAGTTCGTTCACCTCGTGTGTCATAAGCACCGGGTACACTGCCCGCTTGCAGTCTCAGATCCATATTAATTTTAGTTTTATTGTACGAATACTCTTAATTAAAACGAAAAAGAGGTTTGAAAATACATAGGGTCGCGTGTATAATGGTAATTTATTGCTCATCAACGGACGTAGTTCATTCGTTTTGAATCGCTCACCGTTATTTATCGTTTTATAGCGCGATCATCTCTTTGGATACCAAAACAATTTACACAACAATGACTTGTTAATATATTTTTATTTCGTAATGCGAATTATCGCTTGTATGTATGTAAGTTGTCCTCATCGAGGGTGTGTGCGGTCTTCACATCCGACGGCATTGCTACAAACGGTTAGTCTATTCCGGGCCTAACGCACGACATTCGCTAAAAATACTACGTGCGATGGACGCATGGCTGGCATAATAATTGTATGTGAACACACAGTAATACTAGATGAGTTGGTAATGCGTGTGATAACGTCAACTGACGTATTTCTGCGTGGTACGTAATATCACTTAACTTTAACGACCATGCCTTTTTTTGTGCTACAGAAAATGTTGCGGATTTATCTCGTTGATGAAAATACGAGCATGAATTTTTGCTTCCATTTTAATTGTAGATCTGAATTTCCGCGTACTCGAAATATGTAATCCCTACTACGCCACAAACATTCTGCATATCACTGGAATGAATAAGTAAAATTTAATTAAACGTTGAAATATTAAATGGAAATGTAATGAATACTATTTCGGTTAAATCAAAACCGAAGCTCATGATAAAGTTTACGCGTTAAATTCTACGTTCCGATCAAAAATTGAATATTTGTCCGTTAATGTTCCTCTACGGATTTGATTTAACAGGCGTTCATAGTACAATAAATTCGTATGTTAATATGAGAAAAAACATCTTTTACGAAGTTGCGTAATAGAAATAAAAATCACAGCGTGTTTCCTGCCCGCAGCCCACTCGGTGTCGATGACCGTGCGTGTTTAGTACTTACATAAAAACGTTTATGCTTAAATTATGTAGTGCTTAAGATTAATCGTCCTTATCCAATTTTAAAGAATCAAAAATTAAAGTACATTTATTTTAATCACACGTTTTAGGAGCGCCCTGTAATTATTTTTACGCAACGTGGTATTTTTTAACTCGTCTGTTTTTTTTTTAACCAAAATACGAACGACTTACACACAATTCAGATAAAGATCTCTTTATACAAAACTGTAGTTAAATAAAAACCAACTTCGTTACCTAAAATCAACAATAGGGTATTTTACTTAAAAAATTGTAATTAGTCCGTCTGATAGATTTTCAAAAAATATTGGACACGTATTTTTCCTTTTTCACGTAAACAAATAATAAAGAGGATACAGCGAGTTGAAGACACGCGTGACGTCATCTGGCTTGGTAAAAATGTACATCGGACTAATTAGTTTTTTTTTTGTAAAATACCCCATTTTAAGCATTGTTATTTACTTAGAAAACGTCGAATACCTTGAAAAGTACACTACTCGTCATTTTTCCCTCAAAACACTTCGATATCTCCCTCTTTGTCAAAACGTCTATAAAACGAATAGGTATTATCATTTATCTTTTATTTACATTTACACACCTATGCATCGCGGGCGCGGCAAGGAGCCGGTTTTCATAAAATCATTTTATTCATAGTATTTCATCGTATGGAACGGATGCGGGACAGGTCCAGGCTGTGAATGAGTCGATTCGATCATCGGTCAAGTTCACACATCGATACTATTTCATCGATAAAACAGTAATTGCGACGAATGAGAATCGTTTTAAAAAGCTTTTAGCTTCTAGGTAACTGATAGATTGTCTCTAGTTTGCAATTGATTGATTTAATTTGTTTGAATGAAGGATGCGTGGTGCCTACGTATATTCTATTTATTTTTTGTTGAACGGCTTTTAATTTAAGAGCTATCGTTAAATAGATCGCGAAAACCATTTTACTAGAGAGAAATTTATCTAATGATGATTTAGAATGTGATTACCCTGTGTCTCATTACTCTCGTCCTTCAATGGACTTTAGGACCAAGTAGATCAGTTTTTAAAACCAATACAGTTATCAAAGTGTACGTGACATATTAAACATTTACAGTTCTGTCATCACTTGCTTAATAAACCATAGGTATTATCTTTAACTAACATATTGTACACCAGTTAACCTAAGAGATAAGATACGAGTACCTAACTATTTAACTTGATATCATAACTTTCTACGAGTATGTGGACTTGTGGAGTCAAAGACAAGTCAATGTATTGATCTGGTATTACGATTATTTTGCTTCCTTATCTTCATAAGTATCTAGGAGACGATAAATATCTAAGACCTAGGTAGTAATGGCTAGGCTCAATCTTTGGTCCCAGGGTCCGAAAAGTAGCGTTATGAAATATTTTTATCCCAAGTCGGTTGTTTAATTAGTTTTGTTTAAGTTTAAGTTGGTTAATTGTATGTTTGAGTAAAAAAAAAATACAATTTCTTTGAAGCGCTACCCTTGTATTACCAATCTTTCAACAGAGCACCCATAAACATCAAATAAAACGCTCACGAATCATCTTATTCGGTAGTTTAGTTACCCTCGTATACTGAACCCTCGTCCAAGTATCGATCGTTTTATTATTGTTATTATACCGATAGTGCGTCCCGCTGGCCAGACAACGGCCATTCATTTTGTCATACAAACTAACCAGCTAGTAATCTTATTGTAATTGTATATATATACGAGTACAGTATCATTATATAGTTCGTTCAGTAAATAGAGACATTGGTCGAGTCGTAACTGTCATTATTACTCGTTAAAGCCGTCAGTGCTGCATAATTAACTTTTTGTTCGGATTCAGTTTCGAGTGTTGATTTCACTGTCTGAATTTAACAGAAATAACTCGTACTTCACTAGACTATTTTAATGTGTCAAAATGAGTCGTAGTTCATCAACTAGCTTGTGCCCGCAACTTCGTACGCACATCCCGGTTTTCCCTTTCCCGTAGGAATTTCGGGAAATCCTCTCTTAGCCTTTCACATTTCAGCTTTACTTTAATTTTTTTTTTACTATTAATAGGCACGCGCTTGACCACCATCTCACCTGATGGTAAGCGAACATGTGGTCGAAGATGGAGCATGCTTGCCTAGAAGTACTTCGTAGTCAAGTAAAGCTGAAATTTGAAAGGTAGCACTAAGAGAGGTTTTCCTACTGGTCGTCCAGAGTGTCGGCTGTGCGTTGTCTGTCTGTCACTCAATCAGTCAGGAACGGAAGAATATTATATTTAGGATAAATGATTCATGATTTTGGCTAATGAAAACAGGATGGAAGACGAAAAAGGAAGGAAAACGGACATCATTATTTTACAAAAATAATGATTATGAATTCCCATCCTGTTAAAATCATTGTCTCGCTTTATCCTGGTAGAATTAATGATTAACATTATTTTTCCTGTAATTATTTTATTCCTACCTACCCTACCTACTATCTGAAGTTCTCACAAAATTGACCGATAACCTGGTGAGGGCTATGGGAATCCAATGAAATCGCGAAGTAAAGGACCGTTTTGTCTCTCGGCTAAAATGATGATCATAATAATTTAAAAGGACCAGTAGTGCTATTCTGTAACAACATTTTTGAGTCTCGACAGCGGAATCCGAGGTGAGTATAAACATGAGACCTTTATGTTGTGTGGAATAAAGTTCACTTTGTGAGCTTTTTCACTCAGGTGAAGCTCGATATCGAAATGGTTGCTTACAGAATAGACTAGCTGCTAGTCTATTCTGTAAATAACCATTTCGATATCGAGTTTCACTTGAGTGACAAACCACACAAAGTGAGTTTTATTGCATACAACATAAAGGTTAGCTTCCGTTTGACGTAATTTGATACTCACCTCGGATTCCGCTGTCGAGACACGAAAATATTGTTTCAGAATAGCACTATTGGTATGTAGACAGACGGAAATACCTAAACGAAAGAGCCGAAAGTCAAGTTAATCATCATACGAGCCTATTAGAGCCAAACCACATACAATGGGCGTTTATTCGTTTATTACTGCCATCGGAAATGTAAATTAATGTTAATATGTCGCGATAATAAACCGCTGTAAAAGTTAGTTACCCCCATTACTTGTAGTAAAGCTTGGGTGAAAGCATTCGTGTAGTTAAATAGTACATTATATACTTATAAGTCTTTGTTTACTTTGGAAACTATAAACTTTGCACTTTGTTCTTTAGCATTATTCATGTTTTCTTTAAACACTCCTATGTATGTGAACGATACGCGTCGGGCCAAAATAAATGACCCAGCTGAAATAATGACATAACGTTGAGTTCAATAATTCATCATATTCCGGTGAACTCCGTCTGCCAGACAACAAATCATTTCGTATGTCTTTTACATAACATTACAGGCACAATGTAACAAAGGAAGCCGAACTTTGAAGATATACTTAACTTGAAACACGTATTGCTAAGTCACGTTTACCCGACGGCCTACACTACACTGTGCCCATATTAATTAAGAAAAAACCAGCCAAATGCGAGTTGGACTCGCCCACCGAGGGTTCCGTACAAATTTGTAGCTACTTTAAATAAAGACATTTTTTTAATGATTTAATAACAAATGTATTTTTTTCAGACTTTTCTGATTATCTGATCTCTTGATATTTGTAGTATAAGACGGTATTACCTGCCAAATTTCATAGTTCTAAGTCAATGGGAAATCCCCTATACATTTTGATTCCCTTAAGAGTGTTCAGATATACGTTTTTTGCGGCGCAAACGACTGTATCTATTTTTTACGCTAACTTAAAAGGTTTGATTTTTTTCACAGCTGCAAGGGAACATAGACTTAAGTACATAGTTTTAATTTCAACTCGATACCTCCACGCGTTCCCGAGATAAACGGTCTTGACAGACAGACAGACGGACGGACAACAAAGTGATACTATAAGGGTTCCGTTTTTCCTTTTGATGTACGGAACCCTAAAAAATGATCATAACCTACCCGTATAATGTCCCCCATTACACTGATGGCACGTGATAGTTTTAATGATTTCAATTAATTACAATCGCGTGCCACAAAAAACCGCACACTGTACGACTTACATTTATGTAAGCTGTCAAATTAATGCAATATTATACCAGGTATTTTATTAATACTGTTAAGTATCGCTGGATAATAAGGGTAATAAATATTCAAAGTATTAATGTTGAAGACGTTGATAAAACAATTAATTTAAATATTTATATGTGATGTTGCCTTGTCATTGAATTTATGTATACAAGTGGATACTTCCAGTTAAATTAATACTTACTTCAAGTGAGCTAGGCTAGAGTACCTATTTATCTGCGTTATAGTGTGCGTGTAGTAGTTCAGTAATGCTTTATATCTATACTAATATATAAAGCTGAAGAGTTTGTTTGTTTGTTTGCTTGAAAGCGCTAATCTCAGGAACTCCTGGTCCGATTTAAAAAATACTTTCAGTGTTTGATAGCCCATTAATCGAGGAAGTCTATAGGCTTTTAGGAGCGGAGCAGATGAAGCTGCGCGGGTCAGCTAGTGTTAAACATAATTATTATGGTTAGGTATTATTTTAATTAAATATCTAAATCACGGAAACTTATTTGTCGAAAGTTACACTAACTGTGACGTCAGCTCGGGGATTTTATGGGAAAACCAATAAATTAAATACTAAATATAAATGCACATAAATATAGTAATTACTTAGTATTTTGAGTCACTCATTCATCATGTATGACGCAAATTCTGTATAAAATAATCTTATACTTATTGTACACTGACGCGGGAAGGAAAATTAAATAATTATGAATATTGCGTCCATATCATTATTAAATTATTAATAATATTATTTTTCGTTTATTCATTTTAATGAGCTTACATTAAAAAATAAGTTATTTTAGATATATCTAAATATAACATTTAAAAACAATTTTTTTGTTGTCTATGATCAGATCATTTTGAGTTACCTATTTATTATTATTTAAATATAATCATCTTCTTTACATGATTATATTTAAATAATAATGATGTGGTAGAAGATTTTGATAGTTACTTTTCTCCACTGTGGGCTCGTAGGACCAATATTGCTCATAACCACAGGAAATGCTTGTTAAAGGTACACATAAAAATCTGTTGCAGAAAAGTTGCACAGCGCACCTTATTATTTACCATCATTGGCAAACCATAACTTTTTCTCCATCGTATTTCACTCCAAGCCGTTTTACGACACATTTCTTATTATAGAACATTTGAACATTTTATAGGTTTCTCACGCGGCAGTAAATCAGATCTTACAACAAAGTAGTTCAGTGTAACTCGAAGGCAAAACAAATGGTACTGGTTCAGCCGCAAGTGGACATTGTTCTGAGGACAATGGGCATGCGGGCAAGGTTCAGGGTTCGATGCCCCACCACAAATGACCCCCATCGTCCCACTGATACCATCTAAGATTATTGAAATAATAATTGTGTGATGTGGACTTTCATGTGTCATGAAACTTTATCAAGGGTTCGATCTTGCACTTTATTGGGTACTTGAGATTACAGAGTATGTCAAGCTAATTGGGTGAAAATATTTTTTTATTCCGTCCTGCTGTTTCGTATATCTGTAAACTAGTTGACCCGCGCAACTTCGTCTGCCCCGCTCCTTTGATTATATATAGCGTGATGTTATATAGCTTATATAAATGGGCTATCTAAACCAAATCGGACCAGTAGTTCCTGAGATGAGCTTTGTATATTAGTATAGATAGATATATAGATTTACTTTGGTATTATCTTTATTATTAGAGCCATGGTACAAGTGATTTAAATTAGACACGCTTTCACTCCTATGTCTTGCTTATCTTTCTGTAGCTTTCTTATGCTTAAAGCATCATAATTCTTCAAATAAACTTTTATGATCCTCAACCTATCTATCAAAGCATGCTGGAGGATAAGTTTAATAAATTACAAATAAAATAAACGACCAACGAAAATCGTTATTTGTATGTGTTCTAAAAAACCATTTCAATATTAACCTAATAAGATACTAGAACTCCGTTCAATCTCGATTCCGTCCAAATAAATACCTGAGAACCGAACCCCACAAGCATCCCACGACATGTTCCATTGCACAGTGGAACAATGCGCATGCGCATCGTATTGCGCAAGTCATTCCTATCGACCCGCGGACCGTGGCGCGTTCACTTTCGCCCACTGCCATTATTTATGTTACGACTGTGCAACTAACCGACACACCTATAATAAAACAATACAATACTGTGCTTAAGTTTACGGAATCACAATTATGTTTTCTTCTTTAGATACTAGACTATTCCAAACAGCCAAGTTGTAGAGGAAACAACCCTATCTGTCTCTATTCAACTAGCGTTATATAAGCGTTACACTGGGCAAAGAGCTCCCTCTTCCTTTCCACTCAAGTCATCCTCTCCAGTATCCAGTAGAAGTCAAGTCTGTCCCTCCATCGTTTTGTTCTGTCGCGATGTTGCCGAGCATTCTGTTGGACCAAATAAAAGGTTCTTTTAATCTACAGCTCATTTGACCTGCGACACATAATTATCCCTAAATCACCATATAAAAATTTGACTACAGTCTCTCATCATCTGCCTAACCTTTTCCCAACTATATTGGGGTCAGCTTCCAGTCAAACTGGATTCAGCTGAATTACTGGACTACTATAGTCTTCTTCTTTTTCCACCTGGCGTTAATCCCGGCCATTGCCAGGGTCCGCCTACGGACTACCCCAGGGTGGACTACTATAGTCTGTATGTACTATAATACTCTGAAGTTGCATAAAATATCTGAGTGAGAATTTATGATGCTCAGCTCTATTCTCTTGACACTTTGATAGGAACTATCGTAGCTGATAAAGGCCAATAATACATTACGATTTTAATTGCCTTATTATTTAATTAAGGTCATCTAGTCTAGAATTCTCTGCTCCGATTCCTAGTACCTATCCCATAAATCAATTCCGATATCAGTTAGGGCACGGAAAGGTTTATCAAATGCCCATACTTTAGTTAAAACCGGGTTCGAAGTACGCTTTTGTAAATAAATACTGCTTTAACGTGAAAGTAAACGTTGCAGTTTACTTGTTCAAGTTGTTTAGACGTGAGGATCGATGGATTTGGGCTCTGTTTACCAAAGGAGCCATTGCATATAATGTTGCTGCTGCGCTTCTGTTGTTTAAGAGGAAATGCGGGTGGATAGTCTTAGTATGTAAAAAGTCATAATTTAGGGTTTGGCTCTCGCCTATTTCCTCTTCCAATATTTAAAAGATATTTCACAATAGTTGCCTAGTGTTCTGTCGACCGCGGTTTATCGGTCAATTTTGAGCATTTTTTTGGGGGTTCTAGTGCTTATACGTTTAATATATCATCAAAAAGGAGAACATAGGGACACAATATATATCCTTCGTATTCAGTTTATAAAATATCTTTTAAATCAGTCTTATATTGGAGGAGGAAACAGACGAGATCCAAACCTTATGACTTTTTCTGACTCTAAGGACCAAGTGTAAAAGTTTATAATGATGACTCTCAATCAATAGCAGAATACACGTGTTTGACATGGAATGACTGTCTACCTGCACTCCACAACCCGGCAACTGAGTAATACGGTACCCCTGGGCAAAAATACCTGGTTGATTAGAAAAACATTAAGAATAGTGTTTTTATACAGCATTGTTACACATAAAAGCACTCAGCTTATTGTAAATTGACGTAATGAATTCGCTATCGCTCACTTAATTACCGCTCTAGATAATCTCCGGTCGACGAGATACTCTGAGAATCTTTCGGATGAAGTGGGATTACTTCAATAATCTCGAGCTCTTTACCGGAGATAAAGATAAATCACGATTAAATAAACAATTCTTTTGGAAGGTATTAAAAAAATCGATACCAAAATGTGTGTTTTCTGTGGTAGATTACAGTCCAAATCACATAATACGCAGAAGAAGAAAACTACTCTTCTGATCTAAGCTTTTGTTCTTGATAGAGAAGATATACTATATCTATATCTCTAGTGAATGCCAACCAATATTTGGGTTCGGCAGACGTACCTACTTGGTCATTCGAAACATTCAAAATTTTAATAAATATACTTATACAATAATAATATCTTTATTTCGGACCAAAATCCATATTGTTAGTAAAACATATTATAAAGCAATTATTTGGTTGAACGCGTTAATCTCATTGAAACATTCAATAAGTACCGTAAAACGGGGTTACTTTGAGAGCTGGGGTAACTTTGATGATAGCTAAACTTAGTATGTTTTTTCGGATTTATTACGTGACACTGAACGCAGCCACAATTTTGTTTGTTCTGTTGGCCAAACTGACAGATCGGCCATATTTTGCCGAAGTGTCGACGAGTAGTAGCTGTTGGAACTATATAAAATTATTTGCTAAAGTTTAGTGTGAAAAGGGGTTTAAAAAATTGTCTGAATAACTTCAGTGGCACAGGCGTAAGTATTATTGTTTGATTTGTAGTTTTTCACTAATTTAATTAAACATTTCTTTAAGATTTAGAGCATGTTTGCATTTTTGGTGACGGTCGCCATTTTATTTTGCATGAACACTGTAAGTTCATCGGGGCTACATTGATAGGATAGACGAGGCGACTTTGATAGTTATCAATTTCACCCCCATGGTTGTGGTACCCAGTCTTATAGGAGTAATATACAAATTATCGATGTAACCTCATTTGTTGTTTGTGTTTTAGTTGCCTCATGGTTCGCACCTACAAAAAGACCGCGGGTACCCGCAATTATAAAAATTACACAGAGGAAACAATGGAATGATAGTTTCGGAGAAGAATGAATGAGAAGCATTAGAAGAAATCACAAATAGCGAATTGTCTATGCTGCTTCACTTCAGTATAAAATGATTGCTACTCATTCCCAAATGACGTGATGATCAAAGAATTGTAGTTTTTTATTATATAGGTACCTAACTTTTTGATAACATTTTAAACTTGTTGATTTTTTGGATTTTAAAACCAATTTATATAATTATAAGTGATAAAAAGACTGTTATAATAGTTATAAGTGATAAAATTGTAATTTACTTGTTGATTTTATAAAGCCAATTTATATAATTATGAGACTGTTGTAATAATTAGTGATGAAAATATAATTGATCTCGAAAGTAAATGTTAATTTGTTTTATTAAATATTAATAAAAATAATTGGTTTATCTCGTTTGTTAATATTGTAGTACCCGCCATCAAATTCGCCCCTTGACTCAAAGTAACCCCAAAAATATTCAAATCGCAATATTACATAAAGGATAAATTAAAAAAAAAAATTTTTTTTGGGTTTTATCGTGTATCGGGGTGTCTTTTCAATGGAATAAATAAAAGAGTGGGTTACAAAGTAGCCCCATTATCAATATAACTTTGATAAACAGATATTATTTTTTTTTCTAAAAAAATATTTATTTTTTATTATTTTTTTGTTCCAATAATTAATTTACGTAATGAGTCTATACTACAGTTTTTTTGTTACATTTTTATCGTTGAAATTGCAAGCGTGGCATCCATTTAAAATTTAAAATTAATCAATGTCACCCCGTCTTACGGTATTGGATAGTCCATTTCGACGATAATCGACGAGGCTATATGCTGCATAACATCACGCTACAACTAATAGGAGCGGAGCATTAATGAGAAATGTGACGCAGACAAAGTTTAGTAGTCGATAAGACAGCTTGGAATTTAACCGTGCTAAAGATGAATACAGCTCCTCCAATTCATAATCAAATTACAAATCATCCCGGAAAGCAGTAACGTAAAGAACATCACACCCTAGTTTCACACATGAGGCAAGTACCTACCTCAGCAATAGACGCACTCGAATTTCATAATGTACCCGTAGTTTGAAACTGTCTCTTCCCCCGCAGCGGGAGCCGGCACCCATTAATTAAGTCCTCACCGGAACTTCACTTCCTCCAGCCAAGCGCGCACCGATTAAAACCACCCAAAATGTGGCTTTTTATACGCAGAGGATATTTATAACCTTTTTTATTGGGATTTGTGGTTTGGGCGCGCTGGAAGACGGTTGGATTAAACTGGAATGGTGACAAAGTGTAAAAGTTCTGTAATCTGTGGTTTAGTCCTGAGAGTTGTTACGGGATTTGGTTGCTTTAACGCTTTGATTTGTGGTGATATGGACAGTTTCTGTCTTTTTTGCTTAATTAATTTAGTTACCTACCTAGCAGAAGTGTACAATTATATGTTAAAGTTCAGATCACCGAAATTTTGCCAGATGAGTTCAGGCCAGTCTTAAGACCCTAATGAGGTGGCCATTTCAATTACATTATAACAGCAAGTGAAGCTAACAGTGATCTTAAAAAAATCGATGAAATTACAACTCTCTTAACTTAGTATTTCTGTTACTCCTCTTGTATAAGCTATATGACATGACAGCTTACTAAATAAAATACAAATTCCACTGAACATTTATGTAAATCAGTATGTCTCCGACAACTTCAAACGAGCAAACAGAAATAGAACGATGTTTCGAACTAATTTAGCGTTAAATGTATTTCACGCTTCTGTCGTGCATACAAGCGACGCGGCAGACGCTGAAAATTGAAAATAGAAATATGCATTTCACTTTTATCTTATCGATTCACTTAAAAATCATAGAGGCGTCTTTGATTGTCAGTACTATACTATTATTCATCCTGTGTTACCACTAACAGGTTATAATACAAAGAAACTTACGTTTCAAACCTGAATAGCGTGGGAATCAATTCTTAGCAAACAACATTTATAGATAGCATTAAATTATGAAACCTGATTAATATGCGATGTCACTATCGTAATAGATCGTTTAGATTCCATGACTGGTATTAATGAAAGGAGTCTTTGTCTGTCTCTTCGTATTGGCCCAATATTTGAAAGAACACTGTGAATAACATGGAGTTTTCCACGAAGGTCTTCTCATCAAAGGCTTCATTTTCTTTGTTTCTTACTCCGAATGCGTAAGAAACAAAGAAAATAGGAAGTAAGAAACAGATGAAGGGTACAGGCAAAAACAGGGAATATCATATAAAATTAATTTTGACTTTTATTTATGTAATAAAACATTACCAAGGCTTCCATGTACTTAAATATAATCTCAGTGGGGTAAACTTGAGCTTTTAATGTAGAAACGTAGAAGAAAGTCCATACACTTTGAAAACTTAAAGTGTAAATTTCACAAACACTGGTTTTTGTGGCATTTCTTGTTTTTCGCCAATACCCTGCAGATAAATAAAAAAAACATTGTACAAATGTTTGTGAAACACGTGGAATTGGGAGATCTATTCTGAGTCACAAACATACCTACCGCCCGGTCAATGCCCCCAGTTATGATGACATCGTCATAGATAAGAAAAAATGTCATCGCAGAACCTGACCTTTCAGAATTGGAACAAAATATCCGCTCTATAATATTAAAAAAAACAGTCAACAGCTTTCAAACCATTTCATAATTTATTACGTGATCTTGTCAACGGTAGCTTCCAGTTTTTATTCAAGCTGTCGCATAATAATAGGTGTAGCATAGTTATTAGCGTCGTGCGCTACGGTAATCCTTTGTTTTTTATGATCACGACTCGACACAAAGGCGTCGACAGCGAGGCCGGTCGCCTGTCATCAGGCACAAGGTCGCTGCACTCGCAATTACGGAACATATGCAATGCCCTTTGTTGTAACCAGTTTACCACTACTATTAGCTGCGCATTATTTTAATTGGATGAGGAAGAGAACATCTTGTTTCGAGTTGTTTTCATTCAGACTCAAAGGACTAAATATTAAATTAAATTAAACATGGTTGGAGAAAACAGTAATTAGAGCTAACGTAGCTCGGTTTGTTTAGAATGTTTTCTTATATTTCTATTTTCAAACGCGAGTTTCGTTTCGTAACTTTTATCCGAAGCCAGGAATATGTAAATACACATAATTCTAGTGAACGAAAAAGGAAATAAAAGCGCGTTTTCGCCGTATCGTAGGTAGTTTAATGTCGGTGAAGTTCAGCGTAGGCGTCTAGTCGTCTGGACCACAGTGTGTGGGCGAATATTTTTGTTTGGTCGACTACACGTGGCTGATGTTTGTACGTTAATGTGTACACGTTTAGTTTAAAATAATATTTACTAGATAAAAGGAGTCGTTACTCAGTCACGCTAACCTATAAAGAAGTCCGTTTGATTCTTGCTCGTACCACGTGCTTCGAACTTCCGGGAATAGACTCTACCTCTGTCGAGTACACGTTCTCACGCATCTTAAATAGTAATTTAAATTAATTAACATACGAATTCCCGTTGTGTAAATACCGTACGCACTGACCCGGAGCTGGTAACACAACAGCTAGGAATTCGCGAGTATCTCGAATCGAGATCCTTCCGACACATGGTAAGGGACTTATAATATGCCTGCAACATAGGCACGTCGCATAACTACGTATGCGATATTCATGCACTTGACATACTTACTGCACAAAGAAATGACATCTAGGAACTTATAATAACGACTAGATTATGTCACGATCGCAAAGTTCAGTCTATACTTATCGTGTAAAGTTCAAATATAATTCTAGGTTTAGTTCTGCATTCTTGGGGCTTATTAGATATTGTATTGAACACACACACATAATAGCAACGTCGATAGGGTTCAGTTTCGCTTGTTTAGTCAAGCCCTCTAGTGAATCATGTTAGGGCTGAAAACTAGGGCACTATAACAGTGGCTGATAACTGTCGATAGCTAGCTTCCCCTTTTATCTGGGGCTTAATCCTGTTTGGCGAACCAAGTGCGCTACCATTACGCGATACGCTTGAACTGCCGATTGGGGATTATTAGGAACACATTCGTACACATACCACCTACTATAGCTGTTGTATGTACCTATAATCATGAAGCCAGTTTCCTAGTATTTTGGGATCGGCTTCCAGTCTAACCGTAAATAATAATTATTTATTCTCAAAAACTTTACATTCTGGTTACAAATAACACTAGTATGCAACCGAATCCCAATATTTTACCCAGAAACTACCTATCTGACTTCTGGGCCGAAGTACTATGATACTCCTTGGCAATATACTGCTCATTAGAGTTTCAGGCTTCAGTCTGACTATCCGTAACGATTGCCAAAGGCCTTCAAATGACGGCCGGGGTCAACGGCTTTGTTTGTTTGCTTGAACAAGCTAATCTCAGGAACTACTGGTCCGATTTGAAAAAGTCTTTCAGTGTTAGAAAATCCATTTATCGAGGTAGGCTATAAGCTATATATCACACTAAAGACCAATAGGAGCGGAGTAGACGAGAAATATATAGATGATGCACCATTTCCACTCACTGCAACATTGACAAGTGTAGTTTTAACCTCAAAGTTTGACCTATGTGATTGTTAATATTAATATTATTCAGCGACGAGTCCTACCCTATGTATGATAGTTTATCCAATATTTTACAGTTATCGATATGTCCTATACGAACGCAGTGGAATAACAAAGTTATCAGTGCAGCTCAGTGCAACGTCCGCTCGTTTCGTAAACTGTGTGCTGTAGATAAGCAGCAACTTCAACTATATAAATATTTCATAAATAAATAATTCACGATAAAAATATTTGCTATTGTAATACTGAAAAAATCCAGTAGATCAAGAATTATATACTTACGCTGCTTTAAATTCTCCAATACTGAAAGCCCATAAAATAAGTTATCTAAAATAAATTATATTTTACATGGAAAAATTCCAAAAATGACAATGTATACAATTATTATTTTTTATGAAGTCTTACAAACACTGAAATGATGAACAAAAGTGAAAATCTTGCCCATTTTCATCTGTGTAACATCTCACAAGTCCGCCTATGTACCGCTATTGTGCATGAAGTATAAATAAATAAATAAAATCAATTTACATCGCGTCATTTATTCCTATGACGTTCGTTCATTTTAGCACCAAGACATCTATTCAGGTCATAAAATAAAACTTTATCTTAAGGTGAATGCTCCAGGGTAGCCCGCGAAATTCAAATATTTTTATGTTTTTTGCAATTTGCCGGTCAGTGTGAAGCTGTATGTGGACCAAATGCGATCCGCGACCGTAACGCGTATTTATCTAAAGAATTATAACCATTTTAATCATCAATATAGCCCTCTAAGTTCATGTAGTTCGAAAGAATGATTATTTCTGAAATATTCATTCTTTCGAACTACATGAATTTCGCGGGCTACCCTGGAGCATCCACCTTAACGGAAACGTTTATGATACACGTGGTTGCAAGGATCATGGACAAATACTTACATGATACATCTCACTTGATCTCACCGAATCGTAGCCAGTTTGCAATTAGGCGTGTGAGTGTGACCAATCAACTCTCCAGCTAGGTCTAAAAATAAAATAAACTGGCTTTTATTACATAGTAGGACCATCGAAAAGTTTTTTTTCACGTACATTTAAACCGGGCTTTACAAAAAGATTCTCCGAGCTTTATTAGGTTCCCAGTATTGTCCAATTAATTATTTAATCAAAATAATATTTTCCTTTCTACTTGCTTGATACAACCGAAATTATTATGATTTATTATTCTTAAAACAAAATGTATGATATGGCCATTAATGTTGTATTGCAATGCCTTTGTGTGACATCAATCATCAATCAAGGTGATATAACTCCCGGTTACTCTAAAAACTTATCCCAGTATGGTTTTAAAAAACCGGGGTGATCTATAGTATTAGTGTTGGATTACAATTCCTTTGTGTAACATTTCATAAAAATCCCCAAATCATTCAAATCCGGGCCCAGTATCGAAATACTTGCGCTATGTGATCATCAAGCCACTCTTCAGGGATATGATACAATCCGCACAGTTTGTTTAGTCTACGTGTGAATATTTTGTGGTGCGTATTTTTGGTCGTTACAGTGCGTTGTGTCCTCAACTCAGCTTCGATCGCATTAGTGCCGTAATGTTGGCCATGACGTAAGTGCGTTATTGTTATGTATGAGGCTTTACACTGGACGATGAAACATCAATAGCTGTAAATAGAGTATAAGCATATAGTGGTACGGATTTCCTTCCAAGAGACTACAAAAAATTGTGAAAATCTCTCTATCAAAACATATCACTATCACTACATAGGTATTATAAAACAAAGTCCTCCGCCGCGTCTGTCTGTCTATCTGTATGTTCGCGATAAACTCAAAAACACCTGCACCGATTTCATGCTGTTTTCACCAATGGATAGAGTGGTTCTTGAGGAAGGTTTAATACATAATTTGTCCAGAAAACAATTAGGGATCCTTAGGAAAATTGCAGCGGGGACGAAGTCGCGAGCTAAAAATAAATAAAAGGTATTAATACATTTTCTTCCACATTTAAAGACAGGTGAAATAGAAGACAGTATGGCACTAATTTTTTATACAATTAACTTTTACAAATTCTTTGTCAACAAAGGCAAATCCATCTCCGTTAAAACTGTAAATATTACTTCTGCATGCATTTACACCATTTCTCATAACGTTATATTCAAAGAAACAATATCGTCTGACCCAGCATTCAGTCGAACCATTAACTGCAATCTACTTAATGATGCTTACACAAACGAAATGATAAAAGCAAAGCTAACGTTATTTCTAAAACCGCATTACTTTCGAGGATATTAACCAAAGTACTAGACAAAGCTGTCTCTGTGGATCCGCTTATTTCCTGCCCAGACGTCAACGGAAACTGGGACTGCAGCGTCTTTGTGTGATGCACCGTCAAATGAAACATTCGGATTAGTCACGCTACTATCGCCCCTATTCCCACCACCCAAAGAAGACTAATCCCCTGAATACCACCTTGTTTTACCATCGATTTACAGCTACAGTTTTAAAAGATAAGGAAACGTTTTGAAATTCGGATTGGCATAACTATCTTTGCGCGGTTCCGTAGGCGTTCGTAAACTATCGCGTTTATCGGCTCCGATATGATTTGAGAAGGAAATTGAGTTTCTGAAGGGTTCTACGTGAAACTTCAGCCAGTGTTGCTTAGCTAGTAAACTTTTAGCTGTCTTGTGAGACGGTGCAACGAATACATCTTCATTAATTAGCGTAATTACTCGATGATTGTGTACTTAACCGTTAACGAGAAGAATTAATTTGTATAATGATGACAGAAAATGAATTATTCATTTTGTTAGATTAAACAGTGTGATAATGGTACCTGAATAGAATAATATGTAACTGAATCGGAGCAGGTACAATGTATTGTTCCCATTGACCCCGCTCGGCGTGCCTAGTACAGCTCTAAAAGCGGTTTGAAAAAGCATTTTAGTAACAAAATCAATTGAACAGCGTTTGGCAGGAGCGTCACGGTGGGTGCGCCTGGTAACCTATTTATATACCCACCCTAGAATCGAATCTATACGTCGACGACACAAGAACGAAAATCGGTTATCAGTCCGCACGGCGTAACCTTGTAATACGGCGTAATGAACTGTAAGCCTGACGCCTCGCCACGACCGAGCGACTTACGCAATCCCATGAATATAAAGCGCGTAAATAAATAGCAGATGCGCGAAAAACTCACCCCGATACAGACAGACACTTAGCATAATATCGCGGGAGGAGCGACGACCCCCTCGCAGTGGAAAGGGGAGGGAGGGTGGCACTCCCCTACAGTGACACGATTCTCACGCGGCGCGCTTCCTTTCAGCGTTGTAATGAATGGATAACGACGTAATACGTCGCCGATGACATAATCTCTGCAACACGACATTGAAAACCAGTATGGCGACAGTTATGCACTTCGAAAGTGGACTGACCGGGGAATTCTTTCGATCTAGAAATTGGCTTTTGTTTTTATTTATTGTTTTTATCCGACTACCATTCCCTTTCGTTACGTTGAGTGGTTACTCGGAACGCTGTGTTAGTTCTGCTTGTACTTGAAATAATTATCTTTTACCGAGAATCGTAGCAAGTGGAACTTATAATTAATGTTGCACAGCGGAAAGCTCAGAAGAAAAAATAACAGGCTCGATAGTAAATAGATGTCTTTTACTCATAAATAATTTCCAAGAAATGTGTTTATGTTCTAATTGTACGTTTTCACAAGTTAACGTGACTGACAATGCCACTGAAATAGGCAAACTGCAATTCTTTTAGTAAGTACACATGCAATAAACAGGATCTATCATGCTGATTACATAAAATACAAACCTCGTTAAAGCGAGGGCATCGAAAATTAATTACTCATACATATTTAAAATTGCCATCCTTCTACGGAATATTGGTCAAAGGCACCATTAATCTCAATTAGACATTAACAAGTTATATAGCGTGAGAAACATACATAGTGGAATATGAGCTCGTAACGCATGCTGAACATTATCATATTGCTAAGGATATCAAACTCGTCCTATGGATAAAACATCATTCTATAAACTGACAACGTATTTCAGGCAAAAACAAACGCTACAGTCGATGTTTTAGGAATAAAACCTCTGATATTCATGTCGAGAATTTAAATAACTGTGTTGCCATTCGTTACGAAACGGAATAGTGCTGTGACATCAAGTGCTTTTCGCGAAATCGTGAGTTAAACTGATTTATCATTCAGGTAGTATTCGAGGAACAGATTTGTATTGTAACTCATTTAAATTGTAAAAGATTAAATTGTATGTATCGCGGAAATGAACTCGGGGGTCAAGGTCCATTTTAAATTCACGAATATTCTCACGGATTTTTTTCGCACGCTTTAATTTTGACAAGTATTATTTCTAATACTTTACATAAAACACTGTTGCTACAAACAAAAATATGCAACAAGAACTACTAGTTCTTTTTTGAGATAAAATGAAATCTCAAGATCCTACACAAATTGAACTAATCAATTTGATTATTTCGAGTGTACAATTTTCGCCAACTAATTCGCAACACTAGGGTTACAGCAGCGGGCAGCGTCCTCACGGGGCGCATATGCACACAGCAGGGTTCCGCAACAACACACAGAAACCCCCTAGTGAAATTTGACAAGGACTTAAATCCCTCGAGGGCCTGCCCCATGCACGACGATCAATTTCCAACGCTAAACGAAATAATATTCCATTTTACGACCCCAGAAAGATTGGGACTTAATTTGGATAGGTTTTGAAGTCCTCTTTGTTGGGTATGATTTGATTTAGTAATGGCTTTTGTGTTCATATATATTTACATTTTTATGTGTTATTTTGAGAATTTCATTACTTACATTGAGTAGTAGATTTTGTTTTATTAATTTTCTTTCAAAAGCTTATAACATAGTCAATAATACTTGAAGTTGGATAGGCACTTCAAAAACGGTTCGGTTATGTGCGTTTGCGTTCTCTTATTAATATTTATAACTTATAAAATATAAACCCTTTCGCTTACTTGTGCACACGTAGATTAAATTCAAACTTATTCGTGCCCGCGGCTCCGTCCGCATGTGCGGTCTTTGATATTGAAAGCAGATTAAAATCCGTTCAGTAGTTTTTAATGATACACAAACAAGTTGCTTTTTCAACGTAATCTTGTTTTAATCCACGTTTTGTTAAAACCACGAACCTAGTGTAAAGGTATCATCAATTACTCGCTCTTAAATGCAAAAATAAACTTTTTACATCAAAAATCCATTAAAGTAGTTCTATTAAAACTAATGTTGAAACGGATAGTGGTTTGGTGGAATATCCAGATATTCGGCAAGCTACGAGGCCGGAGCGCCGGATATTCGGTATACCATATTCCATGACACTTTTTAGGACCGTTTCAATGAAGTGGCAAAGGATAATAGTAGTAGAGACCTTCGCGACCAAGAACAACAAAATCAAAATGTAAAGGAGATTGACTTTTTCTTAAAGAGATCACTCGAATCGATGCAATCACGACCTTTGGTGGTCAGTTAATTTGAATCAGTACCCGCAATTGTCAAGGTTTGCTAGAATTTATCTTTCAGCATCTGGCAATAGGTACACCAATATACCACTTGTTAATTTTGCGTACCTACTAAACTAATAAATTAAAAAAATACATTTTTGACGTGCGATTATAAAAATAAACGGTGTCCATAACTTACCTATTGTGGTATGATTTGCCTTGTGTAAAATAATAAGAATTTTTTGAATGTCCGGAGATGAAACAAATATCCGGTAACTATCCGGTATCCGGATAGTGAAAACAAAGCCGGATGCACCGGATACCGGATAGTTACCGGATATCTGTTCCATCTTAAATTAAAACCATACATCACCCTGACCAATATCACAATCAAAAAAAGTTCTCATAAAACGTAACTAAAAATAACTAACTTACGCCCCTGTGTCAAAATCCGCGGGAGTTATTACATCAAATCCTAGGGGGTGTCGAATCAAAGCGCTCGTTCGCACGGGGGTAGCGCCATCTGCGTTTGACATGTATCATTTGCGCTTTTACACACCCACCACTACTGGCACTACTCGCCGTGCCCATACCCCACTCGATTTTAGTGCAACTGATGTTTACACGATAATCGCTGCAGTGTGATGTGACGCAAACGGCAAGCGCGTGTATCGCATTTACAATAGGGAATATGCATGCGATTTTTTTATTTGCAAAATGAAATACTTATTAGCTCTAGTAAACAATCATGTAATTATTTTTTAAATACCTGCATCAGCGATGAAGTTATAAAGCTTCAAAGATTACAAGCGCTATTTGCGAGAGGGACAGATATATTTGTTTAAAATTATTATGTCTCCTTCGTTTTTCGAGTAATTTTCTTTTTTCACTGTTAGTATTATATTTTTGTATATTTATATTTTTTAAATGCTAGTGTTATTTAAATTATTTTAAATAACACTAGCACTTAAAATAATTTTCTATTAAAATCCCTAATTAAACTAATGACGTGTTTACCCAGCAAAACAATGAACCCAGTCCACCTGCGGTGCAAGGCATGACGACAAAAAGTTAGCGACTTGTAATTAAGCCGACTAGCTATTAGTAGGCGTTATGTTTATAGCTGGTTAGGTTACTATTACGTAGCGTAGCGTAGTAGTTTCCGCGAACAATTAGTACGTCGGCCGGCGACATTTCCGAGAAATGTGTACTCACGCCATGTTCGCAGCAATCGTAACGTAATAAGTTATCAAGAGGATTGTGACGTAGTAGGATAGTAGAAAAATTGAATGTCGTAGGGGTAACATGTCTTTTGACAAAAATACATGTAAAAAAACTCAGCACAAATTCGTAACAGCCCAGGACTTTCTCATTTCAGGGCGAAAACCTATTGTTCGCTGTAAGAATGGCAATATGCAACATTTTTGTGTACAATAAAATATATTTTTTCTATCTAAATTCCATATAGAACTTTCAAAAACACCCCTGATTTCCATTTCAGGGAATTAAATCATATTACGTTTGTTAAAAGTTCGTAAACATTTCCTCGTAAAAAAAGTTTTAGAAACGAATGACATAATTTCCGTAACATTCGGTAACGTAAAGTAATAATTATAAAACTTTTGGAAAAATTTCGTTCCAGTTTCTTTAGAAAAAAGTTTGTTTTTCTTGTTGTTTTGATTAGGGTTAAACACAAAGACTTGAGGGTTATGTCATAGTATAAAAGAAACCAGATGGACTCTCTTATGGACTCTTTTTCAAAATAATTATGAATGAAGTCAAGTCTAACTTTTATATTTCAAATTGGGCTGGATATGAATAGCCTTATCAACAAAATATGTCAGGTGCCCTTAGCGTGTAGTCACTTAGCATACCTATAGGTTATTTTTTGCGCTGGCAGAAGGCTTTTATTTATTAAAGCACAACAGAAAAGCAAGGTCAATTGTATACTTGATGACCTATGGAAGACCACCTAGTAGGTTGACAGGTTTACCTGCGAGACGTCACTACCAATGCCTCAAAAAAATGCAACATGAATTTGAGCCAAAGATATTCGATATACTTAACTTCAACGACACATATAACGTGGCATTATCAACATATTACATTTAAAGACAGGTCGAGATATTTGCGTAATCCCAAAAGCTTCGGCTGAAGTCAAGAGCTTAGGTATAGTGCAGACCGCACACTAAGGTCTACACAATAACCGCTTACTCAACCGTTACAAAGCTCGATGCTAGATGTGACTATACGTATCACATACATATACCTACATGCAGTTGAGTGTAGGACAAAAGGACTAGCCTGCATTCTTATATGCCGCTCGGATGTGTAGCGGGCTCGTAAAACTTTTATAATTTCAAGTAGTGCTGCAAGGAACCCGTATTCCGCGTTTTTTTTTTGCGTGATTATCAAAATAGTGTCAAAACTGTCAGTGTAAACCTAGAAATAGCGATAAGTTCCGTCCATTATGTGTTAATATTTGTAATTTTATACGGAAACAAACACACAAAAGCGATCTTTTAATTTATTCAGAATGCTATAACAGCAATAAAAAATAGATTAAATCAATTTGAAAAGGAACATCTATTTTCATTAATGAATATAATTGCTGCGTATGTTTACCAACACGTCCACTTGCGCGGGCGCAGTCGCGAGGGCGACACGCTAGGCGAGCGGGTCGCGTCTCGTTAACTTGCCACGGCCGATAGCATCAGGTAGCGATCCCGCGTCACGCTCAATAATCGTGTTGTTAGGTCTTGTAAAACGTAACGTTACCGCGTGATAAAACGTAATGTAATCATGTGATATAACGTGATGGTAACGTAAGTAAATAACGTATCGTTTCCACGTTATAAACTTAACGTAACGTGACGTTCCTGTGTGCTAAAATGTTAGTAATGTGACGCTAACGTAGCTTTACCTCGTGATGACAGTGAACGCCAAACGTAACGTTACCTTGTGACATAACATGATGATAACGTAACGTTACTGCGGGATATAACGAAATGCTGAATATTTGTGATGCGTAATCTTGCTGTGTGAGCCGTCAACTGCTCCTTCACAAATTTGCCGAAGAGGCGGATAATAAACCGCTTTATTACATTACGGCTAGCTATATTACATTATGGCTAGCCGTGTTGCATTCAACACGGCTAGCCAAAATGTACGTACGTCATTACGTATGGCGCCGAATACATTGCGGCGGTTTTTTATTCAGCCGCATTGAATCTGGCTAATAGTTGAACCGCCGCATTTCAAAACGGCCCTGTTTTTGATAACAGCTAGCCGTAATGTAATACGGCGGATTATACAATCCGACTGCGACATTATTAAATACAATTTGGATTTTAAATTAAAAATATTCTACATATTATTATATAAACGTTACAGCGTTACGCGTGATAAAACGTAAGTAACGTTACTGCGTAGAAATACGTATCTCTTAACGAAAAGTTTACGCGAAAAAAACGTTACTACGTAACGTACGTAACGTTACGCGTGACAAAACAACGCAAAGTGCTTTTTCCAGTATGTGCTTTAATATTTAAATGTTTAAGGTTAAAGATGTGTATAACAAGAAATTGCGTTCAACTGCAGTATCAACGACCCCGCAGTTCAGTGACATTATTAATGAAATATTGGACCAAATCCCAATCGGTATTACGAAAATAAATTGTGAGAGACGGCCATTTTCTTTAAGATATTGCAACCTTTCGCCAGCCGGCGGTGAATGGGGAAAATGAATAGGTCTAGGGGAAATTAGGGAGGTGAACATAAGTTAAGAAATTAAGATTAAGAATGATTGACTTTTTAATCTTAAGGACAGAAATGAGCAGTAAATTTTTATTCAATCAATCTCTGGCAAATGTAGATCATTTCCGTTGACAAAAGTTTTATCGTAGTTATCTTCTAGTTATTGCTTTGATTGGCGGTTGTTAACAGTGCAGTGCAGTTGTGCATGAACGCTTGCATCGCTATTAGCAGAGATCAGACACAATAACAAACCTGCGTCAGACGCCGCATGTAAATATCCTGAGACTAACAAAATATTTATTGTCTATGTTAATGGATGCATTTGCACTGCACATAATGTGGTGATCAGGATCACATAAGAAGATCGATAAATAATCATTAAAACACAATTACCTATTCATTATGATTACTTGATGACGATATTATTACCAACAACAACACAAACACGGATATAGAATCAAAATAACAAAATAGGGCAAAACAAAAGAGCGTACATTCTATATTCGAACAGAGATTACAATGTAGTGTCGAGCGCAGGTGAATGACCGAAATCGGCGCGCTCGACCTTGCGACGTCTCGCTTCACCTACATACGCCACACTGACAAGCCACTTTTGCTTTCGACAATTCGCAAAAAAATATATTAAGGAATATCTTTGTTCCGTTGGATGTCGGTGACGTATCTAGCTCGGCCCTATAGGTACCCATAGTATCTACGTTCTTTGCTTGGTTGTTTTACGCTACGGTGTTTTCATGCTTGGTATTGGCTACTCGGTTGGTGGGAAGCTTCATGGGATTTAAATAAGATATACCTACCTACGTAAGATTTCCCTTTTATAGATTTTTTTTTTTAATATTAAAAATTTGTTCCCCTCCATTAGAAAACAGAAAGTTTTCACAAGTTCGTGTTCATAAGAATCCCGACATTCAATAGTCCTTTAATCCTCCTCTCATTAAAGGAAATGAAACTTTTCCCGAATTAAAACTCCGCCAGACTTAACGATGTTCGGTATCAAATTAAGAGCCGCCCCTTTCAGACGGACAGATACCTGCACCGAATATCTTCAGTGCAAAAATTTCTTAAAAAATTGGGTCAATTAGCAACAAAGCTCCCCACGAAGTGCTAGAAAGGAGGGGGACGTACGTCCCTAGTTATGAGTGTACGTTGTGGCTTCACAAAGGGCGAGGGTGCGCCCTCGACGCGCGACCCACCCCCGCCACCGCCGCCCCGCGCACTGCACCAAAGAAAAATAACGCCCAGCCACAAAACCACAGGGCTTATAATCGAACGCGACACCACAACGAAGGTTGCGCGTTAAAATTGTGTTATTCGACATTTTACCTGTGGATCTCGCCCAACAAAAGATTCTAAAACGGGTTACTCGGGAGGATGCTCCCAGAATAAACATTTGACGTGAGAAGCGAGAGTCGCGTTATGTGGATAAATAAGCTGCAGCCATCTCACTTTGTAAGTCACGTAAGTGTCGCCGTGAGACGTATGATTGATACCCGCCACCGACGAAGTCTCGCCACTGAATATAATAGCGTACTTTAATAATAAAACACCTTTTCAAATACGTGAACTATAAGTAAAATTGTTATTTCATTCGTCACAGTGTGTAGTCGCGTCAAGTCTACGTGCGGTGAATGTCACGCGGCCAAAAATAAGAATGTGTGCGTTCGGTCCGGACGGTCGCTCGGTCAGTGCAGTCTCGTTGCGTCACTGCACTGGACCGCCGGGGCAATGCACCTTGTGCGCGAGTGCGGGACCACACCGCACGGCGCGCCGTCCCGCTCGCGCTCGCCTAGCGCGCCGATCGATCCTAGCCATTCAACAGCTGATTGTCATTTACGAGTAACGTGATCGGTGACATGGTGAGGTTACTACGAGTATGTCTCACGTGACACCCTATACTGTTCCATAGTAGCTAAGTATTGTATCGTATTGTTTCAGTGGTGTGGCGGTGCTGAGTCCGACTGAGAGCGGTGGATGCAGCAGTAGCGACATCACCGAGCCGCGCTCGCCGCGCAGCCCCGAGTCGTCGACGTCGTCGTGCAGCACGTCCGAGGAGAGCGCGAGCGCGCGCATGCCGCCGTGGGCGTGCGACCCGGCGCCGCCGGCTCCGAGACGCGTCGCGGCGCCCCCCGCGCCCGTGCGCCGCTCGCAGCCGCCCATACACCGCCGCATCACCGAGTACTTCAACCACAAGATGAAGCCGCAGAACGGCCTCAAGCGCGATAACGCGGCCAATGATGACACCAAGAAAAAGTGCCTACCTAAAAATGGGGTCACGCATGACCTAGAGAAATATATTTCTTATTTGTCACAGACTCTTAGTCCTAAAGTATTAATGGACGTCGGAAAGCAAAACGAAGCCGCTAGCCGAAAGTCGAACACTACCATTAACGGCGCAATGGACGTCACGAAAGCGGCAGATCTCAGCAAAACGACGCCGAATGGTAACTTTACTGGTCTGATCGACTACAGCAGACCCCAGGAGATGAAAGACAAAAATCACACGAACATGAATGGTTTTTTGGAAATCCGGCACGCATCCGAGACCTCCCCGAAGGGTAAGCAAACAGGAGAGCTCTTGAAAGAGTTGATCGATGGTAAGAGGAGACCAGGCCTTGAAATAAAGACTTCATCCGACCCATCCGCCAATGGGGTATTAGCCAATAAACATACACCAGATGTCAGTAGACGTAAAGTTCCCATCCCTGCATCCAGTGACCTGACCGGCATGAGGATTGCGCCTTCACCTGCAGTAAATCAATCACCTAGGAAATCTGCGAAGCCAGATAAATCCAGAATGAATGGCGTTGTTAGCTCGACAACTAAACTGGACAGCAGAATGAATGGAGTTACATGTGGATCAAATAATTTGAACCTGAACCCTATAACAAAACCAGCTAAAAAGGAGACGCAAAAGAAAGCAGCACCTGCAAAAAGAACAAATCGCAAGTCATCTGCGTGTATAGCCAATAGTAAAAACCTCACGTGGTCTAAAGCTAATAATCTAAAGCAAGTGCAGCTTCAGAAACAACAACATTGTACAAACATATCTTCGAGTTCCCCCATCAAAACCATGCCGGGAGAAGCAAGCCCTGTACCGAAGATGCATATCCCGAACGGTGTTCGTCAGGCTCCTATGATGAATGGTAACTACACCAATCTCAATGTACCTGTACCTAATAATTATCAAAACTGTCATCAGCTTAACATCCCGCAACCATGTAATGGTACAATGAACGCCAACAATTTAACGTCGTTCGTTGCTGTCCCACAAAATATGATGCTCACAACGTTAAGGATACCCCAGAACGGTTTATCACCACAAACACTAGGACAACAGAATAATATGGCAGCTTACAACCGACCGAATGTTAACAGTCCGACGAAACTAAATGGCCAGTTCGTTTTCCCACTCATGCAAAACATCAACGGAACGGTTGTACAAATACCAAATCTGATGACGAAGATGCCCAACTTTGTGCTTCCAACAACTCCGCAGTTGACAACACAAAGACAAGACCATTTACAAAACCAGCAAGCAGCATCCATTCTTATAAACGGAACTCTTTTGAAGCTCGCCAACACTATGACAACAGCGTATCCGAACGTAAACAAAAGCGAACCGGTAACCAGTCAACCTATTCCTGGCATGAACAAAAATGTCACTGGAATACAAGCTGTCGGCATGACAGTTCAATCTAAACAGAATTACGTCAACTTCAGCCATCCCGTTCTTATGCCTCAACCTGGTTATATTGTTACTTCTGTGCCACCAAATATGAACGTGAAGGAAACATGGAGTTATACGAATACGAATACAGTGTCGTCGTCACAAACGACGTATTCAAGTCATTTAGTTCACCATCAGCAGCCCATCGTGCCCAACTATCATTCGCTGCACACGAGTAGTATACCCATCGCGCCGGTCAAACCGCCGGACAATCCGATCCAGGGCACCGACCCGCCCAGCAGCACAGTGAAGGAACCCGAGCTATTTGAATTAACAACTCCCAAGTGTGAAATACCATGGTTGTCGAAAACCGTCAACAATAACATTTTCCCATTACAACCAAATAAAAAGAACTCGAGGTCTTTCGCGGAAATTAGTAGTATATCAGAGAAGCTTGAAGAATTAGCGGAAAAGAAGGCGAAATACGAACTAAACGACGAGGGCATCGAAGATTCGAGGATGGATTCGAGTATGGATTCTACCATGGATTCGAGCATCGAAATTCGAAAGATTGAGGCGGTCGCCAGGCGGGAGGACACGATCTTCACGCAGATCACTGTTCTCAAGGACATGTCATCGTCAGACGTCCACAATACTGTGATAGAAGCTAATTTCTGTAGCACCACAACCGAGTCCGAGTCGGGTATAGGGACGGACAAGTCCATAGACTCGCCGAGTGATTCTCAGACTAGTAAAGAATGTGATGAAGATTCGTCGTTGTCTTTGAGTATAAGCGTGTGTTCTGTGGAGGTGCAGAGTCAGAAGAGTCCTATCCTGAAGCAGCCCAAGACGCTGCGTTTCCCCCCGAGGAGTTTGACCAAGCCCAGCAGCGACAAGCGGAAGTCGAGCACAGAGACGACGTCCACAGTGTCCGTGTGTCTGTGGGAGAACTGTAAGCTAGAGTTCGACGGAGACCCAGATCTTTTAGAACATATACAGGTTAGTTATTCATATTGTCTTGTTCTGGTTAAGCCAGCTGATTGTTTACACTTGTCCGTCCCATCAGGAGATGAGGAATAAATATTTTAAAGTTCTCACCTTTACAATTTCCTTAATAACTTCCTCTCAAAACATTATCATTATATTAATGAATCTTTATTAGATCCAAAGTAACCTATTGTTGTCTACTATATTTAGAAATAATAAACCGCTAAACTATTCAAATATCAAGCTTGAAGAGGATATGAAATCAAAATTAAAAGACATTTATTCAAACTAGCTTGAAAATCAACACTTTTTGAACAAAATTGACATGAAGACTGTTCCCCAAATCGCCCAGCCCGTCACCATTTCCTAGTGTTTTATGTACTGCAATTGGCAGAAAAATAGATGACCACAAACAGTTTTGGCACTTGATTTAACAAATTCGATTGTGTTATTTAATATTAATTACTCCTCATCACAATTCCAGAACGTCCACGTAGAAACGCAAGCCGGGAAAGAAAACTACGTCTGCCTTTGGGAGCAGTGCAAGGTCCGGGGCAAGCCCTCATGTTCCCGACTCTGGCTGGAACGACACACCCTGTCGCACAGCGGAAACAAGCCCTTCAAGTGCCTCGTCGACGGCTGCGAGAGACGCTTCTCAACACCGGTATAATTACGGGCATTTATATTTTACTCATCCCCAAAACGCACTTAAGATGTAACTTCAAGACGGTCCATGTCAATGAAAATATGCGTTGTGTTAAAATGCGGCAGTCGGCGTAAGTTGAGCTTATGGCGTCAAGCTACTGCGTGCGTTCAAACTTGCGAGGCGATTCAGCGTTAACTATCAGCGGTATTAGTAGAATATGACAGCGGAACGTGCGTTGTTGTGGCGAACATTTTTGAGAATATTTTCTAGATATTTTATTTAAATGATCAGTCAAGCAAGTCAACGATATGACCTCAACAGTTTTCGCAAAATAGGGGTCACAAATGCATTTTTTTGCTGATATGGACGCGTCTTTATTTTCACAGTCACACATTCTGAGAGTTCCATCATAACATTTTTTGTTTTTGTTTATCCTGAATCTTCAGTGCGTTTCTCACAAACAATATTATAATTTAAGCATCCCTTTATAAATATCACTTTTATATCACTGGATCAAACGGTTGCAGAATAAGTAATATACAAAGTACATTAATGTATGGTGTGATATTTTAGGAAATACATTTTAAAATATTTTAGCAATATTTTAAGGTATACATTTTAAAATATTTATATTATATGTTAGTTTACATAAGTCAGTTCATAGTCTAGGTAAAAGTTAAGAAAATATTTTGCCAAAGGGCTTTTAAACTCGCAAATCTTTAGGTTCTAGTGAAACTAGGCATACATACTAAAACAAAAACTTATCGAAAATGTATTATGAATGTCTTTGTTTTGTAATTTGTTTATTTCTGCAGCAAATCGTTTCTTTTTAGTTGTTTTATGTTCAGCTCATTAGTAATTAAGTCAATTGTATCTAACCCTTTCACCGCTAACGACGCCAAACGACGTCCATTAATTAATACAGAAAATAATTATAAAAAAGTACTCAAAGTCAGATACTACTTTTGTTTTTTTATTGTTCTCATGTACTTCTTTGTCCTCAATTTAGAACTTACAATTGCAATAACAAGATGAAAACTAAACTATCAATGTTTTGAGAGTTTTTTACAATTCCTAGTTAGCGTTGGAAGGAGTATAACTTAGTTCTACTTTTGGATTTTTCAGCTGTAAATCTTCAGTTTCAAAAAGATATCCTGAGTTATGAAAGCTGTAACCCTCGAGTACTTTTTTGAAATTGTCAATTTACTCACCTAATGAATCTAAAATGTATGTTCAGTGAAACAGTAGTGTCGTCAACACGTGAATGACGTCCAATCGAGTGATTGGATCATAAACGCGTTTCGGATATTAAATTTTCAGTCGACGAGAAATTCATTAAATATTGTCTATATTCGCCGTAAACTCAAAATAACTTCAAAACTTCGAAAATATTAAAATTTTACAATATTTGAAATCGATAAATAACGCAACAAAAAAAAAAATAAAAACAAAAACTAAATGATCAAAACCAAATTCCATTTAATCTGTTTAGTTTTATTTTAATCTTACCGTACTAATTGCTGAGTGATGTGATCCCATCACTGGATACAGTATGGCATATCACGATTCTCTTCCCTTCGTCCATTACTACAAAACGAAAAAACAAAAATATAGAAAAATAACGTCAAATCTCATTCCCACAATACGCACAACGCGTGATGTCGCCATATTGACGTTAATTTACGACGCAGCCTCCGAAAGATATAAAAGATAAATTTGTATGTGTTTTCTTTCCCCAAGGACACGAAGACGATGCCAAAGAGAACCCTCAGTGGCTGGAACCGCTTTCGAGATTTTATTTATTTTTGTCGACCTATAAATTCGTAGGGTTTACCCCTTTGACCGCTATTCAACGTTCAGCGTACCGTAAAACTTAGATAAGAATGCGACAAGACTGTAACAGCGTAATTTTGGAAGATAACTCTTATTCCATCCGATGTAATCTCAGTATTGTTCACGGATTTAATGTGAGTACCCCTGATCGGCAGTCGAAGTGTTAAACACAATGAATTTGATATGTATCATTTATTTTTTTCAACACGACGTGTCGAGCTACGGAATAAGTGTAGTGTAAAAGCAAGTACTTATGTAGATGAACTGGTGTTAGAATAATTAGTTCATAAGGACTCGAAATTTTACGCCTTCATCAACGTTATTTAGAAATTATATTAAGCGATATAACAAATAATTTTGTAGATAACACTAGAAAAACTAATACACAATAGCTATTCTATGCTTGTATTATTGATAGATACCAAAATATAACTAACAAAACGGTATACCGGAAAACTTCCGCAATAATCGTGAAAAAACAAATTGAAATATATCCTCGAATCAAAAACAAATAAAAATGGCATTACTAAAAATATTCTAACTGCTTATAGCGTCACTCTAATCTAATACTTGAAGTTATGAACGAAACCTGCATACTAATGTACTATTTTAACTGCGTACTCTGCGAGGACTTGTTCTGCTATTTCATAATCTTGTATTCACCCCACAGATACCTTACCACCCTGGCCGCAGGTGTTAATTCTTTGACTAACGTTAACTTTACAATTGCAGACGTTACTGGAGCGACATGTGAACAACCACTTCAATGAAGCTTCGCCCAGTAATGGCGTGAAGAAGTCTGCTGAGGGCTCCGTCAAACTCATTCGTAGAAATGGCAAGAAGCTGCGGTATAGAAGACAACCTTGGTCTGGTGAGTTGACTCTCTTTTCTGACCTATCATATCCCCCTTGTAGGGTTTCTCTATTGTTTAAGTTATTGGGTCTTCCCAAACCAATTCTTCACTGCGACTTTGATCGGATCAGACCTTGGTCTTCGGTCGTGGCCTGAAGTCTTAGATCATCATTTATTGTTAGTGGAAAGAGGTACCTATAAGGGAATTCTTAAGTGCTCTAAAGGTGCAAAGGAGCACTTCGTAATAGGATTTAAACAAAACTGTTTCTTATTGCTGGTGGACAGTTGAATTTTGTCAATCCCAAAAATTATGTTTGCCCCGGAAAAATAATTTTATTGTTATTAAATTGCAAATAGTCGATGTGTGTGTGTGGCTAGATAAGTAGGGTGTTGCCAGTGATGACTTATGGAACCGAAACGTGGGCCTCATCAGAAGGCTTAAAGTCACTCAAAGGGCAAGGGAGAAGGCAATGATTTAAGTTTCCTTGCGTGATCGAATCAGGAATGATGATATCCGCAAGAGAACTAAGGTAACCGACATAACCCGTAGGATCGCCAAACTGAAGTGGCAGGGCACATTGCTCGTAGAACAGATGGTCGATGTAGTCAAAACGTTCTGGAGCGGGGACCGCGTACTGGAAGACGCATCATTGGAAAACCTCGCACAAGGTTGACCGATGACTTATACGGGGTTGCTCTTGACTCTAGGATAGGTCAGAGATGACAGAGACATGATCCTCATAACAGCTGAAAGACGTCCTCTACTGGACATAGGCCTCCTCCAATTTGCCATAATCGCCACGCTTGGCAGGCGGGTTGGCGATCGCAGTGTATGGTGTTGCGTTTTACAGAGAACGGTGCTGCCCATTCTCTGGCGAGTCCCTTAGTCGCCGCTCACGACACCCACGGGAAGTGATGGGATGGTATTATTCTTTTACGGCACCATACGGGACCGGTCGACATCATACCAAAACTAAGTTAGTTCTTCGTATGTTCCAGCGCGCATGTTCGACTTCTTCGACGCGGGCATGATGGAGGGGCTGGTGTGGCGGCTGCTGCGCTGCTCGCGCTGGCGCCTGAGCGGCGCGTGTCCGCTGCGCGAGCCGGCCGGCCGCCACACGCTGACGCTGCGCGCCGCGCTCACGGCCACGCGCTACAACGCGCTGCAGCGCCGCCGCGAGGCGCTCGTCACCTACTACCCGCCTAACGTGTAAGCTTCCATCATTTGTTATGCTCTATTCTTTGCGCGCTCTCTGTTGCACTGTGTGCGAGAGAGAGCGCGACGTTCAGCTGTGTGCGAGAGAGAGCGCGTGAAGAATAGTTCGCGTTATCGCGATAGTGTAGCCGTAGTATTTATTGGTCTAATAACCGGCACGAGTCGTGAGCACACGGTTTGACGCCGACAGCTCTGACGCTTCTTCACGTCATTGGTTCGTCAGTCAATGCTCATCGACTATTGCACTTGCGAGTTTCGTTCGCCCACCGTACATTGGCGATATAACCCTACTGCATTCTACTGTGTTCACGACTCGTGCTGGCTGTATAGGAGAAAGGAAGGGGTCTTTGCGAGACTAATAGAGAGTGCGACAGAAAATCTGTGAGAGATTTTGTATAGAAAAAAAGTCAGTTGAAACAGGAGAGAGGTTCTCTGTGCATAATGTGTAAGTTAGCTTGTTGTTTTTCTAGTGGTAGGATGAGCTTACTATGTGGGACTGATAGGAAGAGAGTGAGACAGAAAATCTGTGAGAGATTTTGTATAGAATCAAAGTCAGTTGAACCAGGAGGGAGGCTCTCTGTGCATATTACCTGTCTAATGTGTAAGTTAGCTTGTTGTGCTTCTAGTGGTAGGATGAGCTCACTATGTGGGACTGATAGGAACAGAGTGAGGCAGAAAATCTGGGAGAGATTTTGTATAGTATCAAATTCGTTGAACCAGGAGGGCCGGCTCTCCGTGTATATTACCTGTCTAATGTGTAAGTTAGCTTGTTGTACTTCTAGTGGTAGGATAAGCTCACTATGTGGGACTGATAGGAAGAGAGTGAGGCAGAAAATCTGTGAGAGATTTTGTATAGAATCAAAGTCAGTTGAACCAGGAGGGAGGCTCTCTGTGCATATTACCTGTCTAATGTGTAAGTTAGCTTGTTGTGCTTCTAGTGGTAGGATGAGCTCACTATGTGGGACTGATAGGAACAGAGTGAGGCAGAAAATCTGGGAGAGATTTTGTATAGTATCAAATTCGTTGAACCAGGAGGGCCGGCTCTCCGTGTATATTACCTGTCTAATGTGTAAGTTAGCTTGTTGTACTTCTAGTGGTAGGATAAGCTCACTATGTGGGACTGATAGGAAGAGAGTGAGGCAGAAAATCTGTGAGAGATTTTGTATAGAATCAAAGTCAGTTGAACCAGGAGGGAGGCTCTCTGTGCATATTACCTGTCTAATGTGTAAGTTAGCTTGTTGTGCTTCTAGTGGTAGGATGAGCTCACTATGTGGGACTGATAGGAACAGAGTGAGGCAGAAAATCTGGGAGAGATTTTGTATAGTATCAAATTCGTTGAACCAGGAGGGCCGGCTCTCCGTGTATATTACCTGTCTAATGTGTAAGTTAGCTTGTTGTACTTCTAGTGGTAGGATAAGCTCACTATGTGGGACTGATAGGAAGAGAGTGAGGCAGAAAATCTGTGAGAGATTTTGTATAGAATCAAAGTCGTTGAACCAGGAGGGAGGCTCTCCGTGTATATTACCTGTCTAATGTGTAAGTTAGCTTGTTGTGTTTCTAGTGGTAGGATGAGCTCACTATGTGGGACTGATAGGAAGAGAGTGTGGCAGAAAATCTGTGAGAGATTTTGTATAGAATCAAAGTCAGTTGAACCAGGAGGGAGGCTCTCTGTGTATATTACCTGTCTAATGTGTAAGTTAGCTTGTTGTGTTTCTAGTGGTAGGATGAGCTCACTATGTGGGACTGATAGGAAGAGAGTGTGGCAGAAAATCTGTGAGAGATTTTGTATAGAATCAAAGTCAGTTGAACCAGGAGGGAGGCTCTCTGTGCTTATTACCTGTCTAATGTGTAAGTTAGCTTGTTGTGCTTCTAGTGGTAGCATGAGCTCACTATGTGAGACTGATAGGAAGAGAGTGCGACAGAAAATCTGGGAGAGATTTTGTATAGAATCAAAGTCAGTTGAAACAGAAGGTTCCAATGGTCCTGCTGATGGGCATTGGCGGACATAGTTTTGTGATAGGGAAAAATCTAACGATATGTTATCTTGTCTTTAATGTGAAATTAGGGATTTTAATTGACTTTGATTCTACCTCTTTATCGTATGCTGAGTGTTGAACTGAGGCAGTTTCAGATCAGATAATAATTGTTATATTTACTGAACCATTTAAATTAAAACAGTGATATTACAATATTTCTCTAATTGTAGTACTTATGTATACCTTTCAATATCACAATGTATGATGTTTTCAGGTAAGCATTGGAGATAATCATATCATCAACCATCTTTGCGCCCTGGGTAGTACAGACCTATCTCTTGTAGGGAATAGGAGAACCTGTTTATACCTATAAATTCCATTACCAAGAAAACTTAAAAATAATTGTACATAGAGATATTTTACCTAGGACTTCCAAGATTAACACTGAGTATAGGGAAACGTTAGCACTAAATCAATTTAGTTGAGAGGTGAGTAATTTTATTCCAATTGGTTGACCCGTGCAACTTCGTCTGCGTCACATTTTTCATTAATGCTCCGCTCGTTTTGGTCGTAGCGTGATGTTATACAGCCTATAACCTTCCCCGATAAATGGGCTTTTCGACAATAACAGAATTTTTCAATTCGATTCAGTAGTTCCTGAGATTATCGAGAACAAACATACTCTTCAGCTTTATGGTATTAGTGTAGAATGTATGTGAAGGAAAAAAGTTCTGTTCACACTCATTTAGCGACAAAATTACTCGCCCCTCAACTTAATTTCAAGAAAATTGAAAAAATCTGAATTTCACAATCCACGTTCAGTATTGATCCCCATCACATTTAGGTTTAAAAATCTAGACTACTATTTAAACATAATACTAATCTCAGTATTTGCGATCTAGTCAACAGCTTGGACTGTCGTCTGTCTAAAATAGATTATTATAAAATGCACAGGTAAATTCAGGTGGGTTTGTAGTGCAAAAGGATATACATATCATTTATCATTTGGTGTATAGCTATATTTTAATATTCGTCAATATTGTGTAATACAAAAAGCAACGCTCTTTTTAATTTTCTGCATAAACAGTTCATTTATTTTCACAATTAAATTCCCGATAGTCATTTTATAATTTCAAAAAATTACATCATTATCAGTTTTAGCACCCATTTTAACGCTCGATTTCCAGATTGAGTTGAAACCATTTTACGTACGTTACAATTTTTCAATTATTACGCTCATATTATTTTCCCACTACCTGTAGCTTTCTAAGTTATTTTAACACTCCTTTACAATTATTTTATAGTGCACGATAACTTACTACCTCTTCAGGGGATCATATGCATTACTATGAATCAAAATTGGCACTAACTGGCAACGGAATGCTTGCAAAATTGGCAAACTGTTATGCAATTGATCCCCAAGCAGACAGCTTGGCTTTAGCATGCTCGATGTTGCCATCAGTGCCACACAGAGTACAAATATTTTCATCAAGTTGCTAGCATTGATACAGTTTTCCAATATTTTTCATAATAATGTTGATGTTTAAAAAAAAAAATTTCACTTTATTACATTTTTTATAAGTTCTTCTCCGTTTATTGCTAGCAATACCAATGGGTTGCCAGTCCTTATTGATGTTTTGGGTTTGGGCATAGAAAATCATCTTTTGTTTTGTTGAAAAAGTTTTCTAATTTCATGGGCACAAAGTTGCTTGCAGTCTGACTGGCAGATAGGCTGTTATCGGCAGTGTGACTGCCGCATCAAATTGTAATTAAAAATTGAACAATTTGGCACAGTCGTCGCGTTGCAGTGCAGCTATTTGTCGCCCAAATTGAAAGTACCTTTAAACGCTGGTTTATGAAAAAAAAAAGCTTTTAGATGTGCATGTCTATCATTTAGTACAATTTCAATATGGGATTGGTGCCCATAACCGCTGCAAACACAAGAAAAAGATAAAAAAATTCGTGTCAAAGGATAATGAACTTTATTTCAGAAGCCGTTTTCGACATTACACCAAATTTCGCAGCTTATTTTGTGTTTGCAGCTGCCTCCGTGTGGCACGGGAGCGAGCCAGTACTCACAGCGGTGTTGTTATTGCAGGCTGGAGGACGAGTGGGTGCCGGAGAAGGATGTGTCGCGCATCAAGCGCGTGGAGATCGCGGCGCTGGCGGCCGGCGTCAAGGTGGCGCTGTACGAGCACTTCTGCGCCTCGTACTCCGGCCCGCCGCCGGCGCCGCCGCCGCCGCCCGCGCCGCGCCCCCTGCGCCGCGGCGGCGCGCCGCGCATGCTGTCCAACCTGCTGGCGGCGCGGCGGCGCGCCGAGCCCGCGTGCCGGCCGGAGCCGCTGCAGTTCGTGGAGCCCGAGAAGCCGGTCCGGCCCAGCGGCGCCAAGAAGCGCAAGATGGGGCGGCGCTACGGCGGGGACGCCTTCTGGCCCTGCGGACGATAAGCGAGCGCAGCCACACCACGCTGCCTAGTATTTGTGATTGCGGGCCGACCGTAGCTTTGCAACGTGGATCCCATCGGGTCGACTGGGAAACTAATGAAAATGATTTAATTTAATGTGAATGAAGATATGAATTTGTTTGTGTGTGATTAATTCCATTTTTAATACATTTCTACAAAGGATTCACTTTGCAAAGCTGCCGTCGGCCCGCGAAGAAGTGTCTGTATGAACTTTATGTTTTCTCAATTGTATAGAGTAATTGTGATCCATAGTGTAAATGTAGTAGGCGCGTGAGGGCGCGCGGTCCGCGGTCGGTGTGGCGCCGAGCGAGACAGACGTAGGTTCGACGACAGGCTGATGGCCGACGATGGCCGACGATGGCCGACGATATCCGACTTAGGAAAATTCTCGCCAAAGATTGTTGAGGTGCCGCGACGCGGCTTAGACTGCTATACAGCAGAAAGTTAAATTTTATTCACAAGACTGATGCTTTTTTATAATGATATTGAACGGTCGAAATATCGAGCCTTAACGCGTCCGTTCATCGAGGTCGTAGAACGCGGCGCGAACAAAACGTGTACATAGTTAGCGGGAAGTGTATAGTTAGTGTAGGTACGAGGTACGAGGTACGACGGTACCGGTAGCGTAGGGACGTTAGTCTGATAGTCTAAGTTAGGGTAAGGACGACCAGCGATGCGCATCACTGCCAACTGTACATAGTAGACGTATCCACTCGATACTTAGCCTAGTATTAAATGATTTCGCTTTTAGTTGTAATAGTCCTCGCGTCTCGTGTTGCTTCCGCTTACTGGCGTACGGGCGGCGTGACACGGAGGCGTGACGCCGTGACGCCGTGACGCCGTGACGCCGTGACGCCGTGACGTCTTCCGGACAAGTGCCTATGACCCAGCTGGCACACCTACCAAGCTAGTGTTCATATATCACGTATACCGTGCGTAGTCATATCAAACGAAACTCGCAGTTTAGTCGTAGCGTAGGACGAACGATTTTGATATTCGACGTTTTATTCCCCTTGTTGTGTTTGGTGACTCTAAGGAATCAACAACTGTCTGTAGTTTATACATAATAATGTCACTGCCATTGAAAGTTGTGTACAACCTAGTTAGCCTCGACGATACGTTAGCAATAAACGTTTTGTGATAAGATATATTGATAACCGTTGTTCGTTTCCACGCACAAGAGCCGCATTTTTGTGTGATACATTAATATACATTAACAATAAAATAGTGTAGCAATGATTTTTAAAGGTATAGAGTAAATTTCTTATTCAATTTGTGAGACGATCTTTCGTTGGAGTAACACTCGTTGGTGCAACGTGAGTTTTAGTACTGAACGATTTTTTTACTAAAAATATTTTTTTATTTACAAAGATATGCGCATGTTTGTCAATAAGAAATGATTGTCTTCGGAGCTCTACTATGCAAAGATCCGACTGTAATAAAGAAAAAGTGGCAAAAAATGCTTAGCGCAAACAAACTCTTTTTCTCTCTTACTTTCTTCTTATTCTTTCTTGCAAAACATTTTGTTTAGGAAATAAAAAAACATAATAAAGTATTTTATTAATTTTTTCATGAATTTTTAAGTCAAGAAAGTCAATTTGTATTCTTGATACTGTAGACTAAAGTAGGCTAGCAAATATGATCCTTAATTACGCCGTAACTATTTGTTATTGACATATAACCGCAAACTCTGTTCAATGAATTAATATTTTGTTTTAATATTGCAAGAAAACTCGTGTTGTGCGAGCGAGTGTACGGTATAGTGGAATTAGTGATGCTGTTGTGAAAGTAATAATTATTGTAGTGGCGAATGTTTTTAGATCATTGAAATGTAAGGAGCCTTGAATTGTTCAATATTAATAATCTATCGTAAGTTATGGTTATTCATAACCAATAGAAAAGCAATGTTGCATCGTGTTCTTAGTAATATTAAATTTATTAATATCGATTTAAGCGATTTGTGTAAAAGAAACACCAAATTAAATGTTAAATAAGATCGCGACAGAATATTAAGTGTAGTTTCCAATGATCTAAGCGCATTTAGAAGGCAAGTCCGATGAAATGACTCCGAGTGACATACAGTTAGATATCTCAGCTCATACAGTAATACATGCCAATGACGAACGTCAATAGCCGGTCTAGTACTCACAGTTAGATGTTAACGAACTTTTGGAAGCCCCTATACAGACGTTGTCAGATTATTCTGCCTTGTAGCCATAAGGGATTATACAAGTGAATATAAAATTGTGTTCTGTGCTCACACGATCTCGCTAGTATTTTTTAGTTAGTGCCTATAGCGTTAAGTTAGGACGAATTGTGTGAACGTGGTGTAATCTTAATTGTATAAAACACCATAACGTATTTTTCAAACTATCGCTTATCGTAAACTGGAACGGAGATTTTATTAGATTCATTTAGTAGTGTAAATCGGCCCCTAGACTAATAATGTGAAAATTGAATGGGAATAGTAAATTGTAGTACAGAAGGAGCCTTAGGCGAGGTTAGTGCGGCGAGCGGAGGTCGGTGGAGGGTTGGGTGTCGAGTTGGTGCCTGGTTGTTCGCGAGTTCAGGGGATCGTATGCTAACATATTATACAGTTTAGACTTCCTTTTGGAGCATTTCCAACGTACTGATTATTTTTTTTAATAAATTTAAAAAGTTAGAGTAATTATTTTTTCAGCACTGATCGTAGTGCCATATTTTATTGGCTGGCTTTTTTAATAAATTATTTTTATAGTGAAATTCGACACCAAAATCAGAAAGACAAAATTAGTTTTTTGTTCTATCCGTGTAACAATATGGACTTGAATATTTGATCTCAGAAATCGGCCGTGTAACAGATTTAGACGAGAATGCATGAGAGGATCCTGCTTGCGGTCCGTGAGTGTTGTTTCTTAATGAACATGTTAAGTGTCGCTCAATTTAAATTTATTTTACTTACGAGAACAAAGTTTGACACATACAAACATACATTTTGGCCTATCAAAATGCTTGAGTACAAATTTCGTTTCGCTATATTTACGACGCGATGAAATGTCTAGTGTTCGGCAAATAATCGGACTAAAGTTAAATTAACGTTAGATTAGAATTAGTGGTTCGAAATGTTAGTCAGAGATCATATTTTGTGACGAACCTCTGCGGACGAGGCGATGAAATTATATCGAAATACATTGATATACATATATTGGTAAGCTCGAAAAGATACAATATATTTTTATCACTGCCACAATAGTCATAGATGTCGTGTCGTTGTGACAGTTGAGTTCGGTTTTGCATGTTCGTGAAGCGCGGACCGTTCACTTGTTGCTCAGCGAATTATAATAATTTTAGTTAACCGCGGGCTCACTGGCATGCAAAATCTTTTTGTTACGTGACAGAGTATACAACGGGAACAATGGTAGTCGCTGCCAGTTTTATTTAAGCCCTATAGTTTGATCAGCATTACTTAGTGCGGTGTGAGGCGTGAAACACATTACAGCCGCGATGCAGTACGCTCGACCGACGTTGTAAAGTTACAGCGGCCGGAACAATAAAAAGCGCCATCTTCAGCCACATGGGGATGTAGTTGGAAATCGTGGTTTTAATTGCTCCTCCCGCGTTTAGACAGAAACTCAAGGAATGTAAATAGTTAAGTATTTATTATTAAGTATTATTCTGCATAGAACTGTAATTTGCTTCGCGCCTGGTTGGGCAAGGGCGGCGCGCCTGGGTCCCGGGTCCCGGGTCCTGGGCGAGTCCCGGCGTCCCGGGCCGAGTCCCGGGTCCCGGGTCCCGGGTCCCGGGGGCGTCGCGGGGTTAGTCTAGTGGTAATGTTGGCGAGTTGTCTTTCAAACACGTTTCCTATATTATGCGTTTATTATATGAATGTTCTCCTTTATTGTAAATGTTTGAATACAATAGTAACTATGTGGAGCCTGTGTATTCCAATAGTGTGCACTAATTATTCAATTTGTAGATATTTAATTATATATAGTATAATGTTTAATGCGTTGTCTTATTTGCTTATACCCTATGGTGAAATCGGTGAAATTTTAATTATAATTTTGAACCCACGAGCTGCTGGGTAATCTACCTCAATTAATTTATCACACATTTGGGCATAATAATAGTGAATGTTAATTTAAATTTGAAATTTGTTCAATGTAGTGATTATTAAGGTTTTTTTTTCAAGTAAAAGGTTTGTCCACCTGTCACAAGTACTGTATCTTATATTAAATACATATTGTATGATTGATAATTATGTGTTTTATTAAATTAGTGGTACACCATCGAATATCATCTCAATACCTCTGCGTTATCACTGAAAAGTAAAATCTTCAATAAGATAATTAGTAACTCAGTTAAAAGAAACCACAACCACATAAAGCCAAAGAAATCCAATCACCAGTGGCTTATTACCAGCAGTCACGATTGCAGTTACGTTTTAAGTACACAGATTAAACATAATTCATAGTATAGCGCTTTTCTTTTTTTGTATGAGAAATCACATGAAATGACTTGTTCTGCTCTGGGCGCAGCAGAAGGGAGTGTCAGACTGTTACTGACTAAATCCCATCCGTGTTCCTCCTAGTGCCCTTTGTGTTCCAGGGCCGCGCTAACTCTGCCCAAGCTAGCAAGTGTGCGTAATTTCAAAGTATACACATTAACACTACTGAAATCCACATTTAATTACGTCTTGAAGGTATGACTATAAATCCAGTTTGCAATAGTTTTTCAATTCACCTTAGCCCTTCATCCTTACGCACATTGCAAAAAATAGCACAGCTAGTACCTACCAACCATATAGGGAGTGTGCAGAAACTATAGGTGGCAGCACAAAAACGTCACTGTCAAGTATGTTTCAAGTATAAAATTCGAAATAGCTACGCTAGATGGCACAGTCTTCTTCGCGCACGTTCCCCTAAACTGAGCGTGCAGGAACTACAGGTGGCAGCACAAAATCGTCAGTGTCAAATATTCTGACCCTGAAAACTTCGAATATGCGACACTAGATGGCATAGTCAACGCCGTGCACGGTCCCTATACGATAGGTATGAGTCTTCATCTACCTAGCCTTTTCCCATAACTATATTGGGGTCCGCTCTCAGTAAAGCCGGATTCAGCTGAATACCACTATTATTAACAACTTACCTAAATCGAAAATTAGGGACTGTTATGAAATAGTACGAAAGTACGAGGCTTTTTTTCAGGGACTTAAATATTATGTCCTATTCGAAATAGCGGGCTCAAACAAACGTGCATGCAAGTTGCAGGTGGAAATGCGGCCTAACAAAAGTAGATTGCTCTAACTGCAGAAGTTTTGTACATACATTCAGTCAAAAAAGTATCGGGAATGGATGATTTGTTTATGGTTCCAAATTCAAATTTTTTTTTTTGTAGTTGTTAGATTGGCACAACTGTTTTCCATTTTGGCGCGGAGTTTGAGTTGCATCTGTTATTTATATTAAATACAGTGCTGGTTTTAGTAATATCATATATAGTGTGTATTGCGAATTTCATAATGGACAAAAATATCGAACAAAGAGTTTGTCTTAAATTTTGCATCGCCAATGGAATTTCGTGTTAGGAGTTACTGAAAATGTTACAGAAGGCTTACGGTGAATCGACTTTATCAAAAACTCGTGCTTATGAGTGGTTCAAAGCGTTCAAAAGCGGTCGAGATGTGATGGAAGATTTGCCTCGCTCTGGTAGGCCGTCAACGTCTGCAACTGAAGTTAACATCGCAAAAGTGAAGGAAATAGTGACTGAAAATCCCCATTCAACTCTGAGAGAGATAGCCGCCGAACTTTCTGTATCTCACGAGTCGATCCGTACCATTTTAACTAATCATTTGGGTATGAAACATGTTGCTGCTCGGCTAGTCCCAAAAGATCTGAATTTTCTCCAAAAACTCAATCGCGTGAAAGTCGCTGAGGACATGCTAGAACGAGTCAGTTCGGACCCAACATTCATGAAACGCATTGTTACTGGTGACGAGACGTGGGTTTACGAGTTTGACATGCAAACTAGTCAACAAGCTTCGGAGTGGCGCCTTCCAACTGAACCGAAACCGAAAAAACCACGCCAAAGTCGATCAAAAGTCAAAGTCATGTTGACTGTTTTCTTTGACTATCGCGGTGTTGTGCACTCTGAATTCTTACCGGAAGGTTTAGACAATAAATAAAGAATATTATTTGAGCGTTATGCGGCGTTTAAGAGAGCAAATTCGACGAAAAAGGCCAGATTTGTGGAAAGAAAATTCTTGGATTTTGCACCACGACAATGCGCCTTCGCACAAGGCTATCATTGTGAACGAATTTTTAACCAAACACTCAACAAATACCATCCAGCAACCACCATATTCACCAGATATGGCTCCTGCTGACTTTTTTCTTTTTCCTAAACTCAAATTACCACTTCGTGGCACCCGTTTTCAATCGATAGAAGACATAAAGGAGAATTCGCGGCGAGAACTGAACTCAATTCCGGAAGCAGCGTTTAAAAAATGTTTTGATGAATGGATTATTCGTTGGCGCAAGTGTATCGTTTCTAAAGGAGCATACTTTGAAGGTGATAAAATAAATTTCGATGAATAACAGACATTTTGTGTATTATTGATCTTTTCCCGGTACTTTCTTGACAGAGTAGTACATCTAATGCCACATTTTTAACACTTATCAGATGTTCTTAGTGAACAGGGACACATCCATCCAGGATTTTCGTTTGGGGGGCTTGTTCCCTCTGAGAGTAGGTTTAGAGCTCGGGTACGCAAAGTAGCAACACTATAAAGGCAAAAAGTATTTAGCTTAACGCATAACAAGCCTCATTAGATTACTTTTCGTAAAATCCACAAAGTACGTTAGGATGTAGACGACCAACTTAGGGAGGCTTGATCCCCTTAGCCCTCCCTGGATCCGCCAATGTTGGTGATTGTAGATAGTTAGCCAGATAGGAACAGAGCGAGGTGCTCGTATGCCCGTACAAAACAGATCTTTACTAGGTATTAAATTTGACCGAACCGGGGATTAAACCCAGTCAGCCACTATGCTGTTGCGCTTGCGATCCTAACTTACAAGACATCTCAAAGGGTGATGTTAAATTTCATTACATTATCATTCCCTGTAGATTGGATTTTATATATCCTACTACTACTTTTAGAACCTAGTAAGTACTACTCGTCATCATCTGCCTAGCCATTTCCCAACACCTCTCTAGTCTCTACACTCACTCACGACCAGTTTCGGCTGTCTGTTGTCTGTCAGTCACTCAATAACGCTATAATTTGAAATAAATATCTAATTATTATATTGATTGACATAACTTACAAAAAGACAATTCTGGAAGCTTCCAAGAACTTATTTCACTAAATGAACTTGAAACCTTCAGAACAAGAAACGACCTTGAAAAATTATACTCGTATTATCATACAGCTATAATTTATTTATTCGACAAACAAACTAAGTACAGACAGCATCATAACTTGCCAAGCAATTTAGGTATCTCTAGCTAATACTCTAGCTAGACCTTGATCACGTCTGATGGTAAGCGATGGATGAGGTCCACGATAGAACGAGCGAGCCCAGAAGATGCTTTTTCACTGTTGTTTGTCAAGAGAACTAAGGTCACCGATTTTCCGCGTAGAATTAGCGTTCTGTGCGCATAAAACACTATCTCTACAAAAGAATTGGTAATTTTCTGGGCTTCTTTGCGAGGCCGTTAAAGAAAACAAAATATGTGGACACATAGACGAGTCTAAAATTTTAAGACATTGCTAATAATAGTTCATTAAAATCACTATGTCGTTTCATTTATTAAAACTTTTACAAAATGCCCTTTTGTGGGTGCTCAAATACTTTTTACTTTACTGTTTGGGGTGGTTCAGGGGAGGATAGTGTGCACGGAGAAGTTTGTGAGGCTTCTGAGGCTCCTGCATGATGGTATTCATGATGATGGAGTTGTCGGCGGAGAACAACGTAACGGGAAAGAAGTCGAATTGCCGACTTCTTTCCCGTTATCCACCTGTGGGGTGAAGCAGGGTTGCGTCCTAGCTCTTACATTGTTCGCGTTGTACTTTCCAGTTGTAGTCCGGGAGGTATTGCAGGCTACTTCTGAAGATATCCGCATCCGCTTCCACACAGATGGTAGCATTTTCAATTTATCGAGGCTCAGGGCTCGCACCAAGGTTTCTTACGCAGTGGTTACTGAGATCTTGTACGCGGACGACTTGTGTTTTGTAGCAGAAACCCTAGACTGCTTGCAACGGTTAATGTCCGATCTCGACGAGTCTTGCCGATAATTTGGTTTGAAAATCAACGTCAGGAAGACGGAGGTGATGTCTTTGGACATCGACGGTCACGAGGCATTGTCCATAAGACTCGGTGAGGATGAGCCGAAGCAGGTCGACAAGTTCCGTTATCTGGGGAGCACGTTGACATCAAAGTGTGGCCTTGATGCAGAGAACAACAGCAGGATTGGCGCTGCAGCTGCAGTGTTTGGTAAGCTAGATGCCAAGTTCTTCAGGTCACTTGACTTAAAATTAGCTACCAAGGTCTCAGTTTACATGGCGGCTATGCTGCTTATCATTTTGTGTTCTGCTTAAACCTGGACCGTGTACCGCCGGCACATCCGCATGATGGACCAATTCCACCTTTGATGCCTTAGGAGAATTCTGAAGATCCGTTGGTCTGATCGCATGCGGAACACCGAAGTGCTACGCAGGGCTAATGTTGGTGGCATTGAGTCTTATCTCATGCGGCGTCAACGTGCGGACATGTGTCACGGATGACGGACCAGTGATTGGTGTAGCGCATCTTTTATTGTGAACTTGAGGAGGGCAAGCGCAAGCATGGTGGACAGCTCCTCAGGTATAAAGATGTGCTAAAACGTCACTTTACCAGGTACAACCTGGAGCCGTCCCGGTGAGAGCAGCAAGTCACTCAAAGACTTGAGTGGAAGACTTTGGTTAAAACCAAAGTTCATAATTATGAATTACAGCGGCGTGTTGAGCTCAATGCCAGGCGTGACCAGTTGAAAGCCCGACCACACGGCTCACGTGCCCGCCATGTGCGCGGATCTTCACAAAGAAAGTTGGTTACAAAAGCCACATGCGAGCTCACGAGCGACAACTACAGCGGAGTTGAAACAATCGCCTCAGCCGAAATCGGTCGGATCACATCATCATCATCATCATCATCACTTTACTATTTAGAAGCGACTAGTCTGTATTCCAAGTTTTCAACCAGGTACGGATGGTACCTACCCCACCCAGCACGTCTTGGTCTAGTAATCCGGTACCTAGTCAATGAGAACCATACTCATTTCAGAGTGTAGAGTTATTTGAATATTTACACGTCTGTTGACTGTACAAATCACGCCACGTGCCGAAACCCATCTATCAGCAATTCGCAACATCAAAGTAAAACTGCATTACAGTAGATACCTATGGTTTCTAATTTCTATCGAGTTTTATTGAATATATAATGCATACAGGTAAGTTGTGTAAGGTATTTCTTGGGCCCGGGAACGCTGTCGACAAATGTTTCACAAGGCAACCTGACACCTGGGCAGGTGTCATCAAGCATTATTCAATTAGTAGCCAATTAATTGATGCACTTATACCTATGGTTCAATGGTAGAAAGTATGGCTGTCGACTGAGAGGTCTAAGGATCTATCAGGACGAAAAACAGGTGCTACTAAGATGCTTTATACGCCTTGTCTTTCGAAATGTATATGAATATCTACTATTTGATTGTTGAATTGTGAAAACAAATTTATTGTAGTCGTGATAGTGACTTATAAGCAGAAGTACCTATCGTACATTATTTCTTCACTAGTTGACCCACGCAACTTCGTTTGCGACACAATTTTCATTACTGATCCGCTCCTATCGGTCTTAGCGTGATGATATATAGAGCCTATAGCCTTCCTCGATAAATGGGCTATCTAACACTGAAATAATTTTTCAAATCGGACCAGTAGTTCCTGAGATTAGCGCGTTCAAGTAAACAATCAAACAGACAAACAAACAAACTCTTCAGCTTTATGTATTAGTATAGATTGTGCGTTAATAAAAAACTACAAACATGTAGGTATTTATTATTATTAGTTAGTAATACCTGCAACGGCAAGGCGCAAGTAGTTGACGCAGAGGCTGGTGATCGCTACCTACTGATCTGCCTAGCCTTCTCCCAACTATATTGAGGTCGGCTTCCAGTCAAGCCAGATTAGCTGAATACCAGTATTTTACGCGGAACGGCTGCCTACCAGACCTCCACAACCCATGACTGGGTAACACGGTACTTCATGGCAAGATTGGAGTCAGATTTACTGGCTTCTGACTATCCGTAACGACTGCCAAAGATTTACAAATGACAGCCGGGACCAATGGCTTAACGTGCTTTCCGAGGCACGGAGGAAACTCGGTAAGTTAAGATGGTCACCCATCCACAGACTAACCATGGCAAGCGTTGCTTAACCTTGAAGATTTTCCCGTGCGGCTGTTATTATCTAGCCACGAGCTCCTCGCTGGTGATCGCTACTGTGCTCTAAAATTAATATAAACCAGCCGAGTGCTAGTCGGACTCGCGTTCACGTCAAAGGGCTTGCTGAGGCCAGTAAATTCATTGCATACTGTATTGTATTTATTGGTTAGTGGTGTGTGGTGTCGTTAGACCTTACTGGCCCACACGATAAAAGTGGTAAAAACACTTAAAACAACAACTACTCGTGTAGCACTGCACTATTTTGGCAGCAAAGTAGTGCCAGACAATAATTAAAACTGTGCCCCAAAGGCACCCTATACACCATAACCTCGATTTCCTTTATTTTTAACACTGAGGCGCCTTTTCTAGAGCCAATACTTTAGTTTAGCATCAGCAGGATTAGAACATTTTGTGTAGTCCAATCACAGTGCTTGAAAAGTGGCTTGTTTGGAATTTTTCAGTGCGCGAGAAATATACAATGCTCTCGAAAAATATTAGGTATCCTCCTGGGGAAGTCGGGTAAAAATAGAAATTGGGTGGCGTAAAATTCAAATCTTGCCAGGGGCGGTCAGAAAATAAGGACCCTAGCTACGACCCTGCTCATACTCAGTCACTCTTACGAAATAAGATTATAAAAGCCAATAAATACAGTTTTTCTTTAAATCGAAAAAAAGGAAGGTATGCAAATTAAGTGGTTAAGTTGGAGGCTGACCGACTGTCGAAGCAGGCAGTTGAGATGGGCAACGTTACCTCTTATATGCCCGATTACTGGGAATATTTCTCCAGGTTTAAGAATGTTTGCTTCGACAAATGGAAAATGTACTTCAATGAATTATCCAAAGAAAAAGGCATTTGGTATAAAGTCATTCAAAACGAGCCCCCTCGCGAACCCTGGTTTGATGATAAAAGTTTAACTAGAAGTTATGTTAAGTTAGCGCTAAGGCTTCGTTCTGGCCACTTTCCATCGGCAAAGTTTGCTTTCTTAATGCGAAAGGCTGCATCGCCCAATTGTGAGACATGCAATACAATTGAAGATGTGCAACATTTGCTCATGGAATGTGTTAAGAACAAAGATGAAAGGGAATCATTGGCTAGAGAGTTTAAACTAAACATGTGGGATGTTGGACTTATTCAAAATATTTTGGCATGCCCTAAATCAGAGAGGACTAAACGCATAATTTCTGGGTTAATGCAGAAGTCTAGGCAAAAATTCCCTTTCCTGGTTCATAGGATATACTGGTGTAAATTAAATAATTTTGTGTGTAAATTAAGTATAGGGTACAATGGGGTTGACGTATCCGTGTGGATAAAAACCCCTTATAAATAAAGAATAAAAAAAAGTAGTTAAGTCAAGTTACCGTGCTTAGATCCCTGTGACCCGGCGCTCTCCAGTTGCCGGCGCCCCAGGCGGCCGCCCGGGTCGCCCGGCCCTAAAGGCGCTACTGCATATTCGCCAGTTCGTTTATAGTATAAATAAGAAATAGTGTGGGACCAAGGACACTGCCCTGGGGCACCCCGTATCCAACGTGCGCTAGTGAACTTTGGTAGTTGTAATTACAGTTACTTTCCTAAATGAATGTTCCTACATAATTCACAGTAGCTAACAGTGGCGATTAAATCTGTTGGTTTCATCAGTCAAATTGCATGTGGTTTAAACAGTGATCCATTATGCAAACTAATTTCGCTAAATGCATATACGAGTATACTTATTACACGGAAATAGATCCTGTAATTTAACTCTAGTTAGGTACCTACAATCAATCTGAAATCGTAGCTGCGGCGTTAAGGTTGACTTCCAATCTAAAACGTTTGCAGCGATTGTCTATCTTATCTCATAATCCAGTTATAGGGCAGCATAACACGATGACTTACCCCCTAGCCGTGGCAGAGGGCATCCAAAGTAGTCCTCCATCCCATTCGCGAGTGGTCTTGCTAGAGCTTCACGCTTCACTTCACTCCACGTCATTCCGATGCTCATTGCTTCTGCAACTCGGTGCGCCACGGCGTTGCCAGGTTTGGGACGGCTACGCTTGTTTTTCCCGGCATAACATGATACATGTACCTAGGTATAAATTTTTATTAACTAGCAACAGCTACGATGCGCGTACACTAATATCCCGTTTTTTCGGGAAATCCTCTCTTAGTGCTCCCTTTCACTCCCCAAGGAACCTATATGCCAAATTACAGCCAGTAGTTTCGTCTGTGTGTTGTCTGTCATTCACTCAGTAACGGAAGAATATTATATATTTTGAAAGTGATTGTGGTTTACATACAAACAACAATTCACGTCTTTTTCCCATGAGGGTAGGCAGAAACGACAGAACACCACCTGCTACCATATTCCTACATACACCTTTTTCTTCGTTTACTTTCATATTTTGGTCACACGCACGCCGCGGCCGGTTATGTACAACTGCCCTCTCCTACTATGACTCCTACCTCTACTATGATTCAGTTGTGAGAAAGGGATAGTGCTATTCGTCTTGTTAAGCTCTGCTCTCTCTCACAGTGGAATCATTAAGGGATAGGTGTTAGTGGGGGGCTAGTCCCGGCGGTAGGTAGGGTAGTTAAAGTTATCAAACGCACCAGCTAGGGAAAGTCTTTTGATAGTTGACTGCCTGGGGTTCGCTATTCATATGAGTAACTTCAAAAAAAAAAAAAAAGAAAACAAAATCAGCTTGTGAAGAAACTGGGTATACTAAAAATAAATTCCCGAAACATTAAAACGTGGAGCATAATAGTGCAGAGCCCCTGTTGACTGCACCAGACTGCATCGTCAGCACCTCGTCGGCAGCGACGAGCGTCCTGCCCGCGACGCCTCAGCTCACTCCTGCGCGACCTGTCGCCTGCTCCGGACCATGTGAGTTAATTACCAGGATTAATTAGACCTTGATATAATAGGGAATAAAAATTATACAATTAGGTCATCATTTACTGGGTAAAAAGTCTTCTTCCTAATGTAGTAAATTGTTTTGGCTAGGGATAGACTTTAAGACTTCGGCACCATGTAAGCTATTTACCTATTACCTAGATTTAATGGGGGGCTATGTAATATGAAATTAGGTGACCACTTACTGTGTCTTCTTTTTAATGTTATAAATTGTTTTGACGAGAGATTACTTTAGACTTCGGTAAGTACGTTAATGTGTCTGAAACGAACTAACTTTAACTTAACTTAAAATTCAAAGTCATAAAGACTTTGAATTATTTTCCCCTTAGTTTTTAACTTTATAAGACCATTTTGACAATTTCAAATAGGTATCACGATGCAGGGTGACCACCCAAAGATTTTTTGAAAACAGGTGAGCTTTTAAGCGCTTTTCCGGTCAGGGTTTTAAAATATGGGAAGTCAAGATTGCGATGCTCGAACCAGAAGTAGATCGAGCATACTCCTTATTTTGACTTCTATATTTTATTTTTCTTTAGACCACTTCTTTTTTAAAGATCATCAAATGAGTAACGATTTCCTCTTTAATTTCTTCGTGGCATAGCATATCGAAAGTCCTTTTAACAACCAAATGGAAGATTCATAAAATTCCAAAATATTTGTTTCTAAAAATGATAAATTTAATTTTCAGCGCTGTTTTCCGGATGGGGGATCAAACTCGTATCAGGATCCTGGGATTGCATTGTAAGTTTTTTTTTTACTTATCTTTCACTTAACTACTCACTCGTATTATGTAGTGCAGGAGTGTCGCTAATTTTAAAAACATAATAGTTCATTTATGAGTACTTACTTACTTTTGATGAAAGTTTTCTAAAAAAACCCCTACAGACGTCGCGGTTCGATTTTCGCATAAAATTGAAAACCGTTGGTACTTAATTGTAATAAATTAAACTTAATATTTAAAAGTAACTTATCTTTAATTAATAAAACTGTGTTTTTAAGTTTTCGTTATTTTATTTGTGTTAGTGCGGATTTTTCTGCGATAATTTGAAACCAATATTTTTAAATCTTCGTTTGGTTGTTTCTTCAATTTGTGTGTTGTATCTCCAATTCTCCATAATTCTCGCGTTATTAGCGAAATGCTATTTTACTGAACAATCAAAACCAGAGCACAGAAGATTCCAAGTCAGAAGAAAGAAGAGGTTCAGGGTTGAAATGGCCATTACCTCACAGTCACGTGGTCATGACGGTACAACGTGTGATGTGACGTAGTGGAAGTCTCGACCTGGACTATCCAACTAACAGAAGATCAGCAGAAGAAGAAAAGGAAAATGGGCAGATCAGCTGGCTACAAGATTTTATGAAGATTGTCAGACATGATTTCATTTTTTTTCCATTTTTTTATAATTAGATTTGAATTGATTTTTGTTTGTTTTTTTTTTATTGGATTTGATTTTTGTGACAATCTGACAATTCTACAATTTTGTACGTTTATTGCTATATTAAACAACACCTGTCGCGACGAAATTGTGAGAATTATGTCGGTTTTTGGCAATTTATAGCATTTTTGTCACTTGTCAGTTAAATTAAGCAGGGCCCTCATTTTACTGTGATTTTTCGTTGTGCTTTTTTTATTGTGTGTTGATTTTCCTTTAGGTTTAAGGAACTTTGTGTGTGCTTTTTTGTGTGATTTTTATGTTTATAAAATTACTTAGCTCTGTTTGGTTGAATCCTTGATGTTATACAAGCAAGGATCCGTCTTTGGCTACATAGTCAAGCATTAAACTCGCCTCTACTCTCTTCTAGAAACTCATAGTGGATTAATTTAATCTAAAATTCATTGATATTTATCTCTATAATATACATTTTTATGAAGCTTTTCAATTTTGCTTTTCTCAACTATTTATATCTGTTACAATGTTCCGATTGAAGTTAGTTTGTTGCAATAATTTTGAAAAAGTTCAGGGTAGGCTATTATGACATCTTAAAACCATCATGATAACGGTGCGGGAGGGAGACTGAGTTATACAAGACGCATAACACTATCCCTTTTTCACAGCTTAATCTTGATGGCATTAGCACGTCATAATAGGGCCCCAGGTAGAAAAGAAACATAACTTCATCAAATATTTAGACACAAGTAACTTATAATTTATTAATCTCCAATACCAATTACGGTAACAAAACTAACATAACACCGCACCCTTTTATTATCTTTTTAATAATTAATTTATTATTACGAGCTACGGACCGTTACATCGGTAGCTACGTGCCTCGGTCCCTATATTGCATTACGCCTCGTCAGGGCTCCGGTGTTTACGGAGAATGTTACTCGATACTTACGAGTAGTTACTGACTACTGCCTGCTGCATCGCGGTATTAGCATGTAATGTGTTATGTGTTTTAGTTAGGTATCTTTATTAGAATTGTTTGTTACGTAGATTCTTATGGTTGTGAACTAAATTTGTAATTTTCCAGATAGATAAGATATTGTGTCATCTCAAAATGCCTGCATTTCAAATATTTACAGTGTTAATTATGATTTTTAGGGTTCCGAACATCTGCACGAAGCAGAACCCTTATAGATTCTATAAGGTTTCCGCGAAAGGTGAAAAAAATGCAGATACTAGTTCTTTACATTAGATTACAGGAAAACCTATAAGAAATCTAGTGTTAAAATAAAATGTTACAAAAATGGAATTGGTTCGAAACCCTTTGTTTTTCGAACAGTTGACAGTTCCATTGACGCACGTATTCAAAGCATGCGCTTCGCCCCGGAGACACACTGCTGTTCATAATTTCACAAAGCTAGGCGATTACTGGACATATTTTGTAAAAATTTTGGCTTGAAAAACTATGTAATTCAGAAATCGGCGATCAGGACTGTACGCCAATTATCTGCAACATGGCATCCGATCGGCGGAAATCACACTTGATCACTCTTCTGCGAATATGTTGATTAAATGCATAATGCTAAGAGCTGCGATCCATTGTTGGGATTTCCAGAAGCTAGGATTTGAAATATATATTATACACATAGTTATAGGTAACTTTCTGTGACCCAAATACGGACGCGTAACGAAAATACATAAATTTTGAAAATGTGGTCACTTTTTGGAGGAAATTAGAAAATTAAACCAAAAAGTTTTTCCAACTGTACCGTTTGACATAAAAAAAGGGTTCATTGTCAAGGTCACAAAATATTTTTTTTATAAGTTAAATTATTCCATTCCGAAGTTGCTAAAGAAATAGAAGAAAATTGTCCATTATCTCCGAAACTGCTGAACGTAAAATGATGAAAAAAAAGCAGGTATTTTTCCTATACATTACAGGAAAATCTATAAGAAGTCAATGTTTTTAAAATAACATGTTAAAAACAATATTATTCTTTTGGAACCCTTTGCACGCGAGTCCGCATTTGTTAATGTATTGGTCAGCTTACAAATCTTGGTCGTGGTAAAACCTTTAGTAGGTACTGATTCCCTAATCAGTTCTAACCGCCAATCGGTTTTACCACAGTTTTACACACGGGCCGGGGCAGATATTTGAGCTTAACCCAATGTTTAGTCAGTTAGGGTTTGCCCTCTACTGAAATCTGCTGAATAATGTAGCTGTCGTAGTCATATCGTCGAATTGGCCATTTTATGATGAGTCCGAGGTTAGTTTTGAGCAATTTAGGCCATCCTGAAACAAATAGGTTAAGGTCGAATGGGATGACGAGATCTTCATTCGCTTTGAAACTTGCCCGCCACTCATTTCCAACCACTGCAACTGCTGAAAGCCAAAATCAACAATGGCGACCACCAGAAAAACGTCGAGCCCGACGAGTCCCTGAGAAACGATTCAACTCAGCGGGACTTCGTCGTCGAAGTTAGCAATTTCATGAAGTGGCCAACCACTTCAAGGAATGGCAAATTTTACGATATGTCTACGACAGACTACGACATTACGTTACAGTCTTTTTCGTATTGGCTATCAAATATTTGCAATATAATGTTATTTGTGATACAAAAATCTTGCCACAATACAGTTATGTTTATTCCCTAAGCAATGAAAACACAGAATAAAACCCTGACTGTTTTACTTTTATTCATAAGATTCTGTACATTTCTGCTTACTTGGTTCTAAGGTCAGTAATATTCCGTATAGGCATAATAAGTATAGATAATATCATAACTTGTGCACAATGTTCAGTTATCTGCGAGGATCTACGCATCTTCACGGTCCATCGGCGACGAGATATTGGAACTAAAGAGCTTCATAAAACATATCTAACTTTACTAGACCCAAGACGTTGTACGTTTTTCACGTTGTTAGGGGTCTAACTTATCTGGTGTATAAGATGTCCAGTGTTATATGAGCTGTAGTGCCTTTATTATGAGCAGGGAAGTAGGGGTTTCCATATCTGGGTTATAACAGCGTTGGATCGGGATGTGTGTGAAAGATAAATTTTGTTAGAATGTTTTAACATGAGCTAGTAAGTAAGTTTTATAACATTTGATAATGTTAAGTTTTGCAGTTCCCTCCATTGTACTGTATCGGTGTAATCCTAATATCGCTCCTATTTGTAAATTCCAAAATCGTATTTCGCGTTTATTTTAAGGCTTGTGAATTGTTCCTAGGCATCAAGTGCGTGACTTGTAAGTTTTAAAGGTGTCTGTTGACTATATTGGGGTCGGCTTCCAGTCAAACCGGATTTAGCTGAATACCAGTATTTTATTTTCTTTGTGTGTCGCGAAAATATCGCTCGTTACGTTAACAACTAGTTTGTGACTTTTAATTTAAATCATCCGGGCACGTTTATTTAGTGTGATTTCCACCAATAATGATGTCAACTAGTGATGACCCGCCAGATTGAGGCGGAAAAGTCTTTAGTAGAAATACAAAAACACTCATCCGATCTATTCTGTGGAAGTCTCACCGAGTAAACTAAAGTGGAGAGAGCATGAAATGAACAACTGGTCGATTACTGTGTGGAAGTACAGGGAAGAAACGTGAACTAAAGGGAAGGAACACGAAGTGAACAGCCGGTCGATCCTGTAAACATGTCGAAGTGAAGGCTCGGGTGAAGTGATCACGAAGTGAGCTGTCAGTACAACTTGATTAGGTACTTGGATTGCAGTGATGGCCCGGCGAGCGGTGGTGGCCCGGTGGTAAGGGCTGCGACTTACAAGTTCGAACCCAGGCAGGGCAGGCGCTTTACTTTGGGTAAATTATTTTATCACCACTGCTCTCAAAACGGTGAAGGAAAACATCGTGAGGAAACCAGCATGTCCTAGAACCAAATATTCGAAGACATGTGACTTCTACCAACGAGCACACTAGGCCCGCGTGGTGGATTACGGCCCACACCCTCTCACCGAGAGGAGGCCTGTGTCCCAGCAGTGGGAACATTATAGGCTGATTATGCCTATGCTTAAGTACTTGGATTGACAGCACACTTTGCGATCACTTCATGAAAGCCTTCACTTCGACATGTTTGCAAACGCACTGCTGTCATTTCATCTTGTTTGTATGGATTGACAGTTCCCCTCATATTAACTTCACGTATACGTTGAGATGTTTATTAGTCGCACTGCTGCAGTACCGTGGTGGCATCTGTTTATATGATTACTAGTTGACCCGCGCAACTTCGTCAGCTCCGCTCCTATTGGTCTTAGCGTGATGGATGATCTATAGCCTATAGCCTTCCTCAATAAATGGACTATCTAACACTGAAACAATTTTTCAAATCGGACCAGCAGTTCCTGAGATTAGCGCGTTCAAGCAAACAAACAAACTCTCCAGCTTTATATATTAGTAAGTATAGATTAGATAAATCGTTACACTCTTGCACCGTTATTTGTGTTTGTACTCGCCCCTTATTTTGGCATAGTTAGTTATTTAGACAGGCAGGCAAAACCACAGGGATATGTAGCGATTCTAATGGGGTCTACACACTGACGTTCCGATTGCCGGCCGCAGGGCTTACCTAACGATTCATGGTTCTGTTGATCTCCTTACACGGTGCATGAAATTTTGTGAGGCCGTGTCAGTAAAATGCCGTGTCAATAAGGTCGGCGCTTTGTAACACATTCCAGATTATTGAGTAGATGTTTGTGAAATAACATGTAATTGTAGCATGCCCAACGCCTGTTTCACTGATCCGTCGTTGATCACATCATCGCTTTCCATCAGGTCAAATGCGACGCCAAAAAAAGTGTTTTTAATCCGATTTAATCGAGTATCAGTTGAAAGCGCACTATAACATACTCGTATATTTGGTTAACCCGATTGATTATTATAGCTTGCATTCCAATCTTAGTAAGAATAATTTTCACTGTAGATTTATTATTTTTCAAAATAAGCTAATAGTCGTGTTTTTACCGTCCATTTTTGAACCAAAGCATTCAGTTCTTACAGCTCAGTTGTTTTAAAACCCCTACACGTTATATCCACAAAATTAAAACTATCCTAAGAAGAAGGCAGTATATTTATCAGCTCGGAAATCGACTCGTATTCATAACTGGCCTGCTGAAGTCGGGGAAGCCGGGGAAGTTGGAAACTTCAGCGCGCCATTGTGAAACTATCTGCCGACCAACTTGCTCTCTGAATACACATTCCAGATTGATAATATTTAGGTAAGTACTGGATAAAGAATTAGCCGGGAAATTAAGACGGATTTTCATGAGACTTATTTATCGTTTTAAAAGTGCTATACACGGTATATCATTTTAGACGTCTTACAAAGGCTACCTGCTTAATGTACCCGACATAAACTACCTCTAGGAGCGATTTTTTTTGTTCATTAAGAGCATCTTAATGAACAAATTAGGTACAATAAAAATAAATAATGCATTCGAATTATGAAACACCCTGATTAATGTTTACGTCACAAAACAATGTCGTCGTTCCTTTCCGCGTCGTCCTTGGAACACAAGGCTCGGACTGCGCTCGCTCCTGGAGTTTCGAACTACGTCATGCATGATAATGAATAATATTTTTTTTTTTAATAATTTTAATGTTCATAGGTATATACTAATTGCGTTCCATTCATTGTTAGGCGATTTCGCGGCAAACCAAGGCGAAGGTTGACAGATGAATTTGACTCTTACCGAAAGTACTGGCCCGCAGTGACAGAGGATAGAGGTTTGTGAAAAAAATATGAACAAAAAGAAAGCAAAGGCTTACCATCACTTTTTTTTTGTTTTTTAAGGATGCGCATAGGCGTATATAGGGAGGGGGTGGGGGTGGGCCGTCAACTTCTAAACGGTGCATTGTAGGTAAAGAATAATTCCACATATTTTTAAAGTAGTCAAAATTTCCTTCAGTTTCACCATAAACCGTAACTCTGTAGGTTTAATAGGTGTCGAGATACAGCACTTCAAACATCGTATTTTTTCCCAAAAAGTTAGAAACTGTAGTATTAAGCATTTCAAGGCAGGTGATCGGTGGGCTAGGGGGGGTTGGGCTGCCATCTGTCTGGGTTTCCCCAGATAAGTCCTAGTTTGGAGGGCGTCCGGAGAGGGTCCGGGCGGGGTTTTCAAAAAGGTTGAAGCTTCCAAAAGATTGAAAGGTTGAAGGTAGAAATAAATCAAAACAAAACTTAGTTATTAATTAATTCGTAATTATTGGCTTTTTCGTCCCTCATACTAAGAGTTTTTGTTAACACTAGGTGGCAAGTGCTGCAAAAAAATCTAATATAACTCAAGCCTGGGTATAAGAATTTTCGAGCTCGCTCCGCTCGCTCTTACATCATTTTTCCCATTATTTTTGGGCATAAGTTCAGATAGAAACTTTTATCGAACTAGATATGAGTGGTTAATATAAATTCTCTATCAGATCCGCACCGGGGTACTAAAATTAGCGAGCTTACTTAGCTTAATTTTTCCTTTCCGCATAATCAGCATTTTTGTGCAAATGGGCAAACGAACCTATGGTATTAACCTACGAGTTCCTAAAATTTTCGCGCTCACTTCGCTCGCGGTTAATGACGATTGGTTAGGTTATTTTTCTAAAAACACCGTTAAACAATTATAAAAGTGTCTGACACGTTGTGACAATGTAATTATCCCTTGCACAGACAAATATTCTTAAACAAAAATAAAAATTCTTAGAAAAAAATTCTTAACTTTTCCTGTATAAGGCAAAAAGTTACTTCTGTTTGATATTAAGGCAGAAAATGAAACTATCCGATAAACGGTACAAAAATTTATCGAGCTCGCTTCGCTTGCTCTTACATTATACACTCTATAAATTTTTGAGTTTTCCTGTATCAGTCAATAAAGTTATTTACATCGTCTCGGGCCCCAGGATCATGTTGAGCTGGGACCTGGGCCTTCTAACCATGGCTGGCTATTTTTGATCGTGCACACCGCAACGATTTTTCTTGACGTGTAAAAGTGTTATGTTTAACTTATTTACAAAACATGTATCATTTATCATTGGGCGTCGCATCTCAGGTTGGGGACCAGGCCCCCTAGAAAAAATCCCTAGATACGCCAATGAGGATGCGAAATCATCCAATGACTCATTCCGCTCTGGGCGCAGCAGTAGGGAGTGTCAGACTCTTATTATGTCTATGGTCAGACTGTTACTGACAGAAACCCATCCGTGTTCCTGACAAACAACAAACAAACAAATTCCGCAATCCTGGGGGAGGCCGCTGATCATTAGGATAGAAAGTTGGCACATATTAGTAAGAAAAGCTTGTAGTTGTTGTGTCTGTTTCGCATCAATTTCGTAAAATATTGGCACGACGGGTTTACTCAGCATAGAGGTACGAAGTCGCGAGCAAAAGATTGAGTGGCTGGAAGACAACGCACAGCCGAAACTACTGGCTGAAATTTGGCATGTAGGTTCCTTGGGAATGTAGGGAAGAGAGGATTTCCCGAAATTCCAACAGGAACTGGAAAAAACATGATATGCGCGCACGAAGTCACGGGCAAAAGCTAGTATACAAAATAGAATAGAATAGAATCTTAGAAAAAAATAATTCGTTCGTTGTTCGTAATAGAATAAAATAATTCGTGATCATGACATAGTACACAATTGCCACGATTTCAGCGAAATTTATTCGTCTATATTTTTTTTTAACAAATTAAATGCTTCTATTATTTTGCAGATTTAGCTTATAAATACTGTTATCAGGTACTAATAAACCACAATTCAACACTTAAAAATTTGCTTTTGTTTTTTGTTGTCGATGGCCACTCGCAGTTTCAACCCTAGAGGGTTGTCTACTACTGAACCAGACTTGCCTGTGTGGGCCTCAAGAATTTAAGGCCCCCAGCCGAGGCTACAAATTGCAAATTTGCAAACACAACCCGATATTTATACCGATTTATCTGATATTTATATCGCTTACAATCGGTCGCGGTCGGTATCACAGACTCAGTCGGATCTTACTCCACAGCCCATTATAATACACTTTTGACAACTAATTGTCAGGACAGACGGACAGCCGCAGAATATTTTGCTGTAATTAGGGGATTTAGGGACAATAGTTGTAGAATGCTGATTATAGGGCAGTGAATGGGCTGGGCTGGGCTGCTGATAATAGGCTTGGTTATCAGTTATTTAGGGCCTTGACGCTAAGAATACCTTAGCTGATTTACGGGACTGTATCTAGTACAAACTTTTGATGGCAGCCTAAAGATGTTTTAGATCAGTAGAACTGCCGAAAATCTGGGGGAAATCTGATCAAAATGGATCTAATCAATACATAAAATAATAATATAAATGCGGGACTCGTGGCTAAAAAATAACACCGCACGGGGCTATCTTCAAGGTTAAGTAACGCTTGCCAAGGTTGGTCTGTGGATGGGTGATCATCTTAACATACCGAGTTTCCTTAGTGTCTCGGAAAGCACATTAAGCCGTTGGTCCCGGCTGTCATTTGTAGATTTTTGGCAATTGTTACGGATTGTCAGAAGCCAGTATCTGACTCCAGTCCTGCCAAGAAGTGCCGTGTTACCCGGTTAATGGGTTGTGGAGGTCTGGTAGGCAGCCGCTCCACGTAAAATATTGGTATACAGCTGAATCCGGCTTGACTGGTAGCCGACCCCAATATGGTTGGGAAAAGGCTAGGCTATGATAATAAATGCGGAGGTACTCTGTCTGATGTGTCTTTCTGTTTGTTCTTACCATAGATTTAATAAACGAGGAGATATGCCCGGTAGACGAAATTGTATCGGAACCCTGTGTCTCCAGTATATCCCTTCATTCATTTCTTTCTGCAGGGTTTAAAGGAAAAAAGAAACCTAACATGAATTGGATGACGGGAGCTAGAGTGAGCAAACTTAACGAGCAAACGAACCTTCCGGCATCCCATTCGAACCTAACCTATTTGTGTCGAAGTGGCTTAAGTTGCCTCAAAGCCAACCTCGGACGCATCATAAAATGGCCAATTCTACGATATGGCCACGACAATTACATTATTTAGCTCAAATATCTGCCCCTGCCCGTGTGTAAAACCGCTTAGCAGTTAGAACTAATTAGATCTTCTGTGGGGTTTACCACGACCAAGTTTTGTAAGCTGACCAATACATAAACAAATGCGGCCTCGCGTGTGAAGGGTTTCTAAGGAATATTTTTTTTAACATGTTATTTTAAAGTCATAGACTTATTTTAGATTTTAGACCTATTACTGTTTTTTTTCAAAATATTTATGTTCAGCAGTTTCGGAGATAAGGGGTGGATGGTCAATTTTCTTCTATTTCTTTAGTAAGAAATAGGTAGAAGAAAATTGACCATCCTCTGAGATGTTATGTTGAATAAAAGGCTTCAGAGGGCGAATTTTACCTTTATTAAGCAACATAAATTGCATTTTCGCATCTTATCGCAACCTGTCAAAAATGTAGGGAACAAAATGAGACTGTATGACAGTTTGGGACTGACATGCAAAATGAAATGCGAACGCGGAACGTTGTTTCAAAATGATTAGAAATGGCACTCAGATTTGAAAACATCAAGAAACAAGCAATTAATTTCTTCAAAAAATCTTAGCTACTCGTAATCCCAACAATGAATCGGAACTCTTGGTATCGTTGTGTATTTAGGCAACATTATTCGCAGAAGAGGAATCAAATTTCATTTCCGGCGATAGGATGTCATGGTGCAGATAATTTGATAGTTTTCCAAGCTAAAATTTTTACAAAATATGTCCAGTAATCGCCTAGTGATATTATGACCAGCAGCTATTTGTGAAATTGTGAACAGCAGTGTGTCTCCGGGGCGACGCGCATGCCTTCAATACGTGTGTCAATGGAACTGTCAGCGGTTCGAAAAACAAAGGGTTTCGAACATTTCTTACCTATCACGTCTTAACGGCTAAACGGATTTGTATAAAACTTGTCATACGGGTAGACCATATAACATACTTTTTAATTCTGGGAGTATATTCCTTTGGGATAATTTTCGACTTTGACGAGGGCTGTACCAATTACTGGTAGACGCTAGTTTTTAAATTGGTTAAAAACCCCAATGAACATTCAACCACCACCAGAACAACCACCACTACAATTTCATGGAAATGGTAGTGGTGGTGGTATGGTATGTGGTATGGTTATTGTACCAGACGGGCGTGATCGACTGGAACGGGGGTGTGATGGGGTAGGTCTATCCTTCTTCTTCTCCTCCGAAGTGAACTGTGACCGACCGACTGCGTCCAGCCGCGCTGACGTCCTGTACCGGAAACTGAGGTTCTCCGCACCTGACGTACAACGTTCTTCTATCTTGCCAAGTACTTGCTGTCTTCGGGGTAGATTGGGGTGCAGGGTGAATGCTTACCAGGGTTAAATAATAGGCAGGAATTTGACAACACTGCAGCTAATGGTTTAAGGGCAAATTCGCGAGTACTGTGATTCTATTTATAGATTTCTATATTTCTTCTGCCGGTGACTACGAGTTTGCTATTTTTGACAATTTACTAAGGTACGAGGTTACCTTACCGTAACGAGGCCCAAAAACCACTAACTGCTTCAGTTTATTTTAACTGTTAAATTTAACTATGGTTCTACTATATTTCCGGCTATATCTAGGTCTATTCTAGGTCTGGATAGGGGTTGATGCACCTCTATGCAAATCCCCCGAAATTCCCCGTCGAACGGGGTGGAAACCAACCCTTCAACCCTGCCCACTAGTGGGCTTGTTGCATTTAACTGTCGAAACTGTTACAAGTTTTGAACTTGTTTACTATTTAGGGTTGATTTCCCGGAAAACTGTGCCCCATGGCTATGAAACTATCTATATTCGGGTAGGTGCATCATCCCTCTATCCAGATACACAACTTATGAAGCCACCCTTCTAAGGGTGGAGGTACTATAGGTCACCCCGGAAGGGGATAAAAATCTGTGTTTTCCCTTTTATCTATTTTGCGGCTGTATGCCTTGCCTGACCATGAAGATGTGTACATATCTGGATAGGGCTGAGTGCTAGGTTTCCAGTGCCTATGGTTATGACCTAAATTCCCAGATGCCCTAAAGACATAGCACTGAAGGTGCCTGTACATGGTGGTTTTCTTCAACCACCCTACTATCTTTGAGTGTGAAATGTCCTTCGATTTGGTTGACTTCCATCAGCCAATCAGAACACGCCCTCTGGGTGCTATCGGGAATGTGTAGGGGAAATGTGTAACCCTACCTATCTGTTATAATTTTCTATGAAAATAAGTTTTTCCCAGAACATCTTTCACGTGTTTGGGGAAAATCGACAAACATACGATTTTTAATCGATTACAAAGCTTACAAACTATCACTATGCAAGTACATAAGCTTCTAAGTTCAGTACATAGGCCTACGACTATAGGTACATGGGTACTATCTATGCGAGTTACACAATGCTAAATGCTTCTCCGCGAACATTTCTATGACTATTTGAGTATATAAGCTCCTAACTTTAAAATATATAAGCTTACGACTATAGGTACATAAGGCTGTTTATGCGAGTTATACAAAGCAAAATGCTCCGTCGCGAACAGTTATTATAGTGTGGTCAGTAAGGTCTAACGACCCGACACACCTTAGTGTCAGAGTTTCTAAACCGCCCCAAGGGCCTCTGACATGGTTTATTTGACGACCGCCATTTGGCGGCCGGGACCACCGGCTTATACGTGCCTTCCGAAGCACGGAATCGTCTTTTTATCAGACAATCAAGCCTGCAATGTCCTAGCCAAACTGGAAACAACTTTACAAAATATGCTTCCATATATGATATCTTTTATTTATTTATTTATTAGGGACAAAAAACAGTTACATGCTTCAAATAAACAAGAAATCCTTTAAAATAATAATAACAAACATGTGACCTACACCAATGTCCGCGTATTTACAAAAGAATAAAAAAGTGCAGGACTGTGGTATGAGTTTACAGATGGATGATCTGTGATAGCTTCATATCTTGCCTCATATAACACAAACAATTCATTTCAATTTAATTCACAGATTACATTATCTCTATAATTCAATGTTGTCATATTTAATATTCTCATTCAATTTTATTTAAAAATCTTAAGAGATATTAAATATTATAATAATATAATATTAAATGATCTCTATACAGATACCTACACTTGAAAAACATAACACTATCCTTTCTGGAGCCCAGTCGGGTAACGCTTATTACTCATAGCTTCATAATCATAACTTACAAAGAAAACACTGACAATAATTATATCTACAATTTCACATTAGTTTCAGACTGGCCTACTGGATGTAGATTGTACCTAGAGCAAAGTCAGTGGCTATTTTAGGAAATAAATAGGAAAACTGGCCAAGTGCGAGTCGGACTCGCGTGCAAAGGGTTCCGAATCAATTTAATTTTTGTAACACGTTGTTTTACCACTGTAGACTTCTTATAGGTTTTCCTGTAATCTGTAGGTAAAGAACTTCTATCTGATTTTTTTACGATAGGCTCAGTAGAAGATAAGGGGGGGAATGGTAATTTTTTATTTAATTTCTCGAATAGCTTCAGAACCATTAATTTTAAAATCAAGAAAAAAAAATATTTTAAGCTCAGTAAGCTTTTTCATTTTATATGTACGAAACAGTTTAAAAAACTTTTTTTGAAAATTTCCCGTTTGACCCCAAAAGTGACCTCCATACTCAAAACTTAATCATTAAACGCGACCGTGTTTGGGTCAAAAAAGTCCATATGTGCACCAAATTTCAACAGAATCGGTCTAGTGGATCCGGAGAAAACTGGCTGTGATAGACTGAGAGACAGATAGGTAGACAGACACCTGAGTGATCCTATAAGGGTTCCGTTTCTTACGGATGTTCGGAACCCTAAAATTGTTATTTTAATAAAAGCTGCGTAGCCATACGTGGGTGTAGTAGATCCGTAGACTGCTGAGGTATTTCTGGACGAAGTGGGCGTATGAATGTCATAAGAAACAGTGGCTATGTAGGTGGGTTCGTTCATGTGCACATTACCGGCGCTTTGTAAATACATAGGACACTTCGAGTTCGAAGTGAGCTTTTCAGAGGTAAGTGATTTTGTGCTATTTATAGAAAAGCATTAAGTACCCGTTCTTTTGCGTAGTCTGAAAACAAGATATTCTATTGTTTTTGCTAGAACGTAAGAACAGTTCTAGATATTCTAGCTTCGCTTTTCATGACTGGGGTTATATCTAGTATTAGTTTCTTTTATTTTTAGTTCAGAGTGATTACAACAGGATTGGTGACGTGAGCGAGCCGAGTCTTTATTTTTCCATAGTATTTTTCCTTAAAAATAATTTAATTTAATTTTTTTCTGTGAATTTATATAAAGAACAGCGCGTAAATAAATACTTTTTTTGTAAGAATTTTCTTGTTACGCTGGCAGTTCGTGAGTGTTACGAAATCGTCGTTTTGACTTCCGGAAAGAAAATAGCATTAGATATTTTCATAGAAAAATAAATATAAGTAATACAGTTTGATAAAAAAAACACTGTTACGTCATACTTTAATAATAAACCTATTAGTTCCAGAAGTATATAATATTTCATGCAAAAACCAGAGGTTAATAATGCGAGTTCTATGTAGAAACTCGCACTAACGGGCGTCTGAATTGCTTTGTCCTGTCGTCCAGTAAGCTGTCATTTTAGCTGCGAACTATATTTACGTTGAATTATAATAGTAAAAGATCTAATATTAGATATTATAATGATGTCTACTCGGATCTTAACTATCTACTAGATAGGGCAAATGAGTCACATCAAAGATGAGAGTGTTTTACTTGCATTTATACCGATTGTGTTTCTCCACGTTTCCTCGCAATGACTTTTTATAAGCTGTTTATGATTAGGTACATGGTCAGTTTACTGACCATGTACCTAATCATAAACTCATCTTACTCAACCGATGCCTTTGTGACATCCTTGGGATTTACTGGCTCGAGATTATCTCTAATGTAGAGCTGTTGGAAAAAAGCCACGAGAGCCTGATCGACTGCCAGATCAAGTGTAAGTGGAGGTGGATTGGTCACACGCTCCGGAGGGATCCCGATCATATTCCCAAACAGGCCATGGATTTGAATTCTCAAGGGAAAAGGAAGCGCGGCCATAATATGCATAAGAACCTAATTCAGGTACACTTGGCCACGTTTATAGCATCAGTAGCATTCAATAAGTTCTTAATGGTTTCGAGCCAAATGTCCTTTATTTATTTTTTTCTAAAAATATGAAAGCTTAATTATGAAATTGTGCGTCTCTCTATATTTGGCCGCACAGTTACATATAAGGATTTCTAAAATAATATATTGATGTTATTCATCTTCTTCTCTAGTTTCTGCACAATCGTAGACTTTGTCTCTATCATCTCTGACCTAGACTGGAGTCAAGAGCAAACCCATAACAAATAAAAAAAAAAACTATGCTTTTCATCATCATCTGCCTAGCCTTTTCCCAACTACATTGGGGTCGGCTTCCAGTCAAACGGGATTCATCATCATCTGCCTAGCCTTTTCCCAACTACATTGGGGTCGGCTTCCAGTCAAACGGGATTCATCATCATCTGCCTAGCCTTTTCCCAACTACATTGGGGTCGGCTTCCAGTCAAACGGGATTCATCATCATCTGCCTAGCCTTTTCCCAACTACATTGGGGTCGGCTTCCAGTCAAACGGGATTCATCATCATCTGCCTAGCCTTTTCCCAACTACATTGGGGTCGGCTTCCAGTCAAACGGGATTCATCATCATCTGCCTAGCCTTTTCCCAACTACATTGGGGTCGGCTTCCAGTCAAACGGGATTCATCATCATCTGCCTAGCCTTTTCCCAACTACATTGGGGTCGGCTTCCAGTCAAACGGGATTCATCATCATCTGCCTAGCCTTTTCCCAACTACATTGGGGTCGGCTTCCAGTCAAACGGGATTCAGCTGAATACCAGTGTTTTACGTGGAGCGGCTGCCTACCAGACCTCCACAACCCATTAACTGGGTAACACGGTACACCTTGGCATGATTGGAGTCAGATTTACTGGCTTCTGATAATCCATAACGACTGCCAAATATCTACAAATGACAGCCGTAACCAACGGCTTAGCGTGCTTTCCAAGGCACGTAGGAAACTCGGTATGTTAAGATGGTCACCCATCCACAGACCAACCTTGGCAAGCGTTGCTTAACCTTCAAGATCGACCCGTGCGGCTAGTATTATTTAGCCACGAGCTCCTCAATCTATGCTTGTCAAATAATTACAAATCGCATAACATACGAGTGCATCTCAAATCTTTAGTTATTTTACAACAAGACCCTCACTCTAATTTGCATCTGAAGACCACAGTGGTCCGTTAGGTCACATTCCCGTCGGTCAGACCATTCATTAATCAAGTCTACCCTTTGATAATAAATAACTTTACAATAGCACTATGAATTCGAGTTATTAGCCGCTGATTGGCCCATCAATTGCTATATGCAGTGCCCCCGGGACTGCCCGCCGCAGATAATCGGTGAGATACACTCTTTTGAAACATGTTATGAGCGAACGGCGTTTTTTTTACGTTAGTTTGAGCACACCGTCACCCTGCATCACCATTTCATTAGAGGCTTTCTCCGAGTGTCACCACATAAAGCGGTTTTGTTCGTCTCGCATCCAGCGATCCTGTTCGTCTCGCATCCAGCGATCCTGTTCGTCTCGCATCCAGCGATCCTGTTCGTCTCGCATCCAGCGATCCTGTTCGTCTCGCACCCAGCGGATTCCTACGGTCATCGGTCCACCTTGAGGGGAGGCCTTCCAACGCTGCGTTTTTCGGTACGCGGTCACCATTCCAAAATCTTTCAACTACATCAACTATCTATTCTACTAGCAATGTGCCCTACACACTGCTATTTAATTTGGGCGATTATCGGGCAGAGTCGGTAACCTTGTTTTTCCTGCGGTTATCTTAAGGAAACTACGACGAGAGTAACCCTTCCCATTGCCCTTTGGGCATCATTGATTATATATCACCATTTTATTCGAAGGACATTCGCTGCTGAACGTAGGTTTCTCCGAAACACCACCACATCGACCAATGCTGAGCTTGTTGCATAGGTATTTCGACCTAGGTAGGTACTATAGTCCTATCGTGGCTCCGTTCTATGAGAAATATGCTCCGCTCATTCAGTTACTTTTATTTTCCTTATTGGTGTGATAATCCCACGATAATTCATTAAGCAAGTGTGTTTAAGTATTAATTACTGGTTTGCTCTACCTACTAAATACATAATAATAAATGATTTAAGCCAATGGTCGAATAGGTCTACCATTCAACCATTCGCACCCTGGTGCCAAATATGCTAAAGTCGACCTTACTACGCAGTGTGAGTCGAATCATTCAAACTGGCTTATAATTTATTTATCTTTATAATAACTAAAATTAACAAATACCCTAAACTAAAAACTAAAATATAGCATCAAAAAATTCGTCTTCAACGCTGTCAGCTGGTAATGTCCCCAAGAGACTGGCGGCATTGCCACATTGAATGGCAATGCTTAACTGCCAAAGTAAAAGCCAGCTCTTGGGTCACGGGAAGTGTCAACTAGCCGTTTCGAAATTTCTTTGAAGAGGCTGTGAGCACAAGGGCCCCACGGCCCGAGGGTTTCAACCCCAAACGGTTCGAAAATATATTGGAAAAAATATAACTGGCTTAGTGTATGGACAACACACCAGCTATTTTGTGTCCTGCTTATAACTTGGGCCACACACTCAGGATATCATAGCTAGGCTGTACGTTAGGCCGTCCGCAAACGGATCGTAACGCCGATTGCTCGCCATACATCACACCGCTCGGGATATTTTGTTCGGCTTACTTTGCTGTCCGTACATAGCTCGCTGTACTGCTGTGTGTGCTGTACACTATAGAATAAACTCTATCAAGTATAGTACACAATTATTTATTCAGGTAAATGTGTAATATTCCTGTAATTTTTTTTTTTTTTTTGTATTTTGACGAGTTAGCAGTTAATTTACTTGTCTAAGAAAATTTAGTCAATAAACAAATAATACATTGCACCCAATAATATCCCATGTCTTCTTTGACATGGTCTACCAGTGTGCCCATTCAATTTTCCGTTTTTAGGGTTCCGTACCCAAAGGGTAACCAACGGTACCCAATAGGGTACTGTGTGTAGGGAAATTTTCACAGATTGTGTATTTATAAAAATGAAGGTTTATGGTACCTACGGTTTTAATCTGAATCTATTTAGCAGCGAAGAGATAACAAATAGACATATAGGCGCCGACAGGACCATTTTCAGGGGAATACATCTTTAAAACTCGCCTCGAATTGTATAGGGTCCTTTTTTGCCCAGAACTAAAGAAGACGGATACAAGGTCGAATACGAGGGAGCTTGTAGTACCTCGCCTCGGATTTGTAAGGTCTTTACTATATTCCGCTTGACATTTTTTTTTATATCTTGATGTTTTCGTATGTTTTATTGAAAGCCACGGGGGTGCAAGTGCACTCCCTTGCACCCATGGATAGATATCATAATCATTTATTATATAAGTATGGATATAGTAAGAGAATACTTTATTGGCTTATTAATGCCATGAGCAATCCTCTTTTAGGTATATAACCAAATCTTATAAAGACTTTATTTTTTTCCGAATCTCAATGAAATATATAGTTTTACCCTATATTTTATTAGAAAACCCCATCCATTATTATAGAGAGATTACTTAATTAAAAACATAACCCTCCTTCTTTCGCACTCGGGTAAAAACTATACGATCCCGCACCTCCCGCGCGTCACGGCGACGCGGACGCCAGGACGCGGCCCGCGTTGCTAGGCAACGGACGGTGGCGGCGCAATCGATTCGCCCCCCGTCATTCATTACATTCGCTCATTATAACAAGGGGCCACACTACAAGTTTGAGATGAATGGGGGACTTTGGGGGAATTGGGGAACTTGTCTCGGTTTTATTGTGTGATGGAATTTTGGTGCCAGATTTGTGATATGTGTTGCTTCAAGTTGAGAAAAGAATATAAGTCAATTCTTAATGGAAAATGTGTGATTGGCCAGTATTCATACAAAAAAAAACCGGATAAGAGCAAGTCGGACTCGCGCACCGAGGGTTCCGTACAAATTTGTAGGATAGTTCAGGAATCTAGTCTCGCAGTTTTTTTTTTCGAGCTTTTCCGATCTAAGAATCTATCGCGTAGGGTCTCGTCAGCACCTTTGGTACGGAACCCTACAGGGCTGATACGCAAGTCGAACCGTCCAGTACTCCGCAAGTACCAAATTAGTTATTTTATTTTAGTTGTTTTGTTTCTGTGTTTTTTTTAGTTGTTTTTTTAGTTCACGACAGTTCTACGATAAATGCTTAATGCACGATTAACAGGGATTTAACGAATTTGGACCATAGCAGATACTTTTCAAGACCTTTTAGAAACCTAACCTATACCCCTATCGAACTACAACGCTGCGCTGTTTAAAATGTTGTGAGGGTCGTCCTCCAATGGAAAATATTAAAATTACACCGCGAATCAGAAAAACGCGTCATCAGTGCAACGCCATGACAGCGGAAGACGTTACAATAACGTATGTTACCATTAATACCATAAATACCTTCACTATTATTTTGGTCCGTATTAAAAGTTTAACAAATAACTCAACAATTTGTTATCATGTTATTTTCATGCTTTCGTGCATTTTATGTTTTCTTAATAGTTGGCGCTCTGACTGATCAGAATACATTAGGAAGTTTCTTCCTAAACTTAAAAATTCAATGTTTTTTTGATTTTATGCGTCGATTTTGATGAACTAAACGCTAAATGTTACTCGACCACACTTAATTTTTTTTTACGTACCTAGATTTCGAATACAATCAGTGGTTTATTACGCTCGATGATTGATTACGTACTTTAAATAAAGACTATATTTTTCATGATTTAATAACAAATGTATAGTTTTTTGACTTTTCCCTATACCTGCAGTATAAGAGCCAAATTTCATAGTTCTAGGTCAACGGAAAATACCCTATGCTTGACAGACAGACGGACGGATAACAAAGTGATCCTATAAGGTTTCCGTTTCTTCCTTTTGAGGAACGTAACCCTAAAAATGCCTAACCAATGCATTCAAAAAAATAAGATTAAAAAAAAAAACAATCAATTCCAAAGTAATGTAGTAGAACCATAAAATACTCACGCAGGACCCGTCGCGACGCTTGGGGGAGGCCTATGTCCAGCAGTGGACGTCCTTCGGCTGATATGATGATGATGATTGTGATGATAAACTCTAGATACGGAACCGTTTGTTTTCGTGGAAAAAAATTCGAGGAAGATGCACTAAGATAGGATTTCCTAATAAACTAAGCTAAACAAACCTGTAAAAGCTAACTCTTGCTCTTGCTTGGCTCTAGCTCTTTCTCTAGTCTTTTATAAACTACTAGTTGTCCCGCGCAACTTCGTCTGCGTCACAATTTTCCGCTCCGCTCCTATTGGTGTTAGCATGATGATATATAGCCTATAGCCTTCCTCGATAAGTGAGCTATTTAACACTGAAATAATTTTTCAAATCAGACCAGTAGTTTCTGAGATTAGCGCGTTCAAGTAAACAAACAAACAAACTCTTCAGCTTTATATATTATTATAAAGTATAGATTTTTCTTTCTATCTTTCTTATCTGTACTGTACAACCTATACTGGGTTACTTTTCAAACACGACTTTTGCAGAAAAAAATATATATAAATACACAGGGCAGTCGATTTTTTTAATTCGCGATTTTGCGGTTGGTATAAGTTGTTCTGCACGCCGATATTAAAGGCAGAATAAGAGATCTTATTTTGTATATTTTACCAACCCTCTGTACCTTATTTAAGCAAATAAAAGATTAATGTTTTATTTTATTTTTTTATGAGTAAACTCCCTTTTTAATAATGTTTTGTGTTTATTCAGTAACGTGTTCAATACCCTTTCAACAGGTCCACCGAGTATGTATGAAGATTTCATCATGAAAAGCTGTCACAGGCAATAAAATAGGAATCACGAAACTATCTCACAACTTTATCTAACAGTTATTTCCAATTAGACTTTCATTTGATGGTTCCGCATAATTTTATCTCAGCAGATTCATGACTGCTTTAATTACGTCACAGGTGGTCACTGCTGGTCCCCTTCAAACAGCTGCCAACTAATTAGTAACTGTATGCCACCCCCGGGGATCGAAGGGGTTATCCTGTAATCGAGAGCTACGCAAGTTATGAATGTACCCCTGCTATCTAATTTAATATGATCGTCTAGCGCCTTGTTTGTACAGGGGCAGGTTGTAACATTTTAAAGATTTTGTTTTAGTTTCTAGAAATGTGTTTGTCACCGGATTATTGTACCTAAACCACCACTTTACCATTTTACTTACATGAACCTAATTTAATAAGAAGATATTGGTTTTTTTTTTAACAATAAACATTTAAAACTAATCGAATTGCGTTTTCTCATATTTTGACTCACTAATTTTGTGCTCGACTGTACGCGGGTACAGTCGAGCACGGGTTGCTTTAAATACAGGTTTTTATTTTAATTTAAATCTGGGTGCAGTTGACAACTAGAAATATTTAAAATAAATGATGTGGTCAACTGGACTCATGGGTCCAGTAGCGAGCGAGTCCAGTTGACTGTTTACTTTTTGATTTTTCAATAATCCAAGGCTCCTTTCCGTTTTTTTTTCAATATTCTCATAGTTTCAGATTTGACCATCAACGCACATTTAAAAAATTCCCCCTGTATAGTAAACTACCGATTTTGGATAAGGTTTAGATGTTGTATTAGAAAAGATCAGCGGGTCTAAAAAGGCCACTTTGGCAGAATCATAATATTAACCACACAACAATCTGTCACATAACATTTTCTACTTTATCGCAAATATATTAGGTTCAAAGTCGATTGGAAAAATTTGACAGTGACGGGTAGCGTGATGTGCTTTCTAAATCTGCTAAAGTGGCAATTTTAGACCCCTGATTCACAATATATACAGACTTTATAATAATCTAAATAAAATGCATAACTATCTTATGGTGTATGCAAAAATCCACTGACACAAATCTACTATTTATAAGTATAGATTGCACATCTATTCGTTAGTATCGACTTAGTTTCATTTTACTGGCCTCCATTACGTGTTATTGTGGTATAAGCGAGCTGGGTTCCTTTTGCCATTGAGAGATAATTTTGCGTTAATCAGTACCTACTTATTACAGTTTTACCGGCAACGCCGAACACAGAAAGTTATGCACGGCCATGCTAACTTTTTGATCAAAAAGTGCCAGCCTAGTCTAGTCAGAATTTTTGAACCCGCCGTGCTAAGAAGATGGGGTGGCGGTAGGGTGTCCACACATGTAGCATCCAGCACCAAAGGCCTACTTAACTTCCAAAGCTTTATGTACATCTCGTCTGCCCTCTTTCTATCGGCACGCTGCACGCGCCAAGTCATTAATTTCAAAAACAAAACAAAAAATATAGAAAGACACAGGATTTTTCCTCATAGCTACATCTCTCAAGTTACCTTAACAACAATCAATACCTACATAAAGCTTACACGTGGCGTCTATTAATATACTTGAGATCTATTGAAAAAACTCTCTATACGATATCAACTGATCTCTCTTTGAAAGACCTTTGAAAACGTTTACACATGGCAAGGTATTAATTTGTTGTTTTTTATTTGATCTAGGTCGGTCGATCGGTTCAGAAAAGACGCACATTGCAGATATAAATATAAAAAAAAAACCGGTCAACAGCCAGCGACTCGAAGTCACGCACCGAGGGTTCCGTACCATATAAGTCCCTATTATAAGTCCATAAAGTCCCTACTAGGTGTATAAAAAAATACCCGCCGAATTGAGAACCTCCTCCTTTTTGGAAGTTGGTTCAAGATCAAGGTCCTGAGCCAACGTGACGGAAAGACAGACAGACGGACAAGAGAGTGATCTTATAAGGGTTTCTTTTTTACCTTTTGAGGTTTTTTACCTTTTGAGGTACGGAACACTAAAAAAATCTGTGACAATTAACACTTTATTTATTTCTTTTTACATTTAACTACACTTTTGTTAACTTTATTTAAGTTCAACTTAAATTTCTAAATATTAATAGTATTAAAAAAATATTAAATAAAAAACCGTCAAATTATATAACATTCTATAACTATGCGTGTTCTCAAAATTGAGAGCAATTTTAATCGATTGAAAAAAGTATATTTCGTTTCCTAGGTGATGTGCAAGTGCCTCAAATACACTGCAAAAAGATCGGCTTTCGTGTCGTTTTTCATTGTTATACATTTTTCACAAATGACATCAAGAACGTGCGATATGGAACTCTCCCAAAAAGTAAAAATTCTGTACCTAAATGATACATCAATGCAATCAATCAACACAGGAATCACTTACAAACCATTTTGTAAGATACGATACGAGTAACTTGCACTCAAAAATATAAGGGTCAACTTGAAAATCTCCTGTTTCTTTTTATCGTTTATAAATTAACGTAAAATAATTCCATCAGCAATATCATTAATGTATTTTATCCTGTAACAGATGACATTAAGAGGCGCTCATCATAGTAAACATTCATCGTTCTCTGTTTGTTCATCGTTCGTGAGCAAGGCGACGAAATGGCAAACTTATCCAATTTGTTTTTTGTAAGTCTTGGAGTTAGATTCCGATCAGTGTGATGGATCGTAGACACGATAGCTAACGTTGTTCAGGTAAATGGTGAGCTTTCTTTAAGTTGTTCTTTAAAGATGAGAAGATTTATTCGTGTTGCTTCTAATTTATATGGAGAAAAAGATAAAACTGTTTTCAGAAGCAATGGTTAATGTCTGAAGTGCTATTTAGAGGAAAGGACACAAATATTTGAGTGGACCTTTCCAGAAAGTTCTATGTTGAGCTACACGATAGCTGTTAAATGCTATCGTGTAGCTCAACATAGAACTTTAAAGTTAAGGAACTCAACAATTTGACCAACAATACCAAAGTAAAGAATAATTTTTAATTGATTATTTGGAGTAACGTGTAAATCTACTGTTAACGCAAAGTTTGGCAGCTTTTCAGGCTAGAGTAGATTTTGACTAACACTCAACTTCAAATTCTCAACTCACCGGGTTTAAAACCTATATGAAGACATCCCTTTTACCACAGGTAACTTACATAATGTAAACAGCTGTAGCACGTAACTTGCCGGCGTGATATCCTGCAAGTACCGCGTACTCAGGGGTGCAAGTAATTGCATTACTCGGTAATCCTGTTAGAGAGCCCTCGCCGACGTCGGGCACATCGGCGCTTGCTAATCATATGCGTCTGAATATTAACCTAGGTTAGTAATATGATAATATCACAGATATATAAGACTAGCGGACGTCACGCGGTTTCACCCGCGTAGTTCCCGTTCCCGTGGGAGTACGGGAATAAAATATAGCCTATGTTACGCGCTGATAATGTAGCTATCCATTGCTGAAAGAATTTTTCAAATCGGTCCAGTAGTTTTTAAGTTTTTTCGTTATATACAAAAATCTTTCCTCTTTATAATATAAGTATAGATGTAGACTTGCATAGTTTTAATACTTTGTCAACGAGTGTGCTTTGAAGATTAGAGTGACGTTACTGACGGTCGTATAGCTTAACTTGTGTGTGCGTGATTCCTATTATTGGGTTAGCCGAAAGATGTCCACTGCTGGGCATAGGCCTGCCCCAAGTGTCGCCACAACAACCGGTCCAGTGCGTCTCGCATGTGCGACTCTCACCAGGTCATCGGTTCACCATATGAGAGGCATTCCAACGCTGCGTCTTCCGGTACGCGGTCGCCACTTTAGAAATTTTCAGCACCATCGACCATCTGTTCTGCGAGCAATGTGCCCTTCCTGCCACTTCAGTTTGGCGATCCTTAGAGCCATGTCGGTAACCTTGGTTCTCTTGCGGATATCACCATTCCTGATTCGATCACGCAATGAAAGTCCTAGCATTGCCCTCTCCATTTCGAGTGTCTTTAAGCCTTCTGATAAGGCCCATTATGAGCGACCAAATGTACTACTTAAATAATCTGTTTAGTAAGTATTTATAAAAACCCTTAATTAATCAGCAGTAGGTATGCGTGCGTCCTCGCAGTATTTCATTATAAACCAAGTTGTTGAAAACTGGAATAATTTCGTTCTTGATATTACAAGTTTAGAGTTAGCAGCAAAATTAAATTACTAAGTTGTCCTGAATTGAAACTGTACGTTTTATTGTCTTCATTTCAGCTGGTTTAGTACCGAGAATACTAAATGACTGTTTTAGGTACGGGAGGTACTTTATTTCCTCTGAAACTGGAAAGGATATTTCAGCTGTAGAGTGTCGAAGTTTCTTTGGAGCGACAGCAATGTGCGACATAAAATTTTCTGAATGTCGCGAATGGGTTTTCAGAAATCATGTCAGCTTAGCATCATCTGCCTAGCCTTTTCCCAACTATATTGGGGTCGGCTTCCAGTCAAACCGGATTCAGCTGAATACCAGTATTTTACGTGGAGCGGCTGCCTACCAGACTTCCACAACCCATTAACTGGGTAACATGGTACTTCTTGGCAGGACTGAAGTCAGTTTTTGCTGGCTTCTGACAATCCGTAACGACTGCCAAGGATCTACTAATGACAGCCGGGCCCAACGGCTTAACGTGATTTCCGAGGCACGGAGCCACCGCCACCACCACCAATACCACCACACCACCTTACCAACCTACCCACCACCACCTTAGCAATACCTGAATAATGTTCATTGTACTCATCATTATGAACTGCGTCTGTGTCTTCGAACACGTTCTACCTTAGTTTCTTCAAAATTAGAGTGAACAGGCTTCTTCTGGGTAAGCTCACTCCATCGTGGACTTTGTCTCTGTCACCTCTGACCTAGACTAGAGTCAAGATCAAACCTATCACAAAAAAATAAAAATATAGGTGCCAACATGTTTGTTTGCATAACATAACACAATGCACTGAACAGCTGATTTTTTTCGCGATGTCTGATTTGTTCCTATAGTAAAAGTTGTGTGATGAAAATGTGTGGTCCCGTAGTATAAGAATGACCCCTTTCTAGGACTTTGCGTTTAAAATCGGATTAGGTAATTGTTAATTAATGTGTTTCTAAAGCTGCGTACTGACTTACAGACTGATGAAAGGCAACATCAACGTAACGTGAAATGAAAGAATTTGCCGTCCAAGGTAGTGCAATAAAATTCTAGTGCAAATAAAGTCGAGAATGGAAATTGGTCAATTAATGAAATGAAACAGCCGGTCGATTCTGTAAACTTGTCGAAGTGAAGGCTTGGGTGAAGTGATCACGAAGTGAGCTGTCATTCCCTTCAAGTTTTCACTTCGACATGTTTAGAGAATTGACCAGCAGGACTCGCAGTGGTTGGGGAAGTGAAGTGGCGGATTGCTAAGGATTTTAGTTTTCTATAAACTCCTGTGAAGTAATGCAAACATTTGCTGCAAGAAAATTCTTGAAAAAGCTTAGAGTTAAAAACTGTATTGTCGCCACAAGAAATCGCCTCCAACCATCTACGCCCAGTTATTCCCACATAAATATCTTATTCTGATTTTATCAATAATGAATGAGCCTACTAGTACCCCAGTCGGCTAGTAAAGGTATAATTCAGACGCCGACAGCTTCGCCGACATACGTCACATTGTGCCTTTAGGTTGTCGGCGTTCGGTGTACCGTGTCGGCAAAGGCAAGCCTGTCGGTGAAAGTGGCGCCGAGCCGCCATTCAATGCTAATGAACGAATTAGCGGGACAACAGGACAACCGGGCTGTGGGCGGACAACAAGCGATTTTTAAGGACAAACAGTAGATTGTTTAGAAATCTAACGAGGTGAGATTTTGTTGTACGTGTAATAGGGTGTTTGAGTCGTGTTAAACTTTGTTTTGTGCTGTAATGCTTGTAATTGAGTTAAAGTGGAATTGAAAACAAAAATGAATTTTGGGGTAGCTGCACTAGCAAACTTTTCAGTTTTATAAATAAAATAGGTACTTATATCGAAAACCAACTGAAGAGTTGGTACCCATAGTTTTTTTTTATATTTCTATGGTGTAACCTTACGCTATTTTTTACAAGGGGTTGAGCAGAGATGCGCTCATAGTACATGACACTCACATATCGTTTTTTATATGCGAGTCTCATAATAGGAAGTGAGCCTTTTGCCATCCACAGGGCACACAATATCGAGAAACCGCGCTGCCACTGCGAAAATCGTGATGTATTAAACTCTTTTTCCGATCTGGGAATTAGCAGTAACGCATGCGATTTGTTGTTGTCCCTAGTGAATCTGAATTAAAAGAACCAATTCCTGTCTCTGAGATATATTACAAACTGGGCGATGTAGATGCGAATGACGCATTTCTCGACACAAATAACCTCTAATCATAGTGATATATTCTCGCCTTTACATTTGAAGCAGTTTACCTTAGTTTAAGCGAGTGCAGTGGGTTGACCGAGCCATCGACAGCCTCTCACTCGACTGCTCGGAATTCACTCGGTTCCTCCGCACGTTGACTATTCCAGATGGACTTTTCTTTTAAGTTAGATAGAGCGGAAAATGTATTTCATGGGTAAAAGATAGAAGCTTTCGTTCATTGGGAGGTGTTTGGGATGGAATTGGTAGTTCTTTTTATTGCACTTTCATTCATATCGTTGATTCGTTCACTCTTTCTGCTGCCAACACCGATTTTTGTTTGTTAAATTCGTTTTTTAGTTTGTTTAGGAATGGTTTAGGATTCTTTGCAGAATTACTTTTATGAAAAACTAAGGTAATTTGAATTAGAGAATTTTAAAGATACCCATATTTAATGGCTTAGGCTAGTGTTAGAACCTAGAATGCAGCAAGTGCCCTTAAACCTAGCACCATTGAGGACCTAATGAATGCCACTGCATGATTAAAATAAAAAAAAATAAATTTAATTTCGAGTAACGGAGACTCGTATACTCAAACAATACATTATATATACGCATACAATACTTATGATGCGTTTAATGTGGACATCTCAAAATGATTTGTTTTTTTTTTTAACGTTATCCCACTCTAAAAAATCTCCTGTATCGTGGGTAAGTTCACAAACATACAAACTCACAAACTCAAACAGCCAAACAAGGAAAAGCTATCTGTAGGCCATACAAATATTAGTTCCGTGCAGAAATCGAACCCGCGACTCGCAGCGCAGCAGCCAATCTCTCAACCACTGCTCCAACCGCGTCGTCAAGAATTAAGATGTGTAAGGAACAAGAGAATCAGTCAATCAGCACCAACAAAACAGCATCACGCCTATTATCCTCGATGGGTCAGGTAGAGTTATAGGTACACTATAAGACAACCACAATTCAACAGTTTTATCTAAGTCCTCAATCGGCACCAATATCAATCATACATTTTGTTTATAATCATTAAGAAATAATTTATTATTGAACAAGGCATAGGTTATCTCTACAATAGGTGTATATTGTAGATAAAATTGTTTGTTTACTAGAAAACCGTGTTATGTTATCTTTGAACTAAAATGTTTGGGTGAGAATTTCTTGATATTGCACATTTATTAATTAAGTAGTGCATTGAAATAATTGAGTGGTGGCCCGGTTGTAATGGCTGCGACTTACGAGTTGTAGGTCGTAGGTTCGAACCCAGGCAGGCGCTTTACTTTGTGTAAATTATTTCATCACCACTGCTCTTAAAACGGTGAAGGAAAACATCGTGAGGAAACCGACATGTCTTAGAACCAAAAAAATGTCGAAGAAAAGTTACATCTACCAACCCGCACCGGGCCCGCGTGGTGGATTACGGCCTACTTCCTCTCACCGAGAGGAGGCCTGTGTCCCAGCAGTGGGAACATTATAGGTTGATTATGCTTATGCATAATCAACAAACAAGTTTTGGTTCTTTGTGCAAATTCATTTAGTTTGTTTGATAAATACAGTCATTTGTAGTAAAATGTTGCGCCATTAGAAAATTTGTAATCAACCAGTTTAAACATATTTACATAAAACATACACCACATAAAACTTGTCCAAAAAACAATACCTACTATAACACATATTACAAAAATATAATTAATGTCCTATGCTATTTGTTATTACTTACATTGGATTTTTTGACGTCTAGATGTTTCAAATCACGTAATTACGCGAGAATGGGTTTTAATAAAACTCGGCACTCGGATTAGTCCATTACATTGGATTTATTTCACATGCACGAGCCAGCCTATAGCACATAGCACCATGGCATTAATGAAATGTTAACCCTTTTCGATCCTTTTGATAAATTAAAAACAGTTTTCCAAAATACTAATCCGTTGAGTGTTGGTTTTAGTATGTTTTCATAGGCACACAAAACTAAAATTTTGCTACCTACGGAAAATATATCACCTATTCTATGAATAATATAAAACTGCTTATAAATATTTAAGTATACATGAAGTACCTACAAAATACAAATTTCAGTAATCTATACTAATATATAAAGCTGAAGAGTTTGTTTGTTTGTTTACTTGCACGCGCTAAACTCAGAAACTACTGGTCCGATTTGAAAAATTATTTCAGAGTTAAATAGCCCATTTATCGAGGAAGGCTATAGGCTATATCTATATATAGCCCCCTACCAACGCCTATATATATATCATCACGCTAAGACCAATAGTAGCGGAGCAGTAATGAAAATTGTGACGCAGACGAAGTTGCGCGGTTCAACTAGTCTTCTATATTCATGATAGTGTACTGAAGATTTAGGTATTAAGTTCCAGTACTCCCTGGGGAAATTACCATCCGCATTGAATGCTGGAAATTGGAACATATTATTATAGGCTGTGGTTATCTAACGGTTGCTGGTTGGTACAAACGTGATTGTTGTCAAGATTTATGTGACGACTCGTTTTGGGGATAAGGTAGGTGTACACTATCGATGTAGCTAGAGGTCGGTTGTTATAAGTTTTAATAGGTATGTAGTTAAAGAATATAATATTCTCTACGTATGTAGCTAATCAGAAGGCTCAAAGTCACTCAAAAGGCAATGGAGAGGGCTATGCTTGGAGTTTCCTTGCGTGATCGAATCCACATCGATAATATCCACAAGAGAACCAAGGTTACCGACATAGCCCGAAGGATCGCCAAACTTAAGTGGCAGTGGGCAGGGCACATAGCTCGCAGAATAGATGGTCGATGGGGCCAAAAAGTTCTGGAGTGGCGATCGTGTACCGGAAGACGCACTTAACGTTTGAATGCCTCCTACAAGGTAGCGATGGCAGGTAGCTGATGGATGCGAGACGCGCAAGACTGGTCGTTGTGGCGAAGCTTGGGGGAGGCCTATGTCCAGCAGTGGACTTCTTTCGGCGGATATGATGGTGACGACGATGATAATGTAGCTAACGATGATGGTTTCTCAAATCTCAAATTGTTTACTGTGTTTGAGCTAAGAGCAGCTCGTGGCTGAAGAACCACAGCCGCACGGGTCGATCTTCTAGGTTAAGCAACGATTACCAAGGTTGGTCTGTGGATGGGTGACTATCTTAACATACCGAGTTTCTTCCGTGTCTCGGAAAGCACGTTAAGCTGTTGGTCCCGGCTGTCATTTGTAGATCTTTGGCAGTCGTTACGGATTGTCAGAAGTCAGTAAAATCTGATTCCAGTCTTGCTAAGAAGTATGAAGAAGAAGTATGAAGTCGTGTATTCAGTCAATGGGTTGTGGAGGTCTGGTAGGCAGCCGCTCCACGTAAAATACTAGTATTTAGCTGAATCCGGTTTGACTGGAAGCCGATCCCGATATAGTTAGGAAAAGGCTAGGCAGATGATGATGATTGTGTTTCAGCTGTAGGTTACGTGAAATTCAGCGTTAGACCGGATTCACATTATTGTATTGTGTCGAAGCACCATCTGACGCTTTACAGGTATGGAACTCGTTGTGATATTATGTGGTAGTCCTGAATAGATTCATTTGATTGGTATTGGTTTACGTATACCTATACCACTACATGACATAACACGACACAGTAATGTGAACCGTAACTTTGTAAGGTAGCAGTATTCTAAGAGGTGTTGTGGAACGCAAAGGGCAGGCCAGGGCGGGAGAAGTCAATTGATGATTTCCCATCCTTAAAAAAAAGCTTCTTACATGACCAGCGAAACATAATCTGTTTACAACACTAAAACAAATCACAAACTACTCCGAAACAGATTACCTGTTACCATAATTTAATAACTCGTAGATAAAGAGGTCAGCTCACGTGTTTTATGAGCCGTTTAGCCCGGAAGCACCTTACCTGTCTACCTCCACGGCGAGGGGGGAAATGGCTATAATTTCCCGAAAGGCGACGTTCCCGGTACTTGAGGGGTAGAGGGGGGGTTTGCGGAAATTGCAGCCAAATGCAGCGCCCGGATATAAAATGATAAATTTTCCACTTCGATTTCTGATGCTGTTATTGAAATATTGAGTGTTTGGCCCGTCGGCGTCGGTCGTGGGCAAATGGCGGGCACTCGTCGGGCAAACGTCGGGCAGAGCGGCACTCGGGTGGAAATGAAAGGTTGGCTGTTATTAAAATGTAGGTGAGTGTTGGTTTCGCTGAACAAATAGCAGACTGTTTTATTTCAATGTTGAGTGATGGGAGTTCATTTTGATGTGTCATTGATTGTGATTCACAAAAAATATTGAAATCTGTTAAAATATGATTCAGCTCGGGTTTGATGAAAAGTTATGTACATTTTCCTCATGAGAACTAATCTCTTAAGTACTGTCGCGAATGCGAACTCTGTGGTTGCAGGTCACTGGCAGACAAGTTAGTCGATAAACTTTTACTATGGGGGTCACTTTTGGGGGTCGAACTGGAAAATTTAAATAAAAAGTTTTTCAAACGAACTACTGAGCCTAAAATTTTGAAAAAAATGCATATAGTAATTCTATACCTAAAGATTACAGGAAAACCTATAAGAAGTCTATAGTGTTAAAAAAACTTGTTAAAAAATTTAAATTGGTTCGGAAGCTTTTGCCCGCGAGGCCGACTCGCACTTTGCCAGTTTTTTTTCAGTAAAATACCCTATTGTTTTATTTGGGGACTTGAAGAGTAACACCGGACATGGGTTTCCGCTGTTATCGCACCTATCTATAGAATTTCAGCAGCAACTTTCTGGTTTTGCCTCAGGAAAATTGGGTAATACTTTTTTTTTTAAGGATGGGAATTCATCAAATGACTCCTCCTGCTTTGGGTAAAGCAGAAGTGAGTGTCAGACTCTTACTGACTAAAACCCATCCGTGTTCCTCCTAGTGCCCTTTGCGTTCCAGGGTGCGGTGCCTCTTTCGAACGAAGTCCGCAGCCCCAGCAGGCACTCACGTTCAAGGCAAAGATACCGACTTGTACAGTCAACAAAGCTATTCGGTATACAGACAACAATATTAATTTTCCCACAGCACTGCCAATGTTTATTTCTAATGTGTGCATTATAATTTTTTAAACTTTTGACATACTTACGAGAGTGTTGTACAATAATTGTCTACTCAGCACATTCACAACACTGTTTAAAAGTAGTTGCAAGTTAGCTGCCTGCATACCAAATAGCTTTGTTGACGTTTATAAACACATTCCTCCTCCTTGCGTCGTATTCTTCAGTACTGAGGGTCGTGACTTCCTTCTGCATCACTCTCTCACGTACGACATTTCTTCATCTGTTTCTGTTCCTGACGGTGTGGCGGGCGTTGTGCACTGTAGAGTCAAGGGCGGTGCGGATCTGGTCAGACCAACGTATTGGGCTTGGGGTGCGTCCATGAGGCCTTTACCCATCTACTATGCCGGTCACGATGAGCTTATCGAGGCTTTCACCGTCTTTCTTTCTACATAAACACTTTAAACAGTAATAGAAAAACTGCAATAAAATAAAACACATTTAATTCATCATCATAACAGCCGAAAGACGTCCACTGCTGGACATAGGACTCCTTCAAAGGGGTTTGCCATAATCGCCACGCTTGGCAGGCGGGTTGGCGCACTGTATGGTGTTGTGTTTAAACAGAGAATCGCTGCTGCCCATTATCTGGTGAGTCCCTTAGTCGCCTCTTACGACACCCACGAGAAGTGATGGGATGCATCAAATAGGTACCGTTACTTAAGATAAAACTTCTAAATCAAAAGCCACATCATCGTCATATTTGACTTCCGCAACTCCATCTGAAGTTAATTTCAAATTTAATTCCGAGTGAGCATCCTGGCTTCGGTTCAGGCCAAGTTAGGGTGTGCTTTTTACATTACGTATCTACGGCATACCATAAGATCTTGAGTCGGTTGTCTCTGTTTATCATAAACTTAAAAAGTAAAACCAGCCAAGTGCGAGTCGGACTCACACACGAAGGGTTCCGTACAGTAGCGGCAATTGAAATACACAATCTGTGAATATTTCAACTAATAATTTATTTTATTTATTCATCATCGAAGCCATACAGAACAGTTCTAAGTGGTGATAAATATATGTAAAAGGCTAAAATAACTGTGTATCTATTAAGGTTCTTGAGATACAGCCCGCTGACAGACAGACGGACGGACGGACGGACAGCGGAGGCTTAGTAATAGAGTTCCGTTGGTTACCCTTTAGGTAGGGAACCCTAAAAACTCTAGGTGGTCATGGGAAACTGGGATTCGATTTTTTTTAGATTTGATTTTAAGCCCACATGGATTGCTACCTGGTGGCAATCGGGAATATAATTCCCACTAGCCATCACGACTCGGAAGTATTAGCCTCACTGTAGATAGCTACATTATCAGCGAGTAGCTGATAATGTAGCTATCCATTGCTGAAAGAATTTTTGAAATCTGTCCAATAGATTTTAAGTTTATTCGTTACATACAAAAATAAAAATCTCTTCTCTTTATAATATTAGTATAGATATAGATTTCGAAATGGATGATTTCCGAAATAAATTTATTTTTAAATTAGACCTTTACAGAATCAACACGGACGGACGGAATTAGCCGGAGCCGGAAAATACGCTGTGTCCAGCGGCGGTAGGCTAAGTTGATTGATTTATATTGGCGTGTAGCCTGGATTTTTGCTTGGTTTTTAGCAATATTTTTGTCACCCAGTTAATTACGTCTGTGGGTGGTATTCAGTTGGGGTTAGATGAGGTAGGATATGTTCCTGAAAAAATTTAATTAGTCCGTCAGTGCGATTAGCAAAAAATATTGGACATGTATTTTATGCGTTACCGCGAAAACAAAAAAATAGAGGCGTTGGAAACGCGCATGTCGCCACTCATCGGAACACGTTTTACCAACAGGTGACATCACCTACCTCCTCCTGACTTTCATTGGCCTTATCTTTGTCATTTTAACTAAATTATATATGACTAGCGGATTTCACGCGGTTTCACCCGCGTAGTTCCCGTCCCCGTGGGAGTACGGGGATGTAATATAGCCTATGTACTCGCTGATAATGTAGCTATCCATTGCTGAAAGATTTTTTCAAAAAGATCCAGTAGTTTTTAAGTTTATTCGTTACATACAAATGTAAAAATCTATCCTCTTTATAATATTAGTATAGATATAAAAATTAAGACTGAAAATCTAACGGACGGACTAAATAAAATTATTGTTTTTTCTAAGTATTATAATTTTCTTTCTTTTAGATGGTTTTCGTAAACTCGGAAACTAAAAGTTGGAAAAAATATTACATGAATATGACACGGATCGTTTTAACAGTTCGTATGTTCGTGTATCAGCGCACCTTCGTTGGAGGCTAGTTTGTCGTTGTCTGCGCAGGCGCCTCTTTTTGCGCGAACTCTGAACCGTCTGACAGTGCTGTAATTGAATACAATCGAGCCTGTGGCCATAAAACTAGCGGTTGAGGCATTGTACTGTTGTAGCGACGATTTGAACCTTCGCTAATTAATTTATCAATGCTAATTTTACTGCAAGAGAGAAATTTATGGCCAGTTAGCGCCAGTATGTTACTTGGCCTATTTTATAGCGTATGTAGATATCTAAGCAGGTATCTATCTATCGGTCTAGACCGAAACCTTTGCCGTTATACAATTAGCAACATTTAAAAAAAAAACAACCAGTATAGTCTAACTAAACACAAATGAAGGGCTAAATGACACCACTAAACATAGGAGCAGAGATGATAAAAAGACAGATTTATCAACCCTAATCTCTTAACAGTTTGAGAAACTCGTGGCTAAATAATAACAGCCGCGCGGGTCGATCTTCAAGGTTAAGCAAGGCCAAGGTTGGTCTGTGGATGGGTGACCATCTTAACATACCGAGTTTCCTCCGTGTCTCGGAAAGCACGTTAAGCCGTTGGTCTCGGCCTGGGTAACACGGTACTTCTTGCCATGAACTACCGTATTACCCAGTTAATGGGTAGTGGAGGTCTGGTAGGCAGCCGCTCCGCGTTGAATACTGGTATTCAGCTAAATCCAGTTTGACTGGAAACCGACCCCAATATAGTTGGGAAAAGGCTAGGCAGATGATGAATCTCTTAACAGTTAGAGTGAACAGGCTCCTCCTGGATAAGCTCACTCCATCGTTGACTTTGTTTCTGTCAACTTTGACTTAGACTAGAGTCACTCATCTCAAATAAAAAAAATCTCTTTCGCAGAAAAACTTTCAAAATAATACTTTCGCAGAACAAACAAAACAAGACTGCAAAAAAATACTAGATTAATTTCTACACTCACACAAATTACAATCTCCATTTAATTATACAAATAGGTGCGAAACAACCAGAACATAAGACCTAAAGTCCTATATCACCGTCTGTCTCACTTATCCATACTTAATTACCACTTAGTAACAAAATGGCGAACCTAGGCACTCTGAGGTGATCGCCATTTGTTTTAATAAGCAATAAAACAGAATGCTAACACCGCTAATAATATGGCCACAAAGTAATCGACAATGGTTTTGAAAATTTAAGCCATTTTCAACTCTACATCTTTGTTGTAAAGTTGTTAATTGTGCAGCTGGTGTGACTATGTAAGAGAGCGTACCTAATAGGTGGGACTCTCTTGGATTCGTACGACTTGTTTAATCGAATGAAGCTAACATTACTGATTAAAAATGTTAGTACTTTTAGAAGTCGTTTGCTAGGAATTTGTAGAGCTTAAAAAACGTTTAAAAGGAAATGACTGTTAGTGATTTACTTTGCATTACTGGTCCCGGGATAAAATAGTAGATTATGACTGATTATGACACTGAGGGGATAAAGCAGTGTCTTATGACGACGAGCGAGCGGCGGGCAACGAGTGGTGCGCGCCTGTCGAGCGGTGACCGCGCGTCGTGTTATGTAATTTATTTTCTTCTTTTGCCCACAATAAATCGAGCGTTAAGAATAAATTTGAATCCAAAAAATGTTGTCGCCGTTGTTCAGACATTTCATTCGCGAATAAAAACAAATATCTCGACGACACAACCACGAACACAACACTACGCCGCTATAGTGCTGCGCGATCTGTCCGCTGGTTTCGAAAATAGGTCTACGTTGCCCGCCCCGCTCCCGCGCCGCCTTACTTGTGTAGAACCCAAGTAAAAACGTGCAGCACTATAGCGGCGTTCACCGCTCGTTGCCCACCGCTCGCTCGTTGTCCGAGGGTCGGTCCATTTGATTATACACATTATGCCCCGCTGCCCGCAAAACCCGAGGCAGAGGCCTAAAAGATTTGTCGAATAAGCGGGTGGAATTCTCTAGTTTCAAGTTTTCCGATGACCTCAGATATCTATTATGTGTGCCATGAACTCATGAAGGAACTTGAAACGTTCTTTAAGATGAGACATACTAATATCATAATTGCTTTTTGTTTCGTAATTGTTATTGTATCTATTATGTACTAGCGGTCCCCCGCGGCTTCACTCCCGTCAACTGTAACTTTCTTATTTTTTTTCTTTCATAAGAACCAATAGAACCATCTTCCGACTATAACAAACACAACATAAAAAGAATTAGCGAAATCGGAAGACTACTAGTACCTACTGTCTTTCCTTTTCTCTTTAAAATCCATCCAAAGGTTGTCTTGAAAACATCGCTTTGAGCGATAAGACCGCCCCTTGTGTCATTTTATTTAATGTTTTCTTCATCTATCTTTTATGTAACTTATATGGTGTACATAACAAAGAGTATTCTGTTCTACTCTATTACATTAATTTCAGTTTAACAACCAAAATGTTGCAAATCTCTACAACATTTCTTTACCAAAAACCTATTATAAAAAAGTCTTTGGCTAAAACAAAATACTCCTGCTATAAACATACAAAATTCAGACTTGTCATAATAAGCAGACGGGTGGTTTTCCCTGCTCCATTGCCCTCAGACGCAAGGTAACTTCGCCCTTATAGCAGTTAGAGGAAACCGAGTTCAGCGCAATCATTATCATCATCATCATCATATCAGCCAAAAGACGTCCAGTGCTGGACATCGGCCTCCCCCAAGCGTCGCCACAACGACTGGTCCTGCGCGTCTCGCATCCATCGGCTACCCGCGACCCTTACCAGGTCATCGGTCCACCTTGTGGCAGGCCTTCCAACGTTGCGTCTTCCGGTATGCGGTCGCCACTCCAAAAACTTTTCAACTCCATCGACCATCTGTTCTCCGAGCAATGTACCCTGCCCACTGCCACTTTAGTTTAGCGATCCTTTGGTCTATGTCGGTAACCTTGGTTCTCTTGCGGATATCATCATTCCTGATTCGGTCACGCAAGTAAACTCCAAGCGTTGCCCTCGCATACATCGGCTACCTTAATAGGTCACCGGTCCACCTTGTGAGAGGCCTTCCAACTTTGCTTCCAGCGCAATCAGTTGCTCTATAATTTCGTCATCTTTTCAACGCATATCCACGTTTTCTCACTCCGGCAAGTGTAACATCCACGTAACTGCAGCTCGTCCAGCTATCACGGAGGGGTAAAATAAAAATGATACAAATTAAATTGTCTGCTGCTGTTTGTATTACCAGAACCGTTACTGAGCGTTGTTAGTGGTGGAAAATGGTGTGCAAGCTGTTCTAATTTTTTTGCTTGCTCCCTGAGAAACGTGTTTAGTAGTTTTTCTTGGTTTTCTTTTAATTTTCTCAGTATTTTTTTGTCGGTTCGTGCTAGATATTAAAAGACTCCTATGAAGCTTATTTATATTTTTCTTCCTCTTATTTTTTTTTAGCTATCAAAGCACATTCAGATTTTAGCAGTCTTTCCTTACTTTGGTATTGTTCGTCAAATCGTTGAGCTCCTTAAAGTTCTAAGATTGAGCTTTTTTTACTATTTATAGGCACGCGTTTGACCACCATCTCACCTGATGGTAACCGATGATGTGGTCGAAGATGGAGCACGCCTGCTTAGAAGTAACCTATTCACTCTTCACTCTTGACTTAAAGACTGCCAGGTTGTAGCTATCAGGAAACACAGACTCCGACACGATAACTGAAAAATGCTGGCACTGTCTGGACAGGTCCACTTAAATCTGTGTGGTACTTTCCTCAAAAGACCACTTTAGATATCAACCTACATGGTTCTCTTATGAAATGACCAGAATGCATTGTATGGACTTTAAACTAGACTTTGACTTCTGAGTTTGTTTCGGTGTTTCTTCTCAAGGTAGCCAGTTAGGAAACACCGGCCGGTTAAAAACGACCAAAAAAGATTGACGTGTAAAAGTGTTACGTTAGACCTACTTACAAAATAAATGTCATTTATCATTTAACAAATAGAAGCTTTTGTCCTTCAAAATTGCTTTCGCCTTTCACAATAGGGAAGATGCAAATACATAATTTATTGGAATGTTGTTAGTAAAATGATGAAAAAGTACAATATAAAGGCCATTGCAACGTTTTTAGTTTATATTTTTAACAAAAATAACGAATTAAAGTAACGTGAAACGGAACGTATTTAAAACCAACAATCAGCGTTTAGTGATGTCACTGCTGTTATGACAACGAAAAGGCAACCTTATGTCTTTGAGTTAGGACAGTTCATAACAAGTGTCAGACAGGACTGACTCAACTTCCTTTTTCAACCGCAATTTGGAAAAGAAATTAAAGCGCTTTATTTCTCTTATGTATGGTCTATTTTACGTAGAATTATTTAAAATGGAAGCAAGATAAAAATATTGCATGATCCCTATTTTCTAATAGTTTCAATGTCTCAAAATATTTTTATAGCAAAAGACAAAAGACTAAATATTGAAGCTTCCAGAGAAAAAAATGGCCATAGAGCGATGATTATTTTGATCGTTGTGATACACAGCGATGGATCGTCTGCAGACATCCGAGACATACGTGTAGCTCGTCTATCATCGCCTTTACCCGTCTTATTAGATAAACACCGCAAATACACATTATTGTGATTCGAAACATGTTCTTATCTCATCTCACGACTTTCCAGTCGGCTGAAGACCCTCTGATGCCAATTATTGACGTACCGAACACCCCCAAACACCCTGAAATACCCCTTGATATACACAGAGACCCCCAACGCCCCCAGGCGTCGCCACCCTTTGTATGTACACGTTATCATCATTTTAAATTTTTAGGGAGTTTGCTCATGATGCCTGAGGTCTTGGAAGCATTTGAGCGGCAACGGATAATGTGCCCTCTCCCTTATGTTTGTTGTGATCTAATAGACGAGATGGATCCTAACCAAAAGCTGCACTTTTTATAATTGAAGAATTAAAAACTAAGGGTTTAAAGGACCGAAAACTGAATAAATAGGTATTTTAATACAATCTTTATGCCAAATCTTACAGTAGGTATAATATAGGACTCAAGCAAATACTATACAATGATAAAATATAAAAGTACTGAAGTGCCAATGTATATGAACACCGTTTTCGTTTCAACTTAGATTTTTAAATCTTAATTTTTTATTGACTTCACTTTTATTTTGAAACAATTACTAAAGGAATCCAAAATGCACTCTATTTCGCAGACGAATGCGATAGAACTGCGGAACCGAACTGGGATTGCTTAGGTCAGATCAGGATTACAGGATGCACCAGGAAAGATGGTTTGTCAGGCAATAAAGTTGAAAAAAAATCTTATTAATTAATATCATGGGCATGCGGCGCAAGACGGAAAGGTAGGCCATGGTCTGCGAAGAGTCACCACACAAACACTGAACATCGGAACCTGCTGAGAATCCCCACTTGTGGAGACTGCCCTTGAAGCCAACCCGACTGCGAAGAAAAAGCTAATAACAATGTGACTATTTTTAGCAAAACACACAGCAACGAGCCCTCATTTATGTAATACTATCCTCTCCTTAAGGAGCAATTAGTGACATACATAATACACGAAAAGGCAGCACATAAAGGCCCACATATAGGTGTTATTGCCACGCCATGCCCGTTTTCCTGTTACCCATGGAAATATTTATGTAATTACGAGGTCACGGAACCAATATTAACGGTGGAGAAAATTAGGCCGTAAGAATTTATTTGTCTTGCGATAAGCGGAAATAAAGCGGCCGGAATGTGTTTTTAAGGTGCGTTAATTAATTAAGTTGTTTTTAAATATAAGTATTACAAAAGTTATTTTGAAAGAACTTTGGTTTCTTTTGGTAAACAACGACCAGCTATTTTTATTACGCCATAAGTACACAAATTTGACGCCAGTCTTGCCAAGTACCGTGTTACCCAGTTAATGGGTTGTGGAGGTCTGGTAGGCAACCGCTCCACGTAAAATACTGGTATACAGCTGAATCTGGTTTGTCTGGAGATGATGATGAATAAGTAGGTACACAAATGAAAATATGTCGAACTTGACACATAATTTGCTACACTTAACAGCTGCAACTTATCGGCCAGTTTCAGAAGTAAATAGCTAGGTGCATAATCTATCTACACTAATATACAAAGCTGAAGAGTTTGTTTATTTGTTTACTTGAACGCGCTAATCTCAGGAACTACTGGTCCGATTTGAAAAATTATTTCAGTGTTAGATAGCCCATTTATCGAGGAAGGCCTAGTAGAGGCCTAGAGAGGTTTAATATCACCACGCTAAGACCAATAGGAGCGGATCAGTAATGAAAATTGTGACGCAGACGAAGTTGCGCGGGTCAACTAGTAATTGCTAAAAATGTGCATTGCTTATATTTATCTCCCGTAGACAATACTTTATCATAGGAGCCCTGCGTCGGTAGGTATTCCGACGGACATCCGAACCGTGGGCCCCAGCCTGGGCTGTCAGTCTACCCCTATTAACTAAAATATTGTATGACAATGAAACGAGCCATTATAGTATATAGGGAATGCAATCCAGTACCCAAAAGATAATCTTGCAAATCCGCAAGATTTGCAGGATTGCACTCGTAAAATATTTTAGAATTTACAATATTATTTTCTAAGTCAGTAAATCCCACAAATTCAGTAAAACCAGTCATCCCACAACATTATTTTCTAAATCAGTAAATGAAACAATAGAATTTACTTAAAAGAAACAAATAGCATAATTAACAAAACTCTAAATTATGTTATGTAAATTAAAGTCTGAATGAAAAAAAACTTATTTAAGTACAAAAAATACAACCGACTTCCAAAAACAAAACACTCGGACGCAGTCGGTGTCAAAAAACGACAAAAGTTACCAAAAACACCGACTTCCGAAATTAAAGTTCTTTTCTTTCTTCCGAAGTTATTTTGTACCTTGTAGTGTTTTGTTTTTGGAAGTCGGTTGTATTTTTTGTAAAAAAGTTTTTTATTTTTCACTTTTTAGTGGTACCTGCCTGCGTACCCATTAACCGGCGCAATGTTATGTTAAGAACTGGTGTAAACACTAAAAAAACATGCATTTTCAGCAGTCTCGATCCATTTGCTATCATAGTGGTCAAACGCGTGCCTATCAATAGTAAAAAAAAAAAAAAAAAATATTGAAGAGTTCCGTTGCCTACCGCCAAAGTTCTTTGTCAGATCTTCTCCAAATTGAAACTGGACCAGTCCAGGAAAATTTTGTTCCAAACAAAAAAAGGATCATCCAAATCAGCTGACAATTGGCGAAAATATCGCTGAACAAACATTTTTCATGGGATCTCATCATCAGATCCTAATTTATACCTTCCATCATCAGCTCAGAAACATGAGATGATGATTACCAGGCACAAATATCTGAATTTAAAGTTAAAGAAAACCATTAAATGTGCCTGTAAAATTTGAGGGTTGCCCTCGATTTTCATGGGATCCCATCATCAGTAGTGCTATTCTGTAACAACATTTTCGAGTCTCGACAGCGGAATCCGAGGTGAGTATAAACATAAGACCTTTATGTTGTGTGCAATAAAGTTCACTTTGTGAGCTAAGTCACTCAGGTGAAGCTCGATATCGAAATGGTTACTTACAGAATAGACTAGCAGATTCTAACTTGGTGACAATGGGACCAATCGGGAAAAAAATATGATTGTAAGAATTTTTCAAATCTGTTCATAAATGACGGAGTTAAGAGGTAACAAACATAAAAAAATTAAAATACAACCGAATTGAGAACCTCCCCCTTTTTTTGAAGTCGTTTAAAAATAAATTAGATTCGGACACTTGCTTCTAAAATTATTTTCGTATACAAGGTGTTTAAAATTTCATCTTTTACATTTGATCGGATTTTGCGGCACGTATAGCCAGCAGCTTAAAATGCGCATTCAGATTCAACACTAGTAGGTGGAACGGACTTAACAAAGTTGTAAGTTGCTTCCAGATACTACAGTGCTCTGTTTCCTCCACATTAAAAAAAAGTCATATCTCGTTTTATTATAAGATTAAGTGATACCGCCGCGCGCCGGCTGTTGAGTAGTTGAAGATGGTGTTTGTATCCACTTTGTACGACGTACATGTTGTTTTGCGAATTCAAGCTGGAGGAAAGAAAATCATGCGGATCCATATTTGTAATCCCGCTAATTTCATGCGGGATCACGCTTTTGCGGGATCGCGAATCCGCGGGATTGCATTCCCTAATAGTATACACACGAGGAATTAGCTTAATTTATCTATCTATACTACCTAATCCTTACTTGCTTAATAATATTATAAATGCGAAAGAAACTCTGTCTGTCTGTCTGTCGTGCTTTCACGCCAGAACTTCAGAACCGATTTAGATGTTTGATACACGTACATTCTGGAGCCAGAGAAAGGACATAGGCTAGTTTTCATCCCGGGAATATGTTCCCTGGGGATCACGCGGGCGAAGCCGCTGGCAGACGCTAGTATGTATTATAAAGCTGAAAGGTTTGTATATTTGCTTGATTGAATGCGCAAATCTCAGGAATTCCTGGTCCGAATTGAAAAAATATTTTAAGGTTGGCCTATTTCTCCAGGAAGGCTATATAACATCACGCTACGACTAATAGGAGCGGAGTATTATTCAAAAATGTTACGCAGACGAAGTTGCGCCGTTCAGTCAATGTCAAAAAATCAGGAAAAAGCTCTTTTCGCAACATCTATTCTACAAACACCATGTGAGTGGGAACAACTTGCATGTTACTAAAATATCCCTCGACACAGATGAACTCGATTAATTTAAAACTTAATTAAAACTGCACGGAGAGTGACCTTTATGGAAAATTGCGTGGGATCTTTTTTATTAGGTATTGAAAACCTTGTAGTTTTCCTGCTACACGTGAGGGTCGTAGATTAGGTCAAAACTACATTTTTAAACATCTTTAGCTTTACCCTCTGTCTGATTAAAACCGCATTCATTTTATCAATCAACTAATTGGCCCGCGCAATTTCGTCTGCTTCGCTCCTATTGGTCTTAGCGTGTTGATAATTGGGCCTTCCTCGATAAATGGGCTATCTAACACTGAAAGATTTTTTCAAATCGAACCAGTAGTGCCTGAGATTAGTGCGTTCAAGCAAACAAAGAAACAAACTCTTCTCTTCAGCTTTATATATTAGTATAGAAGTATAGATATAAAGTTTGTTTGTTTGTCTATAAAGTATACACAGACATATAGTTATACTCTATAGAGTATAGTTATAGATTGTAACAGTGACATACTCGTAATAGTTAATGATATCACTGTTACAATCAGATGGTAGGACAATAGCAACTATTAGGTAAGCTGTGAAGTGTCTCTGCTATTAACACGTTTAATATGAATCTTCTCCGCCTAAATAAATAGACAAATGAAGTTTGATTTCTGCGAGATTGCGCTCTGCTTGGCACACAAACTGTATCCTCATGCTTCGTTCTGTGAGTGTGAGATAGTCCGAAGCCAGAGAATCTTACACCCGTCAAGGGGTATCCAACCCAGTTACTGGGTTGTGGATATCAAATAGGCAGTCGCTCCGTGTGAAATACTCATTCTCAGCTGCATCCAGTGCTCCGTATGTCCATGGCATCATTGACAGGCCCTGTCTGAAATATCAGCGCTGCGTTATTTATTTTTAAAATTTCGCAGCAAATGCTGACTGGAAATCGACCGCAACAATCTGGGAAAACGCTAGATAGATACATAGTTTGTAGCCATGGTAGGTACGTAATAGTGGGTTTACACGATACCCACTTTTGTCTGCGCAGACTATTCTGAACAAAAAATGTTTGCACAGACTTGCAATACAGTCTGCGCAGACTTAGTATTCTGAACAAAAAATGTTTGCACAGACTTACAATAAAGTCAGCGCAGACTTAGTATTCTGAACAAAAAATGCTTGCACAGACTTACCATAAAGTCTGCGCAGACTTAGTATTCTGAACAAAAAAGTTTGCACGGATTTACAATAAAGTCTGCGCAGACTTAGTATGCTCAACAAAAAATGCTTGCACAGACTTAAAATAAAGTCTGCGCAGACTTAGTATTCTGAGCAAAAAAGTTTGCACGGACTTACAATAAAGTCTATGCTGAACAGAAAATGCTTGCACAGACTTAAAATAAAGTCTGCGCAGACGGCTGCCAACAGGCGTCTAACCGTAATATCTTCCCATATCTATTGAACCGAGATGAATATTAAATTACTTTGTAGCTACCTAATTTAATCTGCTTAGCCAAGTAACTACATATACCTGAGTACCTTAGTAAGTTAGTATGTAGGTAATCTGTGACATGAGAATCTTGTGTGGGCTTAGGGAGACTGCTTCAGAGACGTATCGAGTAAAGTACTAGAGCGGCTTCACCCACGTGAAAGTTGAATATGATACCACAGGAACATTTTCCTGGGGTAAAAATATCCTACTATACTTTTATTAACTTTTTCTTAATATCAAAAACAGAAATAAAAAAAAAACGGCCAAGTGCAAGTTGGACTTGCACATGAAGGGTTCCGTACCATAAACCTTAATTTTTATTTGTTGTTATGGCGGCAACAGAAATACACAATCTGTGAAAATTTCAACTGTCTACCTATTGCGGTTCTTGAGGTACAGCCCGCTGACAGACAGACGGACAGACGGACGGACGGACGGACGGATGAACAGCGGAGGCTTAGTAATAGGGTTCCGTTGGTTACCAAAGGGTAACCAACGGAACCCTAAAAAGCTGTTGTATGGTTATCTTATACGTTCTCTTCTAGAGAACGTAATTAAAAACGGTTCATAATTTATTGTTCGAATATCTTCGAAGGGATATTAGGGAAAAGTCAATGTATAATACTTTGACACTTACTTTTGACTCTTTTTTTAAAAATTTGAATGTGATAAATTACCAATTGATATTTTTATGTTTTATGAATTGAATACCTATTGGTCTTAAACTGAAATAAAAGAAATTTTATTATTTATTTACTGCAAATTTATCTGGCGCCTACCATATGTCCTAATCCAGTACATGGTCTGTCCGTGTGCCAAATTTTATCCAAATTCCTTCAGCCGTTAAGATGTGAACAGGTAATTTGTTACCTGTTCACATATTAACGATCGGCAAAGTTATTTTCTGAGTAAAGATTTGTATTTTTGTATGTTTGTGATTAATAAACTCAAAAACTAATGGACTGATTACAAAAAATGGTTCACCATTACAATGCTGTATGTATTGCCTTTGCGTAACATATAATTACTACAAAATTAAAAGGCGTTAATTACTAGAAAAATAGGGATCCTTAAGAAAATTGTAGCGCAGATGAAATCACAGGCGAAGTGCTATTATTGTATATAGGTAGTAGGTATGTAGTATGGATGTAAGAAGGACTATTTAATATTTATACTTCAATGTTATGTAAATTACGTCACGCTTAGCTTTGAGCAATCAGTACCTAGTAAGAAGTAAGAGAACATTCTCTGTTCTTGAAATGTTTCATGTATTTGTATTGTTAGGAGAAGTAAATAATGTAATGTATTTCATGAAGCTGATTTAAAGGAATTTACACGAGTATCAGCGTCTCTACGTTAGACTTAATTATTCAAGTTGGTGATATATTATGTTCGTTAAACAAGAGGTAAACAAGTTTCACTCATTTGTATTATTCGAATTTGTATTATGTTCTAGCTGACCCGTGTCCACTTCGTTGGGCGGTATTTTTACCCGACTGCGAAAGACGGAGGGTTATGTTTTTCGTGTGTATGTATGTCATCATCATCATCTGCGTAGCCTTTTCCCAACTATATTGGGGTCGGCTTCCAGTCAAACCGGATTCAGCTGAACACCAGTATTTTACGTGAAGTGGCTGCCTACTAGACCTCCATAACCCATTAAATGGGTAACACGGTATTTCTTGGCAAGACTGGAGTCAGATTTACTGGCTTCTGACAATCCGTAACGATTGCCAAAGTTCTACAAAGGACAGCCGGGACCAACAGCTTAACATGCTTTCCGAGGCACGGAGGAAACTCAATATGTTAAGATGGACCCATCCACAGACCAACCTTGGCAACCGTTGCTTAACCTTGAAGAACGACCTGTGCGGCTGTTATTCTTCAGCCACGAGCTCCTCCTATGTATGTATGTAAGTATGTATAGGTATTTCTTTGGCACGCCCTAGAGCCTAAACGGCTCGATGGATTTTAACTTGAGAGGTGTCGTTAGATTTGTATTTACTGCGAGAGTGACACTGGTTATATCAAAATTAAAAAAAAAGAAAATTGTGGTTTTTTGGCGCCAAATTATGCCTTCAAAAAAGAAAAAAAAATCGAAACCTATCGAGTGGGGTATCAAGATGGCTCGAGAAGACGATTCCAAAAAAGTAACTCACTAAAATGTAGGAAATAAAAAAAATTACTTTGTCAAAAAACCCGACCGCTAAAAACGACTAAATAGTTTGAAACAAATCGCTTTAAAAGCAGTCTGGTGCAGTTCAATCACTGATCCAATGCCACTAACTGCATTCGGGATAATAAACCCTATGCTATACTCAAAAATAACGTGGTTTTCTATCGCGATATCGGTAAAAGAATTTTCAAAATCGGTTCAGTAGATCCAGAGATTACTCCCTACAACCTCACAAAACCTCTTTATAATATCAGTATAGATGAAAATAAGGCTTCAACATCAACAAACGTCCACCCACACAATCTCTCACTCCAATAAATCAGTAAATAGTAAAGTATCAGACGAAAACGATTAAAAATAAACAAACAAACTGTGCCGCTCGCAAAGGTCGCCCGCCTCTTATCAGCGAGATCGCACGCAACGCCGACACTCACACCTAGTTTATATTCCAAACAAACGCGGTGTAAATAAAAGTTATTAGTTTCGATCAGGGGAAACAGGTGAAATACTTGAGCTAGGAATATAGGGCGAAAACCATAGAGCCATACTTTCATAGAGTAAAGCTCATGAACTCAGCTTAGTGAGCTGTCAATCCTTGTAATCTGCCGGATGATTCTGTAAACATGTCGAAGTGAACGCTTGGGTGGAGTGAGCGTAGGATGGAGGTAGCTGTCAAAAATGCTAGTGATTGACAAATATGTTAAAGAATTATATCGATAATGGAGTTTAAAAAATTTGAATGCTACAGTTAATGCATTTTTATATTTAATCAAAATACTGCATGAAAAAAAAACAATTCCAACCAAACATTTTTGAATCGCGGGTAATGTAAGTAGGTACATAGGTGGGTATCTAAAATGAGTAGGTCTCTAACCACTTAATATTATTTTATTTAGCGTGTTAAACCTCACTTTGCCTTGCGCTTGCGTAGAGTGTTAGGTAGCTAAGTGACAATTGAAACGAGCGAAGTGTTCGCTTCACCGTATTCCGCTGACTTTAAAAGACGGTGACGTGAACGCGAGAAACGTTCCCCGAGGGATTTTTATTTTTTAACTTTGAATCTTCCATGATAACTGAATGACAAAAAAATATATATTTATGACGTCAACGCACTGGCTAGTATCAAAATTTTTTGATAAATAATTTAATTAATAAATCAATGTATTAATTAAATTATTGATAAACTCTATTTTCGATATTGTGTGGAGTAACGAGAGTGGATAAAGTGAGAAATGAGTACATTAGAGGCACTTTAAAAGTGGCGCCAGTGACGGAAAAGTTAAAAGGGAATCGCTTGTCTTGGTATGGTCATGTGAAGAGGAGGGATGAAACGCATATAACTAGAAGAGTTTTGAACATAAATGTGGATGGATGAAGAGGGAGAGGAAAGCCAAAGAAAAGATGGATGGCTTGTGTGAGGAGCGATATGAAAGAAAAGGGAGTTAGTGATTGAGTGACGACTGATAGAACAGAATGGAAGAATAAAAGGTGTTGCGTCGACCCCAAATAACATGGGATAAAGGCAGGAAGATGGTGATGAAACTCTATTGTCGATGTCGATAAGATTAGAAATGTAATGTTTCGTCCATCCCTAGCATCACTGACACTTCGCCCACTTCGGCGTGTTTACAGAATCGACCAGTTGATTTAATGTATTTCTTTCATATTCCTGCCCGGTATTGACGCTGACATACCAAGTCTGATATTTTTTATAAATTCGTCATTCCAACACGATCCCATTGCCATTTTGCTAAAAGTTCGTTATCTGCTAATTCATAATAGTCGATCACTGGTCGGTCAATGGTCTCGTAATAGAATCGTGGTAGAAAGACATTTTCGTTTTGCCATTATTATAAAACCCGTTACATGATTTTCGAAAAACTACTACTTAATTTGAACATTAAGTTATGCCAGATTACTTATATATATTTTTACATATTTATTTATTTATTTAACACTTTCAGCACGAATGTACATAGGCGGACTTAATGCCATAGGCATTCTCTACCTGTCAACCTTTGGGTGATGCAGAGAATAGCATAGTAGTGTAGTAGAGTAGTGTAGTAGTGTATATTATTATTCATTTGTCATTACATACGAGATTACTATTCTATGCCATTTCTTTCAATGGAGTGTCAGTGGTTGACCATTGGAAAATCATAAGGACACAAAAGCGTCATTATGACTTTGCGTCATTATGAATTGTTGACTTTGACAAGTTTGGTAATCTACTAATATTAAAATATTAGTAGATTACCAAACTTGTCAAAATCAACAATTTTGAAATCAATGATAGACCATCCTGACACTATTGTAATAGCAGACTTGAGGCCCAGAGAAAATATTGAAATGCGTCGAGCTATTTATGATTTTTTGAGACAACCATTCTTTGGGCCGGCGCACATATTAATATACTATTGTCGACATTATCCACATTGACATAGCACCTAAAATCAATTAACACAACCATTAATTACTGAAGAGCCAATTACCCTATGGTATTTTACTGAAAAAAACTAAATAGTCCGTCAGGTAGATTTTCAAAAAATATTGGACAGTGTTTTTTCACGTTAACAAAAAATGACGAAGATACGGTAGGTACGTTGAAAACTCGCGTGACGTCACTATGATAGTACAATTTTTACTAGTGACGTGACGTCAGCCCCCTCTCCCGAGTTTTGATGCGTTTTATCTTTGTGAATATTCATAGATTTATAAAAAAATCAAATACGTGTCCATTAATTTGCAATGTATTGATGGTGGAAACTAGCTTATTGTTGCTATGTGACGTGCTCCGCCATATGTGGAGGCCAGATTTGAAAAATATGCAACCATTTCCAAACCAATACCAAAGAAAACAGTTTAATCATTACTGCATTAATCATTTCCCTTTTACAATTCTAAAGCTCTCTAACAAGCTGATCTTCCGATAAAGCTCTCCAACTAGATAGGCAATACAACAAAGCGTAGTACTAGAACGTAATCTCCGAGCAAGGGATGCTGCTTCTCAATAATTCATGTGTTCGCACCTTGAAACGCGCCGCGACCGATGATAGTACTCTGATACCTACGGGCATACCATACTACGGGTACCGGAGAGGGGAATGAGATAGGTCTATAGACCAGATAGGTTTGTTTTTATTTGTGATAGGTTTGCTCTTGACTCTACTCTAGGTTAGAGATGACAGACACAAAGTCTACGATAGAGCGACCTTACCCAGAAGGAGCCTGTTCACTCTAACTTTGAAGAAATTAGGGTTGCAAGCGTTTGGAAACACAGAAGCAGGCAGAGAGTTGCACTCCTTTGCTGTGCGCATTATAAAAGACGTTTGGAAACGCTTAGTGCGAATTGGTGGAATAGCAACAAGGTAGGGATGGTAAGATGCAGTGCGTCTGGATGTCCTACCTCTGCGTTAATTCAACACATGGTTAGACGGTTGTGACTCTTTCGGGTTCCTCCCGTTACGGCCATCTGCTAGATTTCTTTGCTGTGCTCAGCAGTGGAAAAAATATTCTCCTGTACTCTATCACTTTTATTATGAAACTGAGAATTGAAGTCTCTTTGCAAGCCTGTTAATGGCCGTGAGTAAGTTTCTGTGCAAGAAAACTACACCTCGATTTAAATAATAAGGTAGTTGACAAAAAAAAATTGAATGAGTCCGTTAGATAGATTTCCAAAAAATATTGGACACGGTAACGCATGATGACCAGATGACGACACAGTGGGTTGAAAACTCGTGTGACGTCACTTTAACGTAAAAAGCCTCCTTGGATTTTGATGCGTTTTATCTTCCTCATTCTTTATAGATTTGATAAAACAAAAAATAAGTACTTATACAATATTTTTCGTTAATCTCAATGACGGGATAACTAAATATAATCATTGATCTACGTTGTTCTCTGGTAATTTTTTGGCTTAAATGTGTGTCCACGTTAGCCCAGCTAAGGACACAGCTGTCAGTTACATTTAGAATTAAAAACGTACAAAATGTAGAAATTAGTCCTCTTCTACATTATTTATTTATTTATTTACACCAACGGATCCTTAAGAAAAAACGATACTCAAAACCCTTCGAAAAACCAAATTGCAAAAATCCAGCAATACATGCTAAAAAAAAACCAAACCAGAACAAGGACTTGGCTTCAACTTCCATGCACATAGATAACACCTCTTCTACATAATCTATGACAAATGAAACAAACTTGTGAAATGCTATAGCATTGCCATCGAACAAAAAAAAAAAACTGTTGAACAAATCGAATTGTATTTTTAATTAGGCAAAAAGACAGGGGCTTAACAGGATACGACACTTTATCGTCGTTGAAAGAAGGGAATACATTCGATTTTGAACCATAAGCGGAGTCAAGTAGAGTTATTTTCATGTTTGAGGAGGGATTATCTGAATTTTCCAGTCGATTGTAAATGACAACTTTTTATAGTGGAACTTGGAGTTTGCCTAGCCTTTTCCCAACTATATTGAGTTCGGATTCCAGTCAAATCGAATTCAGCTGAACAACAGTAGTGCAGATCCATCCACAGACCAACCTCGGCAAGAGTTGCTTAACCTTGAAGACCGACTCGTGCTGCTGTTATATATAAATAGGGGCAGTTTTCTAACTTCTTAAAACTTTTCCAGGTTTTTATTCTGCAAGTTTATTTGTAGGCCTTATTTTTAGACGTCCAAGTCTGTCAACTTTAGCCTGAAATATGAGCTTCTTGTGAATAAATTCGTCTGGAAAAGTATTTTTACGTGACCGTACTTACCGCACATTTTGACGGGTTTCCACTAAGCGTTATTTTGGTGATAATATGTCTATTTATAAGTTGATTAAGAAGATAATATCCATTACTTAAGTGTTTTTTTTTTGTAGACAAATAATTAGGGTTCCGTACCTCAAAAGGAAAAAACGGAATCCTTATAGGATCACTTTGTTGTCCGTCCGTCTGTCTGTCAAGACCCTTTATCTCAGGAACGCATGGAGGTATCGAATTGGATTTTAAACCATATACTCAAGTCTTGAAGCGGTCCCTTGAAGCTGTGCGGTCAATAAAGCTATTTGGTATAAGGGCAAAATCTATTAAATAAATAAATACGTACGAGTGTACTGTACAGTAATTGTCTAGTCAGCACACTCAAAACATTGTTTAAAAGTAGTTGCAAGTTAGCTGCCTGGATACCAAATAGATTGCTGACTGTACATGCACATTGCTCATTAATATACTGTGAACTATGAGGCAGATTGCTTCAACTTAATTTAACTTTAAATAAAAGCGCTCTTGCAATAAAATATGATTGTATACCAATAAAAATAAACTTTAAATTATTCATTCGTTTAAAAGTTACGACGGGTATAAAAATACTCTAAGTACCTAAGAAAAATGTTGCAGTTCGAGGGAACTGCCCTACGTGGAGACTATTAATGACTAATTATCACATTACCCTATTAAGAGCGTAGAGGGGAGATGAATGTCGTGGAGTACCAACTAAACACGCGCGAACGAAGTCGCGGCCGAAGTTCTTGTATTTAATAATTTTCTAAATAAAAATTGGTGTTTATCTAAACAGTATACCATTACATTCTTATATCTTCAAGGAAGCCAGTAGATCTGCTCTACATAACAGTAAGTAAGTAGGTACCTGCTCATGTTTCTCTCCCGAGACAGTCAGAAATTGATACATTTTACGTAAAAAGCTATTGAAAATTCATCCCACAATTTCAGTGCAGATAAGAAACTTTAAGATAAAGTAGGTAGATACATTTAATATTTCAGCTTGAATAAACGTGAAAATAAAGAGCACCGTGCTCTGGACCCAGAATCTATCAGCTCGGGATAATCTCAAAGCCACTGAATCCATTCGGTCGGGGATTTGTGTCATTCAACGACGGTTAACTCATTTTTTTTTTCTTTGTTTATTAAGGTTCCGTACCTAAAGGGTATCTAACGAAACCCTATTACTAATCCTCCGCTGTCCGTCCGTCCGTCTGTCTGTCAGCGGGCTGTATCTCAAGAACCGTAATAGGTAGACAGTTGAAATTTTCACAGATTGTGTATATCTATTGCCGCTATTACAACAAATAATAAAAACTAAGGTTTATGGTATGGAACCCTTCGTGTGCGAGTCCGACTCGCACTTGGCCGGTTTTTTTTTAAGGGATTGGAGTATCTATACTAATATTATAAAGAGCAAGGATTGTTTTTTTGTTTGCACCGAATATGCTCCGAAACTACAAAAGAAAGCTAAATTATCAGGAAGTAACATAGGCTATCATTTGTTTACAAAAAAATTAGAGATCCTTAGTTCGACAACTTCTCAAACTAAAATTTTCAATTCGGAAACGGGTCAGGGGGGCTACTCTTTAACGCCCGCAACTAAGCCCGTAGTTTCGGGCTTAGTTGCGGGCGTGTTCTACTCCGTGTCACCTTTCCCCTGTGAATTAATGACAATATGATTTGATAGTTACTGTCAAATCGTGTTGTGATTTATTCTTAGTTCTGGTTCGGGACTAATCGTAAATTCGTAGGTGATACGGAGTAGAATACGCCCGAAACTACGGACTTCGGGCTTAAAGAGTAGCTCCCATGTTCGTTTTTCAGACTCAAAAATTAAACTTAACCTAAAACTAATTTCAATCAATATGTAACTAATTTTGATAAGCCTAGATGTTTTTTTTTTTAAATGATGGGAAATCATCAAATGACTCCTCCCGCTGAAGCAGGAGGGAGTCTCAGACTCTTACTGACTAAAACCCATCCGTGTTCCTCCTAGTGCCCTTTGCCTTCCAGGGCTACGGTACCTCTTTCGAACAGATTCCGCAGCCCTAGCAGACTCTTGCCCTAGCGGACCCCGTCTTCCGTGCTGACATCTCTTTGAGGCGCGCTGGGATCGCAGCGGGCCGCCGACCCGGGCCTAGTTCTGATCAGACGGCAAGTCACCCGCTGGTCGCCTACGGCGGCCAGGAATCATCCTGCGACTCCCGACGCCCGGGAGCGACTGGGGCGTGAGGTTTCCCTCTCTCAAGCCTAGATGTACCAAGCAAAGAGCTACCACGATGTCACAAAAATTGCTTGAAATTAATACAAACGTAATATTCAATAGGTGAATGACACATATAGGGCAAAAATAATGTGGTTTAGTCTCGACACTAAGTTAGGTTTGTTGTGTTAATATTACCCAAAACTTTAATCTTAACTGTACAGGTTTAACTTCAAACAACACTAAACCAGTGGACACAAAATATTATGAATTGCTTGTATGGTTAGCAGCAAAAGTCAGACATAAGTTCTAGTATAATGAACTCGATTGCGCCAAAACTGAACACAGAGTGAGTTGCTAACGCGAGTTCGAAAAACAAATATTTCATACATAATAGGACCGTATTTGCAACTAACTCCATGTTTATGAGATAACTCTGGTTGTTGCAAGCCAAATTCAGCGAGGCCTTTTAAGTATCGCTTTTCTAATAGTCCAGTTTATTAACCAAAAAAGAGAGTCAACATCGGAATGAGACATAATAATTTGTAAAAAAAAAATCTAAAATTAAAATTTATCTCATATAATCACGTGTCCGCGTCACATTCAAGGGTTGAAGGTACCAAAAAGCTCGCTTTGGATATCTGAAAAAGTCTTTTCCCAAAAGCTCACTATTTGATCATCATCTGCGATAAGGCCGCCCATTGTGTCCCCCTATGTAATGTTTTCCTCATATATCTTTTCTGTAACATATATGGTGTACATAAAAAAGAGTATTCTATTCTATTATATTCTGCACTCTTTGTATTTTTGTAAAAACAAATAAAGGAAAAAACGACAAGCAACTCTTCACCAACAAAAATAATATTCCTACGAACATTGTTTCTATCATTTACCTTTCGCTGCTACCCCTACTCAGACGAAAAATAAACTCATTTTCACGTCATCATTCATTTCCCAGTAACTTTGCTCATTATGTTGAGCTTAAGGTGTTGTTGAGCTGCCCGTGGCTCGAAATAAGTTCCTTAATAAGATTGTGTCGGTAAGCGGAGCAAAGCGTACGTGTTGACGAGACGGCTGTGGATTGTGTCTTCTTATAATGGTGTTCTTGGAGTATGTTTGTTTACGGTTTTGGTAAACTACTCGAGTGCAGATATGATAGCACTCGAGTAGTTTTGGCTTCTATGGGTGCCTGTCCATTTCAGCGAAGTAAGGCAGGTGAGCGGAGAAACGGAGAAATATTAATCACTAGTTGACCCGCGCAACTTCGTCTGCGTCACAATTTTCATTACTGCTCCGCTCCTATTCGTCTTAGCGTGATGATATATAGCCTTCCTCGATAAATGGGCTATCTAACACTGACAGAATTTTTCAAATCGGACCAGTAGTTCTTGAGATTAGCGCGTTCAAGTAAACAAACAAACAAACAAACTCTTCAGCTTTATATATTAGTATATTAGTATATAGATTGGAATTGCCCCGCAGGTGTCGTACGCCCCTAATATTCCTTAAGAAATTCTCTTCTATGTCCTTCAACAAGCAAGATAACACCTAATGGTCCACCTTATAAAAACGAAAGAATTTAATTTCACATTTCTAACAAGGATTAATCATCGGGATCTGCCTTGACTTTTACAAATTACTTTGGTTAGCTTATGATAATTAATTTCACCAGCGACTGATCCCGTAACAGTAAATAGGGTTGCCACAATCATAAAATATGTAGTCCAGGTTCAAACATCCTCGAATCCATGCTATTCTGGAGTAGGCTATTCATTGTGCGTACAGCTAAGGAGTGGAATTCGCTATCTGAGTCTGTGTTTCCTGATAGCTACAATCTGGGACTCTTTTAACTCAAGAGTAAATAGGTTACTTCTAGGCAAGCGTGCTCCATCTTCGACCGCATCATGGCTTACCGTCAGGTGAGATAGTGGTCAAACGTCTGCCTATCAATCTCGGCCAAGTGCGAGTCGGACTCGCACACGAAGGATTCCGTACCATAAACCTTAATTTTTATTATTTGTTGTTATAGCGGAAATAGAAACAAACAATCTGTGAAAATTTCTGCTCTCTACCTACGAGTATTACGGTTCTTGAAATACAGCCCGCTGACAGACAGACGGACGGACGAACGCACAGCGGAGGCTTAGTAATAGGGTTCTGTTGGTTACCCTTCGGGTACGGAACCCTAAAAAGGACAAAGGGTATTTTATATCTCGGGATGAATTTTAAATTAAATGCGGGTGAATTAGCAAACAAAAGCTACTATAAAATAAAAATAAATATGATCAAACATGTCCAGTATATGTATGTCCATCTGGGTATGCATCATCTACCAGGAAAAAACGTAAATAAAACAGAAATCATTCTTATGCAATTTCACCCAAATAAGATATCCAGATTTTATCGAGAGATCAGGCTGTAGCTGCCAATACTTGTACTATCTATTCATGAATAACCAGAATCTGTTCTGCAATATTGAAATAACTTGAAATATGGTTCAGTACTTCCCTTTTTCGCAGCGTCGTAATGCAGCCGAGTTCAAATATTGTGGGCAAGGAGAGAGGACCTTTTGGCTCCCTGCCATGTGCGGGGACAATGGGGAAGAATGCTAATCCCCCCTCCCGGAAGAAAGGCGATGTCCAAAGAATGGGGACCTATGTCATCGTTTTAGTTAAGGATATGGTAAAGTTACGGCTTGTATTATCTATGTAAGGACTTAGATATATGCTACAATTAATGCAGCCACTTACTGGGCAAAAACAATATAAATAGTTAACCACTGACTCGAAAAGAAGAACATAACAGTTCAGGGCTGAAAGTATCTTTCTTCTTCATATTTCTTGTCGGTCGAAAGAGTTCATAATAGTTCATGCTGCAGTAAATACATTAGCTTTCAGCAGGTTAGCAGCTAAGGGATCCAGTGATCATTTAAAATATCGTCAATATCGTGTCTTACTCTATAGCGTCTATATGAATAGTCGATAAACTGAACGCTCTTCAAGTAACAGTGCAAAAAAAACACGGTTCATTCACGCTGCAAAGCTCAATCTTTTAGTTTTGTTTTATTACAAAGAAAATCTCAACTGCTCAGATCCGATTTTATTTGCAAATAATAAACATTCTTTTATAACTTTGTCATTGAGATCCGTTAACTTCAATTCGACAAACAACTAAGAGAAGATTATTTTTATTTGAAGTTTAAGAATGACTAAATTTGTTGAGTCTACATAATAGAAGCAGTTTCCTAAAGATGTAAAATATGTCAGTTTAAATTTTATCGCCCGAGATTGTCGTCAGGGTGACGCATGAGCTATCATTATGCAGAACATTAGATAAAAGTACAATAGAGTGCCAGTACTTCCCTTGAGGATCTTGCTGTCGAAGATACCTGTCCTCCAAAACTACTCAGGGTCACGTAAAACTTCTTGTTATAAATATTCAAGCCGAAAGACCTTCCTTGTACGTTGATTTCAATTATAAACGATGGAAACGTACACAATTCGCACCCTTGGCTTTTCTGCGAGGACTGGCGACGTTTTTGCCTCTGCGGCATCTTGGATGCGAATCAAATCTAGCTTTAATATTTAGAGGGTAAGGTCGGGTTTCGGGTAGAGAGGTTTCAGGGGATGCTGCGCCTCTGTATGTATTATAAATTGGTTTAGAGCGGCGCGGGGAGTCGCCGGTCGCCCGCTCGATACCGGCCAGTCGCGAGACAGACCCGAGAGCGTTCGCTTCGCTATCGTCGCCGATATCGAAACGAAAATAAAAATAAACCCCTATTGTGGACCTCGAGTCGGCTAGTGTTGTGAACATGATCGTTAGTGAGTGGTGCACTGTCTTGTTGGATTGTTAGCCACACTAGTTCGCCTGAATATTTCGTTAACAAGGTAAGTGTTGTGCAGATAAACAGATAAGCGCTTAAGGTTTGGTTTCGCGTGTCTGGTTTAATTACTGCGTATGATTATTGCGTGTGTTTTTGCTAAATGTTCGGCGTTTACTTTAATACGGCTCACGTGCGCAAGTGCTCGTTTTAAGTTACTACTGCAGTATATGTTACGATCTTGACGGTTGTAAAAAGGACTTAAACTTGGATACTTATTTTCTCGTTGATCTTGACGTGAATTTCCCTCATCACCACATAAATTTTCTCTGGTGCTGATTAAATCTATGGCAACGGTCGCGCTTGGCTGAAGAATCCATAAAAGTAACGCTTCTTAACCACGTACCTTATTAGCTTTTCTTACATGCATGTGTTTAAAAGAACCGTCTGCTCTAGTTTATCATAAGAGACAGCTTCTCATCTCGCAAGATCTCCGGATCGATAGGAAGGTGAGGGATGCTGGGGGATGTTTATTGAGAGACGTGGTGTCGTGTGCTACGGTTACTTGGAATTTGGCCAGCTGCTCGGAAAATGGAAGGAAACCTCCGCAGTTTTTCCTTTAACTTTGGTTTTAAGTACTGCTTGAAGGGTTCGCTTCTTTGATTCCTGCTGTATCAAGCTTGTCTATGATTTTAATATCCGTTACTATGAAAACAGTACTTGAACTAAGTAATTTTATTTTGGCTAAGCCGTGTGTGTTTGTGTTGTTAGGTTTTTATGCCTGAAGAAAATAATAAAGATAAGAATTTCATCATGTTGTGTCAAATAAGATAATGCATTTGAGGAATAGAAGGGTGTTAAAAGCCGTAACGTAGTTTTTTTTCTGTGTTGAATTCTTCATGGATTTCCTCCCTGAGGGGTCTGTCCGCCAGACTCTTACTGACTAAACTCACCCCAGTTACCCCTAGTATACTTACAACCCAGTGCACGTGCTTCCGCTGCACCAGACTGAACCTGGACAGTTTGTCCTAACGTGCTGACTGGATATATACTGAATATTTTCATACATCTCCTGCTGACACGAGTTGACATTTGTATAAAGGCTTCTACAGATAGATGTGACGCGACATTGCACCTATTTGTGGAATCCTTAGCTTCACGTACTTCGTTAAGCTCATGTCTGACACCCAGATAAAAGAACTTAAATTCTCAAAAGATCATGTTTCACGGGTCGTCGTTCTAGATGTGGTCTCATATTATGCAAACTGATAAACTTTTCAGGTGACACCAAGAACTGCAGTGCGATTCTGTAAACAAGTCGAAGTTATGGCTTGGGTGAAGTGACCACGAAGTGAGCGGTCAATTCATGTGATCAACCGGTCGATTCTGTAAACATGACCACAGAACACAACAACACACACACACACGCTCACGTGTTTACAGATTCGACTCGCTGTTTCACACAGTAGGTATAATTCACATCTTTCATTAATTTTATCTGGTGTAACTTAGTAAGATCTAACGAGACTAGTATGTCTTACGAGGTTACACCAAATCAAAACAGATAGGTATTATGCTGGTTACGAGAGGTCACTGTACTTATTTTTTTTTCTGTCAAATTAACAGTAGATATATATATCCGGGATGCATTTACGAGTTAACTGCAGAATTCTAGTTTAAAGCTTTTTGCATAAAAATCAAATATTACTAAAAAAAAATTTTGTTACGAGGAGTCGGATCTAGAATTTTAGACCGACGAGGTGCTTTGAATACAGAACACTCCCATACATCCAGGATCATAACTCATCGTGGAAACAGCTTGACGTCTGACAATAGTGCACAATGCATGCAAATAAAACTGCATATTAAATAACGTACTTATATGTATGTAGTGAGGGGTCAGTGACCCATTGACAACGGCATTGCATCTTAAGGTCATTGCTGATGCGGATCAAGTGCCTCAGCGCTCAGATGTCACGAGAACTGAGTCGTGACTTACACCTATTAGTTCGTGCATTATTTAATAGGATATGTGCATGGTGCTGGGGTTTGAGCTCATCTGTTGAGTTTTTGGTTGAGTTCTGGAATTAGCGTGGTTCCTTTTTCGATGATCTGATGTGAGTAAGGACCGATGTAACTAAGGATAAAATACTACATTTTCCCTCGGCTTTGCTCACATGGCATAGACTAGAGTCAAGAGCAAACCAATCACAAATAAAAAAGAAAAAATAACATGGCTTATCCTGCATAAAACGTACATTTTTCTGGAAAAAAAATGGCCTACGACACTCAGTAACTTTCTCACTAATTGTAACTATATTAGATTAAGATGATGATAGCCAGTTTGCGTATATAACTTGGTATACAATAGACAAAGATAAAAACCTTGGGTATTAGTGAACCCACTTTTATTTGTCTATCAGAAAACCAAGATTTTCTGCCAAATGCTTTGAAGACTTCGTTAACGTCACCCTTGTCTCAGATAATGTTAATGTCACTCTTGAATATAAAACACCTACTTACCAATTTCTACTTCGTAAAGGTCGCTAAGACAATAGCAATTCGTTACAAAAAAAAAACAAACACGACCCTTTCACCTGTGACAAAAAATTCGACCTGAACTGACCCTAAAAACGAATAAAACAAAATCAAACGTTTGTGAACCGTATCTGTAATTAGGGTTGACCCTTCTCGGTATTTAAATTCGAGGTCATACCATCCTCTTCCATGCCAGCAAAAGCTTTGGCTCTGTTGACAAAAGGAAAAGTGACACTGGCCGTAAATACTTTTAGTTATGGAGTGGCAACCCTCAGGAAATGCGCGGAACTTTTTTCATTATTGTCTCTGGTGGTGCCAATTTGAAATGTGTGAAGAAGTTTGTTAGTTTGTTTATGGTCTGTTAAAAGACGATTAATGCCAGTGTACGTTCTCAGCAGAGCATATCTTTGGTTGTAAATTAGCTTACCTAGTTTCTTGTGGTCGGGAAATTGGTTTAAGTTAGAGTAAGTAATTTAGGTAAGAATATGTTTAGGAATATTTAGAGTAGAAAATTTTCAACATTTTCCAGTCGGTTCTTAAACGACGCGAGCTTCTTCGTAAGACGATATACGACATATGTTATAATAATAGGTTTACTTGATGAAAAACCACACGTACTTATTTAAAATAAGCTCATGCCTTTTTTCAGTCCCAGTGCCCATGAAACTTGCGGGATTTGCTCGAAACAGTCACTACGGCCCTGGAACGCAAAGGAGGAACACGGACGGGTTAAGTCAGCAAGAGTCTGACACGCCCTTCCGCTCTGCCCAGAGCGGAAGTCATTTGATGATATCCCAAAAAAAATGCCTTTTCCCAGGGCAATAAACAATAGGCAATAGACAGAAACTACAGATAGCTACCTACTACGATCCTTACACACACTTTTTGCTTCGTTTACGTGCATAGGTACATCAGAGTGCAATTCTCGTATGAGTCATAAAGTGTTAACAATACCTATAATTTTCCTATATTTTGATACTGGTTGTCGCTGAGATGTTAACTCGTGACTAAATAATAACAGGAGTTCGTGGCTAAAGAATAACAGGAGCTCGTGGCTAAATAATAACAGCCGCACGGGTCGATCTTGAAGGTTAAGCAACGCTTGCCAAGGTTGGTCTGTGGATGGGTGACCGTCTCAACATAACGAGTTTCCTCCGTGCCTCGGAAAGCACGTTAAGCCGTTGGTCTCGGCTGTCATTTGTAGATCTTTGGCAGTCGTTACGGATTGTCAGAAGCCAGTAAATCTGACTCCAGTCTTGCCAAGATGTACCGTGTTACCCAGTTAATGGGTTGTGGAGGTCTGGTAGGCAGCCGCTCCACGTAAAACACTGGTATTCATTGGGAAGCTGACTCCAATGTAGTTGGGAAAAGGCTAGGCATGATGATGTCGCTGAGATGTTAACGCGTTTAAAGGGCCAGAAACATCATGGCACCAGTTTCCATCTTAAAAACAAACAAAACAGTAGCACGTTCCTCCAACACAAACTCAAAATCAAACACACAATTACAATTTTTCGACCACAACCGGGGCAAAAAACCTCAAACTTCTAGTTTGAACGTCATTCGCATCGGATGGGTTATCAACCCGTCAGTGCTGGTACAGTTGCGATCTCTTAACCCTACACGTCCCTGGCACGAGGCGTGAGCTTAAAAGGTGCCGGTGTGCTCTAGTTTGTGATGACGACGACGTCTTTTGGGACTGTGACATGTCTTTATAGGGTTCCGTACACGTAGGGTAACCAACGGAACCCTATTACTAAGTCTCCGACTCGACTCTCCGCTGTCCGTCCGTCCGTCCGTCCGTCTGTTTCAAGAATCGTAACAGGTAGATAGTCGAAATGTTCACACTGTGTGTATTTCTATTGCCGCCATATCAACAAATAATAATAAAAAGGGGGCCATTTTTCCCATACAAGAAACGTGTTTTCTTCGGTTTATGGTAGGTACGGAACTCTTCATGTCCGAATGGCACTTGGTCGATTTTGCGGTAAATCAGAGGTGAGGTACAGGTATATTTACAAGCTCAAATGATTAAACTTGCAATGTTAGTTTGATCATGTCAAATCTTGCAACTGAATTTCAAAACAGTTATCCCAAACCGATGGTACTCAAACTTTGCATGCAACTTTGTTGGCAATGCAGTAAGTAACGTAATTTAAAATCCAGAAGAAATTTATATAATATCAACTTTGCAACTTTGTTGGCAATGCAGTAAGTAACGTAATTTAAAATCCAGAAGAAATTTTAGACAATAGCAGACTTAAAACTACACTAATTAACAAGAAGTTATGTATAAAAAAATAAAATTAATCATTGGGCATCAAAAAAATAATCCACATCGCTGTCAATGGCAAAAGTGCCCAGAACACTAGCAGCATTGCCGCGTTGAATCGCAATGCTGATTCTTTGGCCGAAGAAAAGTCAAGCCCTCTGGTCACGTGAACAGTCGATAAGTTGTTTACTGATATCCCGAAAGACTCGATGCGCACTTGGACCCCATGGCCCTAATGTTTCAACCTCAAACGGCTCAAATATGTAACTCCCAATGAAGTTGTTTAAGAAGAAATTACTTTTTGTAGGGATTTCATTTGACGTTGCAACTAAGCAATTATTCAAGAACTAGCTGCCCCGTGCAATTTCGCCTGTGTTATATTTTTCATTAATGCTTCGCTCCTATTGGTCCTAGCGTAATGATATATCGATAGTGAATAGCCTTCTTCGATAAATGGGCGATCCAACACTAAAAAAAAAATTCTATTCAAATCAGTAGGTAGTTCCCGAGATTAGCGCGTTCAACCATACAAACAAACAAACTTAGCTTTATCATATTACTAGTTGACCCGCGCAACTTCGTCTGCGTCACAATTTTCATTACTGCTCCGCTCCTATTAGTCTTAGCGTGATGTTATATAGCCTATAGCCTTCCTCGATAAATGGGCTATCCAACACTGAAATAATTTTTCAAATCGGACCAGTAGTTCTTGAGATTAGCGCGTTCAAGTAAACAAACAAACAAACAAACTCTTCAGCTTTATATATTAGTATAGAAGATAAGACTAGTGACCCGACCCGGCTTCGCACGGGTGCAAATTATATACTAAAACCTTCCTCGAGAACCACTCTATTAACAACCCGCATCAAAATCCGTTGCGTAGTTTTAAAGATCTAACCATACATAGGGACAGACAGACAGCAGAAGCGACTTTGCTTTATACTATGTAATGATATAGTTTAAGGTGAATGCTCCAGGGTAGCCCGCAAAATTCAAATATTTTTATGTTTTTTGCAATTTGCCGGTCAGTGTGAAGCTGTATGTGGACCAAATACGATCCGCGACCATAACGCGTATTTATCTAAAGAATTATAACCATTTTAATCATCAATATAGCCCTCTAAGTTCATGTAGTTCGACAGAATGAATATTTCAGAAATAATCATTCCTCCCTGGAGCATCCACCTTAAGAAGTAAAGATAAATACAGGCCTTACCTAAATAACAGACTAGATAATGCGAAATCTATCTCAAAGAACTATTAAGTACTATGTTCATTACAACTATGATTAAAAATTGCCATTAGTGATATAAAGTGCTTAATGTAGATAAAGAATTAAAAGCTTTAATGTCCTCCACAACTTGTGCAAATAAGTCACTCTTGTCTGCGATGTCGTCTTGATTCATAAATTAGTTGAAACATTATCTAATTATGTTACACTAATTACTCGAGAGACGAATGAGCTAATTAACTGTGTTATTAATACAGAATACTTGACGAGTCATGTGTGTAATGTTTGGAAAATATTTATTTTTGCGCTGTTGTATGACGCTGGTTGAAGTCTTGGCTCATGGGAAAACCATTAAGGGTGAGACTATTCTTACATTATTTTAATGTGTAGGTATGTGTTTCGAACCTTGCAAGTGCAATTGAGTTTAGTCGATCTTATCTTGGGATTATACACTATATAGGTACTTAAGGGGCTAACACCATGAGCGTGAGGGGATTTGCTCGACATATCACTCGCCGTGATGATATAGCCGTATGAAGACAAGTTTATACAGTTGCTGTAGAATGAAGTGGCAGGACGATAATGTCGCACGCAAGAAACTCGCTCGTGGAGGTGGCGCCTCAGAATAATTCAGCATTTGTTCAATAAACAAATGATTCCTCAACAAACAAATAAAATATTAAATACCAACCCAACAATACCTTAATAAGTACGAAACCAAACAAAAGAATCAACCCTAACCTCCGCGCGACAATACACAGCACCCGTAATAATTCTGCCCAATTCGGTTGCATAAATGGTAAAGAAAAATGGCGCGTCAACCCTCCCCCCCTCAACCCGCACCGCGCACCTACTCCTACCGACCTTGCAGGGCTCGAGACGAATCCGCTTCCTTGCTACTGCATGGCCATATCTCGAAGCAGGGGTGCCAACATTACACAACATATTCTAAATTTTTCATTTAAAAATTTTACGAATACCAACCGAGGAACCAAAATATACGTTTGGATTTGAGGTTCGAAATTTTTGCAGGATTTGGTATAACTGACTGAGGGAATATTCTTTAATTTTGTTGGGGCGTTCTTACCTATTCGTTTCGCAGTTGCAAATGGTCAAAAACTCCTATGAATTTCTATCGTTTGACAAATTTTTGACATTTACGACTAGAATTCGAACGTTGTATAGTAGAATTGACTTCTCTTCTTAAACGAATAGCTGAGTTTAGCTGAGAAAAGTAGAATTTAATACCTAAGGCAAGCTGAAAAAGCTAAATATTTAGCCGATAAATCCGAGGTGTTTATTTGGTACAATCTTGAAATGAATAATCTACTTATTTAGCAGTATTTACGATAGACCTCTTGTCAATAAGTTTATTTAAGAAGGTAGGTACTTAGCTAACTTCGCCTTTACCAACAATTTAATTTATTACCTCATGAGATATGAAATTGATCTTTTACACAAGTATATTTCTTGCTTTTTATATTGTTTGTAATAAAACATTAGAGAGATCCCTTGTCACACACATTGATATAGAGACCTAAATATCAAACTGATAAGGGGTCGTTTGAAACACCCTTTTTTGCACTCGTGTGTATAAAAATAAAGACGCCAATATTCAAAGTTATGATTAGCTAGCAACCCTAGTTCTGAGGTTAACGAACAGACAGACTAGGGGAGGCTTAGCGCATGCGCTGTCACTGTTTTGGATGCCCCATCTCTCCTCTATCAGCAGTTTTCATATAAATACACACAACTATTTTCGTGATGTAATTTTGGAGACGTCTAGATAGTTTTGGGCAAATATAGACACAGGTCTAAGGGTCAAGTCTAGTACAGGTTTGGTATGTTACAGGGCTGCGTTACGTAAGAATGTATTATTGATGAAATTTTGCGAAGGGTTACTTTTGATTTCTATTGAAGAGGGCTTTCTTATGGAATACAATACCTAAGATTTATTGATTTGAATTTTTTTGAGAGGTTTTAACAATACCGTTTCAATCGGTAGTAACTTTCAGAGTAATTTTTTAAGCGTGTAAAGAACCTTTTGCAGATTTTCCATAGAGATGTAATTCAAAGAGTCTTTTGACATTAAAAAATATTCAAAATTTTTAATCATACTATTCTTTATAATCTGCAAAGTACACACACGTGTGATTTTTACATGATAACCCGCTTAAAAAAGGGGGATAACAAAATTAATCGGTTTCTACGAACCGAGGAAAAAATGGGTATTTCCTAAATCCAGTAATTCTGGTTAGAGCTCACTAATCATACGGTGTTTGACCGTCCGTGGTCGGTGCACGGCCGTGTCGAATTAACGCATTATCCTCCTATTACCCAGGAGCAAACGAATTGTGAACAAAAAATTAAAAGGATTAACCATAATTTATGACGGGGTTTGCCGATTAAGCTACACACAGTTATAACATAAGCATCAAAAATAAATATGATGGATTTCGTTCAAGTAGATGGTGATGAATGAGGAATTAACTGTGTATTGGTTATCCCCAAATTAATACGGGGTCTTATTATATCAATGTGACCATTATTTTTATACAATCTGATATATAAATCAATGTGAGGAGCTCGTGGCTAAATAATAACAGCCGCACGGGTCGATCTTCAAGGTTAAGCAACGCTTGCCAAGGTTGGTCTGTGGATGGGTAACCATCTTAACATACCGAGTTTCCTCCGTGCCTCGGAAAGCACGTTAAGCCGTTGGTCCCGGCTGTCATTTGTATATCTTTGGCAGTCGTTACGGATAGTCAGAAGCCAGTTAATCTGACTCCAGTCTTGCCATGAAGTACCGTGTTACCCAGTTACTGGGTTGTGGAGGTCTGGTAGGCAGCCGCTCCGCGTAAAATACTGGTATTCAGCTAAATCCAGTTTGACTGGAAGCCGAACCCAATATAGTTGGGAAAAGGCTAGGCAGATGATGATGATGATGATATTTAAATCAATGTGTAAGGGAATAAAACAATTTTATTGTTTAAAATTGTTAATATAAATTTATATCAAAAATAGATATGAGCTGTTTAACAAAAAAAAACCGATGCATATTCACTTATAATACCACAAGAGCTTCAAAATTATCGGGAAATGCCAGATAATTTTGAAGCTCGTGTGGTATTCGGGGGATTATTTTTCCGACCCAAATATCGACCAATAGAATTGCACCATTCGACGTCACGTGGTACAACCTACATGGTATTATACTGATAATTTTTTGAAAATTTTCTCTGGTAGTTGCTATATATAAAAAACAAAACATGATCCAGTCAAATTAACCACACGTCAAACTGACAGATTGAATTCAATTGTGAATCTTAATTAAATGTTGTTTTATTCATTATGAAATTCTTATTTGTTAACTGTACATTTCGTCTCATGGTGCAATTCTATTGGCCGACATTTGGGACGGAAAAATAATCCCCCGAATACCACACGAGCTTCAAAATTATCTGGCATTTCCCTCAAGGTTCCCTGAAAACAAATAAAGTCGTCAAGTTTTTCAGGAAAAATCACTCGCGCTTCGCGCTCGTGATTTTATAACCTGAAAAACTTGACTCCTTCATTTGTTTGCAACGAACCTATCGGGAAATACCCGATAATTTTGAAGCTCTTGTGGTATTATAAGTGATTATTTTTCCGTCCCAAATGTCGGCCAATAGAATTGCACCATGAGATGAAATGAACAGTCAACAAATAAGAATTTCATAATGAATAAAACTACCAGAGAAAATAATCAAAAAATTATCAGTATAATACCATGTAGGTTGTACCTCGTGACGTCGAATGGTGCAATTCTATTGGCCGATATTTGGGTCGGAAAAATAATCACCCAAATTAAATGTTTTTTCACTTTCATCAACCTTAAGAAATCAAAATCCCATTCATACAAAGGAAATAAACCCAGAAATACAAAATAAAAAACAATAGAGGAACACGGTCACGTCAAAATCAAAGTTCTCCCCGAAGCGAACCCTAAAAAGAGTAAAAATAGGGTGCCGGCACCGCCTTATGATTAGGTACAGACGCCAGCACATCACGCTACCCGAAACTGCCAAATTTTCCCAATAAACCTTGAACCTAATACTTTAGCGATAAAGTTGAAAATCTATTAAAGAATTTCACATTGTTGTAGCATGATGTGTTAGCGTCTGTACAACGCGGCGTTTTAGAACTCGTCCTATTCTTTAGAATATGAAAAAATCTCATTATTGAACCATTAGGGAATGTTATTCGCCGGAGAATATTCACGTGAGATGAAGGGAACTGAGTTTTTATTGTTTCTTTAAAAAGGCTTCTAGAGTTCATTTTGGGGGAATTGAATAGTCTGCGGGGATTTCCAGATAAAACTTATTTGGTAGTTGATTCAAGTGCCTACTTAACTTTGTTTTAAGATAAAGTTTTGGTGGTGGAGGTATGTTTATTAAAATTATCGCTAACGCAATATGTATTTGTATACCTAGTTTCCTCAATTTCTTGCCTTGCTGGCACCGTTGATTAATGGTAGTTCGGTTACTCTTCTAATTATTTCTGTTTCTAATGGCTTGCCAATTTTAAGCAAGGCAAGTTTATAAAGATAGTATGCTCACCCTGTAGTCCGCCATGCTTTTCTGTGTGGTTTTTTACCCTAGCAGCAATTTTATCGAAAACCATCCAATTGGCGAAAATGTAAAAATCCTATTGTATTGTAGGTTATTGCAACCCGCTGCGGAAATAGTTTGAAAGAGTCACCACAGCCCTGGAACTCACAGAGCACTAGGAGGAACACGGATGGGTTTTAGTCAGTATGAGTCTGACACTCCCTTCCGCTCTGTACAAAGCGGGAGGAGTCATTAAAAAAAAGGTTATTGCAGCCCATCATGATCCTATTTATATTCATCATCTGCCTAGCCTTTTCTCCAGTCATACCGGATTTTAGCTGAATACCAGTGTTTCACGTGGAGAGGCTGCCTACCAGACCTCCGCAACCTATTAACAGGGTACAATGTATTTCTTGGCAAGACTGAACTCAGATTTACTGGCTTCTGACAATCCGTAACGACTGCCAATTTAAAGATCTTCAATTGACTGCCGGGACCAACGGTTTGCTGTGCTTTCCGAGGCACGGAGGTAACTCGGTAGGTTTGATGGTCACCCAACCACAGACCAACCTTGGCAAGCGTCGCTTAACCTAGAGAAGAATGGCAAAGATCCTTACTAAATTTACCTAATTCCGATAGGAATCAGACATGTTCTATTTTATTAGTCATCTGAAGCGTAAAATGTGGAATAATTTAAAACATTGGGAGGTGAGTCTTCTACATTAGTCCCTGCAGGCTACATCTCTTGACGTCAGACAACGCCGTCGTGACTAGCGCGTGCGAACGTAAACATTGCGGCGCTTGTCGCGTACGACACGGCGACATTTGTATACTTGTCGCACGACAGCACGTGCGACATATTGCTAGACATTTGTCGGTTCGTGAGCCAGACTGGCGTGTCAGTGGTATACGACTCGGCGCAAAGTCGGTGATGTTTACGGGTGAGAAGTTTTTCGTGTGTTCAAGTTGTTTCTGTTTTACATTCTAGCCCTTGCTTCGATTTTGAGTTGTTGGCTTCTTATGTTATTTAGATGTGTGATAGGTTTTGAAATCTTCAATGCTAAGGTTATTTTTTGGTGGTTCAAAAGGAAAAGTACATCGGAAAGCGAATAATAGTTGTCTTAAGATTTTAAATCATAATTGTAAAGACAAAAAAAAAAATCATAATAAAAGAAATTATCTGTGTATTAATTAACTAGATAAGTGTAGATGAAAATTAACTGTGTTTATCTACTTTCATTGCTGACCGTACCTTGTTAGTTTGCCATTAACACCAAATACACCTGATGTTTCCAGAAATTGAACCATTCAACCACTGGTCCATGTGATTCAATAAACACCAACTCAAACTAAACGACTAAACTTCAAGCCAATATGTTCAAAGTTCATTCGTTCATTCACCGATGCAGCATATTAGCCGTCCGTCAAAATGTCGATCGAAATGTCGATTCAATATTACGCGCGCTAATCCGTATCCGAACCGAACCGAACCGAACTGAACCGAACGAGATATGACGTCAATCACAGGGTGATGTCGACCGTCAATTGTTTACTAGCGCACGCCTACCGGTAGAGATTACATGTTGTAGCAATCTGCAGTTAGAGCAAATTGATGGGAAGTGTGGGTTGTAGACATTGGTGAGGTGCAAGTGTGAACTAAAGCTGAAGAATGAATGTTCCGTATGGTGTTTGGGAAAGGTTTTCCACAATTATCATGCTTCTTAATCGACTTCAACAAAGGAGGAATTCGGTCCTCAATTCGGTTGTATTTTTAGGGTACCGTACCAAAATGGTAAAAAAGGAACCCTTATGGTGAGACTAAGTCTGTTTGTCTGTCACAGCTGGATATTTGATCTTGGCTTAATTTGGCCAAAACCTAAAATCGCGATAAAATAAAATAATGGTAAAAACTTTTTTAAAACAAGTTTTGTGGATTTAGTGTGATGTTGTATTTCCTAGTTTTCGTGTTCTCCTCAGCAAGCCCTTTCATTTGATACCCATACTGTGGTAGAGCAGAAAAAATAACTAGTCCGCTATCATGGGTGATCCGCCATATTGGAATTTGTATGACGTCACATAGTTAAGCATGCATTGTCATCAAAAACAAGCGTGTATACCAAATTTCAGCTCAATCCGTTTAAAATAACTAATTTTAAATTCAGTTGCAAGATTCCACCCGGACAAACATACATACATTGCATGTTAAATAAAAGCCTAAGCTTGTAAAAACAGACATTTTGTCCAGTTTGGCTGTTGGTTTTGTTTCGCGATTTCAGGATTGGTCACATAGACAATGCCGAGTAAAATGAGATCTTTTCAAGTTTTGTATAATTTCTATTACATTAGATAAACTATTCTCAGGTAGAAAAAAAATATGGTAAATGGTTGATGTTCTAGGTACATAAAAGCCCCTTTCCATAATTCCATCTCGTGTGATGTAAATTATTTTTCAATCATCTTCAAGTTCTGGGAATCCAGAGTCTTCGTGTGGCATTGGGTTATAGCCGAGAGGCATGAAATAGATATTGTTGGAATTCTTCTAGTTTAGGCGAATCGTGAGAAGTGGTTGGTAAATACCTTGAAAATATTTTTGAGTAGAATTTAATCTCGGTAGTATTTTTCAAATCCTAGTTTCAAAACTGTAATTATCTTATTGCCTTCCTCTTGAATGTGGTAAATACACATAGATTTTCCAAATCTGTTTGGTTGTTCCAGAGATTAACGCGTTCACTCTTCAGCTTCATTATATTGGTAGGTATAGATACAGATTACGGTATATAAATACGGTAAAAGTATGTTTAATTTCCGTGACTTGTGCTTTACAAAAAGCATGACAAATATTATCATGCGATGATATAATATTTGAAAACGATTATGGTTTAATCTTTAAACTGTATAACATACATCAGTTTACACTTGAATGTATTACAACTGTATCTCATCATCATATCAGCCGAAAGACGTCCACTGCTGGACATAGGCCTCCCCCAAGTGTCGCCCAACAACCGATCCTGTGCGTCTCGCATCCAGCGGCTAGCCGCGACCCTCACCAGGTCATCGGTCCACCTTGTGGGAGGTCTTCCCCAAGTGTCGTCACAACAACCGATCCTGTGCGTCTCGGATCCAGCGGCTAGCTGCGACCCTCACCAGGTCTTCGGTCCACCTTGTGGGAGGTCTTCCCCGAGCGTCGCCACAACAACCGGTCCTGTGCGTCTCGCATTCATCGGCTATTCGCGACCCTCACCAGGTCATCGGTCCACCTGGACCTAGATCGTGTAATAAGCTCGTCTCCTCAAACACATCCCGTTCTTCACAACTGTCACAAAGCCCAGATCAATCTGCCTAGGCTTTTCCGAACTATGTTGGGGATTTCCACTGTAGCCAGATGGAGCTGAGTACCAGTATTGTAGTATGGAGCGACTGCCTACCAGCGGGTCTTAAAAGGCCACTTTAGCAGAGTCATATTAGAATCATAATATTAACCACACAACAATCCGTCAAATTTCATTTTCATCTTTATAGCTCATGCATTAGGTTCAAGGTTGATTGGGAAAATTTGACAGTGACGGTGCTTTCTGATTCTACTAAAGTGGCCTTTTTAGTCCCCCGGAGCTTCGCAATCCAGTAACTGGGTCACTCGATACCCTTGGCAAGACCTGGAGTCAGATTTTCTGGCTTCTGGCAATTCGTAACAACTGCCAAAAATCTACAAATCGATACCTTAATTGGCAAACCAGCTAACTCCATATGAGCATTTTTTTCAGGAGACACTTAAAACTGTATAGCTTTTTTTCTAGGCTACTTATTAAATTTATTAATTATATTTAACAAAAATGTATATCTACGAGTACCAACGGTATTTTAAATTTTTCATAAATAGTTTCCTAAAAATATTGTACAGTTTTAAGTGTCTCGTGAACAATTTGCTCATATGGAGTTAGCTGGTTTGCCAATTAAAGTATCGAAATGAATAATCTTAAAGCTGCATTTCCACCAGAGATGCACTTGCGCTGAGCGAGGATGGGTCAATGAAGCGATTCTATTGGTTCTAAATAAACACATCCCTGGTGGAAACTCAGCCTAACCCGCTTTCCGAGGAATCTCAGTATTAACCCTTCCAAAAAAATAGTTGGATTGCTTGCTATCTAGAAAGAAAGAAGAAAAAAAGAAAGACAGTTAATAAACGAACAGTTAATGAATCTTGTCTGCTGGCTAAACTTATCTCTTCGATGAGTCGCTTGTAGCAATTTTATTGTTATAGTCCTGGATTCAAAGATTCTGGACAAGGAAACTCTTTTTGTTTATATTCAACCTCCTGTCTTTTTCCAGGACTTGGTCTACCCGTTTGCCAAGTTTCTTCCGATCACTTCAGCCGTTAAGAAGTGAAAAGGAAGGCAGAGCTTTTTTTAGGATGGGCAATCAGCATCATGACTGCTTCCGATTGAGCGGAAGGGAGTGTCAGACTCTTACTGACTAAAACCCATCCGTGATTTTTTCGGACACATTCCACTACCCCTAGGCAAAGTTACTCTCGCATTTTTTTAATAATAGCATTGATTTATGTTGAGAATGATTTCAACAGTAGCTAAATTCTAAGTTTTAAGTACCTGTAGTTACCTAAAACTCAACATCTGCGATACAGTTTTAAATGAAAATGTCTTTTTTCTGAAGATGCAAAATAATACCTAGAGGGTTCAACATAATGGCTTTATAAAAGTAAGTAACTAAGTATATACATTTGTGAAATAGCTATCTCGCAGAATTATACAAGAGGGACCAATTTTGGTGACAATTGTGTATAATTTTCGATTCATTTCTACGTGTTAATACTGTCTACAAAACTAGGAATGCTTTCATAATTATGTATATTGCTACCGAAGGCAACCAGTATCGAGGAGCTTTAATTTACCAGTAGTTTCAAACTGGAATGATAACTTCGCTCAGACATTCATATATTCATAAACCTACACGCAAAATACCCAGAAATACATACATAAAATATTACAGTTAACCACCGTTACGTTATATATTTCCTTTACACAAAATCGGGATGAGAATCAATAACCATGTCTTTAAATATGCACATACTTATGAATATGAATAGGTTCTTCCATTCCAGCTCTGTGTGTTCCAAGGTTTTTGATATAAATTGCTGGATGGCGGATGGGTCGCAAAATTGCAGTAATCATTTTGAATGATCGAGAGCGAAAGTACTATGTTTGATGCTGGTATGTGTTTCTATTAGATCTCTTCGGTTCCAGAGTTTTTCGAGAAGTTTACAAAAATGGTTACTTGTAATTCTTTTTATTAAAGGTCTTCATCAGCATCGATTCTCGGGTCTGGTAAAATGAGGTCTTTCAATAAGAAATTCTCAGTAGCCGTAAAAGATTTTTTTAGCCTAAGTTATTTGTGTCTACATGGTGCAAAGGTAGATACAATTACCTTTGCACACCCCTGCCCCATACAAGCGTTGAACAAGGTTTTTTTTTTGTATGGGAAATCATCAAATTACTCCTTCCGGTCAGGGAGGAGCGGAAAACCCATCCGTGGTCCTCCTAATGCCATTTGCTTTCCAGAGCCGCGGTGACTCTCTCGAACAGAAGCCGCTACCCTGGCAGAATCTGTGCCTACATGGAATTTAAAATTTGTTTACATGGATAACTACACCCCTGCCTCATACAGGCGTTGGACAGGGTAAAATTATACGCATCTTAAAACCAGATGAGTCGGCACATTTAACAATACCTTACTCTATCCTTCATACTATTAAGAATAACCCTTACACATCAAATCATACACAACTCAGCTTAAGTTTATAAAATGTGTAGCATTAAGCTTGCCATTATGGGCTCAGCGTATCCATGTTAAAAGTGCCCCAGAGACGTCAGAGAAGGGTTAATCGTTACCTTTTGTTATTTTTGCATGGTAATGGACTTTTCTGATCAGGGCAGCGTTTTGAGGGTTAGATACTGTGTATGACGGAACGGTGCGTTTTTTTTGTTCTTATTTTGAGGGTAGATCGGAATCGTTATGCGTCATTTGCGAGGATCCTCGTAGCTTTTAACGTGTCTATGGTTGGGTAAAGATTGATCGTGTGGTCATTAGGGATGGGTCATTGATTGGTGTCGTGTAAGTTATGATTTTGTGTGAAAATAATTCCGGTTTTTAGATAAGAGATTCGATTAACGATTCTTCGATTCCACGTGTATTCTGTATACGTCTCATACTCTGTGAATGATGATTACGACATAAAAAAATGCGATATATACGACTAAAAATTGAGAATCATAATGTTAATTTTCTCAAAACTAGGGTGTCAGAATGCCAGAGGCTTCAGAATTTTGCTCACAATTAAATTGTCTGTGTTCTCTACCATCTATGACCTTTGAGCCTTCAAAGCTCGAACGAACAAGCAACTTCTGGGCTCGCTCGTTGTATCTTAGACCTCATCGTCCGTTTTCTACCAGGTGAGATCCCCAACCTTTGCAATTTTTGAGAGCCAGAATCAACAGTGGCTACCACCAAACTTCGAGTCAATGAGGATCGACAAGTCCCCAAGAAGAGATTCAGCTGTCTTGGATCCCAAAACGAAAAAAAAAAAACAACGGAGGCGTAAGAAAAACATACAGCCTACCTAATTTACATTTCCCTCCTTATAAAGCAGGAAACCGAACGAAATATCTAAAACAAGAAAAATAGACGCATGTACTCAGTGGCGGATCCAGGATTGTTGTTTGGGGCGCGGAGTGCTTGACCCCGCTGAGGGTGGAGTATTTGGCCAAGTGCGAGTCGGACTCGTGTGAAAGGGTTCGTGCGCGTGAATATGTAATTTTCACCTTATCGACTTCTTATAGCTTCTAATTTAATTACATAACGCGTCCCTGTTTGGTTCACAAAATTCCATATGTGTACCAAATTTCAATAAAATCAGAAAACTGGCTGTGACAGACGGACAAACAGATAGACACCCAAATGGTTTTCTATGGGTTTCGTTTTTTGTTCTGAACCCTAAAAACACATAAAGTTTGATTTTGCTTAACGCATAAAAAGCCTCCTTGGGGTACCTTTCGTAAATTCCTCAATGACTTCGTTAGGTTTTAGACCGCCAAAAAATTGAGCCCTTAACCTCCCCCGGATCCGCCCCTGTAAATACTCTTCCCCCTGTGTAATAATATCTACCTATCTAAATTCAGTCGATTGCTAGGTAAGTACCACTATTATAATAGGATCATAGAGAATATAACCAGTCTTTGAATAGGCCAGATCTGTTTCAGGCATCACAATCAATATCTTGACTAAATTAAGATTCAGTACACATAACTCGTTAAGATGAGGATAACTTTTGTATCTTCAGAAAGTTGAGACTTGATATAGCTACTGAAGTTTGGGCTTAGAACTCTTAGAAGACGATTACGGAATTTTAATAAGATTGTTTTGATTTTGGAATACGAATAACCCTAATATGAAACGAAATATTTAGCACAGCTGGCTGGTAGGTAAATTTTATATATTATGTCCAATATATATACTCCTTAAGGGAGTAAGTACTATTAGCGTTATGTTATTTTACTGGTATATCGCTTAAATTACTGTTCTGTTAACGTTGGTAGCTAAAGACCACTGTCTTTAGCTACCAACGTACCAACGTTGCGTAGCTAGCACAGGTGACACACCGCGCGAATTTCGTGGTGCACCCATGCTAGCTACGCCACTGTCTTTAGCTTTATTCGCACCCCGACGATATTTATACTTCTATTTACTATTATTATCTTACGAGTCGCTAACCATGAATCCAGGAAGAGGGGGGGGGGGTTACCCGACTGGAAAAGTGGTAATTTTTCCACGAGTACTGGTTGATAAGAACACATGAGATGTAATGTGATAAGATCAGGAGAAGCGACCATTAACTGTTTTGCACCCCACCTCTGATACGTTAGATTCTTATTTTCATCATCCAGACTGACATAGAAGTAACTTAAAGACAGATGCAGGAAAGCGTAGGAACTAAGAGAAGGTATGAGAGTGCAAAAGTGGGCTCGAAAATATTGCACTCCACTTCGGTCAGTTCTTCTTTTCATTAAATAATTCACACTTCTAAAGAAGTTATTTAGTCGACTCATGTAGGAAAGCTCGAGAACTAACAGAGTGTAGAATGCAAAACAAAACTGAGCAAAGCGAGCTCGAAAATGTTTGATAATTGAAATTACTACGATGGCTGATGCGGGCGGCACCATATAATGTAGGACTCATTTAACTTACATTTATTTTTTAAACAATGGAGTGCCAAATGACTATGAATTGGTAATGTGCCGAGTAGATTTTAAGGAGGACATTAGAGTGTGCACTACAGACGATTGCTATATAATGACGCCAAAATATTGTAGTTCCTATTTATTCCCGAGTCATACAGTCGTACATAAATAGATGTCAACGAGTTAGCTCGATTGTTATTAGGAGCGCTTTTAAGTAATTTTCATATAATAAATTTATATTTAGGTACTTAAAAATATTTTCTAGCAACCAATGTGTGCCAAAACAAAATATCTCTATTGCCTAAAATTTGATTTGTATACCTTACCTGAGTCTCAGGAGACAGTGCTGATGTAATGCCATTTGAAGATGCCAGCTGAAGTAGATGTTAGTGTATTCTGTGTCAGAGTGCTATGCCGAGAGTAGACTATTGTAGCAAGGTTTGATTGATTACCTTGTATATTTGGCAAATGTAAAGTTGCACTTTGAATGATAACTACCGCGCTACTACTAAAGTACTAACGCATGAGTATACGTATCTTTATTTTCGTTTTTCCTTATGTAATTTAAGAGCAAAAAATTGCAGTTTTTTTTCAAACTAGGTTAGATATAGTTATAGTTTATTCTGCCAGAAAAGACAAACAAAAAAGATTTCGACGAATTGAGAACCTTCTCTTTTTTGAAGTCGGTTAATTAATAACTAAATCTTATCTTAAACTCATCTGCCTAGCCTTTTTCCCAACTATATTCTTCCAGTCAAGCCGAATTTAGCTGAATACCAGTATTTTACGAGGAGCGGCTGCCTACCAGATCTCCACAACCCATTAACTGGGTAACACAGTACTTCATGGCAAGACTGGATAATCTTATCTTAAACTAAAAAGACAAATAAAACTACAAAACAGTCCAGCCATGTCAGGGAATTTGACAGCCTGAAGTTTGGTTTTATTTTGTTCTCGGTTTTTGACAATACTTGGGACTTTAGTATAACTGACAAAATGTAGGTACTATACGTATAGTGGCCGGCACGAGTCGTGAGCACAGATGAATGCAGCAGGATGATCTCGCCAATGTACGGTGGGCGAACGAAACTTGCAAGCGCAATAGTCGATGAGCATTGACTGACGAACCAATGACGTGAAGCGGCAGAGCTGTCGTAGACAAACTGACCAATGGAGAGTTTGCTCACGACTCGTGCCGGGTATCATCACATTACTCATTTGGGGAATAAAGGCGTGATGTTATTTTAGTTAAGAAAGTATACTAGTTTATTTAAATTCAGCTCTCTGTCTCTCTCTGTGAAAAGGATTTGGTATACCTGTGTAAGTGGAAATTATGTATATATTTTTTTCCTACTCCTCCGCTGTACTTTTCTGATTAAGTTTGTTGCAGGATCCAAGACAGTTGAATAGTTTCTCCGGGACACGTCGGGTTTCATTGGCTCGGCGTTTTTCTGGTGGTCGCCACTGTTAATTCTGGGGTTCAGGAGTTGCAGTGGTTGGGAATGTGTGGCGGGCTTGTCCCAAACACTAAAAATAATAATCCATGTGTATAAAGTTTAAATTACCTTGAATTTGCATGAACTAGTTGTTGCAACATAGATTTATTTCTTCCGATTCCTGTTCGAACACAACCCATTCAATTTACTGCAAATGCAAACAGAAAATATGAAAAGATTATTTATAGAATCGATTATAATCCCATTAGCAGCTAGTCCTATTTACAACTACCGGTAAGCGAAGGCGGTAGGCGGTAGCAGTGTTATTTGTAACTACAGGCGCGCCCGGGTTTCGTGCCTAACTAGAATTGCTTATAAAGAATTCATACTCAGGCTGAATTTGTTGTCATGTAGAAAGGGGTCAAATAGAAATTACACCGTGTTAAAATGTGAGTTCGAAGGACAGACATAGCACATAAACTCTGTGCAGTCGTTTCTTCCTCATTTTCGACCTAATAGCAACCCACTGCTCATCATGGTGCATCATAGGCCTCTTCAATTACTCCTCATTTTCTCGATTATTAGCCAGCCACATCTTTATTGCTACCCTGTGTCCCAAACTATGATCCACCTCTTTTTAGGGTTCCGTACCCAAAGGGTAACCAACGGAACCCTATTACTAAGCCTCCGCTGACCGCCCGTCTGTCTGTCAGCGGGCTGTATCTCAAGAACCGTAATAAGTAGACAGTTAAAATTTTCACAGACTGTATATTTCTATTGCCGCTATAACAACAAATAATAAAAATTAAGGTTAATGGTACGGAACCCTTCGTGTGCGAGTCCGACTCGCACTTGGCCGGTTTTTTTTGAGCTGTTGACTCTAGTCTAGGTCAGAGGTGACAGAGACAAAGTCTACGATGGAGTGAGCTTACTTAGAAGAAGCCTGTTCACTCCAACTTTATAGAAATTAGGGTTATATGTGTTCGGAAACACAGAAGTAGGTAGAAAATTCCACTCCTTTGCTGTGCGCATTATTATAGACGTTTGGAAACGCTTAGTGCGAATGGGTGGAATAGCTACAAGGTAGGGATGGTAACTTACAGTGCGTCTAGATATCCATGGTCGAAGGAGGCCGGTGGGTTCACACCATTTCATTTAATCTTAGTTATAACTTGATAATTTAGGGTCATAATAACTGAGGCCAAACTCTATCCCGCCTATTTCTTAAACCGTTGAACGAAATGTGTGATATTATGCTAATGGAGTTTTCTGTCGTATTCCTTTAATTATATCCGCGGTCGTAGTGTACTTATCATGGCTTTAATTAAAATATTCAGTTATAAATTGTAATCCTATTCCTCACTTATAGGTTATGGGTGAGGTATTAAAACTTCGGAACGGTAATTTAATTTTGCTTAACGCATAAGCCTCCTTGGATTACTTTTCGTAAATTCCTCAGTGACTTCATTAGGTGGTATAGTACCAAAGATATCTCGGTCCTTGTAGAGTCTATAGATAAGTCTATAAATAATCAGCATCTGCCTAGCCTTTTCCCAACTATATTGGGGTCGGCTTCCAGTCAAACGGGATTCAGCTGAATACCAGTGTTTTACGTGGAGCGGCTGCCTACCAGACCTCCACAACCCATGAACTGGGTAACACAATACTTCTTGGCAAGACTGGAGTCAGATTTACTGGCTTCTGACAATCCGTAACGACTGCCAAAGTTCTACAAATGACAGCCGGGACCAACGGCTTAACATGCTTTCCGAGGCATGGAGGAAACGGAGGACCATCGCAACTTACCGATTACGATGGTTACCCATCCACGGTACAACCTTGGCAAGCGTTGCTTAACCTTAAAGATTGACCCGTGCGGCTGTTATTATTTAGCTACGAACTCGTCGAGATAAGTCTATAAATAATATTTCTAAGTAAATGTTCTTATCAGTTCGAAACAAAAGTTCTAAACTCCTGGCACCGTATCGATTGCATCGAACTCCTGAGAAGTTCACTTAATTGGACGCCCTACATACGAAACTTTGGCAGCCGATAATTGTTTCATTTACATACTTATTAAGTAAAGATAAACTAAGAAGGATATAGAATTTCCGGAAAGTTTGAAAGTGATTCTGTGTTATTGAGGAAACAAACTGAAGATAGAAAAGATTTCACAGAAGATTAACTTCACACAACTCACCAAAAATATTTAAGTACAGTGTTTTTTTACTATTGATTACGTTTGACCTCTATCTCACCCGATGGCAAGCGATGATGCGGTCAAAGATGGAGCACGTTTGCTTAGAATTACTTCTGTTCATTATTCATACTTGTGTTAAGGATTCCCAGGTTCTAGCTATCTGGAAACACAGACTCTGGTAGGGAATTCCACTCCTAAGCTGTGTGCACTATGAATATGTTCCCAAAAAAACGTGCGTGTGGGTGGGATGTCCACCATGTACCGGTGGCGCATCGCCGTTCGTCTTGTGGTCCGATGATGGAACGGGCTTGGCGGAATTAAATCATGCAATTCCGTCGCACACTCCCCAAAATGCAACCGACAGAAAACCGACAGGCTAGCAACTCGGCGTTGATGCTCAAGACTTTGGAGCTTCGACTCGACGAGCCTATCACTACCGATGATTTGACTGAAGGGGCCATTATTGCTTATCACGTTTATAATGTAGAGGAGCTCGCCATCATCTTAACATACCGACACTCCTCCGTGCTTCAGAAAGCACGTTAAGTCTTTGGTCTCCGCTGCCATTTGTAGATCTTTGGCAGTCGTAAGAGTCGTAACGGATTGCCTAAACCCAGAAAACTCCAGTCTTGCTAAGAAGTAGGTTTTACATTAGTTAATGTGATATGGAAGACAGATATTCAGCTAAGTCCGGTTTGACTGGAGGCCGACCCCAATATAGTTAGGAAAACAGTAAGCAGAATATGTAGTTTCTTATGTAGCTATAGACTGTAAAGAATTAACATTTAATTAAACTATTTTTTGGTAGAAAGTATTTGTCAATACTTTCGTGTTCCTTACCACTAGCGCTGAATTAACAACTTACAATACAGAATTTCTCCCCTTTTTAGGGTTCCGTACCTAAAGGGTAACCAAAACCCTATAACTAAGCCTCCGCTGTCCGTCCGTCCGTCCGTCTGTCTGTCTATCAGAGCGCTGTATCTCAAGAATCGTAGTAGGCAGACAGTTAAAATTTTCACAGATTATGTATTTCTATTGCCGCTATAACAAAGAATTATAAAAATTAAGGTTTGTGTGAGTGCGAGTCCACTCGCACTTGGCCGTTTTTTATAATAATAACTAGTCTTTCAAATACTAACCCAGTCTATAAATAGGTTAGTCGTAGTACTTGATAAGGAGACATCCGTCTGGTGAGAGATCACCTCATTTAATATTCCTCTCGACGCTGAATATTTTAGTAGGGTCGAGCCTTGGCCCATATTACTCTTTGAATCGATTGATGAATATTCTGTCGTTGATAATAAGTTTAGTGTTCAAATAGAGGTCTTAAATTTATTTTTTAGTTTGTTCGATGTAGGACTTCGGTTGTCAAATGCGCAGTTATTTTCCAAGTCTTGAAACAAGTTTTGGGTGCCAATCCGAACACTACAATGAACTACGTGCACATTAAAAAAAAACCCTTATAATTTTGAACGCTTTAAATTAAAGGAACATTATTGGAATTGAAAAATGTCAAAATAGTCTCACTGCTAGCCAATATGTTTAAGTATATGTATAGCATACTAAACAAAACAAAATTCAACTCTTGCTATGCTAGTGCTCAACTGTTTAATGCCACTCTCGATTGCGATGTTTCTGAACTAACATCCACCAACATCCATAAGAATCTACCTTTTGCGAATGGACACTAGAGTCACTTTATTTTTAACTTTAATTTTTGACACGAACAAGTGCCTTTTAATTTGAAAGAAATTTTTACTTTGACTTTGACTTTGAACTAAGAATTTGAATATAAGGTTTTAGTCAAATTCTACTTTAGCCTAATAACATGTAAAAGTTGGCATTAGGTAAACTACGTTTTGACACGTTTATTTTATCTCGATACCTAGATTAGAGGAGCTCGTGGCTAGATTATAACAGCCGCACGGGTCGATCTTCAAGGTTAAGCAACGCTTGCCAAGGTTGATCTGTGGATGGATGACCATCTTAACATACCGAGTTTCCTCCGTGCCTCGGAAAGCACGTTAAGCCGTGGGTCCCGGCTGTCATTTGTAGATCTTTGGCAGTCGTTACGGATAGTCAGAAGCCAGTTAATCTGACTCCAGTCTTGCCATGAAGTACCGTATTACCCAATGGGTTGTGGAGGTCTGGTAGGCAGCCGCTCCGCGTAAAATACTGGTATTCAGCTAAATCCGGTTTGACTGGAAGCCGACCCCAATATAGTTGGGAAAAGGCTAGGCAGATGATTTTATCTCGATACTGACGTTTAGTCCCTATTATCTCTTTCGGCTGGAAGCCTGGACTGCATCAATCAGTATGCCATAACGATACAGCAATTATCAATTCTCTATGTGTTGTGTGATATTATTACAATGTAAGGCCTCCAGCAATGTGTCCAGTGACAAGGCCGCGACAAGATATTATCGACATGTGTCGCCGGCGCCGGCAGCGGATGCCTGCGATATAAGGCTATGTCTTGAGACGTAGCGGAGCGGGTAAAAGGAGTTATGTTAAGAGCACAGTGATTAGTGCAGCAGTGGAGGATCTAGGTAGTTTTAATGTCTGATTCGTCAGTCCGTTGTGGGCCGTTGTTGTAATTAATATTCATAAGGAAAAAAAGTACATAGTAAAAAAATCATTGTGTGCCTCGCGGCTGCTTGTTTTTTTTACCTTATTATTATGCCTGTTTTTTTCTACCTTATTATTCTAATTCTCCTCTATTTCTTGTTTCAGCACAAAACAAGTATCTCGACAAAATGATTGACTAAAACTAAAACAAATGTTAGACCCCAATTCTAGACTTCGAGTTGATCCAACACACATGACCTAAACAACGCCTCAACACATTAATGTTCGGAAAATCAAGTTAGATAGGTACAGATTCAACAAGTGTCTAAATCTAGACCGACTCCACCTCTAAATTCCCCTCTACCTTTAAATATTAACCACCCCACACATACCTACTACGAACACAAATTCAACAATCCACAAAATCGACCCACCGTACAACTACGCAAGCGTTATAAAAAATTCACCACATGTGACCGCTTCCCGCTCCGCGCTTCTATAGTCCGAGGCTTATCCCATCGCCTTTAATATGCGCCAGAGGCCTCCAGGCCAGGCCTCCGGGGAGGATAGGATGCATCGCTTGATTAGTTCACTAGGCACAACACTAGAATACAAATGGGCCATCAATGTATGTGGGATAGGAAGAGTGCATGGTTGTGCATTCTATCTGCGCACCGCGCGTCGCTTAGCGGGGGATGGGGACAAAATATGCATTGTGTTCTATGTTTGTTGTGTAACGAGGTAGTTGGTTTTGTTGTTTTGATTTTGAGTTATGCTTAAATGGATTATGATTTTTTTTGTCAGAGTCATAATTTAAAAAAAAATCTTGAATTATGGAAATACAACAGAACTGTTAGTCCGATTGGTTTTCTCTCTTCTTAACTGACTTCAAAAAATGGAGGTTATCTATTCGAATATGTAATGTATGTAATACCAATAGGTATTACATACATTACACAGACAGAATTGCACAGTTTTTGTAAATGTTAGTCTGTGTGTTAGTATGTTTGTGAATTTTTGATGTCAACAATTTGATTGTTTGTGTAGTTTTTAGTTTGTAAAAATGGATCATAGTCTGAAAATAACAGTAAATTGTGCTCAGTTACTCACTGAATATTTTTTACTATCTTCAAATAAAACCATCTGCTTTATTTACAAGTTAGGAAATGATCGGGAGTCAAAGATCCGACCATTAATATGATTACCTAATAGTCGATTATGTACCGAGGGGATACAGCAGTGTTTTATTTCACGGTCATATTGAATACCGAACCTAACGAAGGATTCGAAAGTTAATACAAGAATCCTGAATGCAGCGAGGGATCCAAGCTAGCCCAAGGCAAAGACACCTTTATCCCTGAGGAGCATACTCTACTTTTCACACCTACTGCGAGAAAATTTTTCGCAAGTCAAGAAAAGAGGGCTGGCCGCGAGCGGATCCTGTCTGCGTCGGTCTCCAAGTTGAGTACCAAATTCAAATCACATTATTGACCTCCGGGCAATAATATTGTATTGAATTTCATTATATATAACGCAATAATGACTTACTTTAGGTTGAGTTTGCATGAAATATAATCTGACTATTTCGTGCAGATGGTTCGAAAATGTAATTGTAACATAGACAATCAGTTTATCTAGTCCAAGACGACTGACCAGCCATTCCCAACTATATTGGGATCGGCTTCTAGTCGAGACAGAGAGCTGACTGCTGAGTACCTATATTTTACACGTAGCGACTGCCTATCTGACGCTCGCAGACCACAACCCTTTGGCAAAACTGGTGTTATATTTTCTGGCTAACAACTGTCCAATAATTTGTTAAAATGTTGAGATGGACGTGTGGAGTAACGAGAGTGGATAAAGTGAGAAATGAGTACATTAGAGGCACTTTAAAAGTGGCGCCAGTGACGGAAAAGTTGAAAGGGAATCACTTGTCTTGGTATGGTCATGTGAAGAGGAGGGATGAAACGCATATAACTAGAAGAGTTATGAACATAAATGTGGATGGATGGAGAGGGAGAGGAAGGCCAAAGAAAAGATGGATGGATTGTGTGAGGAGCGATATGAAAGAAAAGGGAGTTAGTGATAGAGTGACGAGTGATAGAACAGAATGGAAGAATAAAACGTGTTGCGCCGACCCCAAGTAACATGGGATAAGGGCAGGAAGATGATGAACTGTCCAATAATTTAAAAATTAGCCAGGAGCAACGGCTTTACTTATTAAATAACTCACCAGTATAAGCAAAACCAGATGCAACACGTAGTATAGAAAAAGTATCAGCTATCGGACGCTTGCAGCACAATTTGAAACGTACACATTCACGGTATAGAGACAATCGCCTCATATTGCTTTGTTTTGACACCACACACCAGTACACCGTATGACACATTGGAACAACGCGGGTGTTATTGAAGCGCGATGCTATTCTGAAAATGTGTATCCATTTTGTTTGTATAAACAGGTAGGTAATTGTGGGTGGGCTAAGCAATTGATATTGTAATGAATGAATGAGCTAGGGTTGATCTAAATCTGCGGACTTCGTTCGAAATGTCGAGTGCCCTTTGCGTTCCAGGGTAAGGTGCCTCATCCTGGAACGCAAAGGGCACTAGCACTAGGAGGAACACGGATGGGTTTTAGTCAGTAAGAGTCTGACACTCCCTCCTGCTTCACCCAGAGCGGGAGGAGTCATTTGATGATTTCCCAAACTTAAAAATAAGGTTGATCTAAATAGTACACGATCCCCGCTAGGGTCAGTGCCTGCCAGGGCTCCGGAATTCGTTCGAAATAGTCACCGCAGCCCTAAAACTCGCCCTCCCTCCCTGTGTTCCTCCTAATACTAAAGAGACACACACAACACGGAACACGGGTGGGTTTCAGTCAGAGTCTGACACTCCCATCCGCTCTGTCCGGAGTGGATGAATTCAATGGATGATTTGCCATTCCTAAAAAAAGGATTGATCTAAAACGTATTTGAATACTGAAACTTTCAATTTGTGACAACTTTCTAATATTAAATGACTGAAAATGTCAAAAGTCACATAATTTCACATGAATAATAAATGGCTGTTGGTCATACTTTCTGTCCAAAACGCCAATTATGCCTCTGGTAAACTTCGATCTAAGATCGACCTAAACGGCTTCCTTAAAAATTGGAAGGAAGAGGCACAAAAACGAGAACGCTGAAAGGAATCGAGGCATTTGGCCAGCAGTGGGGCAGTATAGGCTAGTAATATTAAATAATAATTCTCCAACGTCAACCCGCACTAAGCAAAAATGGTGAACTGCCCAGAAGGATGGGAAATTATCAATTGACACCTTCCACTCTGGGCGGAGCGTGCGGGAGTGTCAAACTCGACCAAATGTGACCGTTCCTAAGTTACCATAGGCGGTAAAGTTTTCGTTTTTCCTAGAATTAACCTAATTGCTAAGATCGGTCCCGCCATAGGCGTGAGGGAAGGCCCAAATGTTACTGCTCCTTAGTTACCCTTTTTTTTTTTTTTTTTAAGGATGGGAAATCATCAAATGACTCCTCCCGCTCTGGGTGAAGCAAGAGGGAGTGTCAGACTCTTACTGACTAAAACCCATCCGTGTTCCTCCTGGAGCCCTTTGCGTTCCAAGGCTACGGCACCTCTTTCGAACAGATTCCGCAGCCCCAGCAGGCACCTGCCCAAGCGGGCCCCGTCTTCCACGCTGACATCTCTTTGAGGCGCGCTGGGATCGCAGCGCGCCGCCGACCCGGGCCTAGTTCTGATCAGACGGCGAGCCACCCACTGCTCGCCGTCCGCAGGCCCGCGCCTACGGCGGCCGGGAATCGTCCTGCGACTCCCGACGCCTGGGGCGTCTTCTTCTGTTGCGGCGACTGGGACGTGAGGTTTCCCTCTCTCTCACACGTTCGGCCTCCTCCTTTGCTAGCATTACTGCTTCGCAGAAGGAGGTGATCGCTTCCCATGCCTCCTCGCTCCGGACCAAAGATTGAACCAAGGCCTGTCGCGAGAGGTCGCCTTCGCCGATCGCCTCGATGAGGACCCGGCGGTGCTCCGCCCAAGCATGGCAGACCTCCACCGTATGCTCCACCGTGTCCTCCGGGCAATCCTCGCAGTGATGACACCCGGGCGCGTCCTCCCGCCGAATCCGAAACAGGTATCTCCCGAAACAACCGTGTCCGGTGAGTACCTGTGTCAGGCGGAAGGTGAGGACGCCGTGGCGCCGCTCCAGCCACTCCTCAAAGAGGGGACTTATCGCCTGGATTGTTGCGTGCTCAGCGCTGGGTTGCGACAGTCGCTGTCTCCATACCGCCATGAGATCCTGCCGGAGCTCCGTCCGCCTTGCTGCGTTTTGCCGCGGCAGAGGTGTCTCGCCCCGGCGTTGCGCCTCCACGCGCCACTCGTAATTGTGCGCGAGGGCTCTCGCCTCCAGATCCCATGGCGGCAGTCCGGCAAGGAGGCTCGCCGCCTCGCCAGAGACCGTGCGGTAACCCCGGGCCAGCCGGATGGCCATGACCTTCTGAGACGCGTTGAGGTAACGGGCAGGTCGCTTCCTCAAAGTAGGCGCCCACACCGGCGCCCCATAAAAGGCCATGGACCGCACGACCCCCGCGTAAAGCTTCCGGCAGGAGGCATTTGGACCCCCTAGATTGGGCAGAAGCCGCTTGAAGGCAGCCCCGGCTCGTGCCAGTCTGGGAGCCAAACGTCGGAAGTGTTCGACGAAGTTCCATCGGCTGTCAAGGACGAGACCTAGATACGTCATCGTCGACCCGACGCCGACGTGAACCCCTCCCACCGTTATTTGATCCTTAGTTACCCTAGGCTGACAAAATTTTCGTTTTTCCTAGAATTAACCTAATTGCTAAGGTCCCTCCCGCCACTGACTAACACCCATCCGTGTTCCTCCTAATGCCCCTTGCTTTCTAGGGCCGCAGTGACACTTTCAAACTAATTTCGCAACCCTGGCAGGGACTGGCCCGGGCCTCGTCTAGCCAGTTTGCCTTGCAAGGGTACATTATTTAGAAGATTGTTTGCTTTAATCAAATACTCCGGAGCACATTCATCACGACTCTTATAGCCACTCGTGGTAAATCAAGCCTAACCCGGCCTAAAGGGGTGCATTATAGTCAATACGATTGATGATACATAAATATACGTCGGGTGCAGAGTGGGCAGTACGATTCACCTTCAGTTCGCCGAGTCGCTGATATTTTTAAGGTTCCGTACGTTCGTATGATAAAAATCGGCCAAGTGCGAGTCGGACTCGCGCACAAAGGGTTCCGTACCATAAACCTTATTTTTTAATATTTATTTATAGCGGCATTAGAAATACACAATCTGTGAAAACTTCAACTGTCTACCTATTATGGTTCTTGAGATACAGCCCGCTGACAGACTGACGGACGGACGGACAGCGGAGTCTTAGTAATAGGGTTCCGTCGGATCCCCGACGGGTACGGAACCCTAAAAAGGAACTTATAGGATTACTCGTAGGACTGTCTGTCTGTTCGTCGGTCACAGCCATTTCTATTAAACTTGGTACACTTATGTGACACAAACATGGACGAGTTATAAGCAAACAAGTAAATAAACTTCGAGTATGGGGTTACTTTTGGGGGACAAATCAGTTATTCAAACTATCTCTTTCATAATTTTAAAATGAATAAATTTGATGTTTTTTTTAAGAAAATATATGAACATTATATGATTTCTTATGTCCGAATGTAAAGAGCCTATTTTGTATCGACATGAAGATAATAATCTGTACTAATATATAAAGCTGAAGAGTTTGTTTGTTTGTTTACTTGAACGCGCTAATCTCAGGAACTGCTAGTCCGATTTGAAAAATTCTTTCAGTGTTAGATAGCCCGTTTATCGAGGAAGGCTATAGGCTATATCATCACGCTAAGACCAATAGGAGCGGAGCAGTAATGGAAATTGTGACGCAGACGAAGTTGCGTGGGTCAACTAGTAATAAATAAATAGTTCTTTAATTCAAAATATAATGTACAAAAAATCCACGGTTTTAAAGAAAAAATATAATTCGTTCGAAAACTTTTGCAATCGAGGCCTACTCGCACTTGGCCGGATCTATGGAGGGGAGAACATTATCATCCATATGTCCCTTCTCAAAAACACTTGACATCCCTCAAAAATACAGAAATATTTTTCGATTTCACACTCTCAAACACAAATCAAACAAATCTGATAAACCCAAAATAGATTTTCAATTTTTCTCCCCTAGAGGTCGCATATCATAAATAATAAAAATGGGAAATCGATTAGTCCAGTGCACAGGGGGTCGCGCCGTGTCTATGGCGACAAAAAGTCGCGATATGCCACAACAATGCAATTCTCGAACCACTGGGCTGAGTGTAATGGGAGAATAGAATAAAGAGGGTAGATAAATATTTTTGGTGAGAATTTATTTTTGGCAGGTACCTGAGGGCCTAGCACGAATGTTTTTGACGTACCTATACCATCGTAACGTGGGCCCAGTTGCCTACTATCAAATTAGAAAAGGTGGAATTGGTCCCAGGTCCCAGTTTCGGCTTAGTAGCGATTCGGCCGCTGAGTTTGGTCCGGTCCGGCCAAAACAGAAATTTCTTTATTATTAATATTTTTGAGTGGTGTTTCGGACAAATCCTTTTTTAGAAGCAAAGTAACGAGCAACATAATTAAATGATACCTATTTTATTTACTTTGTAGCCATGGATAAATTATTAATTATACTTGAAATAAACATGATCTGTCACGGGTCGGTTTTGTTCTCGTCTTTCGGCATGTTGCAAACACAATAAAACAAAAGATATTATTACAAAGTAATGCTGTCTAATTCTTACACACGATTGATAAAAAGGGTAAAGAACTTTTGTTGTAAACTTTATCTTTTTTCCAAAAAATCCCTGATTATTACTAAAATAAAATATAACCCTACCTGAGGTTTTTCATTCTGACTCTACAAAATTTGCTTAAAAATAGTAACGTCCGAAACACCACTCAAAAAAATGAATAATATTGAAATTCTTGTTACGGCCGGACCGGACCAAACTCAGCGGCCGAAACGCTACTAAGCCCCAGTTTCGAATGGGTCGAGTTGCCTCAAACTTTTACTATAACTACGAGTATAATAGTCGTTTCGCACAGAATATTTATTTGAATTGGATACCATATGCAATTTTTTTTATGATGTAAACTGTGTAGGTATGTCGCATAAAATGACGACACGGGCGGCGCAGTGGTTGAGCGATTGGCTGCTGCGCCGCGTGTCGCGGAATCGATTCCCGCACGGCACAAATATTTTTATGGCCTACAGATAGTTAAATGTGAATTTATATGTTTGTAAACGCACCCACGATACAGGAGAAATTCCTTAAAAAGAAAACGTTTAAAAAAACTAAAATCATATAGGATTGTAGTTTTACTCAAAGTCCACGTCAAAACATTCATGCTAGGCCCTTTGTTTGCTGAACTTTGGGATATAACAGGGAACCGACTTGTTCAGTTCAAAATGAAAGCCAGCAAGTTATAAAATCTTAAAGATTTAATTAAATATGTTTGCGTGACATTAATGTCCAGCTCAATATAATTAAGTTAGTCATTAATTCCTTGATTGCTTATTTTACCAGTAATAAACCACATCTAAGATGAGATTATTTTACGTAAACCCTCTTGCTGCAGGTCAAAGCTTATCTTATAGGAGGCTTTACTAACATAATTTCTTTGATATCCTAACGCCACTTGTGTAACCTAGCTGAAGATCATTTTCTGCAGTAATTTATTTCTAAATATTAGTGAAATCTCACAGAACCAGTTCGGTTTTATGCCTGGTCGGGGTACAACGGATGCCATTTTCGCTATCCGCCAGCTGTGCGAGAAATATAGAGCTGTGCATAAAAACCTGCATATGGTATTTGTTGACCTCGAAAAGGCATATGGAGGTTTTGTGGTGGGCCCTTAAGGAGAAAGGAGTGCCTGGGAAGTACGTGCAGTTGATCCGAGCAATGTACAGTCGAAGCAGCACTCAAGTCCGGTCCACAGTGGGCACCACTGACAGCTTCAGTGTAGCAGTCGGTTTACACCAGGGCTCGGCCCTCAGCCCTTATCTCTTCCTGATGATAATGGACGCTCTGACGTCGGACATCCAGGAAGAGGCTCCCTGGTGCTTGCTGTTTGCTGATGACATTGTGCTGGTTGCAGAAAGCGGCCTAGATGTTCAGAGCAAATTGGAGACGTGGTGGCAAAGACTGGAGAGTTTTGGCCTGAAATTGAGCAGAACCAAAACAGAGTACCTGTTCTGCGATTTCGGCGGTTTCCCCAGTCCGATACCTATAGCTCTCACCGGAACGCCTATACCGATTTACTCCGACTTTCGGTATCTCGGGTCGCTTGTCCAGGGAGATGGCGATATAGACCGAGACGTAACGCACCGGATCAACTCAGGATGGATGAAATTGCGACAGGTCACTGGAACAACTTGTGACTCTCGGATGCCCCTCAAATTAAAAGGGAAAATATATAAGTCCGTGATAAGACCTGTCGTATGGTATGGATCAGAATGTTGGGCTGCGAAAAAGACGGATGAAAATAGATTGCATGTAAAAAGGGTTGGGGAACCTAGCAAAGGTGAGATGGCATACTTCACGCCTGATCAGTTGCTCAAACTCTATCAAGCGCCAGTTTGATCGTGTATCGAATACTTTTATCTTTGGGACGGATCTGCCAGATACCAGCTTGATACCCTTGAGTAAATTGAGAAACGAGCCAAGAGGATCATCGGTAATGATAGGCTCGTCGATTTGAAGCTCCAAAGTCTTGAGCATCGACGCCGAGTTGCTAGCCTGTCGGTTTTGTACCGTTTTTGGGGAATGTGCGACGGAATTGCTTAATTTAATTCCGCGAAGCCCGTTCCATCATCGGACCACAAGACGAAAGGCAATGCGCCACTGGTGGACATCCCACCCACACGTGCAAAACGATTTGGGAACACATTGACAGTGTACGCACTATGAATATGTTCCCAAATCGTTTTGTCTATAAGGAACCCCACTCCTTAGCTGTACGCAGCTAAGGAGTGGAATTTCTTGCCAGTCTCTTTTTCCTGATATCTCTACAACCTGGGAGTCTTAAAGTCAAGAGAGAATAGGTTGCTTCTAGGCAAGCGTGCTCCATCTTCGACCACATCATCGCTTACCATCAGGTGAGATAGTGGTCAAACGCGTGCCTATCAATAGTAAAAAAAATACTTGCATGCGAGTTACTTGCAGATGCAAATGCGTCTTAAGACTAGGTAATAGGAATATATTACCTAGTCTTAAGTTAATATATTTATTAAAGACAAAACATCTTGTTTCCTACAGTAAAATGTTTGTAAAGCTCTTTACTACAGCTAAATACGTTTGTTCCCCGAGTGGGTTCACTTCGTTGGCTCCGCGGTCGCTGGCAATGGATTCCAATTCACAATTTTACTCACGTCAATTCACGCATTAGCTTTTGAAATGGCGACGTAAATTGAAAGAGAGTCTAGAGGGTGCTTTAAGATTCGTTATTTTAGATGAATGTTGTTTGATTATTTTGCACGTGATTAGGTATCTATTTATAGTTAGATTTTGTGATTCGTTTAACAGTAAAACTAGGAGCATTGTTGTGGAATTAATTTGCGAGGTAATAAATAATTAATTTATATGATAGTGTCAGCAAAAAAACAGTATAGTAGAGTAGAATGTTATTTATTCTTTTGTTAGGTTTAGGTTGATCCAAGTTGTAGGGACACCAAAATAGTCACACTTAAACAAGTTACACAAGAAATCTTAATATTAAGGGGCGAATGGCGGTCTTATCGCTGACAATCAATCGTTTTGGAAGAACTGAAAGAACTAGGAATAAAAAAGAAACTAGACTTTTTTCTCACTTCTGTACTTTATCATCAGAATATTTATTCTAAATTAAAAATCTTGTAAAAATTAAATGCAATTTGACTAATAGGACTCTTCTTCATCTGCCTAGCCTATTCCCAACTATATTGGGGTCGGCTTCCAGTCAAACCGGATTCAGCTGAATACCAGTGATTTACGTGGAGCGGCTACCAGACCTCCACAACCCATAAACGGGGTAACACGGTACTTTTTGGCAAGACTGGAGTCAGATTTACTGGCTTCTGACAATCCGTAACGACTGCCAAAGATCTACAAATGACAGCCGGGACCAACGGCTTACCGTGCTTTCCGAGGCACGGAGGAAACTCGGTATATTAAGATGGTCACCCATCCACAGACCAACCTTGGCAAGCGTTGCTTAATCTTAAAGATCGACCCGTGCGGCTGTTATTATTTAGCCACGAGCTCCTTAATTTGACTAATAGGACTATGCATATTTCTTCTATTCATATCTCCACTTATAATTACTTTGTCAGCACATGACACGGTAAATAATGCATGTCTGTGCATAATGCTGTGAAGTAATCAACAGTGTGTCGACCCCACACAGTCCACACACCGCTAAGTAGTTAGGCACTGGTTCTACTGTTTAACACATCAACAGCGGGTCTGAAAAAACCGGCCAAGTGCGAGTCGGACTCGCACACGGAGGGTTCCGTACCATAAACCTTATTTTTTATTATTTGTTTTTATAGCGGCATTTAAAAATACACAATCTGTGAAAATTTCAGCGGTCTACCTATTACGGATTTTGAGGTACAGCCTGCTGACGGGCAGATAGATGGACGGACGGACAGCGGAGGCTTAGCAAAAGGGTTCCTTTGGTTAACCCTTTGGGTACGGAACCCTACTTAAGTAGAATCAGCCGGCACATCTACCCGTCACTGTCAAATTTTCCCAATCAACTTTGAACCTAATGCTTTAGCGATAAAGATGAAACAGAATTTGGACAGATTGTTGTGATTCAGTGGCCAAAGGTAGCTTATTTGTAAACAAACAAATATCGCAATGATTATAATTAGTAAAAACTTTCTGCCAGCGGCTTCGCACCTGTAAAAATAACAATTTATCCCAAGGGGATAAAAACCTGCCAAGTACGAGTCGGACTCTAACACGAAGGGTTCCCTAAAGTTTTTGTATGGGCGCCATACAAAAAGTTTTCGGAACCTCTTTCATTTTAAATTAAATTTAATATTTATTAGTTATTTGTTATTATAGCGACAATAGAAATGCATACTTTGTGAATTTCAACTGTCTAACTAGTATTGTTCTTGAGATACAGCCCGCTGACATACAGACGGACGGACGGACGGACAGCGGAGGCTTAGTAATAGGGTTCGGTTGGATACCCTTCGAACTAAAATAACCTTGTTAAAAATCTTTTGCCAGGTACATCTTACTTAGGTAGTTACCCGTACAAACTGACTCGTTAGCACCAATCAGATGAATTAAATTAAGTAACCAACTCGATGTAGGTGTTTTAACTAGTGAATCATGGTTAATGGGTTGTTCAGAGTTAACCCTGCATATTGTACATAGGTATGGTTTTACTTGAGACAAAAGAGGACAAAGGTTTCCCCATATACGTACGTACAGAGGATATTCTTTCAAGTACTCGTATCGTACATGTATTTAGTTATGTTGCGCTACGGATGGTTTCATTGGCTTTGATCACATCACTACCTGGGGTAAAGTAGGTACAGATATAAATAGATGTTGAACCTCATTCCCTTACACCAAAAGACACCAACTTTGGGATGTTCTTGAAAGTGTTTAATCGTCTAAAAGGGTAATCGTGAGTTTTCTTGCCCTTGCTCCTACTCCTGACTCAATCTATAAATCGTACACTTTAGAAACACGATTACTTGTAGTTTACTCTATAATGAAAAAAAAAACAAAGTAATCTCTAAAACAACAAAATAAACCCTCAGTACGGCGTAAATACTTCACGGAAGTTTTAGTAGTTTTTAAAACTACGTTTTCTGTAAAGCCATACATTTCAAAATGTGAATTTGTAATACGAACGAGATACCTAAATTAGCGCGTGGTCGTCCATTCTAGCTAGAACCGTCTCGCTTCCCCGCTTTAGGGTGCCTGTCCATTTCAGCGGAGCGAAGCAGCGGAGCGGAGACACGGAGAAATTTTTACCGATTGAATTGCATAAAATCTCCACACCACTTGAGTCACAGACATTTTGAGTGACATGATTGGTTAATATTTCTCAGTTTCTTCGCTGCCTCACTCCGCTGTAATGGACAGGCACCCTGAGTCCTGCTTCGGCCGTCGGACATTGAATTCTGTGTCTTCCGCTTACGTACGATTTTGCGCTTAAGCACACATACACGAACCACATGGAAACCCTAAATTAAAAGCTGGATGTGCTCTTAAATAGAAGTAATAGTTGCTAGCCGCTGCAGACCATTAAGTAGCCCTCCCCAATAAGTTGCTTCAATTGCCTGTAACCAAGCGTGGGAAGACGCAGACGATACTTTGTTGTTTCCATTTTCTTTGCCCGACCACGTAAATGGGTTGTGCGAAGCATTTTGTGGCGGTTTATCAAGAGTTATTTTTTTTGTTTTATTTTTTTTGTAATGGGTTTGCTCTTGACTCTAGTCTATGTCAGAGATGACAGAGACAAAGTCTACTATGGAGCGAGCCTACCCAGAAGGAGCCTGTTCAATCTAACTTTGAAGATATTAGGGTTGTAAGCTTTTGGAAACACAGACGCAGGCAGATTTATTGTGAATGGTAATAAAATAATGGAAGATGAATACGTGGTCTAGTTTTTAGGATTCCATACCCGATGGGAAACCAACGGAAAACTATTACTAAGCCTCCGCTGTCCGTCTATCCATCCGTCCGTCCGTCTTCTGTCTGTCAGCGGGCTATATCTCAAAAACCGTAATAAGCAGACAATTGGAATTTTCACAGAATGTGTATTTCTATGGCCGCTATAACAACAAATAATTAAAATTGAAAACAAAACATTACAGGGTACAAAATAACTTCGAAAGAAAGAAAAGAACTTTAATTTCGGAAGTCTGAGTCAAAAAACTAAAAAATAACTAAAAACGTCGGTTGTATTTTTTGTAAAAAAGTTTTTATTAACAGCGTACCGGCCCAATTTTATGTTAAGAACTGGTGTAAACACTAAAAAACATGCGATTTCAGCAATCCCGATCCATTTGCTATCATTTATTGTTAGTGGTATCATATATAGTTCCGTTGCCGACTTCACCAAATTGAAAAGGAACCAGTCTAGGAAAATATTCTTCCAAACAAAAAAACAGTTATCCAAATCGGCTGAAAATTGGCGAAAAAATCGCTGAACAAACATTTTTCATGGGATCTAATCATCAGAACCTAATTTATACTTTTCATCAGCAACATGAGTTGATGATCACCAGGCACAAATATCTGAATTGCGTTAGAAAGTTAATGAAAAACATTGTATGTGCCTATAAAATTTGAGGGTTGCCCTTGATTTTCGTGGGATCCCATCATCAGATTCTGACTTGGTGACAACGGGACTAATCGGGTTGAAACAAGAATTTTTCAAATCGGTTCATAAATGACGAAGTTATGAGGTAAAAAAACATAAAAAAATACAACCGAATTGAGAACCTATTGTTTGAAGTCGGTTAAAAATGAATTAAAAATTAAAAGGGGTTCTCATACAAGTTACGAGTTTTCCGAACAAAAAACTGAACCCTTGTAGGATCACTCGGGTCTCTGTCTGTCTGTCTGTCCGTCTGTCTATCTGTCTGTCTCTCTGCCTGTCCGTCTGTCATAGCCTGTTTTCACCGGATCCACTGGACCGATTCTGTTGAAATTTGGTACACATATGGACTTGTGCGATTTAAGTGCCATGGCGTGGGTCGCGGCGGAGCTCGTGGCTAAATAATAACAGCCGCACGGGTCGATCTTTAAGGTTAAGCAACGCTTGCCGAGGTTGGTCTGTGGATGGGTGACCATCTTAACATAACGAGTTTCCTCCGTGCCTCGGAAAGCACGTTAAGCCGTTGGTCCCGGCTGTCATTTGTAGATCTTTGGCAGTCGTTACCGGTTGTCAGAAGCCAGTAAATCTGACTCCAGTCTTGCCAAGAACCCAGTTAATGGGTTGTGGAGGTCTGGTAGGCAGCCGCTCCACGTAAAACACTGGTATTCAGCTGAATCTGGTTTGACTGGAAGCCGACCCCAATATAGTCGGGAAAAGGCTAGGCAGATGATGATGGACTTGTGTGACCCAAACACGGAAGCGTTGCGTAAATAATTCAAGAAATTACACGAAAACTGACCATTATCTCCGAAACTACTAAGCCTAGTTACTTATACATTTATTTATTTGTGGAGGGCTGTTATCGGAATAAAGGAAATTTGATACCAGTCTTATCCAGGGTACCGAAATAATGGGTTGTGGTCGTGGGAAGTGGAGGTCAGATAGGCAGTGTTGTACAGTACACTATGTTTTTCTGTTCTAATGTGGCCACTTCCAATGTTTCCTATAAAATTAACTCCTTTTGTTTAAATCCAATTTCATGTTGTCATCATCATCATCATAACAGCCGAATGACGTCCACTGCTGGACCTACAGGCCTCCCCCAAAGGGGGGGTTTGCCAATTAATAGAAAAAAAAAAACACCACACTTGGCAGACGCGTTGGCGATCGCAGTGTATGGTGTTGCGTTTTGCAGAGAACGCTGCTGCCCATTCTCTGGCGAGTCCCTTAGTCGCCTCGTACGACACCCACGAGAAGTGATGGGATGGTATTATTCTTTGCTGACACCATACGGTTGATAAATATACCCTCTTAAAAATTTTCCAAAAAGAAAACCCAATTTCATCTTTACCCATGTAAACATTCGACATCAAATCCATCGCATCAAACGGGCTCAGCTAAACTAAACCGTGGAACATCTAACTGTTGAACATACCCGTCCGCCTGAACTTTATCCGCGTTGTTTGAACTTGTAAAATATTCCGTGACACGTTCGCAGGTTCGGAACCCACCCGTTGAAATATCCCTGGCAGCATTTGCGAATGTTTTATAGGGTTTCGTACCCAAGGGGTAACGGAACTCTATTACTAAGGCTCCGCTGTCCGTCCGTCTGTCTGTCAGCGGGTTTCATCTCAAGAACCGAAACAGGGAGAAAGTTGAAATTTTCACAGAGTGTAGATATTTGAAATGCCGCTTTAAAAATTAAAGGGTGCTCCCATAAAAGAAACGTGTTTTTTCGGTTCATAGTATGGAACCCTTCGTGTGAGAGTCCAACTCGCGCTTGGCCGAGTTTTATATGTATTGGGCAGTTGGGCTATTTTTGCAGATCGCACTAATCATTTTAAATGGTTTGTTTGTTGAGGATTTACGTGAGAACTGTGTGGAATTGATATGAAAGCTTTTATGGAATTAATATTTTGGGAATAGTTGTAGCAACATTGGTTTCATTCCATGAAGTGGAAATCATCAGTGGGATGAATGCTTAAAGTTCTTTTTTTGCATTTCAAATTAAGTTAATCGTGACATATTACTTACAATGAGTCAAATCCTACCTATCCTGTCTTAAGTTAATTTTAAATATTAAAGTCTAGGTGTACCTAATGTATGTTTGAATGTTCGTTTGTTAATTACCTACGGCTCAATGTATTTTGATGAAACTGCACACGGATAAATAAAACACTTGCACTTCGCCCGCGACTCCGTCTGCGGTGCATTGTCTTAAGGATCTTTAATTTTTTTTAAATAAGTTTAGCCTATAAGTATTTCTTTCTAATAATTAAGCTTTCTAGTGGTGAAAATTGATTAAAATCGGTTCAGGACTTGCGGAGTCAATTCAATAAAAAAATCCCCCTTTAGTATTTGATAAGTACAAAGGATGCCTAATTTTCTCACGTGGGATAATTATCTAAGCTTTTAACTAATAAAGGACTCCATACATTTGTACATTCGCCAGCCACTAAGCAAGGAAAATCTTTGAAGGGACCAGTACAAAGGACGGGAACACGCGATCGGAAGCGCCAATGTGCACATACGTCTTATGATACTTCGGGGAGTTTTGGGAACGAATTGCCTATTCACAACTAATAGCATATTTATATTTATTTTTAGGGTAACATCATGGCTGTATTCTAACTGGAGCTGAACTCTGATAACGTTATTCGAGTACAGTTTCCTAACTATTAATAAAAAATTCTTTTGGAATTAAGCTAATCGGTTTGAGTAGGATATTGGTAACATTGCCCAAAATCTACGTTCCGAGTACCCTTTAGGTTATGATAGGAGAATGGATACAAAGCGCCTGTCGAATTAAGCCGAGTTCAGACGATCATTACCGATTGGCCCGATACGTTTACGAACATGCAATTTTTAAATTTTTGCATTAATTTTAAAGATCTCTGTCTAGAATAAACCACCACATAAATAAGAAATGAAAACGCTTTAATTTATTGCCAAAATTGCGTTTTAAAAAGAGAAAAAAATCTTAAAATTTGGTTGCGAAGAAGATTATTTAACAATACCAGAACCCATTGACTCAATTAACGTGAGAAAACAAGCTTTTAATTTAAGTATAACGTTAATTTGAAACACGTTTGGATCCCGCAAGCAATCACCGGATACAAAGTTGGTTCCCACGAGGTAGGAAGAGTTTGTGGTCGACTGTACACATGACAACTTTGACCACAAATGTATATTACCGACGATTTGACTAATACTGAACCTTATATTGACAGGAATAGAGGAGGAGGAGGAAGCATAGAAGAGGTGGTGGTGTTAGTTGTAAAGGTTACATGTTGAGTTGGTGCAGTTCGGATTATGATGTCATAGATGTAAAAGCCACCACAATACATAGTATGTATTGTGGTGGCTTGATAGTAAAAGCTTTATTTCCGTTGTGTGTAAGCATATTCTTGGGGTCTGGAAGACTGTGATTATGAAATTACTAGGGGCGTATTTACAGACGACGATCTACGAGTTACGATATTAATTCATTCAGTGCATGGGAATATTATAACGATGTAAAAGTAAACAAACTCCATTGAAAAGGGAGGATCCTCCGAGCAGACGCGTGTTGTATTCGGTGGGCAACTGCCCGACCGATGGTAGTTGCCGGGCTTTTGTATATGCTGAAATCGCGCTGAGCTTTTTATACGATTTAGGATTTTTCTGTGGCAGTATAGATGCCGCTACAGGACCTAAGTTTGCTGCAATTGCAATTTAACAACGCATAAAATAAAATATTCCGACATGGTCTGAAAAATGCTAACCAGACATAACCAATATGGCAACCTAGCAAAGACGGAGTTTTTGTCACCCAGGACCTCCCATACTCCAGGAATCTGCCCTGCCCAAATCTTGCTTCCTATCATATGTACAGACCACCTTCTGACCAGCTAATCTATGCACTAACGCATAACCCATAACTTACATCACAATCGATTGATATAGCACAAGCAGTTAACCATAACAGTAAATTTTACCTTCACGAGAATTAATTTATGTATCATACGGCTATAAAATACAAAACCAATGCATTTTCCCCACATTACGATCGGAATTTATCGCTTACATCAATCGAATGGCACGAAATACTGTGTGAATGGTTCCTCATTAGCTTACAATGTCTTTAGAACTGTAATAGACGGTAACTACCTGTTTGGGACATGATGTAGCGGTGGTACGTGGACGGAGCTTGAGCCAAGAATATGGCGTGCTTCTGGTATAACAGCAGGATATAAACTGATAATAAAGTCTCGGGTCGTTGCCAGCGGGTCTAAAAAGGCCACTTTAGCAGAATCAGGGGTCTAAAACAATCTGTCAAATTTAATTTTCATCTTTATCGCTGAAGCATTAGGTTCAAGGTTGATTGGGAAAATTTGACAGTGACAGGTAGCGTGATGTACTTTCTGACTTGACTAAACTGGCCTTTTTAGACCCGCATAAAGCAAATCACGCTACACGTTCCTGTCAAATTGTCCCAATCAACCTTGAACTTAATTCGTTTGCGATAAAGATGAAAATGAAATTTGACAGATGTTGCGTGATTAATATTATGGTTCTAATATAATTGTGCTATAGTGGCCTTTTTAGCCCTTACAAATATTCAATTCATTAACTGACAGACTTTTACTGTTTACTCCTCACGGTATTTGATAAAACGCGGCATGTCCCTCTTGAAAATGAATGCACTGATTTTATTTAATTAAATTTAATGAATCATGAATCTCCGAGATACAGATTTTTACATCATGGAATCAAAGTAAAAAGACAAAACTTCGACCTCTTCACACACAACCCACAATACATTGTCCTCTGGCATTTAACCCTCCTCATGTTCCTCACAAAGTCAAAGTGTTCCAGTGAGCATCGCCAGGTAATTGTCTGTTGATTCCCATTTCCCATGGCGCTGGGAACGGTGTCCCACGGGAACGAAGTTTTCACAGAACATGTCAGTTTTTCCAATTGCTTGTATTCACTTCCTATTTGCTGCTATTGTTTAGTGTTGAAAGATGAATTGATTATTGTTTTGTTCTGCTTTGAACTTTGACTGTCTCCTTTTATGTAGTGTGTTCCAAGTATAAGCTTGATCATAGACTATTCCAGGTACTTAAATATAACATTAAATCGATCTTATGTTAGTAGGTAGATGATATAATAGGGTAGATGACTAAAAACAACTAATTAAGTAGTCCATCAGATAGATTTCCAAAAAAAATTGTACACGTGTTTTTTTCTTTTTCACGTAAACAAAAAATTAAGACGACACAGTGCGTTGAAAACTCGTGTGACGTCACTTGTAAGTTTTTAACAGAATAGTGACGTCACAAACTCCCATCTTTAATGCGTTTTATTCGTATTTTTTTATTGATTTGATAAAGCAATCTAACTGACGAACTATATATTTTTTACTCAGGAATCATTCCTTTTGTTCTGATTGCTAAATGGAAATAACATCAGTTAATCTTATAGATCATACGTAACATTTGAATAGTATTTTAGAAATCAGGGTACCTAAATTACTAAAAGGTTTTAGTACTTACAGTACCTAAAATGTGATGATGACCAGGTGATTGGTGACGAAATTCTTGCGATTGCTAAAGAGAACAAAATCAATACCACAATGATACCAAAACATTTAAGATCGTATACGAAATGATGATCATATCAGCTTGTTCGCCTGCTGATATGATGGTGATGACCAGTATAAGGCCAGGTTAGGTCAACAAGAAAACATGCCAACGTAACACAGTTGATTGCAAAAACTATTATCAGAGCGACCTTCGTTCGTCTATACAAATAGGAAAGTTTCCGATATGAATCGAAGCAAAGAAAACAAAAGACCTATCAATCTAGTCCAAATATTTGTGCACAAACATCTGTTTGTAGATATCGACGATATCTGTTGTACGGTATATTGACTATTTACTATATTTACAAGGTTTTGTAAAAGACATAATACATTGTGAAGTTTCGAAATGGCGCCGGTGATCGAAAAATTGTGTGGAAGTTGGCTGGCAGGGCACCAGTAGAAATGATCTTCTTCCTATCGTGTGGGCAGTAACGACTTGACACACCCTTTTTTTTTTAAGGATGGGAAATCATCAAATGACTCCTTCCGCTCTGGGCGAGGCGGAAGGGAGTGTCAGACTCTTACTGACTAAAACCCATCCGTGCTCCTCCTAATGCCCTTTGCGTTTCAGGGCTGCGGCGTCTCTTTCGAACGGATTCCGCACCCCGGCAGGCACTGGTCCTAGCGGGCCCTGTCTCCCATGCTGACAGCTCCTTGAGGCGCGCGTGGAACACAGCGCGTCGTCGACCCGGGCCTGGTTCTGATCGGACGGCGAGCCACCCAATGCTCGCCGTCCGCAGGCCCGCGCCTACGGTGGCCGGAAATCGCCCTGCGACTCCCGACGCCTGGGGCGTCTTCTTCTGTTGGGCAGCTGGGTCGTGAGGTTTCCCTCTCTCTCACATGTTCGGCATCCTCCTTCGCTAGCATTACTGTTTCGCAGAAGGAGGTGACCGCTTCCCATGCCTCTTCGCTCCGGACCATAGATTGAACCAGGGCCGGTCGCGAGAGGTCGCCGCCGCCGATCGCCTCAACGAGGACCCGGCGGTTCTCCGACTCGACACACCCCAGAGTCCGAGTTTCTAAACCGCCTCAGCAGGCAGGGCCTCTGACATGGTTTATTTGAAAATCACCATTTGGCGGCCGAGACCACCTTATACGTGCCTTCCGAAGCACAATCAAGCCTGCAATGTCCTACTTGACTTAAGATCCTATGTCCCCCAGGCAGCGGGCGTCCACAGTAGACTTCCAACGCGAACGGTCTTGAGCTTAACACTTCACCGCGCTCCACGTCATTTCGATGCACGTCACTTCTGCCAACACGGTGCGTCGCCAGATTCCCTTTTCCCTTTCCCTTGAGGATTCCTATACATAGCTTGTTTGAGAATGTGATCGGGATCCCTTCGCATCGTGAGACCAATCCACTGCAATGTCTTAGCCAAACTGGAAGACAACTTCATAAAGTATGTTTCCCCGTGGGAATCGAAACCACGACCACCGGGTCACAAGGCCTAAACCACTCAACCACGGAGGCAGTTAAGAAGGTCAAATTAGCTGTGACAAACGGACAGAGAGACAGACACACGAATGCCCCTGTATGATATTTGTTCTTTGGGACCCTACTTATATACAGCGGATGGCTTGTGTGACATATTAAATAGCTATAGAGGCGGTGCCTGCTGAGCTTATGGCAAAAAGAGATGAATGAAAGAAGAAGAGATGCTGCGTCGATCCCATAGATACCTGTGTATATTACTACTCGTAGCTGTTATCAGCTACGAGGTTGCGCGGGTCAGCTTATGCTGACCCGCGCAACTTCGTCTGCGTCACAGTTTTCATTACTGCTCACTCCTATTGATCTTAGCGTGATAATATATATAGCCTATAGCCTTTCTCGATAAATGGGCTACCTAACACTGAAATATTTTTTCAAATCGGACCAGTAGCTTCTGAGATTAGCGCGTTCAAGCAAACACACACACAAACAAACTCTTCAGCTGTATATAGGGTGAGTCACAGAACAGAAAATACATTTTGACCAGTTAGTAGGCGAACATAAATGTACTGAACGGCCTTCTTTTTTTCGCGATTTCAGGTTTGGTCCTATAGTAAAAGTAGGTATATATTAAGTACTAGTTGACCCGCGAAACTTCGTCTGCTCCGTTCCTATTGGTCTTAGCGTGATGATATATGGGCTATCTAACACTGAAAGAATTTTTCAAATAGGACCAGTAGTTCCTGAGATTAGCGCGTTCAAGCAAACAAACAAACTCTTCAGCTTTATTTATCAGTATAGATATAGATAGATGACATTGTGAAGATAATTTCATTAAGTTTAATTGTGTGGTTCTGAATCTGGAGTCTGCCTTTCCTGGATAAAAAAACTCAAAGCATTTCTTTTAAATTGCCAAGGTCGATCAAACAAAGAGATGAAATTATAGTAGGTGGCCCTGGCAACCGTATTACCTGGAGAATTAGCGTTAGTATGCTTATGTAAGACCGTGTGAAGCACATAATAAGTTTTAATGGTAACTGCGGAGACTACACGTTTGGCAACCCTCATAATGGCTGTGATAATAGTTTCTTATCGATATTATAATTCCTTATTCAGTGTTTTAGTAACTCTAGAAATAAGTGAAATAGCGTGTTCCAAGTTGAGTAAACTTTGTATATCCTAAAACCAAATAATATGTGCACTTTAGATTTCTTTAAACACTTTTCTCTCACTTTCACTTTAGGAAAAGTTTGAACCGGGGTTTTTACGTTTGTTGAAGGAACTTCAAAACATTCAAAGGTTCATTAACCGACTTCTTCAAAAAGGAGGAGGTTCTATTTTCGGTTTTATGTATTTTTTATGTAGGTATGTTTACCGATTTCTCTGCCAATTCTGGACCGATTTTTTTTTTTTTTTTTTTTTTCGAAATCCTATACTCCTGAAGTGGTCCCATTGTCACCAAGATAGAATCTCATGAAAATCGAGGGAAACCCTCGAATTTTATAAGCAAATAGATACAATGTTTTTTTTCATAAACTTTCTAATGAAATTCAGATATTTGTGCCTGGTATTCATCATCTCATGTTGCTGAGCTGATGATGGAAGGTATAAGTTAGGATCTGATGATGGGATCCCATGAAAAATGTTTGTTAAGCGATATTTTCGCCAATTGTTAACCGATTTGGATGATTCTTTTTTGTTTGGAAGAGTATTTTTTCGGACTGGTCCCATTTGAATTTGGTGAAGATCTGATGAAGAACTTCGGCGGTAGGCAACGGAACTCTTCAATAAATGATAGCAAATGGATCGGGATTTCTGAAATTGCGTGTCTGTGGTTGTTGCGTACCACTAAAATGTGTAAAATAAAAAATCTTTTTTAGAAAAAACTAAATCCGACTTCCAAAAATCATTTAATTTTTGAACACCGACTTCCGAAATGAAAGTTATTTTTTACTTTGTAGTGTTTTGTTTTTGGAAGTCGGTTTTTTTCATAAACAAAACTAAAAAGTGTGTCAAATGATGACGTTTAAAATGACCTAAATAAGTACAAAAAAGTCGTCTTCCATTAAAATTTTAAATAAATTCAAAAGCTTTTCCTATCTTTGTCTTCATTATTTCAACAAACGACACTTTTTATTCAAAACGACTTAAAAAATAAAGCCGCTTTAGTAAGTAAAAATGTTTCTAAAGAACGCCACCAAGTATATTTTAATTGCAAGTTCTTACACAGGAGAATTAAAAATAAAATAAATTCGTAAATCATTATCCAAACGAGCTTTGCGGCAGCTTTTTATTGAATTGCATTCGAGAATCAGTCAACTTTAATCTTTAAAAAAAGTACTAGACTTTCTGAAAACGTTGACCTCTCTTCTCCACACTTGAAACTAAACCCAACTTCATAAGTTATAGAATCGATTTTCAAATGGTAGTTTCATCTGAGCAACTTTGTCACACTCGCCGCATAGAGCACGGGACATGTTCGAAGATATTAAACGAAAAAAAAATTGCACGTCCACTTTACAACCCGCGTGTCGTCGCATATTCATCGATAGCTTTCAAGCTGTCAAGTGAAATTCAACTGTATTTATAATAACGTAAAATTGATATTGACGTGATAAAAAAGTTAAGACGCTGTATAAAGTAATTTTATTACTATAGGCTAGGGATGTGCGGTATGCGAAAAATCTGGACGCTTTGTTTCTGAACCTTTTTTGTTGCTATGCGGCCTGAACTAGGTTTAACGTAGAAATTGTAACAGGTTTGTTGGCAATTTTGTTTTATTCAATTTCCTTTACAATTGTAATAAAGTTAAATTGCCTAGAACTTTATCGAAATCGTTTGAAAAGTTTAAAGTCCTAGGGAAATTGAATTCTAAGATATAAGTAGCTTACTAACTTAACGTTTTTTAGGGTTCCGTACCAAAAGGGTAACCAACGAAACCCTATTATTAAGTCTCCGCTGCCTGTCCGTCCATTCGTCTATCTATCAGCGGGCTGTATCTCAAGAAACGTAATACGTAGACATTTGAAATTTCACAGGTTGTGTATTTCTGTTGCCGCTAAAACAACAATAAAAATTAAATTAAATTAAAAATGTAAGGGGGCACCCATACAAGAAACGTGTCTTTTTCGGTTTGTGTTACGGAACCCTTTGTGTGCGAGTCCGACTCGCTTTTGGCCGTTTTTTTCACGCCCTGTAGGTACATAAAAAAATAGATACTTAAACCATTGCTGAGGGCTACGGGGTAAGTATCAGAAATATTAACATACATCCTTAAAATATTCTGATGACTACCAATTTATACCGAACAATATTCACGTCGCCACCGATCACCCCATCCCAACACTATCATTATACGATGAAGCTATTTTAGTGCTGTTCCAACCGCAACAAGCCAACAATGAGCTATAATGACGCCATCTTTTATAAACAGCTTATTATCTGCACTAAGGACACACTCCTGACATCTACGGGCGAAAAATAAAACTAAAAATGCTAAAGGAAAAATCCCTTTTATAATGAGTACAAGTCTCAATATAGCTTCGGCTATTATTTTGCTATTTATGCTCACTATGTTTAAGTATAATAAAATTTGTGTAATGGTGTAGCTGAGTCTGAAAAGAATTGGAATTTTCCGTCATGGGAGACAAAAATGGTGGTTGTTTTTGCAAGTCCCCATGTCGCCTCAAATAAAAATAATGGTCATGTAAATCATGGAATATCGAAGTGTCTGCTTTAACTGCTAGTCTATTCTGTAAATAACTATTTCTATATCGAGCTTCACCTGAGTGACAAAGGTCCCAAAGTGAGCTTTATAACACACGACATAAAAGGTCTTATGTTTTTACGAATTTGATACTCACCTCGGATTCCGCTGTCGATGTTGTGAAAATGACACAAAATGTTGAATAGCACTACAGCCGGTCGATTCTGTAAACATGTCGAAGTGAAGACTTGGGTGAAGTGATCACAAACTACGCTGCTTTTTGCTGTCCCAGAAATTTATCTTTTTTTATTGAAGATGGGTTTGCTCTTGACTCTAGTCTAGGTCAGAGATGACAGAGACAAAGTCTACAATGGAGCGAGCTTACCCAGAAAGAGCCTGTTCACTTTGACCTTAAGGAGATGAGGGTTGTAAAGCGTTCGGAAACCGAGACGTAGGCAGAGAGTTACACTCCTTTGCTATGCGCATTATACTCTTAAAACACGTTTGGAAAAGCTTAGTGCGAATTGGTGGAATAGCAACAAGTTAGGGATGGTAACTACAAGTTACCACTAAGTGCGCTCTCTTTGAAGCTTGCTTAAATCTTTTTTCACCTCTACATCTAAGCAGATATTTTACCACTTCCTAGAACACCCATCTACTGGTTCATAAATGGATCCAAAAATTGGACAAGATAATTAATCTGTTTAATATCTAAGGCGCAAACGGGACACCGACCCCAGCCACCGGTGGCTGTCGCGCGCCGCGTTCTTTTGTACCGCACAAACGAAGGTGGTCGGTGGCCACGAGATTGCAGTGGCCGCCACTAGTCGTCGGTGGTGGCTACAATTTGTAAGGCCGCGGACACGAACTTAGCGGCGCAGCGGGCGGCGCGGCAAGTTACATTATACATCTGTGCATTTGACACTCTCCTGCTGTACAGGCTCACGATGGATTGCGTTATGAGTGGCGAATGTCAGCATTTTTTGTATTGAGTAGCCGTCACCGGTGACATGTCGCGTGGATACTGAGTCACGAGTGGCCGCTACTGGTGGCGTGTTGCGGATACTGAGTCGTAAGTGGACGCCACTCGCTACACGTGTGCGGCGATTCCATACAAAACGCAACAACAGCTTATCGCCAGCCACTGGTGGCTGTGGTCAGTGGCACGTTTGCGCGGAGCCTAAGGGTGCCTGTCCATTACAGGCTAGTGGAACGACGTAGTGGAGCGGAGAAACGGAAAAATATTAACCAATCACGTCAGTCAAAATGTCAGTGACTAACGAAGTGCGGAGATTTTTTCCAATTCTATTGGTTCAAGTTTCAACGTTTCTCCGCTCTGCTACCTCGCTACGCTGTAATGGAAAGGCACCCTAACAGAGAACAGAGAACAGATAATTCATCATCAAAAATTCTTAAACAAGATGCTAAATCTAAGTGGATTCCATTTCACGTCTCTCATCAAAAACTTTTGACGTGGATTCAAATACGATTTCATTATCGTTCGTACTCATTTATCTAGGCTTAACCTTACTAGATTGGGGTCAGTTTTCAGTCTAACTCATTATTTATTCCTTTAATTTGTATCCAAAAATAGGTAGAAACTTGAAATTAGTGCCCTTAATGCTGGCAAAGTAATGACAGACTCGGATTAACAAAGCAAACAATTTAACTTCAAAGGAATAATTTATTTATTGTATTTCGTCGAATTTCAATCTATTTTAACTGGTCGAACTCACACAGCACCACCCCATTTATTTTAAAATCTACATTAATTCATTTTCTTGTTTTAAAATAAACAGTGTTACAGTATAAATATAACATAACAAGTAGGAACGAAAGTATTTATTCAATTCACTATACCTACATTAACAGTAGGGTTTCCCACCAATATTTTCTATAACTTTTCCATATTTTGTAAGTTCATTAGCATTCGCCCGTATAAAATAGCTCCACAACTACAACCTCACACAGGTCAAAAGGATCCCTCTCCCAAACTATAGCCAAACAAAACTCCAACTCAACAGCCCCTATACTGTTCCTAATTAATTAATGACCCCTAACTTCCTAATTAACACTCAAAAATCTCATAACACAGTTTCCAAACAGTTAATTTAATAAGCTGCGATGATAAGTTTCAATGGCGGATGTTATAAAACATGGAGGACAGTAATATGCGGACGCGGGAGCGGGAATGGTGTAATGACTACTGTACCTAGTGCTATTCTGTAACATCATTTTCGTGTCTCGACAGCAGAATCCGAGGTGAGTATAAATATGAGACCTTTATGTTGTGTGGAATAAAGTTCACTTTGTGAGCTTTGTCACTCAGGTGAAGCTCGATATCGAAATGGTTGGTTACAGAATAAACTAGCTGGTATGTGGTACTGCAGTTCTGTGTTATTGTGTTATTATGAACGAAGTGTTTTATGATATACACTAGCTTTAGACCGCAACTTCGTACGCGCATATCCCGTTTTTTTTCGTTCCCATAGGAATTTTGGGAAATCCTCTCTTAGTGCTCCCCTACACTCCCTGAGGAACCTACATGCCAATTTTGCTTTCTACGACCATTAGTTTCAGTTGTGCGTTTTCTGCCGGGACTAACGGCTTAACGTGCTTTCCGAGGCACGGAGGAAACTCGGTATGTTAAGATGGACACCCATCCACAGACCAACCTTGGCAAGCGTTGCTTAACCTTGAAGATCGACCCGTGCAGCTGTTATTATCTAGCCACGAGCTCCTCGAAACCGATCGATAATAACTCAAAATCTCCGAACCACAATATAACATACGCAAACCTATACAATACATTGTATAGGTTTCATGCGTAACCTCGGCTTACAGCGTAAGGCTTCCAGAGGTCATATTATGAGATCTAAACATCCATGCTGTAAGTACAAGGGTGAATTATAATAGATTTACTCGTATTCCCGACCTAGGTTAATGTTGTTATCTGGATTAACAACATGTTGGGATTAAGTAGTATACTACCCCTCCCCCCCCCCTTCGCAATCATAGATCGCACAATTCGCACATGTAACATGGTGCATCGTCCTCACATATTATGTAGGCTTTTTAATTTAGAACGCATCAAAATTTTAAACAAGTGACAGATGTATGAACGCAACAATGAGTGAACGCGAGAGTATGAGTGTGAAAGGGAAGGGAAAACATGACAGATGATGACAGGGAAACAATGTAAATTGCATAAAGTTTTAAAATAAACGAGGATTTCAAGAAGTGAATTGCGCTTTTATTTGGGTCTACCGCATCCCCCTACATACATAATATCGAATTAATATTGTATACCAAATATGTATACTGAATTTAGACGCACGTTGGCTACTTTTGCGAATGGACAACTACAGTCGAATTATTTTTAGAAACAAAAACCTAACGGTTTTTTCTAACCAACCACAAGCACACACAGTTTTATTTGCGCCACAATTAAACCTACCAATAGGTCCCAGCGTCTAGCCTAGGCATTAAAATAATGATTAATCAACATGTTTATTAACGTCTGCGAGTGAGGCACTTACCTACACCATAAATGCCAAGTAATAACACTGATGGATTTATTAGCAATAATAACGTTTTATGAAGATTTGTCATGCTTTCCCGGCTATTGGCGGCACGGTTGGCTCAGTGGTTGAGTAATTCAGCCGGGGATCACGGAAGCCAAATAAGTTCACGCGATCGGTCAGAGATGGAACACCGGGGTGGATTTATCAGTAATAGTCTGACAGACCCCTCCGCCCGCCACAGGGTGGAGGGTTATATCAAGTGAGAAAATGGAGAAATGCAAGCAATAAAGAAATAAAAGTGCGAGTCGGACTCTCACACGAAGGGTTCCGTACCATAAACCTCAATTTTTATTATTTGTTGTTATAGCAGCAATAGCAATACACAATCTGTGAAAATTTCAGCTGTCTAGCAACGGTTCTTGAGATACAGCCCGCTGACAGACAGACGGACGGACGGCGGAGGCTTAGTAATAGGGTTCCGTTGGTTACCCTTTGGGTACGGAAACCTAAAATTTTTATTAATATTTAAAAGAAGCCAGAGAGAATAAAACTTTAATCGAAATAAAGGTTCAGTAACTTTTAGACAAGAATGTCTACAAATTCCTGTACAATCTTAATAGCAGTTTAACACCCAATTTTAAACCTTTACTGCCAAAGTAAGCTCGGTTCTAATACAAAGTTATGGTGCACTTCCAGATGTTTATAGTACCGACTAATATAAAGTGCAGCGTACATTGTTGGCCAGAACTGTGCCTACGCGCAGTACGACAGTGGCGCCACAGCTTTGCGAGTAAAATATTGACTTCAGCGCTTGGTTTAGCTTGTGGTACATCTGTTGGGAGAGCAGCGCTTTGAATAAGTTTTTACGTACTTCGACCCTCGTCCATGGGGCTCTAGAAATGTTTACATCCGCAGCCTAAAGTGCTCTTTTAAACGCTTGCAAAAAGGTCTATTGTTCCTTGACTGTCCTAAACAAAAGTTATGAAAATGGTTACTGCCTGTAAAATTTAATTTCGGAAAATCAGTGCATGCACTGATATAGACAAATCGACGCATATACAGCGTAAGAGAAGAGCTGAACTGAGAAAGGAACGGATTGTAAGAGAAGGAAGAGGAATAGTTCTGTTAGAGTATGTATTATTTACTATTCATAGGGTATTTATTATTTTCCTTCCCGTGGGTGTCGTAAGAGGCGACTAAGGGACTAACCAGAGAACGGGCAGTAGCGTTCTCTGTAAAACGCAACACCATACACTGCGATCGCCAACACGCCTGCGAAGCGTGGCGATTATGGCTAGCCCCCTCCTTTTGGGGGAGCCCTATGTCCAGCAGTGGACGTCTTTCGGCTGATATGATGATAATTCTCACCTGAGTACCAGAGTATTGCTGCTCTAAAACTGGTAAAATTTAATATCGCAAAATCTTATCTATACTAATATATAAAGCTGAAGAGTTTGTTTGTTTGCTTGAACGCGCTAAGCTCAGGAACTACTGGTCCGATTTGAAAAATTATTTCAGTGTTAGATAGCCCCTTTATCGAGGAAGGCTATAGGCTATATCATCACGCTAACTAAGACCAACAGGAGCGGAGCAGTCATGAACATTGTGACGCAGACGAAGTTGCGCGGGTCAACTAGTCAGTCCATAAAGACAGATCGACGCATATACAGCGTAAGAGAAGAGCTGAACTGAGAAGGGAACAGATTGACAAGGTGGAGGAATAGTTCTGTTCGAGTATGCATTACTTCGACCGATCTTAGAATCGCTCATAGCTCCTGACTTGTCCCCCACGTCGCCGTCCAGGAAATAATGCGCTAAATAAATTTGGTAGCACTAATAGTTGCCTAATAATGATCGACAAAGAATGTGCTCATGGTGACATAGCTGTTATTTATCTCGAACTGCCTGTAACAGATTAGATATGCAAATAATGTCAGCGTTGCAAGATTTACTGATTTATCCTCGTTGACAATAGTTTTCTGGAGACAGTTCGTGTTATTTTGTTGCTAAACCCGTAGAAATATAACGTTGGTTGACTCATCATAGACCAATTTTGCATCTATTAACCCAAGCCTGTAGTGTCCCACTGCAGGGCGAAGGCCTTTAATTTGTCCTGAGCTATCTGAGTCCAATCCTTAAGGTAGGAGTCCAGCTCTTCCCGCCATCTCCGTTTGGGTCTACCGCGACGCCGATTCCTGATGTTCGGGACCCAATCCGTGGTTATTTTCGCCCAGTTATCATGTGGCATGCAGCAGATATGGCCTGCCCAGTTCCACTTCTATTTGGCAGCTGTGTTGTCTACATCTGCGATTTGAGTTTTGGAACGAAGTATATTGTTCCTTATACGGTCTGTAATACTGACTAACGGATGCTTCGTTCCATACATTTATTGAATTTCTTAATATCAAAAAGAGAAATAAAGACATAAAGCTGTCTTGAATCGACTTCTATGGTTTTCCTTTACGTTCCCTTGTAATGAAAAACGTTTTTATAGTTTATTGTGCGGATTTCTACGAAAGGATATTGAGTGGGTCAATGTACCTACTTTATTGCAAGTTTATCTGGCGCTTACCATACCTAGTTTTTTTAATCCCGCTGCCGGACAAAGGCTCGCCTCTCTCTTTTCTACACAAATCGGTCGTCTCCGTCTAGCTAGAGCGGCCTTGTTTTTTCGCTAAAAACGAGCCCCTTTATTTTTAAGGATGGGAAATCATCAAATGACTCCTCCCGCTATGGGTAAAGCAGAAGGGAGTGTGAGACTCTTACTGACTAAAACCCATCCACGTTCCTCCTATTGCCCTTTGCGTTCCAGGGTATGGTGCCTCTTTCGAACGAAGTCCGCAGCCCCAGCAAACAAACAAAACAGCAGCAAAACGAGCCCCTAATAAGCCTAAAATAAAAAAAAAAATCAGAAAATAGTTCTATACCTAATAGTTCTAAGATTACAGGAAAACATATAAGAAGTCTGTTGTGTTAAAATTACATGTTAAATAATTAAATTGGTTAGGAACCCTTTGCCCGCGAGTCCAACTCGCACTTGGCCAGTTTCTTTTTGTTGAGTCAACCTCTACGTCGTTGAGTAGAGACTACTCGAATACTAAGTACTAGAGGGTACTCTATTAACGGATATTAAGTTGTCAAAGCCACAAATCAAAATTTCCGGAAAGGCTGTTACGCCGACACGTCAACACACTTTTGTGCTGAATTACTTGGGAAATTCTAATTTCAAAACCATTTTTAGACCAGACCATAGTTACTTTTAGATTTGCGGACCTTTTTCCCCATTTCCTTCAATTGACAACCTGAACAGCCTGAACTATCCTATATATTTTGTAACTAGTTGACGCGCGCAACTTCGTCTGCGTCACAATTTTCATTACTGCTCCGCTCCTATTAGTCTTAGCGTGATGATATATAGCCTATAGCCTTCCTCAATAAATGGGCTATCTAACACTGAAAGAATTTTTCAAATTGGACCAGTAGTTCCTGAGATTAGCGCGTTCAAGTAAACAAACAAACTCTTCAGCTTTATATATAGTATAGAAGTATAGATATAGATGTAACACAGTGACCTCTATTTTCTTAGCCATAAGGTTGCTGTCAGAAGTAAAATAATTGAACGCAATGTATTATAAAACCGCCAACAAAAGTTCATAGACAAACAAAATAATAGCTAAAGACAAAACAAAACTGGCCGAATTTGGGTGAGTTCGAATTTCGAACACACCCGAGGGATGGGCTGTTATCGGGCAATAAACGAGAGACTGAAATACCATCCCGCAGGACTTTGGCATAATAAACACGATAGCCACTCGATTTTAGACCTTATAACAAACGCTATAGGGGACCAAATGAGAATTACTTTCAGAAAGTTTGAAGCAACGGTTGTAAACGTACGCGCCCTAGCGTAAATATTAAATAGTGGACTGAAACAGTTGTAACGAGATGTTTATTTTAAATAGCTCTAGTTAGGTAACATAGATCAATAGTTTTGTGTTTCCCTGGAAGAGTTTTCCTTTTCCAACGGCGTTCATTTAAAAAATCATTCATCTTTATTGAAAACATTTAGGTAGCTACTTTTCCATAGTGGAATTGAAATCTTATACATAAAAAGAAAAGGTATAAAATAACTTCGGAAGAAAGAAAGAACTTTAATTTCGGAAGTCGGTGTTTTTGGTTAAAAAGTTTTTTTTTTTAGTGGTAACCTACCTGCATACCCATAAACTGCGTACTGGTAATGGTATGTTAAGAAGTGGTGTAAACAATAAACATAGGTACATGCGATTTCAGCAATCCCGATCCATTTGCTATCATTTATCGAAGAGTTCTGTTGCCTACCTCCGAAGTTCTTCGTCAGATCTTCACCAAATTGCAATGAGACCAGTCCAGTCATTAAATATCGCTGAACAAACATTTTTCATGGGATCTCATCATCAGATCCTAATTTATACCTTCCATCATCAGCTCAGCAACATGAGATTTTGATTAACAGGCACATATATTTGAATTGCGTTAGAAATTTTATGAAAAACAATGTATGTGCTTGTGCATATACAATTTGAGGGTTTACCTCGATTTTCATGGGATCCCATTATCAGATTCTGATTTGGTGACTATGGGACTAATCGGAAAGTATATTATTTCAGATAAAACTAGTACTTTTCAAATCGGTTCATAAATGACGGAGTTATGAGGTAACAAACATAAAAAAACAACCGAATTGAGAACTTCCTCCTTTTTTTGAAGTCGGTTAAAAATAAATGGTAGGTAATTACTACTACCTACCTAGTGATATCGTAATTCCCAAAAATTTTAAAATTCGACCGGTGCTGTGTCTTTTACTGAAGTATCTTTAGCCCCTAAAGAACTTTAAGGCTTGTATACATGCCAATGACCTTGTGCCTACAAACGGAGCTAACTACACCTCTACACGCCACTCCGTTACCTACCCGTGTTTATAATTTTTATAATTAAAATAGTAAATATTTTTTTAAAGTAGCAAAACCAAATTATTTTCGTTTGTATTGCAAAGCAGTAAATATATTTTTCATACACTTTTCAAAAATGAAGGAGTAAAATGGTTTCATCTCAACGATTTGGAGGTGACTTTTTCTTATTATGTGATACCGATAAATAAATTCTAGCTAAACCAAATTACGCATATCATGTAAATTATTGCCCTTTTTTTTTCAAATGTACTTTTTCAGTAAATGCTGAAGAAAAACTGCTTCATGTGCACGCTATTTTTAAGCTTTTTTCGAGAGAGCCACCTTAACTAAGCAGTTTTTGTATTGTTTTCAGAAGCCAGTCTCGCCGCAAGGAGCTGGGAGAAATTGAATAGAGGTAAGAATATAACACTCCCTTTATAACATTTAAAACACCATAATTTAACAATAAGGTAACTAACAAAAACAAGGAGAGGAGGGGACTACTATACTTAAAAAATGGATCGGTTTTGAAAAAAAGTCTAGATAAATAGCGGAGTTGCTGCCTTTGAAGTTAGTCTTCTGTCTTTGTCACGCAAAGAGTCGTTTGCGTAGGTCGTTTGTATAGGATGGCGAATTTGACAATGCCGTGGATTTGTGAGTGCTGCCGTCACACGCAGTTAGTGCTGTCTACTATAGATTTTAAGAAGCTCCAACTCTATCGTTTATTGTGATTTTTACATCTTTTTACTGCGTCTTTCCTTATTTCTAACTTCTAGTTTAGAAAAATATTCTAAAATTTCAGTCAAATACCCAAATAAAAAACTCTAATAAGCTTAGGTATACACAGAACAATAGTCTCCAATCACACAATTTACAGTTTGCTATGCCTTTAACAATCATTCTATCATCTCATTATAATGCGGAGTGCACAACGGTGGAACGTCGCTCGCTTAATTAAACAAGTTCGCTTAAAAGTCCAGGGTCCCATATAGAGAACAGTAAGCTTATACTTACTTAAAATTCTTAGGAGCGGGATTAACTAAGTGTGTTATAATCTTCGGAAGTTCCGCGTTCAACTTGGTGTATATGGAAGAGATTCTGCTTAGATTCAGCGAAAAATAGAAAAAAAAGTTTATACGTACATTTTTGCTGCAAGACCATTGTTGTGCATTGGGAATATAAACAAGAAACAAGAAAAATTAGTCACTTACTTACATTTGAAATAAATGGGCTTTAAGTCTAAGTTTCGAAATTATGGATATCAGAATTGGCTTTACTTAAAACTCGTGAACAGAGTTAAGTAACAGGAAGGATCGGCTTGAAAATATAATATAAGAAAATATTAAAAAAAATCTTTTTTCCTCAACCAATTTATTATTTGAAACCCAAAAAATTTAATAAAAATCATAAATTCAAGTTAACCAGGGGATTTTGACGCAGAGAGCTCTCAGCTACATAATTCGACTATTTAGATAAAAGGTCTGAGATTATAGCACTTTATTTAATTATGTAGCAATGTTATATGTATGGGGGAGTCGTAAAAACATTTTAACTTTTCCTCAATAAATCTTTCTTGTTTGCTCGAGTATTTCCCCTCAGCGAAAAACATAATAAAGAAGGAATTCCGTGAATTGTACGCTTTTATTTCATTTTTCAACTCTTACGGTTCTTCAATATTTACGTTTACGCTCCCAGTGCCAATGTTATTTATTTACCGTGAAACGGAAAAGCTTTTATAGGTAAATTAAATTTTCTGAAGGAACTTAAACAGGACGCACTTATGTGTAGTCTAGATTTCACTGAAAATTAAATAAAAAGCGTCGTTTACTGATTCCTACGCACATTTTCAAGAGCGCGAGCGGTTTCATTAAATACTTAAGCAGGTTCACACAGACGTAGAACAAGCGATACTTAAGGGCGCAGCGCTCACCGCTCGCTCGTAAGCGTCACTTGACCGTTGTAGTCCCCGCCTTACATCGCGTTTCAACCACTTTAACAGAGTTATGCTGATCTTATCTCGAACAGTAGGCACTTTTGCGGTCCCTTACTAGGTCCGGTACTCCGGTACTCCGGTACTCCGGTATGTCTTTCTCAATGCGAATAACTATAAACTGATATTTTATTCAATACAAGCTGCGCCCGCTGCTTCGCTCTCTTAATCGGTATATAAATCTTTGAGTCATAAATTGGTATTTCGAAAATCAGGAACATGATATATGTGTGTTTTGTTGTGAGTTAGAGCGGCTCGGATTGATCGAATCGTTTTGAGTTATTGGTTAACATGAGTGGTATAATTGAACGAAAATATCAGTATTACTGTAACTTGTTAAATTAATGAGAACAAATGATGTCGTTTCTGGTTGAACCAGTTTTGCAGTTCGTCGGAAATGATAAGGTGTATGTAAGTTTTGCTTGTTTGTTAGTTTGATATAATTTTACAAGGGTTTAAAAACAAATTGACACCAACATGATAATTAAAATACGTTGCATTGTTAGCAATGATCACAAATTAAGGCTTCTGCAGACGTAGGATAACGATGCGACAATGCATTTTCGTAGATTTTCTTTCTATCTGTAAAAACGCATCATTACATCGCTGTCGTATTGTCGCATCTCACCTGTAAGCAAGAGCTTTGACTCAGTTACTTACTGCAATTAAAAATTATAACCAGCATCAGATTCATAAGAGTTCACTACACAATAATTCTCTACAATTAAAATTAAATCGATTCTTGATTCCCCCATTCGATTAATCGAATGCGCTTCAATTGCGCTTGACTGATTGAGTTCAGCACCGGCCTATTCGCCTCATTAACAGTGATTAAGAGTAATTAGTCCGTCTCTAACTGTTCCTAAGAACTAGGTAGTCAATGATTTCGTGGAATATTTCATAATAATCTCTTTTTAGTACTTGGCTGACTTATTTGGCATGATTATCTTAGGGTGAGCACATACCGGTACGCAATACGATGGTGTTCTCATTTTGTAAAGTTATATCCAGGATGGCGATGCTATATGGAACTTTATTTACTGCACAAAAAGTTAAAATACTGATTAGCAGATTCTTTATTCAATCTGTTTTAATTCTGTCAACTAATCGTTTAGCAAGTTCTGTAAGGCTTGTATACCTAGGTACCTACATGCCAATGACCTTGTGCATACAAACGGCGCTAACTACACCTCTACGCGCCACTCCGCTATCAGTTTTTGAGATTTTGAAGTTAGAATTTCTTGTAGGTACTTATCTGTATTTAAAATAAGCATATTATGTTTAATTTGTTTATAGCCGGAAACAGTACACATTTCAGTAGAATAATTCAAATAAATTCGATTTTTCATCCGCGGGGCGTATTCGAGTTCTCTGGTAGACAAAGTTCTATCGCCAACCTATAAGGAGCTAGTGCCGCGTCATGTTTTTTTTTTTTTTTTTGTCGATGGCCACTCGCAGTTTCAACCCTAGAGGGTTGTCAACTACTGAACCGTGCCGCGTCTTGGTGTGTGCTTAACCTTATAGACCTTATAGATGATAGAGAAAAGTGTCTATGGTCTGATGACGTACGGTGACGTATGCAATACGTTCTTTTTTCAAATGCTTAACGATGCAGCGCCAAAGATGTCATAATTGATTCTCTTTTATGGCGGCAATTGTTGTCTAATGAAAGATGTAGTTAGGTCGGCGCGGGCGCTGTTTTTAGAGCTCATAGAATAGTGGGTATCGGTTAAGCTAACTGGCAGATTCTTGTGAGCTCTAAGTAGTAAAGCTATTATATACCTAGGCTTCTAGAGATGTAAGTATCTAAGCTCAGCTGTCTTCAGGCTATGGAAAAGTTTCCTTTGCGTTAACGTTATGGTTGATTAACACAAGAAAACCTTAATGTTCGTAATCCTTTTCTCCATTGTCCTTACCTTTTACAAAGATTTCCTTACACGAGTCTGTTAAGATTCATGTCTTTTCCTTTATTTATACATTTTTCTGAACGAGACTAGGTATAATCTATTCATATATAAGGGGCGATTTTTAAATGTTGTCAGATAACTCGAACCTGAGATAAGGTCTATTGAAAAATCAGCCCTAAATAATATAAAAAAAAAACAAATTTTGTTGAAAGGTTTTCTGATTTTCTTCATATTTTTCTTAATGTTTTACAAGTCCGCAAAAATAAAGTTGGGAACATTGAAACGCGCGATCGCGCGATTATATACAGCATAGATAGTGCTGCAGTTTTACGCAGACTCATATTGTTTGAAAAATAGAAGAACATAATACAACAAGGTTTTACATATATCTGACATAATTTAAAACGCATTGGTGAGTAAAATCTGACATATTTAGTGAAACATTCACAAAAATCAAAACAATAATTACCTACATAAACTCGCGTCAAAAGCCAACAAAGAGTGAAATTTAACATTGCCAAGACCTCACGCTACACTAGCGCCCCTAGCGGCGAATTCAAACGCAATAGCCCTCATTTGGACATAACAACACCTGTCATGTCAGCTAGTTTGAAATAAATCGGTTTTATTCAAAATTTTACTAACACTTCACCAGAAGGTATCGTTATTATCCAGTCAAAGATCACACGATCACTAGTGTTGTCAGTATGCAATATCAAAACAGCCAAGAACTTATCGATGAAGATATTTCTAGGAGGCTCATTTATCTGTCACCGCATGACGCCTCCACTGAAGGATATTTAACTAAGATTCAACTACCACTAGAAGGGCTGTCGGGCATAAATAATGAGCGATAGTGAAGACAAACCTGATCCTGTTGTGAATTTTTAATTGAATCTTAGACTAAGATATAGTGTTGGTGTCTTAAGATGTTGAAAGGAGATTGAAGTTTGGAAATGTTCGGAATTTAGTTATTATGTAATGTTTTTGTTTTGCTTTAAGCAATATTAAATACTTGATCTAATACTTTTGTGGCTCCAATAGGTACCTACAATATTAATCTTGTTTCAACACAAGAAATGGTATATAATATCTATGGCATCTAGTATCTGTGTTAAATTATGTGGATTAAAATTAAATTCAATTAAATAAAACTTTATTTCAGACTATACAGTTCATATATTAGAAGCAAGACCTTTTTTTGAGCCACTTATCTATACCTAATATCTATTTTTAAGAACTGGCATTTTTTCGCTTGGCCCCGTCAGCAACTATTTATGTTTTAAAATTCTCAGAACATCTGGCAGAAATAATTCATGAATGCACAAACATTTTGAGCTCTGCATTTCAATCAGACAAAATCCTCAAAGCCATATAATTTTGTCTGCAGTCTCAATATTTCAGCAAACCGATAAAATCGTCCACTTTTCATTCACTCGATGCAAATCAGTCTCAGGTGGCGAAACGATTTACGGCGTCCATTCCTTGAATGATTGTATTACCCTTTGCCAGGTCTAATCAAATGGCAATGTGGTCCAATCGATATGATCATAACCTATAAATAATTTTGACATTTGACTAATAATAGAGCTGGCAACTATCGATACTCGATGAAAGACTTATCTAGTAAGGATAATCAGATTTTGTGATAGTGCTGTGCCCTGAGGTACTGGAACTTCCAGTATATCTAGTGATGAAGTTATAATAAAGACATGCAGTTGTAATTTTCTAGCGTTATGCTGCATTTTCTGTTAGTTATAAAAGGAGATTTTAATTTAATACTAAGATAGATATTGTGACAGCTAAAAGTAAAATTTTTGCTTACATGAAATCAAGCCTATTTTAAACATGATTGAAACCAAATAGTACTGACGATCTTTGGGAATTTTAAAGCACTTGTATTAAATAAGTTTTCAATCTTTAATTTATTTTGACTGCTTCATTCAGGTTGTTTTAAAGGTTTCTCTTAGTTTTTCATTCTTCCTTATCTTATGGTTTACTTTTCTGAATTGATCATTTGGAGATATAAACGTTTCAAACTCCATTTAAATGCCAAACTTTGGCAGGTTCCAGGTTGAAGTAGAGTTTGACAAATAACTCCGCAACACCCAATACATACACAGTACTATACAAACAGTAAGACAGCTGCTATAAACCCAGGCATTATGTTAAACGTGAGTTCCACAGCATTCCAGCGGAAGCCCAATAATATGGTAATGCCGAACAATATTGAGATGTACCCACGGCACCTTTCCGTTCACCTCTGGGAAACTAATTTTGATACTTTCAACGTTTTGTAACAAAGGAGACGGCTCATTTCTAAGCCCACTGTTTGTTCTTTGATTAATATTTTGAATCCGATCGTCCGTCGGTTATTGTTTTGAAACCGTTAGAGAGAAGCTATTATTGTTGGAGAATTTGTTCGTTTTGAATTTAATCTTTCGCTTTGAAATATGCTCTTATTTAAAGTGTCGTTGCATTTCCTGTAGGTTTATTTTTATCAGTGAAATTGTTCTTTTGTAGTTTTCTTCCTGGCATGGGTAACTGCATAGATATAAGAAACTGTTTTTATATTTCTGTGGGTAATTGTTATTAAAAATGGATTACAAGTCCAAACGAAGTTCGAAACTGGCATGAAGAAGAGCCTAATAGAGTGAACTGAATAAACTGAGACCAAGAAGTAGCAAAATAAACTCTCCAACCTGATGATTCTTAACTGTGGCAGAGTTACAATTTGTGACTGAAATACATAGATTTGCTTGTGCTGTAACATAGGTTTGTGTAAACTTCTGGTGCTCCTATTACATATACAGAACTCTAGGTATAGGAACCCGTTACAGACACAGACGTTCTGCATTGAGACCGAAAACCTTTGACTAATAAACAAAGGCAAGACCACAAGAGAACTTTAGATTTAATAGACAGAAGAGTTCAGACTAGTTCTGTCTTTATTATAACAAGTTCTGACTATTAAAAACAAAAGCAAACTTCCTGAAAGCAAGCATCATAAACAAAACGTCAAGAAACACAAACTCAAGGGATTGAGGCAGATTTCAAGCTGGTATCTTTGAGCTGGACAGATTTCAAACTGTTGTCTTTGAGCTGGTCAGATTTCACGCTATTGCATTTCTGTGTAATCTCCAAAGCTTGTTGTTAAACAAAGCCTTCAGGGTTGCCAAGAAATGCAAGGTTTTCTCTCGGCGAGAAATTCCCGGGGGTACATAATTTTGCCTTTAAGGTTGGACTGGCAACATTGGTAAACAAATAATATAGGGGAAACGTTTACTTTAATGCACGTGTGGAATGTTTCCGTGCTTGGCTGTAATTTTGAGGTTGTGTTGTGGTCAGCGTGTGTGAATGAACTTGTACTTACTAACAATAACTCAGAATCAAAGTAAATAATAAAGACGAACAGTGTCTTATGTTTGCTGGATTACCAAACTGATCAATCAGATGTAGCAAAGAATTTTTTTTCCGACGCGTATTTTGCAGCTGTACGGCTCTATCATTGGCCTCGTTGCAATTATATATTGCATTAATAAATGTGGTTTTCAAAACAATAATAAGAGAGCCGTATATCAGCTGGCAGTTAGGGTTTACAACTATCATGAAGATTCCAAAATATAAAATGATTATAATAACGTGTCTTGTCCCGAGGGAACACTTCCTCCATTTACCTAATATTCCTCATGTAACTGGTAATTCAAGCTCATTCTCCAAAGCATGACGTCCCACAATAACAAGCAATCATCTTAAAGCACATTCGTAGTATCATTGCATCTTGCATGTGGTAATGACGTAAAACCGCAACACTGAGCGCCGCGCGCTGAGTCGCTGGGAATCGTACGAAATTGACGCGGTCACTCACTACTTCCGCCTACGTACGGGACTGAGCGGCGGGTACACTGTTATTTTAGGAATAGGCTGTAATGTGAGCTATGTTGTGGAGAAGGAAAGAATGAAGAAGGGATCCGTTAAAATTGGTGTAGTGTAGGTGTTGCTGTCATGTAAGTCATCGATCTATAAATGGGTTGGGTATGCGTGTACTGGATGGATTATTCCTTGGTCAGACTTTGACGGCTTACTCGGTGAACATATTCTCTTATGTCTTATGAAGTCCGTCAAGTTTATCTAACTGAATGAACAACGAGGTGGTTGTCAAAATAATTTAAGGCACCAAAGACAAAATTTGTTAGATGTTGTACACACATGCACTTAGAAATTCTCAGTAACTCAGGATCTATGTTGTAACACAACTTATACCAACATATGAGGATATTGCTCTAAATATTACTATAATTCCGTAGATGCTTGCAAAGTACTTATTCTATTAACACACGATCATAATAAACATTCATAAAAGCAGCAGATTAAACTTATTATAAGAGAGTCAATCCAAACTAATTTTCTAACACAAAGTGCAAATAAATTGCCTATTGAGGAAACCATCGCATGTCTGTCAACACATCACATCTATCACTCATTGCATCAATAGGACATGGAGTAAATATTTGCCAGAACCCAAGCTTTGTATCATTGGATGCGAGAAACAACAGTGCCATTCCATTTAAACATGTCCAAGCGAAAACTTGTGAACGGCAATCAAGCTGTCAAACCATACAAAAAAGTTGGAATGATAGCTTACTTGTCGTTCACTCCACCCAAGTATACACGGTGAGATGTCGACAGAATAGACCAGCGGTCGATGTGGCGACGCTCGGAAGAGGCCTATGAAGTTCACAGCTAGGCAGCCGTGGACTTCTTTGGAATGAAATGATGATGATGAAACTTCATGGTACAAGAAGGGCTACCTGATTAATGGTGACTTTTACAACCAGTTTTCGTCGCAGAAGCAATTAGTATCACAAACATATGACAGGAATTTTGATTGTCGTTATTCTTTTCGAAAACAGTAACGGGCAAAGACAAAGAATTATAGTCCTCCTGACCGATTTCGGTCATAGCGGCCAATGTCAACGGAGATTAGCCATCGGCGCTGGACATATTATAGTGCAAAAGTATAATACAGGTGCACTCCCTCTTTCATCATTCTCAAATTCCGATGTGACAGCTAAGATAAAAAAGTAGAAAGTAGTGTTAAGTAATCAACAGTTTGGTCTTGGTCCCTAAGAATGTTTTTCCTGTTTACAACAGTTTAATTTACCAATTATCTTAGGTAGGCTTAGTATTCAATTATTACCAAGAAATAAAAACATACTACCTATGTACGTTATGCATGCAATCTTGCCGGTGCAGATCGCATCGCATTACTGTTGCGAGCTTAGTCTCTGTTACGTATCTACTCTTGTACCAATACCGCTAATGTCCTCAAATTATTCGTTGGTCAATAGGAAGAGGGTTTAAATTAAATTCATCATCATTATCATCAGTTAGTTGGCTGTTGAAACCGCATATGATGGGTAATTTTATTTAAACACTTAATTTATTTTATTGTTACGTGTATTTTATGTTATACAATTCTTGCAATACTTTAATGCGCGGATCCGTCATTCTACTATCCGGCTGGTTGTTGCGAAATGTAGCCGCAACTCGAATGATCGGTTTCTTGAAAAAAATAAAACTGCATTGGATAGCGTAATAGACATGATTCTTAATGAGTACAGCTTCATACGTTGAACCATTAGAAGACCCCATTAACAAGAGTTAATGGGGTCTTCTGATGGTCCAACGTATGAAGCTCTTGCATTATACGCCTTGCAAAATAATTTCGCCGTGGCATGACTCAAACCTACCAGGGGGAACAGCAGGTGAAGAAGAAGACGTACCACGTGGCTACTACTTACCTCATATTGTACCAATTAACGAGTATCTACATCAGTGGTTCCTAACCTTTTCAATATTGTTACCCCTGTGACGTGTTAGGAAAACCGATTTTATCCCCGACCGCAAACATAGGACTTTCTTCAATATCGGATATAATGGTTGCCAAAATATTGTTGTCTCGTCGCCAAAATATTGTCGCGATGTATAATTTTATATTTTTACGGTCTATGCTACGTATTTAATTAGATTAGTTCTTAATTATTAGGTTATTTGTTACCCCCGGGGTAATTACGGGGGTATTATAGGTCCGGAACCACTGATCTACATAATAGCAAAGTCTCTACCCATGCCAGCCAATATTGAATCTACTGAAACGATTAAAAACTCAGACACCAACAAAAAAGGTCCCATTAAAACGCGCCCAGTGATGTGCAACGTGACCCCTGACTCCATTCCGCCTCATCCCGCCACATATCGATAGCTTATGTGCATCCATCGACCTAATTACACCACTAACTAATTAGCCAGCTTTCACCGCTTGCCGTTTCATTTGGTATTTGCTTTTCATATGTCTGATTAGTATTGGTTTTCATTGTTTGCGTTGAATTATGAGAGTCCTAGTCAACATGACATAGACACTTGGACATGCCTTTTTAGGGTTCCGTACCCGAAGGGTATTCAACGGAACCCTATTACTAAGCCTCCGCTGTCCGTCCGTCCGTCCGTCCATCCGTCTGTTTGTCAAGTCTGTATCTCGAGAACCGTAATAGGTACACAGTTGATATTTTCACAGATTGTGTACTACTCTGTCAAGAAAGTACCGGGAAAAGATCAATAATACACAAAATGTCTGTTATTCATCCAAATTTATTTTATCACCTTCAAAGTATGCTCCTTTAGAAACGATACACTTGCGCCAACGAATAATCCATTCATCAAAACATTTTTTAAACGCTGCTTCCGGAATTGAGTTCAGTTCTCGCCGCGAATTCTCCTTTATGTCTTCTATCGATTGAAAACGGGTGCCACGAAGTGGTAATTTGAGTTTAGGAAAAAAAAAAGTCAGCAGGAGCCATATCTGGTGAATATGGTGGTTGCTGGATGGTATTTGTTGAGTGTTTGGTTAAAAATTCGTTCACAATGATAGCCTTGTGCGAAGGCGCATTGTCGTGGTGCAAAATCCAAGAATTTTCTTTCCACAAATCTGGCCTTTTTCGTCAAATGATTAGTTAGAATGGTACGGATCGACTCGTGAGATACAGAAAGTTCGGCGGCTATCTCTCTCAGAGTTGAATGGGGATTTTCAGTCATTATTTCCTTCACTTTTGCGATGTTAACTTCAGTTGCAGACGTTGACGGCCTACCAGAGCGAGGCAAATCTTCCATCACATCTCGACCGCTTTTGAACGCTTTGAACCACTCATAAGCACGAGTTTTTGATAAAGTCGATTCACCGTAAGCCTTCTGTAACATTTTCAGTGACTCCGAACACGAAATTCCATTGGCGATGCAAAATTTAAGACAAACTCTTTGTTCGATATTTTTGTCCATTATGAAATTCGCAATACACACTATATATGATATTACTAAAACCAGCACTGTATTTAATATAAATAACAGATGCAACTCAAACTCCGCGCCAAAATGGAAAACAGTTGTGCCAATCTAACAACTACAAAAAAACCTAAACTGGAACTTGGAACCATAAACAAATCATCCATTCCCGATACTTTTTTGACTGAATGTATATCTGTTGCCGCTATAACAACAAATAATAAAAATTGAGGTTTATGGTACGGAACCCTTCGTGTGAGAGTACGACTCGCACTTGGCCGGTTTTTTTTTAATGATGGGAAATCATCAAATGACTCCTCCCGCTCTGGGCGGAACAGAAAGGAGTGTCAGACTCTTACTGACTAAACTCATCCGTGTTCTACCTAATGCCCTTTGCGTTGGAGGGCCGCGGTGACTCTTTCGAACAAATTCCGCACCCCGGCAGAATTGGACAAATGGGCATGCCTATGATGGGTATAAGTAGATGCCCTGATATCCTTTTCAATAGTAAAAATACTTATAAGTTTAAACTTTACTATTACGTGCTTTTTTATTTTTATTTTTTTTATTTAGGAATGGGCTAGCTCTTGACCACAATCACGCCGATGGAAAGCGATAGATGAGGTCTATGATGGAGCGAGCGTGCCCAGAAGATGCCTGTTCACTCTTGATTTGAAGGCAGACGGGTTATATGTGGACGGAAACACAGATGCTGGCAGAGAGTTCTACACTTTAGCTGTGCGTATAATAAATGTGGAAGAGAAGCGCTGGGTACGACTAGTCGGGATATCGACCAAGTACGGATGGTACCCTGCAGTACGTCTGGTATTCCGGTGGTAAAAGGGCGATGGTGGGATCAGGTCGTGGAGTTCCTGCGCACATTCCCCAAAAAGTCAAAGAGGTTTTTAAAAAAAAAAATGTTACCCCACACTAGGAATTGCTCCTGTATCGTGGGTGCGTTTACAAAGTCACATACACAAACAGCCAGACCCGGAACAACTATCTGTAGTGCTATTCTGTAACAACATTTTCGAGTCTCTACAGCGGAATCCAAGGTGAGTATAAACATAAGACCTTTATGTTGTTTGTAATAAAGTTCACTTTGTGAGCTTTGTCACTCAGGTGAAGCTCGATATCGAAATGGTTGCTTACAGAATAAACTCGCTGTAGGCCATACAAATATTTTGCGAGATTTACATTGTGCTATGAAACTAGGCTTGAGATGGGACTGCTCTTGACTCTAGTCTAGGTCAGAGATGACAGAGACAAAGTCTACGATGGAGCGAGCCTACCCAGAAGGAGCCTGTTCACTCTAACTTTGAAGAGATTAGAGTTTAAGCTTTTGGAAACACAGACGCAGGCAGAGAGTTCCAACTTCCACTCCTTTGCTGTGCGCATTATAAAAGACGTTTGGAAACGCTTAGTGTGAATTGGTGGAATAGCAACAAGGAGGCTCGACCGGCTGTGAGCTGGGCTGACGTTATGATATCGCGGCTTCGCGGGTAGCACCTGGATGAGGATGGCATATGATTGTCACTGACACTAGATTTTAATCAGAATCATGAGACCGACAGACACATCCAAAAAATTCACAGCTGGCTTACTTAATATTCCGTTACATCAAGTTACAGTTTTAAACGCCATCACATAATGGTGTAGGTGTCGTTGCATAACCAGTTATTATTAACGGGGGCTCTGACGAAACCTGCAGTTAAATAACTGACGATAACATCGGGAACCGGTCCATTCGAACAATCAGTTGCCTTGTTTAAGTTTCGGAGGTAGTGTTAGTGGGACTGGTCACGTTTGTGACAATGAGTGATTTGAAGAAAAGTGAAAAATAACCCTTAGGCCATATTCTTAGTGTTTTATAGGATTTTCTCTCGATGGAGTTACTATGACAAAAAAAAATGTCTGTTAGGGGTTGCTATACTTACATATAAACGGGCCCCTTAGGGACACAATATAAATCCTTGTTATACAGTTTATGAAATATCTTTTAAATCGGTCGAATATTGGTGGAGGAGTCAAAACTCGAACTTTTTACATACAAAGTTTCTCCGCCCGCGTTTCCTCTTTACCATTAGTAAAAATGCAAGCCGCTCCTTTGCTAGCCAAAAAGCACCAACAAACGTCAATAACGTCATTAAACAACAACAAAATATGTGTAGTCGAATTGGAGGACTTAAATTGAATTATTCGTCATTTTTATATCTCCTCATTTAGAAGGAGAACCTAATCTAATTGCGCGATTACTTAAATCAATGGAAAAGTTCAAAAGTTTGTACAACTCACCACTTAGGAAAAAAACCACTGTTTCATTTAATTTTATAAGTTCTCACCAAAATTAGGTTTCTCTTAAGGGAAGTCTAAAAATAAACCCAATTAAGTGTTTAACTTTGAGAATAACGGTTTTGAAGCGATTAAACTACCCTAGACAGCTCCAAAACAAAACGCCTACACTTCACTGCTTCCAATCGCTATAAATAACTTTTAAGACGACCCTTATTTAACAACCCCAACCTGTATCCTTTTACCTAAGATTTTAAAACTTTAAAAAACAAATTTAAATTACCGATAGTACGGTTCTTTACTGGAATCTATACAAGGTGAGTTATAATTAATTGGAAATCTTTCAGGGGCCGAAATAAATATGAACCTCTTTTGCTGTGGGTTCATTAAAAATATAATAAAATAATAATACTTCAGTAGAGTTATGCGAACAAAATTGTACCGTGCAGATTTAGAAATTATTTTTAATAAAAACTACCGTTCCCTACACTTTGTTCAGTACACAGTGTAGGGAACTTATAGAAATTACTTTTAATAAAAACTACTGTTCCCTATATTTTGTTCAGTACACCGAACTGCGGGTCTAAAAAAGCTACTACAGCAGAATCATAATATAAATCACACAACAATCTGTCAAATTTCATTTTCATCTTTATCGCTAACGCATTAGGTTCAAGGTTGATTGGGAACATTTTACAGTGACGGGTAGCTTGATGTGCTTTCTGATTCAGCTTAAGTGGCGTTTTTAGACCCGCTGATGTTATTTTTTCATGATTAAAGGTCTGAATTTTGTATAGTGTTCATTCACCCTCTAAAATATTTTAAAAGTTTTAAAGTCGGCCTATACATGTACCAATAATTAAAAAAAAAACTACTTTGGCTCACACTAGTAATTTCCCCTGTATCATGGTTGCGTTAATAAACATTAAACTTAAATACACAAACAGCCAGACCCGGACCAACTATCTATTGTCCATTCTGTCCATACAAATATTTGTTCCGTGCGGGAATCGAGCTCGCGTCACGCAGCGCATCAGCCACTCGCTCAGCTGATGCGCCAAACGTGCCATCAAAAAATTACTTAGCTACGGCAAAGGTCTCCCAATTTTTTTCCTGAGCTACTTCGAATCAGCCCGAACTTATGAATTTGCGCTTTAAGGATTTATTATTTGTTTCCTATTTGCAATTTATGGTCGTGATAACAATAAATCGATGAACGCCGGCTACAAGCACGAAAAAGGGTCACGTTCCGAGAGCAAGAGTGCGGAACAAGTGATAGAGAGGTACAATCGGTGTAAGCGTTCGACTTGTTTGAATTCAATTGTGTTCTTATGACGTTTTCACGTAAAATTATTACCGTCCGTAAACCGACTTTACAGACAACCATTTTTTTTCCTAATCTACTGAAAATAAGTGTCACCTTCATTTTTGGGGTTCCGTACCTAAAGGGTAACCAACGGAACCCTATTACTGAGCCTTCGCTGTCCGTCTGTAAGTTCATCTGTCTGTGCGTCCTTCTCTCTATCAGCGGGCTGTATCTCAAGAACCGTAATAGATAGACGGTTGAAATTTTTACAGATTGTGTATTTCTATTGCCGCTATAACAGCAAATAATAAAAATTAAGGTTTATGGTACGGAACCCTTCGTGTGTGAACCTAAATTCGACCTTGACCAGTTTTTAAAATAATCTAATTAGGTTAAACTGCAACACTTTCTATGACTAACGCTAATGGGCCACGGTTGTCAGGTAATCGCACGAAATTCCTCAAGATGACACTAATCCAGTATCTGCACTGACCCAGTCTTATCCAATTACCACGGCTCTAATTTGTGAAACGAGTCTACAGAAAACTAATCGGCTGCTACGTTAACTAATAACTTACTATTTCCTAGTAGGTTAAGTTTAATTGACAACGAGTATCGAGTAATATACAACGTGTAACAGAATTAACGCAATACCTCTTAAGGGGTCATTGTACTCATCATTATGAACAACTTTCACTATGGGACCAACACTGAAATCGCGAAAAAAAAATCGACTCGCCCATACATTTTTGTGCGCATAACTCTACAAAATGTACTGAACAGCTTTTTTCTGGTTATATACGTTTCATAGTGATAAAAGAGATTTGAGGAGCTCGTGGCTAGATAATAACAGCCGAACGGGTCGATCTTCAAGGTTAAGCAACGCTTGCCAAGGTTGGTCTGTGGATGGGTGACCATCTTAACACACCGAGTTTCCTCCGTGCCTCGGAAAGCACGTTAAGCCGTTGGTCCCGGCTGTCATTTGTAGATCTTTGGCAGTCGTTACGGATAGTCAGAAGCCAGGTAATCTGACTCCAGTCTCGCCATGAAGTACCATGTTACCCAGTTAATGGGTTGTGGAGGTCTGGTAGGCAGCCGCTCCGCGTAAAATACTAGTATTCAGCTAAATCCGGCTTGACTGGAAGCCGATCCCAATATAGCTGGGAAAAGGCTAGGCAGATGATGTGTGTGTGTTATAATGTCTTCAATACCAGTATTTTATAAGTAGCTACTGCCTACCTGACCTCCACATTCACAATCCAGTTACTAGGTAACACGATAAGTGCTCTTCAGCAAGATTTTAATAAATTAAAGAAAGGCAACATGCGTGCGCGCAGATATATTAACGTAAATGAAGCAAAAGAAGTAAGGATCGTAGTCAGTGGCGTTATGTAGTTTCTGCTTACCCCGATGGGAACGAGGCGAGAGTTTATGTACTTATGTATGAAAAGCAAAGTCAATTTAAATATAAATTGCTGAGTGCGTTGTGGGTAAGATCATATGTACCCAAATAAGTCTAGGAATTTTGAATAACACAGTAATACATACTCGTATGTATGTTTGTTACAACATGACAAAGCTGTACTCAACTTTGAGCTTTAAAAACTTAATTCATTCAACAAAATTAACTCTTAATTTAAAACCTGCATCCATTTATTTTCCCTCCTGACATTAAAACAGAAGTAGTAGTAAATTTTCAAAACCCGGCGGCATTTTCTAATAATTCAAGCAAGTGTGGCCATTCGTTGTGATTGCAGGGCGAATCTATTTCACACATATTTGTAAAGCAGACGTAAGTAGATAGGAGTAATTAACAATTTATGGTTTGTGTCGTCTATTATACGGTTAAAAATTGTATGTTATGAGTGTGTGAGTGGGTGTGTATTTTTAATAAACTTTTATCCCGTTTTTATGCCGTTTTATCCCGTTATAATGTGCTATGACCTTTAGTGCTTCTTTACGGAGTGTAGGGAAGCTACATGTAGGGAAGCTCTATGTAGAGAAGCTACATGCCAAATATTAGCGTCTTACGACCAGTAGTTTCGGCTGTGCGTTTTCTGTCAGTCAGGCAGTCATTAGTAACGGAAGAATTTTATATATTGGAATTGAATGAAACTTAATGACATCTGTCATGTTTGTTTTACGACGCAAGGTAACTCAACCCCGCTGTGTTTCAAGCTACCATTAGATTTGTTTTACCTGTAGGTACTTGTCTTCCTTATTTTAAATTTTCTCCGTATTCTAGTTTGCCTAAATTGTATTTAATACTTTTTCACTGACTGACAGTATTGCAAGGACTTGACAAGTTAGATTAAAGGGCCTTGAATACAATGCAATTGTATAGGTATAACTAGTTGACGCAACTTCGTTTGCGTTACAATTTTCATTACTGCTCCGCTCCTATTGGTCTTAGCGTTATGATATATAGCCTATAGCCTTCCTCAATAAATGAGCTATCTAACACTGAAAAAATGTTTCAAATCAGACCAGTAGTTCCTGAGATTAGCGCGTTTAAGTAAACAAACAAACAAACTCTTCAGCTTTACATATTAAGTAAGTATAGATATAGATGAGTGTTTAGCACTCATCAGGTTCAATCACCTGTCAAACCGCCTATGTTTTCCAACATTAGCTAAGCTGATGTCGACGTCATGGTTACGTCATAAGATACGTTTTCAAAGTAGAGAACTTCTCGCTTAAGTGTCGCCAACTGATGGCGTCAATTTTCCCAAAAACCCCTCTAAAATATCCTACCAGTTGTTGAGACTAGCTGACTCGTCTACTCCGCTCCTACATCCTTCTTAGCGTCATGATATATAACCTATAGCCTTCCTCGACAAATGGGCTACCTAACAATGAAATATTTTTTCAAATGGACCAGTACTTCCTGAGATTAGCGCGTTCAAGCAAACAAACTCTTCAGCTCTATATATCTATAAGTATAAGTATAATATAGATTTTTATTTTATCAGTTGGAGCCTATGGAGCACAAACATGGTCTCTCACCAATCATCAAAAGTCCGCACTTGTTGTCTGGGGGTCAAACTCACAGATCGCATTCGAATCTCTATACTTACTTCGTTCCAACACAAATAGTGGTCGTTGACCGCAGAGCTGCAAGAATAAAGTGGAACTGGGCTGGTCATATATTATCTGTCGCATGACGGAGGAGCAATGGGCAAAGATTATCACGTAGTGGATCCCAAATGCACGGAAACGACAACGCGGCAGGCCCAGAAAGAGATGGCGAGACGAGCTGGATTCCTTCTCAAAGGACTGGCCGAAATTGCAGAAGACCGGAGAAAGTGGAAGGAGGGAAGGAAGGCCTTTGGCCTGCAGGAGGATAGTACGGGCTCATAATAATAAAATCAGTCGACATTTAATCGATTTTGACGCAAATGTGGTGTTTGTAAAACATTTTCATCATGGTAAAGTTTAATCCCGGAAGCATGTTGGAATTTCCGACATTCACGCGAGCGAAGCCGTTGACGGAAGCTAGTATCAAAGGTCAAACACTAAAACCAACAACAATTCCCCCACCGCAATTTTCCCTCAATACATAACACATTTCATAATCCCACAATCCGGTGAGCAGTGGGTTACCTCACCGCCACGTTATTCACATCAACCTCGGAGCCTCGTAGACTCGTAGGTAACCCACCACAGTAGGGCCACCACGCCTCAAGCCGTACTCGAGCCAGTCTCGTCAAAACTCCTGATCTGTAATGGTGGGTGGCACTTTGCATTTGTGGGGTGAATCAGCTGTAGGGGTCAATATTTATTTTGGTCAAGTAGTTTTTTTCGTCGATATAAAAATAACTTGTTTTGAACGTAAGTTTTTTCTGCTTGTCTAGCTTCTTTGAGAATTTCGTAATCAGCTTGGTTGCGTATCTACACTATAATAGACTATTATATAAAGCTGAAGAATTTGTTTGTTTGCTTGAACGCGCTAATCTCAGGTCTGATTTGAAACATTCGGAAAATTCTTCAAATCGGACACTGAAAATTCTTTCAGTGTTAGATAGCCCATTTATCGAGGAAGGCTATATATCATAACGCTAAGACTAATAGGAGCGGAGTAGACGAATTTGCGCGGGGCAACTAGTAAATAATAATCCAAAACAAACTTATATTTATCGCCTCGTTATTCATTCACATTCACCTCGTAGGTAGCCCACAGTAGGGCCACCACGCCTCAAGCCGTACTCGAGCCAGTCTCGTCGCGTCGAGGACACGGGCGAATCAAAACGTGCGATCTGTAATGGCGGGTGGCACTTGTAGGGTGACAGTAGCTGAGGTTGATTTTGGAACTTTTTTTGTTTTTTTTTTTATTTAAGGCACTTTTCTGAAAGGAGGATTGTTTTTTTCTTGCTTAGCTTTTATTGAGAATTTCGTAATTAAATTCAAGGTTTCTCGTAAATTAATATCCAAAATAAACTTACATTATGCTTTGTACTAGGAAACAAACAGCCAACGAATTCTTTACCATCTCACAGTAAAAACTTAGGTTGACTGAGATTGACGTGAACTGTCATTCCTCCTAATGCTAGTAACTGACAGCTTACTTCAAGTTCACTGCACCCAAATCTCCACGGTGAGATATTTACAGAATAGCACTACTGTTGCTCAAAACTTTCCCCTTTCCCGTTTGTCAAGATTGTATAGGCCATTTTCTTGAATAAACAATAACATCAACATAACGGAAAATTCTCAGTAGACCAAAACATATTTCAAACAAAATAAGAAAGTTTTGTGTCATCTGAGCGAAAAACAGAACCTCAACGGTTAGTTAAAAACATTGAACAAAGAAGTACTTGTGCCAAAAATACAAAAATCCTTCTTAGAATCGTACTTCAAACACGGCTTTATCCTCTCAAGCCATAGATACCCTTGCCCCTAGGCTGCGCCAACCTTCAGAGGGGAGGGACACAAGTACCTTGCAGGGAGAGAGGGGGTTTGGGCCCTTTGTCTGCGCTCCGTCATTACTTTGTCAAAGGTCCTCGGCAAGGCGCGATTCTAAGCCACATACGTGTTATCCTGTATGAGAGAACCACTGTACAGCACACTACTTTGTACTAGTGGTTTCGGAGGCTGAAAAACATTTTTATTTCTCGTTCCCCTCCGGTTTATTCTCTTTTTTATCAGCCTATTATTTTGTTGGAGCGTTTTATTTTGAACGAAATAAAAATAGAGCTTTACTGAGAATATCATTGCGTCATCTACCGCCTACATAAGTTAATTCAATTGGAAAGGATTTTTGAAATAATATCTGATAACAAGGACAGTTATTCATTCAAAGCACACAAATGCAAATTAACTGTAAAAATAAAGTATAACTATTTAATCCAAAGAACAATCAAGAGTTGATTCTTCTCTCATTGTTAAGTCTATCCATCCTAACACATACTTAAGTGGCCATAATCAAATAATTTTCTCTCGAGACTAATTCAGTTCGGTTCAATCAGCGGCAATCAATTAGTACAAGGAGGCCAACGTGAACAGTTGCTCCCCAGTGACCGCTAAACGCGAGGAGGCTTCAATCAATGAAGTCACAGGCATAACTGAATTACCGTACGCGGCAACAGCACGCAAAAAGTTGCGCCGTAATGATTGTTGGGCTAAGAGGTAAGCGGGCAGCGGGTTAAGAATTTCCGTAGCAACGTTGAGCTTTTTATGCTGGAAATTCTGCTTATTGAAGTTTTGCAAAATCGTCATCGTTCTGCCCCTGTATTTTTATGTTATTTAGATTTGACCTAACATCTTTTCCCCTACTGAATTTTATGTATTTTAATTAATTGAGCCAAGCATGATTCTCTCAGTGTTCTGTCTACTCGGTTTAATTTATCTTTGAAAGTAACTTGTTTTTCAATCTTTAGAGAGGGAAAAAATTACGAGCGTAGCTGAAGAAAAACGAGTATGTCTGTCAGTAGTTTTTGCTATGTCCCCGTTTAGCATGACTTGAAGTTGAGTTGTTCACGAAAGTCACGTCACATTACCGCTCCATCCACTCCCTTACACTACAAACTCAAACTCGCAAGAAACGCTCGACATGCGGAGTATCGGTCAAGGGGCCAGACGACAGTTAGCGTGCTCATAAGTGCGCCTGTGCGCTTTATGCTCAGCTGACACGTTATGGCGAAGGAACGGTGTTTGATGTCGGTGACCTTCATGGGCTCTATAAGGCCAAGGCTGGCTACAGGATCCTTTGAGTTCAAGGACGAAGAAACACGGCCCTTGAAAAGGTACTCAAGGCTTGTTGAGCTTGTTACTTTATTTGTGACTGAGTTATATGTTTTGCGAGGAAAATGGGAATTTTCCATGTCATGTTTTTGTTGTTTCATACTTTTCTTCTTTTTCTTTTTACGAAATTGAGGTGCCCAATTACATTGCTGACAAGAGCCATTTTCCGCAAACACATCGCATAAATTCTTCAGAGCCAATATCAACTACAAGTCGCAACTTCGCAAGACCAATAAACGTTTATTAATATTATATCATAAAGCGAGGTTCGCATGGCATAAAATATTGCAACTGCCATAAAATCAATTCAGAAACTAGTTCATTCAATATCCGCAGATTCTACTTACTTCAATTTTTGCAAGTCAGCCTTCATTAAATCTACAAAGAAAATCACTCATCAAGAATGAAGGAAAACAAAGAAAAAGTGGCAGTATTTAAGACTAAATTAAGTTGAAGAATTAGAAGCAAAAAATCGTGATGAAAGGAACTCTAAGAGCTTTAACCGGAGAAAACAATGAAAGTAATTTAATTAAGATATGGAGTGTAACAAAGTTTTTATTTGAATTGTCTAAATTGCATTAGTTGCGCTCTTTCACCTTTACACATTCATAATATTATTATTTTAAGAAATCGAAATATAACACCAAGTCGATTAATTTACTCAGTACTTAACTAAAGGGGCATCTAACCATCTGCCTCGCCTTTTCCGAACTATATTGGGGTCGGCTTCCAGTCAAACCGGATTCAGCTGAATATCAGTGTTTTACGTGGAGCGGCTGCCTACCAGACCTCCGCAACCCATTAACTGGGTAACACGGTATTTCTTGGCAAGACTGGAGTCAGATTTACTGGCTTCTGAAAATCCGTAACGAGTGCCAAAGATCTACAAATGACAGCGGGGACCAACGGCTTAACGTGCTTTCCGTGGCACAGAGGAAACTCGGTATGCTAAGATGGTCACCCATCCACAAACCAACCTTGACAAGCGTTGCTTAACCTTTAAGATCGACCCGTGTCGCTGTTATTATTTATCCACGACCTCTTCTAAGAGGGGGGGGGACATGTTTATGACAGACATGACAGTTTTTACATGCCCCATCTAAGAACTGTCATAATTGTTACCTAATAACTCATATTAACTAACAACTCTTTATACTGTACCAATATTAGGCATCTTGATTTATTTATTTAATAAATAAAATAACTTGATAAAGAATTTTCAACGACTTTATCTATATTCGTTTTGGAAAATTAACTAAACAAACTATATTTTTATACAGATCTCAGTAATAATAAATCAAGTGTTCTCAGTAAAATAATACCAATTTATCAAAACGTAACTCACTCAAATTATTCTTAATCGTTTGTCTCAAGCTTTTTCCTTCAGAAACAAAACACGTGCCGGAGGAATACTTCCAAAAATACATTCATAATCCGCTACAAGTTGCTATTTTTCCTTATCTTTTCTTATAATAATAAATCAGGAATTATCTTTCGAATCAAGGTGCCAATTAAAGAACCAGCACATAAGAGCAAAAAGGTTTGTTACGTTTTTTCAACTTCCTATTAATTCACTGTCCCGATATATTCAACTGTATATGGTCACCCTATTTTATTGGTGTCGAAGCAAGTGTTTGCGCTTTGGATTATGTCTTCGCCACAGTTATTAATTAATGCTGTATGTTTATACTAAAAGCTTTGAAAGGGAAAGTAGAATTTCTAGAGGTTTGTTTTTTACGTAGGCTGCTATATAGTCAAGTTTTAAGGTGCGTGTCCGGCCTGTAAGGCTTTTAATATTTTACCAGAGTTTTACTGTAAATTGCATAATTCTTCTTATCGTGTAGGCAGTAAGGTCTAACGACCCCACATACCCTGGTGTCAGACAGAGTTTCTTTTCAAGAGCCTCTGACATGGTTTATTTGACGACCGCCATTGGGCGGCTGCGACCACCGGCTTAAACTTGCCTTCCGAAGCACGGAATCATCTTTTCATCAGGTCACTCAAGCCTGCAATGTCCTAGCCAAACTGGAAAACAACTTTACAAAGATTATTTCCTGTGGGAATTGAACCGACGACCACCGGACATAATAAAAAAGACTGATTCATCCACAGAAATATAAAAAACAGGATTCATCCAATTTAGTTTTACTTAAAACGGTTTTTATTATTATAAAGATACACACTCTTGAATAGGGTAAGTTGTCCAGCCTTTTTATAAAATTTTGTCTAAAAGTCCGGGTACATTAGCTGGTCGGTTTCTAGTTTTAAGATCTGGCAACCCTAAATAAATAGATATGAAGGCTGTATCCCGAGACAGTTGACATTTCTTCAATCTCCAGTCTGTAAATAATCTTTTCTCTTTTTAGAATCAAACAAAGTAGAGATAAAGTCGACCATTTTTTTCTTTTTATGAAATACAAATATTATTTTATATATGTAACCTAAAACCCCTTTTAAGGCAAGTTTATAACCGTAATGAGCTAACTTTACGTGTGTTTCGTTCTAAGGCTGGGTTTTCACCAAAGATGTACGAGGATGCTTAGCGATGCGGAGTGATTTTTTCGTTGAGAACCAATAGACTCGCTTCATTTACCTAGCCTCGCTCAGCGCAAGTGATTCTATTAGTTCTTACAAAACACATCCCTAGCTGCGCATCCTCGCTCATCTCTGGTGGAAACGCAACCTAATTACGTCCCTACAGTTTTTTTCTTAGGTTTCCGTACCCAAAGGGTAACCAACGAAACCCTACGACTAAGCCTCTGCTGTCCGTCCGTCCGTCGGTTTGTCAGCGGGCTGTATCTCAAGAACCTTAATAGATAGACAGTTGATTTTTTTACAGATTGTGTATTTCTATTGTCGCTATAACAACAAATAATAAAAATTAAGGTTTATGGTACGGAACCCTTCGTGTGCGAGTCCGACTCGTTTTTTACTTGAGATGGGTTTGCTCTTGACTCTAGTCTATGTCAGAGACGACAGTGACAAAGTCTACGATGGAGCGAGCTTACCCAGAAGGAGCCTGTTCACTGTGATTTTAAAAATATGGAGGTTGTAAGCGTTCGGGAACACGGATGCAGAGAGTTGGACTTAATTGAAGTCCCTATTAGAAGCTTTTCTTCAAGTGCATGTTCCCCTTGCCCTTAAAAGTCTAGGAGCTATAGTCTTCTTCTAATAGTGTCGACAATTCATCCAATTATACTGTTTGGGCCCAAATGGCCTAGCACGAATATTTTTGACGTATAGTACGTAATGTAAAATTTACCATACCTACAAAACCCGCTTCACACATAATATTTATTTGAATTATCTACTTAATTCAAATAAATATTATATTCATATTTTTGAGTGACATAAATAGTGTATGTCCCATTAAATTAAATCAAAATACTATGGAGTTGTAGTTTCACATTCAAACACTTGCGTTTACGTTACTATACGTCAAAATATCCGTGCTAGACCCTCAGTAGTAGGTGGCCACGTTGATTGTTTCGTTGGAAGCGATGCTGAAGATATAGTAAGTATAGTTTGTAAATGTAATTTGGAACACTCCAGTAAGTGGGACATAAGTAGTCATTTTAGGGTTCCGTACCAAAATGGTAAAAAGTAACCCTTACGGTGTGACTAAGTCTGTCCGTCTGTCACAGCTGGATATCACAAGAACTACTAAGGCTGTCACTTGAAATTTGGAATAGTTTTAGATGACGTTTCCTCAACTATTTAGCAAAGGCCGATATCGCCGATAACAATTTAAAAAACATTTCACGTTTTATATGATGGTACAGAACCCGCGGTGTGCGAGTCCGACTCGCAATTGGCCAGTTTTTTTTTATGAAATCTTCAAATGACTCCTTCCGCTCTGGGTGGAGCAGAAGTGTTCTTCCAAACGCCCTTTGCGTTCCAGAGCAGCGGTGGCTCTTTCGGAACCCTGGCATGGGACACAGTCTGTACCGCACAGCACTCGCACCGAATACCTATTTCATGGGTCAACAATCCCACATTTCGCCAAGTTACATTTGCAGCATCCTAATAACGTCGATAAACATAGCTGAAATGAAAAAGCAACTTTTTTTTATTTTTTAATCAATTTTATCGCAAGAATTTTTAAATTCTTCCTACAACATGATCATTAAAGGAAGATACCAATAAAATTAATGCTGAAAATGTTACATACACCGTTTCTAATGAACCCTTTTGGTCAAAACACCGCAATGCAACTATAAAATTTATTAAGCCATAACTAGCGTTTTTAAGTATGTAGGTAGGTACTGCAAAAGCCTGACGCCATAACGGATAACTCATAACACGTCAACTGTCTAGCATTTAGCTCTCATGTTTAATTGCCGAGAAATGGCGAACTAGGAAATAACGATTGGAACACACCTAAATGACCATTGAGCATTATTTACCGTGGCAATTAATTCTGTTGACCATCGCCTTACGGTTGTAGTGTACGCTTGGTTTGATCTGGCCAATGGGAAAAGTGAGGCAGAAGTTGAAGTTTTCGTAAAGATTAAGATTAATTATTATTATTTTATAATGATACTATGATTGAGGAGCTCGTGGCTAAATAATAACAGCCGCACGGGTCGATCTTTAAGGTTAAGCAACACTTGCAAAGGTTAATCTGTGGATGGGTGACCATCTTAACATACCGAGTTTCCTCCATGCCTCGGAACGCACGTGAAGCCCGTTGGTCCCGGCTGTCATTTGTAGATCTTTGGCAGTCGTTACGTATTGTCGGAAGCCAGTAAATCTGACTCCAGTCTTGCCAAGTAGGACCTTGTTACCCAGTTAATGGTTTGCGGAGGACTGGTAGGCAGCCGCTCCTCGTAAAATTCTGGTATTCAGCTGAATCCGGTTTGACTGGAAGCCGACCACAATATATTTGGGAAATGGCTAGGCAGATGCTGATGATGTATAATGATACTATGATTCTTGGGCAGAATCGCTAGTGTTGCTTATGTAGCTTGCGGGTACATTTGACCTGGGTACCTCCTATGACGTCTTGAAGCCATCATGTTTCTAGTGTGTGAGTGAGGCGGTGCTATACAGTACGCTTTTCCACAACAGAATCATGATGGCATTAAGACTTCATAGTTGGGCGGCTCTGTTAGTAGATCAAGAGATAAACTAAGCCAGTTTAATTTAAATTATATCTTACTTAGACCTAAAACCCCGCACTAAGCAGCCTGAAAATTTACCTCACATATGCGAGCTTAGTTAGAATAACTTTGGGGATAGGATTTTATAGCTCGTACCTACAAAAGATTATAAAGAAAACATTACAGAAATGCAAATGTCGTTAGGGAATGCCACGCAATAGGGAATATGCATGAAAAACAAAATAATTATTTATTAAGTTTATCTAAAAGAATAATATTAACAGTGAAAATAGAATCAAAATTGCTCGAAAAACAAACGAGATACAATTATTTTAAACAAAAAGACGTGTGGCACTCGGAGACTGCCGCGGTAAAGCTATTGCATAGCATTTTTTATCAACTTATGCAATTATAATTATATATTTATTTTATTTATGCAGTATTTTTTTTTCTTTGTTTTTTTTTTTTTGTCGATGGCCACTCGCAGTTATCAACCCTAGAGGGTTGTCAACTACTAAACCGGACTGTTTTTTTTTCTTTGATATTAATTCAAGTTACACTTTGAGCTAAAAAAAAGTAAAACTAAAAAGTATCACCGCTGTGCCGGTCGGAGTGGGGGGTGTTAGGTTTTTTTCGTTACGGAATTTCTGGATTCGGTCTCCACGCTCAAGGCCCGCGATAGAAGCTATACAATAGCTTAAAAATATCTGTCCCTCTCGCGAAAACGCTGTTTTCTATGGTAGCTGTTTATGCGTCATGGACTTTGACGTCAAAGTTCATATCGGACTTCTCTTTCTAATTGTAATCTTTGAAGCTTTATCATTTCTTCGCTGATGAAGGTATTTAAAAAATAATTTCATGATTGTTTACCAGAGCTAATGAGTATTTCATTTTGCAAATAAAAAAATCGCATGCATATTCCCTATTGTGAAAAAAATGCCATTACACATTTTTTTTTAAACAGTAAGTGAATCTGAACGAACATCTAAATAAAATAGGATACACCTAGTAATTAATATTACCTAACAACCTAATTCTTTCACCTCTGCCCGAACCTCAGGAATTCCGGACCGATATACCTGATCCGATTTCCGACACACAGGTACCTACCACGAATTTATACGAGTTGAAGCCAACCGCAAATGTCAGGCCCGGTCCGGTCCGGTCATATAGGGGGGCTGGTCGGCCGGACGTCCGATTGTTGGTATGATATCAGCCGGCCTTGACCACCTTTCGCGGCTTTCACCCCTTTTAGCTTCGCTATTGACGTTAATTGGCTTATAAAGCTAAACAATGTGTCCACAGGTTAATTTGTTGAACTATCGACTTGGTTTCGATTTTTTTTATTCAAATGTGGTTAGGTTTTGTTCCATTTTTGTGTTGGTTTTTTACGGTAAGGACTCAGTCAAGAAATCTTAAGATATGATCAACTTCATCGGTGCCCGAAAATTCTACTACGATCATTGGTTTAGCGGTTATAATAGGCTATTATTTATCAGTATAACCTAAAAATGCTTTTCGCGATAAAACCACACACAAAAAATCTTTTTAAAAGTCCAGACGTTGTTCGGTATGGTGTACAATAAGGAGTATTTCTATAAAATTTAATATTCTATTCGGAAATGCACGGTTCCAAGGTAGCAAAACCGCTGGCACAAACTAGTAGGTATTTAATTGCTTGTTCTTCCTCACTATTGCATTTACGCTCATATAGTGCGTAAGAAAGTGGTGTCATTATTCCAAAGACTGCGCGGCAGCACCAACAGCATTTTGCAAATGATTGCATCCCGCCATGACTGTCCCATACAGGCACACTGGGTGGGAATAGTGACGGGAAAATTGTAGTTTTAAGAAAAATGTATTATGTTCCTACTAACATAGCTCTTAAGAAAAATGTTTACTAACACTTATGGATTATGTCCGAAATAAATAGATAATAATAATAATAACATTAAAGCTTCTCTCTAGGCAAGCGTACTCCATCTTCGACCACATCGTCGCTTACCATCAAAGTGAGACAGTAGCCAAACACGTGCCTATTATTAAAAAAAATTTGATCATCAAATGATACCTCCCGCTCCGGGTGGAGCGGGAGGGAGTGTCAGACTCTTACTGACTAATGCTCTTTGCGTTCCAGGGCCCCGGTGACATTTTCGAACAAATTCCGCAACGTTGATTCTAGGTTTTACGGTTCATTCGGGGTCAAGAACGAAGTTGTATCGAAAGGAAAACTACTAACTTTTCCCTACTACACTATTATTGTTTCAGACATTCCGGTCACAATAGTATCGAGGTTTACGACCTGCGTGGGTTTGCTAGCAACTAAGTAACACCGCAAAGCATTTTTATATTTTCTTTGCACGTTGAGCTAGCGGAAAATAATGAACGTTTAAGATTATTGGGGTGAACGCGATGGTGGGGAACCGGGAATTGTGGCGCAATTTTCAGTTTTTCCCGTTGGTTTAGTGGATGCGAGTCTGGCTAAATAAATGCTTAGCTTATGATCCTGGATTTCATTCTCAGTTTAGGCAAGTGCCCTACGGCACTCCATCAGGGATTGTATAGCAATCCGGATCTGAATTTGTGAGGTTGTATTTTCACCGTATTTCTTATGCAATTTCACTGTTATTCTTAATTACTAAATATGAGGAGCTCGTGGCTAAATAATAAAAGCCGCACGGGTCGATCTTTAAGGTTAAGCAACGCTTGCCAAGGTTGGTCTGTGGATGGGTGACCATTTTAACATACCGAGTTTCCTCCGTGCCTCGGAAAGCACGTTAAGCCGTTGGTCCCGGCTGTCATTTGTAGATCTTTGGCAGTCGTTACGGATTGACAGAAGCCAGTAAATCTGACTACAGTCTTGCCAAGAAGTACCGTGTTACCCATTTAATGGGTTGCGTAGGTCTGGTAGGCAGCCGCTCCGCGTAAAACACTGGTATTCAGCTGAATCCGGTTTGACTGGAAGCCGACCCCAATGTAGTTGGGAAAAGGCTAGGCAGATGATGATGATGATGTTAATGACTAAATAATCCGGTTAACACATATTGTTTCCGAAATTTCTATAAAAAGTTAGAGTGAACAGGCTCCTTCTGGGTAGGCTCGCTCCATCGTAGACTTTGTCTCTGTCATCTCTGACATAGACTAGAGTCAAGAGCAAACCCATTACAAATAAAAAAAAAATGTTTTGTCGCACACTGTGGAAGGGGTGGAGCACTAGATTTAGTGCCAAAAATATTTCGTCGGTCGTTTTAAAAACATGTTAGGTACAAGACACATTGGACAGTACTGACATAAGTATTACAAGAAATAAAGAAAGAACAAGCGCTTTTTTATAATATATGTACGAGTATTTATAAAAAACAAGTTGTTGCCCTTAAGATTACAAAAACCACACCATTAGAACCCTAGGGTCTGTCTTAGCATGCCATGGTCTGGAATTTGATCAACGCGCTAATTAGAACTTTACCTAAGATAAGGTCAATGTAGTGTTGTTTCAGCTTGCACTTGACATTTTTACTGTTCATCGAGTCTCTAATGTGTGTGTGTGTGTGTTGGTTTAATAAATTAGGTATCATGACAGATGCGGTGAGTCTGCCATAAAAGTGGTTTTTGCGTGGCACTTATTCGCGTTATGCATGCAGAAAAGACAGCAAATCAATGACTCACATACAGGTTGGGAAAATATACGTTAAACGGCCATCGTTCAGCGTAATGCTGGGACTCACCTAGATTTGCCTCGATGCACGTCTGCGCACGGCTTACGCCTTCTGATTTCCCTACATTACACCTCTCAGTTTATATAAAGCCTTCCGTGACTGATTGGAGATTAAATAATTACCCGCGTAGCACAGTAGGAGATGCAAGCAAGTTTATGCTGCACTAGCTTCGCCCCGCGGCGTTGTCTGTCTGCTGCTCGTTTCCGAAGCGACTAAACTCGTGATTACTTGTTTATTAAAGAGGCGTTGAATCTTTGTGGATTGAATTGAAATATAAACCTTGTCTTTATATTGCATTCAAGGACTTATTTTTTTTCAATATTCTGATGGTACTCACCTAATGGTTCCTATTCTGTCAACCCTTGATTAGGGCATCCAATCCCACACAATTATTTTGACGTTTCCATTGTCGTATTCGGTATCTTGCAGTGTAGAATGGCACTTAGTCTAGCTATAAGTGACGGTACGGTATTTGAAGATTGATTGAGATCTTCGACTCAATAACTTCTCATGTTGATATCAGGCTTCATAGCTCTCATCATCATCTGCCTAGCCTTTTCCCAACTATATTGGGGTCGGCTTCCAGTCAAAGCGGATTCAGCTGAATACCAGTGTTTTACGTGGAGCGGCTGCCTACCAGACCTCCGCAACCCATTAACTGGGTAACACGGTTTTTTTTGGCAAGACTGGAGTCAGATTTACTGGCTTCTGACAATCCGTAACGACTGCTAAAGATCTACAAATGACAGCCGGGACCAACGGCTGAACGTGCTTTCCGAGGCACGTAGGAAACTCGTTATGTTAAGACGGTCACCCATCCACAGACCAACCTTGGCAAGCGTTGCTTAACCTTAAAGATCGACCCGTGCGGCTGTTATTATTTAGCCACGAGCTCCTCAGTACCCACTCTATCTACTAATTAATTATAAGGAACCAGCTTTTGTCTACGACTTCGTATGCGCTTACACCGTTTTTTCCCGTTCTCGTAGGAATTTCGGGAAATCTTCCCTACGCTCCCCAAGGACTACTAGGAAACTACTGGTCGTAAAAAGATGAAAGGCACCTACATGCCAAATTTCCGCTTTCTACGATCTGGCTTCATAGCTCTAATAAAACATTTTCTCGAATTTCTAGGATATATACAGGGTTATTTGTAAATCACCAGCAACCTCTTAGGCAGTGAAAAAACTTATGATTATAAGCAGCTTTTACTTTGGGAAAACTCCGAAATCTCGGAAAAATATCAACTGTTTCATACAAAATGCAATATTTAGGTAGCTAATGAAAATGTATGAAACAGCTGATATTTTTCTCGAGATAGCAAAAGTTGCTTATAATCATGAGTACTTTCACTGCTTAAGAGGTTGCTGGTGATTTAAAAATAACCCTGTATAGTAGTAGAGTTACACTAAATACAAATACAAAATCCTTTAATTTAAATAGTCAGTCACAGGCACTTTTGAATATTCAAGGTCTGTCAGTCAAATAGATGAAGCTAATTCTGCTGCGCTAGCGACAAGAGCATCAAGTTGCTCTGCAGCAAAACGCACTCAAAGAGTAGATCCTATGGAGAAGAACGTGCAAGAAACTCCATGGACACTCTTTTAAATCAGTGTTTACCAAATCATGGTTACAATCGTTATGTTTGCCGTTAAGTGTCGACCATCCCATCACTTCCCGTGGGTGTCGTAAGAGGCGATTATTCTTCCGGCTGTTATGATGATGATGAATCATTACGAAATAATTAATGACTGGAATTATACAATGCAAACGAGATTGAGTGTATACAATGCAAAGATAATCTTTCAATCTACAACAGGTCCAACAATGTTTTCACATCTTAATCAAAGTTTACTGCAATACTAATGAGATATATAGCTCTACCGTCTACCGCAGAACTATCGAGCTATCTAATAGGAGCGGAACACCGTCATTTGTCCGTGTATGGTGAACCGGGCTACGGCTGCTTCGTTTTTATTGACGATTGCGGGAAAATGACTTAGTTGTACAATGAGGGCAAGTGGTGCTTCATGAGCAGCGAATTATACTGTTATCTATAATTAGTATGGTTAGTGGAAGGAAGTGTTTAAGGTGAGTGATAGAATTAGGACCCATTATCAAGAGTGAAAAACTTTCTTTCCTTGAAGATATGATGGTTTTTTACCTCTTCAAAGGCTTCATATCTTGACGGCTCAACGGTTAAAATGAAACTTTGCATACGAATAGACCATATCCTGGAATAGTATATGAGATACGTCTTTTCATCCCAGGAAAATGTTGCCTTGAGAAAGTTTTCAACTACTCCGCGGGCGAAGCCGCTGACAGAAGTTAGCAGTATATAACGCGTTTAGGATGATAGTGGGGCTGCCCCGCTTCTGTAGTGCGTCGGGAATGTTCTCAGATGCGTATGTAGATTGTTTTTACACAACAGTGCATAAGAGGTGCGCTTCTCTGGTACGCAGGGTGTGGGACAGCACCACCAGTTTCCTAAGCATGATTACAAGTCACCTGGACTGTTGGACTGTATTTATGTCGGTCGCAGTCGTGGAATCAGTCATAGTTTGTCGCAGCAGTGATCCACCATTATTTGTTGTGCTGTTTGTTTTTATCAGTGTATACTAACATAGTTGTAAGTCTTATTAACAGTTTTAACCGACTTCAAAAAAAGGAAGGGGTTCTCAATTCGGTAGTTTTTTTTTATGTTTGTTACCTCATAACTCCGTCATTTATGAACCGATTTCAAAAATTTTTGTTGCATCTGAAAGGGTATACTTTCCGATTGGTCCCTTTGTCACCAAGTCAGAATCTGATGAATGAATGAAGAATCAGAAATCATGAAAATCGAGGGCAACCTTCAAATTTTATAGGCACATACCTACAATGTTTTTCATAAATGATAGCAAGTGGATCGGGATTGCTGAAATCGCATGTTTTTTTAGTGTTTACACCAGTTCTTAACATAACATCGTGCTGGTACGCTGTTAATAGGTACGCAGGTAGGTATCACTAAAAAGTGAAAAATAAAAAGAACTTTACAAAAAATACAATCGACTTCCAAAAAAAAACACTACAAGGTTTAAAATAACTTCCGAAGAAAGAAAAGAACTTTAATTTCTGAAGTTGGTGTCAAAAAACGAAAAAATAACCAAAAATTAATACTTGAATTAAGATAAATTCTATTCTTCTATAATATACTTGACAATGAGAGCTCAGCCATCAGAGGTTACTTACCAAGATAAACTAATCCATCTTCGTAGTCTCCATTTACTTTATGTTAATCAGTCAAAGTTAGCGCGGCTCAAGTTTAGACTAAAAGCGATTACTTACCTGCCTGCCTATTACGGATAGGTACTTGGAGATCCAGTGACCCATAACAATCTTAATCTACTCGTGCTTGAGATACAGACTATTCGATTTCAAGGTCGTACATTTTTTTAACAGTTATATGCCGCATGGTGCCGTAAAAGAATAATACCATCCCATCACATCCCGTGGGTATCGTAAGAGGCGACTAAGGGACTCACCAGAGAATGGGCAGCAGCGTTCTCATGACAACACATAACGCAACATCATACACTGCGATCGCTAACCCGCCTGCCAAGCGTTGCGACAATGGCAAACCCCCATTAGACCCCTCCCTTTAGGAAGGCCTATATCCAGCAGTAGACGTTCGTTTGGCTGTTATGATGATGATGATGAATAACTTCTTAGATATTTTGGGTCCAGTAAGTGGCCATGTTAATTGCAGCGTTCAACATTGGCGTTTATGAGGTCCTGAAAAATTTTTGTGTATGGGGCACTGGGCATTTAAAGGGCACTAAACTCAGACGGCCCTATAAAACCCCATTTTAAACCAGCATCAGACAGTCTGTGGCTGTCTGACATATCGCTGAAATGAACCTCTTTAGTGCAGCCGTGAGACACAGACTTGGTTTTTGGTTTACCTACCATTATTTACTATTTTTATGTACCGTGAGTATTTCATGTATGTGCTAAATAAATATTGTATTTTTTCATTTCATTTTGCCTAGATTTATTTGCAGCTGCCTACTTTGAGTACACAAACGAATGAGTGCGACTTAGATTGAAATATAGATACCTACACTGTCTTAGCATATGATAAGTTTAATTTACCCCTTTACAACCAGCTTCTCAATTAATACCACCGTTTGACAGCTATTACCAGTGGCGACCACAAGCAGCTTAGCCCCGTAGCACACTAATGTGCTTCGCGATAGCTATCTATAACTACCGTCGGTTGATTGAGTGCGATGCTGATGGCATTAGACGGAGTGCAGCGACCTCTGGATTAGATCTGATTGGTTTGGAGATACGTTTTTGTTAAGAATGTGTGGAGATTCTGCGATTGCTTTTTGTTTTTTTATTTTCACAGTTCAATACTTAGCGTGTCTATTCTATTCTATATTTTTATATGGCAAGTAAAGCCGATGTCGACTATTCTGCCAATGTCTAAAGTGGATTGACAAAGCAAGAGTGTTTTGAATAATTAACAGTAGGCACAGGACTATGTTCTTCGATTAGTCGGTGCAGTTGAACATCTGCTGGTTAGTATGGGACTGAAACAAACACAAAAATACATAAATATTGATATGATATTGTTAAAACATTAAAACTATATTATATACCACATCCACATAATTCAGTATGACTCATAGTTTGATGTTGTTGTGACGGATGAAGATCATCAGCGCCACAAGCAGTTCTCGGGAGGAATATGTTAAAAGGCAAGGAAGGTTGATTGGGAGAGGAATTTTAAATTTGGGGAGCCGGCCATATAGATCAAGTGAGGGGACGTTTCTAGAACATTCAAAGAATATGTGATCTAGAGTACCCTCTCCCATGCCGCATTCGCATAGGGAGGAATCGCGTATACGCAATTTTTGCAGGAAAACGGGGGTACAGCAGAAACCTAAACGGATTCTACAAATAACTGATATGACTGTTTTGGAGGCCTTTCTAAAATCATAAAACCATGGTTTTGGTTTTATTATTGGTTGGACAGCATAGAAGAACCTGCCTTTCTTTTTGCTGGACATATTCCACTGTTCCTGCCATGAACACTGGAGATCTAATTTGGGAAGGGACAACAGATCATAGCTCAGATGGGTGTTGTGCGAGAGGTCAGCCGTTACAGATGAGCAGGCCTCTTTAGCCAAGGCGTCAACACGTTCATTACCCTTGATGCCACAATGACTAGGTATCTAAACTAACTGAACTTCCCTTTGACTGTTAGCACAGGATAGTAAGGAGTTTTTGATTTTTAGAATAAGGGGGCTATATAATTTACTTTTAAAAGGACTTTGTTTTAAAGCTTGGAGGCAACTTAGGGAGTCCGTAAAGATTACTGCTTTTCCAATGTTAGTGTGTGACTCTATAAAAAGACAAGCTTCTAATATAGCCACACACTCCGCAGTGAATACAGAAGACTCCTTAGGGCATTTGAACTGAAGTATAATGCTGGAGCTTTGGTAATATACCGCGGCTCCGGTGTTATTATCATTATTTAATTTAGAAGCATCAGTGAAGAATAGTTGAAAACCATTCCAACGTTCCCCCACCACCGCATTAAAGGTCGAATTTGCTGATGGAGATTTTTTGGAAATACCAATATCAAAGAGTATTTTGGGAATAAAACATAGGGTTTCGTAAGAGAAGTTGAATAGGGGTAGTCTCGGATACTGGAAAATCGGACACGCTAAATTTTGTACTTTTCGAAACGTTTTAAGAACTAAAGGAATTTCTTTATTTTTCCAATAATTAGAGCTTCTGCATAAGGCGTTTAACTCAGTTAATCTAGCTAAAAGGGGATGGGACGATCTAGAGACTAATCTAGACAGAAAACGGGAGGCCAGGAATTGCCGTCTTAGGGCCAGAGGTGGTTCAGCACATTCGACCTGCAACGCGTTAACGGGGGAAGACTTCATGCAACCAGAAATTATCCGAAGACACTTGGACTGTATTCTATCCAGTCCCACCAGAGCACCTTTATTGCAAGGAATCAGGAGGTATGTACCGTAGTCCAGAACGCTACGGACTAAGGCATTGTACACTAGTTTCATGGTGTAGGGGTGAGCACCCCACCAAACACCCGCAAGAACTTTCAGAATAGAAATAGTTCTTTCACATTTTTGGACCAGAAAATTTATGTGAGACTTGCCAGTTAATTTCGAATCTAAAAATTTTGCTTTGCTCACTATGGGGATATTATGGCCTGAAATGCTCACTGTGATTGGGGGAATCTGTCTTTTACGGGAGAAAATTACTACCGAACTTTTTGGTGCAGAGAGTGATAGGCCATGGTTTAAAAGCCATTGGTTCAAGGAATCCAAAGAGAGGCATAGAGAAGCAGCAGCGTCAACAATGGAAGGATCTGTCACGTATAGAGCAATGTCATCAGCGTATTGTAAGATCTGACAATTATTATTTAAGCAGGACCCAATATCCGCCGTGTATAAATTATACAACAGTGGGCTGAGGACAAAGCCTTGAGGGAGGCCCTTCCACGTCCTTCTTTCATCAAATTCCTCTCCCTGGACTCTCAGAACCATAGAACGGGAAGAAAGGAGACCACATATGCATTGTATCATCTTAGCCGGGAGACTCAGCTGATGCAATTTCTGCCTGAGTACGGGAAGAAGTACGTTGTCGTATGCGGAGGAGATGTCGAGGAAAGCAGCAACAACAGATTGGTTTTTGGAGAAGGCTATATGTATATCCGTAACTAGAACACCAACACTATCCATTGTACTAAGCCCTTTCCTAAAACCAAATTGGTAGTTCGGCAGTAAATCTCTCGACTCTACGATCCATTCGAGACGGTTCTTAATTAGATGTTCTAGAAGTTTAGAAAGGACTGAAGATAGAGCAATAGGCCTAAGGCCATTCGGATCATCTGCATGTTTACCAGGTTTCAATAAAGGAATTATAATCTGTATCTTCCACTGATCTGGAACCCAACCATGACTATAACAAAAGTTTATAATGTCAAGATAGTATGTTTTAGCCTTAATGCTACAGTGTGAAATAAAAGAGTATGGCACGCCATCAATACCAGGGGCTGAGTCCCGGACATGTTGTAGTACCACATTCAGTTCGTCTAAAGTAAAAGGAACATCAAAAGGATCTTCTTGTGTATTGGACAGGGGTGCATTTACACATTCAGGTAGGGTTGGGACAAAGGGTGGTGCAATTTTGTCAAAAAAGAGTTCAGCAGTTTCCCTAGTTATTGGTGAAGTGATTGAAGGGGTACTCCCACGTCTGAACCTGTTGATATGCTTCCAGACAATTGAGATCGGAGTAGAAGGGGATAAGGAGGAGCAGAATTTCACCCAGCCCGCACGTTTCTTTTTACGAAGAAGGCGTTTGGTTCTGGCGTTACTCTGAAGATATGTCAGGAGGTTTGTGGTGCACATATCCATATTGTAGCGCTTCTCGGACTCATTTCGCTCTCTGACTGCCGTTGTGCATTCTGGATCCCACCACGGGGGTGAAGGGATTTTATTTCTGGCACTGTTTCTTAGTGGGAAAGTAGAATCAGCACTTGAGGTAACCGCTGTAATAAAGCCCTCATAGCAGCTTTTGGCATGGCAGTGACCAGAAGGGATTGACAAACAAGAATTTAAATTTGGAAGATCATCTATTTTATCCTCCAATAATGATGCAAACTTGGCCCAATCAGGTTTGGACAAGTTATATTTCAGAAGTGGAGGAGAAGTTTTTTCTAAAAAGGATTTGTTAATAAAAGATGTGATTATAGGGTAATGGTCACTACCATGTGATAAAGGTGTACATTCCCACAGGGCAGATGCTGCTAATGCGACCGAACAGAATGTAAGATCTACACAGCTTTTTTGCTGTCCGGGAGGAGATCTACGAGTTGGGCAGCCGTTGTTAAGGATACAGAGATCTAAGTCATCAAGGATGTCTACTAGAGCTACACCGAAGGCATCACAGCGATCCGACCCCCATCGGTAATGATGGCAGTTAAAATCACCCATAACTAACATGGGACTTCGAGTGTTGGTAAAAATGTCTTTTAAAATATTTAGGAAGCTTGGGTGAGGGTGTGCAATATAGATGGAAAACACTGTAATGCCTTCAACCCTTCCTGCTGCAATACTCAAATTACCGTCAAGGGAGGGAAAGGATACAGGGGAAAGTGGGACCCGATTGTTTACGAAGAGGGCTGAGCCTCCGTACCCATCGGATCTATCACATCTGAGGATGTTGAAATGTGGCATACGAAAACTAAGACTTGGAGTAAGCCAAGTCTCAGCTATAGAGCAAGCCAATGGCTTGTACTTATTTAGAAGGAATATGAGGTCGTGTTTCTTATGCCACACGCTCCTCACATTCCACTGTAGGAATATTAGGCGGGACGCCATTTGTGTATTCTGAAAGGAGAGAAATAAGTTGGTGGGCAACGTTGGACGGTGATTGGGAACTATTGGAAGATGCGGAAAGTATTGTTGGTAGGAGTTTTATCAAAAGTTCTATAAGTGAGGGGATTATATTGTTGGAGGGGATGTTGTTGTTATTTAGAGCACAGCCATTAGGCTGTGAGGGGTGGAGAGAACTAATTATTTTATGGTGAGCAGCTTTGTCGTAAGATGGGGGAAGAGGGGCATGGGACTTGGGTGGGAGGGTGACAGTTTTTTTATGCGAAATAGTTTTAACTGCATTAGCATAATTCCTGGATACTACTGGGACTACTTTGCTAGCGACTGCATAAGAAATGTTTTTCTCTGCCATGACAGTTTTAATAGCCTTTTGCCTACCATGCTCAGGGCATGACTTGCTGTTAGCAAAGTGATTCCCCGAACAAAGTACACAAAAGGCCTCGCTCTCAGAGATGTTGCAACCATCACCGGGGTGATCGTGGCCACATCTACTGCAGCGTGGTTTGGATCGACATACATTAGCAACATGTCCGAATCTACAACATTTCCGGCATTGTATTGTTGGATAAATGTATTGTTCAACGTGAAGGGATGTGTAGAAGCAAAAGATCCTTTTTGGTAACACTTGTCCATCAAATGTAATGACACAAGTTTCCGTGGGTTTCCACTCAGTTACTCCTTCTTTGTGTACTTTCCTATTAATTCGTCGAACTTTGAGTATTTGCCCACATCCTGAAGGCACCGACAAATATGTAATTGCCTCTTCTTCTGTAATGTCCGACGGCACACCGGTGACAACACCCATCCTCGTGATGTTATATGTTGGGATTGACGCTGTATATCCGTGTTTTGATAACAAACTATTAACCAAAAATGAGTTAGCATCCTGAGGGGATGTAAACTCAACAGATACGCGATTCCTTCCTACTCTATAAACTCCATCAAGAACTACGTTCGCAACATTGTTAACCCAGAGGAATTTACCAAAATTTACGGGATGTAATGTGGTGCCTGAGTTTTCCTGGGTTTCTATGCGAGAAACGTGGACAAGGAATGGGGCCTTATCTGTAGCCGAGTACCTAATTCGGCCTATTTGGCTCTTTGCTTGTTTACTCGGGGGTGTAGGGGTAAAACTTACTTCGTGTCCAGGTCTTTTACGTGAATTTTGTGCAGAGGAAGACGTATCCATCTCTGTGACGCTACATACCACGTCCGCAAACTGAGATAGTGGGTTCGGTGACGGAGGAAAAGGGTTTAACGAAGCTGGAATGTCGGGAGGGTCCGGATCAGGGGGTTTGTTCCTGTCCATTTTTCGAGGAACGGTTTGCAAAAAACACTCACAATACAAACCTGGTTACGAACACAAGGACAACACACTCAAACAATAATAAGTTCAAAACGCAACAACAATCGTATGAAAAAAACTAAAAAAAACTCGGAACACACGTGCTTGCCAAAACACCCGTGGCGAGAAAAAAACCACTTAGCGTGTCGATGGGATGTCTATTTTATTTAATGTTTATGGCAAGCAAATCGATGTCTGCCAATGTCAGTAAATAGGAAAAGCAAGAATGTATTATATGTAAATCTTTAAGCCTGTATAATTACTAGCTATTGCCCGCGACTTCGTACGCGCATATCCCGTTTTTCCCGTTCCCGTATCGTCAAATACCCGTTTGACAAATAGGGCCCTTAACTTACCTATACTTACTAGTGATCCTATGTCCCTTTATGTTTCCGCTGAACTTTAGTCAATGCGAATCAAATTGGTGAAAAAAATAAATAAAATTGGTGGGAAAACAGAGAAATTATCCGCTTTTGAAGTTAATCGTCTATCCTTGTCACTTAAATTGTCGTTTGTACTGGATGGGTTCAATTCAATATGGCGGGACTTGTGAGTGACGTCACATGCCATTAGTGTCGTCTCTGTTTGTCTCAAATTTTAAAACGCTGACAACACCGCCTATTTTGAGATTTATAGCAATATTTTTCAACTGCGCCTTGTCTCTCTAGATTTTGAGAAATTTATTTAAAAAGGGTTTTCTAAATAAATTTCTTAATTAATTTAAGTGCATTTTCGAAGAAATATTTGGATTAACACTTCGTTTCCTACCACTGGTCTGGCAAATACAGCTCCACACAAACCGATATTAAGTGAAGTCTATTTCCGAATCAGACTCCCAAATTCCGAAAAGGGGTAATTGGGTTTTCCGTTCCCAAAATTCTCGTTTATAGTCCGGAATGAGAATCGTGAATCGTGTTGGTCCGACCGCTATCGCATTGGGATCGGTTGGGAGCCGACGATCGGCGAATATCACAAAGAAATAGAACGCAGATCGGATTTTTTTAAGACAGTTTTGCTGTGATGATAGTAGGTTTACCGTTGTACGGATTTTTATAACTGGACAGGTTGTTAAAATTATTACGTAATAAATTTGTGTTTCGAGCTCGTGGGTAAACTATAACAGCCGCACGGGTCGATCTTCGAGGTAAAGCAACACTTGCTGAGGTCAGTCTGTAGTTGGATGACCGTCTTAACATACCTGGATTCCTCCGTGTCTCGGAAAGCATGGTAAGCCGTTGGTCCCGGCTGTCATTTGGAGATCGGATTGTCAGAAGCCAGAATATATCTGACGCCAGTCTTAGAAGTACCGTGTTACCCAGTTAATAGCTTGTGGAGGTCTGGTAGGCAGCCGCTCCGCGTAAAGCACTGATATTCAGCTGAATCCGAACCTAACATAGTTGGGAAAAGGCTAGGCAGATGAACAATCATGAAACTTCTGGTTCAAACAAACTCATAAAAATATGAAATAAGTAATTCTAGACCCTTGATATATCTTTATCTGTCTAGTTCTATCAAGAATTGGTAGAACCATGAATACAGCGCAATAGTTTACAGAAATAAACAACTAGGGAATTGTAACAGATAACTGTTATAATTAAACAATATTTCAATTCGTTCTTTGAAATTATAATGCCTAATACTACTCTGTCAAGAAAGTACCGAGAAAAGATCAATAATACACAAAATGTCTGTTATTCATCCAAATTTATTTTATCACCTTCAAAGTATGCTCCTTTAGAAACGATACACTTGCGCCAACGAATAATCCATTCATCAAAACATTTTTTAAACGCTGCTTCCGGAATTGAGTTCAGTTCTCGCCGCGAATTCTCCTTTATGTCTTCTATCGATTGAAAACGGGTGCCACGAAGTGGTAATTTGAGTTTAGGAAAAAGAAAAAAGTCAGCAGGAGCCATATCTGGTGAATATGGTGGTTGCTGGATGGTATTTGTTGAGTGTTTGGTTAAAAATTCGTTCACAATGATAGCCTTGTGCGAAGGCGCATTGTCGTGGTGCAAAATCCAAGAATTTTCTTTCCACAAATCTGGCCTTTTTCGTCGAATTTGCTCTCTTAAACGCCGCATAACGCTCAAATAATATTCTTTATTTACCGTTAGACCTTCCGGTAAGAATTCAGAGTGCACAACACCGCGATAGTCAAAGAAAACAGTCAACATGACTTTGACTTTTGATCGACTTTGGCGTGGTTTTTTCGGTTTCGGTTCAGTTGGAAGGCGCCACTCCGAAGCTTGTTGACTAGTTTGCATGTCAAACTCGTAAACCCACGTCTCGTCACCAGTAACAATGCGTTTCATGAATGTTGGGTCCGAACTGACTCGTTCTAGCATGTCCTCAGCGACTTTCATGCGATTGAGTTTTTGGAGAAAATTCAGATCTTTTGGGACTAGCCGAGCAGCAACATGTTTCATACCCAAATGATTAGTTAAAATGGTACGGATCGACTCGTGAGATACAGAAAGTTCGGCGGCTATCTCTCTCAGAGTTGAATGGGGATTTTCAGTCACTATTTCCTTCACTTTTGCGATGTTAACTTCAGTTACAGATGTTGACGGCCTACCAGAGCGAGGCAAATCTTCCATCACATCTCGACCGCTTTTGAACGCTTTGAACCACTCATAAGCACGAGTTTTTGATAAAGTCGATTCACCGTAAGCCTTATGTAACATTTTCAGTGACTCCGAACACGAAAAACCATTGGCGATGCAAAATTTAAGACAAACTCTTTGTTCGATATTTTTGTCCATTATGAAATTCGCAGTACTAAAACCAGCACTGTATTTAATATAAATAACAGATGCAACTCAAACTCCGCGCCAAAATGGAAAACAGTTGTGCCAATCTAACAACTACAAAAAAAACAAAAAATTTGAATTTGGAACCATAAACAAATCATCCATTCCCGATACTTTTATGACTGAATGTATATCGATGAAAATATGTACATTGCATAACCTAACGCAGCCTGACTTCACGACGACTAACTGAGTGACTGCCAGACAACGAACAGCCCAAACTACTAGTCGTAGAAAGCGGATATTTGACATGTAGGTGCCAAGTTTAAGCATTCTACGACCAGTAGTTTCCTAGTAGTCCTTGGGGAGCGTAGGGAAGATTTCCCGAAATTCCTACGAGAACGCGAAAAAACGGTGTAAGCGCGTACGAAGTCGTGGACAAAAACTGGTTCCATATAATTAATTAGTAGATAGAGTGGGTACTAGTGGCTAGATAATAACAGCCGCACGGGTCGATCTTGAAGGTTAAGCAACGCTTGCCAAGGTTGGTCTATGGATGGGTGACCGTCTTAACATAACGAGTTTCCTCGGAAAGCACGTTAAGCCGTTGGTCCCGGCTGTCATTTGTAGATCTTCGGCAGTCGTTACGGATTGTCAGAAGCCAGTAAATTTGTCCAGTCTTGCTAAGTTGTACCGTGTTACCCAGTTAATGGGTTGTGGAGGTCTGCTAGGCAGCCACTCCACGTAAAATACTGGTATTCAGCTGAATCCGGTTTGTCTGGAAGCCGACCCAATAGTTGGGAAAAGGGCTCGGCAGATGATGAGAGTGGGTACTAACGACCTAAACTGGACCTGGTCGGGTATAGAAAGAGGTAGGTGCCTATACACACGATGTGATGCGCTACATGACCTATAAGACCTAAGATTATATTCAAATTAATGTGGTATTCAAAATTGTTTGGCTCGCAGGTACGTTTAGGCGCCATGATGCTATAATGGTCCAACGAGGAGAAAATCATTTCACTAATATACGAATACCTTTCACGAATACATGCATAGTAACTTTCTATCGTAACTGTAACTTATTCTCCTGTCATCCGGATCCAGGACAGTTAAATCGATTCTAACTTAAAAGTTAGAAGCGATTTAACTGTCCAAACGTAACGTGTCTGACAAATTGCAAAAAAAAACCGACTAAAAAACACTACAAAGTATAAACTAACTTTAATTTCGGAAGTCGGTGTTTTTTGTTTTGTTTCTTTGTTTTTAACTTCGACTTATTTTTCGCTGTTAAGTGGTGACTTGGACGACGTCATCGTCTACCCAGAAATTGAAATAAGCAAAAACGCTCATAAAATAAGAACTACTGAGGCAAACTTAATTAAATTTTTACGGGACCAAATGACAAGTATGCCGCATCGAACTAAAAATAATCACAGAAACCCAGATCAGAAAACTCGGAGTAATCGGTGTACATACCTACATAAAAAAAAATATCCACCGAATTGAGAACCTCCTCCTATTTTGGAAGTCGGTTAAGAAACCCTCAATCTCCATACATTTTTAAAAGATTGCGACTGAGATGCGGATGCGAACATTGCTTAAAGATTAATAGAATTGGCTCTCTGTGTTTATGTATATTATCTACTAGCTTATTATATACCCGCGACTTCGTTCGCGTGTATGACGGAAAATAAAATAAAAATGACGCTAGAAAGGTCGCTAAGATATACGAATAGTCAATATCTAGTCTATGAAATTTGATGGATATATCTTTGCTGGCAACATAAAACTTGTATACTTAAATTTAGTTACGTAATAAAATAAAATCCCCTAGCTTATTAACGCTACACTTGCCAAAAAGCTTTAATTAAAATTCGCAGTCACCGCATGTGCAGTAGCGGTGTACACTTAGTTCTTTGCGATTTTAAACTGAATTATATATTTAATTAACGCTCGGTTTCTGTGCAACATGGTTGCGCTACATAGGGTGTTCAAAAATATTTAGGTACCCACTGTATTCGTGCAATTCTAGAAAAAATATTTTCGCCGCCGCCGCTCGTCGTCGGACTCGAGTGAATTAAAATTTCTGGAGTTAGGAATTGTTATATTTTCATATGTCGCGCTTTTTCTGAAAATACAAAATATAAATATTGCGTCATCATCACTCTCTTGCTTTTATCGAAGCGTGAATAATCTCAGCAGAACATATACCTAATGTATCATGGCATTAACTCAGTACAAAGTAGTCACCCCTCAGTACCTAATCAATTTTCAAACAGCTATCCATTGGTTCTTACAATTGAAAAGCCCTCCGACTCCGAAAACAAAACTAAATCGCGTGTGAGGCCGCGGACACGAACTCAGCGGCGGGCGGCGCGACAAGTTACATTATACATCTCCGCATTTGACGCGACCAGCGCTGCAGCGGCCGGCGCGTTCAAATGCAGAGATGTATAATGACCGCGGCCTTACGAGTACAGACTTACATACCAAGTGAGTAAATATCTGCCCCAGATAATAAAGCCATAGATGCAATAAAATTAAACAACATACCGTGAACTAGATTCTATTTAAAGTTCAAAGAGTCAAGAGATCAGGAAATTATGTTTTAATGCAAACGAGGAAACAGTTTAACTGGTAATAAACAGCGTAACGGCTCAGTTACTGGATATCGTAGTCGACATGTGAAAATATCTGTCAATTAAGCTGTGGAACTATATTTGAAGTCCGTTTAAAATGCTGTTAAAACTGTTGCAGCCGTATTCGTTTCATTTTAATTAACTAAATATTTATGTTGGTATTAAACAGCCTGTATATTAAGGTAATGTATTGTTTGTAAATATTTTTATTTTATTCTCTACGCTGTATCTTTAATGTTTGTTTTAGGTCAGTCTAAAAATGGACTTTATGTTCATCGCTGGCTATTTCCATTTTCTACTACTTGTAAGTATGATTGCTTTCATTACTGACATTCTTGACAAGTAATAAAGATAAGACATTCCGGTTTTTATAGGTACACATCATTACTGTAACAACTTTTAGTATTTTAAATCCCAGGAAAAATGATATTTCTTCGTTAATTTCAGTGGAAGTAAACACACTTGAATAAGTTCCTAGGACCAGTGCCTGCCAGGGATTGCGGACTTAGTTTGAAAGAGTCACTGCGGTCCTGGTATGTCCTTTACATTAGGAGGAAAATGGATGAGTTTCAGTCAATACACTACTTTCCGCTCTGCCCAGAGCGGAAGGAGTCATTTGATGATTTCTCAATGAATCAATAAAAAAATGTTGTCGTGCCACCTGGGCCCCAAGTCTGCAATTTTTATAAATTCGTCATTCCAACACGATCCCATTGTCATTTTGTTAAAAGTTCGTAATCGGCTAATTCATAATGGGCGATCACTGGTCGGTCAATGGTCTCGTAATAGAATCGTGGTAGAAACACATTTTCGTATTGCCATTATTATAAAACCCGTTAGTAGAAATTATTTTCGAAAAACTGCTACTAAAAAAACATTAAGTTGTCAGATTTATTTTATATTTATTTTTATATGCGCAGGGTGAGGGGAAGCAGTAACAGCATTCTGAAGGTATTTTCTGACAGGTTAGAAGGGCCTACAATGGATAGGTTTATCAAGCTACATGTCAGACATGGGACTTGATAAATCTGCCTGTATGTTAGTGGATGCTGTGTCTTTTTTGTACTCATGTGTGCATCTGTATTAATACTAACATAGTTTTTAAGTTTGTTTGGTAATACTAACACGCTATGGGCCTTCGACGCCTGAAAATAAACGATTTTTTTTTTTATAAATTGTTTATTCATTTGTCATTATGTACGAGATTACCATTCTATGCCATTTCTTTCAATGGAGTGTCAGTGGTTGACCATTGGAAAGTCATAATGACGCTTTCATATTAGTAGATTACCAAACTTGTCAAAATCGACAATTATGAAATCAGTGATAGACCATTCTGACACTATTGTAATAGCAGACCTTTGAGGCCCTGTTTCTAGGCTGGATGGCGGCGCCGTCCATCCTCAGACACCTAATTATTGCACAAACACCCAAAAAAAAACCACAACAAATTCAAAATCCATACATACACCTTTTCCTAAGAAATAGCAATAGCTTAAATCATATAGCTTTTATTACTCCGGTTGTACACTAAATCATAGACGCTCGGTTCTCACAAGCCATTGCCCGTAATATTAACTGTTAGAAATAATACTGCAGACGTTTATAGTTTCCAGGGTTTATATTTCCTTAAATATGCTTGAAGAGTTGGGAAAGGGATTGTAGAAGTGTGTTAATGTCTAGGAAACAGAATTGATGGGTGCACGAAGGTAATGTCTTGGGATATTTTGAGCTTATGGAAAAGATTTCTTCTTGTTTTGATTTGGTCTGTAGTTTTTAGGGCTCCGTACCTCAAAAGGAAAAACCGGAACCCTTATAGGATCACTTTGTTGTCCGTCCGTCTGTCTATCAAGATTGACTTTCTCGGGAACACGTGGAGGTTTCGAGTTGAAATTAAACTATATACTCAGGTCTATTACCCCTAGCAGCTGTAAAAAAATCGAACTTCTAGGTAAGTAATTTAAAAAAGATACGGTCCTTTATGCCGCAAAAAACGTATATTTCGACACTCTCAGGGGAATCAAAATGTATAGGGTATTTCCCGTTGACCTGGAACTATGAAATTTGCCAAGTAATACCGTCCTATACTACAAGTATAGGAATAAGTCTGAAAACATAAAAAATATAGTATTTATTTAAAGTAATGTACGGAATCCTCGATGGGCGAGAGTCCGACTCTCAATTGGCCAGTTTTTTTGTCTAAAATACGGCTTGGCTGATGAGACGTATTGACATAAATTTTAGGGCGACCGCCGGGGTCCAACGCATTGTAAAGACAATTAAAATCAATACGAATAGCTAGTTAACGTTCTCATTGGAGTTGAATATCTAACAATTTAAGTTCTCTCTTGGGTACTTAAGTTGTTTTTTTTTATCTTCAAAATAAAAATAAATTAAATTTGAAAATATGTATTTATTTAATTCTGTAAATTGTAAATCTAAGAAGGCATGGCGTATAGGATTAATGAACATTCTGTGCCTATTCAAAACAAAGGACGTAGTAGAAAAAAACGACGTGTGGCACTCGGAGACTGCCGCGGTAAAGCTATTGCATTGCATAGCATTTTTTATCAACTTATGCAATTATAATTATATACTGGTTCTTCTCGAGCCGCGATTCTAAGCGGACGTGTTTTGTGTTATTTGTCATGAATTGCTTCTAAATAATTACAAATATTACTTAACATAAAAACTTGTGGACTCAGTCTTAATGAGTAAAGTGTGTCGCGCGTGTTAATTTTGCAAGTTACAACTTTTTCACAGTGCACGATGAACTAATTACTTTTATACACAAAAATAGTGCTGTGGTAGTTATGTCTAACCAAGGGTTTAGCCCCTTTGGTCGTAGCCAACTAATGCGGCGAAGTCCACCACCTCCTCCATCAACCTCTGACCAAAACCAACCAGTTGAAATGGAACCCCCCCCATCCACGGAGGATAACTTACTGGCTGATGTCATCGCTACGCCGGAGATCCAGAAATGGTTAGGATCCATAGAGACCTGTTTAAATGAAGTTTGCTCTACTGTTGCCGAAGGAAAAATGAACTCTGACCAGAAGCTCCGCGTCACCAATCTTTGTAGAAAAGTCGCACATGGGACATCTCAAATGGCTGTCCTATACCAATCCCTGAAACAAAAATCTATTCAGGCCTACAGCACTATCCAGTTCCTTCAAGAACAGCAGGTCGTTGCAAACACTCTGCACCAATTCAAAGAGGTCGTTGATAAAAAGTTAACGCAACCAGACCCTAGTTCTTATGCCAATATGGTTAAAAAGGGTACAGATAATTTTATTCGCCCAGCTAATTTTAGTTCCGTTGCCATCTATCCTACCGATAAGAAACATTCAAGTGACGATACAAAAACACTCGTACAAAAAATTATCTCGCCGGAGGAACTAAAACTTCGAGTCCGTAGCCTAAGAAAAATTAGGAATGGAGGCGTTATTATTAGCACGGATAGCAAAGACGACATTGCTAAATTAAAGAGTTCGGAGAAACTGGTCTCATCAGGCCTTAAAATTGAAGAACCGTCAAAACGCCGCCCCAGGATAGCAATAATTGGTGTCCCCGTAGCTCTCAGTGAAAAGGAGGTGTTGGATTGCGTTTATGAGCAAAACCTGTCTGAAAAATTGCCGAAAACTACTCGAGAAGCCTTTTTAGACACAATAAAAATGAGCCATAAGTCCGGAAAGAAAGATCGCCCAACATGTAATTATATAGTTGAAGTCCCTCCCAGCATCAGGAAAATACTGGTGAACCAAGGCCGTATTTTTATAAATTGGACATCATGTCCAGTTAGAGATTTTACATTGGTGACCAGGTGCTTCAACTGCCAGCAGTACGGTCACGCAGCCAAGTTTTGCCGCGAAACGTCTCCAACATGTAACCTCTGTGGTGAGACGGGGCACTCGTTCAAAGATTGCAGCAACAAAACTTCTCCTCCTCAGTGTGCAACGTGCAAACGTTTTAAGCGGAAACATGATCACCCAACTGGTGACGTAAATTGCCCAGCACGAAAATTCGCTGAGGACAATTATATTAATTCCATAGACTATGAAGGCGCCTAAGAGCGCCACCAAATATTTTTATAAATTCGCACATAAAAAGTAGATAAGTTAGTTTTAGTATTATGACTAATCAGCTAATCAGTGATCTAGACAGTTTTTCAGTGTCCGAAGCAAGAATTTGTAATCTTGAGGAGTGCAAAAATATTCTTCACATAGGTAAGAAAATGTTAACAGTGCTCACACAAAATATTCGTAGTATAAACCGTAATTTTAACGGCCTTGAAGTGCTGTTACAGAATCTTGAAATAAGCTGTGACATTATTGTGTTAACAGAATGTTGGCTCTCCGAACAAACAACGAATATACCATCGTTAGAAGGCTACAACTTACACAAAACCAATAGCCACATTAATCAAAATAGTGGACTAGTTGTGTACATAAAAAATAATTTAGAAGCAGTGGTAGAGGAACCCTTATTTCAAGACTGTAACTGTTTGTTAGTTAAAACTTCCCCCGATACGGTATTTATGGCCATTTATAGACCACCATCTCAAAATATTGACAGATTTCTTGACTCGCTTAACATAAACTTGGATATAATATCATCTTTTAAAAATATAATACTTTTAGGAGACATTAACATCAACATTGCTTCCGGGAAAATTGATACTCATGCACATAACTATCTGAACATCTGCACATTTCATGGACTTCTACCAGCTTATTATTACCCAACGCACCAGAGCGGCTCATGCCTCGACCATATCATTATAAAGTCAAAAGCGCCGTCCATAACACTAGTTACTAATACGTCACTTACTGACCATCAAGCTGTTTTACTAACATTGCAAATACCTTCACCTAGAAAAAATTGCATGCGCAGCTATTCTAAAGTCAACATGACTAATCTTGAAAATGACATACGAGCAATTAATTTCGACCCAGTTTATAGTTTGAGTGACCCAAATATTTCATTACAGTGTTTCATTGATTTGTTACAATATGCGATTAAGAAGAACACTTTAACAAAAGTAATACCTAGAAAGTACAATAACATTAAACCATGGATTACGCCCGGACTTGTTCGCTGTATCAGACAGAGAGACCGACTACACCAAAAATGTAAACTTTCCCCTGAAAATGAAATACTATTAGTCACTTATAAGCGATATAGAAATTTCTGCAACAATCTGTTGAAAAAACTAAAAAAGCAATACGAGAAAGATCAACTACAGAAGGCAGGGAAAAATAATAAGCTTATCTGGAAATTTATTAAAAGTAACACATTTAGATCCAAAGACTCAGAGCCTCCGCTCGATCTTTTAATAACCGACCTTAACCCATCCGCAGCGACAAATAAAGCAAACAATTACTTTATTAACGTTGGGAAAAATCTGGCAGAAAAAAACCTATCGCACAGAATGTCTTCTTTTCAAAGTCCATCTATGCCTCATACTACACTGAACTCTTTTGTACTATTAGATACGGACGTGAGTGAAGTGATAGGTATAATAGACGGGTTAAAGGACGTCTGCGCCGTCGGTTGGGATGACATTCCTAATTCTGTACTTAAAAAACTTAAATATCAAATTGCCCCTCCACTAACTCACATTTTTCAGATATGTTTAACCCAAGGAATATTCCCAAAATTGCTAAAAAAAGCAGTAGTCACCCCCGTTTTCAAATCCGGAGACAAAACCTGTGTTACTAACTATAGACCTATTTCAGTACTAACGGGACTTTCAAAGATTTTGGAAAGAATCATTAACAACAGACTAGTAAAATATCTTGAAAATAACAAACTACTGTCAGATCAACAATTTGGTTTTAGGCCTAAAAGATCAACGAGTCAAGCAGTACACAAATTGACAAATTTTATAAGTAAAAATCTCGATAATGGCATGCATACCATCGGGATCTTTTTAGACCTTGCCAAGGCTTTTGACACTATTTCTTGTTCTCTTCTATTACTTAAGTTGGAAAAAATTGGCATAAGAGGAGCTCAGTTAAAATTGTTAGCAGACTATCTTAGCGACCGTTGCCAGTCTCTTAAAATCGGTGAGTACACGAGCTCTGAACTTAAAAATAGTAACTATGGAATCCCACAAGGCAGTATTTTGGGGCCCACATTATTTTTAATATATATAAATGACCTTTGCCGCTTACAACTTCAAAATGGTTTAATTATGTCTTATGCGGATGACACAGCTCTACTGTTCTCAGGTAAATTAAGAACTGATGTGTATGAACTTGCTCAGAATGGCTTTAATATTGTGTGTAATTGGCTACATAATAATCTATTAACGTTAAATCCAGATAAAACCAAATGTATTCTATTTTCAATGAGAAATACTAACACGATGCTTACTAACCAAAACATTCGCGCGCACAATTGTAACACAAACGGTGACACAACATGCACTTGTCCTACTTTAACTAAAGCTGACCACATCAAATACCTCGGCGTCACGATTGACACAAACCTAAATTTCCGTAAACACATCGATTTATTATGCACTAGAGTGCGTAAGTTAATATATATTTTTAAGAATTTACGGGACATAGCCGACTACAAACTAATTAAACAGGTTTATTTGGCTTTGTGTCAATCTATTCTTGCATACTGCATAACTTCTTGGGGTGGGGCCGCAAAATCAACTTTAATACTGCTAGAACGTGCTCAAAGAGCAATTCTAAAAGTCGCTACACGTCGCCCGTTCAGATTTCCTACACACCAGCTTTATATGGCATGCAACGTCCTAACAGTTCGACAACTTTTTGTTCTAAGTATAGTTTTACTGCAGCACACTGAACTAGATTTTAAACCTGTACCTTCAGACAAGAGAAGAAAGGATCTGGTCTGCACGAACCCTCAGACTAAACATGCTTTCTCAAAAAGATTTTATTTATTTCTAGGACCTTTCTTATATAATAAATTTAATAAATTGCTTAAGATATATAATGTAAGTTATAATAGGTGTTACATAATGTTATTTGATTATTTAGCAAATCTAAATTACTCGGACACGGAAAAACTACTAGAAGTGTTAACCTAAGCAGCTGACTATACTGTAATTACTCTAATTTAATATCTATCATTTTATGATAATTTTAGTTATATATATAATATAAACATTTCCCATAAGCCTAGTTTGTAATAAGGTTTCGCAAAATATTGTATAGCTTAGATATTGAACATAATGTTAATTTAATTCATTGATTGAATATGTTCTTTCGTAGAGGAGATGGCCTGAAACACAGGTTTATATAAACCTAGATCAGGTAACGCACTACATTACCTTTAGAGTTCTATTTATGACTGTAATATTAAAATTTTGCAGTACCTACCATAGTATATTTCCAAATTATTATAATTCTATTATAGGCCTAGACTAATATATACCTACTACTGAACCATATGTACACTTTTTGTGAACTTGTTATTTCAATAAAATTTATTATTATTATTTATTATTATTATTATTATATATTTATTTTATTTATGCAGTATTTTTTTTTCTTTGTTTTTTTTTCTTTGTTTTTTTTTCTTTGATATTAATTCAAGTTACACTTTGAGCTAAAAAAAAGTAAAAAGTAAAACTAAAAAGTATCACCGCTGTGCCGGTCGGAGTGGGGGGTGTTAGGTTTTTTTCGTTGCGGAATTTCTGGATTCGGTCTCCACGCTCAAGGCCCGTGATAAAAGCTATGCAATAGCTTAAAACATTAAATATAAATAAAATAACGAAACGAAAACACATTAAATGGACTCACTTATTAATATTAGTTCTAGTCTAAACAAAACCCATAGTCCACAACCATAAAACAATTAACTAAAATAATTGTACGTTTTCAAAGCTATTGTTCATGCAGATTAGGCTTAATTCATATGATTTGCATACAAGCAGAGGTCGCGGGGTCGCCTGCCGACCGCCAACTGAACTACAAGATGCATCATTGTGTTCACGACCTTAAGTAATGGGGGTGAGCAGAACGTGTGTCTCGGATTTAGACCGTTATTTACTTGTGACCTTTTACGAGGACTGTTCCATTGAAACGGTGACAGTATCCTGATTCGTTTGGACGTTCAAAAATTAACCTACATCACAAGAGGGAATTTTCTAAGCTTCTAGGCAAGCCGGATTTAGTATTTTACGAGGAGCGGCTGCCTACCAGACGTCCACAACCCATTAACTGGGTAACACGGTACTTCATGGCAAGACTGGAGTCAGATTTACTGGCTTCTGACTGTCCGTAACGACTGCCAAAGATCTACAAATGACAGCCGGGACTAAAAGCTTAACGTGCTTTCCCAGGCACGGAGGAATGTTAAGATGGTCACCCATACACAGACCAACCTTGGCAAGCGTTGCTTAACCTTCAAGATCGACCCGTGCGGCTGTTATTATCTAGCCACGAGCTCCTCAATATAATTGAAAACAAAATATTAATCAGTTTTATATACAGTGTATCAAGAAGTTTTTGGTCAGTTACCAACCTTTTCCAATATTTGTTCTAAGATCAACTCTTACCCATCGGTTTTATTCAGTTTTAGTTAAACCCCAGTACCTTCAGGATTACCAAAGCTCTTATTAAGAAAGTTCTTGTTTGTTGTCACTACAAGAAACAATTATTCAAGAATTAATTTGCGAGACAATACGACACTTACAATTAATTTGACTCCTAACATCACGAAGATTTATACCTTCCATGCCGACAATATCCATTCCTGTCTGAGCGTCTGCTCATTTAACTTAAAGCTTCCTCTAAAAGCCGTACCTACAATAACATTGAGACAGCTCTGAGTACTCCTACGCACAGTTTACATACTATAAGCACTTGCGTTTTGTAATAGGAGTAGCGGTCATTGCCCTTCCCATAATACATCTTTGTGGAAGATATCGAATTCTTCAGTACAAAAGTCTTAAATATCATGTTCGATACATGGACAATTATTGGACAAACATATGCACAAAACGATGTCGGAATACGTGTACCTACTAGTAGAACTTTCAGTAGGCAATGATCTAATGATTAAGCTTCCTTGCCGAAGTAGACGTTTCTTGGATAATTAAATTACTATACTTTAATAAAAAAAATGAAATTCTAAGCAAGCCTGCTCCATTGTGGAGCATTTCCTTTATATCAGGTGAATTGGACCAATGCGAGCCTATCAGTTAAGAAAGAAGAAGGATTCCCGTAATCGGGGCGTCAACTGGATTTATTCCTGTTTCTAAAATGAAGAATAATAATATATATATATATTTATATTATACATATCATGTAATTCAGGTAACAAGGACCCATAACATTATAATAACTTACAGACAACACAACAGAAAAAAATACACACATTCACAGAACACAAGGAACACACACACAAGAAAACAAGCATTTATCAATACTTGACATTTTCAGGGGGCGCTGGTAATAAAAAATTGGGAAATTATATGTGGAAATATGTTGAAATCCAAGAAAACCTTGTTAATAAATAAGATTAGTGGGTCAATGACCGCTACAGCCGTGTTATAACGCAGCAACTATAGCAGTAATTCCCTACGCCTGCGCCGTCATAGCTCATCTCTAACAGCTAACAGGAGGAAGCCGTACGAGCTGTCAGAGGTACAATTCAGATTCTATTACGAGCCTCTTGGATTTGTTTAGTATTTTATTACGGGGAATAAAAGGGGTTTATTATTTATTGTTGGGCTGAACTTCTGTGTTAACCTTGCTAGTTAGATTATAATAATAATTGCGAAATTATTTCTTCTTTGTGAAGTTTCAACGACGACGTTAAGGCCTGAAATGTTCTATGGCTTTTTTCTGGGTTGGCGTAATTGAAAACCAGGTTACTGAACTAAATTCTCGTATAGTAGAATGGTTTGAGAGTTAAATATAGGTAAACAATCGATGTCTTTGTAATTTTTTATATTTAAAAACTTTTAAAAATAAAATGCAACTAAAAAACAATGTAAATACAACAATAACGATTACTTAATCAATTGAAACATTAGTTTAAGCAGTAGTTTATATCTTTATTATGTGTTTGTGTAAAAAGTCACATCGAGATTGTTTACGGGTTTTTTATTATATCAACGCTGGATGCACCTTTAAAATCCGATGTAGGTACTATTACGATAATATATTATTTATGTAGATAACGCTCTTGACTCATTATCAGTTTAGCCAATTTCCTACCAGTTATGTTGGAGTTCACTGAATTTCCCATTAAGAGGCCTATTACAATTTGACCTTTTATTTTTTTTGCGTAAAATTACCAACTTTGGGTTTCTTGTTCTCAGAAACTGAAATATTTAGACAATTTTGGCTTATTGGGTAGTTGAGAATAGTTAGTAGAGTAGAATAGTTACTAAAAGTCAAAATTCCGAAGTAAGTTTCTCATAAAAAATGCGCGACGGCACTTTTTCAAGCTCATAATATTCCTTATATAGTGGTTTCGTTCATAGCAGCTTCAGGAATTTGAAATAAGAAATTTCTCCTTACTACATTAATACTAACGTAAAATTTATACCAAAATAAACCATAGTTCAAAAGAAATGAAAATTTAATAAATATTCATTAAATAAATAAATAATAAACCCTAAAATAAACGTAATTGTAACTACCTAATTTTTACATAATGCGATGAGTCAGCAGTTTTGTGAGTGAAAACGCAATTGTGTGATAGGGCTCTTAACTAATAGGTCTTTACCTATGAAATTGCCGTTTTGTATGAAAAAATTTAAACGAATTTTATTCATGTATTTTTATTTGTATTAATCGAAGTAATCACCCATGCAATCAATGCATCTTTGCCAACGCAGTGGCAGTTTATTGATCCCTTCTTAAAGAAATCAGCTGGACGGGAGGCAACAAATTCTTCAAAGGCATTTTGTACTGCCTCTCGGGTATTGAATTTTTTCCCGCCAAGAAGTGATCAAAATTCTGGAAAAAGTAATAGTCTGTAGGCGCAAGGTCTGGTGAGTAGGGCGGATGACGGAGAGCTTCCAACCCCAGTTCTTGCAACTTGGAGACCGTCTTCTGTGCAGTATGAGGTCGCGCGTTGTCGTGCAGGAGCCGCGGAGACGAGCGATTGACCAATGCTGGTTGGAGATGTGCCAGATTCCCACCATTGTGTTCAGTTCTTCACAGTGCACATCTGCAGTAATGCTCACCCCGTTTGGTAAGAAGCTGTGATGAATCACACCGGCGCTAGACCACCAAACAGTGACCATCACTTTTCTAGGGGTAAGTTTTCGTTTAGGGCATTGTTTAGGTGCTGAACCAGGATACAACCAACTTGCTGAGCGCTTGCGGTTATCAAACAGAATCCATTTTTCATCGCAAGTAACAATGCGGTTCAAAATTCCTTCATTTGTGTGTCTGTTGAGCAGTGCAAGGCACGTCTCGACGCGTACTTCGCGCTGGCGATCATTGAGTTCGTGGGGCACCCATTTGTCAAGCTTTTTTACCTTGCCAATTTGACGCAAATGGACCAATATTGTTTTGACGCTAACGTCGAAAGCTGCTGCTAATTCAGCCGTAGATTGTGTATCATCAGCTTCCACAATCGCCTTTAATTCGTCATTGTCGACCAAAGTCTTTGGACGACCGCGAGGTTCATTTTTCAGGCCGAAATTTCTAGAACGGAAGCGAGCAAACCAATAACAGGTGGTGCGTTGGTTTGTAGTGTTAGCTCCGTAAACGTCGTTGATGTTGCGTGCCGCTTGTGCCGCGTTGCTGCCACGACGGTATTCATATTCCATAATTACTCGAATTTTTAACGTATCCATGACGACGAAAAAGATTGAAATGCGATGAAAATGTAACACTAATCAATAAACAAATGATTACTTTTGGAAAAAAAACCATGTTTTTAAAATAAAATTAATTTGAAATTAGAATTCTTAGCCAAACAAAAATTATTTTGATTTGAAATGGCCAGTACTGCAGAACGGCAATTTCATAGGTAAAGACCTAATATTTATTTGACTTTAACATAACAACGGCTGAAGGCCAATTGTCTTCGTTAAGGCAATGTTTTGAACGACTGCCCCAAAAAGATGATAATAATTTTAAAACATGAACGAAATAAAAATAAACTACAACCATGTAATTCTCGTATCATTTTGTTTCAGGTAAGGCATGTCAGGCGGTCAAGCGTGAGTCGTCCTGCGCACGCGCAACCGCATGTTAATAGCCGTTACAGCTTCCTGGGGTAAACTGTCATGGAGGTACGAATTAGAACATTAATTCTGGAGTAGGCATTTTAAATCTATGGAAGGTAATTTATGAAAAATGCGGTTAAGATTATGAAATTGAATATCAACTGTTTAAGTTTGACGCAGACTAAATGAAAATGACTGATACGAGTATGAGCCTCTGACAGAGACATAGTGTCTAAGCAAAACCAAAAGCTCAGTTTGCACGCATTTTTTTAAGGATGGGAAATCAACACAAATGACTCCTCCCGCTCTGGACGGAGCAGAAGGGAGTGTTAGACTGTTAAACCCATCCGTGTTCCTCCTAATGCCCTTTGCGTTCCAAGGCCGAATACTCTTTTGAATAAATTCCGCTACCCCGGCAGGCACTGACCCTTTTTTTTTTTTTTTTTTTTAAGGATGGGAAATCATCAAATGACTCCTCCCGCTCTGGGTGAAGCAAGAGGGAGTGTCAGACTCTTACTGACTAAAACCCATCCGTGTTCCTCCTGGTGCCCTTTGCGTTCTAAGGCTACGGCACCTCTTTCGAACAGATTCCGCAGCCCCAGCAGGCACCTGCCCTAGCGGGCCCCGTCTTCCACGCTGACATCTCTTTGAGGCGCGCTGGAATCGCAGCGCGCCGCCGACCCGGGCCTAGTTCTGATCAGACGGCGAGCCACCCACTGCTCACCGTCCGCAGGCCCGCGCCTACGGCGGCCGGGAATCGTCCTGCGACTCCCGTCGCCTGGGGCGTCTTCTTCTGTTGCGGCGACTGGGACGTGAGGTTTCCCTCTCTCTCACACGTTCGGCCTCCTCCTTTGCTAGCATTACTGCTTCGCAGAAGGAGGTGATCGCTTCCCATGCCTCCTCGCTCCGGACCAAAGATTGAACCAAGGCCGGTCGCGAAAGGTCGCCGCCACCGATCGCCTCGACGAGGACCCGGCGGTGCTCCGCCCAAGCAGGGCAGACCTCCACCGTATGCTCCACCGTGTCCTCCGGGCGATCCTCGCAGTGATGACACCCGGGCGCGTCCTCCCGCCGAATCCGAAACAGGTATCTCCCGAAACAACCGTGTCCGGTGAGTACCTGTGTCAGGCGGAAGGTGAGGACGCCGTGGCGCCGCTCCAGCCACTCCTCAAAGAGGGGACTTATCGCCTGGATTGTTGCGTGCCCAGCGCTGGGTTGCGACAGTCGCTGTCTCCATATCGCCATGAGATCTTGCCGGTGCTCCGTCCGCCTTGCTGCGATTTGCCGGGGCAGAGGTGTCTCGCCCCGGCGTTGCGCCTCCACGCGCCACTCGTAAATGTGCGCGAGGGCTCTCGCCTCCAGATCCCATGGCGGCAGTCCGGCAAGGAGGCTCGCCGCCTCGCCAGAGACCGTGCGGTATCCCCGGGCCAGCCGGATGGCCATGACCCTCTGAGACGCGTTGAGGTAACGGGCAGGTCGCTTCCTCAAAGTAGGCGCCCATACCGGCGCCCCATAAAGGGCCATGGACCGCACGACCCCCGCGTAAAGCTTCCGGCAGGAGGCATTTGGACCCCCTAGATTGGGCAGAAGCCGCTTGAAGGCAGCCCCGGCTCGTCCCAGTCTGGGAGCCAAACGTCGGAAGTGTTCGACGAAGTTCCATCGGCTGTCAAGGACGAGACCTAAATACGTCATCGTCGACCCCACGCCGATGTGAACCCCTCCCACCGTTATTTGAGATCCCGATGGTGGCCTGCTCCGAGAACCATGGAAGCACATGGCTTCGGACTTGTGTAAGGCCACCTCGAGACCCAACTGCCGGATCCGCTCAACGACTATCGCAACCCCGCGTGTCATAGCGTCGGTCGCCGCCTGGTGCGACCTCCCCTGCGCCAGGACCAGCGTATCATCAGCATAGCAGACAACGTTGACGCCGCCAGGGAGGTCGGCGCGCAGCACCCAATCGTAGCCGATGTCCCACAGAAGCGGCCCCAGAACGGAACCCTGTGGAACACCGCACGACATCTCTCGCCGGTTCCACTCTCCCAGATGACCGGGGTAGATGACGGCTCTGTCCGTCAAGTAAGCCTCGACTACGCGACGGAGGTAGTTCGGCACCCGGTGATACCGAAGTGCCTCCCTGATGCAACTCCAAGGCAGGGTGTTAAAGGCATTGGCGATGTCTAGAGACACAGCCAAGACGACCCCGCCCCGGGAAACCGCGTCCCCCGTCGAGAGGGCTCTCACGCGCATGATGGCGTCCACCGTCGAGCGGCCCGTGCGGAAACCGAACTGGTTTTCCGCCAGATCCGGCCCCACCCTCACTAGGTGCTCGACGAGGCGGTTTGCAATTACTCTTTCAAAGAGCTTGCCCACCTCATCGAGCAGCACGATGGGCCGGTATGCGGACGGAGAGTCCGCGGGGCGCCCCGGCTTCTTAATGAGGACCAGTTTCCCCGTCTTCCAACGAAGTGGGAACTGGCCCCTCTCCAAGCATGCGCTTAGGAACCCTCTTAGTCGAGGCCCAAGAGCCTCCAAGGCCAGGACCCAAGCTTTTCCAGGTAAGCCGTCGGGTCCTGGGGCGGTATTTTTGGCCTTCAGCCTATTAACCGCCACTCTCAGGTCTACCTCAGTCACCTCAGGGGCATCGTCATCGTCGTCATCAATGCAGTCCGCATCGGGCACCGCAGGTGGCGGAGCCATAGGCGGGGGAGTATGCTCCCCTCGCGAGGGGAATAGAGCGCTCACCACGTCCTCCACCAGCTGGGGCCGGAGACTCTGCGTCAAGGGGGGGGCCCATTCCGCACCATTTTGTAGGGTCTACCCCACGGGTCCCCGTTCAGAGACTCCAGCATCTCCTTGCGAGCCAGATCCTTGGCCTGCAGGATCCCTGCTTTGAGGGCGGCCTTTGCCACTTTGTACTCCTCGTATAGCTCCGCCTCTCTGACCTGCGCATCTGGAGGGCGGATGCGGAGCCTGCGGTGCCTGGTGTACCGGCGCCGTGCGGCAACACATGCCTGACGCAGCGTCGCCAGCTCTTGCGACCACCAGTACACCTGGCGGCGGGCGCGTCCTTGCTTAACCCGGGGCATTGCCACATCACAAATATCGGACATGGCCTCCCGGAACCACTCCGCTTCGTCGTTGATGTCAGCAGGCCTGTCCGGAGGTGACACCCAGGCCTGCACGATCGAAGCTTCCAGGAGGAGCTCCCGGTCCAGCTGCTTCAGCGCCCACCGCGGACCACTCGGGGCCTGCCGGACTGGCGCGGTTGAGGTCTGGGTGGAGACGTCAAACCGGATATACCGGTGATCGGAATAGGTCTCCACCTCCTCTAATACGCGCCAGTCAATGACACGCGGTGACAGAGCAGGGCTGGCGAACGAAATGTCCACCACAGACTCCCCCTGCATCCGCACACACGTGGGGACAGAACCCCGGTTTAGGACGACCAGGCCTGCCTCCAGAGCCCAGTCTTCCACCATCCTGCCCCTCGTATCCGTATAACGGGAACCCCAAGCCAAGTGCTTGGCATTGAAGTCCCCGAGAACGAGTACGGGGAGGGAACGACACCCGGCGACGACGACGCCCAGCTCCGTAAGGGAGTTTTGGAACTCAGCGAGTGTTCGGTTCGGGGAGAAGTACACTCCTACCACGACAATCTCCCCGAACCGTGCTGCTACGCACCCCTGTCCTCTCCTGACGCCTTCGAGGGATGGGGTACCGGCAGCGGCCGACGAAATTAGGGCCACTGAGCCGTTCAGGTCCTCCACCCAGTCATCCCTGGGCGGGACAAAGTAGGGCTCAGCGACCACGGCGATGTTAATCAACCACTGTGCCATGCTCTGCACCAACAGGTCTTGAGCGGCGGCGCAGTGGTTGATGTTCGCCTGAAGGAAGCGTAATGGAGCCGTTATTGGCACTCCATTTCTGCTTCCTCCTGAGTCCCTTGTGACTCACTCGCGAAAACCGAAGCGAATTCGGTGGCAGTGACGGCGGTGGTGGTCGCGGCAGCGGCGACAGCAGTGGCGGCGGCGGCAGGGACGGCGGTGGTGGAGGGCTTCTTTTTGCCCCCGGCTTTGGCGGGTGGGACGCAGGCTTTGCCCCCAACCCAGTGATCGGCCGGCTTGCCAGCTGCCGCACATACAACGCAGTGCGGCTTGGCGTTACACGAGCCGGCCTTGTGTCCAGGCTGACCACAGCGAAAACAAAGATCGCTGCGGTCCACCTCCGAGGTGCACTGGACTCCCACATGGTTGCCCACTTGGCAGCGGAAGCACCTCAGAGGTCTGGGTTCCAGCAGTTTGACCTGCGCAGATACCCAGCCCACCAGGAGTCTTCGGCCCTCCGAAATTTTCTTGCCCACCGTCACGGGGCAGCTCACCACGATGGTTCGCATGCCCGTATGGTCAGGACGTATGGTGCCTGCCTTCACCTGCTCGGTAGAGCATCCCCCAGTCCTGACGACGGCGGCCACCACCTCCTCCTCCGTGACGGAGTCGTCCAGGCCTATAATGCGTATATCAACGCACTTGGTGGGCCTGGACACTCGGACCTCGTCCGCACTCAAGGACGCTCTAAGCCTTTCAGCCAGAGCGTCAGCGGTCGGGCCACTGGCTGCACCGGGGATCTCCAACATCCGGGCCCCAGTCATGGTTACCCTGTGTCGGAGGCCCCCAGTAATGCCGAGCTCCTGAAGGTTCACCGCCTCCCTTGCTTTTACGAGCACTTGGCTGTACGTCACGCCCTTCTTCTCCGCGTCCGGCTGTAGTGTGATCACTACAGCTGCGGTTTTTGGGGCACGGAGCCTGGCTGCGACGCTTCGCTCTTTTTGTCGCCGCCTCCTCTCGCGTTTCTTGGCCGCCCTGGTTGCCTTTCTCGCCTTCTTCAACTCACCAGCTATTTGCCATCCAGCTTCGGCCGCAGGAGAGTTTGAAGACGGAGGCGTCTGCTGCACAGCTGGAGCTGGAGCTCGTGCTGCCTGTGCTGCCTGTGCAGCCATCCCACCTTTCTTCAGCTTGGTCTTTGCCAGTCCAGCCCCTCGGTTGGCCTGACCAGATGACCCCGATTTGGCAGCCACGGTTGCCGCATACGAGGCCGCCTTTTGCTGGCCCGAGCCCGTCTGACTCGCCGCTAGTGGGGGGCGCAATACGATGCCCTCTAAAGTGGAGAATCGTGCCTGGAACCGCTCCTGGAAGGTAGCCAGCTCTTGGCGCACCAGGTTCAAGAGCTTGTCCTCCGCCAGCATGGCGTGGCTTTGCCCGCCTTTGCTTCCCCCTTGAAGCGCCTCGTTTGAGCCGGCCCCTCGAAGCCCGGCCAGGTCTGCTTGGAGCTTCTTATTCTCCTTTTGGAGAAGCTCGGTGGCTGCTGCCAAGCGGGCGTTCTCCGCCCGCAGCCTGGACAATTCTTCCGATGGAGGCCCGCAGCAGTTGGCCTCCGCTGCCGCCAAAATGGAGGCTGAGGCCGCACTTATAGCCTTGTTTTTAGAGGACTGCGACCTCTTCAAGGCTACATCGCGGATCGCGGCCTTCACGACCTCCGCAAACCTAGCCTTACGCTCCACATCGGAGCCGACACCGGTGTTTGGCTCATCGCCGGAAGATGCCAAGGGAGCCCTCCGATCGGTCACTCCAGGTTGGCGCCCCTCCTCGACGAATTTTGAGGCTCGCTGGGCCACCTCCTTGGAGGCGAGCCCCCTCCCTTTACCTCCTTCTCGGCCCTTACCCCGCCTACTGGTGGGGATTTTTCGGGCCGAGGCCATCTCGTTTGAAGACGACCCCTGGTCATCCTCCTGCCGGGGCCGCTTTCGAAAGAACTTGGAGTTCCCAGCAGCAGCCCCCACTCCCTCGCGTCCAGAGCTTGCCGAGCCGACGCCTGACGCAGAGTCCGAGTCTGACCCGGCGGCATCTCCTTGACGCTCAAGACCGCGCAAGTCCTGGTCGGACATATTTGGATCCTCTATCGAGGATCGGGAGCCTCCTCGGCTCTTGTTGCCGTCGCCGGCAAGCGGTACCTCCACAACATCTTTTCTATTTTTTGGGTTTTTTGAGATATTCATATTGATCCCACGAGTAGTAAGGAAAAAATGTCCACCCAGGCAGAGCCTATTTACCTGGGTAAGCCTACATACTGCAGAGTGCGGCAGGTGCTCTACAGGGGAAGCGCTCGCGACTGGACTCCCTCCAGCCATTCATCCTCTCACCGCGCTTCAAAGCTTAGGATTAGGTGGTTTTTTATCTTAGAGGTAGCCTTCCTCTGGGCCAGGCGGTCAAGCCAAGCCCCCGGCGGCGGCATTAAACATGCCTCCGTTCGCTGTCCGGCCAACCCAGCTCAGCGAACCCGCCGAAAATTCTCTCCTCAAGGAGAGAAAGGTGCGCCACTTTGGTGCGCCTGCACCGCAGTGGCATGGTCACGTCATCTGTCGATCGATTACCGTCGATCAATCAGGAGCAACCACTTCCCGGTATCTCTCTTGGTCTGGTCTCTCACTCGGACCTTTCCGGCATGAGTAACTCTACCGGCAGAGCTCCAAGATCATTGAGACACACAAGCCCCACCACGACGACAACGTGGAGATACAGCGGTGGGGAGGCACTGACCTTAGCGGGCCTCGTCTACTATGACTGACATCTCCTTGAGGCGCACGTGGAACACAACGCGCCGTCGATCCGGGCCTGGTTCTGATCGGACAGCGAGCAACCCAACCCAATGCTCGCCATCCGCAGGCCCTCGGTTTGCAGCCTGGAACCTCTTAATGCAACCTTTATTATCTGAAAAAATTTCTTATTTCTGACAATGACTAAGCCATTTGAACACCATCAATTTATGCAGTAGGTAAACTACCATCCGTTGATTCGAAATATTTTTTAATTGAAATCTATTGAGTATCTTTCTCCTGAACGGCCACCAGATTACATGTTTTTGGCAAGATAATCCACAACCAATCACAACCTGCGCAAGAGCACCGTAAACCAACATTCTCCTACAACAGTCAAAGATATTAAATCCTGCGTGAATCGTGATGCACGTTTGCATTGGCTATTATCCCATTGGCTCGCTTAGTTCACGGACGACATGACAGGTGGCGCTACTAGACTCCAAGCGGCCATTACTGGTGAATTTAATTTATTATTCACGTATTAATATTGTTCTTGATGTTTTGTAAATGGATATTGCTGGTAGATGGAGATGGAACGGTTTATCGAAGTGTGTGTCTGTGAAGGATCTAATATTCTAACGGATCTAGCTAGGTTGATCTTGGTGTTTTCTTGGGATTAGAATATTAAGTTTTAGTTTAAAAAAAAGTTGAGAGTGACCTGTGAAAAACAACCAGCGTAAAATTTGAAAAAAGTCTTAAAAACTAACCCTCACAGCATTTCACAAGATCTTATTCTTGAAAAAGAATGAACTAATTTTCATATAACTACATAACTTAAACGCAAGATACCAGTGGCTAAGAAGTTATGTAGTTGAACTTTTCTTTTAAATATATTAAGATAGGCAATGAGAGCAATAACTGAAAAGTTATATGAAGTGAAGAACGTGAAGACTTGTAATAAGGCAAAAAACTCTTCAAAATTACGTTCATAACTTGGGTCAGTTAGATTTCCTGCTGCTTCGTAAGTAGTGACTTATTTATGTGTTTAAACACATAAATAAGTCACTGTGTGTGTATGACACAACATACAACTGATCGCAGTAAATCACGCTACACACTGCACTATATTTCGTAGTTGCACGTCATTGAGGTTAACTAATTGCTAGCTCCCGCTGTTACGCGGCACTTACGTAGTATAGTAGGTACTAGGTTAAACGAGCAAATCCTAATAATGTTGGATTTTAGAACGAGGTTTAGCTACAAAATACAGTATTTATACTAAAATCATTTTGTTTGAAACCTTACCTTATTTTAATTATTGGTAAACTTTTTTTTTTTTTGTTTGTAGTCCTGTCGGACATATTGTTTCGAAAGTTAAAAAGGCAATTGCTGATCGAGCAATCTTAGGTGCAATCCCTTTTTTTCATGGAAAGGACGTCATCAAATGACTCATTCCGCTCTGGGCGGAGCGGAAGGGAGTCTTAGACCCTACTGACTAAAACGCTCTCATTTTCCTTCAAATGCCCTGTGCGTTCCAGTGACTATTTCGAACAATTACGCTTAAAAAATCTATAACACCCCTGCTGGGTTGAACTGTGTTTATAGTTTTTTTTTTACAAGATGCAAATCTCAGTACCAGCTGGAGTTTTCGTTTGTGTTGAGGGAACAAAATGCGAACTCGTTTAACACCCACGCAACCCAAACTTCAGTAGTTTTTAGCACTTACCTTATTATTCTAAGACTTAAAAAATAGCCGTACCTACATTAAAATGTAAATAGTTAAATTGTCTTTGAGATAGAGTAAATTCTATTAAAATACACACGGCGGTGTTGATCGGATTTTTGTTATTTTGTCCGTGTTAGACCTAACTTTACAAATTAATTTCACTATGTTAAACGAATAAAACTAAAAAATTTCGTATATCAAACTATTAGGAAAATAGTCTAATGTAATATATATTTTTTCCAAAAAATTGCGACTGGCCGTTTGGACGTGATTCTCATTTTAAAATCAGCTACTCTCAGGTATCTAAGGTTACTCTAAGGTTATAATTTTCCTGGTACATAGATCTTTAATAATCTGCCGAAATTCTTTTTATTTTCTTCTAGCTTATTTATTCTATTTACTTAATCTAGAAATACGACTACCTTGGACTTTACAGTCCCGCAAGCGATCCAGTCCAATCAACGAACCATTTCCCTACAACGTTTAGTTTATGTCGCTCTAAATCGTTGCGGCTAACAAACTGCACGCTTCTGATGTTACGCGGGCACTCGACGATGTTATACACGTACTGCAATTGCTCATCCAACCAATTGCAGTCGTAAGTGCTGTAATAAAGTTAGATTTAACTGAGAGCACATTGCGAATTAACGCGGGAAACACAAGCTTGGTCGATGTGGCGACGCTTGGGGGAGGCAGTAGACGTGATGATGGAGGCACGTGGAATATAATTACGTAGATGAGACGCGATTGAAGAAAAATTGAAATGAACCCAAAGATGTTAAGAGTTCATCAGCTCTGAGTCTTAAATTCCTATATTGCATAAGGAATTGCTTGAGCTCGTGGCTAAATAATAACAGCCGCACATGTCGATCTTCAAGGTTAAGCAACGCTTGCCAAGGTTGGTCTGTGAATGGGTGACCATCTTAACATACCGAGTTTCCTCCGTGCCTCGGAAAGCACTTTAAGCCGTTAGTCCCGGCTGTCATTTGTAGATCTTTGGCAGTCGTTACGGATAGTCAGTAGCCAGTAAATCTGACTCCAGCCTTGTCATGAAGTACCGTGTTACCCAGTTAATGGGTTGTGGAGGTCTGGTAGGCAGCCGCTCCTCGTAAAATACTGGTATTCAGCTAAATCCGTCTTGACTGAAAGCCGATTATTGCATAAGGAATTGCTTAGGGTACGCGTTGCATAAAGAGTAGAATTCGAAGTAGCTCATAATGGCAGTTAGTTATTTTCTCATAATTAAATAATCCTGAATTCATTTTACACCTCGAGATACAGAACTTCTACCTCCATTAATTCTACCCATATTTACTTACCTCCTCAACTAGTCTGCCCATCTCTCTTAAACCAGCTATTTCATATTACAAGCAATGTATTTCAATCGCTATGCGGTTAACTAATAGCTCCCGTGTTACGCGTTGCTCCTCGCACGTTCCACTGTTCAGTGTTCCTCGTTTATCCGCGCACGCTCATTGGTCGAGCAGATTCTGTAATAAGTGCTACCGTCACTACTGCTACCGTACTGCGAATACTGGGATGCAATTTGATTTAGCTGCGTCTGTTCGAGTTCGCAGTTCGTTTGGAGATTAACTTGAGCAACGAAACGACGTTATGGATTCTAATGAACTTCACGGAAATTCAATTTGTGATATGAATGTGCATGATCATGCTGTTTGAGATTAAAAAGATTCGCAAATTCTTAATTGTAAATTGTTATCTTGATTTCATAATTTCATGTTGCTTTGCACTTCGATTGTCATTTTCCAATTTCAAGTCGGAACTTTTCACATCCTAAAACACACACACTAATACAGTTAATGGTTTTTGGCTGACGATCTTCATTTGTTCTATGAAATGTTCATCTGCCTAGTCTTTTTCCAACTATATTGGGGTCGTCTTCCAGTCAAACCGGATTTAGCTGAATACAAGTATTTTACGCGGAGCGGCTGCCTACCAGACCTCCACAACCCATTAACTGGGTAACACGGTACTTCATGGCGAGACTGGAATCAGATTAAGTGGCTTCTGACTATCCGTAACGACTGCCAAAGATCTACAAATGACAGCCGGGACCAACGGCTTAACGTGCTTTCCGAGGCACGGAGGAAACTCGCCACATTATGATGGTCACCCATCCACAGACCAACCTTGGCAAGCGTTACTTAACCTTGAAGATCGACCCGTGCGGCTGTTATTATCTAGCCACAGGCTCCTCAATCAAAGTATCAATATAAAATAATAATAATTAATCTGTTCTGTGAAGTGTTGTAATAAGTAATTTCTTCCGTCCAAGAGAAACCGACCATAGAACGGAATCCTCCAGCTATTAAAGCTGGTCGAAACAGGCTCGATGTTCTTATTTCCGTATGATTATTGATTAATCTTTATTTTATTTAATCATTGCCCGAGCAAAATGAGGTAGCACACGAGTTTTATCCAGGATATGGCTGCTATAAACGGTATCACGAAACAATTATTTCGATATAAGCGACGATCGCAATCAATTTCTCGACCTGGCTAATTGCGGCGCCTCTGTTACGCACTGCCAATACAAAATGGAGAGCAGAAGGCTATCAGTTTTACTAGACAGTTTGTGTCGCTACCATTCCGTTCAAGTTTATACCTTCTACGAAGTTCGCAAACGTATTCACTATGTGGAGCAGTAGCAGGAAGGCGGAGTGAATTTCGATTTTGAGTCATTTTCAGAGCAGCTAAAGTTGACTGTTTGCGATTGGTGCGTGATTTAAAAACGCATGATACTCGTAGTTTACGGTACCCTCACTGAACCTGTTTTCACTCTACCTCCAACCGAATACAGACATGGTAATCACTGCTCACCCTTTAACAAGTTTTATCAAATTATCCGCATATCAGACCCTGGCTAACGCTTAAGTTAATTCTGGTGATCGATTTTGAGCTAAGCCAATTGCTGGGCAAAAAAATTGTCGACATTTTTTTTGTTCATCGGTGATGACCAAATCATGAATTAACCTATACTTTATTATTGTATGCTATATAATATTATAAAGAGGTACAGTTTGTGAGGTTGTAGGGGTTAATCTCTGGATCTATTGAACTGATTTTGACCAATAACTTTTACCAATAGAAGGCCACGTTATTTGCGAGTGTCATAGGCTAAATATTAACCCGAAAAATACCGCCTAACGAAGTGGGCACGGGTCAGCTAGCTCATAAGTTTATTGCTCGAAGTAGACTTTCTGTATCTATTCTGTGCAGTGTCTCATTCCTGGTACTCAGCTGAATCACGCACGCTGTAAGATACACACATAAATAATGTATACCAGGTATGTAGGCGAGTGTAGGCAAATAATACAGTCGAGGTAATTAAGGCAGGAACGGAGAGAAATATATCTTTGTCGAGAGAAATCTTGGGAACGTGGGTTTTCTTTAATATTTTCTTGTTTGCCATTTTGAAACTCATCGTAAAGAACAGGTATTTAATTTAGGAAAAAAAATATTATGAAGTTCCAAATATGTACACTTATGTATACTTTACATATATTTATGTAAAGTTAAATCTGAAGCGAGATATTATTGTGCTTAGTATAAACTAAGCCTAACTCAACATACGTAGAGCTGTACCTAATTGAACTAAATATAGATATATTAAATTTAATAAGACTTAACTACATAACAAAATGTCTAGCTATATAGATAGACATTTGTATTATCTATACTTCTATACCAATATATTAAACTGAAGAGTTTGTTTGTTTGTTTTTTTACTTGTAAATTGTGACGCAGACGAAGTTGCGCGGGTCAACTAGTGTAGTTATATAGATACTACTAGTTGACCCGTGAAACTTGGTCTGCGTTACAATTTTCATTACTACTCCGCTCCTATTGCCTATATCCATAGCGCCTTCCTCAATAAATGGGCTATCTAACACTGAAATAATTTTTCAAATCGGACCAGTAGTTCCTGAGATTAGCGCGAACAAGCAAACAAAGAAACTCTAACTAAACTTTATATATTAGTATAGATAAGATACCTAGGTACCTAATACTAACCTAGTAGTATTAGGTAGGTATCAAATAGTATCTATTTAGACCGTAGTGGTATGTGTGTGAGAATGTACTCTCAAACGCAAGACCTCTTTTTGATTTCGCTTGGCAGCTCTAGTGGCATCCCTTCATTTCGTCCAAATAAATGGTAAAAGTACAAAACCTGTCTGTTTCAGTGTATCGTCTAAGGTTTTGTCTGACATCGTGGTTATTTAAAAGATTAAGTTCAATTTGAAACGTCTGACCCAAAAATTATCAAAAAATCGCCTTCACCATTACCAAACAATATCAATTAATACACAAAGTCATTACTGGCCTACATAATAAATGTGTTCTATATAAAAAGCTAATTTAAGCGCATTATGATATTGTAGCGTGTTGCTTAATCGCGCCCAGTCATCGGCCGCTCTCGTTAGGGTAGGCACCCTTAAGTTATGTGGATTTATTCTTCTCTTAATGTGGTATTTGTTTCGGAAACGAGGGTTAAGTAGCGCTACGGCGTTGGATGTAATCATCTCTTGACTTAAGATCCAATGTCCCCCCTAGCTGGGGCTTCCTCAGTAGTCCTCCATCGCTAGCGAGCGGTCTTCAGGTGCACTTCGCTGTCCACGTCATTAATCATCTGCACTTGCCCAAAACGCACCTGGTCAAAACTGCCAAGTGCGATTCGGTCTCATGTTTAGTAAAAATTTAAAAAAAAGTTCCTTCTGTACTAATTTTGGATCGACTGATCATAAGATCGTGTGGATAATCTTATTTTTTTGGGATTTGAATACGACTTCTTGCGGCTGAGTAGGTACTAATATTAACCTAGGCAAGTTTATGACCGACAGACAGTCGTGCTTCTGGTATGAGCACATTCGACCCGCAAGTTAGAAAAAAAAGGGAGGAATGCTCGAAACAAGATTTTCACAAAGAATTTTCAAACCAAGAAATGTTATTTAAAACTTGCATAAAGAGTCACTTCTTAACTTTGTGAGCAATTTATGACGTCCCAAAAGACAATGCAACAGGACTTGGCTTTTAAAATATTTTTAGTTACACCTGAAATACAGAATTATTTCGTGTAAAATTTGGAAGACGCAGCCCTGTTATGATACGGCGGGCGGCACGCGAACGTCAAACTGTATAATGTCATTATTTCTTGCGCATTAGTCGGAAAATTTATTGATACTGAAGAAACTGACCAATATTAGATAACTGGGTTGGAAAAATAATAAACTGAAAAATGGCACGAAGTTTTCTTTTTTCATTTGTTATGGGTTTGCTCTTGACTCTAGTCTATGTCAGATATAACAGAGACAAAGTCTACGAAGGAGTGAGCTTACCCAGAAGGAGCCTGTTCACTCTAACTTTGAAGAGATTAGGGTTGTAGCTTTTGGAAACACAGACGCAGGCAGAGAGTTTCAGACTTTTACTGACTAAAACCCATCCCGTTTTCTTCAAAATGCCCTTTGCGTTAAGGGTCGCGGTGACTCTTTCGAACAAATTCCTCAACCGTTTGGTGTAGACGCAACATATCTTCTTCTTCTAAATGTTTTATACTAGGCATCATAATCACTCCTTTTCCAGCAAAACTAGCCAAAATAGAATAAATTTTAGTAGATTATGGACACCATAAAACGTAATAACAAATTCAGCTGTAAAGGCTTTACAGAAACAATGAAAACCATCTTTTCTACCAGAACAAAAAATAAATAAAAAAATCAGATCACAAATATTTTACAACATCGAAGCCAGCACAAATAAAATAGCCAGTAATAACGCAGAACCGAAATAATGCGAATACACGTAAAACGAAACGTAAAACCTTCACTGACAATACTATATTCCGGCTGAAATGCGACCAAATCTCCGTGACATTCCATATCTCTTTCACACTGCGAGATTTTAGTAAGGAATGAGGGAGAGAGTTATGTGTGGTTAGGTTAGGTCCTCACAAGTATTTCAGAGATAAAATCCGGTATGCATGGGGTGTAGTGGATTCCATTGTGAATCAAGCTCACATTCTAGACTATGACTAATGCAGTTTATAGCTCTGAAAAATGTTTATATCTCTCTCGGGTCACCTTTTATAGCTCTTCCATTGTCGGTAATCCGATTAAACTGAAAAATAGAAAAGATTTGCTCTTTATAGGATTAAAGGATCGGAATAATATCAAAGCTTTGGTAGAAAATAAGTTTTTGTGTCGCTTTGTAAGTGAACTGTTTAATCGGATGTTTTACGCTTGCCGGAGATGATTGTATATGATTTGAAATCACAAAAATCTTGTCTTGTAGGTCGATAACTCGATACTGACCAGTCCTTATGATTAGTCGTAATTTATTGACAGACATCCTAAAATCTCTCAATTTTATAATATAAAATTAGTGGAATAATTTATTATGTATGTATGTAAATCGGGCTGGTTTTCGCAAATCTACGACTAAGTGCGTATTTTGCGTGGAAGTAGGACAAATATGTCATTCGATCCACCAAAGCTCCCCAAGGACGGCCAGCAACGCCTTGGTGTTACCAACTATCTCACAGAGGGTACATAGGTTTCCGAAGTACTTAGCCCTGTAATTCACTTCTACCGGGCAGCTTAGAACCAGGTATGCTTCTGTCTCATCGTCATCTAAGCAGGCTCTGCATAGTGGGCTGTCAGTGACTCCTATAGAATAGAATATAATAGAATATATCTAATTATATATAATTGTTGATATATCAGAGCTCAGCCATATTTAACCATTCGGCATGCAAACATTTACATTATTTATGCACATGATATTTTAAATCAAATCAATTAAGAAATAATCACTATCATCAAAATTGTAAATCAATTTATAAATTATCATTATCATTCAATTAATAAAGTATCAAAAATTTTCACTTAGTAAGTCAATTATCAATTACATTTATATTTCAATACATTAAAAAACAAATATGTTTTCCATTCAATAGGTTAATTCATAAATTATCATCACAAAACAAAAAACATAAAATGTCAATAAATTAAATTTAAACCCATTACATTAAATTAAAATTCAAAATTCCGATACATTAAATTTATGTCAATAAAATTGAATTTTAAAATTTCAAATAAAAAAAGTAATTTTAAATAATCAAATTATAAAATGTTAAATAAATAAATGAAATATCATTATTATACAACAGATTAATTAATTAATTATCATAGTCATCGCAAATTATGCCATGCTGTCCGAGAGTATGCGTATTGAGTTGTCCTTAACTTCCCTAGCTAGGATGGATGATGCCGCCAGAGAAATGTCCATTCAGCTTGGAACACTGTGTTGTGGACCCCCAAGGATGTTGAGATCCTCTGAGTAGAATAAGTATTATAAATGCGTTTATTTGTTAAGCTTTCACGCCTTAATTGCGGAACCGATTTTGATTATTTTATATAGAAATAGTTATATATATAATATTTTTTTGTATAGAAATAGATGGAACCCTGGAGACAGACATTTTTTTTTTTCAAGAACGAGGGAAGCCGGTACTTGGAACAGTAGCAATATTTCGAATATTTGTTTGATACAACGATCATTACAGGCTCACCTTGTTTACAGTCTAAACTGGATCTATCAATTAACTTACTATACGAAACGATAAGGCTGCCTAATCAATCATTATCACAGACGCCATTTAATACAAAATCTGTAATCTGTAGCAAAACATATGTCAGAATACTTGACATAAAATACATACCAATTAGTGGAATTTAATCTAAATCCTACTAGACAATACATTTATGTCATATTGAACAAAATAACTGAGAGCTAGTTTCCTGAATACCTGATACTTGAACACTAATTTAGGTGTTCAAAATAACTTCGATAATTACTGGTTTGTAATTAAGATTTCTCCGTTGGGTTTGAATTATTGGACTAGCAATAAGCAAAGGCGTCAATTCGAATAGTCTCAAGTGGTCATTAAGAAATAGGGGTTAATGGGTTCTGGAGGTCTGGTAGGCAGCCGCTCCTCGTAAAATACTGGTATTCAGCTAAATCCGGCTTGACTGGAAGCCGACCCCAATATAGTTGGGAAAAAGGCTAGGCAGATGATGATGGTCATTAAGACATAGGGCTTTGGTTTTCCAACGTTTAGGTTGAAAGTCTAAAACTTCAGAACTTTAGCTACCCCGCTGTCCGTCCCTTCGTCCGTCTGTCTGTCAACGGGCTGAATTTTCACAGAGTGTATTTCTATTGCCGCTATAACAACAAATAATAAAAATTTAAACAACAAGAATGTTTTTGTATGGGACATGACATGACAGACATGTTTTTTTATTTGGTTTATGATACGGAACTCTAAGTGTGAGCGTCCGACTCGCACTTAGCTGGTTTTTAATTAACTACAGTTAGTATATTTCTGACTCTTGGCCGCGTCTACTTACATTTAGCCTGAAAACTAACCCTACTAAAGAACGTAGGGTAAATTTTCAAGCGTGTAAGTATACGCTTGAAAAACTAAATGAGAACGGAAAACCTGTAAACAGAAATTTAAATTAATAAAATAAGAAATCATAATATGCTGTATTTTATAAGGTAAGTACATATAAAAATATTTTTTTAATACACTGAATCTAATAAACTACTGAAACTAGATTTAAGTAAGTAGTCCAGTTTTCAGTTCGAATAACCCCGAAAAAATCGCCACTTCGTACGCAAATGCCCAATAGATTTATTAATAGGTGTTTCTGTTTGATTAGTCAGTAGACATTGAGAATCAATTAAATCGGAGAAGGATTCAAATATAATATCTACCTACGTATTTGAAGCCTAAATATAATTAATGCAGCATTGCATCAATTAAATCGAAGACGGGGGGGCGCCTTTAGACCCATTAGTTGTGAGCACTGAAGCGCATTAGTACAACCTACTAATGATAGAACGACAATATGGACGACAGCTAGTCGTAGTACGGTAATTGGGTTAAATCTGAAATAGGGACCAAATTGAAAACCTACCTACATATGTGATATTCATCCGTCAGTGTCGTAGCTGGTGGTTGGTCAGGCGGGTTACTGCAAGGGGCGTAACCTTCAGGGACGCACTTTGCAGACCCATAGACTTGTCGCTACACTGACGGATGGGATATTTTTTGACCCCGGAAAAAGTTCCCTTGGGATATTTTCCGACCGCTGGTAAATACTAAAATAAAAAATTGATCAAGTGTCAGTCGGACTTGCGTGCAAAGGGTTCCCCACCAATTTCATTTTGTAACATGTTATTTTAACAGCATAGACTTTTTAGGAGTTTTCCTGTAAACTGTAGGTAAAGTTGAGTGTTTTTTTCAAAATTTTAGGCTCCGTAGTTTCGCAGATAAGGGAGGAGTAATGGTAATTTTTGGCTTAATTTCTTGAATAACTTCAAAACTATTTATTTTAAAATTATTAAAAATATATAATTAAAACTCTCACAATAACCCCTTTCGTTTGATATTTATTGGTTACCACACGATACAATTTAAGAACCTTTTTTTTTTATTTTGTAGTTGACCCTCAAAAGTAACCCCTAAACACAAAATTTGTTTAGTTACGTAACGCGTGCGTGTCTGGATAACAGAAGTCCATATGTGTATCAAATTTCAACAGAATCGGTCTAGTAGATCCGGAGAAAATTGGCTGTGGCAGACGGACAGACTGACACCCGAGTAATCACATAAGGTTTCTGTTTCTAACGGATGTTCGGAACCCTTAAAATTAAAAGTATGTTCAAAACCACGGACAGCACAAACTGTTAAGTAAAAATACTCCAGCGGGTCTAAAAAGGCTACTTTAGCAGAATCAGAAAGCACATCACGCTACCCGAAACTGTCAAATTTTCCCATTCAATATTGAACCTAATGCGTTAGCGATAAAGATGAAAATGAAAATGGACAGATCGTTGCGTGATTAATGTTATGATTAATATATGATTCTTCTAAAGTGACCTTTTTAGACACGCTTACTTAAGGTGAATGCTCCAGGGTAGCCCGCGAAATTCAAATATTTTTATGTTTTTTTCAATTTGCCGGTCAGTGTGAAGCTGTATGTGGACCAAATGCGATCCGCGACCGTAACGCGTATTTATCTAAAGAATTATAACCATTTTAATCATCAATATAGCCCTCTAAGTTCATGTAGTTCGAAAGAATGAATATTTCAGAAATAATCATACTTTTAATTTTAAGGGTTCCGATTCCATTAAAAATATTATTTCAGGGGGGGGCTTGAAATAATAAAATTTGACGTAGATTATGCAAATCCTACATTATAATACGACACTTTTGGTTATTCTGAGGCATCTTTATTTTTATTACACCTATATACACTACCTATCTGTATTATCGAAAATACCGTAAGATATAAGTATTATTGACGTCATAAATTCATTCATAATTATTATAATATTCTTATTATTTGTAGTGAAGTATTTTATCATGACACGTGGAAGTGAGTTGCAAAAATAGCTCTGCAAACTATCATTATCCTTTAACTGATTAAATACTTAAGGTACTTAGCGGATTATGATGTCATAATCTGTTATAGTTATTCAAGTAACTGAATTTGATTAATTGTAGATTATTGCTTAAACACATCGGAATATTTTTCGTTCCTTTTTTGGGTTCGGTAACCAACTGAACTCAAAGCCTTCCGGACGTCTGTCTGTCTGTCAGTGGACTGTATCTATTTCACAGAGTGTGTATTTGTATTGCCGCTATAACAACAAATACTAAAATATCCCATACAAAAAAAACGTGTTTTTCTTCGGTTTATGGTACGGAACCCTTCTCCGTTTAAGATTTCCACAAACCTACTAAGTCAATAAAGGTTCATTCTAGGCTTTTAAGTTTTCTTACCGTATTGCTTAATACAAATCTAATGATCTAAATCCTCCATAAATTGCTTAACATGGACATGTCTTATAACCGTGACATACAAAAATACAAACCTATATTATATTCCATTGCGAAAAGATGGGTTCGTCTTAGTTATAATATCCTTAGGCCGTACATCGAAAGAAAGCTGGCAGCCTACCAGCGCTTATAGGAACCAGTCCACGCAGGTAACCGGCGCAGGCGTCGCTAGGAACTTGTCGGCGACGTTCGGCGCTTATCGGCGCTTGTTCATATTAACGCCTGCGCCGGTTACCAGTGTGGACCGGATCCTATAAACGCTGATAGGATGCCAGCTTTCTTTTTGTATACGGCCTTAAGGTGATTTTCAAGCGATTTCCGGCCACCGTGGGCGCGGGCCTGCGGACGGCGAGCATTGGGTGGCTCGCCGTCCGATCAGAACCAGGCCCGGGTCGACGGCGCGCTGTGTTCCACGCGCACCTCAAGGAGCTGTCAGCATGGGAGACGGGGTCAGCTAGGGCCAGTGCCTGCCGGGGTGCGGAATCCGTTCGAAAGAGACGCAGCCCTGGAACGCAAAGGGCATTAGGAGGAGCACGGACGGGTTTAGTCAGTAATTCTGACACTCCCTTCCGCCTCGCCCAAAGCGGAAGGAGTCATTTGATGATTTCCCATCCTTAAAAAAAAAAGGTGAAAACGTTTTCAAAACCATAACGATGTCTCGCCCGCCTCGCCGCACAGCAACGAATAACAGAGCTTTTATCCCCTCACGAATCAAACCCTAACTAACCAAGACAAGAGAAGTACTTTCGTTGAAAATTCCCTTTCGCCTCAATCTTCTCCTCTTCTTCTTCCTATCAATAATTTTCCTATCAACAAACAGGAACAACGCGTAATTCCCGTTGATAAATTCTCGAGAGCTCACAATGTCTCATTTGAAGCAGCGTCAGCATGCGAGGGCGCTCTCGAGAAATTGTTGACAAAATGACGTCTCCTGAAAACTGAACACGAATTTTCTCGACAATTTATAAAGCAGCATGAGAGGAATGCGTTAATTTATTAATGGGTTGATTTGACAGAACATGTTTTGAACTTTAAGAATCTTCAGTCCTCTCTGTGCTGCCGTCACGGCGTGACACTAGTAGAATAGTCGGAACCGGCTCAGTTGCCATAAACGGAAAAAAAAACAGAATCTTCAGTGTTGTTTGTGTTTACTTAGAATAGAATAGAATAGAATAGAATACTCTTTATTATGTACACCATATAAGTTATTAAGCTACTTTTACTCGCCATATGGTAAATTACTTTAAGATGGAAACAAACAAAGACAACTACCTATGCATACTACACAGAAAACTATGAAGTAAAAAACAAGTAAAAATAAATCATGGTAATTGAGAAGAATGTGTGTTTCGATTTTTAATCCCAGAGACCAATTTGACAGGTGCTAATGTCAAACTCAAATTGACAAAAGAAAAAACAATCACTTGAAATGTCAAATTAGTCTCTGGGATTAAAATACGAACTATATTTCGTAAATTAGTCAATCCAAAACAACGGGCAATGAAAAGCTATACTTATTCGATAAAAAACAAAACATACGGAAAAAACGCAATTGCTAGAACAGATTTTTAAATTTTTAAAATAGGTCATACAAGTGCTCGGATTTGTAGGTACCCGGGCCAGAAGCCAGAAACTCTGACACCAATCTTTCCTTGGTGTCCTATTATGAAGTATCGTTCGTTTACCAAGTTAGAAAGTTGTCGAGTTCAATAGCCACTCATCATATCAGCCAAAAGACGTCCACTGCTGGACATAGACCTCCCCCAAGCGTCGCCATAACGACCGGTCCTGCGTGTCTCGCATCCATCGGCTACCCGAGACCGCGTCTTCCGGTACGCGGTCGCCACTCCAGAACTTTTCGGGCCCTTCGACCATATGTTCTGCGAGCAATGTGCCCTGCCCACTGCCACTTTTGTTATGCGAACCTTCGGGCTATGTCGGTAAAATTGGTTCTCTTGCGGATATCATCATTCCTGATTCGATCACGCAAGGAAACTCCAAGCATTGCTCTCTGCATTGCCCTTTGAGTGACCTTCTGATGAGGCCCATTGTGAGCGACCACGTTTCAGTTCCATATGTCATCAGAGATAAGCCCTCACTCCATGTAAAATACTAATTTCAGTAGCCACCCTACCATAATTGGGAAAAGTCTAGTCAGATTTAAAGTAGGCATCACGAACAAAGCTTCCACAACATACCAGACAAAATTAATGCACTCAAAAACACCCACAAACTCACACACACACTCACAATAGCCCTAAACACACACACCAGCTGTCCGCATTAGTTCCAGCCCACACTAAAAGCGCTAATTCGACGCGCGAGGGCGCGAGGGCGAGCGACGAGAAATTGTCGCCAAATTGTCGCTTCCTGAGCACTGATTGCGTCGCTCGCTCCCCGCTTCCGGCCCGCTGTTTGCTTGTTCGATAGCGAATTAGATTTTTAGTAGCGACACAATTGATTTGCAGCCACGGTTGTGTTGTTGCGGATCATTGGCGGAGTTGTTGTTTTGTGCGGGTAAAATACTCACCAATTACCAAAATTAGTGAGGTTTTTGTAAAGTAAGATGTAGTAATATTATAATGAAGAGTACATTTTTGCTGTGAAATGATTAGGTGTTTCAGATGTTTGGATGTACCTACGAGAAAAATTATGAAAATTATTCGATATACCTTTCCAATCTTTTGTCCAGTTTTAAGACTACCTTCAATGCAGGTGCCACGTTCGGAAGTTGGCTGCGCATGCATCCTCTTACGCAACATATCCGGTGTGGGCAGGTTTAGCTTTTGTTGCTGTCTGCTTAAGCTGATAGGCTCGCTTCCCGCTTCCAACCCGCAGTTTGCTTGTTCGACAGCGACTTAGATTTTTTTATTATTATTATTTATAGGCACGCGTTTGACCACTATCTCACCTGATGGTAAGCGATGATGCGGTCGAAGATGAAGCACGCTTGCCTAGTAGTAACCTATTCACTCTACTAAAAGACTCCCAGGTTGTAGCTATCAGGAAACACAGTTGCGACTTGCGACACAGCAATCTGCACCCACTCTTGTGTTGTTGACGTTGTTTTTTTGTTCAGATTGATGAGGTTTTTGCTAAGCAATATGTGGTAAGGCAAAAGACGTCCACTGCTGGACATATGCCATACAAGTGTCGCCACTTCGATTGGTCCCGCGACTCGCATCTAGCATCTAGGCCTGGTGACCTGATGGAATCCGCGGGAATCCACTGGATTGGGGTGGTATGATGTTCTTTACAATTTTATCTTTCACTAGCGCTTCGTCCGGGCGTTTCCAGTTTTTCCCGTTCCCTTATTCAGGAAATCCTCCTCTACATCCTCTTAGTGGTCCTCTCTCTTACACTCTCAAAGGACTACTTTACTTACCCTACATGCCAAATTTCAGCATCCTACGACCAGTAGTTTCGCCTGTGCGTGTCTGTCAGTCACTCAGTCACTCACTCACTCACTCAGTAACGGAAGAGTTTTATATATTAGGTAAGATTGATTTCCACTTGACAGAAAAACTCTCAATAACCCCTACATTCTTAATACCAACAGCTTCCCATTAAAACCAGTAAGCAAACAAATCTCCCCAAAAATATCTCCTTATCAGTGCACCTATCATACCTCCATCAAATTCCATCGGATCAAGTACCAAGAATTTTGCCAAAGTTACAAGAGCGTTCCAAACCTCGAGTGATTCTCATAATTTCGGAATCTCCGTCTTCGTCACGGTAAAGTGTTTGTGAAGGCTCTTCCAAATATTTTATCTAAAGATTTTACACCATGAGAAAGCACTTTCGTCGTGTCTAATGAATAAGGATCGATTAATGACTGGGGAAAATCTTGTTTCTGAACTCGGTTCTAATGTACCTAAAACTGATTATAATTATGTCAGAATCAGAGCACGTGAATGTTACGAGTTTGTACGAGGATTAATTTATTTTAGCCAAAGATGTTGAAATTGTATTTCGTGGAACTGGCTTTATATAACATAGTCGTAGTCTGTTATTATACTTTGTAATTCAAAACGCCGTAAACATATGCCTCTGTTAAGGTGAATGCTCCAGGGTAGCCCGCGAAATTCAAATATTTTTATGTTTTTTGCAATTTGCCGGTCAGTGTGAAGCTGTATGTGGACCAAATACGATCCGCGACCGTAACGCGTATTTATCTAAAGAATATATATTTCAGAAATAATCATTCTGTCGAGCTACATGAACTTAGAGGGCTATATTGATGATTAAAATGGTTATAATTCTTTAGATAAATACGCGTTACGGTCGCGGATCGTATTTAGTCCACATACAGCTTCACACTGACCGGCAAATTGCAAAAAACATAAAAATATTTGAATTTCGCGGGCTACCCTGGAGCACTCACCTTAACGACTAGGCACAGGATTTTGTATCAGGACAGTGTATTGTATTCAAAAGGTTCCAGTGTACCTATTGTATTCACAGGGTTTCACCATCCATCGAAAGAAGTGTTTTATGGTCAAAGTCAATGAAGCGTTAGATCACTAAAGGGCCCTCTAAATAAACCCGAAAGGTTGACAATATATTATATTCTCATATGTCAACCTTTTTGGGGTTCCGTACCCAAAGGGTAACCAACGGAAGTCTATTACTAAGCCTCCGCTGTCCGTCCGCCCGTCTGTCTGTCTATCAGCACTCAGCAGGCTGTATCTCAAGAACCGTAACAAGTAGACAGGTGCAAATTTCACAGATTGTATTTTCTATTGCCGCTGTAACAACAAATAATAAAAGTTAAATTAAAAATAAATGATCACATACCTCCTCACAAGAAACGTTTTTTTTTTCGGCTTATCGTACGGAACTGTTCGTGTCCGACTCGTACTGCGCCGTTTTGCCTGCGAAATAAATTGAACAAGGTTTTATTGACTCAGAAAATCCAAACTCGAGAAGCTCGAATATATGCGCTGAAGAGAATTTGACTTGAGCATTTGACTTGTTTACATAAGTTGTTCAACTGCGCAAATTACGTTAAATTTGGAGATGAGCAAATACAGAGACCTAGAAAAAGAAACGTTAATCTACTAGGTACTTCGATATTCCTGCTAGGGTTGCGGAATTTGTTCGAAAGCGTTACCGCGGGCTTGGAAGACAAAGGGCATTAGGAGGAACACGGATGGGGTTTAGTCAGTCAGAGTCTGACACTCCCTTCCGCTCCGCCCAGAGCGGAAAGAGTGATCTAATGATTTCGTACTACGCTATTAAAATCAGCCTAAAATTTACCCACTGCTGGGACTCATCACACAGGCCTTCTCTCTATGAGAGAAACTGGGCAGTAATCCATCACGGCAAAACTCAGTGCGAGCTGATGGATGTTATCATCATCATATCAGCCGAAAGACGTCCACTGCTGGACATAGACCTCCCCCAAGCGTCGCCACAACGGCCAGTCCTGCGCGTCTCGCATCCATCGGCTGCCCGCGATCTTGACGGAGTTACGGGTAGACGTGCTTCCAGGCATTAGGGGCCAGTTTTTGGTTGTGCCTGTCATCGTTTGGGGGGGTTTGCCATAATCGCCACGCTTGGCAGGCGGTTTGGCGATCGCAGTGTATGGTGTTGAGTTTTACAGAGAACGGTGCTGTCCATTCTCTGGTAAATCCCTAGATGTTATATGTAAACGAATTTTTAGTCCTAGGACATGTCAGTTTCCGCACCGTTTTAAGGAACCGCAGGTGGCAGCACAGAAGCGCCAATGTCAATTATTCTGACGCTTAAAGTTTCGAATATGCGACACTACATGGTACAGTCAACGCTGTGCGGTTCCATAAGCCTTCTGATGAGGCTTCTGATGAGGCTTCTGATGAGGCTTCTGATGAATAATTCACTTCTTATAAAAGCCCGCCTCAAAAGTTTCATGATCATTCCCCAATAATTGTAGGTACTTAAATCATACAATGCCATACTTAACCTAAAAAACTAACGAGCCACTGACTCTATGCTCCGAAGTACCGGTATTATCCTTTGTACGGGTATTAAAAGAGCTTGAAAAGAAGACAACAAAGCAAATAGCCAATAATAATGGTTATTATCGCAAGTGCCCGACCTTGCACGATGTGGTATTAGATAACCAATCGGACTTGCGGTTCGGAGATCGTTCCTAACGGTATACAACGGACCTCAATGATGTTGGCACGACTGGGAGGCTCGTTTTGTGCCTACGAGAAAGTAATCTCTGGGAGGACGATTAAGACATGCTATACTGCGTTCCCATTTTAGTTTACAAATACTTAGATGTTTGTTTGCGCCCAAAACGCATGTCTTTTTGAAATTAAATACTATATCGTCACCGAAAAGGCAAAGTACTAAAGCGCCATTTTAGCTAAAATGAGTTTTATATATGGTTGGATTCGGTTTCTTTTTCTCTATACATTGGTCTTGGCCTCCTAGCATTTTGAACAATACTTAAGAAGTTACCGGCGCTTTAGCAGTGACATTTTTGTTGTTTTTGTTTTTAAATCGCTCTCTTGTAAAATGCTCTTTTGCAGTTTAGTACTTTTGCGTTTCTAGTGACGATATCTATTACTATTCTCAAAAACAAAATTGACACTTTTAAAAAGTTCACATTTGCTTATTGCTGTGTATCTTGGTGAGACATCAAGTACACTGTCTTGTAGGTAATCCACAAGACAGTGTACTACTTGATAAAAAGGTATAAGCAATAGAACAGAGGGTTTCATACCAAATATTTGTTGTTGCACTGAACAGATATTTAAAATATTCCAGTCGTTTACTACAACTAGGTGCAGTCATGCATGTTTTAATTAACTCCGTGCATAGTACGCAATTAAATAACCCATGTTGTAGGTATATCATTAACTACACGTGTTCTATTTTAACAAGCTGGGCTAAATTAAAATCATACAATATCGAAATTACAGTTTAACTGTAATACCTATAGGTACGCCAACTGTTTTAACATAGATTACGCAGGAAAAGTAGCTTTACAATGTTGTTGCACCAATTCTTAATAGATGATGCGTCTTATTCCCGCAGTATTCCTACTGTTTTTCTTAGCATATCGACGGTACTTCTATGTATACTATTTGGGCTCTTAAGTTGGTCACGTTTATTGCAGCATCAAATCCGTAAGGCATCGTCAAGGGAGCAGGTGAAACCCTACCTTACAAGTTCCAATAAAGTCATCCTAACGCAGTCCATTGCGATAGATATCTCCCGAATTGCACCACTAAACTTTTCTTCAGTTCGAAGTCATAGCGTGACGATTGAAAGAACTGGGAGAAGAATAGTCCACCAATACTGTCCCACTAATTTACGCTAATGTAAATCTTAACTAAAACTCTATCAACACATAACGAAGTTACCCATCTGCACCTAAATGATCATCACCGCTGGGCGTAGTCAAACTATCCATTGGACGGATAACTGTACACGTTGGTTGCAGTGTCATGTCTCTCCGACCGTGATAAGACAAACTGGATCCACGATGTAAGAGCTCTGATCTGGACTGGATACCCGATAGCTCTCCAAAGACATGGCTCAGTCGCTCAGCCGCTCAAAGCCCTAACACTTAGCTTACAGGGTCGGCGAGAGGAATGGGAAAATACAAATGTTTCTTCACTGTTAGAAAGGCGAGAGTCGCAGAAGTTAGTGTTTATTGTTTGTTTGTCTTTGGTGGCTATGTTGGGATCAGCTTTCGGGCTAAATTGATAGGGATATCAGTTTTGCATTGCACTTGAACTAGAAACTAGGTTACAAAGGTGAGACCTTCGTTTCCGAAAGCTTAAATGTCGAACTTTCTTGTATCCTTACGATTAACCGTTGGTCCAACACATCAATGCAACTCTGTGGCTAGGATCTGTCTGCCCCAGGAGGACATCCATGAGGATTTCCACGCTGTGGCTCTGTCTCGCATATATGAGTCCCAGCATTATGCTGAGCGATGGCCGTTTTGCGTGAATGTGTCGCATATAAAATTGTATTTTTGTTTAATTTTTTTTTTTCGTTAGCGCCATGGTGGCGTAAATAAACGGTTTTTCTTTATTTCCTTCTTTTCTTTCTTTGTCTTAAATCTGACATGGTGTGTGTTTAGATAATGAATGAAATTCCTTGGAAGCAAATATTTTGGAAGCAATCATGCAAATATTTGTAACATCCCTACTGTATACGCTTCATCATCTATGTATCATACTGTCCTTTTGTCATATTGTGCGATAGGTGTTGAAAAGGATAATAATATTGACTGACAGTCTGTCTATCTGCTTGCTACCTCTTAAGGTAACGGCTGAATTGATTTGGATGGCACTTAGCACATAGGTAAACCCAGGGCCGGCCTTAGCGATCAGAGCCGAGAGACGGAGAGGCGAGTCGTGCATTTGGCGCCCTTTTTATATTTTAATATAGGTAATTAAAATAACCTATTTAGAAAAACCTTTGCCAATAGTTTGCATGTTTTAATGCCAATAGTTTCAACCCCACCCATAATTATTTTTATTATGTTGTTTAAAACACTATTTATTACAACTGTGCCAAAATTCGCTAGTACATGAATTCACACCACGAACTATTTCCCCGATTTGGGAGTTTTTCCGTATACCATGTCCAGGAATAGAACATAGGATACTTTTCATGCCGAAAGTAGGTTCCCTTGGGATTTTTTGCCTTTAGATGCTAGTTCAGAGGCTCAAAAATATAGAACGAGTTCATATTTCTCTCCAAATACTTATGTACCTATGATTGTTCATTGATTGATTGCCCTGATTCAGTAAGGAACCCTAAATGCATGCTTCCACGCCAAAATTAGCATGTTTCGCATGCTTTAACCTAACCAACCGAGTTAAAGTGATCTAAGAATGAAACAAAAAATAGTTTCGCACTCGCGCGCACGTTTCGTGCTGCTAGATCGTTGAAACGCGGATGAGGGATGGCTGCGCTTTTTTATCCGCACGTAAGTAGATCGATTTTCAGTAATTGAATTTGGATATTCAACATTATTTGATGGTATTTGATTAAATAAGCGTTTCTGTATTAGTCAGCCAGGGATGTAGCATTTGCAGAAGCTGGGGTCAACGTTGGATTGGAGGAATGCTTGGATATCTACGAACCATTACTATCCGACTTTTTATACTCTCGGTTGTAAAGGGGTAGTTAGACTTTCACAGTAACACATACATTCACAAAACTGCGTTTACTTTACCATGTAGGTACGTATGTATATGTATGTCCACGATTGTGTCAGTTATAACATGTTTTTCCAAAACTAACACCGGAACTGGTTCACTGAGTTTTGCTACATTTTTCAGATCCAATTACCGTAGTTTGACACTCTGCACGTATGTAGTTAGTCGGCAGGTAGTAGTTGACGTGTTTTAAATTCGAACCACTAGACGATTTTGTTTTTTAAAACATTTGTTACCCTATGTCGCGGCTTCGTATATAACTGAGAAATACAGTTTGACGGTCCCTAAAGTTTGAGCCACAATATTGTGTCGTGTCCATGGGCGCCGGGCGGATGCACCTCCCTAGCTTTCAACATGAAAGCTCTGCCTAGCCTTTCCCCAACTATATTGGGGTCGGCTTCCATTTAAGCCGGATATAGCTGAATACCAGTATTTCTCGAGGAGCGGCTGCCTACCAAACCTCCACAACCCATTAACTGGGTAACACGACTTCATGGCACGGTACTTCACGAAAAGATAGAAATTAGAAACATATAGGTATTAGACAAGTGGAATGTAGCTTCGAGCTCCCTTCACTCGGCTTTGCACTATTGTCTTCTTTAGTTCTTTCTCTGTGCGAATGGGCAGAAGAAAACCTATCATATTCCCCCCTAAATAAAAAACAGTCCTGCCGGTGAGCATGATGTCATGCCGTAGTGCGTGCTGGTGCACTTCATTGGCTATTCGTGTGGTGGATCACGCACTACAACAAGTAGCTACACACTCTCATAACGAACTGAACTGAAACGAGGCCGAAAGAACGGTAGGTTCAAAATGATACGTATAACAATCTTTCTCTTAATTAATCATGCGAACTCCGATACTCATCGTGGTTTTAAGAGAGGTCGCGTACTTTGGGTCTTTGGCTATTTCGTATACGTATATCTAGAGATCTTAGATGCTTAGATCTTCATTTATTATTTTCTGCCAGACTGTCCCATTGAACAGCAAAAGCTTCCCCCCTTCCATTCCTTTCTTCCTTCCATTGCTATTCCTCCCTGCTTCCCAATCGTGTCGATAGGAGTCAGGCTCGTCCCGCCACCGCCATCTTCGCCAGGGTCAGCCGCAGAAACAGTTGTGAGAAACAGTTGACAAGCAAGCCCTACGGCCACAATTCCAAGCCATGTTACAGTTCTACTAACACGAACACAAATAATGTCTTTCCCTATGGTTTCCCTTAGCCTCTAAGGGCACATAATATAGGTATCTACCTTCGCTAATCAAAGTATAGGCATGTACGCAATAGGTACTTTGTAAGAAGTATGCCGAGTACGTGGTCCGTTCGTGGTAATAAGCTGGGTTGCCAATCCTGCAGTTTAGATTTTGACGGTCGATTTAGTATTTTTTGAAAATTTAGCCTTCAAATCTTCAGATCCCATCGTCGACTTCGATCGCTTTTCATCTGGCAAGATTGTAGCCAATCAATAATTTGAAATAATTTAAAAAAGTATTTAAGATGCTAGCACCAGGTACGTATTTTATAGCGAATTGATTGAATTTGAATAACCTACCTTCATGTTAAAATGATTGTACCTAAATATAATTTATTTAAAAGTTTATTCGTTATTCTGATAAAAGGATTGAGTTTTTAATTATACGCAATAAAATTATTTATTCATAATAATTTTCTCCAGTTTTTATTAGCTGGTTTGAAGTTTTCCTCTAAGACGTTGGCAGCACTGGTTATAAAGTATTCTACACACGGACGGCGAATATCTCGCTGTCAATGAACGCGCCTAAATAGAACCATTCATTCGTTCGGTCATTCATTCGCGATGTCGTTTATTGGGTGTCGCACCTTAGATGGAATGAGTGGGAATGTTTTATTTATTGTTTTTGATTTGGTAGTTTACACTTATTGTCATTGGTGGACTTCGTTTTTTTAGACTTATTGTCATTGGTAGACTTCGTTTTACAGTTATTAGCTGCTGGGTGATGTAGTAAAGAAACCTGGTTATTTCGATTATCTGTTTAAACTTTTATACTAATATGATAAAGCTAAAGAGTTTGTTTGTTACTTTGTGTTGTTGAACGCGCTAATCTCAGGCACTTCTCTTTCGAATTAAAAAAAATGTATTAGATAGCCCATTTATTGAAGAAGGCTATTGGCTATAATAACATCATGCTACGACCAAAGACAGCGGACCGAAGCTACCCGGGTCTGCTAGTTCCTAAATTTAGATAGACATAATTGAATACTGGTAATGGTTCATACCAAAGGTAAAGGTCATTCATATGGTAAACACAAATATGAACCATATGGTATGGGTTTAAGTACCTACTATAGTACCTACTTAAGAAAAAAAAAACCCGTACAGATGAAGATAGCAGTTATAAGACTGCGAATTATCGACCCAGTAATTAATTACTGATTAACATGCCAATGTACACACATTACCACGCACATTTGAAAAACATCACAGTCTTCGTTCATGTTTAGGTAATATCAGAAATTATCGTATTTAATCGCATTCTTTCTTAATCCTTTTCATTGCGGAAGTAATTTATATAAGCCTCACTATCCACAAGGATGTTCTTTTCAACAAATACTTGGTTTAATTATTGAAGTAATAATAACGCATCGAATATAATACCTCCTATTATATTACGAATGCATAAGATTTGTAATGCACGGTTACTCCGTCTACCCCTTTCTGAAAAGGTATAAGCCCATCTTCAGCTTCTCATCTCTTCCCCAATGTGTATAACCCTACAAAAAAATGTCATATTTGTTAAGGTGTTGCCAACGGTATTTTAAATAAATAAAATCTCTATAGCATAGTGGTAGAGGAAGAGATGGGACTAAACTTTTAAACTCGTGAGGTTACCTAAGATTTAGATCCAATTTAATTCAGTCTCATCAAACACAAAGCCTAAATTAGCTAAACACGTTTCAAATGAAATTGATTTGCTAATAAATAGATAATTAAAAATGGAAATTACTTTTGTCGAAGTAAGATGAACAAAGTTGAAATTATTTCAAATGTAGCGTCGTATTCTGAGAAAATTAAGTACCAACAACGCCACTCCAGCTGAATCGACTGTTAAACATCAATATTGATTAGTCTGCTAATTAGATAACAATAGTGTTATTGTTGTAGAAGAACGTGAGGTAAATCTGTACTAAGTAATACTAATATTATAAGGAGGTAAGATTTTATTATTTTATAGAGGAAAAAATTTAAGGAGGAAATCTTTTCGACACGAAAAGAAGAAGATAGAAAAATGAAAGGTAAATCTATACTAATCTAATATTATAAGGAGGAAAGATTTTTTTATTTCTACCTAATGGCCTCCGAAACTGAACCGACTTTAACAATTTTTCACCTATAGAAAGCTAAATTATAAGTAAGTCTTTAAATCAAGAGTGAATAGGTTATTGGCTAGGCAAGCGTGCTCCATCTTCGACCACATCATCGCTTACCATCAGGTGAGATAGTGGTCAAACGCGTGCCTATCAATAGTAAAAAAAAAGTCACATAGGCTATACATTCTCTGATCACGAACTAATGAAATAAATTAAACCAAATAAATTAGATCTTCTGATTGAAAAGAAATGGAAACCAGAATCACAGAGCTGATTCTAGTTGACCGATAAGGCGACGCACATATTTAATAAGCAGTAGAACTAGTTCACACTGGTACTAGAAACTGTACAAAGTGAATCGAGAGAAATCTATTGTTCTAATGTTACAAATGTATGTTGCACTATACACATTCGAATCCTACACAGCATTGCGTATTGCTTTCAGCTTGTAGCCGTACGCAACTGTTAATTTATTCAATAAGCAAAGGGCACGTATATCACAGTATCATTTGCCATTTATCTAAGTAGGAAAATATTTTCTCAGCACACTGGAAAAATAGTCCCTCGGTCATTGCATTTAGGCTTTCCAACAACTCCACCCATACGCACAAAACGTTTTGGGAACACATTCATAGTGCGTACAGCTAAGGAGTGGAATTCCCTGCCGGAGTCGGTGTTTCCTGATAGCTACAACCTGGGAGTCTTTAAATCAAGAGTGAATAGGTTATTTCTAGGCAAGCGTGCTCCATCTTCGACCTCATCCACGCTTACCATCAGGTGAGATAGTGGTCAAACGTGTGCCTATCAATAGTAAAAAAAAAGTGTTTTTGCTCTTTGTAAATCTGCTTCCACGAAAAACGAATGAGGTGAACGAAAAAATATCCGCTCACATTAAGTTTTTACTCAGTTTCGTTTATCGCTTACCATCAGGTGAGTTAGTGACAAAAAAAAATATTTTGTATTTTAAATATTTGTCATTGCAATTTGCAGTCTCTAGGAGCCTATTATGATGTGCCAAAGACTATTGACGTGCTAATGCCATCATGATTAAGCTGTGAAAAAGGGATAGTGTTATGCGTCTTGTATAACTCCGTCTCCTTCCTACACCGTTATCATGATAGTTTTAAGATGTCATAAGGCCTCGCCATCGGCTGAGGCGTCCATTCCGCTTCGGCTATAATCACAGTATGTTCACGTGCATGTATTGTGAAATTTAAAACTTTTTCAACCCTCAAAAGTCCCAAAACTATAAACATTGATCATTGTTTTTGTCGGTGTCGCCATGCGCCCTATTTTATACAACAAGGTACACCTGAGTATCTATAGTACCGTCTACTATTCAAGACACCAGCATCATATTTGATATGAAAAAGTTAGCCAATATTCTCTCAAACGCGTGTAGAATTTATTATATCGACGCCTAGTCCCACGGCATTTTCCTCCAACGAAAGTGCAAACATCAAGGTATTTTAACGAACGGAAATCATATACGTGAAATACCGTGGTAGCTAACAACCCAAGATTGCAATACACGACAAAATGTAGATCATTACTTAACTATTCATTTAAATAGAAAAATACATTCTCACGAGCGAACTACGTTCAACGCAATAAATCGATGCAATTATGTCGTTCGATTCTCAGTTCCCGCATGTTTTTGCCGCGGCTTCGCTTGCGGTTTTTTTTCTATTTTACGCGGCCGCTGTACCGTACTCTCGCCGCAAGCCTGCTATCTTTATTGCAGGAAATTATGCTCCAAATTCTGTTAGATGTAGGTGGGTTGTTGGTGTTTCATAAATTGAATGAACGAATTGTTCATTCCCTTCGGTCCCTTTGAATTTAGATGTTCAGACTTAAGATGCGTTAAAAAAAAAATAAAAACAATAATGTTACCATATGCAAAATGATCTCCAGCTACTTAATCCATATGTACAAATCCGGGATGTTTGCGTGCTTCATTTACCATGGAACCCAACAGAAACAATGTAAAAAGTTATCCCCAAGCGAGATCTAATACGATTTTGCATACATTATTCATGCGTATACGTTAGTTCCAATCGTTTCACAGTTTTCTAATGCTTTTTAGATCGAGATATATGTCCGTAAAACATACTTACACGGCTCTCTTACGCATAATTGTGATCGAACACTTTCGCAATAAAAAACTGATCGTTAACTTCGAGCGAGATTTCGGAATCACGTCGAACTTTGAAGGCTTCGAGAACATTTTTAAATGTTTCACATAAAATGCGGCCTTTTTTCCCGGCAACTGTAAACGTGTGTCCTAAAAATAAAACACTTTCACGTTCGCATCGGACCCGATTTTTGAAGAGCCTGTATTATTAAGATGGGCTTTTCTCTGAAGTTTCATCATTATGGATATCGTGAGTCGTGACCTTTACGAAAACAGATTTTCTCGAATTGCCATTGAACGATTTTTGGATCGGATTTTTGTTTTTTTTGGTGTTTGGTCTTGGAAGAGCGTCAGAGACAATATCTTATGAACTTTATTTTTAAACACGTCACGTTTTTCATTGAATGTATACATCCTCTTTAACACATTCGTTAGATACTAAAATAAACCACACCTATCAAAATTTTAATCCTCTGCAGCATTAATGACATAGATAATGTCGCTACGATTCTTAGAATTTCATGACCAATGGGTTACCCATTGTCTACGGGTCTGTCATTTTGGTTGTTGTAACCTCCATTATCTCCATTCAGGTTTTTGTAACCACAATTCTGATTGGGTCTGTCATTTTGGTAGTTGTAAGTGGTGGTTCAATCCATTATGGTTGTTGTAACCTTGTAACCACCATTCTGGTTGAGTCTGTCTATTTGGTTGTTGTGCCTTCTACGCCGTAACTACGAGTAAGTATTATACTCACAATAAAACAAAACAAGTGAAGAACATCACTATTTAAAAACTATCATAAGAAACTGCACGCGTCAATGAATGAAGGTAATGGGTTGTCAGGTAACCAACCGAACACAACACCACACGCTATGGTGCTCTCAGATGAAAAAGTGAATGCCAAGCCATTCCCAACCTTTATCCCTCCACTTTCAACTGATAATAATTAAATTTAAGTTATTAACGCTCGCCTTTCTCGCGGCAATGTCAATTATTTCTACAAACATGAAGGAAAGTAGGTTGCTCGGAACAAAAGCTTCGGTGTTTATGAATTTGACATAAATAGCCGTAACGGGAAACTAGTTCAAGTTGTTTCCTTGGTGTTTTGTCTTATAGAAACGGATCAAATTGATTCGGTCTGGAGGGGTGTAAATTAATGGATAGTTTTTAATTATGCATGTTGTTTTTGTCCCACTAAAATACTGTCATCTAAACCTATAAGTAGTTTCTGGGAATCTAATTATGTTTTACAACCTTTCAATCTGCTGTCTAATGTCATATTAACGATTCTGATTGGTATATCAATCAGCTGATGGAAAGATAAATTATTGAGAAACATTTATTTTTTTCAACATAGGCCTTGTAAATTTTTGTTTTTTTTTTATAAAAGGTTGCTCGACTCTAGGAATTTCTCCTGTATCGCGGGTGGGTTCGCAATCATAAAAACACCCAGGCGCGGAACAGCTAGCTATCTATAGGCTATAGGTACAAATATTTGTTCCGTGCGGGAGTCGAACTCGCGACACGCAGCTCAGCAGCCACTGCGGCAACCGCGTCGTCAAAAAAAAATTAGGAAATACTTTTTTACTTATAAAAAAAAGGTTGAACCTATTGATAGGTTTTTTTTTATATATCGAAGGTTGAACCACTCTCAAATGATAAATATCCATCAATCTATCTACCTGCCTTGTATAGGATCTATCCCCCATACATCCGCATAGTTTATTCGCAACGTGAGCGGAGGTTCCCCTCTCCGCGATCCTCAAAGGCATTACGAACGTTTACAAACTTTACAGGGCTCATTATTACGTGGATTTCCTCGTAATGGAACCCCTTCACGATTTGTAAAACTAGATTTTATTTATCATGCTTGTAAAGATAAAGAAGCGTTGCTTGTTGATAAACAACAGGGATTAGTAACCAAGGTGATGTTTTTAAAAATTTCGAAATGATGAAATCACTATAAATAAATTATTATGAATATTTTTATGATAAGATTGTACCTACTTAGTTGCAAATTGTGTCAATTGTTCTTGACGCAAATGTCTACAGTTCAATAAAATGCTATCACAACAATCACATTAAAAATATTAATAAGCGTCCATTCTGCTTCATTGAATCATAGGTGCTTTTCGCTAGACAAGTTAGGAATGAACGCGTCGCGTGCCCTCGTATTTCGCGCACCATTCGGTCACCGCGACATTCCGTTCTTTCGTTCCCATTCGTTCTCCAGTCGTGAGTGATAACCGCGCAGTGACGGACGTGCGTGCCGTTGTTTTCACGGTTCCCGCGAAATATCGAACGAAAATTATTTTAGTGATTAAAAACAAGTTACGAATTGTGTTTGTGTTTTATAATATTGTGGATTTATAGTGATTATCGATATTTATGTCAATGTGTGTGTAAAACGAGTTATATTTTTTCTGTGCACTCGAATTCTTGGATTTTCTTTAACGAAGTTTTTGTGGTAAGTTTTAAGATCAGAGATCATTGAGTTGCTTGCAATCAGTAGCACTAACAGCCTATTAATGTCCCGTTGGTGGGTAGGACCGTTGAGCCGGTACCTACCCGTCCACATTTTTGTGAGTACCGTAGATAATGGAGACATTGGCGGTACTTGTTGATTGGCGGCATATTATCGTCTTACCTTTCTTTGGTGAACGGAGCACGGCGTTGATACAAAGCGTGTTTCCATGAAAATGAACGTTGTTTGAAAATAATGTGCAATCGTTGACGTGGTCGTGAACACGAACGGCTTTACTAATGAACGGTGAATAAAGTTTTGTCAAGAATAACCTCAGTGTAGCTTTATCTCTGCTTATTTATTTTGTGGATAATATTGTCATTCATAACTTCATTCAAGATTGTGTGGGTAGGGAGCAATCGTGGCGAGAAATGCACCCGTATAACGATAGGTAGGTACCTACCTGCCTACCTACTATTACTCTGGAAAAATAAACTTAACACTAAGCAGTAAAAACCCCGTGTTAAATAAACAGAATAAAAAAAAACCGCTAAGCAGCTCGAATTCTAAATTCGCAGAAATTGAATTTAATTCTAAGAAATTCCTATATGATTAAAAAATGAACTAGAATAAATACGTAGGTATTTTAACCGACTCCACAAAGGGAGCTTATTGAAGTCGGTAAAAATAATTATTTATTCAAGTACCAAACATTAACACTTAATCTTAAACCTAATAGGCAAGTTTACACTTACTTAGTATTTCTATAGGTTTGAGCCTTTTTAGGGTTCCGTACCCAAAGAGTAACCAACGGAACCCTATTACTAAGCTCCGTCCGTCCGTCCGTCTGTCTGTCTGTCTGTCAGAGGGCTGTATCTCAAGAACCGTTATAGGTAGACAGTTGAAATTTTCACAGATTGTGTATTTCTATTGCCGCTATAACAATTAAGGTTTATGGTACGGAACCCTTCGTGTGCGAGTCCTACTCGAACTTGGAAGGATTTTTTAGTCTTTTTGTTTACAAATATAATCAACATTGTAGTTACTTACCTACATCCTGTTGTCAGTACAATCATAGGTCACACAAACAGGTACCGATAAAGGAATGCTTCATTTTAAATTTGCACTAAGCAATTTAATCTTTCCCATGACAACACTACACGTTAGTGAGAACGAACGAAGTGTTCCACATTACCAAGACTAGGTACTAAGACCTACCCAGCTATCTCTTTTACCTAGTTATCCTACTTCCCTAGCGTAAACAGCGCGAAACTGATTGCGTCAAGTATCCCACACTCGAGAGCTACAATTTACCTTTACCTAATAGGCTATAGTTAAATAGGCTCCTAGGTAGGTACCTAGGAGCCTATATCCGGGACCTAACACGCCATAGTACCAGGTAGCTATCGTGATTCATGATCATGACGAATCTGGTGTCGAAGATTGGTTTTGATCTAGCTACTAAGGGAATAATACATTTTCCGATGTTGTAGTTTTATAATAAAAAAACTATTTACAAAAAAAGTCGGTGTTAAAAAATAAAGAAGCAAAACGAAAAACACCGACTTCCGAAATTTAGGTTATTTTATACTTTGTAGTGTTTTTTTTTTTGGAAGTCGGTTATATGTTTTTGTAAAAGTTTTTTATTTTTCTCTTTTAAATGGTGGCGAAAGACGACGTCTTCGTTTACGCAGAAATTGAAATAAGCAAAAATTCTCTTAAATAAAAACTACTGAATCAAATTTTTACGGGACCAAATGGCAAATACCTATACCGCATTGAACTAAAAAAAAAACACACGAATCAGAAACCTCGGAGTAATCGGTGTACATACCTACATAAAAAAAACTACCCACCGAATTGAGAACCTCCTCCATTTTGGAAGTCTTTCAAAAAGTAATATCAAACAATATTTTTTTATTTGTGATGCTCTTGACTCTAGTCTAGATCAGACAGAGGTGAAACAAAGTCGACGATGCATCGTCGGCTTTGCATGCTTTTGCTTTTTTTTTGTTTTGGCATGTTCACTCTAATTTTGAAGATATTTGGATTTTTAGATTTATTTAACTGTTACTAAATTGCAGGGAATATAACTATATCATGTCAGAACTTTTCGGCCCCATCGACCATCTGTTCTGCGAGCAATGTGCCCTGCACACTGACACTTTAGTTTGGCGATCCTTCGGTCTATGTCGGTAACCTTGGTTATCTAGCGGATATCATCATTGCTTATTCGATCACGCAAGAAAACTCCAAGTATTGCCCTCTCCATTGCCCTTTGAATAAACATAAGTTTTGCATAAGCAGTTATAATTGGAATAACAACTCCTCCCATACATAGCGCGCAGTATCCATCATGTCAACGCTGAGCAATCGGATTGGTTACCATATAAACTGGTCCAGGAAGCGATTTAAAGACCCTGCCCTTATTAAGCATTTGATGGCTTCGGTTTTAGCCTAAATGACTTCACTAGGCTAATAGTTTTACCTATCATTACCTCGTCATTGCGCATCATTTACTTGCCATCATTATATTATGATTGAGGTTATATTGGTTTCGTTTCCTCGTTCTGTAAAGCGGTCTTTACTTTGCAGATACTCAACAGTTAAGGCCACTCGTTTTTTTTGTTTTTTTTTTCTGATATTTGATAGGTTCCTACCTAAAGCTGTTTCGTCGGCACTAACAGAGAAATGACATCTGAAAAAAATAATCAGGAACCTACATGATGTGATATGGTACGCAGTTTGGTTTAGTCAGAATTTGTGTAAAAAAAAAAACACCAAATCAACCCCCAAATCGTTGACATGAAACCATTTTACTCCTTAATTTTTTATCAAAAGAGTATAAAAAATATTTACTGCTTTTCAATACAAACGAAAATAATATGGTTTTGTTCGGAGTGGCGCGTAGAGGTGTAGTAAGCTTCGATTGTATGCACAAGGTCATTGGCGTGGGTACAAGCCTTAAATCTAAGGTCCCTTACGCTTCCTGCTTGAATGATATTTACTTCGCAAATATGTAGGTCACAGATTACTCAAATAGGTAACTAAATACATGTACAGATGAAGCCGGTGTGATGAAAAATGGTCTTACTGCTTCAAATGCTGGACTGAACTCTTTTAAAGTTACATCACTGGGTTGGACTGCACAATAAGGTACTCTCTCTTGCTCCTTTAAAGTCTATTGGGTCACCCAGGAAGGTCCGGTTGAGCAGTATCCAACCTTAGCAGGTTGAACTGCGAGTGGTCCCATATAAAAAAAAAAACCTGCAGCCAAACCTTGAATTCTATGAATATTATCAGTTTTGATGTGTCGAATGATTCATCACCCATCCAAAATCGTCGAATTTTGTCATCGTAGTGCAAATATGCTTTGGCTTCTTTAGGAAGAAGCACTTATTCATCAATTAAATGTACCTGCATAGAGTAAAAACAGAAACCGAGCCTTCGTAGTCACCAGAAACCAACTCTTTCTCCGTAACCCGCAAGTTAACACCACACTACACAGTATAAAAGGTTTAAAGTATTAACTACACACTTTAACAGGTCCTAAACTAAGAATCAATCTTAGTTTCACGTGGATTCCTTATCGCACAAGTGCTAACGATACCACACCATACATTGTAGGAAATTGATTGCTAGCGTATTAAAAACTGTGCAAAAACTTAGTATTTATTATTATTCAAGCACGCATAGCACAAGAAAATCAGTTTATTGCACACTTTTGTTTTAAAAATGGTTGTTGCATGGTAAGGTGACATCACCAATGACAAGAAGGTGACAGGTATTTGTATTGAGTCAAGTAATTCACTTTACTCATAAATATATCTCACTCCTCATGATCCCTTTAAAAACGTTGAACCTGGTTCCGTATTCTGTGTTCTGACAGGAACAAGAATGCTCGGTGGCATTATTGTTTAGTGTGGAATTCTATATTCCTCACTAAACTTGGGATCTTCACGCACATCAGATCAAAAGAGTCTAATCAAGTCCGATAAGGCTATTACTCTTTAAGTAAATAGTCTGCGATTTTGTGCAAAACTTTGTACATTGCATTAGATCATTATTATCGGCATTAAAGTTAAATTATTACGACAACTATCTCTGATGTATGAAAACACTATTATGTCCAATTATATTTTGTTTATGTAAGTATATATACCTAAAAAAGTTCGAGTCGAAAAAGTTTATTATTTTTTCTAGTAGTTTCGCGATATTGCTACAGATTTTCCAATATACAATTTTTTAATCATCATAAAACGGGTTTATAATTAAAAACGTGTTGCCAATATATCACTAAAATAATTGGGCTTCAACAGTAAAATAAAAATGTTACATCAGGTCAATTAATAACATTCAAACCATTAGATATTTATCTAATAAAATAAAAGTTTGCCAACATCTGTATGACATAAACCATTATAAAACATTAAATTGCCTGGAGACAAAATAACACAAATTTAATTCAAATTAGTGCATTATATAACTTGTGCATAATAATATCGAAATTATTGTACCACGTATCAGATTAATGTATTTACCAACAGAAGACAGAATATATCTAATATTAGGGTTCCGAAATTCCGTATGAAAAAGGATGGGAAGTCATCAAATGACTCCTCGCGCTCTGGGCGGAGCAAAAGGGAGTGTCAGTCTCTTACTGACATAAAACCCATCCGTGTTCCTCCTAGTGTCCTTTGCATTCCAGGGCCGCGGTGACAACAAAAAAATTCCGCAACCCTGGCAATTACGGAACCTTGGCGCGGAACCTATAGAATCACTCATTTGTTTGTCTGTCTGTTCATCTGTGACAGTGACAGCCAATTTTTCTCCGAATGTCAGAACCTAATGACGACATGTGTGATAATAATTTGTCACCGAACCGATTCAGTTGAAATTTGGCACACATATGATCGTATTATGCAGGTGAAGGTACAATACCGCTTTAATTAGGTACCTACCTCTCTTTGTATTAGACCTTTCGTTAATAATACAATTCATTGGGAAACCTACCTTCGTATTAACCCATGCTCGTCTGTTACAATGCCTCAGGGAATCCATAGAATACGTGAAGCTGGAACAATATAATTAAAACAATTAATTAGATTCCTCTTTTCCTTTTCAAACCCTTTATGAACAATCATAAATAATTCTTGTTCTTTTTATTTTATATACATTTTCATCCTAATTCGCTTTTGTATTTTATACCTTGTTATAAGCTACTTCTCTATAAACTGGTGGGTACTAATAGCATCAAAGGTAAAATTAGTTAATCCTCATTAAAATACGGGTTAAGTTAAAGCCTACGCACCTGTTAGAAACACGACCCCGAAAACGTGTGAACTCAAAGGTCACAAAATTACACTGAAATTTAACTAGCTTAGGTGCTAAAATCGAGTGTTACCCGAGTTAATTCTAAGTCGTCGATTTGGGAAATAAAGGATAGAAAACCGGTAGATTACCTGAAAGAATAGTATAAATTACCTAGTTCTTTTTTTTTAAAGATGGGATATCATCAAATGATTTCTCCCGCTCTGGGTGAAGTAGGAGGGAGTGTCAGACTCTTACTGACTAAAACCCATCCGTGTTCCTCCTAGTGCCCTTTGCGTTCCAGGGCTACGGTGCCTCTCTCGAACAAAGTCCGCAGCCCCATCAGGCACTGGCCCTAGCAGGACCCGTCTTCAATGCTGACAGCTCTTTGAGGCGCGCGTGGAAAACAGCGCGCCGTCGACACGGGCCTGGTTCTGATCAAACGGCGAGCCACCCAATGCTCGCCGTCCGCAGGCCCACCATGGCTAAAATGGACGTTCATCATCATCGTCCTCTTTTCGGCCAGTCTCATGTAGGAGGCCTTGTCTCACCCACTAATGAGTATAGGCCTCCTTCCCCTTCTGTGCATGTCATAATGGTTCGATGTCAACTGAAGCATTTTATACTTTTATCAATTATAGACCTACGTGCGTAATATTTACATAATAATTTAATCAGGGAAATGCTAATTTAATCACGATAACCAATATTTATCGCTCACCATATGATATGATTACAAGGTTAGTAGGATAATATATTGTAGGCACTGATACATTCATATAACTGAATTATATCGGCTGATAAACGAAATAGTTGATTATTTAAAAATTTGCAAAGTATGTGAGACATGTAAAATAATATATAACGTCCGGGCTGATAACACTATGTCGGCAGGCTACTGATGACAAAAATAATGGGCAAGTTACTTACTTCGATGATAAAATCTGTCACCAATTTGTCTACCAAGTCTATTTCTGACGACAAATCGATAAACGTTATGATGACATAAGTGGAATTCCCTTACAGGGTCTGCGTTTCTTGATAGCTATAGCCTGGGGTCTTAAATTCAACATTGAATTGATGGTTTAACTACCAGGCAAGCGAGCTTTATCGTCAACCACGTCGTCATTCCACTTACAATCATATGAGATGGCGGTCAAATCAAAAATAAAGTTCGGGTCACATTACTATGAAGTCGTGGTACCTTCTGGAGCAGTTGGTTGGCTACAAAACTGATTGTAATATGACGTAACGAAAACAGATTCGTTTAATTGGTGTATCTTGGACCATGACACACCCGCCACAGTCATGTGTACCTACTTGTAGTTTTAAAAGAAAACATTTTTTCACCAGGTACTTAACAGGTTGATAAAAACATTCTTCAAGAATTTATTCTCATATTGCTACCCATTTCTTTGGAAACCCTTTCAAAATTCAGCCCCGAAACATAGCACGGTTAGGTCATCTCTTCAAATCACCTGCAACCATCTTATGATCTCCTGACCAATCAGTGAACAGCGTTGACCTTTGCAACTGCTGTGCCACTCAAAATGCTCGGGCATGTAACATGTTATGTTACATATACTGCTGTCAGCGGTTACGCCATTTTTATTGTGCAGTCTTATTCGACTTGCGCAATGGGGCCAACCGATCATGAAGAAATTTTAAGTATGAGAATTTCTGTAGGGTTTGCAGATTCCCGTTGTTATGTTGTTTAAGATTTTAGAAGGCCATGCCACAGACTTCATAACGCTGGCAAGTCTTTGCAAATTGTGACGTCATGAATCACGACGGTCAATGACCTAATCACGTTTTTTATCAGGGTTTCAAGTTTAAAATCAGAATCGATGATATCGATCAAATGATTTTCGCATGCAAATATTTGATTTTAATCAAAATTCCTTGAGTTACAATAAATGTCGTACCGTCAAGACTTGTGTTGAATTTCGTAGTATGCTAGTTTTGCTTTGCAATTTTTTTTTACGAAATCTGCCCCTTCTGGCAACACCAAATGTTAGGGGTTCTTACTAAAGAAGGTACTCAGTCAAGAACAAGGGGTGCGTCTATCTTCAGTGTTGCACGTTCTCAAATGGGGAGGGGAAGGATGTGTGAGTGAAAATTTATGCTTGATGTTACACTTGACAACACAACTTTTATTACTGCACTAACGGTTCCCCCAGGCTTCCTTTATGCAGTAAAATATCGACGTAGGTGTTCTCTACACCTATCTTGAGAAACATCTATTGAATGATGGTGGAAACCGCAACAATAAAGAATTGTAAAACGGATTGTGGGGGTCCCGATTTATTGGCGTCTTCGTCTTTATTTTCCAACTTACAAGTCTTACAACTTCATAACCAAACATGATTCTTCTTCCATACTTCTATATTAGTTGGCATCTTAGTCCTCAGTTTCGCGTCGCATTCCTCATTGCTGAGGGTCGTGAATCCACCGATGAGTGGTGAATTTCTGCTTTAAGTACATGGTCTTTCGACCAGTGTCTGTTCTTGGCATCATGAAGCGCGTCATGCAACTTGATGTTGAGTGTAGAACGATCTTGATTGGACCATCTAATAGGGCTGCGACCTCTCGGCCGTCTGTCGTCTATCTTGCTTATAATAAATAAGTTACTAAGTTGTTCGAGGCTATGATCATTTCGGGCTATGTGGCCAAATAATTCCAGGATCCTACTAATTTAGCAACGCAATCTTTCACGTGGTCATCATCTGCCTAGCATTTTCCCAACTATATTGGGGTCGGCTTCCAGTCAAGCCGGATTTAGCTGAATACCAGTATTTTACGAGGAGCGGCTGCCTACCAGACCTCCACAACCCATTAACTGGGTAACACGGTACTTCGTGGCAAGACTGCAGTCAGATTTACTGGCTTCTGACTATCCGTAACGACTTCCTAAGTTCTACAAATGACAGCCGGAACCAACGGCTTAACGTGCTTTCCGAGGCACGGAGGAAACTAGGTATGTTAAAATGGTCACCCATCCACAGACCAACCTTGGCAAGCGTTGCTTAAACTTGAAGATCGGCCCGTGCGGCTGTTATTATCTAGCCACGAGCTCCTCGCAATCTTTCACGTGGTCTATCTAGCTAAGTATCGTTTTTTGGTGTTCCCGCGACAATATCCTTCCTAGTTGTACCTAGTTGTTTCAATTCATCAAAGCCTGTTTCAAATTAGTACGAGATATATGATCTAATGATTTTAACGGTGTTTTGTTCAACGCTTATTGCATTGGCTGCGGAAATCATGACTCTCATTTCGCTTTGCAATTCTCGGTAAAACACCATTTCCAGCATCTTTAAAGACATAAGTGTGCAATTGTGCATGATGCTGCGATATTAGCAATAATAACTTTTCATTATTTATCATTATGATATTAGCACTTATGCCTGGTTGTACATACTTACTTATATATTCTGGTATGGTAACGTTGTTTTCATTTACATAACAAGCGTGGCTTCGAGCTGTTGTTACCAACTACAGGCTTAAGTGTTTTGCTGAGATCTATACTGGAGAACGTGTTCGTTATATCTGTATAGTTATGAACTATGTTAGGTGTATTGTTTGTAGGAACTTAGGTGTATGCTTGAAAATTATCATGATCATCTATCGCTTTCCATCAGGCGTGATTGTAGTCAAGAGCTAGCCCATACGTAAATTAAAAAAAAATAACTCCGAAAGTCGTCGTGAAGTGAAAAAAAAGTTTGTGAGCATAAAGCAACCTGAAGCAGTAATCCCTTTTCATATTCTCCAGTATAGAATAACTTATTCCCCGAATGATTAGGCCAAATATTGCCAATATAACTCATTCTGGATTTAGTCTTGGCCAGACAGTTCAACAATAATCATCCTCTCACCAGCTACAAATCTAAAAGATATTATTTACATCATTCAAAGGATTTATTTCAAACTAGCTTCTGCCAGCGGCTTCGCCCGCGTGATCCCTGGGGAACATACTCCCAGGATAAAAAGTATCGCATCAATAATCCCACGCTGCCCCAGTGATAGGCAAAGGCCTTCCCCATATCTTTCCAGCTCTCGCTCAGTCCTACCTAGTTTATAACCACACAACAGAAAAAACGCAGTTTTTTCTGTTGTGTTTTTAACTGTTAAACTAAACACTAAATAGATTGAAAGCTTAAAAAATCGAGGTGCTCTAGAAATATATCACGTTTATTAACTATCTCTATAAATTCGGCAGTTACACCAGTTTCCGTTAGTTGGACCCACCATACACCGTTATCAGTATTTTTATCACCTACTCTTATCTCCTCCATTAAACACTCCGGTAGCACATAATGACAAAGAGCGTGAGGTCTCGGGTTCAACGCCGGGTCATTTACGACATGTTTCGGTTTCATAAGAACGGTACAGCACCTGCACAAATATGTGGGGAATACAGGTGTTATAGTAATAGTTTAAATAACGTAGATTCTTGTATAAGGACTGCAGTTAAAGTAGGTGTATATCGTTTGTCGTGTCAGGTTCGTTTGTTTAGTATTTTATTATGAGTTTGTAATAGAATAGATTAATAAATATTAATGAAACATATTTAGAAACTATCTATTTACTTAAATTGTCTCCACACTTCAGGGTCACGCAGCTGTCGTCCCCAAAACCGGAAAGCCTTGACCTAAAACTGAATGATTAGATAGATCTATAGAGTTACAAAAATATAACGTTTCTAAATAAATCCAGTATCGTATATCATAACAGTATAAAACCCAAAAAGTCATCAATCGTTCAACAAAAAAAGATCCCACTTGAGATACCAACTGCATCCCACTTTATTTAGCTTAGAACTAACCCACACACACACCACATCGTTGAACAAGCTTTTCATCAAGCATACTTGCCAATACCAATTAACTCGCGGATTCACAACACTACCTTTAAACCAATATGACTATTAACACTTACCAGTATCACAATTCACAACATCATATCACCACTCTCAAGTAGAAAACAAAAAACCCATCCTACTTCAGATGCCAACTCCATCCCACTTCATTTAGCTTAGAGCTAACCCTCTCCGACCACATCGTCCGTTGTGCAAGCATTTCATCATGCATACTTGCCAATTAGCTCGTAAACTCACAACACTACCTTTAAACCAACATGACTCGACCAGCCCTCGAGTGGTTGTCGGAAGTGTGTGCAATCGATATTCGAACGCACCCGGCCACTCTGCTCCCTCGGTTGATGCGTACACTGGCGTGCAAATGCATTTGTGCTGTGGATATAATAAGTGGGTGACGATTTTTTTGTAGTGAGAGTTTTAGGAATGTGCTAAGGATTGCGTGTGTTTCCACAGTCATACAAAGTTCCTATTTCATGTGATGCTGTATTTGTTATTCAAAGAGAGTTATGTAATACTTACACGTATTATTTTAATAATCTGAACTTGTAACTGACTCGTTGGCAGTGATCATAAAAGTGCAAATATGATCAAATTAATATAGTACGTTTTTTTTTATGTCGTTTTATTTCTTAAGCCACGTTTTGTTACTATTACTTCAAAAAACGAAAATAGCTTTAGTAAAAACAATTGAAAAATATATTTACTTAATTTATAATATACAGCATGATGATCGATTACTGAGCTCTAGTTATTCGGTCCGGCCGTGCATGTAACTCGACGCCCGGCTCCGCTCGCCTGCTCGCCAGTGTATTAGCGTGACAATCGTATAGAGTTACTGCCGGTTGCTAAGGTAACTTAATTATACACGTGTCGTATTTATTACGCAGAACTGTAGAAAAATAACGGCAGACGGGGGTTAAGAATTGTCAAAATTGCAAAAAAATGGTGTTAGGGGACTCCCCTCGTATTGTCATTTTCTGTTAAAGTCGCAGATTGCTTACAAATAAAAAATCACCTACTTAGCATTTATGTGGCCCATATTTCAATGTTGACGAAAAAAAATCAATGACTTAACAACTAAAGCAGCTCTTTGTAATCGTCCTACGGAATGTAACACAGATGCAAACCAAGGAGGAAATCGAATTGTTAACAAAGCTACTACACCAAATTACCATACGAGACCACAAAAACTAAATAAAGGTAACACTATCACGGCAGTTTCGATACAAGAAGCTGATACAATAACATTGTATCAGATAACGAGACCAGTCCATGCAAGTAGAAAGTATAGTGACCCACAAATCATGCTGAGCGAGTTATCGCAAAGTGAAATGTGCTCGATCGCTTCACGACAATTACACGGAATAAATTATTACAGAAGGTCTGCTATCATTCATCTTGCTTGTCAGATTATACAGAGTATCGGAGTGTTGAAATAGACGAATGGAAGTACAACTGTGTGGTTCTTTGGTGTACCTTCTAAGCTTCGATTTAGAATTGCATAAAAAATAGTACGTATTATTTACTACCAGTAAGGCGATCCAAAGCCCTGACTACCATATTTCTGCCACTACAACTGCCTTTGGCTGTACCAACGATCTCCTTTCTTCATCTTGTTCTTCTAAAGTTCATCCAAGTCTAAAATACAAGGCCTCTATCGAATTTAGATAGAGGATCGAGAGATCGTACGTTTGGTACGCCATCATATGTACCTACTGCTACTTCCCCAGATCGTACTATTCCAAGAGGCTGCATCGAACTAGGAAATGGACCGATGGACCGTGGACCTGGTGAGGGTCGTGGGTAGCCGATGGAGGCGAGACGCACAGGAACGGCCACAACCGTTCCTGTGCGTCTCGCATCACACTAGGAGAGACCTATGTCCAGCAGTGAACGTCTTTTGGCTGATATGATGATGATGATTAAGACCGTTCAGTTTTGACCATGTGACGCTCATGACCTGTCTCTTAAGGACGATGATAATGTTTTGCAAGAAGATAAGTTCTAATGAGTGACTCAACATTATAATCGCACTTAACATCAAGTGGATTAATGCACCTACTGCAATTTATGTTTATACTGCCACATGATAACTAGAACCACATAATGGTGGAAACAAACACTCGCACCCAGTGATAAACTTGACAGAACTGGGTGAGTCAGGTTGAAAATTATAGGTAAGATCCCTTATAGAAGTTTCGCATTTTATATTTGGTTTAGAATGGAAGAAACCTGGTGAAAATCAGTACGATTCGATGGCCTGTGAATCTGGCTGTACTGAATAAACATCGCTGCTGTATTGGGGTTCAAATTGTCATGTTTTAGTGATTCAACGACGGGTAAAGTTCTCCAATATTCGTCCATTCTGTGTCCAGTTTCGGGTATATATTCACCACCTCTGTGTTTGATATGCTCCAACCTTTTCGATGTACTTATTCAGTTCGTATATTTTCTATTGATTCGCAAATCAACGGAGACATCAAAACATAGTCGCAACTAGAAAAGTCTCGACATGTGAATATATTGATCGTGAAAAAAACTTCGTAACAAGTTATATGGACCCAAGTAAGGTACTTTTCCGTTTCTTGGGATCAATGATCCTCTCAATAGAAGGTTGTATGATGAAAAACATCTACCATTCAATTCAACTCATATTTTTTGCTTGGACTTGATAAGACACGGTATTGGCAGGATATTTTAGAGTTCTCTAATGGTGGTGGAGAAACTCCCTCAATAAAATGTATAGCTGTGTGTATGTGTAGAGGCTTTCTTATCATCATTCTCGTTGTCATTCATCGTTCGTGTGTCACTACGGGGTGCCTACCCAAAACCAGTGGTGGGTGTCTGACGCCCAGCAATCGCTGAGATGGCAACCCTTACGGTATGGGCACGCTTAGCGCAATTTACTGTATCATTCTGTTCTTCTGGTTTATTCCGTTGTTTGTTGTTATTGTGTGTATTTCTTAGTCTTATCATCGGTATTCGGTGTCTAGTTTTCATTACTTTCGTTTGTTTTATATCAATTGTATTCATTCACATTAAAATAACGCTTCAGTAGTGTTTTAGGACCCACTTTTTTCGAAGTTCCTAAATCACAGTTGAAATTCTAAAGTTTAGAGGCAGATTATGATGTCAGATAAAACAATATATGTGTAATTACTCTTACTCATGCCATTACTTGCTATGGGAATGAGAGTATTGAATTATTATTGACCTCTTGTAACACTGGGAACTACAATAGCTGTCAAACTTACTTCTGTTATGCCCCGTTACATTTGTATTAGAATGTGCGTACTTGCTGATTCATCTTAGTAAAGTTTGTTCGGTTCTAGTCAGCCCAGTGTAATTCTTATATTGATGTTGTGCTTACACATCATCTTTCTGCCCTTATCCCTATTTATTTGGGATCAGCGTTACATGTTTTCTACTTTCATACTCTTTGCCGTCATGACACCAAATATTGGCACGTCCTTATAGCCATATCATCATTTACAAACATTTAACATTTCTTGAATGTTTGTTTAGTCGTAAACCTACCGAACCTCATAAGTTTGCACGGTGTAACAACAAGTCATATTCTACTCATGAATAATTGAATGAGATGTGGACACTAAATTAATATTTATTTATTTATTTATTTCATTTATTAAAAAAAAAACCAATCACATGAAGTTGACGATCTACTCAAAGATATGACGTCATCATACAAATTCGTTCTTTTCGATCAAATCATTTTTTGTAACAGCACAAAAAGTCACCTTGTGAGAACCGGTACTAATTTAGACGAAGCTATAGTTGATGATGAACATGAAGGAGTATAAAATGAAGGGCAATTTACAATAGGGTCTTTGTATTCCACCTCCTTACTGCACGATACGCGTGACGTGAAAATAATTAGAAGATAATCCATCTTTATTGTATTTCAAATAGAAAACCTTGTAGATTTAATCATAAACTAACAGTAACTGGTAGATTATTTGTTGAGCATCGCGTTTTGTAATGGGCTTTCTATTCTTATAGTTGTATTCTATAAATTGCTTTAAAGCCTCTTGGGAATGTTCTTCAATCAAAATACCTTTTAAAAGTTTGAAATGGTTGACTTTGGTTAGAAGTTATTTGATGAATGAAGTGGTTGCTTCTTGGGAATAGTCAATCGATGCTTAGCGTGTTTTGTGTAAGAAGTTCTGTGTAAAGTTAATTTAATACTTGTTTTAGGGTCTCTAGAAAATATACAGGGCAGAGACATTATGTATTTCTTAAAGCGATTGTCTACCAACGCCGACGGAATTTCCATCATCTATCATCATACCTTACTATTTAAAGAAACCAGTAAAAATTTGCTTAAACCAAGAAGCTCAATTTAGTATCTGTCATCTTCAAAGATATTTCTCTTGAAAACTAGGATATCAGCAAAAATGGCGAGTCAACTGAACTCCTTGATTTAAAACCTATTGTTCTTAAGATTGGCAGAGATAAGAATTGTGATAATATTCTCGTTTACTTGTCTTCCGGGTATTTTAGAAGTGTAATTTTAATGGCGTCTCATTTCACAGTTGTCATTTCTCGGCGTTTCTACTCTAATCTTCTGCTTTATTGCCGGGATTTTACGGTAGATGGTGTATTTCCAAGGAACTGTGTAAATTAAAAATGTGTATATTGGATACCTCCTTAAAGTTCTTGACTTTTGTTGGAAAACGAATCTGAGAGATTTAAATCTAATAACAAGCTGGTATGCAGGTATGCTGGAAGAGATTTCTATAGAAATAAGCATCACCTTTGTACCTATTTTTCTGTTTCTTTCTTCTTATCTTCTTATTAAATGTGTGTACATAAATTGTTCAATAAATAAATAAATAAACAGTAAATTTTAAGACGTAATGGAATCCCATAACCACAAACACGTGTAATACAATCACAACCATTTAATACTATGCAACCTAAGTTAGCATGTTATCCAATTTTTAAAATCTTTACTAATGTTCCTATTATGTTATCAAAATTAGTTAAGAATGATCGATCGTAATTGGAAAACGAGTTCCTCTCATTTGAATCACCCACCAAATCTTGTCCATTTGTCAAAAACTTCGTGATAAATGAAGAAATTATAAAGCCATTTCCTTACTAATTCAAATTAAAGCTCTGACCATGAGATTGATCGATAGTAACAAAGCCCCATAACGAATTCAGTACATCAAATTTAGATCAAGTATTTCCTTAAAAGACTGCAATTCATAAATCTAAATCGTTTCCAATTACATTTAATAGGAGGTTGTTATAATTGGGCCATTTGAATATCTACAATTTGATTTATATTCTTGTAGGTACTTCCCACATTACCGAATGACATAATCTGCGGTACTATCGAATCCAGTATATCAAGTTGATCATGTCCTTGATTTTTTTCTGTACAATTGTAAATTTATGGTCACAACGTTATTAAAACATCAATCAAATATCAAATTGTTCAATTAAAAGTAATATCATACTTGTATCTACTAATAAGAAATCGTGATCATGGTATTTTCCTCCCACTATCAATTTAATGCGGTTTGGGCCTCCCAATAGTCTATATTGGGAGGCCCAAACCGTATTACTACCTTCCTAGGTAGTTCTATATTCTACGAGATATTTTCTGTGCTTGTATTTGGGCAGTGGCTTTTGATACTATGGCAAAACGTTTTGGGAACACATTCATAGTGCGTAAAGCTAAGGAGTGGAATTCCCTGCCAGAGTATGTGTTTCCTGATAACGACTTCCAGGAAGGCTTTAAGTCAAGAGTGAATAAGTTACTTCTAAGCAAGCGTGCTCCATCTTCGACCACATCATCGCTTACTATCAAGTGAGATAGTGGTCAAGTGCGTGCCTATCAATAGTACAAAATAAAAATGGCACTGCTAGCACCTTTTTAAGCTGCACCCATCTAGATTTTACCAGACTCCCTCAAGAAAAGGTTTTTTACAACACACTTGCTCAAGAATGCATAATTACGAAGCCTTACCTCGTATACATTGTTCGAATTGACGTACTTAAATATTGCGCTTGCCTTTTTATTGCAGTCTTTGATAGTAAAATAGATAGTGAATTCTTTCTGGATGATAAACGATAGCCGTAATCTTTAGATAAAAAGATTAAAGTAAAAAGATTATCAGAGTTACCCAAGACTTGGCCGAATTTAGGTCACTGGTGCCTTTGGACGATGCACGTACAAACAAACTGTCTTTACTTGTGCAATCATAAACTATGCTCACGGAATCTGGAGCATTTCTTATACATAGTTATATTCAAAGGTATAGCTGGCATAAGCAGAAAGGTATGATTATGAAAGTAGGTATATGCGTCGTTTTAAACTGATGAGGAAAATTGGGTTTATAATCTTGATAGTTGTAAAAGCTTTTAAATGTACGTTTATACTCTGTCATCATTACATACTAACACTATTTTAGAAAAAAAAAAAATCAAGAACTTTTACAAGAGCTTTTGATAGTAGTTAGCTTCCATTAATAGTACTATTATTGATCGGAGGTAGTTAGATAATAAAAGTCGTGACATGATTTAAAAAAAAAAATCTGCACAAGATCCTACTCAAAGGTAAGCTCGCCTTTGTAAAATAGGTAAAAGTGATTAATAAAAAAAATCATTACGTCAAAAGCTCAACAGCGATGGAGTTTCTTGCACATTCTTCTCCATAGAGGTCTACACTTTGGAACGTGCAAAAAGCTTACATATTTTTGACTGACCGACCGTAACATTTGAAAAGTGCCTGTAAATAGTTTATTTGAAATAAAATGCTTAGAATCTTTGATATTTATATCAATAGACTAGTTGACCCGCGCAACTTCGTCTGCGTCACATTTACAGTAATGCTCCGCTCCTATTGGTCGTAGCGTGGTGTTATATAGCAATCAATTCGAACCAGGAGTTCCTGAGATTAGCGCGTTCAACTAAACACAATCTTTTCAGCTTTATATTATTAGTTTGATATAGATTTGCTATATAACAAAAATTGCAATCCAACATTACGGGCGCCACTGTCAAACGAGACGCCATCAAACGCTGGAAACAATCGCAGTTCCTCGCAAATCAATAAACTTTACTACGCGTTTGTACTACGAGCTGCTCGGAGTAAACTTACTATTTTACTATTGTTGTCACACTAAAATGGGGTCGTTCAAAAGGTTCAAGATAATTTTACTGCTAGAAATAGATTTCTGCCATAATATAAAAGTAGGCCTGCAAACGAGAATTCTCCAGTAGCCATCATCAACATCCATACTTACCAAACGTCCTCAATCTCCTTGGTGACAGTTCATTCGTTCTACTGCGATTCGAAATTCGAATTTTTACTACTTTTGTAAGGGTAAAAGACAAGAGTACTGGCTGGGGATTCCAATTTCGATTTTTAACATTTTTTTTTTTGCTCAATTTCCTAGCTTTAATTTCTCCTTAGTCTTCTGTATTATTTACTCAGTGACTATTTAGTGTAGTGGGCAGGAGTTCTAACTCCGTTAATTAAGTCGGCACACTATTGCTTCTTCGTGTGTTGGCTGGCCGCCTACGAAGCATGGGAGACTGGGCCCATAAACTGAGCTTACGAAATAAGTTGACAGGCACCCTGTTAATCTTTGTTTAACTATATTTTACCTTACCTGTGCTAATGTTATGATCTTTGGAAGTAACTGTGAATGTTTACTTAAAAAGCCGGTGTTCGAGAAATATGATTGGTTTTGATGTAGTATTACTAGAAAAACATGATTATGTTGTATTACTAGAAAAACGTTATTATATTGCAGTCGGAACATGGTAGTAGTCTAAACCTGTTTTTCTCTCATGAATTCTAAGCATAAGGTTACGAACTCAGACATAACAAGACGATTGATTAGTAAAAGGAAAAACAATTTGAGAGAAATTAAATTTTTAAAAACAAAATAAACATTAATTTTATTGAAATACGAGTATCTTAAAATTTAATTAACGTTGCTGACAAACGTAGGAAGATAATAAACCGAGGTACAGACAAGGTACAGTCGGGTCCATCGACCTCTGATTGACTCGTCACGTTTCGAGCGTACGAATAGTTCGGCGAACGCTTTTTGTGTATAACAGTACAACTGATGTAAGTACCATACTTCTCGTTTTTTTTCTGCTTCATTGGGTGTTCAAATGAGCTATAATTAGTTACAGTACAGATTACATCTAAAGCAAACTACATATTATTAAAGTTAAATAATAATTGGCCGCATACAAAGATAGTTTGCGTTGTAGTATCTAGAACGGGTTTTATCCAACAATATAAAATAAGTTATTAAAGTAATTAACTCGTGAAAACTTTGTCTTTGTTATTTGTTATTTATTTAATCTTAAAACTTTGTTATTTAATTAAGACCACTCTTGTGAAATCACGCGAATAATTTCGCATTCACGTTTTCCTTACTGAGAATCAAGAATTATAGCACACTAAACAAGTCTATTACTAGGCAATAACCAAAAACTGGTTTCAATTAGTGCCAAATTATCGACATGCGATAAATTTGAGATAAAATCGTCAGAAAAAAGTTAACGCCGAATGAATTTTCCGCGCGATTGTGCCTGCGTAACGCCAAGAAACTCCCCGGCATTGTTGACGTAGTAATTTTTATGCCTTTGCCGATAATAAAAAACTATTTGTTTTTTATTTGCACTAGCAGTGAGAACTCCTCAGTTCCGCCGTTCCCGGGAACTGATTTAGCGTTCCTTTTTAATCGTCCGCGTAATTGCGGTCTTGAGCAAACTTTTTTAATGTTTAGGATAGGCGGAAAGCTTATATTTTGCGCCTCGTTATGATATTTTTCTTTTGTTCAGGGAAAATTTAATATCTTATTTATATTTTTTTTTCCTTTTTCTGCCGATTTTCATCAAATATGAGACTATTGCTGCCACCTATTTTTTATTCTATATTTTTAAAATACGTTCTTACCCTTCTGTAAAAAAGTGTCAAATTCTCTTTAATTAAAACTGAGCGTACACATACGGTCATTTTTATTGAGCCACCCAACTTAACCCAACGTTTAAAGTTTCCCAAAGGCCACGTTAGCCGCAGGTCGTAGGCTAGTGTACCCACTAATTGCGCCAATGTTGGTCCTATTGTAACAAAAACTGTACCCGGAGCAAGGCCTTGCCTTTCTCACGTCCACAATGACCTGAGCACATGCTTAGATAATTATAATCACTGGTGCCCTTGTCTGTGTTGTTATAATTATGATTTTTTTGTTTGGATATTATTTTATGCAGTTTTTGTTCTCAATTTTGCAATGGTGGTTTTTTATTTAGTTATGCTATCGCACATTCATTATCATGTACTACTTGCTCGTTCATCATCAATCATTCATTTTTAATTTAAATAGATACAGTGATGATATTTGCCAAAGTACAGTTTTATTTAAAAAAAGTGTAGGTATATTTATTCTTATTTCATACTTCATCTCACTCACCCGTTTTTTCCCCTCTAATTGTCTAACTTAACGGATTATTTCGCACCCATTGTTTCCTACAATTCACTTAAGAGTTCGTGCCCACACAAACTACAACATTGAATACCTTGTAGTCAGACTTTTAATTATGTGCCTACAGTCGTTTAATCTCGATTTAATCGAAGAGTTCCGGAATAGGGCTCAGAAAATGCTAGACACCTTCTAATTTACTCGACTTCTATCGACTTTTCTTTGATGAACCACCACTTCTATAAAATTCACACGGTGATCTATCACACTATCAACTTATAAGCTAAGCTGTCATGTAATCCAATAGTCTACAAATGAACATTGCGTCATTGACATTACCAAAAGAGTTCAGCCGGTCGCCCACATAACAGCACATTCGCAAATGTTTTATTAGTAAAGATAACATTTTTATTTATTTTCCTTAACAACATCTATGCGCCACAATCCTTGAGCCGGAGACTTGATAAACCAAACGATGATTGATAGTATTTTTATCAGTAATTACACAGAGATACTCGATACGCAAATTGTAGATTCTTATCAATGCAATCCACTTGAGATCGCAATTACAACGATTTCTATGTCAATTACAGATTGTAAATTGTGTTATCGAAAAACGAGGGGCTAATCTTTTTGCACGTAAGTGTACTCTTGGGTAAGTTTTCCTTAAATAGGAAACTTACTGATGCATTTATAGTAGATGCTTCATAAATTATTTAGTCATACTTAATTTAATTTTTCACCTAATTATAGGGAAAACCGTATTTACTTTACATCGAACATATTATAGGCTAATTAGCCAGATAGGTATATTGCGCCTTATTAGTAGTAATTAGCCAGATATCTAGGTATAAATTAATGATAATAAATCTCTTGATACTTCCGTGTGGCCTAATTATATTATTGACAGCCTAATTCCAGCAGCTTCATTTACTAGCCTTTCAGGTAACGAGGAACCTTCATGATCAATGATCAAGAGTCGTCAATCGTTGTCTAAAAAAATTCAAAAATAGGTGTCTGCTGATTGAATTCCTACACATTAATAAAGCATTAAAATACCTTTAACAACAAACAAATACTTACATGCCAATAAAATGGGTCGGAGCGCAAAGCGGCGTACCTCATCATTTTGTAAAAATAAAAAACATAAAAAAAAACGTAAATAAATGTCCGCCGCCCCGCCCACGTAGTTACGACATTGTACGCCGTAAGCCTCATATGAAAGCAATAAACAGTGATAAATGGCCAAATGTATGAGATAATGTAGGGTTTTGTACTCGTCTTATACTACCTTTATTATACCTGTAGGTTTTTATTTGGTTTGCAAAGCATATTAGTCATTGTCTAGTCTAGATAGCATTTTTATCAGGGAGTTTTTCAAACAAATAACTTGTCTTATTTGTATTACAATTATGTATTGTCCTCTAAGGACACCTTAAAAAAAAAAACAAAGAAAGTGGGAGAAATGCAAAAACAAATAAAAATGAGATAAATGCTCACGTAAATCTGAAAGCAGATTTCATTTCAGATTAATATCTGTTTCCTTGAATATTCTACAATACGGTTCTAATACTATGAATGACTCACCCAAAGAAACTTTTTGATCAAACGCACTGAACTAATAAGACGGGCCGCACCATGTTAACGGATGGCGAGATCACTCGATTATTTCGGCTAAACCGCAGTTAGTCTAGACAGCTGTAGGTGACCGATTATGTGTGACACCGGATTTAATTCCTGACTTGGAGAACACATAAACGTTAGATTTACGTTCTAGCTTGACGTTTGTAGTGAGATAAATCTTGAGAGGTAAATTAACCGTCTGGAAAACGAGGAAATATTAGCCGCGTACCTGCCTATAGTTTAATACTGATGGTTTAACAGCCATTTTACATCGATGTTTGACCTAATTTCCAAAATTAGTGATGTTTGATACGCTTTTCAGCAGCGTAAAGGGAATTGATTCCAGATGGTTTATCAATCGTCCATGTTGAATTTTATTTCCTGGGTTCTGCCTCGGCAAATGTGATGAACTGTCAACACTTTTTAATTTTGGAACACCCTACTTTTTTGTTTGTGTGATTTTCCGCTTGAGTGTTCTTTGTACTTTTAAGTTGATTTCTTGGCGAAAACGTACTCAAACTTAAACTTATCTTATAAAAACATTTAATAAACCTATGTCGTTAGACAGTCCATGGACCCTGGCATTGTTAGTTAGTACAAGTATTTGTATTGAAGCAGCGGAAAATTCTCAGGGCCAATGTCAAGTGTCGCTATTATGCGCCAGTACCTATCTACATAATGGCCCATACATTGGACATTGTTCTAAATGTGTTAGTCAATAGAAACACGTGTTTAGAGAACGATGTAAATAGAAAAAGATTGTGTAAAATTAAGTCTTTAATCTGAGATTATACTGAGTTTAGTTAGAATTTGGTCATAGAGCAATAATTATTGATTAGATCCCAAAAATATTTGGAAAAACACATGAAACTCAATCGCAAAAGTACGGATATTTTACTAAATATTTTCACCAGGTAAGTTTTCGAAATTTCCCGTTCAAGAGAAAGGCAAGTCCGAGTAAAATTCCATAGTAGTCACATGTAAACATTACTTTTATGGACCTCCAAAAATAATGTGTGAACACGACGGAAATTGTTCAAAAAGCACAGTTACGACAATCTACCTGCGGACCGTTAGCAATATAGTGTTAATTGATGATATAATAATGCCTTCAAATGTTGTATGTGGTCATTAAAATTTACTTTTATAGTCATAATAGGCTCTTTGGTGGACAGTTTCGCCGTTTGTAGTGTAGTTTCTAGCTTTAAGTGGCGCCTGAGAAATTATTAGGGATATTTAAGGTAAGTACAGTTTGTATTACTGTCTATTTGCATAGATATGCCTGTTTGGTAAAGGTAATATTCAAGGTTTGGAATTTCCCATGTAACGATAGCAAGAAAAACTGTTTATAACCGCAAGAAAAGTCACTCATAATAACAAATTAATAGAGAAATAACTTACGTGCTTAACTTTAAAAAATAACTTATTTACTTAAGACAAAAAAATCAACTATATCACGCATTCACGGACAAGTCATAAGTCAAATCAAAAGATAAAACTTACCTACTTCCGCAGTTGAAAAAATATTTTCCCAATTTTTATCGTTCATAATTTCCACGAAATTATTCCAATTCATTCTTAACCAGCATCTCATACAAATACTACGCTCAAACATTGCTCAACTGCTATCAAAGCAGAAGGTCCCTCTCAAACGCGGCTTTTTGTACTAAAACCAGGTTGATGTACCCAGAACCCGGTACCCAGAGCGCGCGGAACGGTCGGCCAATATTTACTCAGTTGAGCGCTAAACACGAACAGACACGGCTGGTACAGACGAAAAAAGAGACTAGTGTACAGGCATCTAAGTTGCAATCATGTCTGAAGAATTTTGAGAGACTAGTGCGAATAGAGACTTTTTAGTCACCTGATAGTTTAGTCGGTAAACTATAAGTGCAAGTAGATCATGGGTACTCATAAATGTTCGAATTTAATTATTTAAAAGCAAGCTAAACTGTACACAGCACACTTGTGCGCAGGTTTTAGCTGCGCATGCAATAAACACACAGCGGGAAAGTTACCAATTTATTTGCTATGGTGTACAATGTAACGTATCATCTCCAAATACCTTGTAATAAACAAAGTCGCTGTCCGCCTCTGCCTGTTTAGTCCGCTTCTTCTAAACTTCCGCAACGGATTTTTACGCTATTTCCACGAATAGGAAGAGCGATAAACGAGGAAGGTTAATTTAAATAAATCACACCCATGCAAAGTTGTGGCAGATCGCTAGTCTATCTCTATCTTCTGCCAGTACATCAAACTCTTTAGCCGACTGTACCACCAAGCACCGTTACCTCACTGTTGAGCTCCGTATGTCACTAAGTGATGGTCCAGTGTGGGGTACATCGCCAGTCAATTGTTTCTATGCCTTGTTCGAAGCTCGTGCGCAATTTATAGTCCCATGTTTGTACTGACAGTGTTTCTTGGCGTAAACTTGTGGCCAAACACTTAAAGCTGAGACGAGATGGCTGTGGAATTTGTCTATAACAGTACCCAAACAGCACGAGAAAATTATTACCGCAATTTTTGTTAGATAACGTCAGAATCTATTAATTACTTCGGTTCCATCAATACGATCGTTAATTAGAAGCTTATCTAAGAATGAGAACAAAATATGTCGTCATAAAAGTTGTTGAATCACGACAACATGGTCCTTCAAAAGGGAGACAATCAATCTGGGTCTAACACAAAATCAAGTAAAAGACACAGTCGGACTCTCACACAAAGGGTTCCGTACAATAAACCGAAAAAAAAAGTGTCTTGTAGGTATGTACCTTTAATTTTTATTTTATTTTTGTTATGTTTTATTATAGCGGCAATAGAAAAAAAAACTGTAAAAAAATTCAACTATTTACCTATTTTACGATTCGTGAGATACCTACAGCTCGATAACAGACAGACAGTGGAGGCTTAGTAATAGGGTTCCGTTTGTTACCCTGTGGGTACGGAACCATAAAAAATATCTATCCATAAATACCATACACACGACCCAACAACCAGGTTAAAATAAATCGTCCAAGCAATTACAGTTAACGACTAACGTTTAAATATCAGTTAAATCACACATATTTATCATCTGTGGGACATTTCATCACTGGAACATTTAGCGTTCTATCTTAAATGCTGTAATTAGCCCGTCGCTGAGTTATCTCGGGAATGTATGCCTAATTACTTAACACGGTACAAAGTACAGGAAAAAGAGGTTGAGGAATTATCGGAGGAAAGTGAAAGCTCATTCGTCGGAGGTTATAAGCTCTCGTTTCTAGATCAAGCAGAGCTTATCGGGATGCTGTGTTTCCTGATAGCTTTAACTTCAATCTTTAAGGCTTGTATATTTGCCAATGACCTTGTGCATACAAACGGAGCTTACTACACCTCGGAGCGCCACTCCGCTACCCGTGTTTTTAATTTTTTATAATATAACAAATACATATTTTAAAAAGGTAACAAAGCCAAGTTATTTTTGTTTGTATTGCACAGCTGTAGACCTTTTATTTTTAGTCTATTGTTAAAAAATGGAGGAGTAAAATGGTTTCATCTCAACGATTTGGAGGTGATTTGATGATTTTGTTTCCTATTATGTGATACCAATACATAAATTCTGGCTAAACCAAGTTACGTGCAATATCATGTAGATTACTACCTATTTTTTTCAGATGTATTTTCTCTGTAAATGCCGACGAAAAACTGCTTCATCTGCACGCTATTTTTAAGCCTTTTCGAGAGAGCAACCTTAAGTCGAGAGTGGATAGGTTACTTCTAGGCAAGCGTGCTCCATCTTCGACCATCTCTTACCATCAAGTGAGATTACCAAACGCGAGCCTATTCTACAAATATTATAAATGCGAATGTTTGTGGGATGGCTGGATGTTTGTTTGTGTTTTTTCACGCCTGAAAAGATCACCATGAAATTTGCAAAAGAGGTAGATTATACTCCCGAATAGCATAATATGTTATTCCAGACTATAATCGGCATCGTTGGCTTATTGCCGCGAAATCTAAAATTTGATTCAAAGTCAAAGATCTTTATTGTGAGAAAGTGGTTATTATAGAGTTGTTATTCAATTAATTTGTGCGCATTTGCACTGCTCTACCATGTTAGGCGTACAATAATTTACAATTTTAATGTCTTAGACCTAAGTCCTGATGCTTTTGTACTTCCGCGGTATTCATCATCTGCCTAGCCTTTTCCCAACTATATTGGGGTCGGCTTCCAGTCAAACCAGATTCAGCTGAATATCAGTGTTTTACGTGGAGCGGCTGCCTACCAGACCTCCACAACCCATTAACTGGGTAATACGGTACTTCTTGGCAAGACTGGAGTCAGATTTACTGGCTTCTGACTATCCGTAACGACTGCTAAAGATCTATAAATGACAGCCGGGACCAACAGCTTAACGTGCTTTCCGAGGCACGGAGGAAACTCGGTATGTTAAGATGGTCACCCATCCACAGACCAACCTTGGCAAGCGTTGCTTACCTTAAAGATCGACCCGTGCGGCTGTTTTTATTTAGCCACGAGCTCCTCAGCTGTACTTCCGCTGTATTATCCACTGTTATTTACGCGGTATTGCAGTATCCACGACTATATTGCTACTTTTTATCCCGGGAGTGTGTTCCCTAGGGATCAAGCGGACGAAGTCGCTGACAGAAGCAAGTCAATAATAAAATAAAAGTTTTTGGAATGCTCTTCAATTTGGCATGTACTTATGTCTAGGCTGCGTAATTTATTCTTACAAAGCTTGGTGAAAAAAATCATCAAACTACCCTAGCAAACCCAACGTATTCATCAACGTCGACCTTTTAACCATTAGTCGTCCACAGCTGGACAGAGCTACCCCAGAATACCCCATAAACGTCTTCAAAAAAGTCGTTACATTAAAAAAAAAAACTGACAAATCAAACCCATAATCTATCTCTCTTCGACATACAATAGTATCATCCATTGTCCAAGTTCCGATTCTCCAAAGAAATGCCTGTTATAACAGGATCAGAATTAAAAAGGTGCGTGTCGTGAACCATTATTACAACAATAGATTCCTTCCTGTCAGATTCCCTCAGCTTTATAGAATTTGTTTTATATCCCCATAATTCTTGTTCGTAATGGTGAAATACTTCCAATCAAATTATTCACGCAGTGTTATTTTTCCGTCGATCAGTGTCAGAATAAAAAATAGAGCACTTCGAAGAGCTGTTGTTACGAGGTTTTCATTTAATGGAGCTTTTAAAATGTAGCAGTTGATGCACTTTAATAACTATTAAAGAGTATTTTGACGGAGTTCGCATAGGGAATACTAGAAGCTTTGGTACGTACTTCAGAGGCTAATAGCAGAGGTATTTTTATTGCTAATTAACTCGGTCACCTACCGTAGAACGAAGATGAAGGACCATATTTTCTATGGCATTACATCCTGAACATAGAATAAATACCATGGTACGTTTTAGTATCGTTAAATCGTCAACGTTACAGTACCGTTAAAGTAACTGAATTTTGAATTTGAAATTTTTGAATAAAAAAACTACAACCCCATAGTTATTGGGTTTAATTTTATGCGACGTACACAATTTTTATCAATACAAAAATATGAATATAACTTGAACTTCTCCAATTTTTGGAGTTCCCCAAACTTCTCCAACTTTTGGAGTTCCCCATAGTATTCAACATAATGAGTTCTCAATTATGTGCGAAACGAGTATTTAAAATTTTACGTAACGTTACTACGTCAAAAACATTCGCGTTAACCCTATATCACTTACGATTATCTGTTGTTATAATTATGTAAAACTGAAGCTAAACTTAAAAAAAAAATAAGTAAGTAGATTATACAGGGCATGTTTTCCTTCAACCTTCGTCGAGAAAATATTTATTGTTATGTTTGTATCTCGATCCCTTGTTGCCAACAGGGTACACGTGAACTCGTGTTTACTTGTTTACCCTGTAGTGTATTAAATATTAAGTTATGAATTTATTTTGTTGCTTACAGGGATTATATAAGCTCTCGTATGTATCACTGCATATTTTCTGCGGTATTCAAATCAACTGGTTCTATCTAAAGTTAATTATTCTTGCCTAGAATAGTAGTTACTTGACTTTTTCTTTACGTTACTTATTTCACTGTGTCAACGAAAAAACTGAAACAATAGCGCAATCTACTCCACACAAATCTAATATTTTCTCCATAATCACCTTTTTGCCTTGTCCCATTTGTAATGAGAGCAAACAAATTTTTCTTCCATGCGTATATCCGTAACCTATAAGGATCTTAGCAGTAAGGACGGTATTTAAGTCTATTAAAGCCACTGAGGAAACATAAATCTGCTGCAAGTAGGTACAGAAACTATCAAAAACTGCCCTAATCTCACGTGTATCTTTGAACCTTGACCCAAAGACACAGATTGTAGCACAGTCACAGTTATGGGAGCTGTGGTCTCATCAAAACAAAAACAATTGACTGTTGACATCGCAAAAGATAAACCCAAAAGATACGTCAGTACAAGAAGATTTGGGAGTACCTTTTCTAAAAGAAGAGGCATTGATTGTGAAACTCACTTGCAGTATCGGGAAGACCCGTTGCCAAATTCGCTTTGAAGGGTTCACGTTAATTTCAAGCTGTTGTTGTCGTCTTCTGAGTCATCAAGATCAATCTCTAGCCCTTTTTTTAAATCAACCTTTATTGTCGTAGGTTCTGCTGGGTAAAGGTTTCCCCCATAGAAATCAACTCTTCCGGGTCTGTTCCCTTCTTCGACCAATCCGTCATAGACTTTCAAGTCAAGGCCTTCCTCAGCGACGGCGCCCGTCCTCTGGCTCCGTAACGACTTTGGCCCATCTATCCTAAGAAAATAATGCATTCTACATAATACATATGACTCTTCTTCAAAGTATCACATTTTATAAAAGAAAGTCCTCCGCCGCATCTATCTGTCTGTTCGTGATAAACTCAAAAACGACTGCACCGATTGTCATGCTGTTTTAACCAATTGATAGAGTGGTTCTCGAGGAAGGTTTTAGTATATAATATGACAAGTTTTTGTTTACATTGGCTAAAATATAATGATATTTGTTGAGCGTGTCGGAAGGGGGTCAAAATTTCACGCGGGCACCAGCTTGTAAATTTAAAAAAATATATAGAACTGGCACTGTTGTAAATAAAACATTTCTTACATTCATAGTTATAACGTATCTATCTTAATGTGTGACCTTAATAGCTTTGTTCATCGATCAATTTGTCAATTAATTACTTTATCAAGAGTGCTAGCGATACCTCAATTACTTCGGTAGGAACCCTCGTCACCTCATACTTCTGCGGTGTTTCGTTTTATCGAAATCTTTCCGTCTCTTTCTTTCATACCATCGATGTATCTCTCTATCTCGCTTTCTTTTTTTGTGGGAAATCCTCTAATGACTTCTCCCGCTCTGTGCGGGAGGGAATGTCAGAGTCTTACTGACTAAAACCCACTCGTATTACATCACACGCCCTTTGAGTTACCGGCGTTTTCTACTCCGTATGACCTACAGATGACGATTAGTCTCGAACCCGAACTAAGAATGTAGAATTCTTAGTAGTTAGGTGGTACTAACGCCGTAAATCTTTCGAAGAACTCCGCAACTTCTCCCTTTCTATTTAAGGTTGATAAAACTACAATGATGATAGTTCTTACTAGGACACATAACGGTGCCCTTGTACTCGTAATTAAAACCTGCATACATGATGGATTGATTCGTCTTAGTCCCGGTTATTATTTGTGGAGAATTTTATTGCGCAATGTGGAGAAAGGTCTGCCTCGAAGATTCGATGTGGCCTGTGACAGTATGATTTGAAGGTTTATATGTACCGTAACTTGAAAGAGATATGGGTTTCTGTTTTGAACACAGACAGAAATAAATTTAAAAATAAGTAATTGGAAGTCATATGTTGATTTTGTTAAACTCAGAACTAAATCAACGAAATGGCGCCACCGCGCATCACCCAATCTCTCGATTTCAAACCAAACAATGAAACAAACTACCTACTTCAAAAAAAAAAGCATCATTGTTTCCTATAATTTCTTATGCTTAATGCATATCTTATTAAAAACATATGATTCTATCTGCTCTAATTACACTTCTAAACGCATTAATATCTATCGAAGAAGTCATTCAATTTATATTAAAAATCACTTTTGCTCCTTATCGGAAGGTTAGACCGAAAAGATAATAAAAAATGTCTTATCAAACTTCATTAAAATTTTACCGTAAATTAATTGAAAAAGATGGCTGTTGCTTTTAAAAATAGAACGCGGTTTGATTGGTTATATTTTTTCAATTTAAAAAATGGCCGCTGCAGTTGACGTTTAAAAATGGAAAGGTTTATGATTGGTTGAGGTAACAAACGCTATTTAATTCCTTGTAACTTTGTTGTACTAATTTGCTGAGACCACAAGATAAAGATATCATTTTGTACACACTAGTTTTAAGTGTGTTCTAAGTGATAAGATAACCCTTCGAATTTCGTAATTTCATCCAAGTTTGTTGTTGGATTACTTAGTTCAAAACTCGGCTTGGAGACATAATTGGTTGGGTCTTACTAACAAAATAGTCAACGTAATGTAAACGTAACTAAACTATTATTATAGTACATGTAAAATAGATTATTTGTATGGGTATTATAGTAGATGTAAAATAGAATCTTTGAAACTATCGATCCCATTGCGAAAATTATTTGTCCTATATAAACAAATAAATATTTATTTATTTTATACTTTACGCACGCAGATGTGCCATAGATATCATCATCTGCCTAGCCTTTTCCCAATTAAATTGAGGTCGGCTTCCAGTCAAACCGGATTCGCGCTTGGCAAGGTTGGTCTGTGGATGGGTGACCATCTTAACGTACCGAGTTTCCTCCGTGCCTCGGAAAGCACGTTAAGCCGTTGGTCCCAGCTGTCATTTGTAGATCTTTTTGGCAAGGTTTATCTGTGGATGGGTGACCATCTTAACATACCAAGTTTCCTCCGTGCCTCGGAAAGCGCGTTAAGCCGTTGGTCCCGGCTATCATTTGTAGATCTTTGGCAGTCGTTACGGATTGTCAGAAGCCAGTAAATTTGACTCCAGTCTTGCCATGAAGTACCGTGTTACCCAGTTAATACCCATTAACTGGGTGGAGGTCTGGTAGGCAGTTGTTCCTCATAAAATACTATTATTCAGCTACATCCGGCTTGACTGGAAGCCGACCCCAATATAGTTGGGAAAAGGCTAGGCAGATGATTATGAGTAAATTATGTTCAAGAAAACGTCGCTCAGATTTATTAGGTAAATATGTAGGTACTCGTACCTAATATACATAAATCTGAGCAGCCTCTTGTTAGAGGTAGCAATTTCCAGTATGCATTAACCCTATTCTAAATAACTATCGCATTCCAGTCTCTTTTATGCTTGTTTTACTACTCTTCGCAAACAATAATTACCATTTATCAATTTGATTATTTATGAACCAATTACTTTCAAGTAACTTTCACCGAAATCCACTTAACTACACGTTACCTTATTGATCTTATCTTTTCCTTAAGAGTGGAAGAAATTCCTTGACTTGTAAAAATCACCGTGTCGCCATTTTTCTTAGAAATAGGCACAGTGGCGGCGCGGGCGCAGCTTTAAGTTCACAGAAATGCAACCGGATGGTTTGCGCATGCGACACATTATAAAGAAGGAACATTTACATTTCTGTCTATTGCAAAATAATAAAAGTAGAAGGACATGCATTTACAATTTCCGAGAAAAAATACCTGGAAGTTGCGAGTAGTAAAAAATAAAAAAATAAATAAAAAAAAAAACAATATTTTACTGTTCATTTTGTTTCCTTAACGTAGGCTACTACAATTCACTGATTTTATTATCAATCAATGTCTATCAAGATTGTCTTTCCATGATTCGGTTCGCTTTATCGAACATTTCAGAATCTAGGAGCAAGAGGGCCCTAAACAAACCAGCAAGTAGGTAAATGTCGGAGCTCAAAAGGCCATGATCCAGTCGGAAAATTCTGTTCTAGGTTAGCAAACGTGCCCAGTAAGTACCTACTCGTACAAAGTTACACACTATTACGTAATAAGGCTAGACGGTAGACATGTACCAGCCTATAAAAAAATATGAGCCATAAATCCTAGAGAAAACCATAAACGAACAAGTCTATTTTTCTTCGTTGAGTCAACCTAAATTTAGATAGTACCTTCAGATAAATTAATTGGTCAGGTCATTTGTCTGGAGGGCAAAAGGATATTGGGAAATTGTTTAGGCCAAATTCTACTTTGTACAATTTTATCTTTCTGAAGGCTGCGTTTACACCAGAGCTGTGGATGCGCAGCGAGTGATGTGTTTAAGAACCAATAGAATCGCTTGCGCTGAGCGAGGCTAGGTAAAATATTGATTAAATTTTCATTTTTTATGAACTGTGGTTTATTTTGGTATAAATTTGACGTATTAATATGTTTTCATGAGAAACTTACTTCGGAATTTTGGCTCTTTACAAATATAAAAGAGAAAAATGTTAAAAGTGAGGCCGCTATACACTATACTAATGATTATTCTCAACTATGCAATAAGCCAAAGTTGTGAAAATATTTCAGTTTCTGAGAATAAGAAGGCCAAAGTTGGTCATTTCACGCAAAAAACACAGTCAAATTGTAATAGGCTTCTTAACAAATACATCTCTGTGGAAACTCAGCCTATAGTCCTAACTTGTTTTGTAGGGACTGGAGAGTAAAGCCTACTTTAAGACTATAATATTTACAATTTCTTTTTATTCTGTTTGGTGTTATGCCGAATATAACGTATCCTAAAATTGGCTACCTGTTCGTAAAGTTTGTATTTTATGAAAACCATCTCAAAAGAGGATTATCAAAGGCAACAAAAGACTTTTCGTATCTTGCTCCATGGATGTGGTTGTTGCTAACATTGATCGGCAGAGGCAGGAAAAGCACTAAATTCCATACCTTTTAATCGTAGGTACCTAAGTAAACGGCATATTTAACCGCTTAGACACGCTGATAAACAGTCGCATTTGCCTGAAAAACACTTCAAGTAAGATTGCTACCGAATCGAATACAAGGAATTCGAAAAACAATGGCGTAGTAGCCTCAATTGATGTTAAAAGTCTTAACTTAAATGAACCTAAAAAATCAAAGGTTATTTATATATTCACTGTTCACAAAGTGCCAATACTACTAACTTTCAACAACGTTCACTCGCACCTCAGTCACAAACTGTCAAAAATGGATGAAAAAAAAAGACTTTTTTTAACAATGCGGTTGTGAATGTTGCTTGAAAATTAATAGAATTGGCCCTCAGCTCTTTCATCCAAGTTCATCAAAATATTCGTTTTCCAATCTCAAATCAAAATATTATTGTGTGTTGATTTAAAGAGTATGTTTTCATTATTTCAAAAACGGAACCCTTATGACTCGTGAAGACACAAGAGTGAACCTATGAGGGTTTCGTTTGGGATCCATGGGATCGTCATAGCCAATTTTCTCCGAATCTACTGAACCGATTCAGTAGCAACTACATTTTAAGCTCAAAATACTTACAGTTCCCTTTCTTCTTCCCCAGATGGCGTAGCGTAATGGAGGGCGAGTGCTCTGAAGGAGCGGAGGGCTGGCTCCTAGTGCGCGTGCACGTGCCCGAACTGAACGTGCAGAAGAGCCTGCAGTTCCCACGGGACCAGCTCATCTGGGACGTCAAGCAGCAGTGCCTCGCCGCCTTGCCTAAGGTCTGTACCGAGTTTTGGTTCTGTAGCGTAGATTTTTAGACGGGCCAATATTCCAAGTCGTGGTCACTTGACTCTACCACTGAAAATTATTAATGACGGTAAAGAACAAACTTTCCATGACTTGAATATAGGGGCTAGGGTAAATCCTCCTTTACTTTATTTTTTAAGAAGAATATATTACATTCAGCGTTTTTTTTATATTACTTACGAGTGTCGAGTAGCAGATTTATAACAAGTTAATTAGAACATTAAATTTTTTTGTCTCATTTGAGATAAAAAATATAAATTAGTGACGTAGCAGTTTACTTTTTAGACAGGGTAATCAAATACTTAGTGCGTTTAGATAGGTATTAGAGAATTTTAAGTCGGTAGGTACCTTGAGGTCCTAAATCTATTTAAGTGTTAAGGAGTAAAGGTACCCACTTAATTGATATAGCCACGCAGTAAATCTTATTGGTACACCATAAACCTATTTCCAGTTAAAAGGATTCTTGGCAAATTAATAATTCAATCAGAATCTTTTGTAGATTTAAGGAATTTATCGTTTTCCGCTAAATATTTTTGCGATCGGATTGATCTTATAAGTTTCTTAGTAAAGATTGAATCACACGGTTTTATAGTGAGAAATTGATCTTTTGACCTTGCGGTTTTTGCCACCTGAGTTGCATAATCTAAAAGAGAGGTAACTTATTAATTCATTAAAGTTAATTTATTTGTCCAGTCACTTGCTAGACAAATAAATTAAGCAGAATATTTCATTTTGTATAACTTTATTTGCTGAATTTAAAACTTAAAAAATGGATTTAAAATTACTAGTGTTGGGACATTAACCATTCATAAAAATATCGATAAGTAATATTGATTGATTAAGAAATAAGTTTCCAAGTAAAAACTTCTTATTGGACTTATTATCCTTTTGGCCACTGAATTGTTTTCGTTAATTTCAACCTGTCAACAGTATTTTCTTTTTGTCATTTGTTTTACAACTAATAAGCCTCTTTAATCCTCACGTAACCTACTTTACAAGTTAATACGATTACGCATACTTTACTCTGATTACCTACATTCGAACTAAAAATAAATAAAACAGAAACTTTCGCTTATTTAAATTATTTTGTTATTTAAACGATTATTCAATGTTATCGTTCCGCTTAGTGGAGTTAATGTGTCTTATTAGTGTTACGTATTTTTTTGTAACAACGTACAGTATTTAACTTTATTAGGTTTATTACTGTAAGATATAAATATTTAATTGTTTTCGTCGAGTAACATTTATTTAAACATGTTGAAATTCTCAGAAGAACTGACTTTTTTATTTTCATAGAGCATCTACCATCAGTGTTGACAAGACAACGTTAATTTTTTTTTTTAAGTACACCATACATTATAATAACAATAACTAAGTCGTTATAATCTGGCTTGAATATTAAAAAAAAAATACATTTACAGCTTTTTGAAACATTTTGGTTTCTACTGATTATGTAGGTGTTATACCTGCTCCCGAATTAAAAAAGTATCTATTATATAGGCCAGATTTGCTATAGCACCTAGATTATGTAATTAAAATCATATCCCTGATGAGTATTTAAATTGTCAAACAAACACATACTATACATATATTCATACATCTATTACTTATTAGAATGCTAACTCTTAACGTCAATCACTTTATCATAGCCTCATCCTATAATCTGCCATTATAATCTCAATAATGTCAACCCATATCCTCACAGTTACCTATTACCCAAGTTCCCAGCACAATAATTATATAATTACAGTCAACGTGTTTCCAATAATAAACTTAAAGATTATCATGGGAAAATAAACAGCTGATGTGTTCCACATAGGCTGTAGACCAGTGTGTCACCTGCGAGTTTTCTCATGGGCTTATAACTTCACAAGACAATCGAGGGCAGTAGAATTATTTATTTTATAATGGGTTGTAGGGAAACGGGTAAGTGTTAGTAAATTATAGGTCATTAGAATGAAAATCGAAGTTAGTAAACTACTTTGACTCTGTTATGAAACCTAAGTGGAACATCGGTCGAACACTAATTGTTTGAAAATTGGTGAACTTTTCAAGTAGGTGTGGATGGCCAAATCCTATAGTATGAGGAGTAGCGAATCGCTCAGAGGAGGTATAACTGGATATTTGACCTGGCTGAGAGGCTAAACAAAATTTTCACCTCTAAAACTTTCTAAAAGTCATATTAGTCTGTAATTAATATCGAGTCAATATCATTTGACACTTTAGTTTTAATTGCTTTTACACTGAAATGGAGCCAAAAATATGCTACAGTACCTTGACGATTATGAGCCTTAATTACAAAACTTCAAAAGATATAAATGTTTTACGTCAAACTTATTTGACATTTCAAAAGAATTGAGCGTCTCTTCGCGCTGATAAAATAGAGTGAAGAACAACCTCAACCAAGCACTCTATTCTATCGCGAAGTGGTATACAAATATTATCGTAACTATAATTGCGATCGAGTGAAAGTAGTACGAACGTCTGGTACTTGATCGATAATCGAGTTTCGATTCAAATCGATTACAACATTGAAATGCAAATATCGACAGACTCCGGAGGGGGACGTCTCTAAAGTGTTTACATCTTAGAGCCTATAGAACATAATTGAACCGAGACTGGCGGGAAATCGATTCAGTTTTGTTTTTATTGGATTTTTCTTTTTAATATTGAATATGAATTTCTTCATTATGTAGGTAGCTACTGTAAGAAAATATTGTAGATTTAAAAACTAATAACCATTTTAAATAGGTACATAGCATACCAAGTTTATCGATTCCACCCCGTCCCTAATCGATTTTTAACGCTGTTTCCATAGCTAATATTCCCGTAACTACTTCATGAAGAGACTTTTATTTTCTTTTATAATATAGGTATTATTTATGTAGCAAGCGTTCATGAAAATAATCTTTGTGAATAAATACATAATGTAAAAAAGCTACTTACCAATTAATTATGTATTTACATAAAATGATGACAAGAAATATTACAAATTAACTTCACTTGGAAAACTAATTAGCGTTTTTAATTGTTCATAATCGGGCATCCTACCGGTCTTCAATATTAGTAATTCTTGTTATAAAGAAAAATAATCATAAACGAAGTCTCGAATCGAACATAAATTATACGAAAAAAGATCTCGAACGGCTTCAGAAATACCGTACCTAGCCATATTTGAATGCAATATGCAGCTTTATTAATTGACAATCAGGCACCCTTGCGGACATTAATGTTAAAATACGTATCTATAAAAATATCGTAGGTCGAACTAAAAGCATCGTAAACCAACTCGAACAGAAATATATAAAAGCATAAGGGAAACAAAAAAAAATCTCGAACGAAATCAGAAAAAAGCAGTAGCAATATTTTAATGCAATGTAAGCCCGCAAAATTGCGAGTCGCACGTGGGCAGCTGTAGGCGGGACAAGTCTTAAGACTGCCTAGTAAATCGCAATAAACGCTGCATTAAAACATCACACTTTCAATCGGTACGGGATAAATGTTTTATAATCCTTATAAACGCTGCCGTATTTTTATGTTTACTATGTTTTGCCAGTTGAGCTGCACGTAAAATTATGGCTTTTTATTTTATTTTGCCGTTTAGCTGCACTTACAATAATTCTGTGTTATTAAATTATGTTGCGAGGATTGCTCTAATTTGTTAAGAAAGATCTTTAAGATTAACATCCCTCGTTCGATGACATAATATCAAGCAAGAAGTTGCCGCGTTGTCTCTTGTAATGTAAAGTCAATCATTATTTAAATACCCTCCTTCTTCATGTGGGTTACAAACACTGCATTACATAAAGAACGCACTTTCGCGAAGTATCTAATCGAAACATCTCAACACTGCAAGAATGGCTAGATTTTATCGAGCGCAGCCTCCAAGTAACGTCTCATGTAGCTACATGTCGAGTATCGGAAAAATCACTAGCCGACAGCAATCCACACTGGCACTTACAAACCTGTTTCCACAATACCGTTATATGGAAGTAATTTCTTAAACGCATACTCGACGTTCACGCCAATCGTATCGAACGATATGCACTCGACTCGTCAAGCAATCGACATTACCTTAGTAGGACCCCGACGGATAAGGTACAGTAATGTACAAAATTAGTTGTTTGCCGCGCAAATAAATTGATGTTCGAAATATGTGTCGAACGTGCTCGAATTTAGAATGTTTTATTTTTATTCTATTTTGAATTGCGACGTGCCTGTGAATTTTTATTCCGTTGAAAATTTCGTAACTTATTTTTGAAATAAACTATAATCATAAAAAAGGATTTAGTAACATACTTAATAGTTATTAAACTCACATTATTGTGTACGAAATGGATTCTTACGTTTATTTTATAGTTGTTCTCTTATTATTATTACTATTTTAAGAACGCTGTAAAATATTATAGTCAGGATACGTGTAACATTTTTATGGTTGTATAATATCTCAATAACTGTGTACAGTCTCCAAAAAACTTAACCCTCTATCTTATACTCAAACTAGAATCAAAATATCCACCAGCCAATAACCTAAACTGTATCCTAAGCTTCTATTCCAGTATGAACCTATAATTAACATGTAATTAAATTGTTTTCGGTGGTGTCGCCGGCAACCTCAGGTGGCCACTTGGTACAGGGTACGTTTTTAAAAATGCAACCCCCGTATATGCCTGAGCAACCCCTGTATAATGATGCATGAATCATGGCAATGATTCAGTGTAGTCGCCGATAGGGAGACGATACGTGTCTAACTGCATGGATGATAATTTATACTAATGTGTCTTGCATGAATAATAACCCTGGTATGCTTGTATTTTCACGTGACTGTGAATTCTGTCATCCTAAAGTTGAATGTCCATAATTTTGTCATTAAAAAACGTGGCAAGGTAACTGCTCTATTATTTTAAATGACTGAATACTTGGTGTAAATAACCTATTACATTTTATGACTCGTTTTAAGAAAAAGATTTCCTACGAATGTTAACATTACAACATATTAAAAATAAAGTGGTAAGCACAAAGCCTTCATATTAAAACCACATAAAAACCTTAGTTTCTTTGAAGCAGGCTTAAATTAATATTACATTAAGCGATAAAATTGCCTGACTAAAAGCAACTCATGTGCCTTAATTGCAATAAAGTTAAAATCTCATGCACGAATGCTATACTTTTTTTTTTTTTTTTATTTGTAATGGGTTTGCTCTTGACTCTAGTCTATGTCAGAAATGACAGAGACAAAGTCTACGATGGAGCGAGCCTACCCAGAAGGAGCCTGTTCACTCTAACTTTGAAGAGATTGGGGTTGTAAGCTTTCGGAAACACAGACGCTGGCAGAGAGTTCCACTCCTTTGCTGTGCGCATTATAAAAGACGTTTGAAAACGCTTAGTGCGAATTGGTGGAATAGCCACAAGGTAGGGATGGTAAGACGCAGTGCGTCTGGATGTCCGATGGTAGAAGGGGGCCGGTGGGATGAGGTCGTGGAGTTCTTGGGCACACTCACCGAAGTACAATCTGTAGAAGACCGACAAGCAGGCAACCTTACGGCGATGAGCCAAGCTATGTAGCTTGGCATCCACCAGTTTTACGTCGCCGATGAGCCTCTTAGCTCTGCGTTCCACCGAGTCAAGCGCGGCAAGCTGATACTTAGCTGAGCCATCCCAAAGGTGGCTACAATACTCCATGCAGGATCGGACTTGCGCTTTGTATAGTGTTAAAAGCTGTCCAGGCCTAAAGTATCGCTTCACCCTATTTAGGATGCCCAGCTTTTTGGCCGCAGTTTGGGCTTTGTACTCGATGGTGGCGCCGAAGTTGAGACTGGATGTCAACTCCATGCCTAGGAGCTCGAGCCGATCAGTCACAGGAACAGATGCACCCCGAAAAGTAGGAGCTTGGTCAAAACGACTCCTTTTTGCGGTAAAAAGACACGCCTGTGTTTTGGTGGCGTTAAAAGTGACCAAATTGTCATCACCCCATTGGGAGACAACGCTTAAGGTCAAATTTGTCCGCTCTACCATGGCCTCTCTCAAGGAACAAACTTCAGCCCCACTGGTTGTTGCGTTGGACAAGTATCTCTCTGAAACCGTACTGTCATCTGCGTACCCAACAAGACCAGGCTGAAGTAGGTCATTGATGTGCAGCAGGAAAAGAGTTGCAGAGAGAACAGACCCTTGAGGAACTCCGGCATCAATAGCCATGAGGTCAGAGGAGCAGCCGTCAATGACCACTCGGATCGACCGTTCACTCAGGAAGTCTGATATCCAGCTGCAAAAACCAGCTGGGATGCCATAAGCAGGAAGCTTGCTGAGTAGACCTGCGTGCCAGACCCTGTCAAAAGCCTTCGAGATATCAAGCGACACGGCAAGTGCTTCGCCGTGTCTCTCAATGGCTTCGCCCCAGCAGTGCGTGACATACACAAGAAGATCGCCAGTTGACCGTCCCCGGCGAAAGCCATATTGACGGTCACTGAGGAGATTGTTGTCTTCAAGGTAGGTCAGCAGCTTACTGTTCAGAACCCTTTCCATAACCTTGCATAGGATGGAGGTAATGGCGATCGGACGGTAATGCGCAGGGTCAGCACGGTCTCCCTTTTTGGGCACCGGTTGCACATTCGCAAGCTTCCATGATCTTGGCACCGTTCTTTTTTCAAGAGAGAGGCGGTACAGGCGTGTCAACACAGGAGACAACTCAGGTGCACATTGCCTCAACACTCTTGCTGGAATGCCGTCAGGTCCACTGGCCTTATTCACATCTAAACTGCATAATACTCTACAGACCTCTTTATTATGAACTTTGATCTCCGGCATCGAAGAGTCACAACGAGGTAAAGTTGGTGGTTGCTTGGAGCCAGCGTCCAGACGCGAATTGCCCGCAAAGAGAGTTGCAAATAAATTTGCTTTCTCTCTTGCAGAGTGAGCCAGCGAACCATCAGGTTTCAGCATTGGAGGCAAAGTGGGTCGACAGAAATTCGTTTCGACCGCTTTCGACAGGGACCAAAACTGCTTACTACCCGGAGGGTGCGATGCTAGTTTGGCCCCAATACGTCCGACATGGTCAAAACGTGCCCTACGAAAAACCCGCTTGCAGAACCTTGCGGCAGAATTAAAGGCTTTTTTCCTCGCGCGAACCCTACGTGCTTTATCCTTTCGGTCGCGGGCCTTGATCCAGGCTTGGTAAGCAGATTCTTTACGTGCCTCAGCGTGGGCGCATTCTGCATTATACCAAGGCCGGGATTTGTGACCGAGCGGGATGTCGGAGAATGGAATAAAATACTCCATCCCCTGCCGAATCACGTCCGCAATCACATCAGCGCAGCACGAAGGGTCACCCGAGGAGAAGCACACTTGCCGCCAAGGATATGACGCAAAAAAGTGTCGCATCTCATCCCAATCAGCTGACTCGTATCGCCATACTCGTCTCGTGCCTCTAGGACTCTTATCAGGAGGAGAGCAGGCCAACACGGATTTCACCAGGCAGTGGTCAGACGTTCCCAGCGGGGCTGAGACTGATACTGATTGACTGCCCGGATCAGTTGTCAGCAGAAGGTCCAAGCAATTGGGTGTATGGGCGTCAACATCCGGTACCCGCGTTGCCACATTCACCAGCTGGGTTAGATCTAGCGTTACTGCAAACTTGCGCGCCTCTAACCCGGCATGGTCAGTTCTCTGGTACGGGAACAACCACTCTTTATGGTGGGCGTTAAAGTCCCCCAGAAAATTGAGCTTCGCTGTTGGGTACCGTTGCTGAGCTACGTCGGTCGACTCCACGAGGAAATTAAACAGCGCTGTTGTCTCCTGGTCACCGCTGTGCGATCGGTATACGCCGATGTAGATAATTTTTTCCACGCCAGTATCCACAAGTAGCCAAATAGCAGAAAAACCCGATTTCTCAAAGCAACGGAGACGACGACAACAAATGTCATCGCGGACGTACACACAGACCCCAGCCTGCTTCTTGAACTTATGTTCCAGAGAGTAGCCCGGGTAGTTGAGGTACGCCACGTCCGACGGGGTTGTTATCTTCGTCTCCGTTAGGAAAAACAGGTGCGGCTTCTCGGTCTCAAGGTGGTGATGGACCGGATCGAGATTTGAGTGTAACCCTCTGATGTTGGTGAGGTGCACTTTGAGTGGGAGGAAGTGCAGCCGTTGTTTACCTTTTTTCCTTTTTGCTTTTGTCATTTTTTTTTTTTTTTTTGAGTCGTCGGGGAGAAAAGTCGAATTGTCGAGGCTCTGCTCAGTGAACCAAGTGGAACACAAAAGCTAAACTAACCTATGGGGAACTCATTTGGAGACTGCGGGGACGCCCGAACCCCCCCGGATATGGCCACCGGGTCCTCCCATCCAGTCGCCGGCTGGCACGGTGGAGCATACCGGGATTTTTCGCTAGTTGGCGGGGCAGCCTTTCACACGTGGCTGGCGTGCTACTTGGGCCCCCTACTAACTGCGGTCGGCCAACGGCTGGCACCGTGCTTCGGATCCCGCTACCCTCCAAAATGAGTTACCCGGAAAGCCCAGCCCAGTGACCAAGACCGGTTCTGAGCAGAGCAACTGACAATCTCCTTCTCTCCCAAAGGCACTGGCACTCCCGCACACCGACGGAACACAGCAAGCTGCTTGGCGCCGGACTTCGGCGGGATGGTGGTCGCGAGCCAGGCGGCTCCTTGCGGAGCCTACCACCGCTTTTAAGTGGGATCGTTCTGCCGTACCACAGGCAAGCCTGTGGTGCCGTTGCCCGGGGTGGACCGCGAGGAGGTAGATCCCAGACCACCCCAAAATACACACGAATAAATTCAAAACTTAATAATTCACAAATTAAGTACACCATTAGTTAAAATAACTATTTTTGGAGCAGTCACGTGAAAATATGGCGTTGAACAATGGGACCTTGAAACCAACGTGTAATCGGTTGGCCATAACTCCATAACCCATAACTCACCTAGACGTTAAATGTTTCCATAATAACCATAGTATTTCAGGCATTAACCAAGTCATAATAAATTCTTTCTAGAAACGTACACTGACAGGTAAGTAATGCATTGTCTTTGAACTTGTTATAGGATGTCTTGTAATAACAGCATGTGGGTATAAAAATGTTACTTTAATATACACTTATAAATATGTATGTTCACCTTCTTGGCCTCAAATCTAATAACGTACAAGGGTATTCCTTGTGCATTATGATGATACCTCTATAAATGTACACATTTATATTATTTCAGTGTCAAAGAAAATTACTACAACAAGAAACATCTACTTATCAATCAACTTGTAAAAAACAGTTAATGCAATAACGCTACAGAGTTGAACTAGCAAAAACAAGCGAGAGTTGTGCCCTAAAAATCAACTTTTTGCTGTGTCACGTTACGTAAATTAAAAGCAAAAAAGTGGCTATTATTTGAATCGTCAGCAAAAAATAATGGATACCCAACTTTGTTTAGTGAATATTAATTTCACAGCGATTATGTTAATATTTTGAATACTTATTTAAACAGACCCTGTGAACGAGTCTTCTCATGGCTTAGTAATAAAAAGTCTACCTAACTCATCCAGCTAATTTAAGTGTCATTTTGATAATTACTTTTCTGCTTACTCATATTTTCTGACAGTCCTAATCATCTCCGCAAAAAAGAAGAAACTAACAAAAACTTTTTAATAAAGATTCACAATACATTTTGATTACGAGTGTACTGGGACTATTCTTAAAACTCGAGAGTGGAGTTTTCATGTCACCACAATTACGGGCCGAGCGTCCGTCCCGACGTCCTACTTATGAGAATAGCCCCCATCTTTATAGCTGGACACTTTCCTAACACAACATTCTTCTTTGTTGTACCGGGGGACTTTTCCATACTTTTCCGTTTCCATTGTGCTCCGTATGGCCCATTTTCGTAGACACTTGAAAGGGTTGGTAAAAGGGACGTACATAATGTTGATGTATACGTATTTTGTGTCGTACTTTTGTGAACACTGTACATTGTAGATGATCCCCTTGTTATTCGTGGAATATGTGAGATTCTAGTGTCGAGGTTAGATGAAAAATGTGACGCGCGGAAGTAGGGCAGGTGAAGTGCTCGTGTGACGTGTCCACGCACTCTAATCTGTAAATCTGGTGAAATATTATGTACTGCCGACATCTATTGACGCGCTTTTAGTTAAAGATAGATAGGAGGAAATATAAAGAGGAAAGTCACGTGCATCAGTGCAGCAGACTAATTATAAATTGAGTCTGAATGAGACTCCGGAGACGACGATTAAAAAGATGCCATCCGGAAACTTTAATCTACATAATTACATTCTTCAAGAAAAAGAAGACTTTTCCACACAAGTAGCTTGCTTTAATAAAGCTAGAATTAGGTATCACTACATATTCCTCCGTCCCACTCACTATGTAGGTTAATGAGAACTTCTAGCTACCAGCACTAAGTTAATCTAAAGCTTAACCTCCATACACTTTACATTTATAGGCCAGAAGGCCTAAATTGAATAATTTCACGCACAATTTACTACTAATTGTATTAGAGAGGTGCGTACATTTTAATATTAATTAATGTCGGGATGAATCTTGGAGTAAGCTTCGTGCACGTCGACTTAAGTATACGGATGTAGATTTTCTTGACGGAGATATTACCCTTCACAGAGGTACATTAGATAGGGAAGATGAGTTATAGATAATTTAAAGCGGGTGAATCAACTCCAGTAGGTTACTTACTATTGCCATAAATTATACAGAAGACATAGATCAGTTTTGGTCGATTACTGAATAAATAAATATCGATAAATTTTTATTTTCGCAGCAAAAATAAAGAATTTAGAAATAGGCATCTAAAATAGACAAGACACCAAAGAATCCTAATACAGCAGACGAAAATAACAAACCCGTAATGAAAGAAAAAGAAAACGCCTGTTGAATAGCGATACATTCAAAACGCTGACCATTATTCTATCCTTTTAAAGCAAGAGTAATGCAAATGGGACCTCTACAATTCAATACAATAAAATCAAACTGCTATATACGGCGTAGCTCCTTCACCATCTCTTTAGGTTTTATTACATAAACTGGGAAGATTCTGAAGTAAAACATTGCAACTTTAAAGAACATAATTTTACTTCGACTTATTTGATGATCAAGTATTCTTTTGGACATTGAACCCGGAACTGTAGAGCCGATTGAAGTGGAGCAATTATCGCTAAGATTCTATGCTAAATGCCGCGCCTAATAATATTCAATTCAATAAGTATAAATCAAATCCAGTGCCAAGAAAGAGAAAGCTAGAATTACTCTACGAAGAACTAGGAGTCAAACAATTCAGAATCGCTTGCAGTGTCTACGAACGCAGAGATCTGTGAATTTATAATACTACAGTAGATTTTTCCTTATTCTATTCCAGTCTTAAGAACACAACATCTTACGAGGAAGCTCACTCAAGACCATTCGATACCTACAGAAAGGAGACCTTTTATCATTTAGTGGAATTAAAATCTGCATTAAAGTACATAAAATAAGAAATGCAAAACAAGTCACCTGTAGAAAAAATAACCCAAGGTTAACGAGTACCACTTAACAATCATAATGCCAAAAATGACGATGAAAAACTTATTGGCATTAAACGAAAAAATACGGCGCTTTTGTATGCCACTTGTAAGTTCAAGCAATTTATGAAAACTACTTAAAATAATTCTTATAGTGAATGCTGCTATATTTTACCTGCTGATAAAAGGTCGAATGACCATAATAATAAGGTATTTATGTATAGGTGGTTTTGTCTGCAAGTGTGGTAAATCTTCGTTAAATGGATTTTATGGATCAGATAATTTTGAAAAGTACTGTTTTGGGCATCAAGTTCTCTTCGAACGGAATAAAAAAGACAACTCCCATCTAGAAACAACAATTCTTCCATCTCTTGCTCCTTTTTCCGAGTAACTCCAAAATGCTGAAACAGTAACGGTCTCAATGTTGTTTTCGCAAAACCCAAACAGAAAAAGACTAAACCTAGGTAAGCTACCAAACATTCTAGCTTACCCGTTGTAGCCACCGTATAATATGAGGCATCTCATACAAAATGTATGACAACAGTCGCTTTGGAATTTCACAGTGTACTACCGAGCTTAATATAGTCTGTGGTAGACTTAACTGTGCCTCTTCTAGGAGCTAGTGCTGGTGTGACACATAATAAACAAAGAGAATGATACAACCAAGGAGTTTGAACACAGAATTTGTCTTTATTTGATTGTTGCCACCTGAGCTTGTTAGTTTTATTGCGTTATGAGGACGGTCGTCTGTTACCTTGTGGTGCGAAGGGTCTGGTTTTATCAAAGCCTCACTATTTGTTGCGGAGTGGTTTCGTTTATTCCGATTTGCACTCAGCATATCAGAACGTGTTGTTGCAATAGTAGAATTAAGTGCTGAAGTCTATATCATATAAGGCCCTGTGTTTTTAGTAATGAAGTTGTTTATCATATCTTTCAAATCATCTTTCCGTTCACTGTCCTTCTCGTGTATTTCTTTTACATTCGTTTCGATAGCAAAATTTCCTTCTTCACGACCTCGCTCCACGATACCAAGACATTCGTCAAAAATTCTAAGAGTATCTTAACTGATTACTATACAACAAATTACATTGTAAATTTCCACTAACATGTTCGTATAAAAAGATGAGATAGGTATGTCTTTGACCTTTGCATCAAACAAAAAAACCATTTAATAGCTACATAATTTATACAGAACGAATGACCTCTATTTACATAAGACATGACAATGACATAATCAATAATAATGGTCCAAAATAATTTGGGCTTCAGTTTTATTCTTTAACACAGTTACTCAAATAATCTCTATATGGATGAAGATTATTGTCTTGATAGGAATCTGGTTAAAGTGCTAGCATCAAAATAAAGTTTATTTCTTAGCTTTAGTATCATGATAAATTACTGTAACCACATGTTTACCTGCTTTCCAAAGTTCATCATTTATGTTTAGGCCGGAAAGAGTGACGTAAGACGGAACTCGCTTCAACGCCATTTTTGAGCAATGAAGTCAATTTAAAAAACATCGACTTGCCGCATTTCCGTAGACTGTCTCAGGTGTGCGATGTGTATGATAATTCAACGCGATTACTTACATTTTGTATGTACGTAGGCAGCAATGGGCAAAATAAGACAGAATTCTCGAATTCTTAGTGTTAATTCTGTGTTCATTGTTTAATTCAACAAGTACTGGTTAATATTCATGTAGGTATTTAGAGGAGTAGTTTTGTGATTCTAAATTGTCTAAATCCACAAGGTAAGTGTTAATCGTGTTCCTTGCTTGAAGCTAGATTACAATTTTCATCCTCTTTTTCTTCCTAAATGTTGTCTGTAATTGTCTAGTTTAAATATGTCCATTCAATTTGCCTTATTTTTCATCACTTTTATTTTAATTAATTCACGTTTATTTATTAATTCATTGTTAACCTGTTCGCATATCCAAATACCAGCTGGCCGATGTGGATCGGTCTTAATATGGAAATGTCTCGGCCCAATGATGTAATTGGGACCTTATGAATATAATATATTGTGTGATGCAAAGTCCAATGTCTGGAGTACAAAAATCTAATACAGCACATAGTAATAATTTGACATGACAGCTCGTTTACGTCGGAGTATTAAGGGCGATTTTCGTAGTTCCGAGTTACTAACGTGTGGTTGACCGTACCACGACGATTTCTTCTCCTGATTGATTTGCTACGTAAGAAATGCTCTTTATCTTTGACTTTTAAAAAGGTTTTATCTTGTTTTTCCGGGTAAGCGATCTTCTTTTGTTATTTTGAATCCGAATCGTCCTTTTTTTCGTTTTACTTTGTCTTTCATTTATTTATTTTTCTATTTGTACCTGCATAGTGAAAAGAATCTATCATTCTTATTTGTCCAATGCCATCATTTTCTTTCAAGATTTATTTTGTTCTAGCTTCTGGCAGCGGCTTCGCCCGCGTGATCCCTAGGGAACATACTCCCGGGAAAGCCTATGTCCTTTCTCAGGCTCTAGACTATCTCTGTACCAAATTTCATTTAAATCGGTTCAGTAGTTTTGGCGTTAAGGCGCGACAGACAGACAGACAGACAGAGTTACTTTCGCATTTATAATATTAGTATTTGTATTAGCAATAGTAGTATTAGTATTCAATGTCACTTTTTCACTCGAAAAATGTATTTCCCATAACAATACTACACTTACTGAAATAAATAACGATACTTTAGAAGATCGTTTATTTAAAACGCCATTAGACCCCCTCAATAGCCGTGCCACATCTATCCGACTTCCTCTTCAGTCACCTATTATAATATAACTACCGATTGTTGCACTAGTCTACCTGTTAATTACGTTTTATAAATGAATACTTATTATGCACAGCTTCGTTGGAACCTGTCTGAGTATGATCTCATCGTGAGTAGACAAATATATTATTGTAATGCAGTTTTACGAGTTTATTGTGATTAATATTATGCATTTATTCTGTCTTGAAACAGGTGTTTCCATCTTTCGTTCTTGGTTTGTAAATTTTAAACTCTGTTAATATTTACAACGAAACATGGGGTATCTTTCCCAAATCTCGTCTGAAGAGACTAGATTTGGGAAAGATACCCCACGCGATGAGGAAGCTCATCGTGTCGTGTTTATCATTGCTAAGGGTCTTGATCCATAGAATCATTAATTACCCTGACGCTATTGCGTTACCTGTGCTTATGTTTTCGGTGTTGTCTTCAAAGCGTTTGGTGATGGTGTTTTTTTTTGTTAGGTAATCCTCAGTTAGTTAATTAACCTATGGGTTCACAAGGTTATACAAGTTGTAGAGGTCTGGTAGGCAGCCGTTGTACGTAAAATACTGGTATTCAACTGAATCCGGTTCGACTGGAAGCCGACCCCAATATAGCTGGGAAAAGGCCAGGCAGATGATGATGAGGTTACACAAGCCTTGTGCCTTCTCCCAGCTGAAAGTAGAATAATCTATACCAAGGAAAATTCAACCTAATCCAAGACACGGTATACCCGTTTGCTAAGTTTCATGCAAATCTGTTAAGACGTAAAAAAAAAACAAATAGTCAGGTACTGATGTACAGCCTCACGGTCATGAAATTATAGATGAAGACAATTTCAAGGCAAATAAAATACGGTAGTTAATAGTCAGACTCAAACACGTTCGATGTAAACGTACGAGTAAGTAATTAAATAAAATCACTACAAGGATAACTCAGCAGCAATTATAGTGTAGTAGTCAATTTTGCTAAAAACAAGATAAGAAAACGATAAAAAAAGGATATTGGAGCAATCAACAGACATGACAAATATGATATCACTTTTGGTAAGGTAATCCCTCATTTAGCTGACACAGGATATGACAAGTTGAAATCATTGCCTCCGTGAACCCACAGAATAGTACAGAAGGTTGGTCCATGCAACGAGCGAAAACGCACGCACACATAGACAAGCTTCACGTATGTGTGCAAGCTAAGTACTTTGGAAACCCAGGTACCTTCTGTGAGATAGTTGGTAACACCAAGGCGTTGCTGGCCTTCCTTGGGGAGCTGAGGTGGATCGATCGAATGATCATTTGTCCCATCTGCACGCAAAATACGCGCTTAGTCGTGGAGTTGCTGAAACCAGCATGATTTACAATTACATACGAGTGCAAGCGCACTGGTGACCGTCATTTGTTTAATTTAAAGTCGCCATACGTACGCGTCTATGTGTGCGTGCACCTGTTTTTGCTCTCTGAAGCCTGCTGTCCTTCTGTTCTCTCCTATTGTTGTATGGTTGTACCTACATTACCTAAAAGCGGCTAGACTTAATAATTTGTTCTAAGTTGGTAGAATGAAACTGGTTTTCTTACTGTGACGTCTACGTCTGGGCTAGTAATATAATAATGCTTTTAAAGTTCACATGGTCAATTATATCTAACTTAGGTAGATGACGAAAGATTTCAAGTTAGTTTTCTTTTGATGTTTCTTGCTTACTTATTTGATGGCATCAGAAATTATCAACATTTAATTTACTGTTTATCTTAAAGCAGCTATTTTTACGAAGTAATTACTTCTACGATACTTGCTTTGATGATATAGTGGTCTACCAGTAACACATTCACAGTACATTCTAAGTTGTAGCCAGTACATTCGTTTTTTTAGTGTCGTTCCGTAGAATACTGGTTATAATGAAGTTGTCAAGAAGTGTGAACGATTTAGTTTTTGTCTCCTCCTAATAATATTGAGAGCACTGACGCATTACAATGATCTTCGGTCATATAGAGATATGTACAAAAGATCAAGTGGTTTGATGGCATTAACTTTGTTATTTTTATCTGGTCCTTCATATAAGTTTCATTTATTGTTTTTTTACCGTTTGTCTTGCTCCTGTTTTTATTCCTTGTTGTAGTTAGTGTTTTTATATTACTTCGTTTGTGCAGTGTTTCATTAATCGGTATATTATTTACACAAGGCTTTTCTGGTAACCTCCATACTCTTTTCCTGCTGCACATCAATGACCTACTTCAGCCTGGTGTTGTTGGGTACGGTTTCAGAGAGATACTTGTCCAACGCCACCAACCAGTGGGGTTGAAGTTTGTTCCTTGAGAGAGGCCATGGTAGAGCGGACAAATTTGACCTTAAGCGTTTTCTCCCAGTGGGGTGATGACAATTTGGTCACTTTTAACGCCACCAAAACACAGGCGTGTCTTTTTACCGCAAAAAGGAGTCGTTTTGACCAAGCTCCTGCTTTTCTGTTCCTGTGACTGATCGGCTCGAGCTCCTAGGCATTGAGTTGACATCCAGTCTCAACTTCGGCGCCACCATCGACTACAAAGCCCAAATTGCGGCCAAAAAGCTGGGCATCCTTAATAGGGTGAAGCGATACTTTAGGCCTGGACAGCTTTTAACACTTTACAAAGCACAAGTCCGATCCTGCATGGAGTATTGTAGCCACCTTTGGGATGGCTCAGCTAAGTATCAGCTTGCCGCGCTTGACTCGATGGAACGCAGAGCTAAGAGGCTCATCGGCGACGTAAAACTGGTGGATGCCAAGCTACATAGCTTGGCTCATCGCCGTAAGGTTGCCTGCTTGTCGGTCTTCTACAGATTGTAATTCGGTGAGTGTGCCCAAGAACTCCACGACCTCATCCCACCGGCCCCCTTCTACCATCGGACATCCAGACGCACTGCATCTTACCATCCCTACCTTGTGGCTATTCCACCAATTCGCACTAAGCGTTTTCAAAGGTCTTTTATAATGCGCACAGCAAAGGAGTGGAACTCTCTGCCTGCGTCTGTGTTTCCGAAAGCTTACAACCCTAATCTCTTCAAAGTTAGAGTGAACAGGCTCCTTCTGGGTAGGCTCGCTCCATCGTAGACTTTGTCTCTGTCATCTCTGACATAGACTAGAGTCAAGAGCAAACCCATTACAAATAAAAAAAATAAAAAAAAAAACACAAAAAATATATATTGGTGGCCCAAAATGATTAATGTTAGTTAAAAAATCTTCTTAATATTAAAAACGGTGTAAAAAGTAATTATAAATTTAATATTCAAAAGATATATATCGTACAGTATCTGTTACACGGTCACAAGTTTATTTATATTAATTTGATCGTTATTCGTAATGATTAACTATAAATGAACACAAATAAACTTTTTACTGCCACTAATTTTTATATCACTACTCAAGTCAGCTCTGTCGTTGATATAAATAAGCATGTCTTTATTTATACACTTGTGATGCAAACCTCTTCAATATTCACAATACCCGTTTAGCATGTTACGGATGCTGCAAAGTGCAGGTTTTGTTTTACGCAATATGTTTGAAAGGAAAATTTCTTCATTTTGCACTTGGAAACATACAAGTTAGATCATCAATAATTGTTAGGGGCTTTCCCAGAAATAGGACGTCTGGGAAAACCCGCATTGACTGGCAGGATATAAACTAATGAGTGATAGAACGAACTTACCTGTAAGTGATCTTCTATCATCTGTGGTATATAAAAAGTTTCTTTCAATGATCCTTATGAGAGCAAGGAGACAACGTGATGATCAACGAACGTCTGAAGTATAATGATCGATAAGCATTTTTTTTCTTTTTTTGCTATTCATAGGCATGCGTTTGAACACTATCTCACCTGAGGTAGGCGATGATGACGTAGTCGAAGATGGAGCACGCTTGTCTAGAAGTAACTTATTCACTCTTGACTTAAAGACTGCCAGGTTGTAGCTATCAGGAAACACAGACTCCGGCAGGGAATTTCACTCCTTAGCTGTACGCATTATGAATGTGTTCCCAAAACGTTTTGTGCGTATGGGTGGATGTCCACCATGTACCGTTGGCGCATCGCCGTTCGTCTTGTGGTCTGAAAATAGAACGGGCTTGGCGGAATTAAATTATGCAATTCCGTCGCACATTCCCCAAAATGCAACCGGTAGAAAACCGACAGACTAGCCACTCGTTGTCGATGTTCAAGACTTTGGAGATTCGTCGCGACGAGCCTCTCATTGCCGATGATCCTCTTGGCTCGTTTCTCAATTGACTCAAGGGCATCAAGCTGGTATCTGGCAGATTTATCCTAAAGATGAGAGCAGTATTCCATACACGATCGAACTTGCGCTTGATAGAGTTTGAGCAGCTGTTCCGGCGTGAAGTACCGTCTCACCTTTGCTAGAATCCCCAACTTCTTTGATTTACTTTCTGCAAAGTCTATTACAACGTAATTTTTAGACATTATTTATTCGATCGACCAAATTTTTATTTAATGTTACTGTTACTGTCAGCCTCCATTATCTCACCGCGAGGCAAAGGCCTGTTCTCTCTTTCATGACTTCCAGCTTTTTCGATCCAGAGCTGACGTATTTTGTTCTGTTTATCTCGTTCCACCACATTCAACGTTTTATGTTTTGTCAATAAATTATTGTTATGAAATTACTCATTGACTCTTTACAATATTATTATCAGTTTAACCATCATACAATGAATATTTACTTCCTAAAACACAGTCATAGCATTTAAATTAACAATAATTTTAATTACCCGTACATATCTTGTCCAAATTCAACCTACTGTTTTGTTATTCCTATTGCATCACCAGTCTAGCCAAACAGGTTTCCTATTACTGTTCTATAATGCAATACCTAATAATAGGTCTAACTTAGTAACTTGTTAGCAACTTATTTTATCTTATCCTGGTTGGTATCAAGTCGCTCATTCCCGCGAATTCTCTTGACGGCGCGCGCAATGCGGGTTCATAAATTAACGACTTAGCGCCTTCTACAGTCATATTTTGATGAAATTAATGTTCTTGCTCTAAAGACTATGATGGCCCACCCTGAGGAGTTTGTGGCTAGATAATAACAGCCGCACGGGTCGATCTTCAAGGTTAAGCAACGCTTGCCAAGGTTGTTCTGTGGATGGGTGACCATCTTAACATACCGAGTTTCCTCCGAGTCAGCACGTTAAGCCGTTAGTCCCGGCTGTCATTTGCAGGTCTTTGGCAGTCATTACGGATAGTCAGAAGCCAGTAAATCTGACTCCAGCCTTGCCATGAAGTACCGTGTTACCCAGTGAATGGGTTGTGGAGGTTTGGTAGGCAGCCGCTTCACGTAAAATAGCTGAATATAGTTGGGAAAAGGCTAAGCAGATGATGATGACTATGATGGCTCACCCTGTTCCGATTTTATATCCTACAGACTGATATCGTTATATAATTGCGCATAATTCGCTGCAATAAATACCTATCTACAGTGTACTTTTCTCCAAATGTGTCTGCAACGCATTCTTTCATATTTTCTTTCTGAATTCAGAAAACGTAAAATTGAAACTAGTTGAACTAAGCTTTGTAAACACACATGTAAGGTATCGGTAACGTTACTCAATCAGACCCCCCTGGAAGAAACGTACGAAGTGCACAAATAACGACAGTACGAAATATACCAAAACTTATAGAAATTCAATGGAAAAATAAACAAATTACAGCATAACAATATCGTAACCATTATAACAGACTGTGTAAAAATAAGTATGAAATCAAAGCCAAAGACTTTTTACAAATATAGCAGCGTCACTGCTCATTGGAAGTCACGACTATGAAACCGATGTTACTTTGACACCGAACAAAAAGAAGAAAATTGAAACTGGACGGAATCCGTCATATTGTTTGCAAGCAGCACCATCGTGGTTGGCCAAGTTACGATGCGTGTTTTATTTGCATAGGCATAAGGCATTCGAACATCGCACTTTAGCGGTCAGACTCTATCATGAATGAGTAATTGTGAATAATGTTAATACATCCAATAAGTAGGTGATTGTGTCCAATGTTTGTTGTATGGACTGAAACCCAATTGCTACTAATGAGCAAAGGACACAACTGAATCAGGTTAGAAATTGATAAAGCATTGCTAAATAATTTGGATCAATATCAAAACGAAGTATTTTGGAAATTAAGTAGTGGGAAAGTATGAGAAACATACCGAGGACATTCAACGACCTTCTGACAATCAGAGTTTTATGAACCTTTGATGAACTGTAAATTCGCTTGAATACATTTTAACCTTATTATATGGGTCAGATAGCTCAAGCATATTAAAACTTTTGATACTAAACATGACATAAAACTAAAACCAGAACTCAAACATAAACTGGATCACTATAAAACAGTAAATTATGGTAATCAAGACTATCAAATCAAACGTCACCAGACCAAGATAATCATGATGATCAAAATCTGACTAAGCGATAAAACGAGTCAACTTTATGTTACGAGTGAATATGTTGTAAGACGTAACTTTTTAAGTTTACGTTCCTAACACTGTAATCTCGTTTATTCACCGTTTTTATAACACCTATGGCTGAAATAACGATCATATATTGCTGTAACATGTAATAATTTAGAGTTTATGAGTAATCTTGTTTCAGGGTTATCCAGAGACATGTTTGGGGAAATGACGTTAGATTCGAGCATGTGTATCTTCTAAAGAAAACCGGCGAAGTGCGAGTCGGACTCGCACACGAATGGTTCCGTACCATAAACCTCAATTTTTATTATTTGTTGATAAAGCGGCATTAAAAATACACAATCTGTGAAAATTTCAACTGTGTTCCTATTACGGTTATGGAGATACAGCTCGCTGACAGACAGACGGACGGACGGGCGGACGGACAGCAGAGGCTTAGTAATAGGATTCCGTTGGTTACCCTTTGGGTACGGAACTCTAAAAATTTGGGACGATGACACTGGAATTCCTCATAGTCATACGCCTAACCGGCTTTCAGGATGGAAATAACATAGAATGCGCTGTAAGAATGAATGGGATTTCTCGTTTCGTTGATTACTTTTTGTCAGGCAGGTCGTGAATTTTGAGGATCAAAGAGCTCATTGCTCATTCTTATCCCACGGCCCATACAATTGTCCATCGTATTTCTCTCAAACATTTTGTTCAATTATACTACCTGAAAAGACTTAGCTTAATTAAACACAACTGACACAGATGTTTATTAAAACCCTTGTTATGTTTTTATGCCTTGCAATTTGGACACGTTCACTGAATTTGCTTTCAAAGTCGGTGTTACCGACCTTACAAACTGTATCGTGTCATCAAATGATGTTTTTTTCATAATTTAAAATTTTTAAGTTATTCACGAAATCAGACCAAAAAAAAAATTTTAAGAAAAAAAAAAACACTCCCAAAAAGCCTTCATACAAATGCTCAAAAAGGAAGAAAACAAAATTTTCTACCAAAACCGATCATCATAAAACATTGTGGCGAATTATCAATTACAGCCTAGGGTAACTTAGGAACAGTCACAGTTAAGTTTTCTTACTCATAATCAAATTACAATGTAGCTACATCTAACCATTTTACACTAAACTGTGGTGCATAAGCCGGATGCACGATTTTGATGAAAAACAATGAATCATTATTAACTCATTGGAGTATAACATCATTGTGGAGGATATGTTAATTAGTGAGTAAGTACTTTGCTAAACCTAATGACATAATACTCATTTTATATGGAGTGTGATAAAAACTGAACACACTATCTGTAACAGTGCGAACAGTCATCTGCCTAGCCTTTTCACAACTATGTTGGGGTCGGTTTCCAGTCAAGCCGGATTTAGCTGAATACCAGTATTTTACGAGGAGCTGCCTACCAGACCTCCACAACCCATTAACTGGGTAAAACGGTACTTCATGGCAAGACTGGAGTCAGATTTACTGGCTTCTGACTATCCGTAACAACTGCCAAAGATCTACAAATGACAGCCGGGACCAACGGCTTAAAGTGCTTTCCGAGGCATGGAGGAAACTCGGTATGTTAAGATGGTCACCCATCCACAGACCAACCTTGGCAAGCGTTGCTTAACCTTGAAGACCGACCCGTGTGGCTGTTATTATATAGCCAGTAACAGTACTAACAGTGTAGCTAAGCAATTAGAGAATAGTGAACTGTGTGCTTCCACTGCAGCGTTTTTGTAACTTATATTCTGCGCCAATTTTTCAATCGGAAAATGTACAAATTCCATTTTAGCAATTGCCAACTCAACTGAAGTAAAAACAGATGAATGTTCTCAAATGTACACAGGCACAGCTGTGTAACCAACACTGAAGTGGCCACAAACAAGCACAATCAATATAGACGTAGCCGAACAGACTTTATCAGATTTAATAAAAACATTATATAACTTGTTCTATCACGAACCAAAACATAAACCATTGCTATCTCAGAGTCATCTTTACAATGTTGTCCAGAATAAATATCTTTTGAGTCCAGTCTAAAATTAAATTAGTTTTACGAGGTTCCACTTTAGGGCCAATAAACCCTATCAGCATACACTATCAGGCTAGGTCCATAACTCTACGTAATCCGACTCAGTGGGGGAATTCTAATATTTTATACTGGTCCAATTGTAACGTTACAAAACTGTGAATTATTGTCTTCATAAATCTTTTGTCTTGTTCGTTGACGTTTCAAATTGTCATTGTGGTTTGCGTGTTACAAAAATATAGTGCAGAAATCGGGACTAATAGTGGTAAGTTGATCGATTCCAACTTATTACCATTTAACCAAATCGTAGTAATGCGTGCCTACTCGCTTTCATTTAATTCGTTAGTTTGATTCATTTTCCGCCTTCATAACAAGTCACACAATCACAATTGTGATATTCGCACGAATTTCCGTAAGCTTCGGATGTATCAATTTATTCGCAGTATGTATTTCATGCTTCATTTCCTCCAAAGTATATTAGACAACAGTTACTTTTTAGGATTCCGTACATAAAGAGTAACCAACGGAATCCTATTACTAAGCCTGCGCTGTCCGTCCCTCCGTCCGTCTGTCTGTCTGTCTGTCTGTCTGTCAGCGGCCTGTATCTCAAGAACCGTAATAGGTAGAGAGTTGAAATTTTCACAAATTGTGCATTACTATAACAACAAATAATAAAATCTTAGGTTATGGTACGGAACCCTTCGTGTGCGAGTCCGACTCGCACTTGACCGGGTTATTTTTTTTACTTGCCTGTCTGTTTCTTTTGAAACGTCATTCATCCGCAACATTGATTTATGTGTCATCTTGGCAAAGACATCATAACACTTGACAAAACAGGTGTTTATGATTTGCATATAAATGTGTCAGTGCAAGCATTCACTTAAAAATCCATCTACTAACACTGTAAAACCAAAGCAAACTTATCCAGATGATCCAGATTGAATCTGTCTACATCTACGACTGATTCCGAAAAACAATTTCCACTAGCTCTAGGGCGAAACCGGTAGCGAATTATAATCACATATCCACTGGCAATCATCTTGACATTTCAATTAAGAAAGCAGAGGATAAACCCGAAGCGTCGGAACTCGTTCCAATGACATTGTGCATTCTGATATTATTGGACTCATTCGGTTTACCGTTGGTATAGCTTTGATCTAGTGCTGCCCTGGGGATATCTTGAAATGATGTACAAGTCGAATTGGAGAATAAATTCACATCTGCTTCTCTAGGATTGGACTCGCCATTAGTATTCAGAACCTTTGCTTTTGTAACTGTTCGTATTTTGATATATGTTAACTCAAGTATTCACGAAGACGATAAATAACAAATAGAAGTCAAGAAATAGATACATTTTAGCCTTTATTTCACCAACAAGACGCTTCACTAAAGGGATCTGAGTCAAATTCAAAATTCAGAGGTCGTTTATTCTGCGTAGCTCTTTAATACCACTTAGGGACTTAAAAGCCTTCTCTGCCCCGCAAAGTACGCCCACGAAAAATCTTAAAATAGACGTAACGACTTCTCAAGTCTCTTCAGTGACTTATAATGATATTAAAATCTGAAGATTGAAATTTTTCCTAGAATGCCTTTGATTTTTTTTTCTGGAGTAGTTTTCCTGTTCTAAGGATCGTTTGAGAGACTGTGGGTTTACCTTAAACTTAATTTTAATCCTGTCGTTTCAAATCAATTCTCAGAATTCATTGACAAATATTGGAAATCACCGGAGTTATTTCTAAATCAAATAAAAATCTATCGTGAGCTATATCCATCCATTGCGATGTTATTTCACTAAGTTTTTTCCTCTTTAGGTATATGTTTATACATTTATTACTAGACAACGCATTGACTTTTCAAAAAAATATAGTTATTATTTCAAGTACTCTAAGCCTAAAATTAAGCAATCCAGAATCGCAAGCCGAACATGGAAATGAATTTAAAAGTGTGGTTTGTGAGTTACTCTACGAAATGGTGCCAAGGCTTCACCACAAACTAATATTTCTAGTAGACAATGCCTTTCGATACATACGGAGATAATATGCTAAAACAGCCGACAACTCGTCTAATTTTCATGTCTATCTGGACTGGTTTTCAATTTGTATTGAAAAGTACTATGGTTAAATTGTATTCTCGTATTGTGTAGCTGTAAGAATTTAAAAAAGGTCGCAGGTGAAATTTTTCGTATTCTTCATATTGTCATTGAAATATATAAGTCCCTCTTAAGACCTCAAATGTATTCAAATGTAAATCACATGAAGCAATATTACTCTTCTTCGTTATCGAATTTGAACAGTCGCAAAAAGTTAGTATTAGGAATAATTTTGTTGTTTTAAATTTGAATTAAACACAAATGTAAAATTCGATGCTTTTAGATACCCATCGAGTTAATAGAATACTACTTTAATACTTCTACATTCAATAAATTCCTTTTATTGCTTTTAAATCTTTGTTTTATGAAGTGATGTCTGAATTATACTTGGAATTGAATTTCCTTTATTTATTTATTAGTTATGGAGAGGAGCTCGTGGCTAGAAAATAACAGTCGCACGGGTCGATCTTCAAGGTTAAGCAACGCTTGCCAAGGTTGGTCTGTGGATAGGTGACCATCTTAATATACCGAGTTTCCTTCGTGCCTCGGAAAGCACGTTAAGCCGTTGGTCCCGGCTGTCATTTGTAGATCTTTGGTAGTCGTTACGGATAGTCAGAAGCCAATAAATCTGACTCCAGTCCTGCCATGAAGTACCGTGTTACCCAGTTAATGGGTTGTGGAGGTCTGGTAGGCAGCCGCTCCATGTAAAATACTGGTATTTAGCTGAATCCGGTTTGACTGGAAGCTGACCCCAATATAGTTGGGAAAAGGCTAGGCAGATGATGATTTATTAGTTATGGAGGCCTGGTAGGCAGCCTCTCCACGTAAGACACTGGTCTTCAACGGAATTCGGTTTGACTGGAAGCCGACCCCAATGTAGTTGGAAGGCTAAGCAAATGATGAACGCTGCAGCCCTCTTTTAGTTCCACCATCATCTACCTTAATTTGATCTACAGACAGACCTCCATCTTTATTAAAACCAGCAGAATTAAATCGACTGCTTTGCCTTCAGAATATTTAATATCTCATGTCCAAACGACTGCTTTGTACATTGTCATTTGTGCAACACATATTCATGAGTTGTCGCGGAGGCGAGCTATGAATAACTATCAAATGTAAATCAGCCTTATGTGGGTGTCAAATATCGAACGGAAATCTTAATTTAACCTTAAGAGTGCATCGAGCTTTGATGTAATAAATTAAATGTTCTTATTTTCGTGACATCTCTTTTTGTGTTATGTAATCTTTTGCAAGAAATTCAAAATGATTGACAGTTTGTATACCGTCATCTTGTATTCTTAAATTCTAAGAAACTCAAAGAAGGTAAACACGGATATTCTTCTTTGTGCTTCAGTAGATGGCCACGTTGAATACAGCATCGGTAAAATTCTTTAAGGGCGAATTTCACCAACGAAACTGATCTGCTGATCGCGATCAAACACACCACGTTCCCAAACTGTCAGTGTCATTATTTTCAGTGGAATAATTTTGAATAGGGTAGCAGCATTTTGAATAGGGTATTTTACTAAAAAAATCTAATTAGTCCGACTGATAGATTTTCAAAAAATATTGGCCATATGACGTCACGCGTGTCTTCAACTCGCTGTATCGTCTTTATTTTTTGTTTACGTGAAAAAAAAAAACGTGTCCAATATTTTTTGAAAATTTATCAGACGGACTACTTAGATTTTTTTAGTAAAATAACCCATTGGTGAAAATGTACCTCAGTCCTAATGCTACGGCCACACTACCGTAATATGGCCATAATTTGTGTTGTTTCAGTTGGTTTTGTTTAATTATGGGCGTAGCATAAGTGAAGGTGCATGGGCACTTGGAGCACTCCAGCTTGTGGCTCACGTTTTGAATAGGGGCACCACTCACATTAGGTATCTAAAGGATCTATAAAACCACATTTCACCAAGTTGGGTTACTAGGTTGAAAATGCCTTCACTAATCCTCAATCATGGTGGAAGAAACCATACAACGTTCAATCGATACTTTTTCAATGTTACTTCATTGAAATACAATCAAATTAACGTTTTATGGATTCTTTCACCATGAAAGAGGAAGAATTATTGTATGGCCTGATATAGGTATAATTGGTTCAAAAACCCTGCTTATGAAACGTTTTTAAAATAACCCAGAGAGTGACGGGACCTGCATAAATTCATGCGGGTTTATACCTGGCGTAGCGTGACGTATTGCGTAGTTCGCAAGCACTGGAGAGGTGTACCAAATAGGTCACTTTAGCAGAATTAGAAAGCACATCACGCTACCCGTCACTGTCAAATTTTCCCAATCAACCTTGAACCTAATGCATTAGCGATAAAGTAGAAAATTAAATTTGACAGATTGTTGTGTGAATAATATTATGATTGTAATATGATTCTCCTAAAATGGCCTTTTTAACCCCCGTGGCCAAAGTTAGCTGACAAACACCATGTGGTTTTAGTTAGTAAGAGTGTAACAGATCCTAACGGCCGAACTATGGGTATGGCAGAGAACATCTATATAGAATTTTAACATGTTAAGGTTCCGACATTTATTTACGTTTATTACCAATGTAACATGTTTCGTTTTCAATGCACCCCTTTAATTTTATCAACAACTTATACCTACTCAGTTCGATGCACTCCATTTTGAATAAATGCACGTTGAACTTGCTCATGAACTGGGTGCAGTTCATTGAATTAACTAGAGAGTATAAATTAAACTAAACAAGGTCTGTTAGAATCAAGATTCTGTACGAAAAACTAAACTTTGTTTTTCTATAATTAAAGAAGAATCGTGACTAAATGAGGGAATTCTAAGGAATGATAGCAACTGAGTAACACTGATTTACATTTTGCTATTACTTAAGTACTTTCAGCTAAGTCGTTTTCCAAAGGATTTGCATAATTATTATTTTTGGTATTAAAATATAATTTTGAAAAATTTGCATTTTAAATGACTAATTAAATGCAGGAATTATAATTTTTGAAGGGTGGTTTGCCAAGGAGAAGGAAAAATTAATCCTTGGCAAAGAACTTACACGAATTCTCAAGAAATAACTTCCATTATAATTATTCTAAAACACTTCTTACACTCGAAACAAACAATTTTGTACTTACTGCTTGTTGTTTATTTACTTTAGTGAAGGATTTTTTCCGTTTTCATGTCGACTGAGTCGATTGGAGGGCCCTAAGTTTCCTTCAACAGACCCATCATATAGGCCTAAAATTCTAGGCGTCGACCTACATAATGACGTACAAAGCGATCGTCGCACGAACACGAGCGTCGCGTTGATTTGTGCGGCAAAATCGGAAGACGCGCTCTGTCGGCGCGTTCGGGTGTACTGTACAAACGCGACGATCACGTATTCGCGCGATAGTCGTTTTGTAGTAAGACGTCGCCTAAACTTTTCTGTTCAAATCAGCAATCCGACCGCTAAATATCGTTACGATTGCTACACTTATGTAATGGTACAAGCATGAAAAACATGTACCAATAACTTAAAAGTCATTAACCTCATTCATTTTACCAAATAAATCAAGTTGAATGGTATCCACCGCACAAACAATGTCTACTGCTCATAATGTAACCATGCATGTGCTATTATCAATATTTGGATTGTCCAAGTGTTTCAAAAGTTTCGACTGTTATTTGCCAATCGATAATCAACCTTGTTCTAAAAGCCAATGGTTGATAATGGGAAAGTGGTTGTCGTGTTTGATTTGCGCTATCCGTTAGATCAAACATAGCGGGGTATTAGGAACCAATTCGTGTTAATATTTGTTTTAAAGTTCCAAATACTTTTTAATTCTAGATAATACTGCAAGTAAGCGTCTTTTAAGGTGAAATCTTTGAACAAACTATGTATATTATTGGTGGTTAAACAAAGCGATTCTGTAATTTTTCTTTTAGTTTTCTAAAGAAAAGTTTTTGATCTTTATTTGTTTAGAGTCAATTGTTTGTATTATTAGCTTGCAAAATTAAATTAATGATGAGTCACAAAACCTTTTAGAGCTAATTAATATTGTCTGCAAGCGAAAATAAATCGTCGTTCGACGAATAGAAATTGAGAGTGATCTGCCAGACGTATTTGTGATTGCACCTTACTAGAAGCAGACTTATTATACGATGCAGTGGCGATTTGCTTGACAAAAAGCCTCTCTTTCTAAATTAAAATTTGGAGTTAGGACCGTTTCGAACTTATATTATTGCTAATTTAGCAATAATGCACGTCCGACAAGTTCTTAGCTCGAAATTTTCAATTTAGAAAGAAAGAAGTTGAAATTTCCAAATCAAAAACAACGGGGTTACGTCATCTCTTTCCTAGCGCTAACCAAAATATAAAAGGGATAAGAGGTGCAATACAAATTGATGGCGTTTGTCGAAGTGCTGGATCATATACATCACGTGACAGTATTTGCCAATCCAATACTTTTTGACGTTTTGAAAATCGTATATCCATAGCCAGAAGAAATAAACGATCAATGGAAAATAACGCTTGCCACTAAAATACATTTCAATACTACATTAGTTAAAATCTGTTATCGTTCGTACTCAATTACATGGTTTGTTTAAATGATTTCGTTTACTATTTGTACATTGCATTGTCTGTATGAAACACGATTTTAATTAACGTGGAGCTGATATAAATTGATTGTAGGACAACAACCACGAGATTATTTGCTCTAATTAAAATTTTGGGCTTGATACAGATTTTAAAAATGAAAAAGGTTTATTAATACTTAATGAGATTATTCTTAAAATTCAATTATAAGTTACAACAAAGAAATAACCCTTTTTATAGTGAATTAAAATACACATCTTGAATTATATTATGATTAATTTATTCTAGAAATTGATCATCAAAGGCCTTAACCTACAATTCTACGTGTTTCTTTAGATTCTTCAAGGCCAAACGATTGAATAATCTACTAGTAATTTCAACTTAATTCTCATCCTCTTATAGTGAAGCATCAGAGCATCTAATAAATGCACTATCCACGAACAAATCTCCGAAGCACCCATTTGATTTATAGCCCGTTTCATATCCATAATTACTACCCACATATCTTTCTCTCTAGTAGTACCAAATAGCTTACATCCACTATTCTCTCCCGAACGCGATCCGAGAGCGTTGCCAGCTCCATTTCTTACATCAATCCGCCATTTTGTGTTAAAATAGGAGCCATTTTGGTACGCTAACTGCACTGCCAATCGGTATATGCTTGGATTGATGGTGTAGGTAGTTTACGGGCAATAAGGCTCGCTCAATTTTATCTAATCGTCTTACAGGATTACTAGGAAGTTGCTGGAAAAAGCCTCGTGTGTTGGAACTTCCGGCAATACCTATGCATGTTGCAGAATTGTTGAAACTAAAGCGTGAAATATTGCAGGTTTTGATGTGATGTTTCCTATTTGGGTTCGCGAAAATTGCTGACTGTGCCAAGTGTTAAAATATACAATTTGATTTAGGCGTTTGTTTGCTTTTGGAGGAAAAATATTTAGAATTGTATTCCGAAAAATGACAGAAATTACATCAGACACTATTGCACCAGTGATCAATGCACGCAAAGATCCGAATAAGTATTACTAATCTAAAACAATCATTCTTAATGCACTCAAAGATTTCGATCTAAGCTACAAGTAACTATAAAAATATTGAACCAAATAAACAAGACGTCTAAAACCTGGCCTTATTAGACCAATAAATCAATCTATTTCAATACTGACAAATTACTGATTCGTTGCGTTAGCATTGTAACACTGTCCTTGCTGAATATTAATGATGGCAACATTAAAGCATTATCTACGGCTCATTACAACACTACAGATCTAAAATGTGTAATAGAAGCAATGATAGGAGGTAATACTGAGGAATTTTTGAAATACGATACTAATGATGATTGACGAAGTAAGGCTTATTAACGGAAGACAAAAAATAAAACTGAATACTTAAGTACCAAGAAAAATCGAAGTAACTCGAACATACATACATAATTATAATGAACAATTGACAATCACAACAATGAGTGAATTGACATTCTTTAAATATAAACTTTAATTTGTTTTCACTTTCACAAGTCACTTGGTAATGTGAATACGTTACTTCTAGGCAAGCGTGCTCCATCTTCGACCACATCATCGCTTACCATCAGGTGCGAAAGTTGTCAAACGCGTGCCTATCAATAGTAAAAAAAAGAGAAAAATTTTGCACTTAAAACTCTACCACCTAATTCACATCAACCTCTAAACCGATCGGTTCAAACCCCATTTATCTTCACAGCTAAACCATTTATCATTTCGGCCGCATCTTTACAACCTACACCAACTAAAAACATAAGAACTTTATTCCAGCTCATTGGTATTCATCCTATATTCACAAGGACAGAAGGTTCAACAACATGATTATCAAAGAACCTTTTTTCTTCAACCTACGTCACTAAGGTGGCCCCAAACATACTTGGGCCAATATTTATTCGGTACAGTGCGCCCTATAAAATTTATTTGTCTGAAACATCAGATTGGCATACTTCGTGCGTCATACCTTCGTTGCCCTTGGTACGCTTTCTGAATCGTCCCTAGGGTTATGTCTGTCCTTCGGGTTTATGGAGCTACAAATTATAGTTGATAGGTTGATTTTTGGATCATGTTCTCTTAGTATATTATCATAGCTACCGATGTTGACCTTGTCGGGCAAATCGAGAGAACCATTAATATTAAAATCACAAAGGATAATAAATACTATTTGTCTGAGTAAAGGTATCATTACTTATATTTTTCTTTCACAAACATTGACATATTTATCTCTCTCATCCTCGGCTCTGAGACAAACAAATATTTCAGGGACTAAGTAGAAGGTACTCTATTTTGATTTACACAGCTTGAATCGCTGTAGCAATTCAAAAATAGAAAAAAAGTACAATTTATTTTCTCCTTTTACAACGAAATTGTTTTTATAAAGTTTAAAAGCTACCTTGCCAAAATGCAATATGGGAGTTTGTAGCGAGCATTTTGGCAGAGTGCCCGGAGTGACAACGCTGGGCCGGCTGCGCCACAAAACACTGCTGGCTTTAGGTCATGCAGCCTCCATCCATTAAGTCATTAACGGTTTTTATGGCCATTGTAGTTTTACTGAGATGGCATCAGTCTTTAATGGAGGTTTACTCCGTATTGCAGAAAAAAACGGAGTTGTGCTGATTTCATGACAAGGACATTTTCGAGGCAGATTAAAGATTCATGAGTGGTTTAAGATTATAAAATAAATAGACACTGCGTTTGATTCTTCTGTTTTTACTAGGATTTTAATGCTCTGAATCTATGTTTTTCCTAATTTTCGCTAAAATGCGAGAACAAACAATGTTATGTTTAACCCCAAGTTGGTGACGTTGGTGTTGTCTAAGTTTCATTGTCACTCGTCCACGAATCCACGATGGTACAATAAGGAAAATTTTGAAATTATGCCAATGACTCAAGACTTTCTACTATCTCTTGCACGTGCCAAAGAAACCACAACTTGGCCCAAAATGGCCGCAACGACCTGGAACACCAAAGTTTTGGGCTGTTATAATTTCCCAGTTTTGTCTTTTAGCCGTTTAATCTAAGTTTAAAAAGCGATTAACGCCTCGGGATTAAACCGCTAAAAGAGGACGAAACTGAGGGCAATATTAGCCTGTGTCTTAATTTTAAGTGCTGGCAATAAACCTGAGAGCATTCCCGCCACTAACTTAATGACTACTTTGGTGTTGTTCCTTTTTTAAATAGTTCAGCTCTTTGTTAGCAATGGCCGGTACTGGCCAGTTCCATTGGTTTTAAATAGCACTTTTAACACTAGGGCGTTAATTAATGAAGCTATTTAAGTTAATTGTATGTTAGAAAAGGGACATTAAGCTTTACGATACACACTACATTACTACAGTTTACAATCTATTTATAAGCAACAACCGCTATGGTTCTGCTAAAAAGAACCAACTATACTGTTGCCTAATTCATGAAATGCGTTCTATCTTGGTCACTTTTATACCATCAAAGTGTCTGCTTGATTAATATTCCTAGCTCAAGAACTGCTCAAACAAAACTTTCCTCGAATATTTGCGCTGAAGATTTCAATTCCATTTTACTTAAACGATCAGTTTTAATAAAACTTACGTTTTTATCGATTCCTATAATGATAGTGCAAAACGAGTTCTTCCACACGATGTTTTTATGTTACCTTTTAAAGGTAAAAGGTAACATAAAATATCATCTTATAGTAGTAAAACTGTTCTTTAAGACGAAAAATTAAAGTTATTTTTTCAACTTTTGAGTTTTTTTTTTTGCGCAGCGCTCCGCTGAGTTTTCCCAGAAAGGTTTTCGTCTTTTATTTATAATAGCTTTTCGGGGAATTTCCGTATCCCAGAGGTCGGAACCTTGGCCCTATTTTATTTTATTGATTGCTTGCTGTCTTTTAAACTTTACCTGTAACCGAATGGCCATAATAACTTGTTTGTAGTTTTGCGAATCCCAAATATATTTATTTCTTTTATATCTGGTATCTCAGACTGATTGGTGATTATGGGCATTCTTACTTATTTTTATTACCTAGTATTATTAAACCTAAGTATTATTTCTTATTATTTTCACAACACTGCTGGACAAAGAAGCCTTCCCCACTTCAAGACATGTCTCCCATATATGTATTTATGACATCACGCAATATATCTATCACCAGAATAAATTCAAACATTGGCTCATAGTTCTCACATAGCTCTGCTCTACCAAAATCGCAATCTCAAGATAATTCTAAAACAATAAACTAAGGCACGCGTGCTCATGAATAAGTATTGAAAGCGAAAGATCCGGCTATCTGCGTGACAAATAATAATATTTGCATTGTAAGTATTCCTTGAGAGGAAAACGGAAGAAATATCAGCATATGTATCAAAGTTTTTGTTACTGAGGACTTCTGGGGAAATGGGGAGAAAGGAAACGTAGCTAATGTGTAGGGAAGTGATGTTATTTGTCACAAAGACGGAAAAAATGACACGCCTAGGCAAAAGTTTAAAGGCGTTTTTGTTATGCCTATAGATAAAATGTGGACCTGTGCTAGCGATTGTGTTGCCTTCTACCTATAATGCGTCAACCTTAAAAACTGGCATTTTCTGGGTTAGCTCGTTCTAACTTAGATTCCATACATCCCTTTCCACCAGACGTGGTCGATCGAGTCAAGAGCAGTCTCACTGTGAAATAATAATCAAAAATTGTTCTAAAGAGACATCCGGAAATCAGAAGAACTACATAACCGATAGAACCTTAGCGAAAATAGCTAACCCGCGCAACTTCGTCTGCTCCGCTCCTATTCGTCTTAGCTTGATGATATATAACTTATAGCCTTCCTCAATGAATGGGCTATCTAACACTGAAATATTTTTTCAAATCAGACCAGGAGTTCCTGAGATTAGCGCGCAAACAAACAAACACTCTTCAGCTTTATATATTAGTAGGTATAGATAATGTGTCAATAAATAAACTCAATCTGGATAAAAATACTCGTAGCAACTAACGCCTTTTCACATTTAGCGCGTTCCTCCCCAATAAAACACCTATACTTCATAACTCTGACGTCAACAACTAAAAATAAACCCTCCCTCAAAGACCAAAAATAACTGACTTCCATTGACATCAGAATACAACATTTATACAGCTGTTTAAGAGCATGCGCTTGCAAATTACCTTTTTCAACATATTTTTCTGCAAAAGCGGAGTTCAAAGAAAAATTGCTCTGCATTGTTGCCGTGTTTTCTGTGAAAGCACATTGTTCTGGTTTGAAACGTTCAACCGAGGTTTGCTCAAAAGAGGTTTGCATTGCGACCACGACTTGTTGCTTGCCCTTTCAGTGTTATTAATTTACTTCACTGAATAATGTTCTTCGATGTTGCTGTTTTGAACTGCAGGATACTTACCTCTTGCATATTCAGTTATAAAAGGTAGATAAATATGTTCTCTAACGAATTATACTGAAGGGATTTTTTTTTCTCTGAGTAAGGAAATCATCTTGCTCACCTCTTAACTGAAACTCCTTGTTGTTTAAGGATGGGTAATAATCAAAATGACTCCTTCCGCTTTGGGCGGAGCGAAAGGGAGTGTCAGAACTCTTACTGACTAAAACCCATTCGTGTTCCTCGTAATGCAATTTGCGTTCTAGGGCCGCAGTGACTCTTTTGAACAAATTCCACAACCCGGGTAGGAATTAAGTAACTACCAGCACAATACATAGCCAATTGTTCCACCGAAAGTCTTACTGCACCCCAATTGGATAACTTTTAATCATAATTGATGGTTTTGAAGGTAGTCGATAGCTTCATGTCTGTTCGACTAATTAGGTATAAAACGCAATAAATCTTGTTTAATTGTAATAAATACTAGTATTCAGCTAAATCCGTTTTGACTGGAATATAGACCGCACACTATATTGGGTGCAACTATATTGGGGTCGCAATACCGACCCTAATATAGTTGGGAAAAGCCTAGGCCGATAGTGAATTGCCATTGATTGTGAGTCGGTTTCTTGGCAACCTTTTAGAACCAGCATAGCCCGTAGTTCAGTGATAAAATACACGTTGTTATTTGTCAGGTTTTTAACCTCGTTCTTTAGAAACGAGTCGTTAAACCTCCGCCCACCAGTCACAACATTCAAAACTTTAGCTTTAAATTTTTCGCTGTACATTTTGCAAATTTAAACTGGCACAGCGGCGCACCTGCTCATAAAACTTCGAATCTGTGGCGTGGGTACCTTCTATACCACTTCAAATTACACCAACCATAAGCTGAAATAAACACAAACAATTATAATCTCTATACTAAAACTCTACGTGCTAAAATACCTTGCATCGTCGCAACATATGGCAGCTTACCTGCGACTTGTAGTCTGCGTACATTTGCACCAAGGTGATGTTTAATAGACGCTCCTAGGATTCGAGATGTAAAGAATTGCGAAACTTTTCTGTTTTCAATTATCTTGCAAGCCAGCTGTGTTCGTGGTTAAGTTCCTTCGAAGTTCCAACAATTGTAATACCTCCGTTGTGTTATTCATCTTACAAAACTTCCAAGATTACGTAAAGAGAAAATGGTGGTATTGAACTTGTGAAGCTTTTCCTAACCATTATTTCTCACATCTCATTTGACCGTTCTCTCAACTCTCACATATCGCACAGAACTATTAAGATTTCTTCTCAAATAAGAAAAAAACGCTAATCACCTTCTCAAACTGCGATCGTGTTGCTCATTGACTTCTAAACGTCCGCTGTGACTTTGTCGGGGCGTTCGGTGACCAAAAATTTCATTAAGCAGGCATTATGGTCGAAAATGCCGCATAATTATAAATAATGGACCAAATATTTAGGCTTAAACTCTCGTAATTTTTTGCAAAAACGAACCTAATGACTTGTAAACAAATGCTACTTGAAAGGTAGTCTAATTAGGACTTCTTAGAAAGAAGCTTCACAATATTGTTTTAATTTACTCTTGGAATCTATTCTACTCAGAATCAATAGTATTGCTAGAACAATATCTAAGCCAAGGAAACAATAAGACTTCGTTTTGTCTTCGGAGAAAATATCATTGGTTCACGTTACAGTACTTCGAAATACAGTTAGCGTTATTAACTTCTGAGTACCGAGATTCCTCGACAGTAGAATTAAATGTAAGAAAATCCGAAGGAATTTCTGTTCAGTTACTTCAAATTACCTACCTACTGTTACAGTTGCCCTTCTGGACATAATAATAAAATAAAGTAATCTTTACCAACAAAAAACATTAGTTGAACTTCAAGACCCACAAGGCACCCTTAAACTTGTCAACATTATTGTTTCAACAACAAAAAATGTGCCTTATCAGGGCAATTTACGAAAAAAAAAATGTCTGCCAAATATTCTTTGTACCAAAGTAAGCCATGAACTCATACGCGAACAAAAATAGGTTTTATGAATAAAAAGTAAGCAGATATCGCTGCCAAACTTTTCGTTCCAAGTTTTCGGGATACGCTTGGTTACCGAATATGTCGAATATGCATAATCTTTTCATAGGCGTTCAATATGGCGGGGACATATTCGGCGACACGTAATACAGCTCCCCGATGAGTTATACTGCTGTTAGCTAATATTTGAGCTTGGGATCGGGGAATTGTGGACCATTTAATAGAAAAGGTAGATTATGCTATGGACTATTTGTAGTTTTATTAGCTTTAAGGTATGTCTAGACTAGTTATGGCCGAGTGCGTGACTTAGTGTACTGTTATGGTTAATTTGTACCTACTTACTAAACTAAAGGAGGAGGTCTTGTCTAGATCTTACAATCAATAAACAGTCATCATCATCTATCTGCCTAGCCTTTTCCCAACTATATTGGGGTCGGCTTCCAGTCAAACCGGATTCAGCTGAATCAGTATTTTACGTGAAGCGGCTGCCTATCAGACCTCCACAACCCATTAACTGGGTAACACAGTACTTCATGGCAAGACTGGAGTCAGATTTACTGGCTTCTGACTATCCGTAACGACTGCCAAAGATCTACAAATGACAGCCGGGACCAACAGCTTAACGTGCTTTCCGAGGCACGGAGGAAACTCGGTATGTTAAGATGGTCACCCATCCACAGACCAACCTTGGCAAGCGTTGCTTAACCTTGAAGATCGACCCGTGCGGCTCTTATTATCTAGCCACGAGCTCCTCGCAATCAATAAACACTACGGTGTCAAAAAAAAAACCCACCATAATTAAAGTATTTATTTATTTTATTTAATCTTTAATCATTTTGAACACCAATTAGGTCCATTTTGTCAGTAAAAATACCGTATTACTAATTAGTATTACAAAACAAGGCGAAAAACAAAAATAATGCAGTAGGTATAGGCCTCCTACCGGCCGTTCTCTCCACAGTGCCTTAGAATAGGGGAGCTAGTAATCTCCACTAGATCACCACTGTTTTCAGAATGATGTTACTGACCCACTTCTACGCATCAGTGATACAACTTATATTTTAACATTGTGGCTTAGGCGCCGACCCAACTGCACGCGGTCTAGCGGTCAAAGTAATCTATGCGGTGGCTAAAAATCATACACAAAAACTGTTAAACCACGCCACGACGGTCAAAGTGGACACACGTTCTGTCGGAGTTCTATTTTTAAGGTTCGGAACCTATCCACATTGCATTATTTGTTTTTCGGAACCCTTATAGGATCAGTATCTGTCTGTCCGTCCATCTGTCACAGCCATTTTTCTCCGGACCCACTTGATCGATTCTGTTGAAGTTTGGTACACATATAGATTTCTGTGACTCAAACACGGACACGTTACATAAATTATATTTTTGGGGGTCAAATTTCAAAACAATAGTTTTTTGAACAATATCGTGTGACATATCAAATGAAAGGGTTTTACTTACTGTGAGGGTTTTAATTATAATTTTTCATAATTTTAAAATAAATGGTTTTAAGTTATTCGAGAAATTCGACGAAAAATGAGCATTACCGAAGATATTATTGCGAATCTCCTAAAATTTTGAAAAAAAAAAAGGATATACTTAATAGATCTTTACTTTTTTTTTAGTCTATAGTGTTAAAATAACATGTTAAAAAAAAAACATTCGGAACCCTTTGCACACGAGTCCGACTCGCACTTGGCCAGTTTTTTTGCAAAAGCTGGAAGGTCACGATGTCCGACGAGATCGATATGTTTATTTAATTAGTGAGAGAAATACGTTTTCTTTATGAGACATTTGATTGAGAGTGACATTTGGTTTTCAGTAAAACAGCGTTCGATGTGTTATCACTGCTTAAGATTACTGAAGTCCAGGTTTATAGAAGTATATGTATAACACCAAGATCCTTTAACAATCCTAAAATATCGCCCATTCCACCAAAATTCTTAATAAAAACCTTCAAATCTTTATTCAAAAACAAAATCTCACCCACCTACAATCACTGAAAGTAGTTCAACATAATGTAGGATACAGCAAAGCCTTGTGTGAGAAGAAAGGTGTTAATAAAACCAACAAACATTAGACGACGTGACGAGGCAACAGCTTGGGCGCTCCGAACTAGAGCTTATACCTCGTTATCTTTGTTTTTTAGGCCACACACTAACGTTAGGTCGTACCGTGAAACTATGCAGATATCGGTGTAAGGTTGGCATGAAAAATATTTTGTATAAGCAATATTTAAAATCGATATTTAATTTCCTTGTGCTTCTTTCTCACATTCTTATAATATTGTAAATGTAAAACTAGCTTATGTAAAATATGGTAAATGCAAAGTATGGTGTCGGCCGGTGCCGTATGGTGCCGTAAAATAAAAATACCATCCCATCACTTCCCGTGAGTGTCGTAAGAGGCGACTAAGGGACTCGCCAGTCGCCAGAGAATCAGCAGCAGCGTTCTCTGTAAAAATCAACACCATACACTGCGATCGCCAACCCGCCGCACAAGCGTGGCGATTATGGCAAACTACCCCTTTTAGGGGACGCCTATGTCCAGCAGTGGACGTCTTTCGGTGATATGATGATGATGAAACCTAGCTTTGTCTGGAAATTTGTTATAGAGATAGATTGAACCTTGGAGAACGACATAGTATACTTATTATCCCGGATATAAAATACTCTGTTAGTATGTGTAAAACTCATGCAATGTGACTGTGGACAAACACACCTACTTATTCCTTTATGCTTTTTAATACTCCCCATCCCGTTTTTTCGTAATATTGAGCTAACTTGCCTCCTTAAGGTACATACCTCACCGCCGGCGAGAAAGCGAGTAACTATCGACCATTTGCTTGCTGAGGAAAGGGACAAAAGATATAGATCTCGTGTGAGTAAAAGAGACACATACATTCATAGTCGACAGCTGGCTGTTCACACTGCCGGCAAGCGGCTCTTACCTCAAGTTGATCGCGGCGACAAGAGCTATCAAAGATTGTACTCGCTCAGCGACACTCGCTCGGCGATGCTCGCTTGGCGGTCGGAACTCACTACAGCGGTAATTTCTACCTGTAGTGCGGGCCGGAGCACGGAGCAATTATTGCGAGTAAAAACCAGTCGCACAAAAGCACTCGCTGAAAGCCGAGCGTCAAAACTATCAAATCATTTCACTCGCTACTCGCTGATAGCCAACTGTTTCCAGTTTGAAGCTTTACTCGCTACTCGCTGATCGCCGGCGGTGAGACAAGTGCCTAATAAATAGGCCGTACTAGATAATTTCGCAGTGTAAAAGGGACAGCTATAAAAACAACGGGTTGCAATCCGGGAGTGCCGGCAGAAATGAAAACTTGAATACGTGCTTCTCTCCCTCCGTCTTACGAATTTTCGATCAGGTCACGTGTCCTGACGAGAGTTATACATTTTTTACCATCACAAAAAAGTGCTCAACGCCGCTAAAGAAGATTTCACTTCAAAAGATGTCACATCAAAGAACAGAACAAGCTCTCTAAACCCAATTTCTTTTACCAAAGCTTCCAAAGTCTTTACTTCCCCAATAGAATCCCCGTCTTATCCAAATCGAAATCTCAATTTCGCATAAAGAATACATTTTCATATTGCCAACCTCACGATAAAAAATTTGGAAAACGCTCATTGGTTACCAACACACGTTCTGTAAAAACAAAATGGCTGACCTCTATTCCAATCAAATGAGGGCAGAGGTAATAAGCTTGAGGCTTGTAAAGGGACCGCTACTTTTTCTAGTAAATCTATCACAGAAATTGCTTAGTAACCGAGCTTATATTTTCATTTTTAGAATACTTAGTATCGAAACAATATTTATATTATATGATCGTTACTAATTTAAACATATTTAGATAGATTGGTTGCTTAGTTAAATTGTTTTGCTGTTATCTCAAAGACAGGGCTTTTTTCCGTTATCCTAGAGTTCATCGAAAAGATGGATCCAAATTCACAATCTGGCCCATATTAAAACTAATACAAAGTAAATTAATTATAACCTCAACAATTAAAAAGATTCTGTTGATTGCAATAGTATCTACCAGCATGCAACTTAAAAGTATCGTGCTGTATGGGTGTACAGCATACAGCACTATTTAACCCTACGCAGAGTACTGGCCTGATGTTATTGTATGTAGCGATCGATTAGTATCAGTGGCATTAAAAGTCTAATAAACTACCGATTAAAGTCTACGAGGGCAAGTAAAGTCAAACTTTCTATTACAGGCTTATATGGACAAATGGGAATGCGTCTAGGTGGTGCTTTAATCCTTATAGTAATCCCAATCTTAGTGCGTACAGTTATCTTAATCCTTACATTCCACTGGGTTGATAAACTACTATTATAATCGTGAAAGTTTTGGTGTTTGCTTACTAATCAATAAAGCCTCAATTGTTTAACGGATTTGGACAAAATATGGATCACATTTTGGTGGATAACACCCTGGATTTGGTCTTTGTATCTCAGTTATACCTTGACTTCGAGAAGGTCCCCGCGATTGTCTTGTTGGGTATGGACTTTCTTGTCCGTTCTTCTCCAAAAGAACCTTTGCGAATGGATAACAAGAGTCGGGTTTTTTTATTTGTTTCCTACTGTAAATCTTGACATTCAAAAGCGTCTTTTAATGGTTTAGCTGAAATAACTAATCTGACTTTGATGATTTTAAACGTTCACACAAACGTTTAAACGTTTATACAAACATGCTTATCACCCGGATAAGCATGTTTGTATAAACCTTGGTACTCACTGTTTAATTAAATACATAATGTAAGTAGGTATAAATCCTACTAAGACTTAATAATTGTAAAAGGCCACAACTCAACAGAATGCAGTTCTACCAAATTAGCATTAAAATATTACGGTAGCACCAAGTTGAAGTACAAAATAAAGTACATACCGACCTTCGCCACACATTGAAAGTCCAATTCCTCATACTATCAGATGTAGATCGGTCGATAGCGTCAATTTGTGAGACTATTTCAGACTATATCGCAGTTGGCACACTGTGTTTTGTTTTATTGTATACCACAGAGTCCAGAGAAGCCTCGTGGCTACTGCTAAAGACTGCATTGTCAAACCTCATAGAAGCCCACAGTGTCAGTGCGTGGAATTCTCTGCCTGCGTCTGTGTTTCCGAACGCTTACAACCCTGACCTCTTCAAAGTTACAGTGAAGACTAGACTTTGTCTCTGTCATCTTTGCCCTAGACTAGAGTCAAAGAGCAAACCCATCTCAAATAAAAAAAAAGTGTCACTGTTTACTCCAAGAAATAATCATTGATGGCCTGTGACGCTAAGACCGTGGACACAAACTCAGCGGCGGCGGCGAGACCAGCGGCGGCAGCGCGACTAGCGGTGCGTTCAAATGCTTAGATATACATAAATGGAACTATTCACGAACACAGCGGCCCGGCGGCAGCGTACGAGCGGCGCGCGCCAATCGAACGGTGCCCGCGCATCTGTAGTGACGTAGTCATAAATAGACAACTTCTCATAACACAATACTACGCGCGCCGCTCTAGCGTCGCGCGATATGCCCGCTGGCTTTGTGAACGGGTTTGCGTCGCCGCCGCTACCCGCGCCCCCGCCGCCGCGCCGGTCGAGATCGTGTCCACGACCTAAGACAGCCGAAACTTGGGGTTAGTGTAATAGCGTGTTAGCGAACTTATAAGTAACGGCGCCTCTGTTAGCAACCGGGAGGAGCTCGTGGCGAAAAAATAACATCCGCACATTTCGATCTTCAAGTCCTTCGATTAGTCTATTGCCGTGGCAGAGAAGATTTGTCTCTTCCTTGGGAAGCTCATCAAACCGGTGGTCGTGGCTGCAGAAAAATTGACACAAGTCTTGCCAAAAGGTATCTTGTTACCCCCTTACTGATATTCACAGGAAGTTGACACCTGCGGGTTTAAAAAGGCCACTTTAGCAGAATCAGAAAGCAAATCACGCTACCCGTCACTGTCAAATTTCCCCAAACAACCTTGAACCTAATGCGTAAGGGTAAGTTGAAAATTATATTTGACAGATTGTTGTATGATTAATATAATTCTAATAGATTCTCCTAAAGCGCCCTTTTTACCCCCCAGTATAGTTGGGCAGAGGTGGGCAAGCTCTTTGAAAGAGTAATTGCAAACCGCCTCGTCGAGCACCTAGTGAGGGTGGGGCCGGATCTGGCGGAAAACCAGTTCGGTTTCCGCACGGGACGCTCGACGGTGGACGCCATCGTGCGCGTGAGAGCCCTCTCGACGGAGGACGCGGTTTTCCGGGGCGGGGTCGTCTTGGCTGTGTCTCTAGACATCGCCAATGCCTTTAACACCCTGCCTTGGAGTTGCATCAGGGAGGCACTTCGGTATCACCGGGTGCTGAACTAACTCTGTCGCGTAGTTGAGGCTTACTTGACGGACAGAGCCGTCATCTACCCCGGTCACCTGGGAGAGTGGAACCGGCGAGAGATGTCGTGCGGTGTTCCACAGGGTTCTGTTCTGGGGCCGCTTCTGTGGGACATCGGCTACGATTGGGTGCTGCGCGCCGACCTCCCTGGCGGCGTCAACGTTGTCTGCTATGCTGACGATACGGATATGCTGGTCCTGGCGCAGGGGAGATCGCACCAGGCGGCGACCGACGCTATGACACGCGGGGTTGCGATAGTCGTTGAGAGGATCCGGCAGTTGGGTCTCGAGGTGGCCTTACACAAGTCCGAAGCCATGTGCTTCCATGGTTCTCGAAACAGGCCACCATCGGGATCTCAAATAACGGTGGGAGTGGTTCACATCGGCGTCGGGTCGACGATGACGTATCTAGGTCTCGTCCTTGACAGCCGATGGAACTTCGTCGAACACTTCCGACGTTTGGCTCCCAGACTGGGACGAGCCGGGGCTGCCTTCAAGCGGCTTCTGCCCAATCTAGGGGGTCCAAATGCCTCCTGCCGGAAGCTTTACGCGGGGGTCGTGCGGTCCATGGCTCTTTATGAGGCGCCGGTATGGGCGCCTACTTTGAGGAAGCGACCTGCCCGTTACCTCAACGCGTCACAGATGGTCATGGCCATCCGGCTGGCCCGGGGATACCGCACGGTCTCTGGCGAGGCGGCGAGCCTCCTTGCCGGACTGCCGCCATGGGATCTGGAGGCGAGAGCCCTCGCGCACATTTACGAGTGGCGCGTGGAGGCGCAACGCCGGGGCGAGACACCTCTGCCGCGGCAAATCGCAGCAAGGCGGACGGAGCTCCGGCAGGATCTCATGGCGGTATGGAGACAGCGACTGTCGCAACCCAGCGCTGGGCACGCAACAATCCAGTAGATAAGTCCCCTCTTTGAGGAGTGGCTCGAGCGGCGCCACGGCGTCCTCACCTTCCGCCTGACACAGGTACTCACCGGACACGGTTGTTTCGGGAGATACCTGTTTCGGATTCGGCGGGAGGACGCGCCCGGGTGTCATCATTGCGAGGATCGCCCGGAGGACACGGTGGAGCATACGGTGGAGGTCTGCCCTGCTTGGGCGGCGACCTCTCGCGACCGGCCTTGGTTCAATCTTTGGTCCGGAGCGAGGAGGCATGGGAAGCGATCACCTTCTTCTGCGAAGCAGTAATGCTAGCAAAGGAGGAGGCCGAACGTGTGAGAGAGAGGGAAACCTCACGTCCCAGTCGCCGCAACAGAAGAAGACGCCCCAGGCGTCGGGAGTCGCAGGACGATTCCCGGCCGCCGTAGGCGCGGGCCTGCGGACGGCGAGCAGTGGGTAGCTCGCCGTCTGATCAGAACTAGGCCCGGGTCGGCGGCGCGCTGCGATACAGCGCGTCTCAAAAAGATGTCAGCGTGGAAGACGGGGCCCGCTAGGGCCGGTGCCTGCTGGGGCTGCGGAATCTGTTCGAAAGAGGTGCCGTAGCCTTGGAACGCAAAGGGCACCAGGAGGAACACGGATGGGTTTTAGTCAGTAAGAGTCTGACACTCCCTCTTGCTTCACCCAGAGCGGGAGGAGTAAAAAAAAAAAGTATAGTTGGGCAAAGGCTTCGCAGTTTAATTTATTGTCTCTTGACGGAGTCGGGCGCTAAGTTCCTTGGTCTGTGCGCCTAGTATACAACTATACAGTATACAATAGGCCCTTGTTTCAGCTGTCAATTTTCCACTTCCGACAATTATCTCCGTGACAATAATTAGCTGTATTACGGTCATATTTTCCATTGATATGCATGATGATTGATTTGTTTTGTCGAAAGTGGGCTATTGTTTTATCGTTACAAAACTTGGGTGAGTTTCGGCGGATGAACTAGTTTATTATAATGACTTTAAAACGCTATAAAATGTGCATAAACTGTAAGGCCTCCGCGGAAATACGCGTCGCATCTGTGCGACAATGTGCGACAAAGCTGTCCCATAGTCGCCTGTCTGAGAGAGCCTTAAACTAGCTAAATGCCACCTTGATTATTTTCAGTCAGCGCTAAACAGCTTACTAAAAGTTACTCAATACGTGTTAAAATCAAAACAGTCTAACATTATCTAATACCTAAATAGGCGAGTCTAAAAACAGAACAGATTAATATTTTATTAGAGCGAATGGCCCAAAGATACGTTTACCCTCGTCGGCTTGGCCACGCCGATAATGTCAGCGCCATTTTAAGCCACAGATTAAATAAATCTTCTGTGATATACGGCCAGGAAGAACGACTAACAGAATCTTAATACGAATTCGATTTTCTTTGCATATTTATAAACTTACGTTAAAATTTTGAAACGCTGCTTCTATAAAATAGTTTTCATGATATTTAACGAAAGTTTAATAACTTAATGTACATAAATATGATTTGTTTATTAATAACATCGCAGTAAGTTTCATAAAAAACAGTTCTATTCATATAAAGCCAAGAATAATATTAAGTGAATACTTTTATTGTGAAATACTAAAATGCTATTGTCATAAGATTAAACGTTTTATTGTGAAAGATTTTTATGAAGCCATAATTGCTAACAATAACTTTTAATAATGCCAATAAGCAGAATATAGCTACTTTTATATTGGATCCAATATCGAACGGGTTCAAAACTAATTAACATTGTATTCTTTTTTTGCAATAAAGGTGAACAAAGCAATTTAGACAGAATTACTGAATCACAAAATATAATGAAAAGCGCCACCAGTGGAACGGTTTAGATACTACTAGCGCGGTGAAAAGTTATTTATACTGTGCTACTGTGTATTTTCTAGAAATGACTTTATCTTCCAGATACGGGTACCATGTGGAGTAAATTCTAGTCTATTTACATAACCATATAAATTAAGTCATGTTGTCTAGTAGCATACCCTATCTCTGCCCGGTCGTGTCAAATTGGCGTCCCATCGGCCTATGGAGGTTCAGAGAGTGTAACTGTGTTTGTATACAGACTTGTGCATCCCATACCCACGTACCCCATACGTATTACATACATATCCCATACGTACCTCACTAATCCGCGTTGAGATTAGCCACCATAGCTGAAAAATCGGCATGATTATTATAGCAAGCCATGCTGCCTATTCTTAATGCCCGTGTGTCCCAAAACGGAAAGTTATGTATGATGTAGAAATCACAACACTTATAATTAAAATAATCCAATAATTATACACTCTTACAAGTGTTTGAACTTCAAAACGAAGGTTGGATAATCTGGAGCAATCGGTGGACTATTATTATGACAATCATGAACGTTTAACACGTAATCTAGATATAACAATCGGTGTTCAAATTATGATCATTTGTTACTTTATGCTTACAACGTGTGATTTGAATTTAATGGTAATTTGTTGTGAAACGCTCCTAGGTGGGACGAAAGGCTTCACTGATTCGTTGGTTGTTCGAGTATTGCTAGTGATCGTTAGCGAATCCAATTCTAGGTTAAGCTCACCCGGAATTGAGCTGTCCTAATGAAAAATTATAAGTCAATGAAACATTTTTTTACAACAAGAATATTCTTTTAAGTCACTCCCATTGTAGAAAAGATGGCTGAAACTCGTATGCGTTGGTATGGACATGTGATGAGACGTGATGGAGAACACGTTGTGAGAAAAGCCTTAGCCATCCCAGATAAGAAGAACGCAAAGGACAACCACAGGCCACGTGGTGGACAACCGTTACCAAGGACATGGAACGATCTCAGGTGGAGGTACAGACAACCCAAGACCGACTGTCAAAGAGCAATAAATTATTAGACACTCTTCTATAATGGCGTCTTCTATAATGTAGTGGTTTTTCAGGCGATGAAAAATTACCTAGCTTAGTTGGAAAAATAGTCTACAATATTTTTTTAACTACTTGAAATAAATGGAGGTTAAATAACTAAACGAAATTCATTGCCAGCGATTCAAAGGAGCCCAAAATGTTTGCTACAAAGAATTGTATATTTTAAATGATTACATAGGAAAGGGGTTTGTGTCAGACAAAGGAGGTAATGAAAATGATTAACAAATACAACTTTTATTCTTTGCTTAGATTTAATTTATTCTTTTTAACTTCAGTTCAAACTCTTTTTTTAGCTTTAGGTCAAATTAATGCTTTTGCTTCTAATTGCTTGATTGGGTTTAGAATCATAAATAATTATTTTATAAATAAAGAAATAAGAACGCAAAGGACAACCACAGGCCACGTGGTGGACAACCGTTACCAAGGACATGGAACGATCTCAGGTGGAGGTACAGACAACCCAAGACCGACTGTCTTGGCGCCTTACAACGAGGAGGGCCGACCCCTAATGAAAAGGGAAAAGGCACAGCAGAAGAAGAAGAATATTCTTTATTGTGGCTTGGTTCTTGGCTAATCACGTGAAGGGCAATAAAGAAAAAGAGGGTTTATCTTTGCTGTGAAGATAAAGTATAGTACCGCTTTGTTTTATAGAAGCTGTGCTACAGAAGGTAGAGTGGTGTTTAAATAAAAACTTGTTCAAAAATAAAAATAAACCTATTTATTTAGCATCAGATAATCATACTACGATAATAAAAGAAGCAAAATCGTTATATTAATGACTAGCGGATGTCACGCGGTTTCACCCGCGTAGTTCCCGTACCCGTGGGCGCACAGGGATAAAATATAGCCAGCCTATATTACTCGCTGATAATGTAGCCTTCCATTGCTGTAAGAATTTTTTAAATCGGTCCAGTAGTTTTTAAGTTTATTCGTGACATACAAAAGTACAAATCTTTCCTCTTTATTATATTAGTACGAGTAAGTATAGAGTAAAGAAAACTAACAGTTATGACGAACTTAGAAAGACAAGAAAACAATTAAGGCCCACAGCTAAAGTGTTAGTGATCTATCATTTCATATATTAGTGTCTCCAAAACGATACAGAATGTAATATATTATCCGGAACATGTGTTACATCAAATCTATCACGAAGTATTGTCACATGATGGTAAAACTAACCTAATATACTGGAACTAGGTTAAGAAATACTTTATAGTGTTCCATAACCGATGGGTAACCAACGGAACCCAACAAAACTATGCATCTGCTATCTGTCCGTCAGCAGGCTGTATCTCAAGAACCGTAATAGGCAGACAGTTGAAGTTTTCAGTGTATATTTCTACTGCCGCTATAACAACAAACACTTACTCAACATTAAATAAAAAAATAAAGGGAGCTCCCATACAAAAACGGTTTATGGTTCGGAACCCTTCGTGTGAGAGTCTGACTCGTAATTTTTTTAAATTTTTTTTTTCGTGGGTGAACGTCCTTATCCCATTAACACGCGAAAACTATAATGAAGCACTATCTTAACGAGTTTAAGTGGAAACTAAACTAGAGTTTACGAGCATTTATAATCAAATTCCCACTTGTAGATTCTTGCTTTTCATTCACAGAAGTTATCTTTTAGAGTAAATGTTCATTTCAAATTACTCAAGTCAAATTAGATTTAAAAGAGCAATAAATTATTAGGCACTGGTCTTCTATAGGTACTGTAGTGGTTTTTCAGGCGATGAAAAATTACCTAGCTTAGTTGGAAAAATAGTCTACAATATTTTTTTAACTACTTGAAATAAATGGAGGTTAAATAACTAAACGAAATTCATTGCCAGCGATTCAAAGGAGCCCAAAATTTTTGCTACAAAGAATTGTATATTTTAAATGATTACATAGGAAAGGGGTTTGTGTCAGACAAAGGAGGTAATGAAAATGATTAACAAATACAACTTTTATTCTTTGCTTAGATTTAATTTATTCTTTTTAACTTCAGTTCAAACTCTTTTTTTAGCTTTAGGTCAAATTAATGCTTTTGCTTCTAATTGCTTGATTGGGTTTAGAATCATAAATAATTATTTTATAAATAAAGAAAATTATGGGGGCGAATAATCTTCTATCACGTTGACAAATAATTAATTCTAAAGATTAAAGTGGATTTCGACCACATCATCGCTTACCATCAGGTGAGATGGTGGTCAAGCGCGTGCCTATTAATAGTAAAAAAAAGAAGTTTTTTTTTGTTTCAATCGAAGAAACAACAAGTAAGTGTGTTTCTAAAGTGTATGATTTATAGAGTGAATCCTTAAATATCTTACGTATTAATAATATAAATAAAGGTTAAGTGATAACGATGCAGCACTGGATCAAAGGAACGCCAAGTACGTATCATTTCCTCGAATAACAGAGATACATTTCAACAAACTAGTGTTATTTTAAATTGTATGACTGCCGTAAATGTCAAACACGTTTTACGTTTACTTTGAGCAGATACAGTTCCTAATATCCAATCGATGGACAACTTAATAAAGTTTAAGTCGGCCACACCTGATGGAATATGACTGTATTTCGGCGCCAGACAAATATTAAACGATCTTGTTAAAATATTTCTCAAATAACTGAATTCTGAGCTTACCGACAGTTACAAAAGTAAGATAAGGAACAGAATTACAGATTGATAGAGTATCTTAAACCACCCAAACCATTCTAGAGTTATACTTTCTGAAACACAAGGAGGAGCTCGTGGCTAGATAATAACAGCCGCACGGTCGATCTTCTAGGTTAAGAAACGCTTGCCACGGTTGGTCTGTGGATGAGTGACCATCTTAACATACCGAGTTTCCTCCATGCCTCAGAAAGCACGTTGAGCCGTTGGTCCCAGCTGTCATTTGTAGATCTTTGGCAGTCATTACGGATAGTCAGAAGCCGGAAAAACTGACTCCAGTCTTGCCAAGAAGTACCGTGTTACCCAGTTAATGGGTTGTGGAGGTCTGGTAGGCAGCCGCTCCACGTAAAACACTGGTATTCAGCTGAATCCGACCCCAGTATAGTTGAGAAAAGGCTAGGCAGATGATAACTTTCTGAAACACCAGATTTCTGTGTGCATCCTCAATCATTAAGAACTTGATCCTAATGAATGATTTAAAGATCAGATTCATCTGTATAACGTGTAGTTACAAAGAGATCAGGGGAGCTAAAAAGGCCACTTTAAAAGGCTCATAATATTAATCATACAACAATCTTTTAAATTTAATTTTCATCTTTATCGCTAACGCATAAGGTTCAAGGTTGATTGGGAAAATTTGACAGTGACGGGTAGCGTGATGTACTTTCTGATTTTACTAAAGTGGCCTTTTAAGACCCGCTGATACATCAGTAAGTCAGTAACAGAATCAGTCTAATCTCTTTGAAACACACCAACAGTCAAACAGACACAAAAATCACTTCACATTTCAACTGTCTACACAAAAACCTGTCTCCACTTCTCCAACGATACCTGGACAAAAGGCAGAGTCTACACTCATTGAATTGTTCTCTATGAACGGAAACACCGTAAATAAGCTATTGTTCTCGTTTTTTCGACAATTAGCACAAATTAATGGAATTAGTTCCGCGTTAGTTTCGCTGCCGTTGAAAAGTTTGTCGTTCGTTGGATGTGACTCGCTGGTGTGCCTGGTTTTGTTGTGTAGATTTGTCTGTCGAAAGCATTTGCTTAGTTAATACTTGAATTTTCACTATTTAAATGTCATCATCATCATATCAACCAATAGACGTCCACTGCTGGACATAGGCCTCCTCCAAGCGTCGCCACAATAACCGTTCTTGCGCATCCATCGGCTACTCGCGACCCTCACCAGGTCGTCGATCCACCTACTAGAAAATATAATTAGATTACCAGTCACCAACTAGAAAATATAACTAGATTTTTAAGCTAAGTTAATCGGAGGAAATATTTTATGGTGGCTAATTAAAAAAAAAAAAACGGGTTGCACTCCGGGAGTGCTGGCAGAAGTGAAAACTTGAATACGTGCTTCTCTCCCTCTGTCTTACGAATTTCTGATCAGGTCACATGTCCTGTCGTCTTACGAATTTTCGATCAGGTCACGCGAGTTTAACATTTTTTACCCATCACAAAAAGTGCACAACGCCGCTAAAGAAGTTTTCACTTCAAATCATCTTCATTATCTATCCCTTCCTGAATATTATCATGTGCTTTTAAGTTCTTTATTCAATGTTGCATGAATATTGTGGAAACTCTACATATTTTTATACATATTTGTACTTTTGTACTTTTGTAATCGATGAATGATATTGAACCTTCATACTAATATTGTATTTTCTTCTACAGGTAAGTTGGTGCAATCATATTCAACACTGCAATGCTGAAACACTGAATTTACAACTAAGACGATAAGTAATAAATAAATACATATTTTTGACGTAGTTTATCACATCAGAAAGTCCTCATTTTAGTTTATTCTCGACTTACATTACTTCAAAAACAAAAGAGAACGAGAAACCTATAAGTTAAAATAAGAAAGGCAATAAAATTAACAACTCGGAAAGCTATGAAAGACATAAATAAAAACTTTCAGAATATTTTCCAGAGGCGACGACTCGCCTTGTTTTCATTTATAAGCAAACTAGCTCTCTGTAAATTTAAAACCAGGAGGAAAAACAGTCTTCGATTTTTGAAAGCCTGTGTTCTAAGATCAAAGGTAAATATGACTATACCTGGCACCTGCTGTCAAATCGATCGAATGCGAACGTTGGCTTAAAAATTAGTAAAATTGGCACTCAGTATCATCATAGTTAGAGTTTATACGGCTTCCAGGCCGATTTTAACTTCCCAGCCCGGAAGATCTTAAGGAAATAAAAGCTCGACGTGCATTTGTTTTCTTAAATCGGCAAAGAATTTCCGGCTTCGTTCCAGTGGCGTAGTCTCAAAGGTGCCCTGTATCAAGCATTTTTCCGGGCCCTGTTTTTAGGGGTTTTTATTGTTATTTTTTTAACATAATAGGCCCTACTAGCTCAGAAGTGTCTCGGCAGGCCACGAAGGTGACGGCGGGACATAAAGGTCTTACGTTTGACGTAATTTTGATACTCACCTCGGATTCCTCTGTCCGAGACACGAAATTGTTGTTACAGAATAGCACTACAGGTCATTGTCATGATAGCCCGTTCAAACGAGTCTCGTTGAGTCAATCTATGTGATGGAACCACATACATAGGTATATGAAGACCAAAATAGCGCACTCGTAAACAATTTAATTGTAATCAATGTTCGCAATGCTAAGATTACTGTTGTAAATTGTTTTGATTCGAATCACAGCGGGGAACTAAAGTTTATTAGTGTCATTACAACATTTACAGTTAAGAGTATATTGCAGTCTGTTTCTGATTATGTGATATGTAATGCTGTCTTTGTAACTTATAATGGAGTGGTTCTAATGATCAAGGCCACACACAGTTTTTTGTTCCGGATCAGTAGATCTTTCGTCAAACGATTCATGGAAGACTGTGAAATAACAATGTCAATGACAAATCATCTCACAAAATAAGTCACTAAAATTTCCTTAATATAAACTAACTTTTTCCCGCGGCTTTGCTCTTGGGGTCTATTCCTCAGAACTTTTAATTTAGAAGGGAAAGGTTGCCACTAAAATACTTTATATTATTTGTTAATATCGAGAGTTTATAATGTCACAAGATTAATTGCAAAAATACGGAGTTTGCCATCCGGGGGCATGTTCAAAAAAGTTTTATCTTTTACAAAATAAATCCAACAATTTTTTTTTGCAACTTTCATGTAATTTCAAATAAACTTACTTAATTGAAAAAAACATACATTTTTTTTTTAAACTTACCTGCTTACAACATTAATTTAGAGTTACAAATTTGCTTACTGCTAGTTAACTTGAGCACCCACTCAGGTATTCTATGTTTGCCCATCAGCATAATGATGCCCCAACATGAATAACCCAGATCATATTCCCGCCACAGCCCACAGGTGATACAGGCAATCCAATTTCACTATTCAAACCAGTGCAATCGGGTACTCTATACAGACCTTACTATTGGATTAAAATCCGTTGTGTACTACAACACCAACACGGTTATTACAGAAGTAAATAAAAGCTAGAAATTTCTAAAAAACACAAATATTTCTGCTCAGAACAGAAAATTTACTATTCTCCTGCCATCATACTGTATTTTACAATCAGTTGAATGTACCACTAAATTAAGGATTATTTAGAAACAACTGATATTTAAACAGCCTAGGGTAATTTAGGAACTGTCACATGTGGGGGAAAATGTGACTGTTCCTAAAATTAAATTATAGTAGGCGACAGCTAAACATGAAATAAAGTACATTGAACTTTCCCTAATATCCCTTCGTAGTTCGTAGATACCCGAACAATAAATTATGAGCTTTTTTCGTAACTAGGGAACGTAAAGGATCACGATAGAAGTCGATTCAGAACATCTTTAAGGCTTGTATATTTGCCAATGACCTTGTGCATACAAACGGAGCTAACTACACCTCGGCGCGCCACTCCGCTACCCGTGTTTTTATTTTTTTATAATAATACAAATACATGTTTTAAAAAAGTAACAAAACCAAGTTATTTTAGTTTGTATTGCACAGCAGTAGATATTATTTTTTTAGTCTTTTGTTAAAAAATGAAGGAGTAAAATGGTTTCATCTCAACGATTTGGTGTTGATATGGTGATTTTTTTTTCTTATTATGTGATACTATTACATAAATTCTGGCTAAACCAAGTTACGTGCGATATCATGTAGATTACTATCTATTTTTTTTTAGATATAATTTCTCAGTAAATGCCGAAGAAAAACTGCTTCATCTGCACGCTATTTTTAAGCCTTTTCGAGAGAGCACCCTTAAGTCTTTATTTCTGTTTTCGATATTAAGAAAGTCAATAAATGTGTGTGGCTCAATGACCGTTATTGCACACTTTATTTGGCGCCTACCATATCATATTCAGTGATAGGGTTTAATCACCCCCTTTTTAGCCTTCCTTCGTGCTCCAGAAGTCATAATAATATTATCCTTCTTTTCCACAAAATAACACTTTCCTTTCTTCCTTTATTTCGTTTTATCCGACTGTCATAACTTCATAAGCATGCATATTCAGCTTTAACATTTAAATTAAATCATATACAAAAAATAACAAAAAGATAACACACAAAAACCTGCAACCAGATTGAATTAATTCACGCTGCACGTTGTATTAAAATCTGACAAGAGCTTATTGCATGTAACATTTTGAAAGCGTCGATGTATTTATTGAATTTCGTTTTGCATATCACTTCAACATGCTCTGCATACTGATGTCGCTTTGTTTGTGTTTGTTTGAGGTGAGCATGACTGATGTGTGTGGATGTATTATACAACGTGTAACAAAAACACAATACATGTGGTTGCGCCACGGTAGCCCGCGAAATTCAAATTGTCTTACGTTTTTTGCAATTTGCAAGTTAGTATTAGGTTTTATGTTGATTAGAGTATGATTCGAAGGCGTAAGAATTACGTATTTTCAGAATTATAACCATTAAAATCAGTAAAATAACTCCATAAGTCGGTATAATTCTAAAATGTCAAGATTTCATGAAATAGTCATTCTTTCGGGTTAGGTCCTATAGAGTTTTATTGCTGAATTAAATGGTTATAATTCTGAAAATACATAATACTTACGCCCGCTGATCATACTTTAATCGACATAAAACCTAATACTGACTTGCAGAAAACGTTTACATTTCTGTGCGCATAACTCGACAAAATGTACTGAACAGCTGTTTTTTTTTTCGCGATTTCGGGATTGGTCCCACCCATAGTAAAAATTGTTCATAATAATGAGTACAATGACCCCTTAGGAGATATTTGTTTATTCTGTTACACGTTGTATACTGCATGTGTATGGGAGTAGAATATAATATCTAAGTAGTAACATATCGAATGCTTGGAGCGGCATATCAGCAGTGCTTAGAGCGGCATATCAGCAATGCTTGGAGCGGCATATCAGCAATGCTTGAAGTGGCCGATCAGCAATGCTTGGAGTGGCATATCAGCAATGCTGGAGCGGCTGATAGGCAATGCTTGGAGCTGCATATCAGCAATGCTTGGAGCGACATATCAGCAATGCTTGGAGCGACATATCAGCAATGCTTGGAGCGACATATCAACAATGCTTGGAGTGGCATATCAGCAATGCTGGAGCGGCTGATAGGCAAGGCTTGGAGCTGCATATCAGCAATGCTTGGAGTGGCATATCAGCAATGCTTGTAGCGGCAGATCAGCAATGCTTGGAGCGGCATATCAGCAATGCTTGGAGCTGCATATCAGCAATGCTTGGACTGGCATATCAGCAATGCTTAGAGTTTCCTTGCGTGATCAAATCAGAAATGATGATATCCGCATGAGGTTACCGACATAGCCCGAAGGATCGCCAAACTAAAGTGGCAGTGTGCAGGGCACATTGCTCGCGGAACAGATGGTCCATGGGGCCGTAAAGTTCTGGAGTGGGTACCGCGTACCGGAAGACGCAAAATTGGTAAGCCTCCTACAAAGTGGACCCATGACCTGGTGAAGGTCGCGGGTAGCCGATGGAAGCGAAACGCGCAGGGTCGGTTGTTTTGGCAAAGCTTGGGGGAGGCCTATGTCCAGCAGTGGAGGTCTTCCGGCTGATATGATGATGATGAGTATCCTGTCCTAACTTAATATTATATATGTAAGTTTGTTTGGTATGCTTTCTCGCCTAAACCGCTGAACCAATTTTCATAATTTTTTTACAGTAGATATTATTGGAGACGGTCATAGGCTACTTTTTGCGAAAATAAAACTCGACGCGAGCTCAGCCGACGGCAAAAGCAAATGATTTAATTTTAAAAAAATATGTTCGTTTGGCACACACAAATGTAAGAACATAAATATGGACACTTAATTTTAAAGCAAAAACATTTTGTGCCCCACAGATGCGCCAAGTTGCCTGACGCTGTTTTTCGACTGAATCTTACGTAAAATATTAACAATAATTCGAAGGTAGGTACATCGTACATGCTAATTAACCAATTAATTAATAGTCAATTAGCGAAACAAATTAATTTCCCTGTCTATACTTAGGTCATTTCTAGCCGCGTAACAATACCTAATGGTGTGCAATGGAGGCAAATTGAACTAATACCAGCCATTGTTACATCATATTGAGTTGACTGCCCTAATTTAGACTCGGAGATAGTACTAGTAGAAGTTCCAGAGGGCTTAGTGTAAGTTTTTTAACGCACTCGATCGCGTTAACGTAAACGTTCGCTTATGTCAAATTGTATAGAAAAAAAAAGGTTTTCCGTTCCTGTCACCAGACGGCGCTTATCTAGTTTCAATACAAATTGATGTTTACGCTAACGCGATCGAACACGTTAAGAAACTCGCACTAAGGCCACAGTTCCAACTCTCACTAAATACATTTAGTTTACGGCAATCTTTTAATTAAGCAGGCATTAATAAATAAAACTGAGCTAACTCCTGCTTTGGAGTTTATCGTCCTTATTCAATTCAAACTGAAACAACTGGTAGCAATAACATCCGCGTCTGAGGTAGGAAAATTACAATTTACGAGTATCACTTACATCCATTTGAGCTTCAAACTTGTGGGTGGATAACTTTGATAGGATATGAATATAAACTGCAAATGGACAAGGCTTGCTGTTCACGATAACGAACTAAGACTAACATAGGTCTAACAGATCATAAATATGTTACCAATACGCCAAACAAGTCGAAAGGTAGTCTAATTGCGCTTGACTTGCGAGTCTATAAAGTACCATAACGGAGGTACTGTCTATCGGTCTTAAAATATAAGGTAGTATGAAATGGTTTATTTCCAGATATAACCGACCATGACGGATGGATAACTTTTATGGTACAATCAACCTTATATTAATAGTAACTACTTGACAGTTGACATCAGCGAGGTAATACTACTTATGTGGAGTTGACCGTTGACTGTACCTAAAGCATAATAGGTTCAATAAGAAGCAATAAGTTACAACGGTTTCTGAAAAAAAAAAAATCATCAACCCACCACAAATTAAAGTCAATTCAAGTGTTGCGATTGGCTGTGGAAATCTCATTCAACCAATCACGGCTAGCATATCGCGCGTTTGACAAATTATCACAACATTTTTGTTCGAGAAGTTGGACATGTCAGAGCTAGATAAATATAATAAAACTTTAGAGTCAGTAACTGTCATTTCAGTTACATGTAGTGCGGGAGAGGCTTATTTATAAAGCCTAAAGCTATAATTATTCATCAGGTACAAAAACTTACTTACCAAAAAGTCATGTTAGGATAAGTTCTAACATGACTTTTTGCAGTAACTTGTACCCAAATCTACATAGGTATAATAAAACAAAAACAACTTACCCCAAACTTAATTCGCTAACAATCCACAAATTAATTAAAATGTACTCGTAAAAACTATAAAAATGTCCTTTTCAACTAATTTCACATAATAAAATACGAATTCTCAGTCGTACCCGCCGACCGTCAATTACAAGTTTACGACCGTGTCAGTAATCTCTTAAGAGAATGCGTGACATCCATGTAAGGCAAACTAACTGTAGCTTAAGACATGACAGCCTTAATTCCCAGTACGAACCAAAGGTGTGTGTGGGCGTATCGCGAATATCTTCCGAGGCTTTTTGTTGGATCAAGTCAGTTAGCTAAAAAAATAATCATTTTATTTGCGTCTCTATAACATATTAAAATAAAAATAAAAAAAGGTTAAAAAGTAACAAAAAACCTCTTTATTTCATGCAAACCTATGAAAAATACATGCATAATTAAGTGAATTATATTCTACTGATTATAATAACATATTAGATGCTTGAAATTGAAAATACAAAAGATGCTAGAGACAAAAAGATGCTGATGATACTTTAAAAGATGATAAGGCTGCAAAGGGATAGAGATGACATAATGATAGTTTTTAAACCAAATTACACTAAAGAAATGAAAGTGTCCACCATGTTTAATCAAAGCAAGAAAATCCTGTCAAATACAATCACTATATAAAACAGAAGCTCCCCAATTTAAAGCTTTTACTGATACTTATTTGTAGCCTAACAACATCTGAAGTATAAATGTAACAGATAATTCAACAAATACTTTCTAGAATCCAGATAATGGTGTCACTTACACTGCAACAGACAGAATCGTGATCAATCCACACAAATTTCCTCTACACTCACATATTTTGAATTCTTCGCAAGCAATTTCGCAACACGGAAAGCAGACCTGGTAATTTGCGTGGACTCTGTAACCAAAGGCTAAGCACTACACACCCACTAACCTAGGAATTGATTACACATAAAATCAGCATTACTTCTCGCTGATTTGCGAGTGAAATAAGCCTATGCATCAGCTGGGCTTATAAATAAATCATTCAAGTTATCGAACCAGTGGCGTAGTTAGGGTGCCGGGTATCACTCGTCATCCAACCCTTCTTGGAGTGTCGTAGTGCCACCCATGCTAGCTACGTTACTGCTCCGGGCGTTAGAGTTGCTAGTCCGTTAGTTTTAGCCGGATGGTAAGCATTTTAGAGTCCTATCCGGTCTAATATTGCATTTACAGGATTTCCAGTTTCGTTGAGGCTTTTTTGCAGAGCAATGTTACCTTTGGCTTTCTGTAAAGCTTTCGTTTTTCGGGTTCGGTGTCGAGCTAAATTCCAATCCATTTCCAAGTCAGACTTTTCTATTAGATGTGTCAGAATATACGAGCGCAGTAAAAGCAAATTGACGGACAAAGTTACTAATATGGACAGTATTCCATTAAAAGTTTCAGAATAGCATTGTATCTAGGGAGTTAAAACACCATTCTGCACTTTTCTACTAAAGACAGATTATGCAAAATCTACATTATTCATACAATTACGAAAGTTGGAATTTCATTAAAACCATGTGAGAATTTACATTTGCAAAATTAGGTACCGTATCTAGACTTAACAGTGTTCCCAAATACGAAGACTTCCAAATTCTCTTCGCCAGGTGGCTTGTGATTCACTGTTGTACGAGCACAGATTAAATAAAATATTTAATCTGTGGCACAGCCTTGTGTAACCGCACGCACGTGTTGGCCCATTGTATTGCGGTTTTTCTTACATGTCCATTATTGTACATACTCAATGATCTGCAATTTGTTCGGAGCCTTTACTTCTGCTCTATTTGGATTTCCTGCTTTAATAATATCGTTGATTGTTTGTTTCTCTGCTTTGTATTAATTTTTAATTGTTTCTGCATAGAACTAAATGACTTACGATCGGACCACGTGCAAAGAGAGAATTAAATAACCAATTTCCAAAAGTTCAAACAGAATAAACCAAGCACAAAGGTCTAATCTCTAACCATCGACAATTCTAGAACAGCTAAACCAGTCTAACAAGCACATATCATTAACAAATATCTTACTTCTGAGCGATCTGTTAACCTGGTACCAATTAGTTTAATTGCTACTATGATACCCCCAATACGACTAACAAAAACATACCAAGTACTTAGTAACTGCAGATAAAATTAGGTAGATATAAAGTGACACAAAACGCCTTATGAGTGTCAATCGTACTTACATACTAACCCACATAATTCAGATGTCTGCTCTGACCAATCAGCGGGCGAGTTCGCTTGGCATGCGCAAACGCAGCGATACAATCACCGCGGCTCGATCGCACGCGATTCGTTCGTAATCAATTAAGAGTATCCTTTTACGTGCGTACGAAACTAATGGATTTGTTGCGGTGATTTGAGTAGTATAAAAACAATGCCAATGACACTGCATTATTGATTAACTGGCGCTTTGTGATGGACCTTTATTAATAGCTAATTTTATACAATGTTTGTGCCCTATTTTTTAGGGTAGGAAATCATCAAGTTGGCTCCTTTCGCACTGGGTAGAGCGGAAGGTAGTGTCAGACTCTTACTGACTATAAAACAGATCGTGTATCTCCAAATACCCTTCGCGTTCCAGGGCCGTGGTAACTTATTCATTTCAAACAAATTCCGTAACCCTGGACCCCTTAATTTTATATCCTGGCTGTTCACTCTAAGGGATCAGAGCTCTTTCTAATTTGCTCTAATATTTGTAATAAACATTGCATGTTGTCATTGTTTGCGATGTAAATTTAACAATAAAACCTGCTCTAATATTTCCATCTAGCCGGACATGGTCAGACGCCGCATATGTTTAACCGACTTCTTCAAAAAGGTGGAGGTTCTATGGTCGGCTGTATGTATCTTTTTTTATTTTTATTTTTTTATTTATGTTCACCGATTTCTCCGCCAATTCTGGACCGATTTTGAAAATTCTTTTGTTATTCAAAAGCCTATACTCCTGAGGTGGTCCCATTGTCACCAAGTCAGAATCTGACGATGGGATCCCATGAAAATCGAGGGAAACTCTCAAATTCTATAAGCAAATACAGCAAATAGATCACCCGAAGTTAAGCAAAAGTTAAATAGTCATTCTACGAATGAGCGGATTCATAGTTATTCGATATCTAACGTCTACGACCTACGTCTATGTATTACTCGCATTTCTAGGTAGAAGAAATAAAAAAAAAAACATCCATGTTTCTAGGTAATTTAATAGTGAAAGAAAAACATAAGTGTTGCTATCAGATATTAAATCTTTTTGCGCCAGTAATATTCAATCATAGAAAAGATAAGCAAGAAACTACATAATATTTTTTTTTATTATAAAAGCGTTCTGCATGTTTTGACGCACTGATAAAACTGATATTATGGTACGTGTTACCTGTGAGAACGATGTGTCGTGGATTTAATTAACATACTAGCTGACCCGCGCAACTTCGTCTGCTTCACATGTTAATTATTTAAAAAAAGAAATCGCGCCTAGAGGTAGTTTATATCGGGTACATTAAGTAGTCTTCCTTTGTAAGACGACAAATGGCACCGTTCTCTGTCTGCGGGATCCTTCAAACGTTTTTAAAAGCATCAGGCGATGTCATACACATTGCACACCTATTTCCATTCCCTCAAGAATTTTAAGGCTTGACAATTTACATAAAGTTCTTTCGTACGAAGATCCTCATATAAGATAAGCTATGTAACTGATCGCTTCATTAATAACCACTAGAAGGTACGACAATGTATGCGCATGAGTGGCTGTGTGGTCGCAACTTTCGTTCGAGATACAATCATCTTAAAGTTTCATCACACACTGCGAACGGAAGATACGAATTACAGTGTCTGAGATTATGTGGAATTGCTTACCTATGTATTGTATACATACGTGTTATACAATAAATATTAGGAAACACGTTGGCATGGTCGCAGAATAGATTTGATGGTCGATGGGACCGAAAAGTTCTGGAGTGGCAACCGCGTACCGGAAGACGCAGCGTTGGAAGGCATCCCACGAGGTAAACCGACGACCTAGTGAGTCGCGGGTAACCGATGGACGCGAGACGCACAGGACCGGTTGTAGTGGCGACACTTGGGGGAGGCCTATGTCCAGCAGTGGACGTCTTACGGCTGATATGATCATGATGACGTCAACTAAAATAGATCAACAGATTCACTGTCCACACAGCATACACAATAGTGAAACAATCAGCGAAGATCTCCTTTGGCTCATGGGGCCGTGAACCGGTGAAGTATTAAAAAAATAACTGTCCATAGGTAATTTTTGGTCCCTAAAATACATAAATACATCATTTATCTATAATATAGGTATCGTGTGTCAAAGCCAACTATTAATTTTAAAACAATAAGCTATACTTACGTACCTAATCAAAATAAATTTTATAGGAAACTTGACATTTCTGGGGCAGTAGAACGGATATCCCGATCTCAACAGCATTCATTTCTGATCTGTGACGCAATTCCTATCACCCGACATACCTTGCAACGTTTAATAATAACTTCATGTAACACAACACATAGGTCGCAGGTCGTATCCCACTCTTGTGACAAAGCATTACCGACCCACACACAGTGGGCCACTACGGGCCGCGAGTCGCACGCCACGCCATGCCTTACGCATTTTACATAACCACTACGTGTACTTACATATTCATATAAGTTTATGCAATAGGTACAGAATCTGATAGTTCGATTAAGACACTTGTGTTATTTGTAATGCTTATTGACGATAAGTCTGATTTTATTTAGTAATCCTCGGCCGAAAAAAACATAAGTACCTCAACATTTAATCATCATCATCATCTGCCTAGCCTTTTCCCAACTATATTGGGGTCGGCTTCCAGTCAAACCGGATTTAGCTGAATACCAGTATTTTACGCGGAGCGACTGCCTACCAGAACCTCCACAACCTATTAACTGGGTAACACGGTACTTCTTGGCAAGACTGGAGTCAGATTTACTGGCTTCTGACAATCCGTAGCGACTGCCAAAGATCTACAAATGACAGCCAGGACCAACGGCTTAACGTGCTTTCCGAGGTACGGAGGAAACTCGGTATGTTAAGATGGATGTGATCACCCATCCACAGACCAACCTCGGCAAGCGTTGCTTAACCTTGAAGATCGACCCGTGCGGCTGTTATTATTTAGCCACGAGCTCCTCAAAATTTAATGAAGCAGAAAATTGTAGTACTGTGGACAGGCAACGTTTATATTATAAAGACATCAATAAAACAGTCTTTAATTAAATTAACATAATATCTAATTAAGAAAGTAGGTACAGTTTACAGAAAAAGTTAATGTCGATTTGTTTCATTATTTCAAGTTGTGTAATGTAATGAAATATGTCATTCACATGTATACTAATATCCTACTGATATTTTATCATTGTGGTATGAAACTTGGCTTTTTGTATAGGAAACGAAATAAAATGGTTTGTTTCGCATGTAATTTCAAAACTGAAGAATAAACCAGCTACTTTTTGTGCTAACTGTACCTATTTATTAATTACTAAGAAGTAACATAATTATCATAGTGGAATGCATATTTTCTTATCTACGGAAGTTGTATAGTATGGGAAATAGGTTACGAATACGATTTCTCGTAGGCTCGTAGACGGTGGGTCGGCAAAAACGTGAGTTACGTCAACCGAGGCCTGCTCCCGTTTCACGTAGTAGGTACGTGCCCGTTTGTTTTGAAGTCGGAAATTTACTTAGCACCAGTTTTGAGATGATGATGATGATTGAGTCTGCTCTGGAACAGTTATGAACTTATGGTGCGAGACTATTAAGATTACTAGAAAAATTTACCTTTACAAATCATAACTTAATTCTTCAAATCCCGGTGACATAGGTACTTAGATATTGCATTATCGAACCTTATAAAATAAACCTAAGTATTTATATAAAAAATAAAATTGTATTTTTTTATTTTAATTTATCTGGATCTAATAAGGATCCAAATAAATTGAAACAGAAAATATTTTTTTAACCGACGTCCAAAAAGGAGGAGGTTCTCAAATCGGTCGGTATTTAAATAGTGTATATATTTTTTTAGGTATTTCTGGTCAGATCTAATAATTATTCCGATTATATTATTTCTGGTTAAAAATGACCTAAAATCATTGTTGTAACTAGTAATTCTATCATTTCTATCTAAAATATAGAAATAATAACTTTCATCAGATCTAGCTTTGGGATTCGGAATGTCTTCATACTTGCTTTGTGTAACCTCCAAACTCAAATCTCAGGCTCATTAGCCGTACACCCATGCATCATCATTAACATCAAATGGCACACGCAAGACACCATAAACAAACACAAAACCAGAGCTATTCCAGCGCAAGACTAACAAACTATCTTGCTTCACTCACGGCACGCAATATCTCAATTTGTCTTGATCTAGATAAATGTACCAAATCATCGAAACTACTTGACTTGGGAGCGGTCTCTTGGAGCGCGGGTAGCGGGAGATGAAGTGTGTACATGTTTATCGTGTCATTGTTCATGATAGAAACCAAAAATATGACCTATAATAAAGAAGTTTTGTATTTGGGAGGATAATGTCGTCGGCTACCTAATAAGAATCCGAAAATAACACACACAGACACCTGAGACACAGAGGCCTGTAGCGATCTATGTAGTTGAGCAACATATAAAGCCAGCAAATAAGCGGGAAAAAGATGGTAAAATATTAAAGAAAAAGATACACCCAACTGGCAACATGGTTTTATGTTTCTATTGACTTCTTGCAATAATGGCTGTCTACAAAATGACTGACAAGGAATGACACAAATGAACTAGTAACACAGATAAAGCTTTATCTGATAAACAGAACCATAGTTTTTATATAAAACTAGAAATATAATACATATTTGTGCATAATTTCCGACGTCGCGGTCGAGATAATAAGAACAAACTGATATAGAGAGAGTCAACTTTACACCCGTCACTTCCGCCCCCGCTTTCAGTATAGCCTAGCCTCAAAAACTAAAAGCCACAACTTCCCGAGAATTTCTGTCTTTGTATCTGATTTCGTAACATTTCCCGTCACAATGATAATTTACACCGCTGTAATTAATAAAAGGAATTATCGAACGAATCATTATGAAATAACACCGCTTTGTTTCGACCAACCGGTTGTAAGTACCTATAAGTTGAGTTAATTGGTGTTGGTGACCCATTTCAATAAGTTTAATTAGAAAGCTTTGTACTTAATCAAATATTCAAATGAGATTGCAGCAATGTTTGGTGCGGGAGATAATTGTTGGGTCCCGGCTGGAAGGTCGTGGGTTTAAACCCGTTGGTAAACAATTGGAGTTGAAATTGTGTTGACAGAAAATTCTAATTATGCGGTTTGGGATGTGTTGGTGGATATGTAAGCAATACTTAGGTAAAAGACATGATTAGCTTAAAATATTGCTCATACCTAGGTTACAAATTAAATAATTATTTACCATTGAGCACCAAAAGACTAGCTTGTGGCTCGGGGTATGTGCTCCGGTACGAATACCAGAGTAGAGCCGTGAGAGGTGATTTCAGGGCATTACTTTGGTGCATTAGTGATTCCGAGTCGGACTCTTAACATGAAGGGTTCCGTAACATAAACCGAAAACAACACGTTTCTTGTATGGGAGCCCCTTTAATTTTTATTATTTGTTGTTATATCGGCAATAGAACTACACAATAATACAATACACACTGAAAATTCGGTTCTTGGGATACAGCCCAAAGACAGACAAACGGACGGACAGCGGAGGCTTAGTAATAGGGTTCTGTTGGTTACCCTTTGGGTACGGAACCCTAAAAATTATTTTGAAACTACCAGCTTTTACTAACTACATCATCATACTTCCAGCCTTGAGAAACAGCATTACTGATCATTAACAAATCTTCAAATTATTACTTTGATAGACAGTTAAAATAAAATTATGACATCAAATTGTCATATCACGCCCGTCTGCGGAACCTTTAACGCGACAAAATATTGTCGTCGCATCGAATCTAGGCGATAATGTTTGTTGTTAACGCATAGTCAGGCAGTGTGTAAACTAGTTCTTTTCGCTCGTGACGTGAATGCATTTTGTGCTCACGAGATTGTTTAAGTGTTTAACGATAACTCCATTCGCGTGATTACAATTAATTTTATGCACATTATATCTACACACGTGAGACGCAGGAAATTGCGGTTTTTATCAATGAAAAATTATGAATGGGATTTGTACAACGTGATGTAAGAGACCATTCAAAGAGCACTTGCTTGACGACAGTACAAAGATAAAACATAATTTATCATTCAAAATTTAATTATACTACAATACTGGAACTATTCTCTTTCACAATACGTTGGGTTGTTACTGAGAATCCTAATATATAAAACTAGTGGACCCGCGCAACTTCGTCTGCGTCACAATTTTCATTACTGCTCCGTTCCTATTGGTCATAACGTGATGATTAGCCTATAGCCTTCCTCGATAAATGGCCTATCTAACACTGAAATAATTTTTCAAATCGGACCAGCTGTTCCTGAAATTAGCGCGTTCAAGTAGACAAACTCTTCAGCTTTATATATTAGTACTAGTTGACGCGCGCAACTTCGTCTGCGTCACAATTTTCATTACTGCTCCGCTCCTATTGGTCATAGCGTGATGATTAGCCTATAGCCTTCCTCGATAAATGGCCTATCTAACACTGAAATAATTTTTCAAATCGGACCAGCTGTTCCTGAGATTAGCGCGTTCAAGTAAACAAACAAACAAACTCTTCAGCTTCATATATTAATATAGATATAGATAAGATTCTTCCGTTACTGACTTACTGAATGACTGACACACAACGCACAGCCGAAACTACAGTACCCCATTCTGTAACAACATTTTCGAGTCTCGACAGCGGAATCCGAGGTGAGTATAAAGATAAGACCTTTATGTTGTGTGTAATAAAGTTCACTTTGTGAGCTAACTCACTCAGGTGAAGCTCGATATCGGAATGGTTACTTACAGACTGGTCGTAGAAAGCTGAAATTTAGCATCTAGATTCCTTAGGAAGTGTAGGGAAACACTAAGAAAGAATTTTCCGAAATTCCTACGGGAACGGGAATAAACGGGATATGCGCGTACTGTTATAAACGGACTTTGTAATGCATCAAATGCTGACTATGATAAAAACCCCGCCGCTTCCATATTGATACCAATACCTATTATAAAAGGGCATTTCCATGTGCTCAGACAGACAGTCATAGCCATTTCGCAGTACATATTGTACATTCCGTGTCGAGAGTTCAGTTGTTCTGTAACCAGTGTGTCCTAGTGTAACCTCATTTAATTAAATATTCTTTTAGCAGTAACAAAGTGATTTTTTTTAAAAGACCCACGGAGCGCCATCCTAACAGTACGAAGTTGCGGGCAAAAACAAATTACCAATAAAGACTCCCTAGACATGCGCGACCCGACAATACGACACCAATGTTACGACCATTCACACACACGAACGATTCCTATGAAAAATGGCCGACGCATCGGTGTTGCATTTATGTTCCAGTCTTTAAACCAGAATAACCGCAACACCATTGCAGAACATCTGACAAATAACTAACCATAATCTGGTTGACAGACATCACCACGTAAAGTCACGTTGTGGCTCTTCCTAACCGTTCCAGATTTGCGAAACCAGGCTCTAATGCAATTGTCACAGAAACGTGTTTAGCCAAAAGATTAGAATGGTGCAAGTGCGAACAAGTCGTAATTTCGTCGCCTTCGTGATCTAGATTAAGTTATTTCTTTATACAAATTAACCTTGGATTAATCCCAAATACTAGTACACTTGAATTAATGAATTGATTTAAATGCACTCCATTGCCACAAATTACTCAAAATCGACTTTAGTGTTGTATGCTCCGAGTTGATTTTTAGAGTTCTGTACCCAAAGCAAAGGGTAACCAACGGAACCCTATTACTAAGCTTCCACTGTCTGTCCGTCCGTCCGTCCTTAAATCCGTCTGTCTGTCTGTCTGTCAGCGAGCTGTACCTCAAGAACCGTAATAGCTAGACAGTTGAAATTTTCACAGATTGTGTATTTCTATTGCCAATATAACTAAATATATATATTTTGTACGGATTCCTTCGTGTGAGAGTCCGACACGCGCCTAGCCGGTTTTTAAATGTCCATTTATTTTTATCACCTAATGAAAGTATGGGTTGCAATGTAACTTGAAATTTGTCACGTAAGACATAGAATTTGTTGTTGCAGAAACTGAAAATAATCTCAAATTCTGAATTCAAATAAAGCTAACACTGATTAATTCGATTCTAATCCCCAAAGTAGGGCCTAACTTCATCTAAAAGTAATATTACATTTCTTTTGCCTTTAAGTGGTCGAGACATCTTTCGAAATTGATCGCAGCACATGGATAAGACAGCTCGTAAATCTAGGTCTCAATTGGATGCTTCTTAGAAGAATTTCATTTCAATACCTATGGACGGGTCTAAATCGATTCGCATCCATCTCGATCCTTAATTTTCGTCTGAGAAATCTCGTTTCGATTACAAAAGTGACGAATGACATTGAGGTGCCAGATATCTCAAATTATCACGTGCCTCAAAAGAAAGTAGACAAAAAATCGTACTCACGTACTTAGTTTTTTCGATGGCTACGATTGCGAAAGCTAAACGACAAAATTCATTATTCGCTCGCAGAATTGGGTCGTTGTTGGTCCAATAATACAGAAACAAGTAATACTCGTTCACTTTGTTGTCGGTACTGCTTTTAAGTAATAAAAACTTCACTTTGAAAAGCCTCTGATAAGATATCTATAGAATGTGGCTAAACTTGACAGATTAAACTGAATTTACAAACAAGATAAAGTGACGACAAATACTACGATGGAAATGTTGAAATACAACACAAATTATAGTATAGGTTAACATTCACTGATTCTTTTTTTTTTTTTAATTCATATTAAAAAATTCATAAAAAAATACTGGCCGTTGAAATCAAATAAGCAATAAATAAAGGTTACAATTAGAAGCCTGTCAAAAACAAAAAAAAACGTCTGAACGTTTGATCATCGCCATCTACGTAATCTAAAACGTATATAATACTAAGAATCGATTCTACAAAAGTAATTTCAAAGAACTACCTATTACCAAATAAAAATGCCTTCAACACGATACGAAATCTCGGCAGCCTTGACAAGTGGCACATGTCATCCGCCATCTTGAAATTGATGCTGTCAAAACACTTAATGTCATATTACATTAATGGCCAGTAATTGATGTTTCCTTATGTGATTTCAAGACTTGTAGAGTATGTAGATACTTTTTATAACCAATAAAATGTTAAGTAAATAGGGATCATTAAGTGTAATTTGTATTCCTTATAAGTGTTTGCAAAATGTAAATGTTTGTTTGAAAAAAAACAATTTAGTTCAAGACTATCAAATGTTACCTACGTCCGTAATCTTTAAGTTTGCATGTAATCCCCGACTGTATTTGTTCAAAAGGTAATGCAAATTAAATTAAGAACTCGCAATGACTTAATTATGAACATCCAAACTCATTTCCTATGCTTTGAAAAGTACAATTTTTGAAAATGGAATGATATAATTCGAAGCTTACGTATAACTTCACCTGATATGGCGAGATTTTTTGGTCTGTTATCCCGCTCGCCTGCATTCTGTCTTGAGGGATGAATTAGGAGTTGTGTTGCTATACTTTTAGTTCACGTTTTATTCAAATTTTATATTTTTTTGATAAAAAACTCTTCTCACAGTGCTTTCAACTTTTTGTATACAATTTTGTATTTCAACTATTGTTACGTTTTTCTGCTATTTTTATTACTCTCATCCAGTACTTACATAAGCTGCTTTGATAAATATCATGTCTTATTTGGGTATGATTTGCGTATTACGGTAAAAAAAGCAAGGCCAAGATAAAAGTGAAACGTGGTGTCCGAAATTTTTGGCCCATAATACCAATCTGATCTCCAAACGTATTCTACAATGGCACGTACCTACCTACTTACTTATTTTACGTATTTAGTAAAACTTGTTCAATGGTGCAAAAACTAGTTGGCTTCAAATGATTTATTTATTTGCCTCTAGCAATTAATTGACCGTCTAAGTATCCATGGACATGCGTCAATCATTTTTTATACCATTTATTCCACCGTTTAACGCCACTTTTTGTTACACACATTGATTTTTTACTTAAACTGTTATTTACAAGACTTGTAACGTAAGTATCAAAGTTTACTTTGACATGAATTTATCTGGTAAAGTTAGTGATTATTTTGAAGCTACAAAACTGGTCCTAAAGTTTGTATTTACAACCATAATTCATATGAGATGGGTTCAGTAGCTACTTTTAATATCCCTCTGTTCCACCACAGCAAAATCATCTCAGCATTTTACCTTCTACCTTCACAAACTCATCAAAACCCCCACTAAACCTCACTTTTCATTGTCATTTGTTTAAGACCGCGGTAGAAACGAACTTCTGTTTAAAATTAACAAGCACGTGTCCCGTAATGGAACCGAGGCACGTGCACCTGTGCTAATGGACTGTCCTTCTAAACTTTTAGTAGCACGTGTTTATTCACTGCGGGTTTTTATGGAAGCTGTCAGACTATAGGTATGGTGGAGGTTGGGACGGTTCGTTGACCTTTTCTTCTTTTAATGTCACTGGCTGCTGATGAGGTTTTGTACCTATGTACCTACTCAATCCGAAATTAGAATCTCCTCTTTGCCGCTTTTTAGAAACATTAGGGTCTGGCTTTAAAGTACCCCTTGAAGGCACTTAAAATACTGAAATCTGAAAATGAAATATGTATTAAAAATAACTTATAAAAGTACTTATTCTTTTATTTGAAGCCAGCTTCTTATTATAAGACTTGAAAAAAAAATTTAAATACTTCAAGTAGTGCTTCAATAAATCCCAAATCAAAGATGGAAATGTTGTAAAACCACCTGAAATTACATCAAGATGGTTTCATATTTCGGTTTCCAAAAATAATGTATTTATTCCACAGCTTGGATCGTTTCACAATATGATTCTGTATTAATTCACCGACGGAGGCGATTATTGAGTGAAAACTCCGTCACATGTGGTTCTAGGGTAACCACACAATAGCTTTTGTTTAGGAAAATAAATTATATTAATTAGAAGGGCTATGTTCTTGGTTGATTGATACTTTACGTCTCATATTTTATTGTAATTATTTTGTTTTGAGAATTACTTCATTTTTTTATGTAAACAATTTTTTTTTTTTTAATTTTAATTTTGATTGTATTGTGTATAAAGATCAATTCGAAATACTTAAATAAATTATTGTTATTATAAACTTTAGTAAAAATATTTTCCCAGCTTCGTGACAGTAGTCTATACTACTGGAACAGTGGAACCATGTGTTTTGTTTACATAATGTACTGTGTAGTTTATAAAAAAAACCATAACTTTATTACTTAACGTTACTAGAATATTTTACCTCTTTACAATGTTAGCTTAGATTCCCACGTGCAATTTCTTTTGTTGCTAACCCTACAGTCACATTTGACGCAAAGAAAATTCGTAAGTCAACAACAACGGCGAATTATATGCAAATTTAATTTGGTACAGTTTCAGTTGCCACAAACGGAAAAAAAAAAAAAAAAAAAAAAATTGGTACGGTTAGCAAAACAAACGAGTTTACATGTACGACATACGTAAACCTATTCGCGGAGTTTTCACAATACAGTGAGCCCCTTTTCATAACTTTGCTCAAGTTTTTGTTGGTATTCTGATTGTGAATTTGGTAAATTAGAGAATAACAAGTGAGGAGAAAATATTCTGGATGTGGTTTGGTTTGAAAATAAAGTGTTAAGTTTATACTAAAACTACTCGCTGATGTAAGCAAACAAAAGTTAGTGTCTGTGAACTTCTGAGACCTTATCTGCAATTAGATCTTGAAAAATAAAAGAACTAAACCGAAACCAAAGTTTTGGTTTATGTATCAAAAACTAAAGGTTTTGGTTTATGTATCAAAAACCAAAACTTGGTTATTTTAGTTTTGTAAAAATATTGAGCCGTGTAAGAAGTTCACCAACGATATGACACCAAATAATCCTTTCATCGTCATATCAGCCGAAAGACGTCCACTGCTGGTCATAGTTCTCCCCCAAATTTGGGAGGGGGGCATAATCGTCACGCTTAGCAGGCGGGTTGGCGGTCGCAGTGAATGGCGTTGCGTTTTATAGAAAACGCTGCCATCCATTCTCTGGCGAGTCGCCTCTTACGACATCCACGGGAAGTGATGGGATGGTATTATTTTATTTTACGGCACCGGCAGACACCATACGGCAAAAATCATAGTTACAACAATCTATGTAGCAAAACAATGGCATCCTCTAATTATTACATCGCACAGGAACAGTTATCGCAATAGCTATAATAGACCGTCAATTTACACTTCATTTTGTTTGTAATAAATCACTTAAAAATAATCACGAAGACAGGGGAAATAGGAAGAGGAAGTATCCAATGAAAACTTAGGAAAAGGATTTAATAATCACAGTTGCGTAGGCTGTAATAAGTTAATCAGTAATTTTACTGTCAATTAATTGAATTATTGTTTTAAACTGCCGACAAAATCAGTCAAAATCGCTTAATTTTGCCCTTATTAAGTTCTTTTGAAGTAACCATTCTACGATACACGCGAAATCATTGGTCCACGGTGTAATTCGTAGATTGTCGTTACCGATAGTGTAGAACTCGAAAGTCTAACAACCAGTAGTGCCAAGGGGTATCGCCATACATAGGAATTGAGTTATGGAGGTCAGAAATGTAGTCGCTATATGTTAAATAGTGATAATACCACTATCAAACAATATTTTTTTTCATTGTTCACAACGCTAGTCTTAAATTTACCAAATTGTCTCATTGTGTATCTGTAGAGAACGTAGATGATTTCACATTTGTACTCGAATCATTTCTGTATCATATTTTTTGTAATCGTTTGTTTTACCGAATAATATTTTATTTATTCGGTAAAACAAACGATTACAAAAAATATAATATTTATAAATAAAATATAAATAATATTTATAAAAAAAACTAACGTTACTGACTGAGTGAGTGACTGACAGACAACGCACAGCCGAAACTGCTGGTCGTAGAAAACTAAAATTTGGCAGTGTAGGGGAGCACTAAGAGAGGCTTTACGAAATTCCTACGGGAACGGGAAAAAACGGGCTATGGGCGTCCGAAATCGCGGGCAAAAGTTAGTTTTACATATCGACCACATCCAGTTAGACTGTAAGGCGACCCCAACTTTTTTGGGAATAAGCCAGTCAGATATTGATGAAGATATTTGAGGAGCTCGTGGCTAGATAATAACAGCCGTACGGGTCGATCATCAAGTTGGTCTGTGGATGGGTGACCATCTTAACATACCGAATTTCTTCCGTGCCTCGAAAAGCACGTTAAGCCGTTGGTCCCGGCTGTCATTTGTACAGCAATCGTTACGGATAGTCAGAAGCCAGTAAATCTGACTCCAGTCTTGCCATGAAGTACAGTGTTACCCAGTTAATTGGGTTGTGGAGGTCTGGTAGGCAGCCGCTCCGCGTAAAATACTGGTATTCAGCTAAATCCGGTTTGACTGGAAGCCGACCCCAATATAGTTGGGAAAAGGCTAGGCAGATGATGATGAAGATATTTTCACAATGCAAACCAAACAGCAAGAAATCAAACAAATCATTCGGTTGCAAAAAAACTGCGTCTAAACCCTAATTTGATTACACCATAAACACTAAACCGTTTACGTTAACACCGTAACTCGATTAGCAAGTAACCGCTCGTTTGCACTTACCCACATAACAGCTATTGCCGTATTATTGGATCATAATGACTCCACTTTAAGTATAAAGTGTATTTTAAGTTTAACACCGTGTTTGCGACCCATATTCCTTTGATAGGTTTTAGCCGCGGCTTTTCTCTCCCTATCCTAAAGAAACTGATAATTTTCTAGGACTAAAAGTAAGTAAGTACATACAGTACCCTGCGATAAATATTGCACATCGATCTTCGAACAACATCATAATCAAAATCGTCCATATCCAAACGAAATTGCATTTTTGTCTCCCTTTTTTTGGAATGCTGAACTTAATTTCAGTAGAATGTGTTTCAGTACTGACTTCGTTTAAATAGGTATTATTGTTCAAAGTTCTTCTTGAAATTCCAGTGGCAGAAGGTCGATGTGCAATATTTATAGCCGGGTACTGTATGACACTCAGGAGGAGGTCGTGGCTAGATAATAACAGCCGCACGGGTCGATCTTCAAGGTTAAGCAACGCTTGCCAAGGTTGGTCTGTGGATGGGTGATGTCATCTTAACATAGCGAGTTTCCTCCGTGCCTCGGAAAGCACGTTAAGCCGTTGGTCCCGGCTGTCATTTGTAGATCTTTGGCAGTCGTTACGGATTGTCAGAAGCCAGTTAATCTGACTCCAGTCTTGCCATGAAGTACCGTGTTACCCAGTTACTGGGTTGTGGAGGTCTGGTAGGCAGCCGCTCCGCGTAAAATTCAAATTGGTATTCAGCTAAATTCGGTTTGACTGGAAGCCGACCCCAATATAGTTGGGAAAAGGCTAGGCTAGGATGACTGTATGACACTCAGCAATTGTGTAGCTTTCTAGTCAGTGACAGAACTTTCGTAATCGGATCACGGCTTCCACATATAATCTTTTGCGAGTCAAAATCTCAAAACTCAAACCATTTTTTTTATTAAATATGCATTTTTAAATTGTTTATTGTTAAGTATACTGGCGAACCGCCCCGTCTTCGCACGGATACAAAATATACACCTCAAATCTTAATCGTTTATCTCTTTATATTAATAAAAACCATTTAAAACTCCGTTGCGTGGTTTCAAACTTAGAAGAAGACGTAACTGGATAAACAGGCAAAGATAGAAAGCGACTTTGTTTTATGCTATTTAGAGCTGAAAATCTAAAAATTATACCTCTTAGTAAGTTTAGGTTATATGAGATCAAAATAAAATTCTTACTATTATTGTACTTTACGTTGCTTGGTTCAACATAAAGTGTTACTAAACCTATCTTATATACCTTTTGCTAACTTTACTGGAAAATGGACACCTTAAATTTGTAGTACAAGTAATCGATTAGGCTAAACCTTGTTTATTTAGTCACAGTTGTGAGTGTTGTGACTTTTCCGTGGGTGTTGTTTATGGTAAAGACGTCAGACACACTGGCTGCAGCGGCCATGTTGTTTGTAATTTCAGCTCAGAGGTTAGAGCCCCTGCTGAACGACATTGTAGGCTATGACGAGTAGTTATAGACTGTATTTTCTTTGCATCTAAACATTATCACCAAGTCATCAGTAAATATTATTCGATGCATTTCTAATCAATACTTTGTTTACAAAAAGTTTCTTGCGCATTAGTCAAGTTTCTGAATTCATTTATATGAAACAAGCTCCTGCCAACGTCATCACCCGCTTGGCAGTCGTAATTTATCCCAAGGGATCGTACTCCGGGCATGAAATTATATTATGTCCTATTTCAGAAAATGAACAACCAGTGTGGCATGTTTCATCCGTGAAGCCATTAAGACGTGAGGTGGTAACAAACAAACGTAAAATATAATTTAAAATCAGCCATTGCGTTTGATTTCATACCTTTGAGTTCCTACAACATTTTCACTTTCAAAAACTAGGTTATAGTCAGGTGCAAATAATTCTATGGAAGTATGGACACGTAATAATCATGGGAAACTCAGATATTTCATGATATTCGTAGCTCGCAACCTATCACGGCTTACACAACTGCCCGTGTTGCACCTGCAATCTATCTCTTATCCCACGAACTTCTTAACCTGGCTTCAATATTGTAAATTGATACTGTGTAAGATTTTTCATAACTAATTCATAACTTTACTAATATTTTTATGTAAGTTATAACATCGGCTTGGATCTATCTGTTAAGATGTTATAATAAAATAAATTAATTAGGGTTCCTAGCAGAGATGAGCGATAGCGAGAGATGTGTTTGTCAAGAACCAATAGATTCGCTTCATTTATCTAGCCTCGCTCAGCGCAACTGGTTTATCTTCACACTGTATCGTCTTATCATATTTTTATTGGGGCATCACACGTTTAAAGTACCAATTCAATCAAAATCAAAAATAAATCACCTCTGACTATTGCTTGGGACTTCGTTTCAATCAATCATTAGCACCCCTTTTTCCAAATTCAGCGGTGGATACTCTAAACGTCCTTACCTAATTAATGAACCTTTTCAAAAAGACTAGCTACCTAAGTGCCAACCTACCAATATTAAGCAACTTTTTATTTCACAATCTGTCAAAAATGAATAGAAAGTAAGGCTTTTTTGACACATTGCGCCTGACATGTAAATGCGAACGTTGCTTAAAAATTTATAGAATTGGTCCAAGAAAGGTCAAAGGTAGAATAGAATAGAATACTCTTTATACACCATATAAGTTGCAGAAAAGATCGATGAAGAAAACATTACATCTTCTCAAGACAACCTTTGGATGGATTTCAAAGATAACGGAAAGACAATACTGCAGGTAGTCTTAGGTGTACGATTTATATAAATAAATACATACCTAATAGATAAATACCTATATACAATTATAATAAGTAACAAATAAAAAAAAAGCATAGGAACCAAGTGAAACAGATCAAACAGAAAGTGATTTTTGACTATTGTTTTAAAAATGGACAAAGATTGAGCACGTCTTACTGATACGGGCAAAGCATTCCATAACCGCACCGCTTGAACCGTAAAAGATTTGTCGTAGAAGCTGGTGGAGTGCGTCTGCATCTCTAATCTCAAGTTAACACTGCGTCGACTGCCGACACCCAAATTACTTCTCTACTACAAAAAACATTCAAATAATCGAACAGAAAACAAATGACCCGCGACGACCCAGATCCACAAATCAAGAAAATTATTCGTAATTTTTACGGCAAATTCGATCATCAACAGTCATTATTATTATTATATAAAAGACATTATAACACGAACTGTGCAGCGCAACACAGAAACCTACTTCGCTGGGAGAAAGCGCTCTTACTGCTGATGATCCAACCAGTGTAATAGGTCATAGAGATTGGGCCCTAGATAACAGCGGAGGCTAAGTTCAGACGGGCTTTGTATGATGTAATCGTGTTTGTGATTGTTAACTTGAGATTATTTGGGCTTGAGTTTGTTAGGAACGGATAAACCGTGGTACCTACTGATAAACATGTATTACTAGGTGACCCGCGCTACTTTCGTCTTCGTCTGCGTCACATTTTTCATTAATGTTAGGCTTCTTTTGATCGTAGTGTGATGTTATATGTATAACCTAGATCCTCGGTAACTGGGCTACCCAGCACTAAAAGATTTTTACAATTCGAACCATTAGTTCCTGAGATTAGCGCGTTCAACCAAACTCTTCGGCTTTATAATATAAGTATATTATTTAATTATATTATACTTTTATAAGCATATTATTTAATTTAAGAAACTGGACATCTAAGGCTCTATTTCTATACAAACTTAAATTCTAACAGCGATAACGAAATTATCAAAACTTCAAATTGTTTAGGATTTAAAAATTGATACCTAGCGCTTGACAATCCCATGATCCTAGAATCAAAACTGAATATTTATCAAACAAATATTTTCATTTCTTGATATTTTTCCATTTCGAATTGGAAAAGACACAGAACCCTAGTCAACGAAAATTAGCTCAAAAATCGTCGTCGTAGAGACGTAACGCGTGTAGTTTTGAAATTTGATACAGTTATTCTTTGAGGTCCAGATGAACATACTAAAGGTGGTCGAGGGTGGGAAAGGGGGGGTCGAAGGTATATTTTTTCAGTTCTTTAGCTTGTACGTAATCAAGCATTGTAACACAACACAACATTGTTTCACCAAGTAACTCAAACATAATATTCCTTGAATTTACAATTCAAGGAACACTTATTCGAAACACACAAACACTTATTCGAAAAAGCTGTCTGCAATAACTGAACGAACGACATTTCATTTTCTCAGATATTCTCAGCGAGAATTGAATAAAAAGCAAGACGAAGTTACTAACTAACAGATAAAGCTCCTATATGTAGGTAGCACAGAGCACTTCATCACTTGATTAACCTCTGAATCCGCGCCCTCTATTCCTCGTGGGACCGAAGACTGAGCTTCTCTTTCACGGCCGTCGAATCGGTTCGTTAGTTGGAGATAGATTCTACGAAACATTTTTTAGAAAGTAAGATTATTTTTAGGTTTTTCTTGATATTTATTTGGATACACAGCAAGACGGAGTAACTCTCATCATCATTTCAGCCGAAAGACGTCCACTACTGGACATAAGCCTCCCCCAAGATAAATCCCCCCATTGCCATAATCGCCACGCTTGGCGGATTGGCGATCGCAGTGTATGGTGTTGAGTTTTGTAGAGAACGCTGCTGCCCATTCTCTGGCGAGTCCCTTAGTCGCCTCTTACGACACCCACTAGAAATGATTGGATGGTATTATTCTTTTACGGCACCATACGGCACCGGCCGACACCATACGGCGTAACTATCTACTAAATATTTCCTATAGGTAACACAGAGCCCTTCATCACTTGATTACCGAAGACTGAGCTTCGCTTTCACGGCCATTGAATCGGTTCGTTAGTTGGTAGATAGAATTCTACGAATATTTTTTTTTGTAAAAAGTAAGACTATTTTTAGGTTTTTTGTGATATTTATTTGGGAAAAGAAGAGAATGTTAGTTGTCTGTCTTCGCTGTTAAACAAAATAATTGAATGGTAATTGAGATGATCTTACAGGGCAACGTGAGGGCAACGCTCTAATTAAACCTTAGGGAAATATTTTTGATCGGAAAGTTTAGAAAGAGAACTGACTCACGACATATATCTTCCTGAAAGAAAAACAAACAGACTAACGTTTATAAGTAGTTTTCGAAAAGTTTTAAATAAAGCAATTAAAACCTCTGAATTCATTACTTATTTTTGTAAACAATGGGTGGTATAAAAAATCGGCCTAGTGCGAGTCGGACTCACACACGAAGGGTTCCGTACTATAAACCGAAAGAAAAACGTTTCTTATATGGAAAGGGAACTCCCCCTTTAATTTGTAGGGGCAATAGTAATACAGTCTGTGAAAATTTCAATTATCTTACTATTGATTATTATAGTTATACTAGCTGACCCGCGCGGCTTCGCTCCCGTCAACTGGCTACCCTACCTACCCTACCTACCCTACCTACCCTACCTACCCTACCTACCCTACCTACCCCACCTACCCCACCTACCCTACCTACCCTACCTACCCTACCTACCCTACCTACCCTACCTACCCTACCTACCCTACCTACCCTACCTACCCTACCTACCCTACCTACCCTACCTACCCTACCTACCCTACCTACCCTACCTACCCTACCTACCCTACCTACCCTACCTACCCTACCTACCCTACCTACCCTACCTACCCTACCTACCCTACCTACCCTACCTACCCTACCTACCCTACCCGCTGTCAAATAATAACAGACAAATAATTAGCAATAAATTAAAATTGCGACTATAATTTGAGATTTAAACTATCCTATCTCTCAAGTTGGATCGAACTGCACATGGTGTGCGAATTTTATTATAATCGGTTAAGTGGTTTAGGAGTCCATTGAGGACAAACATTGTGACACGAGATTTATATATATTAAGACTAGCTGACCCGCGCGGCTTCGCTCCCGTCCATCAACCTACCCTACCTACCCTACCTACCCTACCTACCCTACCTACCCTACCTACCCTACCTACCCTACCTACCCTACCTACCCTACCTACCCTACCTACCCTACCTACCCTACCTACCCTACCTACCCTACCTACCCTACCTACCCTACCTACCCTACCTACCCTACCTACCCTACCTACCCTACCTACCCTACCTACCCTACCTACCCTACCTACCCTACCTACCCTACCTACCCTACCTACCCTACCTACCCTACCTACCCTACCTACCCTACCTACCCTACCTACCCTACCTACCCTACCTACCCTACCTACCCTACCTACCCTACCTACCCTACCTACCCTACCTACCCTACCTACCCTACCTACCCTACCTACCCTACCTACCCTACCTACCCTACCTACCCTACCTACCCTACCTACCCTACCTACCCTACCTACCCTACCTACCCTACCTACCCTACCTACCCTATCTCTCAAGTTGGATCGAACTGCACATGGTGTGCGAATTTTATTATAATCGGTTAAGTGGTTTAGGAGTCCATTGAGGACAAACATTGTGACACGAGATTTATATATATTAAGATAGGTATTATGGTTCTTGAGATTCAGCGCGCTAACAAACGGTCGGACGGACTGCGGAGGGTTCTTGATAGGGTTCTGTTGGTTACGATTCCGGTACGGAACCCTAAAAAGTAGCAATTATAATACAGAGTTAAATTAAAAATTTATCGAAGGCAGATACTTACCTTAAAGTAAAAAAATCCATAGACAGATTACAAAAAAAAAAAATAAGTTTGTGCCACTTCTAACGGTTGACATCTTGTTTGTTAAAAGTTAATTGACGGACAGCTGACACTTTAACGTTTCTATGAAATGTTTCTTCATAATAAAGTATCTAACTTTTCAGTTTTTGAGGTTCCATTTAACTTTTACTTATTGTTTTCTAAATAGCTCGTTCATTTCAACTTCTTGATCTTATTTATTTTGAAGTTATTGGTATTTTAAAAGGCGGGCTTAATGTCTTTTTTTAAGGATGGGTAATCATCAAATGACTCCTCCCGTTCTGGTCGGAGCAGAACGGGAGGAGTCATTTGATGATTAGTAGTCAGACTTTTACTGATTAAAACCCATCCGTGTTCCTCCTAGTGCCCTAGGGCCGCGGTGACTCTTTCGAACAAATTCCTGAACCCTGGCAGGTTGCTTAATGCCTTGATGGGCATTCTTGACTGAGACATCAGGTTTCGAAAGTAAACATATTTTCTTTTATAATTATCATAACTTGCTCTATCTCTTCGCCTAGTGTAATCCCATGTTTCGGGTTTGTTTATTTGGCATTTCTCATCATCCTTGGCAAGACGTGTCTCTCGTGTCGAGATAGTGCTATCTTGTTAAAACGCTGCTGGACGTCCAGCACCCCAATTTCCTAAAAAATCATCTGCGCGACAACGTAAACTACGCAATGCATACTGATACATCACTAGTGTCACATAGAAGTAAGATGTTTAATTCAGAACGCATCAAAATTTTAAACAAGTTATAGATGTGTGAACGCAGTGATGAGTGAACGAGAGAGTATGGGTGTGAAAGGGAAAAAAAAACGACCGACAGAAGAAGGACATAAAAGAAGGTTTCAAGAAGTGAAGTGTCTTTATTTCGGTCTACCACATAGCCCTACATAGATATCTGTTAAATCAATTGCAATCTTTGCAGCAGGTTCAACCAATATAATAGATAAATTCACTAGCTTACCTATGCGGTAAAACCCTTTCGTTTTCGTCTCGTAATCGGTAGTTAACACACAATCTCTTGCGGTATACACTGAATCCGCTTACAAAACCACCGTTGCTATTCTTTTAATTTCCGTCGTCAAACCACAAGGAACCAAGCCTTCCATCACGTAGTGTATTGAATCTATCAGTGTGTTTAGTTATGTTGTGAAACACTGTAATAAACGAGTCGCTTTTCAAGCAGTCTGATGCAGTTGGTAGCATCAGATCAGTGATTGAACTGCATCAGACTGCTTGAAAAGCGACTTGTTACGAACTTTTTAGTCGTTTTTAGCGGTCGGGTTTAAGACAAAGTAATTTTTTTTATTTCCTACATTTTAGTGAGTTACATTTTTGGAATCGTCTTCTCGAACCCTTTATCTTGATACCCCACTCGATAAGCTTTGAAGGCATAATATGACACCAAAAATCAGCCAGTTTAATTTTAAATACCCAGTGTCACTCTCACAATCAAGATGAATCTAACGACAGGCCGCAGAGTGTGCCAAACTATTGTACATACATACATAGATACATACATACATACATACTCTTGCAAGGAAGGAGAAGGAGCAGAAATATAACCCTCCTTCTGGCGCAGTCGAGTAAAGACAGGTGAGAGCTGAAAGCTGATTTTTATTTTTTTGTAGCTAAACGTTAGGTATATGTATATAGGTGTAACAAAAACAACGCAAAACCTGAAAAGGGTACCTACATTGTACTCATCATTATGATAACTTATACTATAGATCCAGCCCTGAAATTTGGAGGCTGATTAAGTCAGTTAGATTACGTACCGAATATGGGATACGTAAAGTGTAAATACCATTTTTTCACCTTGAAGTGACGTAAGATTCCCACTGAATTTTTCTGAGTTAAATCATTGTAAATTTTTTGGATCATGTTGCCACTCCCATGACATCGTAGGTGGCAGCGTAGAGATCTAGTTGGCTGCATGTTTTGGGGAGTATATCCTATTGGGCAGGATAGGAATTTAACTGGGAGTATTGATAAAGTCATAGTTTACAATTCTGCTCGATAAAGTAAGCCTCATATCCATGAGTAGCCTTCACGATACCCAGGGTACTAAGCTTATATTGTACTTCTAAACAAATTAATAAAGGGGTGAATTTGCGGCAATCTAGTGAAAAGGCTTAGAGAACATTGTTATTTAGTTAGGCACGGTTTAATTTAATAGACAAATTGCCAACACAGTTGCGGACAATTTATCTACATAAACGGTATAATATTCAGCGACCGAAACTTATATCTACATTGTAATTTAATAAATGAGACCTAAATAAAATTACATTAGACAGATTAGGTTTAATTCATCTGTATGAAAAAAAAAATCGGCCAAGTGCGAGTCGAACTCGCACACGAAGGGACCAGGAACCGGACCATAAACATTAATTTTTATTATTTGTTGTTACAGCGGCAATAGAAATATAAATTTCAACTGACTACCTATTACGGTTCTTTGGTTACACTTTGGGTACGGAAACCTAAAACTAACTTTTTTATTGTGTTCATAAAATATTGAAAAGGTAGATGCACCGTCTTGGTTCTGTTTGACATAGACATACGTATTGTTGGGTTCCTTTCTCTGATGCGCAAACCATCGAGAGCTAAAGCAAGTTTAAATATATATATTTTTTTTATTTTGGTTAAGCCCCCGGGTTGTAGCTATTTATTTTTAAACGACTTCAAAAAAAAGGAGGAGGTTCTCAATTTGGTTGTATTTTTATTTTTTATTACATTGCTACACGTAAACGAAATAAAAAAAGCAGTTACTTAAAGTAGGTATCATCAATTCAGGTCGCTATGTAGTTATCTTAATTTAGCAACGTTTAATTACGATAGTTTTTTTTTCTAATGACACACATAATAATCTTGAATTTTAACGTTTTTATTGCACTGAGTTCTTGTTTTAACTGAACTTGATAACCTTGTGTTCTTTACAAGTAGTTGCTTAGGTATCGAAATTGGTTTTGTTAAATTAAAATTATGTAAATGTTGATTATGAGCTAGTAAATAAATACCTATATGCGACGTTAATGATAGGTACTACATGTCGTTAATATAAAGTAAGTTAATGATAATGTCTGATTGAACGAAGTCGATTCTGGTATGAATGTGTCTGGTTTACTTTAATTAATGAAATTATCTTTTAGGTGAGGTGTCTGTTTTAATTATAATAATTACAACCTTTAATCTGAATTTCACACAACAAGGATTCTTCTCCTTGTCTACGTAAAATAATTTAAAATAACTCTTTTTTTCTTGAGCATTAGATATTGTCCCTATGCTGGGTACAGAATGGCAAAGATCCTCTCCAACGTCCCTTCAGGTACTCTTTTGATTAACACTGGATGAGCGCCGTCTGGTGGCAATAACGGAGAACCTCTTTATTATATACAAAATTGACTTAAACACTTAAAACTCAAATGTCGCGTGTACTCCATATGTGTCCAGGCACAAAAAATCCGAAAGACATTAGAAATATAATAAGATAGGTTTTTCATTTATTTGAGTTCCCTCGGTTCTCACTTTAACTATGCAAAGTTCGTTCAACGGGTTGCGATCGAGTACGTTTATAATCTCGCAATAAAGCCTCTAAAAAGCGCCGAGTCCCAGATAAACCATTCAACTGACTTTTATCGCACAACGGAATTAATCAGAAAACAGCGGAGGTGTAAAAATAACACTAGGAAAAACTTTTAGAGATACAAGTTCCGGTCCTAAACTAGAGTAAATACAGCATGCAATATATCTGCGAACTGCTAGTCTATTCTGTAAGCAACCATTTCGATATCGAGCTTCACCTGAGTGAGATAGCTCACAAAGTGAACTTTATTCCACACATCATTAAGGTCTTATCTTTATACTCACCTCGGATTCCGCTGTCGAGACTCGAAAATGTTGATACAGAGGGGTACTGATCAGACCTAACGATACCGCCGCATATGATTATGAGGTATTAACATAGGGCTCCGTAGAAAGGCGGGGAAAGCGAAACGGCCTTTGTTACCACCACTTTATTAGCAAGATTATGCGTGACTGTCGTTCTCCCTAGAATGAATTATAGGACTGTACTATACATAGCCGTTATTTTCGCTTAACCATAGCAGAGATGGCAGTGGGCACTTTCGCAGAACAGATGATCGATTGAGCTGAAAAGCTGTGGAGTGGCGACCGCGTACTGGAAGACGCAGCGTTGGAAGGCCTCCAAGACGGACCGATGACCTGGTGAGGGTCGCGGGTAGCCGATGGATTCGCCACGCACAGGACTGGTTGCTGTGGCGACACTTGGGAGAGGCCTATGTCCAGCAGTGGTCTTTCGGCTGATATGATGATGATCATGATGATAGCGGAGGTCTGATAGGCAGTCTCGCTCCGTGTAAAATACTAGTACACATTCGCACTTTCACATTCTAAAAAAAAAAAAAAAAGATTAAAAAATTCAATTACTAAAATGCGGAATGAACTTCTCAAAATAACTGTTGGACGGTAATGTTTTTGCTTCAGCACGGAGCACATCAAATGTAGATTATGATTTCCACTACTGAATTTCAACGCAAAAATAAAGATAGAGAAACCTTACATAGGAACTTGTAAACACGTAAAGATAGTTATCGCAAAAACTAAAACTTATCAAAAACTAGAAGGCTAACTGGATTATAACTGATAAAAGTAGATAACTATCTGTTACACAAAACAAATGTATCCTGAAATAATCATTAGTAAAAAACATAAAGTTGCTTCAGCCTCCACTTCCTCCTACAGATTATGTTATCAGTAACAAATTTCTATAGAATTTCCCAACATATTTATAGCCGTACACTTCCTCATTATTTGTCTAGATTGCGATTGGTATCTGCGACGCCATGACAGATCTAGCCAATCAATTGAACGAGGAGCGGCGCCTAACGCAAATATTGTAACTTAATTGTATTATGTTGAGGTGCGGCGATAGAGTTAGCGGGTAGCGGGGGATATAGCGGATGATACCCAAGTCGACGAGCTAAGACATTTATTCTAGGCTACCAAATACAAATAAAAAATCCTTTATTTCAAATAGACCAGTTACAAGCACTTTTGAATAGTCAAGGTCTGTCAGTCAAATAGATGAAGCTAATTGTACCGCGCTAGCGACAAGAGCAGCAAGTTGCTCTGCAGCAAAACGCACTCACCGACCCTCGCGGCAGTTGCACGTTGATCCTATGGAGAAGAACGTGCAAGAAACCATGTACATGGACCACAATATGAGGCTCTAAAAAAAGGGCCATTCAAAATATAAGGTCTTTATCACGTGACATTTTTGACGTTCTGACTATTGCCTTCGCCACGCTACCGCTGAAATGTCATTGCTGTTCTGTTTTGTTTAACTTCACATGTTTTTACAAAATTTTAAGTATTCTTGCAAGTGCGTGCGAAAAAACATTAATTAAAAAAGCTTTTGTTGATTTCTTCCTTGGTGAGTTGCTGAATTGGATGGAAATCGAACGCATTTGGTCAAAGGCTGCGGTGCTGATGACACGAGGAATTATAAACATTGTAAATTAGTTTAGTCTTTGATATGTTTAACACATCCAGCCTTAGAAGCTTTTACCAAAAAAGGGAAATAGAGTCATTGATACCCATGTATTCCTTACATATTTTCCTAATACGGGAGGAAAAACCAAACTTAGCGACCAAGGCACGAGCTAAAACCGATTAGTATTTGAAGTGAATGTTCCATGTTTAGCTGTATTGAGTAAAAATAAATATGTATCGCTCATTTTCCTTTCGTGGTAAGCAACTCCGGGTGGTATTTTATGAATTCATGCACAGCAAGACGTCGAGGGGAAAGAAAGATGAAATAATAATGCGTTTTTGTCCATAACCTATAAGACTGGGGAGAAAACTAGAAGGCAATATAGTTGCAAAATATATTTGGAATAAAGTGACTCGAAATAGATATAAAATGTGATGTGAGCCTCTTTTCAAAAACTAGCTTTCTGAAAATACAAGTTTGAGCAAAACAACACTAATCAATATCCTAATATATGAAATTCTTCCGTTACTGAGTGATTGAGTAACTCACGGACTATGCACAGCCAAAACTACTGGTCGTAGAAAGCTAAAATTTGACAGGAAGCTTTCCTACACTCCGTAGTCAAACGTACTAAGAAAGGATTTTCCGAAATTCCTACGGGAACGGGATATACGCGTATGAAGTTGCAGGCAAAAGCTAGTAACAACATTAAATTAATAATGCCTCGATTTATAATCGCTTACTATGGGACCTGTCACAAATTAACACAGTAGCATTCCAACTTCAACTAAAACTAAACCTTAAAGCAGTCCACATAAAATGCAAATTCGCACCGAAAACATTTTCTCTTATTAAATAGGATTAAGTAAATAGGAAAATTATTGGAATTATTTCTAATTTAATAGTGAGTGAGTTGTTTTGTGGCGTTAGAACTGGTTTTAGTTGTGTTATTGAACATAAATTGCTGTTGAATAGATTTTAAATGGGTCCGCAATGAAATTGTGATAAATGATCCTGGAACTCAATCCGCTAAATTATTTAGCGAATGCGGACGTGGTAAGTACTGAATTGTTTGAAAATTCACTTACTGCGAAATTGAAACGAATAATTATACTATTATGCTGCTATTTTATTTAGATAACGCAATTAAAAAGTAAACTTGCGTAATCTAAATAAATAGTATGTAATAACAAAATAATGCATAACCTCTTCCTTTTTTTGAAATCGGTAATAAATGACAATGTGTTAATACTCAAAAGTCTAAAAAAAACTAGAAAGAAAGAACAACAAGCAAACAAGCACGGATAAACGTGCGCAATAAACAAATAAACCTTTTGACTTTGAGCTAGTTTTTACTGTCACAGAACTAACATACAGACGAGTTGTAAACTTTAAATAAAATTATTTATTACTAGCTTTTGCCGACGGCTTCGTACGCTCATGTCCCGTTTTTTCCCGTTCCCGTAGGAATTTCGGGAAATCCTCTCCTAGTGCTCCCCTACACTCCCCAAGGAACCTACATGCACAATTTCGGTTTTTGTAGTATCGGCTGTCTTGTCTGTCAGTCACTTACTAACGGAATAATTTTATATAGATTGAAGTTGACCCACGCAACTACGTTTGCGTCACAATTTTCATTACTGCTCCGCTCCTATTAATCTTAGCGTGATGATATATAGCCTATAGCCTTCCTCGATAAATGGGCTATCTAACACTGAAAGAATTTTTCAAATCGGACCGGTAGTTCCTGAGATTAGCGCGTTCAAGCAAGCAAACAAACAAACTCTTCAGCTTTATACATATATTACTATAGATAGAAATTCCGTGAAGAAATTGACTTTATTTACACTTTACTTTTAATTTCGAATCATAAGGTGAATGCACCAGTTTTCGGTCAACTGATAGAAAGGAACCAGTTTTTTTATCATTTTTTTCGTTTCATTATTTAACTTGTTATATTGAAAAACAAGCACATAATTTCGAATTTTGAACTATAAGGTCACCAAAAATAACTGGCTTTTCTTGTATTTTCATTACTGTTTAGTTTTTATCATTTAACTGGTTCTTTTATCGGACGAAAACGAGCACGTACATAAACTTAACAAGTTTCGTTAAATTATTGCATCTGTCACCGGATTGCAGACGATTACAAAATAAGATTGTAAAATATCGAGTGAAATAGCAAACTCAAGTTTCTCCATAATACACGAAAACTGTTGAATTTGGATAGGAAATATTGTATCCAAAATTATTTATTTATAATATATCGAGAAATTGTAATCTTAAACACGGATAGACTAAACATATCCTGGAATAAAACATAGGATACTTTTTATCCTGTGTGTGCTCCCTAGGGACAATGTTCGTCTATCACACGGTCGAAGCCATTGGCAGAAACTAGTACTAAATAAATTGTAACGAATATGTCTCCAAAGGCGGGCTAGTGTGGGCTTATGATTAAACGAGTCCGGATTACCCAAGAGAAGTTACCTACCTACTATTACTTGTGCATTATGCAACCTAGCGTCTCCACTGGATTGCACAAAGCTTTGACCAAATGTTTGAGTATTGATAATACTTCATGACTCTTCTACATTTATTTATAATATTGTAGTTGGAAGACCTGTATAAATGATGACATTATTTTTATTTCCTTTTAGATTTTTAAGATTTCCTCAATCTGAAACAAACATCTTCGAATTGAATTTTGTCTATTGAAAACTATACATTTTCGTCAAATAAATCGCTTTTTCCAAAACCATTTACCGCCATTGAACTTATATGTACATATACGTTTGTATATCTTTGTCGGAAAACATAAAACAGTACCCTAAGGTTGACTGGTAGAGAATGCGTCGTAGCCTTCGATGTTCGCCTATGTAACACTACTCTACATAAAGAACAAATAAATATTTATTGTAGTCAAAGTATTGGCAACATTGGCCAAACTATACCATGGCAAGATACTCATCCAACATTGGCGCATGCTGTGCAGCATATGATTATCGACTTCGCAACGAGTTGGTCAGTAGAGTAATGAGAGGTGATCTATTGATCAAACATAATATGTGCATTCGAAATTAAAGAGAACAGCAACATTGTGCAAGCAATCTGAATTTTATTTCAAAAGCCATAGAAGTGATGCTGCAATGGTGTTAATTTACAAAAGTTTAATGTAGAATTATTTGATATGAAGGTTCAAAAAGTTCAAGGGATCACAATTTGCAATAATCACGTGCGAACAGGTATTGTTAGTCAGTAATCATGTTAATTCATCTAGTAATTTAATGTGTTAGCAAATCTACTTTAGAAGCACGTAAATTCTCCATTCTCAATAAATATTAGTAGATAAATGTATATATTTATGGTGTATGTTACAACAATATTATACATTTTCTCTTATGAGTCGACCTGTCACTAGAATTTTAAATCATTGACCCGATCCGATCGTTAGCTTAAAATAGGTAAATTATCTTCTTTCAATTTCCATTATTCTGATTTGTTATTTTATTTGTTGCAGGTACGTAACGCATGTCCAAGTACCACCAATCCAGGAAAACAGTAGGTGCAAGGGAGGATAGCGATCCATTGAGGACTCACCACTCTCCGATCCCTAATATATTTAATACTAGCTTCTGCCAGCGGTTTCGCCCGTGTAGTCCCTAGGGAACATACTCCCGGGATAAATAATAGCCTATGTCCTTTCTAAGGCTCTAGACTATGTGTTTTAGTGTACCATATATCTTTTAAATTGGTTCAGTAGTTTTGGCGTGAAAGCGCGACAGACAAACAGACAGAGTTACTTTCGCATTTTATAATCCTTACTAGTTATAAAAGTAACTCTGTCTGTCTGTCGCGCTTTAACGCTAAAAATACTGCACTGATTTAAATGAAAGGTGGTTGGGCAGAATCGCACTGATGATCGAAGTCACCACTTCATATATCAGTTCTAAATCCCTAATTATATAGAAAAGTCAATAGGTAACTAAAAAAACACCGAGTCACATTAAAACTCCAACATAATGGGTAAACATGGAAATTACAATTTCATATTCAAATAATATCGGAAGGTACACAAATAAATCGTTTCATATCGGGATGTTTTCGAATGGAAGCCGTTCAATTATGTTTTCATTCCGATCCGCTGTTCGCGACTACAGTAATATGATTGCTAACGAATATTACGTAAAACTTCATCTCTGCCATTATTTCAGCTTGTTGTTTCATTTTTAAATATTCAATAGGTGTATATTCTGTTGGTTTATTGGTAATAAGTTTATTGATTGTGTCGACAGGAGCAGCAGTTTCGTAATTAATTATTTGGTTGTTCATCATTAGCTATACCTAGTTATCCACAAACACACCGTACAATGTACAAATTGTTTCTCAATATTTTCTTCCTGTTTCTTGTTATCAACCTCTCCTGGAGATATTTTCAAAAATCTAATATCTTTCAGTTGTCTCTTCGGTCTGCCATCATTATTTCCGTTTCTCGTCTTCACCTGTTCATATTTTATGTTTAAAATATTACTCATATAATACGAACAATTTGTCTGAAGTCTAAACACAGAAAATACACGACCATTTATAATGCTGATTAATTGTCGTGTCCTTTCAAAATCGTTATAAACAAAGTTCTACTTCAGCAACTATGTTACTTTATCAAAGTAAATAATGCAGGCCGACACCGAACCGTACTCCGATCTCGGTACTCCGGTTATCTATAACGATTGTTCAGTAATGGAAAGACGCACTCCATCTGATTCACGCCAATGCCCGCTAGATGCCGCCTGTTCCGATCCCGGGAATCGATAACGGCCGATAGATTCCACTACCGCGATATCCCGGCGCCGAATAAAACTTTATTTCAAATCGATTGCTCGGGTGAATATCGATTGTTATTCGAGTAAGCGAAGAAACGTTGGCAGAAATCATGGGCGAAAAACATTGGCGAAAAAGCTATTAATTTGAAGGACTTCGTGATTTGAACAGTCAATTGTTGTAGTGTTCACGCAATGTTTAAATTGCACTAATAAGGTCATATTTTATTTTCCATGATAAGATACCGTCCAAATCACTAAACGGCTACTATCGGTAGTTTCTAGTTTATTGTACTTACGCATTTTACGCATCTATTAAATGATAAAAATGCGACTACTTTATAGGTAGTAAATTATTGTTATAAAATAATATACTGGGTTATAAGCGGCTCAATAAAAAAATTACAAACCCAATATTAAATAAAGTGTTGTAAATTAAATTCCGTGTTTCATGATATTTGGCGCATTCACCTTACGATCAACTTCTGATTTAATACTAATTTTTTTTGTTTAATAATCTTCTTATCGTATTGTTTTATTTAACAATGTATTGTACACACATATAACAAACAGATAAAAAGAATAATCAAAAGAATAGGTACATACAAAGATGATGTTTTTTTACGTTATGTTTTTACCCAATGCTTTTTTACGAGTATCTATTAGAGTTACATTGAATTCGCAAACCCATTATTCCTTCTACTTCTCAAACTTCTGCATCTAAAGGAAAAAAAAATAAGCTCTATTTCCACAATGATGACGACACGGTCGACGCAATGGTTGAGCGATTGACTGCTGTGAAACGTGTCACGGGTTCGATAAGGACCCTGCACGGCGTGGACTATGCCATCTAGTGTCGCATATTCGAAGTTTTCAGGGTCAGAATACTTAACTTTGGCCCTTCTGTGCTGCCTCCTGTGGTTCCTGCACGCTCAGTTTAGGGGAACGTGCGCGAAGAAGACTGTGCCATCTAGCGAAGCTATTTTGAATGTTATACTTGAAACATACTTGACAGTGACATTTCTGTGCTGCCACCTATAGTTTCTGCACGCTCCCTATTCCCGCATGGAACAAATATTTGAATCTTTGTGTATGTGAGTTAATTGTTTGAAAACGCACCCCCGATACAGGAGAGATTCCTAGTGTGGGGCAATGTTATTAAAAAAAAAACAATTCCAAATCTAAACAATACATTACAGCACATTCCAGATAAACAAAACACTACCACCACCGTACAATACTTTATCACCTCGCGCACAAATTGCCCAAATTATCTTATCTAAACATTTTGACACCCAATTTGTACGGCGGCGGGGTTCGCGAGCGGGACCCGTGACACCGCGCATCCGCTGGATGTACGCTCTCACGATGTACACCGCGCTGCTAAATTGGAGGATGTTCACAATATTCAGCCTCATTAGTATCGAGTTGTATGGTAATAATGTGGTGACATTTTGAGGAATATTATTTGTTATAGATAATGGGATGTAGTGGAGGGACTCACCAGAGAATGGACAGCAGCGTTCTCTGTAAAACGCAACACTGCGATCGCCAACTCGCCTGTCAAGGGTGGCGATTATGGCAAACTCCCACTTTTGGGGAGGCCTATGTCCAGCAATGGACGTCTTTCGACTGTTATGATGATGAATGGGATGTGATAATTTTGATTAGTTTTGTGTGAAAGGTGTTGAGGAAGTTGTTAACAATAGAACTGTCAAGGGCATCTCAAAAACAAAAGTTAAATCTGTATATATCTAGTCTGATTTGTGTTCCACTTCTGGACCAAGGCCACTCTTTCCCTTTCCATACAATTCTATCCTTTGATAGTAGTCGTAGGCCATTTTTTTCGGTAGCAGTTGAGCTGAATACAGACAGCAATTAAATAAGTAACTTCTCTTATTTGAATAAATATGAAGTGAAAACAAAATATTTGGTTTTACAAACAAACAAATTGCTTAAAATTCCTTAAAAAACTTAGCACAAGTGGCAATCACTACCAAACTACATACAGATCAAGTCAATTTCTACTTTTAATTTTCTCCAACCTGCTCCATTTTAACAGAACAAAATGAAAATCGAAAGTGACGGAAACCAATTTAAATCACTGAAATACACAAACCGAACAAAACTAAAAATAATTCAACAAAAACACATTAACAACTGACGGTCTCACTTCTCCATATGATAGAAACTGTCGACAGTTCCCACAAAAACTTTTCTCACAGGTGAACTGTTGAACTAGTTGCTAGGTTTAATATTTCACTTTTTGAACGCGCTTCAAAACGAGTTGAAAAGCTTTGTTCGGATAGTTATATAAAAAGGAAAGTATGGAGTTATGAGAATTAGCGGTAGAAGCAATGTCTCATTGTTGCTTGAAGTTTGAGATGTTAATTTCAGTTTTATTACTGCTAAGTGTTTTGGTGATTAATAATGTCTTTATTGCTTTGAAAAAGGTAATATTAGATGGATCTAATATTACCTCTCAAAGCAATAAAGACGAATAAGATGATGGATCATTCAATGTGTTCTTAACGTTGTCATTAAAAGTATGATTACGTTTTAAAATAATCTTGTCATAAGATGAGAGATATCCCCATACACCTCTCTGCATGAGTGTCAGATTCTTACTGACTAAAAACCATGTTCCTCTAAATACCCTTTGCGTTCCAGGGCCTCGAGCTTTGAAATTCTAATTTTATTTGCAACAGAAACTAAAATACAGTTTAGTGAAGAACTAACAAAACAAAACAATAAAACACTATCCCCAAACGACTACACAATCTTTACCCTAACAATGATTTCAGGACAGCCAATTACATTTTGATTTACAACAACATAATGTTTAATATAGTACCGCCAAGTTATTTATTGTAGGCTCACAATAAAGACATAAATCGCTTGTTGACAGCGCCATTAACTGGTGCTCTCACCACACGTCGCGGCTTCTGATACGGCAAGTCTGCTAACAACTATTGAGAACTCACTTTTTCTTCCATTTCTACTACTATTTTGCGGTTTTACGAGGCCCTTTCGAAGAAGAGAAAGTAGTTTTAGAATTAGAGACATTTTGATAATGACAAGAACTGTCTAAAAGTTCAAAAAGCATGGCATTAACAAGTGAAATGAAAGTCAAGTGAAATGTCACGTGGTCAATATGAAACATTTTGACTTTTGATATGAAAGTCACTTTTTCAGTGACTTTCATAATAAAAAGTAGAATTTGAGATGAAATAAACCAAAAGCTTTAATATTTTTTTAAGGTTAAAAGCAATAAAAACTGAACGTGACTTAAGTGAGGCATAAATCGTAATATTTGAAGAGGCCAATTCATATTCGATAGGCTCTCAACTTTTGGAATACTAAAATCTAGACGGATTTATCTGATCCATAATTTGGTTTCACTCAAGTAAAAATGTATTTTAAGATGCTCTTCCATTTTGAAGAATCTTTTTGAAAAGATACCTATAGTCCTACTAATACTAAAAATATAGGTACTTAAACGAGAAAGTCTGCATTGTTTTGATGTTTGTAAATTGATCACGCCTCAATGACTGAACGGATTTGTACAAAACTTAAACCAGGGCTAGAATTTAGACACAGAAGTCCCTTGGAAAAGTAAAACACGCGGATTATACATTTCTCTGGGATGATAAAGAGCTTTTCAAATGGGTGAAGCCGCGGGCTAAAGCTAGTAATACCCTAAAAGGACAGATATTCCCCTTTCTATATATATATATTGCAGACTTATGCAGATATAATGTCCGCAATCTCTGCATATTTGTTATTTGGCGACTCTCCAAATTGTCTCTAAGAACGGCCGATGTATTTGCTTATATTTATTTATCTTCATATATGTAACCCTCATTATTTCACTGGTCTGGTCTGGACTGGAGGTGAAGAGCAGATATTTAAGAGTTATGGGGAAATGTTTTATCTTTTTAAATGGGTAAATGGAATAGGAATGTAATGAGTGTTCAAGAGAGTGGAATGTTCGCATTGTTTTAAATATTGTTGTTCATTTGTTTAACGTTCGTCTGTTGGCATAGCATTCAGTAGATTTATGTTAGAAAAATTTTAGATAGTATATCAAGAATAGTGGTTTTTTAGTAATAATAATCAATCATCAATATATATAAAATTCTTGACGAGACTGATTGAGTGACTGATAGACAACGCACACGTAGAAAGCTGAAATTTGGCGTGTAGGTTCCTTAGGGAGTGAAGGGGAGCACTAAGAGAGGATTTCCCGAAATTCGTACGGAAACGGGAAATGCGCGTTCGAAGTTGCGGGCAAAAGCTAGTATATCTCCATATTTTCAGACTACTTTGACCCGTATATAGACCTTATAAAATATCATACATATCTATACTTAATATATAAGCTGAAGAGTTTGTTTGCTTGAACGCGCTAATATCAGGAACTACTGGTCCGATGTGAAAAATTATTTTAGTTTTAGATAGCCCATTTAGCGAGGAAGGCTATAGGTTATATATCATCACGCTACGACCAATAGGAGCGGAGCAGACAAAGTTGCGCGGGTCAACTAGTATCTTATAGTACAGTCCAGTCATAGTACAGTAGTAGTGTAGTATGTATGTACTCGTAGTAGTTATAAAGTCACCAAGATTGACAGCAGGATAGAACATTCCTTTACGTAAGTATGAAAGAGACATAAAAATAAATCTCTTAGTGGTAAAGCAATCTTCTATCCCTCTCTACTCAGTTGTCAAATCGTACTTCTTAGATTTTGGTGACTTTAGTTCAGTATTTATAATAAAGTCTGTTGGTTTGAATAAAACATCGCCTAACAAAGTATTATGAACGTAGAATAGACAAAAACTCCAAATTGTCGGCAACTAATCGTTAGACAAACATCCTAGAATTGTTTGTTTCTTTTTATCTAAATTGACTATGTACTGAGAAGTACGTGTAGAGAACAACTATTTACTAGACGAATAGTAAATAATGTTCTAACATTCCAATTTATTTTGTAATGGTTATTCCTATTTAACCAAGTAGAGGAGAGGCGCGGAGCTCGTAGTTAAAGAATAACAGCCGCACGGATCGATCTTGAACGTTAAGCAACGATTGCCAAGGTTGGTCTGTAGATGGGTGACCATCTTAACATACCATGTTTTCTCCGTGCCTCGGAAAGCACGTTAAGCCGTTAGTCCCGGCTGTCATTTGTTAATCTTTGGGAGTCGTTATGGTTTGCCAGAAGCCAGAAAATCTGACTCCAGTCTTGCCAAGAACCACCGTGTTACCCAGTTAATGGGTTGTAGAGGTCTGGTAGGTAGCCGCTCTCCGTAAATACTGGTCTTTAGCTGAATCCGGTTTCACTGGAAGCCGACTCCATTATAGTTTGGAAAAAGGCTAGGCAGATGATGATTCCTATTTAACCAAGTCGCCGCTCAGAGGACACAAAATAATCAAGGACATAGAAAAAAACCGGCCAGATGCGAGTCGGACTCGTACACGAAGGATTCCGTACGTAATTTTATTATTTGTTGTTACAGGAGCAATAGTAATAGGTACATACCTCTGTGAAAATTTCAACTCTCTACCTATTACGGTTCTTGAGATACAGCCCGCTGACAGACAGACGGACGTACGGATGGACGGAAAGACGGACAGTGGAGGCTTAGTAATAGGGTTCCGTTGGTTACCTTTCGGGTATGGAACCCTAACAATGTCCTCCTTTAAATTGTCCACCCAAAATTACAATTTCAACTAAACGCACTTCAGTGTACAAGTGAAAGTTATTCAAAATAATTCAGTTAATTGCGCCACCGGACCACAGTAATAGGACCTAATGAAATAATTGGTGGTATCCGCTGATCGGCCATGTGACATCGTCCGTGACGATGGTATCGCTAACTATGCTGTGACTGCACCAAACGATGGTTAAATTGAAAGTAAATGTGATAACAATCGGTTTGATGGTAAAACGGACCCTTGTAATGGACTTAACAGGATAAGGTCGAAGAGTCGTTTGAGAAGAATTATTTTATAAGAGCGTACGTAGTTTTTCTAATTTATTTTTATTTACGCTGTTTAAAGTAAATAAATGGGAGATTAAAAACAAGGTTGGCACTAAATTTGGCGATAGCAATTTCCGTTTTTTAGGGTTCCGTACCAACGGAACCCTATTACTTAGAATCCACTGTCCGTCCGTCTGTCTGTCTCTATGTCAGCGGGTTGTTCTCAAGAAACGTAAAAACCTATACTTAGTTTGAAATTTTCAGAGAGTGTATTTCTTTTTCCTATATTATAACAACAAATAATAAAATAAAAATTAAATAAAAAAATATAGGGGGCTCCCATACAAGAAACGTGCTTTTTTTGGTCGCACTTGACCGGTTTTTTTTTAATCCGAGTCTAAAACGTGAATTAGTTAACGTAACACGATCGATAGGCAGATTCCGTAAAGCCTCGTTTCAGTCCAGATCATTCAGGATGGCAATGACAAATAGCTATCCAATTGCTCTTCACCTACCACCACAAATTAACCTGCATTCCTCCCTAGTTAGTTTCTATCGTAGTACAGTAGGTAGTTATAGAACTAATTACGTTTAATGTGAGTCACTTTACTAATTGCAATGCATCAACGTGAACTTAGTACCTAAATTATTCTTAGAACTGTCACAATGATGAGAGGTATTTTTAATGTTCCGTACCCGAAGATTTACCAACGGAACCCTATTACTAAGCCTCCGCTGTCGTCCATTTGTCTGTCAGTGGGCTCATGAACCGTAATAGGTAGAGTTGAAATTTTCACAGAATGTTTATTTCTATTGCCGCTCTGACAGCACATACTAAAAACTAAATTAAATTAAAAATTGAAGGGCCCATACAAGAAATGTGTTTTGTTTTTTCGGCTTATGGTATGGAACACTTCATGTAAGGCTCAAGTCACACCGAGATGGCAGCGAAGCGGCGAGCAGGTTCAGTGTCATATAATTTTAAACTTAATCCTTATCACAGTAACACATATTATCGCTTGATCGCTTGAGAAACTTGAAAAGGTCGCGCGGCCGCCCGCGGCGCCGCGAGCATTCCGACGACTCCCGCGATAGTACATTCAGTCAAAAAAGTATCGGGAATGGATGATTTGTTTATGGTTCCAAATTCAATTTTTTGTTTTTTTTGTAGTTGTTAGATTGGCACAACTGTTTTCCATTTTGGCGCGGAGTTTGAGTTGCATCTGTTATTTATATTAAATACAGTGCTGGTTTTAGTAATATCATATATAGTGTGTATTGCGAATTTCATAATGGACAAAAATATCGAACAAAGAGTTTGTCTTAAATTTTGCATCGCCAATGGAATTTCGTGTTCGGAGTCACTGAAAATATTACAGAAGGCTTACGGTAAATCGACTTTATTAAAAACTCGTGTTTATGAGTGGTTCAAAGCGTTCAAAAGCGGTCGAGATGTGATGGAAGATTTGCCTCGCTCTGGTAGGCCGTCAACGTCTGCAACTGAAGTTAACATCGCAAAAATGAAGGAAATAGTGACTGAAAATCCCCATTCAACTCTGAGAGAGATAGCCGCCGAACTTTCTGTATCTCACAAGTCGATCCGTACCATTTTAACTAATCATTTGGGTATGAAACATGTTGCTGCTCGGCTAGTCCCATAAGATCTGAATTTTCTCCAAAAACTCAATCGCATGCAAGTCGCTGAGGACATGCTAGAACGAGTCAGTTCGGACCCAACATTCATGAAACGCATTGTTACTGGTGACGAGACGTGGGTTTACGAGTTTGACATGCAAACTAGTCAACAAGCTTCGGAGTGGCGCCTTCCAACTGAACCGAAACCGAAAAAACCACACCAAAGTCGATCAAAACTCAAAGTCATGTTGACTGTTTTCTTTGACTATCGCGGTGTTGTGCACTCTGAATTCTTACCGGAAGGTCTAACGGTAAATAAAGAATATTATTTGAGCGTTATGCGGCGTTTAAGAGAGCAAATTCGACGAAAAAGGCCAGATTTGTGGAAAGAAAATTCTTGGATTTTGCACCACAACAATGCGCCTTCGCACAAGGCTATCATTGTGAACGAATTTTTAACCAAACACTCAACAAATACCATCCAGCAACCACCATATTCACCAGATATGGCTCCTGCTGACTTTTTTCTTTTTCCTAAACTCAAATTACCACTTCGTGGCACCCGTTTTCAATCGATAGAAGACATAAAGGAGAATTCGCGGCGAGAACTGAACTCAATTCCGCAAGCAGCGTTTAAAAAATGTTTTGATGAATGGATTATTCGTTGGCGCAAGTGTATCGTTTCTAAATGAGCATACTTTGAAGGTGATAAAATAAATTTGGATGAATAACAGACATTTTGTGTATTATTGATCTTTTCCCGGTACTTTCTTGACAGAGTAGTATGTGTTATAGTAATGAAGATAAAGTTTAAAATTATATGACACTGAAACTGCTCGCCGCTTCGCTGCCATCTCGGTGTGACTTGACCCTAAGAGTCCGACTCGCACTTGGCTGGTTTTTGATATAACTGTTTCGAAATCATAGAAGCTTGTAACTAAAGCCACAGCCAATTATGAATCAATATTTCCCATCACGTAACTGTACCGCGGTTACCACAAACATTCTCAAGCAGAGACAATAAAGCAAAAAATGCACACAACACCTCAAATAAATCACGACAAATCACGAAATAATGACAGAAACTCATGTTACCATTGTATCTTACGCCACCCATCCGCCTATTGAGAACCAGATCTCAACGCACAAGACTACAGATGAAAAAACAATAGAAAATCAGCTGTTGCGCAGTTGTCCCAGTTGCTGGTATTTGCAACGTTACGATGAGTGTACGATGCAGATTTCCCAAGCAGTTATGGAGATTCGCGTCTTGTTGGATCTAAGTTCGTTTGATTCCCTAATGAACAGTGTGATCTAGCCTAAACATTTAAAATTCCTATTGAAATAACCTCTGTAACAACATAAGCGTAGAATGACTGTTTCCGAAATATTTTGATATCCGTTTTCAGTTCCGGATGCACTTGATTTACTATTTATTTAAATGGTTAAGATCTAACTACTAACTAGTGGCAGGTGGCAGGTATCATTCAGAACTTAAATTAACTGAGTTAAGTATACCTAATCACTAAAAATAAAACTAACTAAAATATGGCACCAAAAAATTCGTCCGCATCGCTGTCGACTGGAAGTGAGCCCAAAAGACTGGTGGCATTGCCACGTTGTATGGCAATGCTTATCCTCTCGCCGAGGTAAAAGCCCGCCCTTAGGGCACGAGAAGTGTTAACTTATATCATGTCTTCAACAATGTTTTTATTGACTACTTAGTTCCTTTTCTCTGAGCGCCTGACTGCCAAGTCCTTTTCTAGATAGATGATGCTACAGAAATGATAGGTCACCTGACAATTTATGGATCGCTACCCCGATAAAGCGATATCTAACTCATCTGATTTCCATTCGTGATTCCTCCAAGCCCTATATATTTTTGTACATTGGTCGTCTGAAGTTCAGTCCAGCCCAGTGGGCACCGCACACAAATCACGACTAATCTAGGGACATATCACGACTGCCACATCACTATTATTATCTCACTCGATTCTCACTTTATAGCCATATAAAATGAGAAACAATACGACACCAAAATGTTTGTTGTGATATTAAAATCCACATTTGATCAGAGTGCCAATTCTACTTGTGTTCAAACAACGTTTTGAAAAATGAGGTTTTTATGACAGATTGCGAATGAGAAAATTGTTTAAAAGTACTCGTAAGTCAAATTCAGTATTTCTCAAACTCTATTTTAGCCTGAACTGACGTACGGCGATGCATCATCGGTACGAAACGTTTTGGGAACAAATTCATTGTACATACAGCTAAGGAGTGGTCTTCCCTGCCAGAGTCTTTGTTTCCTGATAGCTACAACCTGGGAGTCTTAAGTTAAGAGTGAATAGGTTACTTCTAAGCAAGCGTGCTCCATCTTCGACGATAGTGTTCAAACGCGTGCCTATCAATAGTAAAAAATGTGGTATTAAAGAAGGCTTTGACACGTTCTTAACTCAAAATACTCATTCCAGTCACTACTATGCTATTCGTATTACATACGTGTTCTAATTATGTGTTGAAAAATATACAGTTACATCAACCGAAACATTCTCAAATTTACCTATAGCTAACAGTAGATGACAGCTCTTCGATGTGATCTATTTCCTAAAATGTGCTTCCTTATCATATTAAGTAATGTATACTTCATTTACAGCAACATAGTCTTTATTATTTATTAAGAAAAGTAAAGCTTCTTCGATATTATCCTTTGAGATGGTGTTCCGAGAATTTGACGAAATTGCAAGTTAAAGGAAACGAGTAATGTCGCCAGTGTCGCTTTAGTAGTTAATGAATTGAAGTGTACTTCAATTAGACTGTGATATAAAACAAACGAGCTTATAATTAGGAAGCTCTTCTTCATTGGATGAATGCGGAAATCAGGAACTAAATGAGAAAATATTATTGTATTATTTGAGAGACTAAACATATTATTATAATGTACTTTTAGTAGTCAACCAAAAACGCTGATAGAAAATATTTGTCTTTATGAGTAGAAAACAGGCTTAAAAACAAGTAAGAAAAATTTATGGAAAGAAAAGAGGATAAAATGATAACTTGAAAGTTGACAGGGAATAATGTGTTTACCCCAATTAACGTAGGTCAAGGGCTAGAAGATGATGAACACACAAAATACCAAGCATAATAAATGTGGCACGTGATCCGGTCTATGAGCCTTTCCATTTATTTATGTAGTTGTGTTTATATGACTTTTGCACACATGTACTCAATCGCTCAGAAGTAGTCACCCACGATTATATCTAATCCATCTTAAAACACCAAACTAGTTGACAACAATACCAAAACCGACCACCAATAAAACATTCGAGTGAGTGACCAATAGTAGCGCCGCCGTGCATTGTGTGCGCTCGCGGCGCTACGTTTGTTTCGCCGGGATGCGCCTGCGCACCTCTCACTGAAATTGTCCTTCTTGTCACGACGGTACTTCCTGGTGCAGATTTGCTGGACTCGTGCCTTTTATTTTTGATCTCGGTGTTGCCTCCCTCTGATTTTCGATTTGCCGTAGGTCCTTTCTAAAATGTTATAAATCTGGTCGAAATTATTTAAAACAAAAATTACATAAGTACAGACTAAAAAATAACTGAATTTTTTAAACAGTCTTGAAACCATCCATTGCTAAAGATTCCGTCTTCAGTGATTTTTGTTTCACATATTCACATCATACAATTAACTCGAATGCGAATGATGTTTTATCTTCATCATGAAAAAAATTGGCTCTACATGTAAAAACTTCCCTACATCTAGGGAATCTAGAAATTACCCTGAGGTGGGGCAACTTTGATCTTTTCCTGTTCCCAGAAGAGAGATGGCCACCATTTGTGTACTAGATGTAGTGAAAATGTTCTGTTTCTGGTAGTTTAAGGTGACTGTTATCTGAGGCTATTTGTTTCGTGTTACCATTAAGGTTTATTTATGTGGCATTTATTACAATTATTTTGCTGTAAAACTTCCCTGGTTCATGGTACTAGTTTTTTCTTTTATAAAAACCCGTTGTTATCTGCTGAATATTTATTTTGTGTACGTGCGCAGTTATCTATTATTTGACGAAATGAAGTACCTAAATCTTGTTTAATATGAGCATCGCTTTCGTGCCCTAAGAATTAGCAAGATTATATAAAACAATGTTTTTTTTTTCAATTATGATGTACAATAAATATTTTTTTACGAGTAGGTATATGAATCTCGTAACTATCGTGCATTACATAATGAGCGTACCATTATCGCTGCCTGTTTTTAAGAGACTTGTTAGGGAACACTACTTGTCGCTGTGATTACTTTTTCGATGTTAATTTTTAAAAAAATGACACTTATTTTCTTTTAATATGTATGTATTTGTGTATCTATTTTAGTATTTTGTATTGCTTTTTTCTATAAGAATTTTTTACTTAAACTTTATATTTGCACCAAGTGCAACCCCATTTCTTGTCCAGGCTATCCCTATCCATTCCAGGTTGCCTGGAAGAGATCGCGGAATGCGATAAGGCCGCCAATTGTATTTGGTTTAGTTTAAAGTTTCCTTCATATGTTTTAATTTGGTGTACAATAAAGTATATATAATAAAAATAAATAAATCTCTCTTAAAAAAAAACATAGAATAAATAGACAGTAAAGAAAAGCTCTTATTCTAATATAGCCCGCATAAGTATCCAATCTTTCTCTATACGTACAATGGCCTTACAAATTAATTATTCAATTAATTAATTATCGTCGTGGCATGTCATCGGAATACCTACCGCGCCTTACAAGGTAAGCAGATAACAGTATCTGGGACCTGAATATACGAGGTGACCATTACTTTATGGTAATCTGAGGTCCTTGACTTAAAAGATTCCTATGTGCCAGCTTAGGATGAGCTTCGGATATGCTCGTTAAATTTTAACACTGTGATTAAAAGTACATGGCTTGCTTATTTTTTTCTGAATTTATGGGTTCGGATGTAACGATTCTTGAAAGTATAGGTGTCTTATTTAGAAGCAACCACAAAAATATTCTATATTTTGCATCAGCGTTATCATTTTAGTTGAAAGACGTTCGCTACTGAACATAGGCGCCCAAAGCGTGACCCCATTACTAATTTGGATACTAATACTCAACTAAAAAAAAACTTCAACCTTCAGACTTCCTCTGATTTTTAGGGTTCCGTACCCTAAGGGTAACTGACGGAACCCTATTACTACGCCTCCGCTGTCTTTCAGCAAGCTGTATCTGAAGAACTGTAATAGGTAGACAGTTTAAATTTTCACAGATTGTGTACTTCTATTGCCGATAATATAAGAACAAATAATAAAAAATAAGGTTTATGGTACGTGGTGGTTAACCCTTCGTGTGCGAGTCCGACTCGCACCTGGCCGGGTTTTTTTTTAACACTATTTACGGTCGATGATAAAGTTACAAATTAAAAATTAAACCAAACATATTGACACGAATATTTCGCAATGTCAATATTATAGATTGCAACTTCGCAAGTGAATCGCCTACGTTACTATTAAGCAATACGTTTCCCTCAATTAATTCCGAGTCGCGTGGGAAGGCACTCGTTTGACGGCAGTTTTTCCTACCAGATCGGCATGATAATGAGGAAATATTTATGACATAAATACCATGAAATTACACATTAATCGAACCTACTATGGCTTCGAATAACAGGCGGTGTTTCGTCCTTAGGTGTGCAACTTGTAATGTAACGATCGGTGCAATGCAACTTGGATATTGTACTAAGTCCCTGTCTACACAATACGACATAGTGCTTTGAGGTAGGGTAGGGCTGTTCTATACATGTGTTGGACCTTAGAAACAGAAGTGTGCAACATGTAATGTAATGGTGCAACATAACATGGTTACAAGGGTATTGTTGTCTTTGTCTACACAATACGTCAAGTGGTTTGGAGTTAGGGTTACCATATCTCAGGATTTGTCCTGAGATTTCAGGATTTTTGGACTCTTCTCAGGATTGCGGCTGGATTTTGCAAATCTCATGAAATCTCAGGATTTTTTATTTTTCCATAAAATACAGCTTACATTTTAAAGATCTCTTTAATAAAAAGTTAAACAAAATAAAAATAATCTTCCTTTGGTAATAATTGCACAATTCAAATCAGTACTTATTTATCCAAATACTTAGGTACCGTCAGTTTCAGTTTTATCAGTTTTATATGATACATTTTTAAGTAAGGTTTTTTCCTTAATTATGGATTTATGAAAAATTCTCAAACTGTAAAAAATCTCAGGATTTTTCAATGGAAATCAGGCTTTTTCTCCGGACTTTTGATTTTTTTATCTGGTAACCCTATTTGGAGTAGAGCTGTTCAATACTGCGTTAGGCTATTGTAAAGTACCTAAGTGGTCGTAGTTACCTACAACTTCCCATTGAGGAGATGTAATTCAGGTCAACATGCTAAAGGTAATACCGACAAGTTTAATTTAGTCTATTGACTTTCCACCACGAAACTTTTCTCCATATAACGCCTATTTTGCAGCAGAAGAGAATTTGGGTCATAATTATTAAGCGTGCTCCATCTTCGACCACATCCTCGCTTACCATCAGGTGAGATAGTGGTCAAACGCGTGCCTATCAATAGTAAAAAAAAAAATGTACCACATTTTAAAGGGCTTACTCAGGCACAGAAGTACAATTAAATTACATGTTCGCAACATGATCCTGTACAACCAACTGTGTTGCATGACTGGTTACATTACATGTTGCAACATTCTGTTCGCCATATTTAGAAGCTGCATTTATTACTCATATTTTTACCCGTAAATTATGCAAAAATAATAATTTCTCACTGAATTCAGATTCATCGAGGGTTCATAACTACAGGTCTTTAACCACTGTCATGATAATCATCAAGGCGGGTTTATTAACATAACATATCCTTTGGTCATAGGATATAATCTCTGCAAAGTTTATACACTTCGATACACAAACTGTAAAGCATTGTTATTTAATTATATGTGCATAAATTAACATTCCGTTCATAGCTAATTCTGTTATACGATTGGCTACAGATAGTTGTGGTGTGGTGTAAGAATAAGCATCAGCGATTTAGCCGAAATTACAAAAAAAGAAGTTTAATAATTGGATTGTTGACTCTCTGTGCGTGTTGGTAGGTTTACTGTAAGGGCAGAGAGTAATTGAAATTAAGTAAATAGGCACAACTCACAACAAATAAGAAAATACCAATTAGGTACCAATATTTATCATTTTCATTTTTAATTAGCTTTTCTCATAATTGTGAAATGAACAATTTACATGGTGCTCAATTAGTCAGAAGGTAGGAAATAAGAATACAATTTTCATTTCATTTCATTCCACGAGTCACTAACTCACTACAAAACATTAATGTACTACTCTGTCAAGAAAGTACCGGGAAAAGATCAATAATACACAAAATGTCTGTTATTCATCCAAATTTATTTTATCACCTTCAAAGTATGCTCCTTTAGAAACGATACACTTGCGCCAACGAATAATCCATTCATCAAAACATTTTTTAAACGCTGCTTCCGGAATTGAGTTCAGTTCTCGCCGCGAATTCTCCTTTATGTCTTCTATCGATTGAAAACGGGTGCCACACACACAGCTTGTTGACTAGTTTGCATGTCAAACTCGTAAACCCACGTCTCGTCACCAGTAACAATGCGTTTCATGAATGTTGGGTCCGAACTGACTCGTTCTAACATGTCCTCAGCGACTTTCATGCGATTGAGTTTTTGGAGAAAATTCAGATCTTTTGGGACTAGCCGAGCAGCAACATGTTTCATACCCAAATGATTAGTTAAAATGGTACGGATCGACTCGTGAGATACAGTAAGTTCGGCGGCTATCTCTCTCAGAGTTGAATGGGGATTTTCAGTCACTATTTCCTTCACTTTTGCGATGTTAACTTCAGTTGCAGACGTTGACGGCCTACCAGAGCGAGGCAAATCTTCCATCACATCTCGACCGCTTTTGAACGCTTTGAACCACTCATAAGCACGAGTTTTTGATAAAGTCGATTCACCGTAAGCCTTCTGTAACATTTTCAGTGACTCCGAACACGAAATTCCATTGGCGATGCAAAATTTAAGACAAACTCTTTGTTCGATATTTTTGTCCATTATGAAATTCGCAAGACACACTAATGATATTACTAAAACCAGCACTGTATTTAATATAAATAACAGATGCAACTCAAACTCCGCGCCAAAATGGAATACAGTTGTGCCAATCTAACAACTACAAAAAAAACAAAGATTTGAATTTGGAACCATACACAAATCATCCATTCCCGATACTTTTTTGACTGAATGTATTGTAATAACCCATCCCATTTACTACAGGTACTATCCACATCGCTCATAACTTGCACCCAACCACACACACCGCGAACATTAGTTGTTTTCAGCACAATATATTATTAACATCCACAGTCTGCTCGTCCACGTGTATAAGCGTTCATTTGTCAAAGAGCAGTGGATGCTTTCACTTGTACAGTCAGCAGCACATCAAGTTATCACAAACTGTCAAATATTCTCATTCGATTTTGAACTTAACTGTCAACATTACAAGGTTTTATAATCATTTGGAGAAATTTGACTGTTTTGTGTAACCTAATGTGCTGTTGACTGTACAATGCACTGCTAATCATCGTTTGATGCTATTATTGGATTCGATTATGTGGTGAGAATGGCCATGGATTTTGTATTCGATTCTCGGGAATAGTTTGTCATTTATTTCGGAATAAATGAAGGTACGATGGTGTGGATCATTTTTTTTTTAATGCTTTTATAGTAAAACGAACCTGTATGAATACAATGATGTATGTAGCAATGCGCGACTGTTATGTTCCTTCGTGGATTTATAAGAATAAAAAAAATTGGATATACTTTCATTAGGGCGTGGAAATCACTGCTGGAGTTTGTTTTTCCTATAACCTAGGAGTGTTTTGTTAAGTTATATAAATCCCAAATAGTTCCCATAACAAAACAAAGCAGTCGTGAAAAACAAAACAATATTTCCTTCCTTTTTTCAACATAAAAGCTTAAACTCCAGCAATTTCAGCGGTCCTAGTGTTCCTACAAGTACATGTTCGAAAGGTAATGGCCTAATGGCACCAGCCTGCCCTGAGGTGCGGACGCTGACTGACCATCTCTGCAATCTGCGAGCGAGACTGACATGAGCGCGTGACAACGTGGTACGTGGATGTAGGGGGCACTGGATGTGGTAGGGTCAAATCTAGAGATATCACGGAACTCGTATGTATGAAATACCTAAAGGTAGGTAAGAAAATATTTTAAATTTTGGTACAAGTTATAAATAACTTCCTGCTCTATATAGAATTGTCAAAAGAATGGAGGGAAAAAAAAAAAAACCTGGTTGGATGGTTAAATGCAGTCTTTTGCCAAGAAAGGCACATTTAACTATTTTTTTTTGCAAGATTTCTGCATTATAGCTAACACTTCCTATATTAAATTACCGTTTTGCATTCAAAAACGATAATTGCTCCACCATTTCCCTTTATGTCGTATATTTTAGTTTTTAACTTGCTATTATCAACAACATAGATTAACCAGTATCACACCGCATGCTTGTCATTCTTCACGTATGTAATTAACAGCAATAAAACTACACACCATCACGTGACACATCTATACCAAAATTATACAACAAACATCCATCACAACCACAAATTATCACATTTAATATGGCACTGCACTATTATCACCATGTCCCTAACCACATCCAGTATTGAGTGCCACATAGGTCGGTGTACCCCGTTCGTCCCCAGGGCGCGATTATCATTTATTACCCATGCATAGTGCCATTATCCGCACAAGTGCTCGATGTACCGTGAATTATTCTTTTCGTGCCAATTTACATTCCAACACTGTAATTGATATTCAGGTGAAATTTTCTCATTTTTCTGCTAGCTCTTTTGAGTTTGACGTCGTAATTATGGTTTGGGAGATGACAGTAATTTTGAACGGTGAAGATGATTTATTACACTGCCTCAAAAATATGGAAGACTCGACGGGCCCCACCTTCCACGCTTCAGCTACAACCTAGGGGTCTTTAAATCAGGAGTGGATAGATAGGTTACTATTAGGCAAGCGTCCAGCAGTGGACGTCTTTCGGCTGATATGATGATGAAGCGTGGTCCATCGTTGACCACATCATTGCCTTGCATCAGGTGAGTTTGAGGTCAATCGTGAGCCTATCAATATAAAAAAAAAACAGTGTACCGGGATGAAGTTTCGAGTTTTGATGTGGATATAACACCCGGAAAATCAATTCTATGTACTAAGAGCACTGCTTGACACTTTCTAAAAATCATTTGATAATTACACGGCTATTACAGCGATAAAGACTGCAAACAAACGCGATAAAACGCATAGAATTTCATTAAGCACACTATAAAATATAACGAAATAACTTTCTGATTTATAGAGGTCGGCCATAATGGTATCGAGTAGTAAAACTTTCGTGCAATTACAACTGAGAAACTTCTGCCTACTAAGTAGGTGTATTATGTATAAATACTCATCATCTGCCTAGCCTTTTCCCAACTATATTGGGGTCGGCTTCCTGTCAAACCGGATTCAGCTGAATACCAGTGTTTTACAAGGAGCGCCTGCCTACCAGACCTCCACAACCCATTGACTGGGTAACACTGTACTTCTTTGGCAAGACTGGAGTCAGATTTACTGGCTTCTGACAATCCATAACGGCTACCAAATATCTAAAAATGACAGCCGGGACCAACGGCTTAACGTGCTTTCCGAGTCACGGAGGAAGCTCGGTATGTTAAGATGGTCACCCATCCACAGACCAACCTTGGCAAGCGTTGCTTAACCTTGGAGATCGACCCCTGCGGCTGTTATTATCTAGCCACGAGCTCCTCGCCCACCTGATATTATCCTAATAATTTAAATCGTTCCGTTATTGACAGTCAACGCACAGCCGAAACTGTTCGTCGTAGACAGCTGAAATTTGTCATGAAGGTTCCTTGGGAAGTGTAGTGGCACTAAGAAATTCCTACGGGAACGGGATATGCGATGTACCTATATGAAGTCGCGGTCAAAACCTAGTTTTTTAATATTTTTTTCTTAGACCGCATCATCGCTTACCATCAGATGAGATAGTGGTCGAACGTATGCCTATCAATAGTAAAAAAAGCTTATGCTGGAGTTATCTTGTAAAAATTCAACTTTCGTCAAACAACTGCACAACAGTTTTAGATTTGTTTATTATGTTGCTGTATCCATTTTGTATATTGGTCAGATGTGTACATTTTCTTTATAGCGGCACTGTACCTCGGTCGCTTGACGTAACGTCATCCACCATTTTATATGTCAAACACCTGTATCCTTATTTTCTCACAAACACGCGTAAATTAAAGAGATTTATTCGCATGACATGTGTGCCTAATGATCTTCACTTTATGAAGCGTAAGGACCTTTTGAGAGGCTGTATGTTTTATGTTATTACGGAAGCGAGGTACTAAAATTTGCCAAGACATATCTACGACAAGTTTTCACATTAATATCTCTCTTTAAGTCTCATTTGGGTGCTATTATGTCTTTATAAGGCTACTATTTAAGTTCAAGACTACCTACTTTTTTTTTTTTTACTATTGGTAGGCACGCGTTTGACCACTATCTCACCTGATGGTAAGCGAGGATGTGGTCGAAGATGGAGCACGCTTGCCTAGAAATAACCTATTCACTCTTGATTTAAAGACTCCCAGGTTGTAGCTATCAGGAAACACAGACTCCGGCAGGGAATTCCACTCCTTAGCTGTACGCACTATGAATGTGTTCCCAAAACGTTTTGTGCGTATGGGTGGGATGTCCACCATGTACCGGTGGCGCATCGCCGTTCGTCTTGTGGTCCGATGATGGAACGGGCTTGGCGGAATTAAATTATGCAATTCCGTCGCACATTCCCCAAAATGCAACCGGTAAAAAACCGACAGGCTAGCAACTCGTCGTCGATGTTCAAGACTTTGGAGCTTCGACGCGACGAGCCTCTCATTGCCGATGATCCTCTTGGCTCGTTTCTCAATTGACTCAAGGGCATCAAGCTGGTATCTGGCAGATCCATCCCAAAGATGAGACCAGTATTCCATATACGATCGAACTTGCGCTTGATAGAGTTTGAGCAGCTGTTCCGGCGTGAAGTACCGTCTCACCTTAGCCAGAATCCCCAACTTCTTTGCAGCCACTTGAGCTTTTGCCTCTATGTAAGGGCCAAAATTGAGAGTAGATGTTAATGTAACCCCAAGAAGCTCAAGATGGTCGGTTATTGGCACGGTTTCACCGCGGAAAGATGGAGCTGGGCGGAATTGGCTCCTTTTGGCGGAAAAAAGACACGCTTGGGTCTTAGCAGCATTGAACTTGACCAGATTGGCATCGCCCCAATCAGAGACCGCCTGTAGGGACACGTTCAAGCGCTCAACCATTGCCTCCCGGAGAGACCGGATCTGCGACCCACCAGCTCGTGCGTCGGACACGTTTCTTTCAGCAACAGTGCTGTCGTCTGCATACCCAAAGGTACCGGGTTTAAGCAGATCATTAATATGCAGCAAGAACAGTGTTGCCGAAAGCACCGACCCCTGAGGAACCCCGGCATTAATATCCAGCAGTCCAGACGAGCAGCCATCTATGACCACTCGGATAGACCGATCCCTCAGGAAATCTGCGATCCAATCACACAAACCGGCGGGCAGACCGAAGGAAAGAAGCTTACTAATAAGGCCATCGTGCCAGACCCTGTCGAAGGCCTTCGAGATGTCAAGGGGACCGCCAGTGCCTCCCCGTGCTTCTCTATGGCCTCACTCCAGATGTGAATGGCATACGCTAGAAGATCCCCAGTTGACCGATTTCGGCGAAACCCGTATTGCCGGTCACTAAGGATATCATTCGCTTCTAGGTACGCCAGGAGCTTATGATTCAGCACGCGTTCCATAGTCTTACAGAGTATGGACGTTACCGAGATGGGTCTATAATTCGACGGGTCAGCTCGACTACCCTTCTTGGGCACGGGCTGCACGTTAGCTTGCTTACTGTATCATTATGTATGTATTTTCTTTTTTCTTCAAAATCCATCCAAAGATTGGCTTAAAAAGACTATGTAATGTTTTCTTCATCTATTTTTTCTGTAACTTATAGGTAATGGTGTACATAATAAGAGTATTTTATTCTATAACTAATTTTAACAAATTATGAAGTTTGTAAAGTAACCGTATACTTCCTGATGATAATTATGTGGCTTGTCGAGAGAGAAAATGGCAACACCAATTTGTACAACTTGCGTTGTACTTATGGCAATGTCTTTTAACGACTGTGCATTAGCGTTTATGAAGACAGTCGTGTTTCACGATGTGTAAGCGCTTGTTCTTACTAAATGGTTAATAGTAAAGTTAACAGGCCCTATTAGATATACGAGTCACTATCTTCCGCTAGCGGCTTTGCCCGCGCAATAAATCGAAATTATCCCAAGGGAAATACTACCGGGAGACAAATAGCCTATATGCAATTCAGACCATGTATAACTGTACCTGAGATTTGTGCTCCCCTACACGCCCCAACCTACATGCCAAATTTCAGATTTCTACGACCAGCAGTTGAGGTTGTTCGTTGTTGTGTACGGAAGAATTTTAAATATTAGGATTATTATATCTAGCTCAAACTGCCCCAATGCTTGGTAAAGGCCGCCCTCCATTCTTTCCACCGTTCCCAGTTCTGTGCTTCTTCTTGCCAATTACCAAGTCGCCCCGCCATCTCCTACAGGTTCTGCCGGCCCCGTCTCGCGATTTCAGGTGATGACATACGCCAGCGACCGTGGAGGAACAAAACGGCCTCGTTTCACACCCGCGCGACCCAAAATTCAGTAGTTTTTTTGTATTTTCCTTATTATTCTATGACTTTTACGTAGATAGTAAAATTGTCTTTGAGATAGTGCAAATTTCATTAAAATACGCTCGGCGGTTTTGGTCCGATGGTCGTTTTTATGTCCGTGTTAGACATAACTTTACGAATTAATTACACTATGTTGAACGAATAAAACTCAGAATTTTCGTATTTAAATTATTAACAAAATAGTCTAATGTACTCGTAACATATTTTTTTCATAAAATGACGATTAGCCGTTTAGATGAGGTGATCATTTTAAAATCTAGCTACTCTCAGGTATCCCCGCCTTCAGGGCACCAATTTTGTGTTTTGTGGGCCCACCGCTTGATGGACGTGCGGTATTTTTAATAGTAATAAGATTTCCGATTCCCATCAAAACTACAATAATTCAATGTCTTCGCCGCCAACTCATCAGAACACGCCTTCGTCCTACATAGAAATTCAAATCAATTCTACGACGAATTTGGTCAAAGTTTGTGGAACCGGTTTTCTTTTGCAACAAACGCCATCTTGGCCAATGTCCGCTGGTCACAAACATTGTAATGCGATCCGTTTGTAAAGTGTCGATACGGCGAGTATATTAATCATTGGATGAAATTCGCCAGTAATTATGCAAGATTGATCGGCCACACGCAGTGTTTTGGTGTTTAATCGATTCGTAATTAAGATATTATTTTTATTTGGTGTTCTTTAAGGTTAATTAGGGGCTATTGTTGTTGTAAATTCTTTAGTTCCATGATCTTTGATGCGTATTTCTTAATCCATCTTATGAAATCCTGTCATCTTTACATAGTATAAAATAGAGTCGCTTTTTCTGAATGTACGCTTATACCTATCTTTTAAACTACGCTACAATTTTTTTCAATCACTCTGTCTATTGAGTTTACGTCAATAGCAGAGTGATTCAAGAGGAAGGTTTATATGTATAACTAGTTGTCCCGCGCAACTTCGTTTGCGTCACAATTTTTATCACTGCTCCGCTCCTATTGGTCTTAGCGAGAAGATATAGCCTATATATATAGCCTTCCTCGATCAATGGAATATCTAACACTGAAAACAATTTTCTAATCGGATCAGTTGTTCCTGAGATTAGCGCGTTCAAGCAAGCAAACAAACAAACTCTTCAGCTTTATATATTAGTATAGAGTATAGAAGTATAGATATAGATTAGTCCCAAAATTCTTACTAGAACGGGAAAAAGCTACTTAGCGGACGAAAGCTAGTTACGAATATAGTAATCCTGATCTGATTTCGTAACTTTAAATTTATTCCAGTAATCTTTCTGTTGGTTCTAATGGTACCTACTTCAGTGTACGACATTGATAGGAAATATTTCATTCCGCAAAGATGGCTTTCCGGAATTCAATTTGAACGTTACACATTATGGCTTTCAGAAAACTTTTTAATTTGTTATAACTGGCTGAACCACGTCCGAACTCATCCATGAATCAGAGTTTTCGATATTTCACAGAAAATACATTATTTTCAATTCGGAACCAAATTAATATGGTTTCCCCAGCTCTCGCTTGAATTTCTTCCAAATAGTCTGGTGACTACTCGATAAAATCAACTCTGGAGGGATTTATCAACCATCTGCCTAGCCTTTTCACAACTATATTGGGGTTGGCTTCCAGCTAAAGCGGATTCCAGAGAACCACTCACCTGGGTAACACGTAACTTCTTAACAAGACTGGAGTCAAATTAACTGGCTTCTGACAACGGCTGCGAAAGATCTACAAATGCCAGCCGGGACCAACGGCTTAACGAGATTTTCGAGGCACGGAGAAATCACGGCATGTTAAGATGGTCACCCACCACAGACTAACCTTGGCAAGCGATGCTTAACCTTAAAGATCGACCCGTGCGGCTAAACAAAACATGTTTGGGTAGGGAAGTTGTTCCCAAAATTCGCCAGTTAAATCTTATGTAATTATCTAATTTTTACTAAATATTCTCTGCAAATCCATCCAATATAAAATTTATCCGTTACTGAGTGACTGACAGACAACGCACAGCCGAAACTACTGATCTTAGGAAGCTGAAATTTGACATGTAGGTTCCTTGGGGAGTGTAGGGGAGCACTAAGGATTTTTCGAAATTCCTACGGGAACGGGTAATAGGGGATATGCGTGAACGAAGTCGCGGGAATAAGCTGGTAATGTATAAAATTTGTTAAAGCTATTATCCCTCTTTCGGCCTTTGTACTAGCAGATTTTCTACAGCTCCAAACACAAATCCATTTTGAGTTACTCAGTGTTATACGCCGACGAATATCGTGTTACTCAGACAGACCCCTCGCCTTCCATCACTCGTTCGTATTGTGTGACCGTTCCGGCATTCCTCTACATTCTTTCACGCAACACTATGAGTAAAAAGCAATCAACAACTATTCTATTCTTTTGTTACGCACTGGATACGAAGTCAGCTCTACCGGTCTAGAGATCTACGTTTATATGGTGTTTACGATTGGCTATGGTGTCTTTCGCCGAATAATATTAAAATAAAAAAACCAGCCAAGTGCGAGTCGGACTCCCACACGAAAGGTTCCGTACCATAAACCGAAAAAAACACGTTTCTTGTATGTGAGCCCCCTTTAATTTTTTTATAGTTATTTTGGCAATAGAAATACAAACTTCGTGAAAAGTTCAACTGTCTATCTATTACGGTTCTTGAGATACACTCCGCGAACAGACAGACGAACGAACAGCGGAGGCTTATAATAGTAATAGAATTCCGTTGGTTACCCTTCGGGTACGGGAGCCTAGAAATCTTGTTGCATCATACGGGTTATAAAAGCTCTCAATACAAACACAAAGACACAGAGACCAATGAAGAGCTCGTGGCTAAATAATAACAGCCGCAAGGGTTGATCTTTAAGGTTAAGCAACGCTTGTCAAGGTTGGTCTGTGGATGGGTGACCATCTTAACATACCGAGTTTCCTCCGTGCCTCGGAAATCTCGTTAAGCCGTTGGTCCCGGCTGTCATTTGTAGATCTTTAGCAGTCGTTATGGATAGTCAAAACCCAGTAAATCTGACTCCAGTCTTGCCAAGATGTACCGTGTTACCCAGTTAATGGGTTGTGGAGGTCTGGTAGGCAGCCGCTCCACGTAAAACACTGGTATTCAGCTGAATCCGGTTTGACTGGAAGCCGACCCCAATATAGTTGGGAAAAGGCTAGGCAGATGATGATGATGACCAATATAAAAATACTTAATTTAGTGAAATTAAGAAATATTTTTAAGTTGTTATAAAGCAAAACAATTTGATCTAATCTCCTATACGAACTAAAATTATAAATGCGAAAGTGAGTTGAGTGAGCCGAGTCTCTATGACATCTCAAATCATCACGATAATGATATCTATATCTGGACTACTGATTTTGTATGAAAAACTATGCAATGGAGACACTTATCGTATGAAACGCAACATACGATACCTTTTTTTTTTGCGCTGGGAAAAAATGCATTACGCATACCCTTCCATCGCGGGAATGGGAGGGGTATGTGGGACTCCCCGGGCAGACCCGGTATACCCACTAAAATAACCCAGCATTCCCGCATCGTCAGAGTGGAGGGGGACTGGGAGATCGGCGCAGCCTTAGCGTCCAGTCCTCCTCCGACGACAACCCGCCTAAAGCGGCGGGCCTCTCAAGTCCTCCCCGTTCAGGGGGAGGGCTGGGAATGACCGGCGAGGGTGGTGTGGAGTGCAATGCGGGCGGAGGCGCCCCCGCGCCTATCGCCCGCCCATCACCACCATGAGGAGGGAGAAGACGGCGTCTTCTCCGACCTCTTCTCCGCCTACGGAGCGGCGCAGCTAGAGGGTCGTCCTCCCGCGCGCGCTCCGCCGCCTCCTTTTGCGAGATGACATCCTCGCAAAAAGAGGCGACAGCTGCCCAGGACCCCTCACTCTCCAGCATACGATACCTACGATACAAAAGCGTGGCATACGTTGCGTACGTAGGACCAGTGTGTCTCTCGCTTTATACATTTCTCTATGAGGCTAGTTAGGAACCAGGAATGTCATGGATGTGAATTTTGCGGATCTGTGTGGATACGGTTAAAGGCTACGGTATGAAATTATTTCGGATCATCCGTCAGTTTTGTTACGCATATATTAGACTAGTTTCTGCCAGCGGCTTCGCCCGCGTGTTCCCTTGGGAACATACTGGAATAAAAAGCCTATGGCCTTTCTTAGGCTCTAGACTATCTCTGTACCAAATTTCATTTACATCGGTTCAGTAGTTTTGTCGTGAAAGCGCGACAGACAGACCTTTACCAGACCCAGATTTTTAGTTTGGAAGCCGACCCCAATATAGTTGGGAAAAGGCTAGGCAGATGACGATATCCGATTGTTTCGGATACTTTTACGGAGCTAGTTACCTGGTTACTGCCAGCTAGTCAGGTAGTTAAAAGTTTCCGATCTCTAGAGGCGGGAAGACTTAATTAGTTGGCTTGTGGCGAAGGGCCCTGCTGGTTCCTTTGTGCTAGTGCGATGAATATTTAACACCTTGTACTTTTTAATTTTATTGTACTTTAAGTATCGTTTGGTACGTTTATGATAGTTCCATGCCCGGGGTTTCCCTAGGGGAATATCTTTATAGACGTGGTAAAAGTTTATTCCATGGAAGCGAAAGATATAAATATCTTGACAAACTTCCTGATTTATAATGTAGCTAAGTAACGAATTAGTAAACACAGTCTGTACCTTCATTCTCAAAGTTTATATTATGAAACTAGTTGACCCGCGCAACTTCGTCTGCGTCACAAATTTCATTACTGCTCCGCTCCTATTGGTCTTAGCGTGATGATAGCTTATAGCCTTCTTCGATAAATGGGCTGTCTAATAGTGAACGTTATTTTTTTCAAATCGGACCAGTAGCTCCTGAGATTAGCACGTTCAAGCAAACAAACAAACTCTTCAGCTTTATATATTAGTATAAAGATATTAGAAAAATAATTATGTGACCGCTTGTTAAAACTATCTAATGAATATAAAAAACTACACACAGTAAGGTGTCTATCAATAGCGTTCAATATCCATCTTATACTAATATATAAAGCTGAAGAGTTTGTTTGTTTACTTGAACGCGCTAATCTCAGGAACTAGGTCCGATTTGAAAAATTCTTTCAGTGTTAGATAGCCCATTTATCGAGGAAGGCTATAGGCTATATATCATCACGCTAAGACCAATAGGAGCGGAGCAGTAATGAAAATTGTGACGCAGACGAAGTTGCGCGGGTCAACTAGTAAATAATAAACTTGAAAAACTTGTTCATACACCCATAAGCTTTTAGTTGGAAAAGCATTTATTTAAAAGCTTTTTGAAAACTGAAAAATTGACGGCAAATAAATCTTCCTGGAACCTTTCAGTTGCTTTGCTTGGGAATGCTTTTTAATTTCTCCTTTCGCAGATCTGCTGGAAGAAATTTATTTGCAAATAAGCATATTCTCAATGTCACTCTGTGTGTTGATAGTTGAAATTTCATAAAAATCGGTCACGCCGTTTCGAAGGAGTTCGATAACACTGTGAGACGAGTTTATATCACTACATAGTATAAAACAAAGGGATTAAATATAATGACCACCATAAAATGCTTTGATACCCTTAGTTCTTTTGCCAAAAATATATATTTGACACCAGAAAAATGAAGTCTAAAATTACAATAGTACTAGCTATTTTAGTCACGGCTGCACCTCAAATTGTATTCGAACACCAAATGTAGTAAATGATCACCAAATCTTAGCGAGCAAATTAATGCGCTATTTTTGCCTAAATAAACTACTGTGATTGCCATAAAATGTAGGCTTGGGGTTACAAACTGGATAAAATAGGTTAGGTTAGGTTAGAATTGTGACCAACCGCGCTCGAGCCGAGCGAGCGAAGCGAGCGGTGCCGCGGCAGCGGCCGGCGAGCGCTACTTCTCGAATATTTTTTTGGAAAAAGTTATTTATTTCACACTTTTTTAACTCCAAACACCAAACAATAGCTGCCAATAAAAATGAAAAAAAGCTTATAAATTAAAATAAAGCTTTTTATTTACTTAAAAGTTTTGGATTAACAATGATTTGTTTGACATTAGTTTGCTTAAACAAGATGTAAAAACTTTGATTTTAATTTTACATTAAAATGCTGGTATGATTTTGGTGATCATTTACTACTTTTGGGTTAACAATGATTTATTTGGAGTCATTTTACTTAAATAGGATAGCGAGACGTTATAATTTTGGTTATAATTTTAAATTAAAATGCGTGTTTAATTTTGGTGATCATTTACTATTTTTGTCTCCTAAATGTTACTATATCTGGTGGTAAGTTAAACATAAGCCTAAAACAAAGTCACTTCCGCTGTGTCTGTCCCTATGTATGCTTAGATCTTTAAAACTGCGCAACGGATTTCGATGCGGGTTTTTTAATAGATAGAGTGGTTCTCGAGGAAGGTTTTAGTATATAAATTGCACCCGTGCGAAGGCCGGGGCGGGTCGCTAGTATTAGAAAAATAAATATTTATTTTGCCTCTGCCATCCTCGCAATTAAATTGAGTTAGCCCACTTCTACTACTAATTATTCCAGTCTCCTAGGATTAATCTGGCTCGATAATAGGAACTCAAGAACTTGTAATACTATCAGAGTCGCCCAGTTGAGTCAGCCCTGAGGGTCTGATATCAATTATAAGTTTAGACCGACTGGTGACCGAGATTTCCCTGCTGTAAACGCTATTAACTTGGACAATACAACTACTTGTAGTTATCAATGGCGATAGTTTTCCTTTTTTTGCAGTCGATTGATTGAAACCTTGGAGTTAATGGCTGTTTTTGTACTGAATTAATCGTAGTAAAGTAGGGCAGTACCACCATAACTTTTTCTCCTATTATGTAAGGAGTATTTTCTGTTTCAAGGGCGGTGCAATTACAGGTATATAAGACAGTTCAAAGACTTGATGAGGGAACAACTTACAGATGGTGCTTCTGGTCCTAATGAAACATTCAAATCTAAAAAAATACTACATTGATTGACCCCGCTGGCACATTCTATTAATTCTATTAAAGGGACCAGATCGTGGTCTAACAGGCAAGCTCAGTTCGTTGTTAAATCTCTCATCATTTAGATTCTTGATCCTAGGACTTGCAGTTTTCTTACAATTTTTCCCTTTACCGTTTCGATCAAGACAGCCTGGATGGATTCGAAACCACGACTTACAATTCTCAAGCTGTTGCAACTTACCACTGGGCCTCCACTGCTCCTTTCATCTAAGTAAAGGTCATCATCGTCATCATGTGCCTAGCTTTTTCCTAACTATATTGGGGTCGGTTTCCAGTCAAACTGAATTCAGCTAAATACCAGTAGTTTACGTGGAGCAACTGCCTATCTGGCCTCCACAGCCCTGTACACCTTCACAGCACTGGGTAACATGCTACTTCTTGGCAAGTCTGGTGTCAGATTTTCAGGTTTCTGGCTATCCGTAACGACTGCCAAAGACCTACAAATGACAGCCGGGACCAACGGCTTAACGCGCTTCCCAAAGCAGGGAGAAGTCTAGATATATGTTAAGATGTTTATCCATCCCATCTCAGCAAGCGTTGCTTTATCTTGAAGATCGACCAGTGCGACTGTTATTATTAAGCCACGAGCACCTTCTTTCTTCTAAGTATAGGTACTGCAATCAATTTGACAGACAATATTATTATCAAAATATTCTCGTTGAACAATGACATGGCACGTTCTTCATCACTAAACATTAACAGAAGATCGAACCGCAATATATCAACGACGGTTTCAGCCGCAAACAATCGGGCTCGTGCAAATCGGCCGTCACGATGCTTATCAAATGTAGGCGATGCGACGCCATGCGCCGGCGCAGCCCACCGCACCGTTATTGTTATTATTTGCCTGTTACGACCTCAAGCAATTAGGGTTACCACGAGAATGGAAGGAGGGAGACTGTCGTAAATTAGGGATTGTAGATTAAATATGGATGCTGTTATTATATTATGAACTAGATTTTTCCCGCGGTTTCGGTTCTGTGACCTATACTAAATGAAGTTTACATTTTATCAGAATAAAAACCCCATAGTACGTTCTCGTCGATGGTGTAGTTTGTTTTAAGTCTGTGTAATATTTTTTTTAAACTAGATAACCTGGTGATTTTGTAACACCTGAAAGTGATCTGATTGAACACTTTGTTTTCCTTAATCACCCCAGTAATGTAAACATCGAATTGGTGGAGCCCTTTTCAGATTTTTACGAGAATAACGCACGGTTATTGATTTTTTATGTACTATATATATATACATATACTACTATTATACTACTACTATATATACTATAGATACATAGACAGTTAAGTAATAACTTTTTTATTTGTTTGCTCGTGACTCTAGTCTAGGTTCTGACCTAGACTCCTAGAATAGACAGAGATGACAGAAACAAAGTCTACGATGGAGCGAGATTACCCAGAAGGAGCCTGTTTACTCTGACTTTGAAGAGTTTAGGGTTGTAAGCGTTTGGAAACACAGACGCAGGCAGAGAGTTCCACTCCTTTGCTGTGCGCATGTTAGCAACTTCCAGAGCTTACCTCCTAAAATCAAACAAATCATTTTACCTATTAATAGAAAGTATTAGTTCAATGGACTGACGCAGACTGCCGTAAATAAGTTTTGTTAGAATTAATGGTAAGGTTATAAAATAACTGTTACGTTTAGTAATTATGGGTATTAGGGATGTTACGGAGGTGGTTTTATCGGAACCGAAGTCGGAGTCGGAGTTTTTAAATTTGGCTTTTCGGAGTCGGAGATAGTGACATAAGAAAGATGTGTAAAGGCCAGGCAATAAAATAAAACAGTACAAAACATTAATCAGTCAGCTTCTTTAATTTCAATTAAAATATAATAAAACTATATAGGTGTCACAAACGAAAAAAATTACCACATTTTTATAACAGTTAGATAAATAAATCAAATTATTTGACTCTATTAATACACCTCCGATTTAACCTTCGATTGAAAAGTATCGAAACCGAAGTCGGAACCGGAGTTGCAAGATCAATCGGAGTCTGAGTCGAAGCTCCGTAACATCCCTGATGGCTATAATGCAGTATAACTCAATTAGGTATTTATAGTTACAGTTATGGTAGGTTTATGTTAGTTTGCTGATTGGGAAATCAAAGGTTCCTTTATTACCCAACTACGGCAAAGCAGAAGGAGTTTATATGACAAAATTATTCGCCAGAATAATGGGAATTCATTAAATCATAAATTAAGACGAAGCTAAATTGTTAATCCAAGTAATGGTTTAGAAGAACCGTCGTGTTAATCTAGGCTATTATTTTCCGGATGTTTTGCATTGCTTGTTATCTTTTCGTTACGGAAAATAAAACACTAAAATGACGAACAAGAGGATGATCTAATAAAGTCATCTATATACTGCGCAGTAAGTACTTAACGAAGTAATTTGCATGTTTAGCGGATTCTTCCGTAAACAGCATAGCACTCGCGCAAAAACTATTGTTATTTTTAATTAACCTAAAAAGGTTTTTCTTGTTGTGTTTACCAAGAAAATACAGAGTAACAGATACGTATATACGGTCACAAAAAATGGTTTTGTAAAAACGTGTTGGAATAGAATAAAATAAAATAGAATAGAATAATATTTGTTTGCTTTGTTATGGAATAAGAAAGCTCACTTTGTTTTACGGTTTCAAATTTAATTATCAATAAATATAAAATTCTTCTGTTACTGGCTGACAAGTGACTGACAGACAACCCTCAGCTGAAACTACTGCTCGTAGAAAGCTGGATTTTGGCATGTAGAGGTTCCTAGGGGAATGTAAGGGAGTACTAAGGGAGGATTTCCCTAAATTCCTACAGGAACGGAAAAATACGCCAAATACGCGTGCGAAGTCACGGGCAAAAACTAGTTCCTTATGTAATTACTAGTTGAACCGCACGACTTCGTCTGCGTCACAATTTTTATTACTGCTCCGCTCCTATTGCCCTTAGCGTGATTATATATAGCCTATAGCCTTCCTCGATAAATGGGCTATCGAACAGTGAAATAAATTTTCAAATCGTGCCAGTAGTTCCTGAGATTAGCGCTTTCAAGTAAACAAACAAACAAACTCTTCAGCTTTATATAGGTATTAGTATAGATTTATTAATTATTAACCCAACCCAAACTGCCCGTTAATAACCCAACTTTAACAGCAAACAAGTCTACTAAATACAACCAAAACCAGTAATTGAAATTCCGTCCTAAAATGAGTCCCTAATATGGTGTCCCTAGCAGTACTGTCGTGGCCCATACGTTATAATACCTTAGTATGGTATGCCATTAACTGTTTACAGGCGCCCATTTCTCCGTTTAGCGGTTTACTTTATACCAACATTTAGTAGGGCGATAGGTTCACTTAAATATCTGAGTTGTAAAGTTATCCTGGTTGAAGCGGGACATTTTGTAACAATGTTTGTTTTAGAATACAGGGTAATTGTTATTTTAAGTGTCGATAACGGTGTAAGTATCTTTAACACGCATTACATGAGTAACTTAATAAATTGTTCAGTTCATTGGTTTAACTGTGGTTAACGATGTCACGCGATTCATGAAACTAACTTTGTTTTTATAACACACTAGTTGACCCGCGCAACTTCGTCTGCGTCACAATTTTCATTACTGCTGCGCTCCTATTGGTCTTAAAGGGATGCCTTCCTCGATAAATGGGCTATGTAACACAGAAATAATTTTTCAAATCGGACCAGTACTTCCTGAGATTAGCTCGTTCAAGTAAACAAACAAACAAACTCTTCAGCTTTATATATTAGTATAGAGTAAAATAACAAAACTTTATGTCCTGTAAACGAATCTTCAGTGAATACCGGGTGGGATATCAAGCCATCAATACATTCTCTTTGAAACAGCTGTCAGAGTCCAGTTGACAAACAACTCAATATACAAACGACGAAATAGTATCATTATTAAGAGTTATTTACGATATGTCATGATGCGTCGCCACACCATCAAACATTAAGATAATTCAAAAGTAATCTCAATACTTAGGTACATTGTGTCATAACTCCTCGCAAACCCCATACAAGACAACATCTAAAACATACTCCCATGATAAGTAGAACACAATACATGGTCTCACAATACAATCCCAATTCACACTAGGCCGGTCTGGGCCACATGCGCAAGCGCCATGGAAAGTCTCAAGCGTAGGTACCTACATGCGCATTGATAGTACATTACCACATCTGATTCATCACGCGACTTTCTCTATCCGCAGTCTACACGGATGTGAGGTTCATTGATGGAAAATGCTCATTCATGTCAACAAAACTATGCGCTACAAGATTTTTAAGAGACCGTGTAACTTTGTTTGCATGCGATGCAATTTAAAAAAAATCCTGTCACGGAATTTGAAATTCGAAACATGTTTCGGTATTCAAGTTTGAATTTATCGCTTTTTTGAAACCGAGAAAGTCAAAAGAGCACTTTCAATTTTAGAATCATGTGCAACTGTACACTGTAGCTGACTTCTTACATGTGTTATGTATATATACACAGTTACATAAGTTAACTACCCTAAGAAGTAGTTGGACAGTGTGTGGTACAAATTGACCCATAATCACGGCGTGGCTTGAGCAACACCACAGTATCCAAGGCTCGCGCCGATGTGACAAAACACATCTATCAGCTGACCAATGATCCACTTAGGCTGTGTTGAAGCCTCGTTTAGGTGTGACAGTCACTGGAACAAGTCGAATTTCAAGTGTTTTTCAAAGAGTTTGATAGTTTAATTATTCATGGTCTGCTTAAGTCATTTTGAAGTCACTTCTAGACAAGGATTTGATTTTGATAACCTATGTAAGCTAGATTAGGCGCTTAGGTGACTAATGGTAATAAAATTGAAATACTAAAGTGTCAAAGTGAGTAAGAAAACTAACAAACTTTATATCCTGTATGGTACTTACGATAAACGAATTAGCTTATTATCTGACTCATGTAATTTCATCACTTGAATTCCAATTTGTTGAAATCATCACTTCATCAGTTCAACCCTACTTCCTCATAAAATAACATCAAACTCCAGTCACAGGAGGGAGTATTTTAGAAGACAAAAGCCATAAACGGAACTATTAAACAAAAGACTCGTTTCCGCAAGAGAGTTATCAATACGTGTGGTCTCACACCCTCATACTAAAGCGTGGGAATATCTTATTAAGGGTACAATATCATCCCCGTTCTTAGATAGCAAGCTTATAGGATATGAGCTTAAGATAGCCATGCAATTTTATAGCAAACCCATTTGCTTGCAAACTGCAAATAAAGTCTTGAAGTTTGCAAGATGATACGACCACTTCAAGATAATATGATCATAACCTTCATGCTTCAACAGGGCAATTCTAATTTCGATTATGGAATTTTCACGCTCTCTATAAGACAGCAAGCTACTTGCTCAAGTGGGCATCAAGAATCAAGACTAAACGTAGCACGGTCCGTTCGGGGCCCGTCAAGTCGGCGCAGACCGCACATCAATAACTTCGGGCCGCGGACCGCTATAAACTGATTGCTTCCACTACTCCAAATGGCCCCATTTGCGCTTCGAAACTTTAATAAACGCCCCATGTCACTATTATATCGTAGTTCGTAACATATGTTGGTATTCTGCTGCCTTTCCGGGGTGGAGATAATTCTCGACTGACAGGGATGGCTTATGCTGCCTTTAGATACAACCGCTACTGGTGAATAGAAGAAATATTTCAGTTTTCATTCTAATTAGGTGGATCTTCAAGCATACGGCTTCCTGATTTGTAGCCTAGGTCTACTTTGCATAAAAAAATGGCCAATATCAACCATGATTTGTACCTTTCTGGCCATATGTAGTGGACTGCGATTAATATTATATAACCTTAAGGCGGCGGACACGAACTCAGCGGCTGCGATCAATATTATACATCTCTGTATTTGAACGCGCCGTTGCAGTGCTGGTCGCATCAAATGCAGATATGATAATGGAATTGCCCGCAACGCCCGCCGCACCGCTGAGTTTGTGCCCGCGGCCTCAACTTTTGCTACTTTTTAAAGGTACTTAAGAAATATAGCAACCATAAGCCTCCGTTGCCTTTCTTAAAGCATGTCCCTCTAAATCATTCACACGTGGAAATCAAACGAAAACTGTATAACCTAAACCCCTCATACCCCACCTCGAAACACCGCTATTCACCCTCACGATACACATCTTGTTACTGCAACCTTTAACCCTCAATACCACAACGTAACACAATGTGCTACAATTAGCAGCCGAGTGCTAAATATTAAAGCTAGCTGATAATACGGTGGCAGTCACGTTCTACTGTGATAAAGGAATGGTTACCGGGACTAATACTAGATGGCTGTTATTGTAAGGAAGCTGTGAGGAAGAATGGCAAAGCTTGGAGATGACGTCAGTGAATGGCAGGCATTAAGATGGACTGTAGAAGACTTAGCTGTACGAGTATGTGTTGAAGTAAATGACATAGGGATATTTGAAAAAAAATTAAGTCGAATGTTCTATCGTGGGTAGCTAGAATTTAGTTATCATTGACGTGCCATGTTTCTTATTCTTCCTTCCTTCCCTGGTCCCATTACTTTAAGTGGGGTCTCTTCAGTTTTGTGAGCCAAGTGGTTCTGTCTAGACTAGATAGTGTTGTCCGTTCTTGCAATGGGGCATGCTCGATGTGTCTCACGATATTGAACCACCAGGTCAAAGGCGGCCGGCGTCTTTTTTTTTTTGTTTGGACATATTACCTTTCATTCATCCCCAAATTTATTTTAATTACTTATTCTTAGATTTTTAGATCCCATGCAAGTCTGTGTCACCTGGCAATCCAGTAGGACAACTTTCGGAAAGACTGCAGTAAAGATTTTTTTTGTAACTTGCCGTTGATCTTTATTTTTTATCAAATTATTAACAGTTATATTAAGATACAATCGATAGTAAACTAAAAAAAATAGTGTATTGATTTCGAAATCTCTACTTATGTGCAATAGAGCTCTTTACAGCTCTATCAGTTGCTAAACAATTAAATACCTATTTATTTCAACAAACAAATCATGTCACAATAATTAATAAACAAACATCTTTCACTCCACACTATCTAACGTTGACCGACAGACGACACGTAACCACTTCAAACCATCAACATTTATCGTCAATAAATACTGATACGCAACTACAAGCCACGACGGGTAACAAGCAATCAATCCAGTGACCTACAAACCGCACTGAGGACTTGTAGACAACTCTATTGTATGCTAAAATGTGGTTTAATTGTCACGTGTGTGACTGACAGGGTTGTCACAAACGAAACAGATGACAATTGCGAAATGTTGAGGGTAGTTCGTACATAATTGTTAAGGCTTAATTGTGATGTTGTCGAGAACTCTGATTCGGGTTTGTAGTTTCGTTTAGGTTAATTGGGATGTTGAAGACGTAGTTCTCGTGCTGCGATTCAAGTTTGTTAACTGTGGTTATTGCAGCCAATAATTGGACGTTTTGGAACACGACTAAGCAAGGAGAAAAGAGATAGAATAGGACATTTTAAAATATGGTACTAACTTACGTTTGTCCCCGTTTTAATTAATGCCATTGTAAGATTATTACATGTCGTTCTTTTGAATGTCGATTTGATATATTTAATGCTTTACGCAAACAAAAATACATTAGCAAAGGGTAACCAACGGAACCCTATTACTAAGCCTCCGCTGTCCGTCCGTCCGTCCGTCCGTCCGTCCGTCCGTCCGTCCATCCATCCGTCTGTCTGTCTGATCTAACCTTAACAGGTAGACAGTTGACATTTTCACAGATTATGTATTTCTATTGCCGCTATCACAACAAATAATAATAATTAAGGTTCATGGTACGGAGCCCTTCGTGTGCGAGTCCGACTCGCACATTGCCGATTATTTTTTACCTATTGCTTTGTTATTGATTGTTTTGGTTTAACAAGCACTAAAAAAATTTCAACCAACTCTAGTACACACTCAACAGGGAATTTATGTGATTATTTATTTAAAATTGCCAACCCGAAAACACAGCCACCGATGATTCAACGTATAAAGTGGCAACCCTAAACAATTACCAAGTAGCAGGAACACTGAACACCTACGATCTGTCAGCGGAGCAGGCAGTAAACCTACTCTAAATGAATGTTAATCCTATTGTCCAATGTACCCAGTCATTTCTAAAGCTCCACTAGACTTTTACCTGTATAACGGAACTTCAAAATAGATCATAATTTAACTATGAAATATTTCTTGTTATGTATGAAAATCCGGGTTTTCGTCCGTGGCTAGATTTCATTGTGAGTGGATAAGGAGGTCCAGTTGGGAATGCTATTGTGTGGATGAGTAAGTCTTAGGCCTATGTTCCAAATCAGTCTGAGGATCTCCAGTCGACTGAGTCGCCATGGCAACGGAAAAAAAACCTATGATAAACCTACTAAGTATATATAAAATTCTTCCGTTAATGACTCAGTGACTGACAGACAACTTACAGCCGATACCACTGGTCGTGAAAAGCTGAAATATCACGTAGGTTCCTTGGGAAGTGTAGGAAATCTAAGTGAGGATTTCCCAAATTTCCTATAGGAACGGAAAATAACGGGATATGCGTGTACGAAGTAGCGGACGCTACTAAATAATAAGTTATACCTAAATGCCAGTTTGACGTTTTTGGTTGCCAGGTCAAGATGCCATCACCACAGTATCATAAACAATAAGCTCTACTTATCTATTGCCTGACTGCTAATCCAGGCATCCAACATTCAGGCTAAACCAACAAGATAATTAAATCTTTAAAATGCGTAAACAACCCAATATGCAATGTCATAACTGTAGCTATAATATCAGCTAAGTTGGAATGTAAAGAAAAGATAAACCAACAATAAATGCATTTCAATTTACCCCCACTATCTATCATTGGCTTATAACATTTGCTACTACACAATATTATAGTAAATATAGATAAGACTTTATCTCGATCAACATAAGGATTTTCACTTTTCATATCTAATCTCTCGTTAATCCGATATCTGGCTTAATCCTCAGTTATCTGCGTAAGATAGGGAGGTAAGTCTGACCAATATTGGCTAGTTAATGTCCATATTTAATCTGTATCTGATAACAGTTGCAAGGATATCTTATTTATAGCGGTGATGTTCACGGAATTAGCATACGTAGATATGTTGGGGAAATTGTTTTAAAGCCTAATAAATGAGATACAGAGGCATATGGACTTGACTTGATACGAATTACAGCACACACACACACACTACATACACTGTCTCGACTCTATTTTATAAATGTCTGCAAAATTTTGTCAAGTCCATAAATTATTTCCATGAAACAAATTCCTTAAAGCTCCATTGTCTAGAATACGCCTACTGAAATAATTTACACAAAAAAAGTATACTAAGTATACTATCGAAGACCACAGTCAATATCTAAGTAATATTACCAACATCTTATATTTTTATCGCAATTTTTCCCACTAAGAGCTGAATTGACTAGAAAAAAAAAGCTTTCATTTTCTAGTAGCACAAAAGAGCCAATTTCATCGTTTCAAAACATCTAAATAGCTGCCTCGACTGCTTCTTTATTTCTTTACAACTCAAATATTGAAACATCAATTTTAATCTTTAGATATTACTCGGTGCGCCTCCTCTCATAAGCCTTGCTCAATACCTACCCGTGACGTCATAGCGGTATTTTTCCGATATTTCCATCACGCCTCGCCTGGCCAATATTACTCGAATACGGTGTCGCACGGTATTACACGATTCCCTCTAAATTCTGCGATCGAAAATTCGAAGAGGTATATTGTAAAACGAATTTTTATTTAGTAAATAGGTCGGAATTTTGCTCGTGGTTTGATTAAACAGAAACTTGGATGCTTAAGTCTAATCTTAGTCTTTTAATCCCAATTTATTGGGAAAGGTTGGAAAAACAAAGCTTAGGGTTAATGAAAAGAGACTTAGGTCCAGTGAATCTGGTTGAGGTTTATCTGATAAAACAGAAAAAGTAATTCTTGTTATTCTTATCGTGTGGGCAGTAAGGTCTAAGGCCTAGTGACAGTTTCTAATCCGCCTCAAAGGCCTCTGACATGGTTTATTTGACGACCGCCATTTAGCGGCCGGGACCACCGGCTTATACGTGTCTTTCGAAGCACGGAATCATCTTTTTATCAGACAATCAAGTGATCCAAGCCTGCAATGTCCTAGCCAAATTAGAAACAACTTAACAAAGTATGCTTTCCGTGGGAATCGAACCCACGACCACCGGGTACTCGACCACGGAGGCAGAAAAAGTAATTGGAAAAGAATATATACACATTGCAAGAGCAATGAATATATTTATTTATTTTTTCTTTTCTTTTTATTCCTTTTCTTAATTTTTTTTTAAGCCTCAACTGTTCTTCAGATGAGAACAGACAAAAGAAACCACCGATGCACTCGGTCAAAGATGATATGTTACGAGGTGATAACTGCTGATATATTACCTACTTCTATTATAAATGCCTTAGTTTAGATGGATGAATGGATGTCACGGCAGAACGGTCGGGATGGATCTGGGTGAAATTTGGGACAGAGACAGTCTGGAATGCCACAAAGGCTCTTTACCCCAGGAGTATATTCCCTTGGGATCATTTCTGAGATTCACACTGGGGAAAACTATAAAGCTACTTACGACTAATAGAGATGTAGATACGGACGTAGAAGACAATTTGCGCCGAGTCCCAATAAATTAGGATAAAGTCGAAGAGTATTATTTTGACTGACCTATAAATTTTCATAAACTAATCTGAGAAAATGTACAGCGCTATTCACGCTAAGCCTATTCTAATAAAAAGCCGAGATCTTAGTAACATTGTATCCAGTACGTTATCGTCACGTTTAGCTAGTAAAACTAGGTGAAATCAGGCTGCCTAACTGTTAGGCTATTCAGTAGCTAGTCTTAAACATTGCAAGCAATACAAAACACGTCATGGGCTAAGTATTAACTAAGTGTGGGCTTCAGCTTAACCCACGTAACTTAAGTTCTGCTTAGCTACATAAGTACTAGTAGAACTTTGCAAGAAAATGAAGCCTTTGCAAGTTTTCTATAGTCTTTAGAGTCGATAGGAGCTGTACAGGACTGGCTCTTGCATTGGATAGGTTTTTTCTTGGGTTAGTGTTTGTTTGTAACTGACCTGACTGTCCAAAGTGCCTCAAATACCTGCTAAAGTTCCCGGTCAACCTTATTGCTGAGATCATAAGGCCGAGAAGTGGTTGATCGATCTTTCGCAGTACCTAGTTGCAGCTTCTCGTACTTACCTAAATTGGATCTAAATAACTGAGAAAAAGGGAAGCAATTACTGACAGCTGCCATTCGGGCACAGGCAATTATATCTTCACTAGTGAGAGGTTCCTTTAATGCATCCCATTTTCAAAGGTAATTTTCTCCATTGCCGACCATTTACACGACGTAGTCTGCATATCTATCATTTTAACATGTTCATGTTGGAACAAAGTCTTAAGTTAGCGCTTCGAATCCTCTGCAGCCATTACTTATTCCAGTCTTGTTACGTTAGACGCTTCAGCGATATATCATGCCTGTTAATCTGCACTGCATTGTATTCCAAACACAAACAGTGGCTTAACTTGTTCTGTGTACACTGTGTGCCAGAAAAAAGTACAATCCATCACTGCGCTGCGTTTTTATTCTGCACTGGAAATGAATTAATTCTACGAACGGGAAATGAGAAAAAAGATGAAATGATTCCAAGCCTTATTTTTAATGCGAGTTGCGATCTTATTTGCTCAAAATGCAAATTGAATACATTCATAACTACGATATGAGCAATAATGGTTTGGTTAACTAGAATGACCATTATTGACCATACTTATTTCATTCAGCACAACTATTAACTACATCAAAATCCAATTGGAAAACCCAATCAATTGCAATAAAAGCTTCTCGAACTCAGAATTTACGACCGACCATTTCAAATCTATCACTCGAAATCTTAGATAGCTCAATCTGTACGAAAATACCATCGTAATTAGAAACAACATTATCTTCAGTCATCTTTCTAACTTCATAAATAACTTGGTTCAGTTCATTTATAAGGTGCTATCAGTCTGACCTGCAGTTCTGCAGCGATCAGTTCCGGATGACGTTCCTCTATCAATCCTGGTGTCACTGCTAATATATCTTGCTTCGTTAGAGTGGAGCTAGTCAGGCCAGTGATTTGTTTGCCTGGATTCAAAGCTCGTTATAAGTTTTCCAAAAATAGTGTTTTACACCTTGTTTGTGGTAAATGGGGAGTTTGGGCTTGTTATTCAATTTAGAGAAATGTCTTAAGTAACTGTATTTTACTAAAATTTTGCAGTAAGGATCGTCGTTGGCAATTTAAAGACAAAACTTTTTCCCAAAACCTTTATCTTATCTTTTCATGCAAATTCTCAGACAAAACCCCTTCCAAATCTCCATGAACCTCGCAACATATCCGCCGAGCCATCATTTATAATCTTCACAACTGAGCCATCATTTTTTGCACCACCAATAGTGTCAGCGGTCGATCCTTTTGATGTAAATCGTTCTCCGCGCACAAAACGAGGGAGATCATTAAACACACGGCCTGTGGCCTGACTATGCGGCTATCTATGGCTATAGTTATGACGCCATAAACACCGTAGACTGAATTGAACCGGAGTCAAGAAATTAGCGTTTATAATTATCTCTGGCCATGATTGACTGCGGGAGTTAGAAACCTTTTGTCGGTTTTAAATATCATTCCTAGCTTCAAATGGGATGTCCTCTTTGTACCATATTTAATTGGAATTGTAATTAACGTTCTCATGCAGGATTATTGCGGGAAATAATTCTGATTCTCTGTGGAGTCGTTGATATTGCTGTGGAATAAAAGCATTCGCTGGAATTCAGTTGAGAATTTCCATTTCATTTTGTGTTTCTCTGAATTTGTGTATTGCAGAAATGTGTTTTTGATTAATTATTGCAAAGTAAATAAGCGTGCTTAAAGAGTCTAAGTAAGTATAACTTTTTTGTGTAATAGTCCTTAAATGATGTACAATAGTGCGTCCTTTTTTAAATCTGCTACTTTAAGAGGAACAGTCGTAAATTCATTGCTAAAGCATTTAGCTCTTGCCTGTCCTATCTACCTTTAATTACCGATCAAGATAAACAACATAACTAACATGGTTATCTTGTTTACATTGTAATCAAGTGATTGATACAACACCAGGACGTCGATAACTATTAGTTTGCCTGATAAATCGCGGAGCAATTGATGCAACCGCAAAGATCTATCTCTCTATTCCATACACTATTAATTTTCTTGAGATGATTTAAGAATATAATTAATGTATTGTAGTTAAGACAGGTGATTTATTACTTGAAGTACTTTAATGGAATTCGCGTTGGTAAGTTAAAAGCTTGTGCGTTGTGGTTAAAAATAGATTATGTTAGTAGCTTTACTTTATTTAACACTTTATTTAAAAGAATTTGCGAGAAAGAAATATATTCTTATTTGATGTTTTAAGCCACTTATTATATGACCGTTATGGTAGTTTGATGGATGCCAGATACAATTTTACCATTTTGAATACCAAAATAAAGTTGCGATTTATAAAATAGAAAATATTGCTCAAATCATACTCGTACAAACAATCTGATTAAAACAATGATGGTTTTAACAATATGTATGTTAAAAACGTGTTTCAATGAAATGTATCTATGTGGTAAAAGGCTTTCAAAGCTCTAATTAATTTAATGTTTCATAAACAATTTGTGTTTGTTTATGAAGCATGTACACAACCCCATTTGTAACCCCCAAAGGGGTGATAATGGTAGCGGGGTCGATGTCAAGGTCCCATCTATCGATTTCCCAATGACGGCCTAGTCCCTAAGCGGGTATAGACATGCGAGTTCCTTATCTGATAAGGGTATTACATTTGTATTGACTACACTACCCGCTCCCCATGTCTCCATTTGCATCTAGTATACATAAGACATAGAACAGAATAGAATAAACTTTATATTGTACATCAGCATCAGCACTACATATTATATACTCACATTACAGGAGCCTGGGGGCTACTCTCTAAGCCCGAAGTCCGTAGTTTCGGGCTTAGTTGCAGGCGTATTCTACTCCGTATCACCTACGGACTTACGATTAGTCCCGAACCTGAAGTAGGAATGAATGACAACACGATTTGACAGTAACTGTCTAATCGTGTAAATGAAAATAGCGAAATTTAAAAAACCTAGTCATGATACAATTTAAACAAGTACTCCTAAGTACTCATTAGCGTTTTACCCCTGGATTTCACAACCATAGGATCTGATAGTCTTATATAAACTACTTGTTCGCCAAAAACGAAGAAATCCACATATTTTATGCTGAAATTCCGTAGTAGTAATATTACGGACTCATAGAATGTATTGTGTTATTATGATTATCAGTCACTGCTTTTTTTTTTGGACGTGGAACCATCAAATGACTTCTGCCGCTTTCAGCGCAGCTGGAGGGAGTTTAAAACTTTTACTGACTTATATCCTCCCATCCGTGTTCCTTTAAAATACCCTTTGCAAGCCGCGGTAGCTCTTTCGATCAAATCCGCGTCCCTGGCAGATCATCAGCCACTACTGGACATGTGTTGTTATTGTTCATCAGCCTCGTTGTTTTATGGTTTAATATTTACTATTCATTTAATAGGCTTAACTCAATCGAAGTAGCTTCAATTTGTTTGTGACAATAATTAACGCGCCGTTTCTCTTTGTTTCCAGGAGTTGAAGGAGAGCTTCAACTATGGTCTGTTCTGCCCGCCAGTCAACGGCAAGGCCGGCAAATTCCTGGACGAGGAGCGCCGCCTCGGAGACTACCCCTTCAACGGACCTGTTGGATATCTTGAGGTAACGCTGACACTTACTGACTTGTCTGTTAATTATCTCAAATAGGGACATAAAAAGAGCCAAATATACAGTTGAAGTTCTCGGCAGTGACAGTAACTAAGGGGTTGTCTAATATTTTGTTTCTGATGGCGATATTGAATCTGAATGGGATCCCGCGTGGTAAGAGTTATCGGTTGTTATTTAGGCCACTGGTGTCGTGGTAAATGGGGTTCCTTAACAGTGAACACACTTGTCCTTATCCATTTTAAATAGGGAAAAATTATAATACAAGGTCACCGTCTATCCCATCGTCTTATTTTTTTTTTCTTATCTCATCTGTAATTCGGCGATCTGTGATGACACAATAAGCAAATCTCCTAGACTTAATTTGATTTCTATGTTTGTATTGGCAGAAGGAATTGTTAGAAATCTCTTTCTCAAATCTCGCGGTCAGTCGTATTATGACGAACACTTTTGTTGATGCTTAATATTATGACAACATTTAATGCTCTTATTTTACAAGTAATACAAAGACACACACCAATAGTTACTTACTACTTATCGACTCGTCATTAATGTTCCAGTTAAAATACAAGCGGCGGGTATACAAGATGCTGAAACTGGACGAGAAGACATTGAAGGCGCTGCACTCCCGCGCCAACCTGCGGCGGTTCCTGGAGCACGTCACACATGCGCAGGTCGACAAGATCTCCAAGGCCTGTGCCAAGGGTCTTGACCCTAACTTCCATTGTCAGGAGACTGGCGGTAAGAGATACTTCATTTTTGACATAGTGACGGAAGAAGCGAGACATGGCTTCATCACTGCTAGTTTTTTTTTGTAGCTAACCTGTATTGCCCCACTGCTGGGCATAGGTCTCCCCAGAACCTTCCTCTCGTCGGGGTGTGTTGCCTTCTCTAACCATTCCGTCAGAAACGCTTCCTTCCACTTAAAGTCCACTATTGATGGGCCTTTTTTAATTCCCGTCATTTATACGGTTACATGCATCCTTCGGAAAGGAAATTTTAAAATCCTCCAATGCGTAGTACAGTGTCTATACTTCCTTATTGGTTACTTCATTATTTTTTTTATATCGATATACGGTGAAACCTCCATTTGCGGCCCTCTAAACCGACGCTGAAGTTAGTACCCACAAGGACGCCAAATTCATACAATAAAACAATAAACGCTCACCAGAACAAAGCTTAATAACCACTTACTCTCAAATTGTTTCGGAACTCATCCGTTCCGCTCGCATCACAGTTTAATACCCTTACTTCACACCTCTTTGGTCCAACCTGCATCCGCTATCAGATATAAAACCCATTCATCCACTTAGGATCAACCATGAATGGCTCGGACATTCACTTGCGTAGTTGGTTTGCGGCCTGATATACAGTATTACAGTCGCACTCATTTACATACTGATTCTTATCTGCTATTGTTCTGGTTGTACCTAAAATAGTATTAAGGGTGTGTACATAAACAGTTATGAACTAGGTATGGTTGACGAAAAATTAGGGTTATGGAAGGCTCTAGAAATATATTTTCTATGTTGATAGCTATTTAGAAGCTTAACATTTTAGATGTAATGTGAACTAAATTTAATTAAATTGATAAAGGGCATTTTGTAGACGAAACGGATTATACTGCAATGGTGTGTGTACATATGTGTTGCTAAGTGAAAGTAGTAAACATTTTTGACCTACCAGATTGTAATTTGAAACCTATATCGACCACAACTGGCATCCTAAAGATTCTTAGGATATCTTTTATTTGAAACTGATACCAGACAGGTCAACAATAAAGCCCATCTTGTAGACTGTATTATATCCCAAAATAACCCAGACAATATTCTCCGAGACCTAAACGGCGCCTATTTGTACCGAAGAAACGGTAAACTTCCACAATATTACGTCTTTTCAGTCTAGACATTTCAATAGAACTAATTAGTGTTCTCTTTTGTGAACTACCTTGTGACGTCACAAAGGAATAACCTCAGATGTGCCCTTATACATAAATCGTTATGAGACGGTTATTATTACGTCACGTTGAGTCGGAGGCACAGTTACCTATTCAAGGCAAGTTGTTCTGAAAGGACAAACGCCATGCTCTCCATTTAGATCGTCTAGTACCTTTGTACGTATGTGATTATGAAATAGACCAGCTGTGCCCGCGGCTTCGTCTGCGTAGAAATTACTGGAGTGAAATGGTATTTATAAATCTAGGAGATATTTTGCAGCTGTGTTCCTAATGTTGCTCATTAGACCAAAATATAGTCCCAGCATTATTTCAAAAGCATTTTCGTATATAAAATGCTTATTGGTCAAATGGGTAATCTAAAAAGGTTCCGACGAATTAAGAATATCCTCCTGTTTGATGACGGTTAAAAAGAGAAGAGGACGCGTTCAATCCCAATCTCTTGCACTATTTGTGGCCACTCCTCGCACTAGCACAGCATAGTAACATATTCAAAATAAAAACAAAAACTGAAATTCACGGGCAAACGAATTTTTGAAATCACTGAAAAGATTCCAGACGCTTATTTTCCGTTGATTTCGTTCAACTAGCGTAACTCGTGTCCAAACGGCGAATCCATAACCAATCCTAACTCCAATTTATCATAATACAGAGAAATACTTCGAAAAACATCTCAGAGCATTCGATTCAAGGCTGGTACGTACGTCTGAACACGCCTTAGCTATTGTAAGAGAGGCGTAACAACCGACCCGTGGATAATCCGCTATAAACGTCGTCGAATCCTTGAAGCCAGTTGAATTATTTGTTCCTGTCGAACACCGAACAACTCATACATCATTTGTGATTTAAATGTCTCATTCTTTACACCAAAATCTCCTCAATGGATGAATAAAAGTGGTCATTGTTTAAACTAACGTCACTAGGGTGTGAAATTTGAAATGGGTTACGTGTTTTAAGCGTATCAAAAATTTAAATTACTGTAAGTTAAGCGTACTGTGACATCGATTAAGATCAACTTCACTATGCTTCGAGTTTGAACAATCTTTTACTATATTTTACCTACTTATCTTTGTTTCCATATCCTGCAATAGTTCTGCTCCAACCGGGGGATGTCCTGGATTTTGTATACAGAACAAACAGGGATAACCTTCGGTTGGTGCCTCGTAACACTGAAAGCAAGGCTTCGGCCCTTCGTACTCCAAACGTTTAGGACCTCAGTGTCGCGAGCAATTTTCAAAGAGGTAGTAGGTAATTTTAAGTAAACAATAACCCACATACACAAACCCTCATGGATCTAAAATCACTATTCAACTACACTAATCAAACACTTTTCACATTACAGAGACACCCCTCACAATCGCAGCTGGCTTAAAGACACCAGGCAAAGTTCTCATATCCCTCGTAAACGGTGGAGCACTGCTAGACTACAGGACCAAAGATGGCAGCACAGCCATGCACAGGGCGATCGAGAAGAACTCCCTAGAAGCTGTGAAGACCTTGCTGGAATTAGGAGCATCGCCTAATTACAAAGATGGCAAGGGATTGACGCCTCTGTATCTTTCGGTGACGAATAAAACGGATCCACTGTTGTGTGAGACCCTGTTACATGATCACGCGACGATTGGGGCAAATGATCTGCAAGGGTGGCAAGAGGTGCATCAGGTGGGTTTATGCAAATGTTTTTGGTTTTTATGCCACTAAGGAAAGGAATACTAGATACTAGTTCGTATAAAGCCAGTAGCATGACCTAGGTTGTAAACAGATATTAACTTATGCTGAACCAATATAGTCCGAGCCGAAAAATCCTACTCGTCTGTTGCAGGTCTGCTGGAAGAAATTTATTTTGAAATAAGCAGTACCTTTGTGCTTACCAGTATAATGTGTATCCAAACATAAATAATGTTTCTATTATATATCTGGGTAGGCAATTTACAATTAGATGCACTAATGGCATATCAGTCGAGCGTTAAGAATTCGTGTTCTTTTTAGAGCCCTCTGTGTCTTTAAAACTGCATCAGGTTATAATTAGGTAGGTATTCAGCTTGTTTAGGAAATTATTTTGTAACCAAATATTTTTTAGAGTGTCTTCCTTACCTGGATTTGCCATCAATCTCCCTCACATTTCTAGGCATGTCGCAACGGTCTGGTCCAACACTTGGACCACCTTCTGTTCTACGGCGCCGACATGAACAGCCGCAACGCGTCCGGCAACACGCCGCTGCACGTCTGCGCGGTTAACGCACAAGACTCCTGCGCACGGCAGCTACTGTTCAGGGGCTGCGACAAGGAGGCCTTGAACTTCGCCAACCAGACGCCTTATCAGGTAATCAGGGGTTTTGTGTTTAATTTTGTAATGCTACAGCAACACTATCGCGATAACGCGAACTATTCTTCGCGCGCTCTGTTGCACTGCACAGCAAGACAATGAGCTGTGTGCGAGAGAGAGCTCGTGAATAAAAGTTTGCGATAACGCGATAATGTAGCCGTAGAATAAGGATCAATGCAGGCATTTCGAACGCGGTTTTGCGAAGTGACAGGCTAATATCGACCTTATTTTGTTTTGGAATTAAATTGAAAATTATTATTCGCGCGCTCTCTGTTGCACAGCAAGACAATGAGCTGTGTGCGAGAGAGAGCTCGTGAATAAAAGTTTGCGATAACGCGATAATGTAGCCGTAGAATAAGGGTCAATGCAGGCATTTCGAACGCGGTTTTGCGAAGTGACAGGCTAATATCGACCTTATTTTGTTTTGGAATTAAATTGAAAATTAAATTTTCAAAGTTACTCTTCGTTTTCATCTTTATTGTGAGTTACACAATATTAATATTTGATTGATAGGAAAAACTGCGATCACTGCACATTTTTATACGTGTTCGCCCTTAGATGATAGATACAACAGGCGGCTTTTGATGCAACCGGTGTTTTACATCTATTGATCTCGATAAGATTTATTAAAACACCTGTTGAAATAAGCAAAGGCTGTTCTTTTCTCCGTAATTCGGCTTTTTCACCCATGTTCCACTTATTTTACGCACAGGCTATCTTTTTAAAAATAAAAATAAAAAATGCGCTAGACAAGGGACTGTTGTGTGCAATTGCCCCGTGGAATTACATCTTCAAAATCCTTATATGAAGGCATACATAATATTATAAATTGAAACTATTCATAAATAACCCTCAAAATCCCCAGGTGGCAGTAATAGCAGGCAACTTAGATCTAGCGGAGGTGATAAAGAACTACAAATCAGAGGAAGTCGGTGAGTCTAGCCCCGGTTCAGTACTGCATGGCTTTCATTGGAGCTTCATATACGCCTTATGTGTTCAACACATGGATTCTTAAATCTTTATACACTGCACGTATTTATAAAATTTTGTGCAAATTCATTTCAACGAGAACTTCATTGACTTTCTGGAAAAAAATAATTAGCGATAGTACATAGCGTTGATTTTTCAATAATCAGATAATTAAAAAAAAAACAGTAATAAATACGGCTCTTTGATATATTTTCTGTGCAGTTGTCAAATGCCATTTTTATTTCTCAAGTAAAAATTATGTTAAAACATTTAAGAATCCATGTTGTAAAAAAACCTAAATTTAAGTACATATTTTATGTGCAACGCTTTAGTATTTTTACCGCAAAAACATATACCAATACAAAATGACACACCATACTATTTATATTAAGTAGTATCTGTGTAAATATCTTATAATTTATATTATTATTGCATGCGTCATCCATTCTATCTATTCTATTCCATTGCTTAATATCATAATGGTGATGGTTGTATTTTTGGATACCTACGCTAATATATGAAGATATCACTAACCGAACCTAGATTAAATGCCAACAAACACTAATATGTAAAGGGTTTTAATTATATACTAGCTGTCCCCCGTGGCTGCGCTCCCGTCAACTGCTCTACCTAGCACCTACCCTACCTACCTACCCCACATACCTACTTACCCCCTACCTACCTTCCCCACCTACCTACCTTCCCCACCTACCTACTTACCCCCTACCTCCCTACCCCACCTACCTACTTACCCCATCTACCTTCCCCGTCTACATAGGTGGGTTACCTACCTACCCTATCTATCTACCCTACCTACCTAACTACCCCACCTACCTATCCCACCTACCTACTAACCCCACCTACCTACTTATCCCCCTACCCCACCTATTTACCCACCTACCTATCCTACCTAGGTCCAGCCGTTCTCGAGTTATGAGTGTTCGAACAAACCCGACTTTGTTTTATATATTAAGATTAATTATATTCCATACACGTATTAAATACCTATAGACGTTATATCCCGAATATTTTATTGCACTATTATTTTTTATATGAAACAAAAACTTGTGTTCGTCAAAATGATTTGATGTTTGATTATGTTCTTGATTTGTTTGTCGCACGATTCCTTTATTAGTTTGTTCGGTTGCTAAATAAACTATTTCAGTGCCGTTCCGCGGTCCGCCTCGGTACAATCCGAAGAGGCGCTCGGCGGCGTGGGGCGGCTGGTGGCAGGCGGGCGACCGCTCGTCGCTGGCGTCGTCCACGCGCATCCCGGGCGCGCTGGACGCGCTGGACGCGCTGCTGCGCCGCCCGCCCGCCGCCGCCTCGCCCTGCAGCCTGGAGCGGCCCTTCTCCTCCGCCTCCTCCAGCATCAGCGACGCGTCCCAGCGCAGCCACGAGGACGACGCCAGCATCCTCACAGGTACGCTCGCGCGCTCCGAGGCGCTGGAACGTAATGGTTCACTCGTAGATACGACCACTATACTCAGCAAAAACTAGCACAATTACCCACCATATCGGAGTTTTTGCACCCACGTAGCAGTCGTATCTACACCGTTATATTCCACCGCGCGGTCCGAGGTTGCGGACGGCTGCCCGGCCGCCATGACTACTGACAACCATCACCATGCACCGACATCGCCCGTCCACTTCGTTGCATGTTCTATGTGCCTTTATGTCATGTAGTTACCCATCGAACGCTTCTTCGCTTCCTTTTTCGACAAAATTATGATTTCTTCCACCCCTTTAGACCTAGGATATACGAAAATTGTGTTTTAGTGAAATATGGTTAAGAACTATTTTTAAGATAGGTAATCGAAACCAAATTTTGTTCTGCTCAGACTCCAACTCAAACCCAACTTTGATCTGTAAAGTCCAAAACATGTATTTAGTGTTTCCTGTTCACAAAACTACACGCTTTACAAACCCCGACCCAACAAGTAAAGTGTCCATCACTGTAAAGTTGCCACTAAACCTACACTTGTTGACCCCTTTGTCCCTTAAAAGCTCACTGGGACAAAAGATTCCAATTTGGACCTGACAAAAGACTATAAGCCAGAGATGTAGAACGTGAGTGACCGTTGAGCGACGCTAACCAACAGATAAGAGCGCGGGCGACACCAGCGACATCGTGTCGGAGTCGAGCGGCGTGGGCACCAGCAACTCCGACACCACGTGTTCTCTGGGCGGCGGCGCCACGGCCGTGTGCCTCACGCCCTACGACGCCGCCGCGCCCGGACACCTGCGCCTCAGCCAGGGGGACATCGTTGAAGGTACAGTGCCACACAACTCCGACACCACGTGTTCTCTGGGCGGCGGCGCCACGGCCGTGTGCCTCACGCCCTACGACGCCGCCGCGCCCGGACACCTGCGCCTCAGCCAGGGGGACATCGTTGAAGGTACAGTGCCACACAACTCCGACACCACGTGTTCTCTGGGCGGCGGCGCCACGGCCGTGTGCCTCACGCCCTACGACGCCGCCGCGCCCGGACACCTGCGCCTCAGCCAGGGGGACATCGTTGAAGGTACAGTGCCACACAACTCCGACACCACGTGTTCTCTGGGCGGCGGCGCCACGGCCGTGTGCCTCACGCCCTACGACGCCGCCGCGCCCGGACACCTGCGCCTCAGCCAGGGGGACATCGTTGAAGGTACAGTGCCACACAACTCCGACACCACGTGTTCTCTGGGCGGCGGCGCCACGGCCGTGTGCCTCACGCCCTACGACGCCGCCGCGCCCGGACACCTGCGCCTCAGCCAGGGGGACATCGTTGAAGGTACAGTGCCACACAACTCCGACACCACGTGTTCTCTGGGCGGCGGCGCCACGGCCGTGTGCCTCACGCCCTACGACGCCGCCGCGCCCGGACACCTGCGCCTCAGCCAGGGGGACATCGTTGAAGGTACAGTGCCACACAACTCCGACACCACGTGTTCTCTGGGCGGCGGCGCCACGGCCGTGTGCCTCACGCCCTACGACGCCGCCGCGCCCGGACACCTGCGCCTCAGCCAGGGGGACATCGTTGAAGGTACAGTGCCACACAACAGCGTGTGATGCTCGTCACTTACATTCAGTCAAAAAAGTATCGGGAATGGATGATTTGTTTATGGTTCCAAATTCAAATTTTTGTTTTTTTGTAGTTGTTAGATTGGCACAACTGTTTTCCATTTTGGCGCGGAGTTTGAGTTGCATCTGTTATTTATATTAAATACAGTGCTGGTTTTAGTAATATCATATATAGTGTGTATTGCGAATTTCATAATGGACAAAAATATCGAACAAAGAGTTTGTCTTAAATTTTGCATCGCCAATGGAATTTCGTGTTCGGAGTCACTGAAAATATTACAGAAGGCTTACGGTGAATCGACTTTATCAAAAACTCGTGCTTATGAGTGGTTCAAAGCGTTCAAAAGCGGTCGAGGTGTGATGGAAGATTTGCCTCGCTCTGGTAGGCCGTCAACGTCTGCAACTGAAGTTAACATCGCAAAAGTGAAGGAAATAGTGACTAAAAATCCCCATTCAACTCTGAGAGAGATAGCCGCCGAACTTTCTGTATCTCACGAGTCAATCGGTACCATTTTAACTAATCATTTGGGTATGAAACATGTTGCTGCTTGGCTAGTCCCAAAAGATCTGAATTTTCTCCAAAAACTCAATCGCTTGAAAGTCGCTGAGGACATGCTAGAACGAGTCAGTTCGGACCCAACATTCATGAAACGCATTGTTACTGGTGACGAGACGTGGGTTTACGAGTTTGACATGCAAACTAGTCAACAAGCTTTGGAGTGGCGCCTTCCAACTGAACCGTTTTCAATCGATAGAAGACATAAAGGAGAATTCGCGGCGAGAACTCAACTCAATTCCGGAAGCAGCGTTTAAAAAATGTTTTGATGAATGGATTATTCGTTGGCGCAAGTGTATCGTTTCTAAAGGAGCATACTTTGAAGGTGATAAAATAAATTTGGACGAATAACAGACATTTTGTGTATTTTGATCTTTTCCCGGTACTTTCTTGACAGAGTAGTATTCTAGGATGCCGCATAGCTCGGATTCACGAAGACGTCGTCAAATGTAGGTACGGGGTACAGTGTCAGACTTGTGATATCTGATCTTATGGTCTACTATCAAGGGGCCATTCAAGTATTACGTAAGCAGATTTTTTGTCAATTTTACCCCCTCCCCCTCCCCTTGTCATTGCTAGTAAACAAAGCTCTTACCCCTCTCTCCTACGCTCGTACGTAAGTATTGGTATAGTTTTTACTCACGCGGGACTAATTCCCCCACTTATGTTATTTCTCACTTAACTATGAAATATCGCGTGAGAGTAAAATCAACTAATTAGCCATAATTATGGCAAATCAAAATCTACTAAGATTACCAAACAAAAAAGTAAGTAAATATATTGCTGACTTAATCACCATTCCTCTCCATTCCCCCATTGTCATGGTGCTTACGTAATACTTGATCGACCCCCAACTGCTGGACAAGTACACGTCAAGCACTTGGATAATGGTCGAGGGTATAGTCTCCCATCACTACAGCCTCAATACAATGTTTGAGATGAGACAATCGTAAGACCCTCATCCGAGTATCTCGGAATTTCTTTGATGATAATTTAGAGTAGGCCATTACTTAATATCGCAATACATATTTTCATAAATTGAAGTTTGGTATGTATACTCCAATAAGTCCTTATGAACAGAAGTCACCAGACATCACCAGTAACCAGTAGTGCTATTTTGGGTCAATGAACCTGAGTGATAAAGTTAATATGGACATACCCCGTTGTAATTTTTCTGAATGACGATGTATTAAATGAAATAAAACTGTTTAAGATATCACGTACGACGACATATCAAACTACCTACTCATTTTCGGTATTAGCTGGTCCCGCGCGGTGTTATTTGTCATATTACTTATTGGTCCCAGATTTCAGCAGGCATATCCATTTTAAGATAACGGTCACTAAATCCTGAGAATAGCACTACCTATAATCACTGGACATCACACCTGGTTTCCATTCAAACTTACAAAACATTATTATTGATATCATTTGTACTCATATTGTAACTAAAATATGAATAATAAAATATCATTGGTTGCACTTTAACTGAAGACAATTGTGAGTAACTTAATTCATTCATCAGCACGACTCTTACTAAAAAGATGAAGCTGAAAGCTCATAAAATCCCCTGGTGAAGAGTTTTGAGTATAAGCAATAACACATTTAGAGCTTTGCTACTTAGAAAAACGCCCTATTTGGACGATTACCAAGGAATTATAACTCTACCTAATTCCGACCTCTGCTAATAGCCTAAGATCCGATCGCTTGAATCTGCAGGTATCTAAAACTTGATTTTGTTGAATGTTCCATGATAGTAGGTTAGACTAATGCAGGGTCAATTAAAGCGTTGAGATCTCGTACTATTTAAGCAACGGGTGCTATCAAATGCTCTAACTTGATCGTATAACAAACAGTGACTGGAGCCACAGATGACGGTCTACTGGAAGGCACGGTGCGAGGGTCTGGAGCCAGTGGCCTGTTCCCCATGCAGTGCGTCCAGGAAGTGCGCCTTCGACAGAATACACAGCATCTTCATCAGGTATGTCTGAGATTAAGAGCTTGTTCTCGATCTCCGAATAGCCACTACTTACTGATTAAATTCAAAATATAAAGGAATTTATCTGCCTAGTTATTAAACAGGAACTTAATCATGGGTTCACCTTTATAGAAGGATGCGAAACAGAGTGTAAATTCCCGCAAGCCTCCATAGAAAAGGAAGGATCCTCCGACTGGACGGTTGCTGAGTCTGACGGGTAACTGCCCGATACTTGATATTTGGACTGTTGTATATTTTTTTTTATTTGTGATGGGTTTCTCTTGTCTCTAGTCTAGGTCAGAAATGACAGAGACAATGTATATGTTCAAATCGCACGGGAAACCCTGATATCGTGATGCAGGATTTCGTTAGAAATTCGCTGCTGGATCCTATAGATGGCGTTGCTGTTCAACCACCGCCGCTAACCACCTATGATTAAGTTCACGTAAACAGGCCTTCATACTTTTCACAAGTTGATAGAAAATAGTTTTGATCACAATAACAGAATCTTGAGAATCCAGAAATTGTAGTTAGTAATCGACGGGGTCCAAATTGATTGTGTGAGAAATTATATGAAAATAAATGTGAATGATTGCATCAAATGTGAATCCATTCCATCAGTTTGATAGAAGAGAACCTGTTGTGCCGACCCCAAGTAGCATGGGACCTATGTCCCATGTTACTTGGGTTCTCATTTAATGATTTTAACAGCAGGCAATTTTCCCCCGGAATCCCCAATTTTAAAACTAGCCAAGAAGGATACTGTGTTGGCCAGAATGATCTGAAGTTCTGTATCGAAGAGAATTTGCATTAGCCCATAACCCTGACAGTTTCTAAAAACGGTATTACTGCCTTAAGGAACTTGCTTACCAGTGTGATAACTGGTAAAGATAGTAATTAGATCACAATATGCCAGGTGCTGTCGTCGGGAGTAGTCCACCAGTCGCGCGTGTCGGGCCGGCGCGAGGTGCCGCTCAGCAAGACGTACAGTGCCACCGCGCCCAGGATCAAAAAGTCGTAAGTCATATTCCTAAACTAACCAAGTATGCAGTATGGAGCAGAAGGAATTTATGAGTTAATTTGCTATTTCCCAAATACTACGTCTTCCTATCGGGAGAAGTTGTATCGTATAATCTATTCTCTCCCTACGCTTACATGCAGGGTGCATGTATTCATATTTATCTTTACGTAAGTTGGGGTTTAACTAATGTGAGGGGGATTTAATTGTATTTCATTTTGATTACTTCTTGCTATAACAGCAATAGCAATAAACACGTAATAATTTCAACTATACCTATTACGATTCGTGAGATATAGCTCGCTGAAAGATGGACGGACGGAGGCTTAGTAATAGGGTTTCATTCGTGTAAGGAACCCTAAAGAGTAACTACCGACAGACGACAAGTTTATTGTTGATATAGCCTGCCTAATACAAGGGCAATGAAAACAGATGTAGATAGTGACGTCATAATATACAAACTTATAAACAGGACAACAATGGACAATGCTTTGAACATTGCAAACATCATAACATTGTCAGATCAGTCGGCAGAGGTCGGTTTTATTATGAGAAGCGACAGTGACAATGTAGGAGGGACACTCTAATTAGTCTAAAGAAATTTATCAGTGTGGTTCGGTTTTAAGAGGAAACGCGGGCGGAGAGATTTAGTGAGTAAAAAGTCATAATTGGAAATTTTGGCTCTCGCTTGTGTCTTCCTCCAATATTTGACCGATTTAAAAGATTTTTCATAAACTAAATAAGAAGGATAAATACTGTGCCTCAATGTTTTGCTTTTTGATGATATGTTATCCATATGAGCACTAGAATCCTCAAAAAATGCTCAAAATTGTCTACATATATAGACCGCTGTCAACAGAGCCCTAGTGTACTTTGATAACTATTAATGAACAGAAAAACAGGGGCACAATATTTTTATTCAGTTTGATGAAATATATTTTAAAACGATCCAATATTGGAGGAGGAAACAGGCGAGAGCCGAACCTCGAATTAGCCCGTATTTCCTCTTATAAGCGTTGTTCTCACACGTTCATTGGTACGGCAGAAGCGGAAGGTTAAATGAAGAAGTGATTTTTCAATAACAATAGTGTGGTGTCCCTAAATATATCAAGGGTTGATTGTGTCACCCAGCAGGGTTAGTCTTCATTGCTGGGTGGCACAGAATATAAGACATGGGGATTTATAACAAGGAATTTGCAGACCTTACCTTAAAACTAAGGAAGATGTAAGCAAGCATTTTCTGTGTCAGTGCTAATTAACCAGTGTGTTATTATTCCCAATTAATAGTAAAAAGGTGTTTATTTAACCATGAAATTGAAAATAATGAAAACCACGGGCTATCTTTGGGCATTATTTTTCGGGTCAGTATTAATGCATTAATTTACTACATTATTTGATTAAAACTAGTAATCTATTACAATACTATAATATAACAGTGTTCAGTTTTAGTCAAAGTTCTCCGCGCGATTTGAACATCCAAAGAGCAGTTGTCCGCCAGACTCAACATCTGTCTGGTCGTAGGATCCTTCCTTGTCATAGAGGGTATGGCACTTTTCACCCTAATCGCATACCTCCAAACAGCTCCTCGTAAATTGCGGGCCTGCGGACGGCGAGCCACCCAACGCGATAAGAGCCAGGCCAGGGTGGGTCGACGGCGCGTTTATGTTCCATGCACGCCTCAAAGAGTTGTCAGCGTAATAGACGGGGCCTCTTGGGCTAGTGCCTGCCGGAGTTTAAAGAGTCACCGCGGCCCTGGAACGCAAATGACATTAAACGGATGGCTTTTAGTCAGTAAGAGTCTGACACTCTCTCTCGCTCCGCCCAGAGCGGAAGAAGTTATTTGAAAAAATAAAGCATAGTGTACCCCGCACGAAAATGTTCATGGTAAATGCACAATTTGCTGTTCAGATTTATCCCTGTTTTCCTCTGTTAATACTAAACGGTGCGTAGGTTGCCTTCAGGCTTAGCCACGATCCTCACAGGGTATCTGGTAGCAGCTAGATAACGCTCGCGATTAGAGAGGACTATACAATCATCGGTCTATAGCAATATAGTACTGGATATTGCTATAGGCCGATGATGAAAATCTACCGATTGATTATTGCATTTTATGTCCAGCCAATTGCCAGATGTATTATTTTTTCTTTTCTTTCTGTGTGTGTTTGTTTCTTTATGTGCTTTCGATGCCTGATAATAAATAGCTTGTTCTTCTTCTTCAGTTGATGGTTGCTTAGATTGGTGGCTACGTTAATTGCAGCGTCGCATCAGCATCGGTGGCATTCATTAAATCCCCCAATAATTTGTGTTTGAAACGACTGATGATTATGGTCTTTTTATTCATTCATTTCATTTAATTTAGATAATCCATAAGACAATTTGTACATGTCAACTTGTAAAAAATATATAGAAATAAAAATAACATACCTACATAAAAAAATAATAAATTAAAATAAAATAAAAACAATTTCATAATTAAAATCAAAATCGAATCATAAGTTAAATTAAACGCAAATTAAAAATATTATTTAAGCCAAAATTAAACCATACTAAGGCACTACCAGTGTACCATGTTCGTTCCCCAGCTATGGCAACATGGAGACCCGCACGGTGGTGCTGCACCGCGCGCGCCGCGGGTTCGGCTTCGTGCTGCGCGGCGCCAAGGCCTCCTCCCCGCTCATGGAGCTGCGCCCCTCGGAGCGCTGCCCCGCGCTGCAGTACCTGGACGACGTGGACGCGGGCGGCGTGGCCGACCGGGCGGGCTTGAGGAAGGGAGACTTTCTTGTGGCGGTCAGTTCAATCATCATCTTCTTAACAGCCGGAAGACGTCCACTGCTGGACATAGGCCTCCCGTTTGCCATAATCGCCACGCTTGACAGGCGGGTTGGCGATTGCAGTGTATGTAGTTGCGTTTTACAGAGAACGCTGCTGCCCATTCTCTGGTGAGTCCCTTAGGGCGCCCTCAAATTCCTACGCGGGTGCAGCGCGACAGTCGCGCTGCTGCCGCGCGGCTCTTAGCGACTAATTTGAACGCGCCCTTAGTCGCCTTTTACGACACCCATGGGAAATGATGAGATGGTATTATTTTTTCACGGCACCATACGGCACCTGCCGTCACCATACGGCACCTGCCGTCACCATACGGCAAATGAGTTGAATAAAAACAAAGAAACATTTAGGTTAATCCACAGATACCAAGGCCGTACCTGGGACTTGGACGAACCATGGTCAATTAGTAGCTCAAAAAAATCTGTGTATACATTTAATATGAACTCGTTCACTTCCGAGTCGTTATAAAGACGTCTGTGAACGAGTTCACTAGGACCACAGTCCGTCCTCGTCGCAGATCAGGTTCTTTTATGTGTGGGTAAATCTTTAGATTTTTCATCATCATCATCATCATCATATCTGCCGAAAACGTCCACTGCTGGACATAGGCCTTCCCCAAGTGTCACTACAGCAACCGGTCCTGTGCGTCTCGCATCCATCCGCTACTTGAGACCCTCACCAGGTCATCGGTCCACCTTGTGGGAGGCCTCCCGACGTTGCTCCTTCCGGTATGCGGTCCCCTCTTCAAAATCTTTCGGCCCTATCGACCATCTGTTCTGCGAGCAATATTACCACTTCAGTTTGGCGGTCCTTCGGGCTGTGTCAGTAATCTTGGTTTTCTTGCGAAAATCATCGATCCTGATTCGATCACGCAAGAAAACTCGAAGCATTGCCCTCTCTTTTGTCCTTTTAGTGACTTTAAGCTTTCTGGTGAGACCCATTGTGAGCGACCACAACCAACGTCTTTAGATTTATATGAGCAATAAAACATTTTGCGAAGGCACTGCCTCAAAAGTAGACAGTAACATTCTTATATGTATTGATTGCTTCCAACATTTACCTACAGTGCGACTTCAGAATGTCGGAATAAACTCACCTAAGTGCTGCAATGGATATGGTCCATCCATATCCATTGCCACTGCTGTCGTTATAATTTAATTGGAAAAGCCAGCGTACGTAATGATATTTTTTCCTTAACCTCCTTCACGATGGCTCATTTGGATCTGTCAAGTCCCGACTAGCAAAAACAGGCAAATATTTTGTCAACGCAAATAACACGCGCGTGAGCGGTTTAGAACTCCAAATATTTACAATTCTATCAAACAACACAACTAGGTAAACTATTCAGAAAATATTCAGTATCTTGTTACCTACGTTGTTTTACAAAACATACAAACATGTTGTAGATAGACAAACAAAAGTTTCTGCTGAAAATGGTATTATTCATGTATCGGCCGCCGAACACATGGCCGACATGCCGGTGCTCCTCAGTTATAAAAAAGTAACGGTATTTTAAGAGAAATGTCATGTGTTTTTGTTTTTTTTTATTAAATTATTTGTGTCACTATTCAACACCTTAATTAACCATACTTCTGTGTTATTTCTTTCTGATTTCTTATATAATTGCCCTACTTAATATCCCTTGAATCAACCAGTGTTAAAATGTACACCTTCGAAGTTGGACTTCCTATCGTCTTATTCAGCCGATGACTTGGTTCTTGCCAAAGTCTGCATGTCTTCACGCAATTTTTTTTCTTTCCTGACCTTTCGAGTTTCATATCTATTATCTCCCTCACTCCTTCGTGTTTCATATCTGTTATCTCCCTCACTCCTTCGTGTTTCACATCTGTTATCGCCCACACTCCTTTGTGTTTCACATCTGTTATCTCCCACACTCCTTCGTGTTTCACGTCTGTTATCTCCCACACTCCTTCGTGTTTCACCTCTGTTATCTCCCAAAGTCCTTCGTGTTTCACATCTGTTCTCCCCCACACTCCTTCGTGTTTCATATTTATTATCTCCTTCATTCTTTTGTGTTTCACATCTGTTATCTCCGACACTCCTTTGTGTTTCACATCTGCTAGCTCCCACACTCCTTCTTGTTTCATATCTGTTATCTCCCACACACCTTCGTGTTTCATATCTGTTATCTCCCTCACTCCTTCGTGTTTCATATCTGTTGTCTCGGTCGCTCCCCAGATAAACGGCGAGGACGTGTCGTGTGCGTCGCACGAGCACGTGGTGGAGCTGATCCGCAGCTCCGGCGCCCTCGTCTCCATGACTGTTGTCTCGTTGAACAATCATAATGGTGAGTTTTTACTATTTTACTTAAAGATAAAGATAATTATTTGTCAAAACATGCGTATACATGCGAATTAAGCATGCAGGATGTTACAATAATAATATTTTGTACGTACATGTTTCACCCAAAAGGCGTGTGTGGTAAATAATATTTAATTATTATTATTTTCTTTTTTCGTGTTATATGTTAATTACTAAGCATACTTATTATATAAATTCAGGTTCTTAAAACGTATCAGACAGATGTGTTGCTGGGGAGTTTGTTGGCCACTTCTTCTTCACAGCTAAAACACTAGGAAGTGGTGCGGGCGGGCGTTTTGGGGGACTGTCTTTTGTAAAATTTGACGTTCAAAAAGTGCTGGCTCTCAGCCTAATCTGAATAAACGACTTTTGATTGATTTGATTTGATTGGCGTACAAAATTACAAGAAAAAAAAATAACCAATATGTAAAAAAATAATAATGATATGTCAAATTACATTGATAGGTAAGTCAGTTAAATAAAAATAAAAAGTAATCATAAAATGTCACAAAAACTTAAGCATAAAAGTAAATGTCGAATTGCGTTATCAGTAAGTCAGTAAAATAAAAATAAAAAAGTACTTAATCATAAAATGTCACAAATACTTAAAGATAAAATAAAATGTCAAATAATATTGATGTCAGTAAAATATGCCTACTTATGCCTCGATCACATTATAGTGCTGCGAGCAAAAGCAAACTCGCTTCGCGTGACGGTGGATCGCAAAAAAAACCGGCCAAGTGCGAGTCGGACTCGTACACGAAAGGTTCCGTACCCTAAACCCTAGTTTTTTATTTTTTGTTGCAGCGGCAATAGAAATACACAATCTGTGAAAATATCAACTGTCTACCTATTACGGTTCTTGAGATACAGCCCGCTGACAGACAGACGACACGAAAGCTTAGTAATAGGGTTCCGTTGGTTGGTTTTTCTTTGGGTACGGAACCCTAAAAATACTACAAATTTAAGAAAAAAATTCAAGCTGTCTGATACTGTTAGTAGAGTTTATTTTAGTTTAATCATAGATTCGATACCACTGACTGCATCAGGCTGCTTGAAGTGTTTTTTTTTTTATTTCTAGTCGTTTTAAGAAGTGTTTTTGTTTTAATGTCAATATTGTTCCAATTGCCAAAGGTTGTCTTGAAAAGATCGCTTTTAGCGATAAGGTCGCCCATTGTGTCACCCTATGTAATGTTTTCTTCATCTATCTTTTCTATAACTTATATGGTGTACATAATAAAGAGTATTCTATTCTATTCTATTCTATTCTATTCTATTGTTTCTTTACTCTATAGCAGCTGCAGAACACCACCCTTAAAATATGACCACATATTTCTGGAAACACCCAGTATCTTGCACACGGGCGCACCTATGATATAATGGAATGCTTATTTGTCAGGTAACAACGAGAACAACACGTGCACGGTGCCCACTAGCAAGTCTCAGAGCCAGCTGTCCAGCTCCGGCCGGCCCTACGCCGCCACCTTGCCGAGGAAGGGCGCTGGAGGTAACTATCATATAGGTAACACAACGAGAACAACACGTGCACGGTGCCCACTAGCAAGTCTCAGAGCCAGCTGTCCAGCTCCGGCCGGCCCTACGCCGCCACCTTGCCGAGGAAGGGCGCTGGAGGTAACTATCATATAGGTAACACAACGAGAACAACACGTGCACGGTGCCCACTAGCAAGTCTCAGAGCCAGCTGTCCAGCTCCGGCCGGCCCTACGCCGCCACCTTGCCGAGGAAGGGCGCTGGAGGTAACTATCATATAGGTAACACAACGAGAACAACACGTGCACGGTGCCCACTAGCAAGTCTCAGAGCCAGCTGTCCAGCTCCGGCCGGCCCTACGCCGCCACCTTGCCGAGGAAGGGCGCTGGAGGTAACTATCATATAGGTAACACAACGAGAACAACACGTGCACGGTGCCCACTAGCAAGTCTCAGAGCCAGCTGTCCAGCTCCGGCCGGCCCTACGCCGCCACCTTGCCGAGGAAGGGCGCTGGAGGTAACTATCATATAGGTAACACAACGAGAACAACACGTGCACGGTGCCCACTAGCAAGTCTCAGAGCCAGCTGTCCAGCTCCGGCCGGCCCTACGCCGCCACCTTGCCGAGGAAGGGCGCTGGAGGTAACTATCATATAGGTAACACAACGAGAACAACACGTGCACGGTGCCCACTAGCAAGTCTCAGAGCCAGCTGTCCAGCTCCGGCCGGCCCTACGCCGCCACCTTGCCGAGGAAGGGCGCTGGAGGTAACTATCATATAGGTAACACTACGAGAACAACACGTGCACGGTGCCCACTAGCAAGTCTCAGAGCCAGCTGTCCAGCTCCGGCCGGCCCTACGCCGCCACCTTGCCGAGGAAGGGCGCTGGAGGTAACTATCATATAGGTAACACAACGAGAACAACACGTGCACGGTGCCCACTAGCAAGTCTCAGAGCCAGCTGTCCAGCTCCGGCCGGCCCTACGCCGCCACCTTGCCGAGGAAGGGCGCTGGAGGTAACTATCATATAGGTAACACAACGAGAACAACACGTGCACGGTGCCCACTAGCAAGTCTCAGAGCCAGCTGTCCAGCTCCGGCCGGCCCTACGCCGCCACCTTGCCGAGGAAGGGCGCTGGAGGTAACTATCATATAGGTAACACAACGAGAACAACACGTGCACGGTGCCCACTAGCAAGTCTCAGAGCCAGCTGTCCAGCTCCGGCCGGCCCTACGCCGCCACCTTGCCGAGGAAGGGCGCTGGAGGTAACTATCATATAGGTAACACAACGAGAACAACACGTGCACGGTGCCCACTAGCAAGTCTCAGAGCCAGCTGTCCAGCTCCGGCCGGCCCTACGCCGCCACCTTGCCGAGGAAGGGCGCTGGAGGTAACTATCATATAGGTAACACAACGAGAACAACACGTGCACGGTGCCCACTAGCAAGTCTCAGAGCCAGCTGTCCAGCTCCGGCCGGCCCTACGCCGCCACCTTGCCGAGGAAGGGCGCTGGAGGTAACTATCATATAGGTAACACAACGAGAACAACACGTGCACGGTGCCCACTAGCAAGTCTCAGAGCCAGCTGTCCAGCTCCGGCCGGCCCTACGCCGCCACCTTGCCGAGGAAGGGCGCTGGAGGTAACTATCATATAGGTAACACAACGAGAACAACACGTGCACGGTGCCCACTAGCAAGTCTCAGAGCCAGCTGTCCAGCTCCGGCCGGCCCTACGCCGCCACCTTGCCGAGGAAGGGCGCTGGAGGTAACTATCATATAGGTAACACAACGAGAACAACACGTGCACGGTGCCCACTAGCAAGTCTCAGAGCCAGCTGTCCAGCTCCGGCCGGCCCTACGCCGCCACCTTGCCGAGGAAGGGCGCTGGAGGTAACTATCATATAGGTAACACAACGAGAACAACACGTGCACGGTGCCCACTAGCAAGTCTCAGAGCCAGCTGTCCAGCTCCGGCCGGCCCTACGCCGCCACCTTGCCGAGGAAGGGCGCTGGAGGTAACTATCATATAGGTAACACAACGAGAACAACACGTGCACGGTGCCCACTAGCAAGTCTCAGAGCCAGCTGTCCAGCTCCGGCCGGCCCTACGCCGCCACCTTGCCGAGGAAGGGCGCTGGAGGTAACTATCATATAGGTAACACAACGAGAACAACACGTGCACGGTGCCCACTAGCAAGTCTCAGAGCCAGCTGTCCAGCTCCGGCCGGCCCTACGCCGCCACCTTGCCGAGGAAGGGCGCTGGAGGTAACTATCATATAGGTAACACAACGAGAACAACACGTGCACGGTGCCCACTAGCAAGTCTCAGAGCCAGCTGTCCAGCTCCGGCCGGCCCTACGCCGCCACCTTGCCGAGGAAGGGCGCTGGAGGTAACTATCATATAGGTAACACAACGAGAACAACACGTGCACGGTGCCCACTAGCAAGTCTCAGAGCCAGCTGTCCAGCTCCGGCCGGCCCTACGCCGCCACCTTGCCGAGGAAGGGCGCTGGAGGTAACTATCATATAGGTAACACAACGAGAACAACACGTGCACGGTGCCCACTAGCAAGTCTCAGAGCCAGCTGTCCAGCTCCGGCCGGCCCTACGCCGCCACCTTGCCGAGGAAGGGCGCTGGAGGTAACTATCATATAGGTAACAAAACCATTTCATTTTTTTCGTTACGTTAATAGGGGATTGGCCTCAAAAAATCTAATTAGTCCTTCAGATAGATTTCCAAAAAATATCCGATCCGTATTTTTTCTTTTGTTACGTAAACCAAAATTGACGAAAATACGATGCTTTTAAAATTCTCAATACGTCACGCCGTGGTATAATTTATTAGTGCATTCTGACGTCACGAGTTTTGTTGCGTTTTATTTTTCAATACTCTAACTGGCGGACCAAATAGATTTGTAATTTATTGATGGTGGAATCTAGCCTATTGTCCCAATCCCAATAATGTGTCCCAATGCTGGGTAAAGACCTCAACTTTCCCCTTCCAAACCTCTCCGTCTTGTGCGATCCGAGGCCAAGTTTGACCAACCTATTTTGAAATCAACCTAAACAGCATTTGCTTACCAAATTAAAATGCGCTGTCAAGAGTTTATTTATTAAATCTTTATGCTCCAGTAAAAATAATGTACAAAGGCGGTGTTAATGCCTGAGGCATTTCTTACCAGTTCTAGTGCGTTTAATCATAAAACATTGGAAATAATCGGAAGTTTTTCTTATATTTTCCTTTTCCTTACATACATGTGTTTGATTACATATTTGTAATCAAACACATGTTTGTAATCAATTTTCACCGGAAACACCTCAAAATTGTTGCAAATGAACGCTAAAACATAGATAATTTGTTCGTGTGTAGGTCGCGCCCCCGCGCCCGCGCCCCCCCGCCGCGACCCGCGCACCACGCTCAGCGTGGGCCGAGCGCGCGCCAAGTCCATGGTGGCTGGCCTGGGTAAGTGCTCACTACATTACTAGCCTACATAAAGGAAACATCAACGCCGTAGATAATGCAGTACACAAAGAAAGGGGATAGAACCTTTGTGGCATAGCCCCCCGCCGCATTTTGATTTTTATCAAAGTTCGACTTACTTTCAAATATCTCGGCAACGTTACACTTTAGGGCACCAAGTTGCAATTTTTTTTAAGTGTCCTCTAGCCATATAATATGCATGTTAGGTCTTATGCAGCAACTTTGAAAAATAAATATAATAGTGGCGGGAAGGCTATGTGGCGCTCTCATAGAAAAAAAGTTCAAACCCCTTTACTAGACGGTGTCTTTGTTGCTAAATCAATAAAATAAATGCAGATTTATCATTAGTACACAATTTTACAGACATGTGTGCCTACTTATAAATGTGATGACTACTCAGATACTTTTTTTAAATTTCAGTGTTGTTCCCAGTTGTGTATAATCATGCCCTCTGCCTACTGTTGCCTTTAAAAGATTGTATAGTGGAAACTGAGCATCCTTGTACAAGTACGCAAACATCTCCAAATTACTCGTAAATAGATATTAACTGGCTCTACGATACTCTCAAGACATTGTTCAAATTGTTTTATACTTTCTTATTCATGTTGGAATTTGGAATTTCAGAAAACGGTGGTGAAAAGGAGGAGAGCTGTGAACCTTTGAGCGTAGCAGGCAAATCATCATCAGCTGAGTCGGTGCAGTTACCGGGAGGCAGTAACAGTAAGTAACTATTGTTTTATATCTACCACTACCTTTCTAAAAGACAGACGAAACCTTATAAGCAGTTTACAGAAATAATGGTGATCTATGTCTAAAGGGCGTAGAACCATTGTGGCATAGCCCCCCCCCCCCGGCCTCATATTGTATTTTTTCAAAGTTCCAGCTATTAGATCTAACATGGAACATGGGGTTGGAAACACTTCAAATAACAAAAAATAATAATAAAGTGTCACGTTGCCGAGATATTTCTAGGTAAAGTCAGTATTGTGACAATCATGACTACCATTCAAAATAACTTAATTATGTGCTTAATATGTCAGCTCCCACAGAAAAATTTCGATCCCTATAACGTTGCCGTTCTAGTCTAACTTGTAATAAATAACCTGAGCGGTAAGGTTAATTTGCCGTTCCATTGTGGAAGTCCAGACTAACTTTTGATGGGATAGTATTTAATTTTACCATTTGCACTGTAACGATAGACAATAATGTAGCGTACCTAATCAATTTTATTTGGTTTTATATTCCTTATTTCTTTTTTCTCGGCTTCCTTGAATACCGCCAAAAACAAACGATGTAACTGTAACTTATACGACTGTAGTGGCACCAATGCCGCCACAATAAAACCAACAGCAAACTCTACATCACAACAAAAAGAATCGCAACGCCATCTATCTCGCCAGCAAACTGCTAACGAAATCCTGCATCGCGGTATTAGATTTGTCCGTGCGATTTGAACAATATACAACAGTTCAAATATCGAAATAAAAAAATATGGTCGAATGGTTAAACGCCGGTCGTAGGTTCGATTCCCACGAAGAGCATACTTTGTAAAGTTGTTTCCAAACTGGAAACAACTTTACAAAGTATGCTCGGCTTGGACATTGCAGGCTTGAACCACCTGATTGTCTGATAAAAAGATGATTCCGTGCTTCGGAAGGCACGTATAAGCCGGTGGTCCGGGCTGCTAAATGGCGGTCGTCAAATAAACCATGTCAGAGGCCCTTGAGGCGGTTTAGAAACTCTGACATTAGGGTGTGTGGGGTCGTTAGACCTTACTGCCCACACGATAAGAAGAAGAAGTCCAAATATCTACTTATCAACTATCGGACAGTTGCCCATTGGACACAATAACCGTGCAGTCGGAGGACCCTCCTTTTTTAATGGAGGTTTACGGGACTTTACTCTCTATTCCGCATACCTCTTTACGACGTCCATTGAGTCCCTCTACAATAGTCCAGCTCTCCCCTCTCCCCCACTACAAGTGACGATGTCCCCCAGCGGGCACGCCGGTGTCGGGCACGCCGGTGGCGCCGCGCACGGCCTCCATCCGCGCGCGCCCCGCGTCCGCATAGTTTGTAAGTGTCCCTCTACAATAGTCCAGCTCTCCCCTCTCCCCCACTACAAGTGACGATGTCCCCCAGCGGGCACGCCGGTGTCGGGCACGCCGGTGGCGCCGCGCACGGCCTCCATCCGCGCGCGCCCCGCGTCCGCATAGTTTGTAAGTGTCCCTCTACAATAGTCCAGCTCTCCCCTCTCCCCCACTACAAGTGACGATGTCCCCCAGCGGGCACGCCGGTGTCGGGCACGCCGGTGGCGCCGCGCACGGCCTCCATCCGCGCGCGCCCCGCGTCCGCATAGTTTGTAAGTGTCCCTCTACAATAGTCCAGCTCTCCCCTCTCCCCCACTACAAGTGACGATGTCCCCCAGCGGGCACGCCGGTGTCGGGCACGCCGGTGGCGCCGCGCACGGCCTCCATCCGCGCGCGCCCCGCGTCCGCATAGTTTGTAAGTGTCCCTCTACAATAGTCCAGCTCTCCCCTCTCCCCCACTACAAGTGACGATGTCCCCCAGCGGGCACGCCGGTGTCGGGCACGCCGGTTGCGCCGCGCACGGCCTCCATCCGCGCGCGCCCCGCGTCCGCATAGTTTGTAAGTGTCCCTCTACAATAGTCCAGCTCTCCCCTCTCCCCCACTACAAGTGACGATGTCCCCCAGCGGGCACGCCGGTGTCGGGCACGCCGGTGGCGCCGCGCACGGCCTCCATCCGCGCGCGCCCCGCGTCCGCATAGTTTGTAAGTGTCCCTCTACAATAGTCCAGCTCTCCCCTCTCCCCCACTACAAGTGACGATGTCCCCCAGCGGGCACGCCGGTGTCGGGCACGCCGGTGGCGCCGCGCACGGCCTCCATCCGCGCGCGCCCCGCGTCCGCATAGTTTGTAAGTGTCCCTCTACAATAGTCCAGCTCTCCCCTCTCCCCCACTACAAGTGACGATGTCCCCCAGCGGGCACGCCGGTGTCGGGCACGCCGGTGGCGCCGCGCACGGCCTCCATCCGCGCGCGCCCCGCATCCGGCCGCATCACTGCTGCCGAGCTGGAGGAGCTGTTCCAGCGACAGGCTGATGCTGATACTATGTGAGTGGATTTTATTTGTACTGTTGATAGGCACATGTTACGACCGCTATGTCACCTGATGGTAAGCGATGATGCGGTCGAAGATGGAGCACGCATGCCTAGAAGTAACCCATTCACTCTTTACTTAAAGACTCCCAGGTTGTACCTATCAGGAAACTCAGACTCTGGCAGGGAATTCTACTCCTTAGCTGTACGCACTATGAATGTGTTCCCGAAACCTGCAAGAAGATTTGTTTTTAAAGGAGAATGGGCAAAATCGTACGGCACTTGGTCTATCAGCGGCCAGGAACATTTTATTTTTTTTTGGTTTAATATCACCCTACAATAACGGGTTCAAGAAGTTTTATATCTGTAGTGTCATTATTAATGGAACTAAATTCATTTTTATTTTAGATATGTAAGCCTGTGATTTAGCGTATTAATTACTAAGATTTAGTCTTAAAAATAAGGAAATAAAATAAAATGACTTGTTTACTTCAATACATTTATTTTACATACATTTACATACATAAACTCACGCCCTTTTCCCATGGGGGTAGGCAGAAACCACAGAACGCCACTTGCTACGATCCTTACATACTCCTTTTGCCTCGTCCACATTCATACATTTAATGTACAATAATAGCACTGAGTTCTGATGCCGGTAATAAAATATCCTCGTCTTGATGTCTAGCCCATGCCAGATACCACACTACACACATAACGTGTGCGCAACAACCGATTGTGCGCCTTCCACTCAAACAACTGCAATAATAATGAGCAATTGCTTCTCTATTTTGTCTTTGTCGGTTAATTACAATATAAGAATAATATATTCTGGACCTTACATGTCTAGATTGTATTCGCACACGTAATAACCAAATATCTTCTTCTTCAATAAAATCTCTGAGCTGACTTATTTGTCGCTCCCGGTATACTTCGATATTGTATAAGCCTTCAATTAAGTGTTCAGCGTAGTAGCTGCGAGCCAACTTGATTTGGTATGTGCCAAGTGCAAACAGAATTAGGTCTTCTTCAGAAAAAACCGGAAAGTCTTCAAAAATAGGTTGGTCGCTGCTGAGTCTTTCAAATGATGCCCTCTGTCTATTTATGTTATGACGGATAACATAGTCCGCTAAGAGGTTCGGTATTTCAAAACGTTCATTAATTATATTTACGAACGATGATGCATGAATACTATCTTGTATTGGTGTTTGGAACGCATTGATGAGTGCCGCTGCGTTTTGAAAGTCCTCAAACATGTGACTTAAGGCGCGATTAAAATATTCTTGCCTAAACAATTTGAAATCTCGCTTGAACCTGTCATTTATAACTTCCACTACCCAGCGGCATAGAGTTACCAGCCTAGTTCTATTGGCCTGTTCAGTAGTAAGCTGGTCTGCACCGCGGTCTTTGGTTTCTGGCATATAGGCACTGTAGTTGCATCGCTCCAAATCGCCACAGACGTCTCTAAACCCACGATCTAAAATGAATATGTCGCCAGCCCGGTAAAACCAGTGAAATGTGCCTTCTTCGTCATTTATAATTCTTTCCAAAATACTGGCATCTGAGTCGGTAGCAGCATAGGGCCCGCAAACATCAATTATATGCCCATCGGAACACACCATTAAGAACGGTTTTAATAGATTTTCGTATTTGTGTAGACTGTAGGTCTGTCGCTGGAACGAAAAGTTGGAGCTCTTCTGTATATAAATATATGTTCCATCCATGATTGTTACTGCCTTCCTTTCTTCTGGAGAAGACTCGGGATTTCCAAATAACGCGTTTGGTACAATAAGATTACGGTCAGCGACCATTCTTCTATTTAAATGGTCGAGTCCCAGGTGTCGTGGTTTAAAATCCAGAGATATAGCATCACGCGCGGTTTTTAAATGCCTTTCTAGAGTCCTTCTACTTATGTTAAAGAGCGTGGCTAATCTCTCGTTGCTATCAAGAGTTCGCAACTTCATTAAATAAATGGCTAGTTTTGTTTTGGCGTTTGACTCAGACAAAGAAGGCGTTTGTTCCAAGATTGTATTGAATTGATCTCTGCTAACGCCCAATCGAATATGAATCTCATTAGGATCCATATTTGCAATATCTTCAAAGTCCAGAATATTTTTATTTAAAACAGCTTTTTTAAAAAGCTCTAGTATTTGCACAAAATGAGAGCTGTTAAAATCATGTCTGAGATTTGGACTATCAATGAGCTCTTCCCAATCATTTGATGTTAAATGTGCATCACATATTCTGGCACTGTCTGGTATGAATAAGTTAGAATGTAACATAAGAGTAATCCTTACATTCTCAGGCATTCGACGACGTGAAACACTACGGCATCTGTCAAACATACAGTTTGCCGAGGTGCTAGGCACTCGTGAATATTCTTCCACTTGAAGAACACATTCGTGCGGGGCAGGGTTATTGTTTGGCTGCACAGCCCGTTGAGCTCGTTGCCAACAGGGTCGACAAACGTATTCTCGGCCGTTGTATTCAACCTGAAAAGGAAAATAGTTTATAACATAGTATTTAAAACTCACAGCAGTTTCAGTTAAATCATGTGTTGTATAGTAGAACATGCCGAGCTCTTTTTCAACGTGACGAATGAGTCATGCTCATACGCATTGTTAATGAGTGGTTGGCCTCTATTATATTTCGAAGCTAGATAACGTTGGCTCTGTTTCCATATGCACCATGTGTGTAAAAGAGAGAGAAGATCTGTTTTGACTATAACTTAAGTATTGTTAGAAAAGAACCATACGCTTAAGGAAATAACATAATTCACTAAAAGGACGTACATAAAAATACAATCAAAACTGTAACGTGGACTTTCAATAAAGAGCCCACACTTCACCCAACGATGTGTCGCATATGCACATCGTGACACAATATTATGAGGCCATCACCGCTATAGGGTGCGTACATACGGGTAAAAACAACCAAAAAATAGTCTAAAAATACTTACTTGCTGTGGAGCTATAGCTTCAATAATATATTGAGCATTGGCAGCATTTTCCTCAAAAAGAGCATGGGTTATTTCTAACCTTCTTCTATTAACCACTGATCGATTGCACAAAACACATATAGGTCGATTTTCTGCCATTTTTCAATAATGTTCCGTTGGCGTACACAAGTCCAGAGTCCAAGTACACAAGCACAAACGTACAGAAGTTCAGAGTTAATAGCCAGGTTATCAGGTTAGGAAGAAACACAGTCCAGAGGGTAGCCAGGGTCAAAACGTTTGAAAAAGAATCCGTAGATGAGCGCACAGTACACAACGTCACAAGGGTAAGCGAAGGACTGCGCCGAGTGACGCACACGCACCCCACACCTCGGCTCTTTTGTTTGCACTCGAAGCTGATTGGGCCGTTCGAACTCAGGTAGTCCATGTAGTAAACCCATTGTTGAGCTGAGTCTTGTAAACGGTATGCTGACAACGTTTTGAAATACTTTTGAAGACATAAACTAATGTTAATAAGTATTTTATAAAATGGGTTTGCACATTTTCTTGCACTTATTATCTAAGTATTTTTTTTTCTAAATGAGCTGCAATGTTACGTTCATAGTAAAAGTTAGTCCTTAGTAATAGTACTTTCATTTAATACCTATTTCGTTGTTGGCCGCTCATAGACCATTTTGCTCTTTCTCCTTTGCTAGAAGATTTGTGAAAATATTTTTTGAGTAAGTAGGCCAAACAGAGCTAGGTGGGTTTTAAACACAAGCCCCGAGAGTGATAATGGTACAGCCTAAGCTACATGGTGTAACTCCCCTAAAACGTTATCAAAAGTCTATCCCTAAAAATTATTTATGTGTATCATCACGCTAAGACTAATAAAAGTGAGCAGACGATGTTGCGCGGGTCAACTAGTGATGAAATAAAATAAGAATTAACCGTCCAGTTTGTGTGTTGTAAATGTAAAAAATTAGTTCAAATAATGTGACCGAGCATGGTGAATTTCTAATACCTTAACTAAAATAGTAATTGTAACATTCCAGCCTCGGCAACAACGCGATGATGACTCGCTCGGCGTTCCAGGGCGGCTCCACCTCGCCGCCCTACTCGCCCGCGCGCGCGCCCTCCCGCGTCTACGCCTCCGTCGCCGAGATGAAGAGGTCGCGTGGGAAGGTAAACTATTCCCTGAAAAAATTTTACCTAGCAATTGTTTGTACATTAAAGGACTAGACAAGCCCGCCCCACATTCCCAACCACTGCAACTCCTGAAAGCCAGAATCAACAGTTGAATCAACGACCACCAGAAAAACGCCGAGCCAATGCAGCCCGATAAGTCCCGGAGAAACGATTTAACTGTCTTGGAATAACCCCGAAATAGATAACACGGTAGTAAGCAATAAGGGACTTCTCACACTTATTCAGCTCTATTCAGCTTACGAACGCATCCGTTCAGCTTTCTGCGTCTATTCAGCTTTCGCGGCAAACAAGTATAAAATAAGGACAAATGTGTTAGTGCTATAGATAGAGTGCAGCGTTGTTACTACTAGTTTACTTACGACGCTGTACGCGGCTTATAGAAGCAGAACTGTATAAGTGTGACCAAAATCGTTCAGCGAAACGCGAATGGAGCTGAATAAGTGTGAGCAGTCCCTTATTCTTTACTACATCTATTTCGACGTTAATACTGATAAAAAACCGTAGTAGTAGACCTAACTTTTTACCGTAAAATATCGTACAGAATTCTACTATGACGTGCTGATGCCATCATAATTCCGTTAAGAGAAAGGGATAGTGCTATGAGTCTTGTATAGCTCGGTCTCTCTCCCGCACCGGAATCACGATGGATCTAAGACGACACAGTGATCATTGTCGAGTTAATGAGGTCTTAAGCTAGCTATCATGAGATATCAAGCTATTGACAAGGTACACAGGTACCAGAGATGACTTTAAGCATTGCCGAACTTTTTTTTAAATTCGATGCTCTATCGTTATGGGCAATTTTTAGAAAAAGGAGGTGTTCAATTCGGCCCTATGTAATATTGTCAGAATGAGGGCTACCGTTTTTGTACTCACCAGTTGGCGCCACTGTCGAAGAAGGTTCTTGATCATAGCATTAAAGTTGTTATTACGCGCATGTGAAAAACCAAAATGAAAACATAAGCAAATAAACTCGCGTCAATAGCCAACCAACAATGAAAGACATTTAAAACCTCACGCTACACTAGCGCATCTAACGGCGAATTCAAACGCGATAGCCCTTATTGCACAGTTTTTGGTATTGAATGAAAATCATCAAAGACTCCTCCGAGAGTGTGGACTCTTATGGACTCAAACCCACCTGTATTCCTTAAAATGCCCTTTATAGACCTTCCAAGGTCGCAGTAATTCTTTCAAACAATTCTGCAACTATCTTTACGGCCTAGTGCTGTATTATGCTAGAATCGTACTGTATTATCGAGGAGCTCGTGGCTAGATAATAACAGCCGCATGGGTCGATCTGCAGGGTTAAGCAATCTGTGGATGAGTGACCATCTTAACATACCGAGTTTCCTCCGTGCCTCGGAAAGCACGTTAAGCCGTCGGTCCCGGCATTTGTATATTGCTTGCTTGCAGGCAGAATACAATTACTTTTAGGATGTAAGATCTTTCCTTGTAATTTGTTATGTATTTTCTGGCAAACAAATATTTTTGATTTGATTTGGTTAGAAGCCGGTTAATCTGACTCCAGTCTTGCCATGAAGTACCGTGTTACCCAGTCAATGATTTGTGGAGGTCTGGTAGGCAGCCGCTCCGCATAAAATACTGGTATTCAGCTAAATCCGATTTGATTGGAAGCCAACCCCAATATAGTTGGGAAAAGGCTAGGCAGATGATGATGACTGTATTATGCTAGCAATCTAGCGAAATAGCGAGCTAGAATGGGCAGTAGCGCTCTCTGTAAACCGCAACACCATACACTGCGATTGCCAACACGCTTGCCAAGCGTGGCGATTATGGCAAACCCCCCCTTTGGGGGAGGCCTATGTCCAGCAGTGGACTTCTTTCGGCTGTTATGATGATGCTGAGTGTATGCAGAGTGTAACGGTAGTGCCCCCCCCAGCTGTGGAGCAAGTCCGGCAGCGCGGCGCTGCGCCGCGACTTCCACTCCACGCCGGACCTGGCGGCCGAGCTGGCCGCGCAGCCGCCGCGGACGCGCTCCAGCGAAGATGTGCACGGTATGTACCCGTTCTTTATTTTCTTTGATAAGATTCTTCCGAATACCCTTTGGATCCCTTAATTTTAATTTTTTTAGGGGGACTAATGAGGTTCTGACTTGTATTGTTCGAAATAGATAATTTTTGCTATCAATATTAAAACGATTTTTGTTATTTGTATTACATTAAAAAGTGTGCGCAGTATAGTGCCGCGTAACGTCTTAGTGTGAGCTGACTTTAATGTAATGTCTTGGTGTGAGCTGACCTTAATGTAATGTCTTAGTGTGAGCTGACCTTAATGTAACGTCTTGGTGTGAGCTGACCTTTATGTAATGTCTTGGTGTGAGTGACCTTAATGTAACGTCTTAGTGTGAGCTGACCTTAATGTAACGTCTTGGTGTGAGCTGACTTTTATGTATTGTCTTGGTGTGAGCTGACCTTAATGTAACGTCTTAGTGTGAGCTGACCTTAATGTAATGTCTTGGTGTGAGCTGACCTTAATGTAATGTCTTGGTGTGAGCTGACCTTAATGCCTCAAGAATAGACGAATATCCATAGTAGATGCTAAGATCCCTTTCGAAGTGTTGAATGTCGCCAACGACTAAATACGACGATTAACAGATTAATAATGATTATTACCTTCCCTTAGCCCCGGGGCGCGTGCCTCCTCCCGCGCACCCGCCGCCCCCGCCTCCCGCCCCGGGCGCGGCGCCGGCGTCCACGTTCCGCCCGGCGGCCCAGGCCAAGCTGTACGCGTCGCCCAAGGACCTGGACAGCGTGGCCTACCGACCTACCAACACGGACAACACGCACAATGTGAGTCAACACGACTATTTAAAAATGTATTTCTTTTTTACATTACTGACCCTACAACAAATTTTGATGGTATATTATATATTTCTTTATGCCATTCCACAAGAATGTGCCTATGTACAGTCAAAAAAGCTATTTGGTATGCAGGCAGCTAACTAGTGTTGTGTACACCACACTCGTAAGTATCTTATAAGCTTAAAAAGAGTTATAATGCACATATTATGAGAAATAAATATTGGCAGTGCAATGGATAAAATAAGATTTTTGCCTGCATACAAAATAGCTTTGTTGACTGTTTGTACTTAGTTACTCGATCAGCAGAATCGAAAAGGATGATTCACGCTACACCGTGTCGTAGGCCGGGCCCCGGCTGGGACATAATTAAACATCTGTAGTATACTTTTTATATGAAGTGATCCATGCCAGACCGTGCGCCGACCGTGCGCCGCCAGGACACGGCCGGCCCGGCCTCGCCCGAACTAACTCGAACGTATGCGCCGGCCGCCCGGAGGGCAGTCTTAAGGTAGATACATTGCAACGCACACGTTTCGATATAAATTAGCCTGGGTAGCCATGCCTCACCACGAATATAAACGTCCACACATTGCGAAACATTCGATGAGCGCCCGTGCGTTGCGTATGTCTCGCAATATCTGTATCTACTAAGACGAATCTTTGAGATGAGCAGCAGTGCAGCTCAACAGCAAAATGGACTATAATTGCTAGAATGTACCCTGTGGTGTAACGATATGAGTCATCCTAAGTGGAATAATTAATTTGGATAAATACAAAAATATTATTTGGAACATCGATGGCAATTGCAATAGCTGCCAATTCAAGTTGTGAAAATTGCGCATTTACTCAAGCGTCACGTCTTACGACGGATGAAATCACTAGTTGACACGAAACACATAACACAGACAACCATGCGAAGAAAATACACAAACATCCCGGTGTAGCATGAATGACTAGCCAGCGGGTCTAAAAAGGCCACTTTAGCACCGTCACTGTCAAATCTTCCCAATCAACGTTGAATCTAATGCGTTAGCGATAAAGATGAAAATTCAATTTGACAGATTGTTGTGTGATTAATATTATGGTATTACTAAAGCGGGCTTTTTAGACCCGCAGGCCTGTTCGTGACACGGTGTAGCGTGAATCATCCTTATTAAATGTTAAAACCATCCCTAACCCGTCCCGTAACGCCGCACGCCGCCAGAGTCGCAAGGCGGCGTCGCTGCGCTCGTGGGCGGGCCCGGCGCGCGCGCAGTCCGCGGACGAGCCCGCCAACCAGTACGCGCAGCCCTTCAACACGCACAAGGGCTTCGTTAGACAGGTAACTACTCAACAATACTACTGCATAAGCTGTGTTTACATTTTTTTCATAAACAAAATCATTCACAAATTGACCAAAAATATGTAAAAAATTACTAGTATAAAATTCTTACATCAGCGGCTCCAGACAAGGCGCCATTTTATCAACAAAACCGATTGTCAAATTCCAAAATATTAGGAGTTGATCACGTGAAATTTCGACAGTGTTTGTCAATCCCATACAATTAGGTCCATTTTTGACGTTTTTATAATTGCCTTCCTCACGCTGCCGCTGACAGAATGTCACTTGTCTAAAGCTTCAGAAAAATCGAAATGCCTGTAACGCTTGATAGACAGTGGAATATTTATTTCTGCACAACATTTCCAAGAGAAACATAAAAGAAAGAACGTACCTAATTAAGAGAAACGTCTTCTTTCAATTTCACAAAAAATATCGATTATGGTGCCATTTTAGTTATCTTACAAAGGCGGCCCACTTAATGTACCCGACATAAAGTACCTCTAGGCGCGATTCTTTCTACAATATTTCATTCAGATCAGGGATGTTGCGAACATTCGCATCCGCATCCGCAAATGCGGATCATCCGCATAGATTTGGACATCTGTATCTACATCCGCATTCGCATTAATCAGTGCGGATGTTCATGCGGATGCGAATATCATGCAAGTAGCGACAAGAAAGAATAGGGCGGGGCCCGGCGATTGGCGCGTGTCGGTCGCACCACGATATACTATGGGAGCTAAGACATTGGTGACTAACTGACAACATTCGACACGTTTGTTGTGGTGCATCATTTGTTTGCGCTGTGTATTTTAAAAGTTGTTGTCAGTGATCATTGTGTGTATAAAGAGTTTACAAAATAAGTGTTTATGGGTAAACTTTAAATTAGTTAGACTAATATAAGATCGCAAGGTAAATTCCATTATGTTACACCGGTAATACGTTTTATTGTAGGTAAAAAATATCGTTGACCAAACTTCTTCAAACATAATATCTTAAACTAAACATCCGCATCTGCATCCGCATCCGCGAATGTGAGCCTTCAAAACTCCGCATCCGCATTCGCATCCGCGGATGTGAAAAAATCAGCATCCGCAACCTCCCTGATTCAGATAACAGGTACAATAAAAATTAATAATGCATTACATTTATGATAAACCCTGTTAATAATGTTTACGTAACAAAACAATGTCGCCGTCCTTAGCTCCTGGATGTTTCAAACTACGTCATGCGGCAATGTTTTTTTTTTTTTTTTAATAGTTCAAATTTTCATAAATATAAATATATTTTTTTTACGAATGTGTCATCGGGTAGATGAAGTGGACTGCCGTTATAAGATGAGTTGACTAAAATGACACTGTGTATTTGCCATTTAGCCTTATGTCATTCCTAAATCTTCCAGAATTCAAGTCCTGCGCCGCCAATCCCCGAGCCCGACTACAGCATGTCGGAGTCGGACGACGAGGGGGACGGCCAGCCCCGCGCCGCCCCGCCCCCCGCCGAGACCAGCGCCAACAGCAACGCGAGGTGAGGCTTGTGTGCACGATAAGGTCCAATGAACGTCAAAGTGGTGCCAGGATGGGTGTTTCTTGGGGGATTTTCTGTTGTTTATAATGTTATTAGATACCTAATAAGTCTTAAAGAAATTTTGCTTATTCTACAAGTAATTACTTTTAATAATACGTTTTTTTTTTATAATATTCAGTAACAATCCTGTGACTCTCCAGAGTATCGTTAACAAAGAGCACAAAATAATGCATGTCCTAATGAACCTTAACATTTTCAGGATACCAATATACGCAACGATATTTGAGCATGATGCGGAATAAATAGTTAATTTTGAGCTTTGATTCTTAACAAATAAGGTATAGTTTTAATTGTCAATGGATTCGTGTCGCTGGGAAAGCGCTTATGTGTTTGTAAACGGTCACCGTCATATAAAATCCCATTTGTCTTCACATAGATTCACATGTCCTACTTTGTCACATTTCAAGAGTATCATTACATTTTTGTCCATTGTTTCGCATAAGTTCGTAAAAGATCAGTCCAAGAGATAGATATCAAATTCATTTGTTCAAAAGAGGTTGGTTTATAACTTGGTAACTGGGGGTTGGGTTTTCCAAAATAGACGATACGAACAGAAAATAAAAATAAAACACGTTGCACTTAAAAAAAATCGTAGTGTGTGTACTTCTGTACACGCGTTAGAAGTTATACTTCTTTGGCGTATGGAAAAAAAATAACTAAAATGCAGTAGTGATTAACGATAAATATTAAAATTAATCAAAAAGATTTTATTTAAATAAAAATACCGCAGCTGCCATCTTGGATTTTCACTTTGACCTTACTATCGGCTTTAGCAACATCAAAAACTATGAAAATGACACCCATGACAGAAAATTTTAAAATTTTCGCAGCCGCCATCTTGGATTTTAATTTTGACTTCACTATCGGCTTTAGCACCATCAAAAACTATGAAAATGACACCCATGACGGAAAATTTGAAAATTTTCGCAGCCGCCATCTTGGATTTTCATTTTGACCTCACTATCGGCTTTAGCACCATCGAAAACTATGAAAACGACACCCATGACGGAAAATTTGAAAATTTTCGCAGCTGCCATCTTGGATTTTCACTTTGACCGTACCATCGGCTTTAGCACCATCAAAAACAATGAAAATGACACCCATGACGGAAAATTTGAAAATTTTCGCAGCCGCCATCTTGGATTTTCATTTTGACCTCACTATCGGCTTTAGCACCATCGAAAACTATGAAAACGACACCCATGACGGAAAATTTGAAAATTTTCGCAGCTGCCATCTTGGATTTTCACTTTGACCTTACTATCGGCTTTAGCACCATCAAAAACTATGAAAATGACACCCATGACGGAAAATTTGAAAATTTTCGCAGCCGCCATCTTGGATTTTCATTTTGACCTCACTATCGGCTTTAGCACCATCGAAAACTATGAAAACGACACCCATGACGGAAAATTTGAAAATTTTCGCAGCCGCCATCTTGGATTTTCGTTTTGATCTCACTGTTGTCTTTAGCACCCTCGAAAACTAAAATAAAGTACTTTTTGCAACAACTACCTACAAAACAAAAAGTGTCGTTACACAAAAAGTGTCGTTACAACTTTTAGTCTTAATTTTTTCCGTCTAGCCCGCATCGCGCGATAAGGAACTTCCTACTAGAATATACAACTTGAACATAGTTAGTACATGCTACCTAGAACTAACTTCATGTTGTTAAATTTAGGTGTCGGTGTGCGCGCGCATCGTAAAAATTCACTCTCATCATTTTTCTCCATAGAGCAACACAGGCCACCGGCGAACTCCGGTTCGCCGGTGGCCTGTGTTGCTCTATGTTTTTCTCCATCGCGCCAAAAGAAGTATAACTTCAAAAAGATAGAACAACTCTATCACAGGGTACACAGTAATTAACTTTCTTGTCATTATCATTTTACAAAATTATATGTTTTTTTTTTTTCTACTATAATATTAGTTACATTGGCATTCTACTATTTTGTTTCTTTGGGTGATGTTGGTTTTATGTGAAATTATTTTAGTTTGAAACATGTCCAAAGAATGGAATATTGTTTTTTGTCTGTTTGCGAGTTCATTTGGTGACACTTTACTGGGATGAACAGGTTATTAACGAAATAGTGTATAATTTCAGCGGCAGCAGCTCGGGTTCGAGTTCGATGCAGCACTCGTTCTCCGTGGACGAGATCCAGAAGATCCGCACGCGCCTCAAGTCGTCCAAGTCGTGCGGCGACGAGCTCGGCGCCGAGCGCGACGACGGCGACAACTCGTCGTCTGGCGTGTCGTCCGACCAGGAGGCGCACGCGCGCCCCCCGCGCGCCCCGCGCCGCGACAAGGTGTCCTTCTGCGCCTCCGTCACCGTCAAGTCGTCCAACGACGTCATCAGCACCGAGCCCGTGCACTCCAGCAGCGAGAGCCTGGCGCCGCCGCCGCCGCCCATGCAGCGGCACAACTCGCTCACGCGCAAGCGCGCCAGCGCCGCGCTGCTGCGGGGGGCGGCGGGCGGCGCGCGCGGCCGGTCCGCCGCCGAGCGCCTGGGCGTGGACGTGGACAAGGCGCCCGGGCGGCGCGCGCGCGAGGGCCGCGGCGCCGTGCTGCTGGCGGCGCTGCCTCCGCCCCCCGAGGAGCCGTGCGCGGCGCCGGACTCCGCGCCGGTGCTGGCGCCGCCGCCACAGTTCAGCGACCGCGTGCGCGTGGTGGCGGCGCTGCCCAAGCGGCTCGCGCACCTGCAGTAGCCGTCGAGTGTGCTAGCGCCGGGCTCGCTCGTGTCGCACGTGTCGTACGTGTCGTACGTGTTGCATGCGTCGTACGTGTTGCACGTGTCGTACGTGTTGCACGTGTCGCACGTGTCGCACGAAGTGTTAGCGTCAGCACCGCACGCCAGTCCGCCGGCAGAACTCGACGCGATCGGTCTTATGAACCCTAGATAATAAATCTTCACTTTTCGTACCCTCGTCGTAGGCTTAACCCGTAACGTCGCCGGCCGCCCTCGTCGGTCCGCGCGGACGACAAACGTTTTGTAATCGAGCGACTAAATGAAACCAAAGATTTATAGTATTTATTGTTGAGGAGTTAACATTGATATAGTTGAAACTAATTTTTATACATTCCCTTATTAAGCTAGTGTTAACATGCGTTTCACGAATCATTATTATTGGTATTACTTTACTGTTATTCCCGACGTAGCGGTTTTATTCTGTTCGTTGTAGCAAATTTATTTAATTCTAATTCCTATGTTATAATTTCAACCCTTTTACAACGCAACCAAGTGCCATCGTGTCTATGATTTTAATATATTTTTATAGTATATATCTGTAAATATTTTACGAGAGCTATTTTCGAGTTAAAAGAGTGGACCAGACGCGTAAATACAAAAGCATCCGGCCAACATATTATATATTTAAAAAAGCAGATTATTTATTAAACACTGGTATTTATGAACGTTGAAACATATTTATATGAATCAATGCGCTGTGTGGCGATCGCTCGTTATCGTCTTATTGTTTTCATTATTCGTCCATGGCACGTCGACATGGTCCACTCTTTTGACCACATATTATTGAATTATTATGTTTACAATGGCCGCGAAGGCAATTATTTGAATTGAATGTGTTCTCATAGAAGACTAGCGCTTGAACCAAACTCACTAGCGTTTCATCCGTTCCATGATATTGTAAAGATTTTATACTAATCGAAAAACATCCGTGCGTCATTTAGATATAGTAATATCGCAAAGAGAGTGTAACACCAATTTTTATATTTCATTAATCGATTTTGTATCTTATTCTATTGTACTTTAGACATCATTTTTGCAAAAATTGTAATTGTGACTCTTCGAAATTATCTTACAAATTAATAACTAGAAGGACTCTCACTTATGTTTAAAATCACTTACCCTTTTGTTTTTATGAAAAGGGAAGAAGAATTTGCCTATATTAAAGCCCCGATAAGAGGTGTATCGAAATCTTACCTGATATTTATAACCTGCCAACGTATGACAGAGTGAACTGAAGAAAACATTCCATTTTGTCATGATGTCTGTTAATCAACAAGCAACACAAGTTGCAAACACTACCTAATAACGATCAGCCTAATACGAGAAGCCATTTGGATCTTATGTTCATTGACGTTAAGTTTAATATTGTTTGTTAATAGCAATACAATTTTTACCGAAAGTTAAGCTCCCTGTTTCGCGACACCCACGAACTAGAAACTATTTACCAGATAAAATAAAAAATGTTAGACTTTATCTTTAATGGGGTAAGAAACAGGAGGCGATCAATGTTAAAATTAGCTGAATTTAGCTGAATTTTAAAATAGTAAGTCGCATATAGCCGACGTTAGCCTCCACATGTATTATTAGCACAATCAATTAATTTGTTTATTAACGTTTGTATTATTTCGTTTTAATCGTCTTGTCATTATTTTAAGTTGTATAAATGTATTGTCTAGTTAAGGCATAGATAGGTAGTGGTAATTACTAGGGCAATACTTGATTGTAGAGTATCGGTCGGTAAGAGGGGCGGCGCTTTGGAAGTCTCGCTCATTTCACTTGCGAAAATAGCAATTTCACTGTTATTCACACAACCATTGACAAAAATCCCTTTTCTACTCCACGAATTATCTAATACTTTTGTATAATAATAGTTTCATAAGTAACATATTCATGTATTTGTTAAATATCCTACGTACTTACTCAAATGGTCAACTCGACCATTTCAAAATTATAGCTAAACTAATATTCATATAAAATAATTAATTTAGTCACTGTAGATTACAAAAGAAAAGTTTTTTTTAGTAATCTACAGTACCCTACAATGACTAAATTAATGATTTGTTAATTGATATTAATGGAGTTAGTTAAATGAGCGACAGTTTCCAACGAGCTGTGGTTTTGTATAATACAATTTTGTGTTTCGCGTTTCATTTGAATCTCAGTATCGAACGTGTAACTACAACTTGGTATACTTTCAAATGGAAAATTAAATGTTTCATCACTTATTTATTGAAGTTTTATTTTCTTAAAATTACATTGATAAGGCCACATTACATAAAACATAGGGAATATGCATGAAAAACTTATCATCTATACAGTTTATCTAAAAATATACAAAAATATAATACTAACAGTGAAAATAGAATCAAAATTACTGGAAAAACGAAGAAGATATAATTATTTTAAACAAATATATCTGTGCCCTCTCGCGAAAACGCTGTTTTCTAAGGCAGCTGTATAGGCGTCATAGACAATGACGTCAAAGTTTACATCGGCTAATTGTTATCTTTGAAGCTTTATAACTTCATCGCTGATGAAGGTATTTAAAAAATAATTTCATGATTGTTTACTAAAGCTAATAAGTACTTCATTTTGCAAATAAAAAAATCGCATGCATATTCCCTATTGTCGCTAAAACAATAATTCATTGTATAAATTTAATCTCGTACAATTAATTATAGCAATTAGCTGACCCACCTTTGTCGTTGTGTGTGGTTGAGATTTTTTAGAATAAGAGTCCATAGAATTTTATATATATATATATATATATATATATATATTACTTTGCTACTTTATAATTTACTTTGGTAAAAAAATAAAAGAATTATAAAATTCGATCGATTCGTTTTCTATAAAATTTCAAACATTTATGCAAAGGTGGCTCAACTAATTGCTACAACTGACTGTACATACACATTTTCACATTATATCAAATAATTACAAAATTTATTTCATAACATGAAATTTTAAATTACGTTGTACTTCAGGTAGATAGTAAGTACATACTTTATGATACCAAAATAATTACACAACTCTTCTACACAAACTGAATTCTATGGGTACAATGGCAGTCTTAGAGCAAAATCTACTAATTTTTAAGTAACATTTTTGACAGTTCGCGACTGGATGCGAATGCGAATGTTGCATAAAAATTATTAGAATTGGCTCTCTTATCGCTGACAGCGATACCTACCAAACAACCACATAATTCATTAAGTGCACCTTCAGAAAACTTACGGCCGATTTTTCAATCGTCACAAAACTTTCGTGTTATCGTGTGGGCAGTAAGGTCTAACGACCCCACACACCCTAGCCTAGTGTCAGAGTTTCTAAACCGCCTCAAGGGCCTCTGGCATGGTTTATTTGACGACCGCCATTTAGCGGCCTGGACCACCGGCTTATACGTGCCTTCCGAAGCACGGAATCATCTTTTTATGAGACTATCAGGTGATTAAAGCATGCAATACCCTGGCCAAACTGGAAAACAACTTTACAAAGTATGCTCTTCCCACCCAACTTCTCTCTTCTCTCTTAATCGAACCCACGACCACCGGGTCACAAGGCAAACGACTAAACCACTCGACCGCGGCGGCAGTTTTTAAAAAGCTTTCGTAAGTCACACAACTTTTATCGAATAAAAACTGCAGTTTGTATGGTTTATATATACTAATATCTAAAGCTAAAGCTAATAGCTGAAGAGTTTGTTCGATTGCTTGAACGCGCTAATCGCAGGAGCTACTGGTACGATTTGAAAAAATATTTCAGTTTTAGATAGCCCATTTATCAAGGAAGGCTATAGGCTATATATCATCACGCTAAGTCCAATAGTAGCGGAGCAGACGAATTTGCGCGGATCAACTAGTATAAAAATATACAGAAAAAATGACAAATCACCACGTTTTCTTAACGAATGAAATATCGGCCATTACACAAAAATCTTATTCTACTATAAATGAGTTCATTTTAAAACTAACAATAACTAACGCATATTGGACGGACGATTACTTAATCACAACATTATCACATACAACAACAATAAAACAGTCCTCAAACTGTTATCTCAAGGCGTTCGTGAAGAATACAATCAAATTAGTTAACCTTGAAGATAGCGGCGGGATTTCGTAAAGCTTATCATCAATGGACGGAGCGATGGAATTTCAACCTTATGTTTAATAAACTTAAGGTTTCGTTTACAATTACTGGTTCAAGACCACGGAGCAAACGAATTTCAACCTTATAATGTTCTACTTATGGTTGAATTTGATAATATATTTATAACATCGTGGATGTGATTGCTTAATGCGACCTCGTGTATTGACACGTGTTGAAGATGACATTTTTGTATACATTCCAATGATTTCAAAACATTTATGTTTCCAACTTCTTTTTTCTGAATTATACACCGTGTTCTGGACGATATACATAAACTGCGACCGGATGTTCAGAACATGGAAATAAGCATTTTTCATTATGGACACATTAACCAATTTTTATTTTTGTTAATTTTCATACAAACTAAATACCTTGACGTAAATCATTCGATACGCATGCCTCTATCCGAATTGGCAACGAAAAACAAATTAAATTCAAATAGCATTTGATAGATGATTTTTCATTTTAAATACACTTTTATACTGCCATAACTTAATTAAATGAAATTACAAATATCTTTGTAAAGAAGCCTTTTTAAGCACTACTTACTTTGTTTGATTTGATTTGTTAAACCTATAGAAGCGTTTGCGAAATTTTATGGATAACGTAAAGAAGACGGTGTATACAGGGCTATTTTTTTAAAACACTATCAACCTCCTAGTGATTGACACATGATTATCACTTTTACCAATTTTACTTAGAGACCAAACCTAAAAATTCGAAAAAATATCAACTGTATCGTACATTTTCATCAGCTAATTTATACATTTTGTATGAAACAATTGCCAAGGCAAGAACAACCTTTAGCTCCGTCCTGTATGGCAATCAAGGATATTGACCCGAAGAGTAAAACTCAAAATATTCCGGTCCAACGTAAAAACCGTGTTGCTGTACGGATGAGACGTGGAAGTTCACTAAGGAAAACTCGCACCAACTCCAAGTTTACTGGCCCGATAAAATCTCCAACCAAGATCTGTGGGAACGCTGCGGTGAAACTCCAGTCGACCAGCAGATCAAACGCCGCAAGTGAAACTGGATCGGCCACACGCTCCGAAGGGATCCTGAACACATACCGAGGAAGCGCTAGACTGGAATCCCCAAGAAAAGCGTAAACGTGGTCGCCCCAAGCAGACCTGGCGCCGGACGATCATTGCAGAAGCCAAGCAATTAGGAAAGACCTGGAGTGAAATGAAACGCGAAGCTCTAGACCGTTCGGATGGCAGCGCACTGTGGACGCCCTCTGCCCCGTCTAGGACACAGGAACTTAGGTCAAATCAAATCAAGTATGAAACAGGTGATAAATTTTCCGAGTTTTCACGGTTGGTGTCAAAGCGAAAGTTGTTTATAATCATGTATACTTTCACTCCCTAAGAGGTTGTAATTGCTTAACAAATAACCCTGTATAAAGAATGAGTTGACTTATCCACGCTAGTCTTTCCCTTAGATGCCATTTTATTAAAAGAATATTTCTCGTCATGAAAACAGGCTACTTAGTATGTACTTGAAAAAGATCAGCTAGAATGAATTTATTCACATTCTTGAAGTCAGAGTAATTAGAATTCTATTCCGAAGTGTTAAAGTCCATATAGGCAGCAACATCGTCAATTTTGACGAGCCGGCGATAGTCAACGTTTTCACCGCACATCGGACACTTGCCTTCCTCTTGGAGGATCCTGTTTGAATAACAAAATCAATATGTTACTGGTAAAAATATAAAAATAATGCTGTGTAGTACATTTTAAAAGCAACGCCGAGTGTAGATTTGTAACCAGTTGACCTATGTGCAAGCTGTGGCATTACTAAGTTGAATGGGACTATGAAATGGTTAAGCAGTAAGGTGAAATTTGGGCGTAGTTAAGGCACGCCTCTGCCCAACTCTTCGGGGACAGACGGTACAGGCGTGATGTTATGTATATGTTGTATCAATTACACTTATTTATTTTTTCATCTTTGGGACGGATCTGCTAGATACCAGCTTGATGCTCTTGAATCAATTGTGAAACGAGCCGAGAGGATCATCGGCAATGAGAGGCTCGTCGCGACCAAGCTCCAAAGTCTTGAGCATCGACGACGAGTTGCTAGCCTGTCGGTTTTCTACCGGTTGCATTTTGGGGAATGTGCGACGGAATTGCATTATTTAATTCCGCCAAGCCCGTTCCATCATCGGACCACAAGACAAAAGGCGATGCGCCACCGGTACATGGTGGACATCCCACACGCACAAAACGTTTTGGGAACACACTTATACTGTGTACAGCTAAGGAATGAAATTCCCTGCCGGAGTCTGTTTCCTGATAGCTACAACTTTTAAGTCAAGAGTGAATAGGTTACTTCTAGGCAAGCGTGCTCCATCTTCGACCACATCATCGCTTACCATCAGGTGAGATAGTGGTCAAACACGTGCCTATCAATAGAAAAAAAAATTGAGGGACTTTAATAGTCAATTTATTACACACAACGTTATACTTACTCAACAAATTCAGACAGAATAGCTGGGAAGTCACATTCTGGACACGCAGTCAGATCATCTTTTACGATATGAAGTCCCTGTAATAGAAAGAATAACAAAGTTGTTCATTGGCAATGCTTACCCTACAGTTATAGCTGAATTTGTGATGGGCTTCAATTTAGAGGCTAATAACTTGAGAGACAATCTTTCATTTATCTTCGAGTAACAGTCGGTTTGCAGAAAAAATACCGGGAGACGAGGTTTTTAAAGTCCAAACAAATAAATGACGCATCCGGATTAGTATTTGCTGGTATGTACCAGAAACAGTTTCGGTAAGCTTCGCACGCATCCAGCGCGCGTACGCGATGTCGTAAACGCTGCGGTAAATAAATTGCAAAGCGGTTGTGTGTCGTGGCATGCAAATAATATTTTTTTTTGAACTTTTGTACTTCGCTGGCCTATCATCTCACAGGGACCGAGCATTTTTTTTTTGTATTATTGTAGTTTCACGTCAATATAGCGTTTTGTATCAGACGTTGTCAGGTCCGTGTTTACAGAATATTTTTTACAAACAAACCATTTTCTCTCTTTGTAATATCAGTTTAGATCGAACTATAAAAAATAATAAGATAAGGTAATAATATTTTTTAAATGATATAAATTGTGTATGTCTCATAAAATTAAACCGAAATACTATGGGGTTGTAGTTTTTCACATTCAAAATTCACTTACACTCCTACCAACTTATCTGTAAAATGGCGAAAATTGGAACTACGGTCGTCATGTTGAAATGTCATTCAATTGTCAGTGTCTACTACATTCGGGTTCTCTGGTTGTTTTGTCGATATTGCTGAATTTATAAAGTTAAATATGGCGAAAGCTATTAAAAATGATGCTTGAAACATTATTCTAAAGGTTAAAACCTTTTTTGAAGAAGAAGCTCGGGCGGGGTCTCCGATTATTTCATTTAATCAAATAAACAAACGAATTTCGGCAGCGTTACAGGTTAATGTTGTCAGCTTTTATCATCTGCCTAGCCTTTTCCCAACAATATTGGGGTCGGCTTCCAGTCAAACCGGATTTAGCTGAATACCACTATTTTACGCGGAGCGGCTGCCTACCAGACCCCCACAACCCAGTAACTGGGTAACACGGTACTTCATCGCAAGACTGGAGTCAGATTTACTGGCTTCTGACTATCCGTAACGACTGCCAAAATGTAGCCACGAGCTCCTCAATGTTGTCAACTTTCTTATTATAAATTACCCGATACTTAACTAATTATTTAAAAATATTATATTCGTTTCTATTCTTGCTGTAAGTTAACGTAACGGTAACGTGCATCTATTAGGTAACCTGCTAAGTGAGCAAGCCAACTAACCTGCCAGATTTCAAATTCCTACTAACATTTATTTTATTACCTTATATTTCAGGTGTGAGTCAAGGATTAATTTCAAAAATAGTTAAGTAAAGGCACGCAAAAGAAGAAACTGGTACAATAATTCGGACACCAGGCAAGGACAGAAAACGTAAAAGTGGATTTGTGCATGTTGATGATTTTGGCATGGGAGTTATACGGAGGAAAGTACATGAATTTTATTCTGCTAAAAAAGAGGTCCCTACTGTTAAAAAGCTTCTAGAGGTCTTAAAGACAGAAATAAATTACACAGGACAGCGAGAGAGTCTGCGAAAGCTGCTTCACAAGGTGGGATATCGTTTTAAAAATTCTCAATCCAATCGGAAGGTTCTTATGGAGCGTAATGAAATATCAGCTTGGAGAGATAAGTATTTGCATGCAGTGGATAAAAATAATAAATCTTCCCAGCCCCGGCCCATAATTTATTTAGATGAGACCTATATTCACTCTTCGCATACATCGGGTAAATGCTGGCAAAGAGTAAAAGACGGAGTATTGGAGCCTGTATCGAAAGGGCAAAGATATATTATTGTTCATGCGGGAGGAGATACTGGATTTGTTACAAATGCACTACTTGTGTTTAAATAAAACACAAAAAGTGGTGATTATCATGACGATTATGAATGAGATGAATAGTACCAACTTTAAAAAGTGGGTTATTAAAAAACTTGTGCCTAATTTACGAGAGCCATCCATAATGGAGAAGGAAAATGCTCCTTATCACCGTATTTGTGTGAATAAAGTCCCAAATACGAATTCCTTAAAAAAAGATATGCAATTATGGGTGATCCAAAATAAAATACACCACGGAGAGGATTTGACTAAACCTCAGCTTTTAGAAATAATTAAGAGAAACAAGCCTGAACCTGTATATGAGATTGAAATAATTTTAGAAGACAATATACACAAATGCTTATATTTACCACCTTATCACTGTGATCTCAATCCCATTGAACTCATATGAGCACAATGAAAAGAAAAGTTGCCGGTATAATATATAGCATATAATATAATATAATATTGAGCAAAAAATAAAAGCAAGAAATGCTGAAATTCCCCGCCCAGTTAGAGAAGCTTTTGACCCTATTACAGTTCATGAGTGGGCACAGCATTGTAAACACGTTCGCAGAATACTTAAAACATGATTTGTATTTAGATAAACCTTTTATTATAGAAGTGGTAAGTGACACTGAAACTGAAAGCGATAATGATGATAGTGGTACGGAAATAAGCGGAGTATGGCCTCATAACCAGGATGAAATTGTGTATGCAGGTTCATCTAAAGATCACAATTACTGTAAACCTGGTTTTCAATAAATTATTGTAAAGCAATTTGGTTTTTTTATTACACTACACTACCACTAGGTACCACTGCTAATTATAATTAGTCAAATCTGGTGTTAGGGGTTAGGTACGGTCATAACTAAATGCTAGACATCCAGGTACCTCTTGCAGGGTAGGTACCTACTTAACTTGGCGTTAAATGAACGTTGGATTACTTTTTAGATAAAGCCATTGTTCATTCCTGAGAGACTAAACTGTTAGCGTACCTACGTAACTGTAAATTATCAAGTTATTTTTATTTATTTTATTATTTTTATATAGGTATCATTGTTTTAATTTGTAAAAACTGTAATTCTTATTTAGTTACGATTATGTCTAATGTGAAATTTCCTTCTTGAAAACTTACTCAATTTTGGGCACCTTTATATTAATTACCAACACTGAATGGACGGTGCCTTTCAGTTCACAGATACGTTACGACTGTCTACCAACTTATCTTTCAGTATAGGCAAAAATAATAGACGATCGCTCGCTAGCGAAGTTGCTCCGTCACGTCGCGCAAGGCGACTCCATGTCCGAGCTCCTCCATGGCTAATATATCCGATATCTACACTAATATTATTATAAAGAGGAAAGATTTGTTTGTTTGCTTTTTTTTTTAATTGAATAGGCTCCGAAACTACAGGAAAATTTCTTTCACCGTTAGAATCCTACATTATCCCTGATGAACATAGGCTATAGAATATTTTCAAAAAGTTAGGGATCCGTATGAAAACTTCTATAATGTCACTCAAGGTGTGAAAAAAATAACAAACATCTTTTTTACAAAAAAAATAAAACCGACTTTCAAAAACAAAACACTACAAAGTAAAAACTAACTTTAATTTCGGAAGTCGGTGTTTTTGGTTATTTAGTTTTTGAACACCGACTTCCGAAATTAAAGGAAATAATAATATCATTTTATTTTCAGGCATCTGCTCAGCAACATGAGATGATTCATTATGTGCCTAGCCTTTTCCCAACTATATTGGGGTTGGCTTCCAGTCAAACCGGATTCAGCTGAATACCAGTATTTTATATCTGAATTGCGTTAGAAATTTTATGAAAAACATTGTGTGTGTTTATAAAATTTGGGGGTTTCCCTCGATTTTCATGGGATCCCATCATCAGATTCTAACTTGGTGACAATGGGACCACCCCAGGAGTATAGGCTTTCGAATAAAAAAAAAAAATTTTTAAATCGGTCCATAATTGGCGGAGAAATTGGTGAACATACATAAAAAAAAAATACATACAGCCGAACATAGAACCTCCTCCTTTTTGAAGAAGTCGGTTAAAAGATCCTTATATCGCTTACGTTGCGGAAACTATTGACAATAGAGCAAAGTGATGTACTACAGTTTTATAGAGGACATCAATATCTACAAAAAAGTGTGCGAGGGTGTATATCTAAATTTATTTATTTATTTATTTATTTATAGTTAATTAAAACGGCACAGGTCCAATTACATTAATTAACATAGAATTATAATGTTAAAATAAAATAAGCATTCAAATAACAAACAATACAAAAATTAAATTCAAATTCAAAAATATACAATTCGTGGATAAAATTATTAATAATGATTTGCGTAAATAGTTAAATAAATTAGAAACATCATAAACTAACAGAAACTATGTAACAGTGGACACCCTCGCATATTGTCTCTCACAAAACACCAGACAGGCACAAATATTATGGTTACGTCACAATGACCACTCTTTGTTCAAATTATTCAATCAAAACCCGGGTGAAATGGAATAGTGGTAATTTTAGTATCATGATATTAATCCTTATCTATTTAAATTGTTTATTAATTAAGGTTGCTTATGCACAAGTAAATTACATTTTAAATTATTCAACTCAGTCCTTTCGTTTAAAAGTTATGATGGGCATAAAAATACTCTAAGTAAGAAAATGTTACAGTTTGCGCGAACTGCCGTCGTCAACGTTTAGTCTAATAATAAGTAAAGAAGTTCGTGGAGTACTAACTACTAAACCCGCGCGAAGTGCTAGTTATAATTTACCGTAGCCAAGCAGAACGGCACGTCCACCTCGCAGTGCGTGCACGTGAGCTCCGCCACGGGCAGCGCGGCGCCGCAGTGCGGGCACGGCGCCGCGGGGGGCGCGGGGGGGGCGGCTCGCGCGCCGTGACGCACCACGCTCTCGATCTTCTTCACGTATTTTGGATCAATCTGGGGGATTAAAGTATTCGAGATGTGAAAATAGCATTCAGATTCAGCTGAATTTTACGTGGATCGGCTGCGCACCAGACCTCTACAACCCATTAACTGGGTAACTCGGTACTTCTTGGCAAGACTGGAGTCAGATTTACTCATCATCATCATATCAGCCGAAAGACGTCCACTGCGGGACACAGGCCTCCCCGTGCGCGTCGCCACAACGAGCGGTCCTGCGCGTCTCGCATCCATCGGCTACCCGCGACCTTCACCAGGTCATCGGTCCACCTTGTGGGAGGCCGCCACTCCAAAACTTTTCGGCCCCTTCGCCCATCTGTTCTGTGAGCAATTTGTACTTCCCATTGTCAAAACTGGCTTCTGACAATCCGTAACAACTGCCAAAGATCTACAAATGACAGCCGGGACCAACGACAAAACGGGCTTTCCGAGGCACGGAGGAAACTTGGCATGTTAAGATGGCGTTGCTTAACCTTGAAGATCGACCCGTGCGGCTGGTATTATTTAGCCACGAGCTCCTCTCAAAAAATTCTCAGAAACCGTCAAATGTAATCAGAAACCGTCCCGGTACAAATTTCTTTAAAAAATAGCTACTAAACGAAACAAAAAAAAGGTAAATACCTGTGAGCGATATTCGGGCTGCATCAACTCTCTGGCCCAGTGGTACGCCTGATGCTTCAACCCTGCGCGACTGCACTCGATGACCGTCGAAGTTAGTATAGACACTTGGTCTGCAAAACGAAAATCATCGAAATGTAAAAAAAACTTTTTTTTTAAATTCAATGGTGCAGTTTCCCGAGACTTTACAAATGCATCATTGGATTTTTGAAAAAATATCAGTTACGGTTTAGATAGGTAGCTTTAGTAAAAAAAAAAATGTTAAAATAACAGCTTTCCTTTAATTTTCCATGAGTTATGACTTCCCAAAATAAGATTTTTATTTAGCTTTCGGATGGTGTAATAATATAGGGTGTGTTTTTTTTTCAAAATCAACTGGTTCGATTCCTGGGTAGGAATAACGATTTTTCAAAACTCCGACGATGCCGTTTTATTTTTTATCAAAATCGGGCTCGAGGCTCCTTTCAGTGGCCTTGAAGGCACACTTGAAAAATTCAACCTGTATAATTTTTGTTCCTCAAATATTCATCATCCCATTTTTGAGGCACGAAGTCAGTGGCGGATCTAACCAGATTTTGCCCGCGAATTCGTACGCACATCTCCAATATTTCCTGTTCGAATTTCGGGAAATCCTCTCTTAGTGATCCCCTTCACTCCTCAATGAAAATGCATCTCAGCATTCTACGACCAGTAGTTTCGGCAGTGCGCTGTCCATCAGTCACTCAATCGTAACGGAAGACGGAGACGTAGTAGCGGAATAATTTTGTATAATAATATACTGATTGATTGCACTCGAGGTTTATGATTTTTAGGGTTCCGAACAAAGAACGGAACCTTTATAGGATCACTCGGGTGTCTGTCTGTCCGTTCGGTCGATTCTGTTGAAATTTGGTACACATTTGGATTTCTGTGACCCAAACACGGACGTGTTACATAAGTTATTTAAAAAAATAATAAGGGGTTACTTTTGGGGTTCAAACTAGAAAACCGTCCTTTTGGGGGCCGAGCCACCCGCGTCCGTAGGAGAATACCCAATGTTAGGCCCTACACGTGGGCCCCGGGTGGTGCTAATTAGGTGACACTAACTGGTGGTAGGCTTCGGCCGATGGCTTGTGACCACCCACTGGGCAAAGACGTACCGCCAAGCGGCTTAGCTGTGTTCCGGTACGATGCTCAGTGTAGCCAATTCAGAGGAGTTGGGTCGAAATAGTTGTTCCAATGCAGGCAGACCAGCCAGGCTAGCCCTGGCATGGGCGTATCGGGAGACTAGTCGCGGAGGGTAGCGGGATCCGAGGCACGGTGCGCCGCTGGCCGACCGCAGATAGTTGGGGGCCCAAGTAGTGTGCTAGCCACACATGAAAGGCTGCCCCGCCGTCTGACGAAAAATCCCGGAATGCACCATCGTGCTGGTTGGCGACCAGATGAAAGGGCCCGATGGACATTCCCGGGGGGGCTCGGGCGTCCCCGCAGTCTCCAGACTAGTGTCCCAAAGATGTCGTCCTGTCAGGGCGTGCCTGAAGGTTAGCAGCTTGGAACCTCATTTCACTTCCTTCTCCTCAACCTCCATCACTTAAATGAACAGGAATCAAAAAAGAAAAGCTGTACAGCGGCAGCACGTCCTTTCGCATAAAGTGCACCTCTCTAATATACGAGGTCTGCACTCAAATCTCGCCGCAGTCCATCACCACCTCGAGACCGAGAAACCAGCGCTCTTGTTCCTGTCGGAGACGCAGATCGGATGTCCGTCGGACGTGTCATACCTGTCTTACCCAGGGTTTACCCTGGAGCACCACTTCAGACCCCGCGCGGGCGTATGCATGTACGCCCGGGACAACATCTGCTATCGGCGTCTCCGCTACCTTGAAGACTCCAGGTTCTCAACGCTGTGGGCTATAGTGGACACAGGTCTAGACAAAATTGTCTACGCATGCGTCTACCGTTCGCACGGCGGTGATTTGGCGACAACTGGGCTTACACAGCACCTGAGTGAGGCGGCGGATGCGGCTCAGCAGCGGTACCCTTCTGCCCAATTGGTGTTACTGGGGGACTTCAATGCCCACCATCAGGAGTGGCTCTTCCCATACCAGTGCACAGACCATGCTGGACGAGAGATGCGAAAGCTAAAGGCCTAAGCCTTGGCAGCCTACATGTTTTTCTTCCACTGATGCTACGTCGTGCGCGGATGCCGTGACGGATGTGTTGCGGAGGGGAATGGAGTACTACATTCCGTTCTCTGACATAGCAATATCTGGCAAAGCTCGTCCTTGGTTTGGTGCCGAGTGCAATCGCGCTGATGCGCATTAGCACGCGGCGTACCTAGCATGGGTCGACGCTCGTACGCGCAAAGCAAATGACGTGAGTCAGAAGAAGAGAGCCTTTAACAGGGCTGCTAAGTCCTGCAAGAAGGTGTTGCGTCGGGCTCGGTTTGACCACATTAGCCGAATAGAGAACCAACTTGCTTCATACCCAGCAGGTAGTAAGGCTTTTTGGTCCCTGGCTAAGTCGGTCGAATCGAACTTCTGCCGCCCCTCACTACCACCACTGCTGAGACCCGACGGGACGCTGGCCCACTCCGCTGAGGAGAAAGCGAACTTGTTTGCTTCTTTGTTTGCGGAATCTTCACGTCTGGATCCTGGTGGCGCGACGCCCTCCGCCTCTCCTGGTGAATGCGAGTCGAGTATGTCGAACATTCGCATTCATCAGAAGGACGTCCGTAGGGTACTGTGTAACCTAGACGTGAACAAGGCTAGTGGTCCCGACGGGATACCGGCAATTGTTCTGAAGACTTGAGCGCCTGAGCTATCTCCGATCTTGACACGCCTATTTCGCCTTTCGTTCGAGACTGGAAAAGTGCCGAAGGCTTGGAAGCAAGCTAACGTGCAGCCCGTGCCCAAGAAGGGTAGTCGAACTGACCCGTCGAATTATAGACCCATCTCGGTAACGTCCATACTCTGTAAGACTATGGAACGCGTGTTGAATCATAAGCTCCTGGCGTACCTAGAAGCGAATGACATCCTTAGTGACCGACAATACGGGTTTCGCCGATATCGGTCAACTGGGGATCTACTAGCGTATGCCATTCACATCTGGAGTAAGGCCATAGAGAAGCACGGGGAGGCACTGGCGGTCTCCCTTGACATCTCGAAGGCCTTCGACAGGGTCTGGCACGATAGCCTTATTAGTAAGCTTCCTTCCTTCGGTCTGCCCGCCGGTTTGTGTGATTGGATCGCGGATTTCCTGAGGGATCGGTCTATCCGAGTGGTCATAGATGGCTGCTCGTCTGGACTGCTGGATATTAATGCCGGGGTTCCTCAGGGGTCGGTGCTTTCGGCAATACTATTCTTGCTGCATATTAATGATCTGCTTAAACCCGGTACCTTTGGGTATGCAGACGACAGCACTGTTGCTGAGAGATACGTGTCCGACGCTCGAGCTGGTGGGTCGCAGATCCGGTCTCTCCGGGAGGCAATGGTTGAGCGCTTGAACGTGTCCTTACAGGCGGTCTCTGAATGGGGCGATGCCAATCTGGTCAAGTTCAATGCTGTTAAGACCTAAGCGTGTCTATTTTCCGCCAAAAGGAGCCAATTCCGCCCAGCTCCATCTTTCCGCGGTAAAACCGTGGCGATAACCGACCATCTTGAGCTTCTTGGGGTTACATTAACATCTACTCTCAATTTTGGCCCTTACATAGAGGCAAAAGCTCAAGTGGCTGCAAAGAAGTTGGGGATTCTGGCTAAGGTGAGACGGTACTTCACGCCGGAACAGCTGCTCAAACTCTATCAAGCGCAAGTTCGGTCGTGTATGGAATACTGCTCTCATCTTTGGGATGGATCTGCCAGATACCAGCTTGATGCCCTTGAGTCAATTGAGAAACGAGCCAAGAGGATCATCGGCAATAAGAGGCTCGTCGCGTCGAAGCTCCAAAGTCTTGAACATCGACGACGAGTTGCTAGCCTGTCGGTTTTCTACCGGTTGCATTTTGGGGAATGTGCGACGGAATTGCATAATTTAATTCCGCCAAGCCCGTTCCATCATCGGACCACAAGACGAACGGCGATGCGCCACCGGTACATGGTGGACATCCCACCCATATGCACAAAACGTTTTGGGAACACATTCATAGTGCGTACAGCAAAGGAGTGGAACTCCCTGCCGGAGTCTGTGTTTCCTGACAGCTACAACCTGGGAGTCTTTAAATCAAGAGTGAATAGGTTATTTCTAGGCAAGCGTGCTCCATCTTCGACCACATCCTCGCTTACCAACAGGTGAGATAGTGGTCAAACGCGTGCCTATCAATAGTAAAAAAAAAAAAAAAGAAAGAAAATAAGAAAAAGTCTTTTGAACCATATCGAGTGACATATCAAAGGAAAAGTCTTTACTGAGGATTTTACTTATATTTTTTTCATAATTTTCAAATTAATGGTTTTGAAGGTATTCAAGAAATTAAACGAAAAATGACCATTACCCCCACCCCCTCTCAGCTCGACTCGCACTTGGCCAGTTTTTTAGATTAAAGTTTATTTGGGCTTCAAGAAATTTTAAGACATAAACATGCTTTTATTTTTTTCAACTTGTTGAAAGAAAATGCTATGGAAGTCATGACGTTGATCAGACTGGTTGTAACTTACGTTGTGGTGTGGGGAAGAACGTGACGTCAGCAGCGGTGCGGAGCAGGAGCCTCGCCGCCAAGTCGTGTCGCCCACGCTTCACATGAGTGCGCACCTACGCAATACACAACTAAACATCATTCCTGTTCAGTATCATTGAACTAACATCATACAGGGAGCGTGCAGAAACTATAGGTGGCAGCACTGAAATGTCACTGTCCAGTATGTTTCAAGTATAAAATTCGAAATAGCTACGCTAGATGGCACAGACTTCTTCGAGCACGTTCTCTAAACTGAGTGCGCTGGAACCACAGGTGGCAGCACTGAAGCGTTAATTTCAAATATTCTAACCTTTAAAACTTCGAATATGCCATACTGGACGGTATAGTCAACAGCGTGCACGGTCCCTAAAATGTATTTCTTTGCGGTGAGAAAGATACACACAATGTGATGGCGATAATTCAAAGCTGCCAATCCAGTGCAAATTTTAGAGTGAAACTTATTCTTATATCCGCTGACGGCTGGTAGCTATTATTTTGTCTTTTTATGTGTGTTGGGGTTATAAATTGTAAACAACTGACCAGTATGTAGCTGTGCAGCAGCGCGATGGCATGGCGCATGTCGCGGGGGACGGGCATGCGGGACGCGCGCAGAGACACGCACATGGGCGCACTACATTGTAAACAACTGACCAGTATGTAGCTGTGCAGCAGCGCGATGGCATGGCGCATGTCGCGGGGGACGGGCATGCGGGACGCGCGCAGAGACACGCACATGGGCGCACTACATTGTAAACAACTGACCAGTATGTAGCTGTGCAGCAGCGCGATGGCATGGCGCATGTCGCGGGGGACGGGCATGCGGGACGCGCGCAGAGACACGCACATGGGCGCACTACATTGTAAACAACTGACCAGTATGTAGCTGTGCAGCAGCGCGATGGCATGGCGCATGTCGCGGGGGACGGGCATGCGGGACGCGCGCAGAGACACGCACATGGGCGCACTACATTGTAAACAACTGACCAGTATGTAGCTGTGCAGCAGCGCGATGGCATGGCGCATGTCGCGGGGGACGGGCATGCGGGACGCGCGCAGAGACACGCACATGGGCGCACTACATTGTAAACAACTGACCAGTATGTAGCTGTGCAGCAGCGCGATGGCATGGCGCATGTCGCGGGGGACGGGCATGCGGGACGCGCGCAGAGACACGCACATGGGCGCACTACATTGTAAACAACTGACCAGTATGTAGCTGTGCAGCAGCGCGATGGCATGGCGCATGTCGCGGGGGACGGGCATGCGGGACGCGCGCAGAGACACGCACATGGGCGCACTACATTGTAAACAACTGACCAGTATGTAGCTGTGCAGCAGCGCGATGGCATGGCGCATGTCGCGGGGGACGGGCATGCGGGACGCGCGCAGAGACACGCACATGGGCGCATTACATTGTAAACAACTGACCAGTATGTAGCTGTGCAGCAGCGCGATGGCATGGCGCATGTCGCGGGGGACGGGCATGCGGGACGCGCGCAGAGACACGCACATGGGCGCACTACATTGTAAACAACTGACCAGTATGTAGCTGTGCAGCAGCGCGATGGCATGGCGCATGTCGCGGGGGACGGGCATGCGGGACGCGCGCAGAGACACGCACATGGGCGCACTACATTGTAAACAACTGACCAGTATGTAGCTGTGCAGCAGCGCGATGGCATGGCGCATGTCGCGGGGGACGGGCATGCGGGACGCGCGCAGAGACACGCACATGGGCGCACTACATTGTAAACAACTGACCAGTATGTAGCTGTGCAGCAGCGCGATGGCATGGCGCATGTCGCGGGGGACGGGCATGCGGGACGCGCGCAGAGACACGCACATGGGCGCACTACATTGTAAACAACTGACCAGTATGTAGCTGTGCAGCAGCGCGATGGCATGGCGCATGTCGCGGGGGACGGGCATGCGGGACGCGCGCAGAGACACGCACATGGGCGCACTACATTGTAAACAACTGACCAGTATGTAGCTGTGCAGCAGCGCGATGGCATGGCGCATGTCGCGGGGGACGGGCATGCGGAACGCGCGCAGAGACACGCACATGGGCGCACTACATTGTAAACAACTGACCAGTATGTAGCTGTGCAGCAGCGCGATGGCATGGCGCATGTCGCGGGGGACGGGCATGCGGGACGCGCGCAGAGACACGCACATGGGCGCACTACATTGTAAACAACTGGCCAGTATGTAGCTGTGCAGCAGCGCGATGGCATGGCGCATGTCGCGGGGGACGGGCATGCGGGACGCGCGCAGAGACACGCACATGGGCGCACTACATTGTAACAACTGACCAGTATGTAGCTGTGCAGCAGCGCGATGGCATGGCGCATGTCGCGGGGGACGGGCATGCGGGACGCGCGCAGAGACACGCACATGGGCGCACTACATTGTAAACAACTGACCAGTATGTAGCTGTGCAGCAGCGCGATGGCATGGCGCATGTCGCGGGGGACGGGCATGCGGGACGCGCGCAGAGACACGCACATGGGCGCACTACATTGTAAACAACTGACCAGTATGTAGCTGTGCAGCAGCGCGATGGCATGGCGCATGTCGCGGGGGACGGGCATGCGGGACGCGCGCAGAGACACGCACATGGGCGCACTACATTGTAAACAACTGACCAGTATGTAGCTGTGCAGCAGCGCGATGGCATGGCGCATGTCGCGGGGGACGGGCATGCGGGACGCGCGCAGAGACACGCACATGGGCGCACTACATTGTAAACAACTGACCAGTATGTAGCTGTGCAGCAGCGCGATGGCATGGCGCATGTCGCGGGGGACGGGCATGCGGGACGCGCGCAGAGACACGCACATGGGCGCACTACATTGTAAACAACTGACCAGTATGTAGCTGTGCAGCAGCGCGATGGCATGGCGCATGTCGCGGGGGACGGGCATGCGGGACGCGCGCAGAGACACGCACATGGGCGCACTACATTGTAAACAACTGACCAGTATGTAGCTGTGCAGCAGCGCGATGGCATGGCGCATGTCGCGGGGGACGGGCATGCGGGACGCGCGCAGAGACACGCACATGGGCGCACTACATTGTAAACAACTGACCAGTATGTAGCTGTGCAGCAGCGCGATGGCATGGCGCATGTCGCGGGGGACGGGCATGCGGGACGCGCGCAGAGACACGCACATGGGCGCACTACATTGTAAACAACTGACCAGTATGTAGCTGTGCAGCAGCGCGATGGCATGGCGCATGTCGCGGGGGACGGGCATGCGGGACGCGCGCAGAGACACGCACATGGGCGCACTACATTGTAAACAACTGACCAGTATGTAGCTGTGCAGCAGCGCGATGGCATGGCGCATGTCGCGGGGGACGGGCATGCGGGACGCGCGCAGAGACACGCACATGGGCGCACTACATTGTAAACAACTGACCAGTATGTAGCTGTGCAGCAGCGCGATGGCATGGCGCATGTCGCGGGGGACGGGCATGCGGGACGCGCGCAGAGACACGCACATGGGCGCACTACATTGTAAACAACTGACCAGTATGTAGCTGTGCAGCAGCGCGATGGCATGGCGCATGTCGCGGGGGACGGGCATGCGGGACGCGCGCAGAGACACGCACATGGGCGCACTACATTGTAAACAACTGACCAGTATGTAGCTGTGCAGCAGCGCGATGGCATGGCGCATGTCGCGGGGGACGGGCATGCGGGACGCGCGCAGAGACACGCACATGGGCGCACTACATTGTAAACAACTGACCAGTATGTAGCTGTGCAGCAGCGCGATGGCATGGCGCATGTCGCGGGGGACGGGCATGCGGGACGCGCGCAGAGACACGCACATGGCGCGCACTACGTCACGGGCCTCGCGGTATTTACCGGCTCGGCATTCCGCCCCGGCTATTATTACCTGTAAATTAAATTATAAAGTCAAATAACAGGAACTCATTATTAAATGGTAGGTGTAAAAATAAATTCAGATAATACGGACAAATCAAAAATATGCAATAGAATTATGACCACAATCGCTGAATAAGAAATAAGAAATCATGTTGACAAGAGCCGCAGCTCGTCGAGCACGCCCAGCTCCGCCCCGCCGCCGCCGGAGCCCGGCCCCACCGTGAGTGCTGACGCCGGCCGTGGCAGTGACGACGCCACCACCTGCTCGTCGACGACGACCTCGAGGCCAGCGGCCTCTGACGGTGCCAGCTCCCGGCTGAAGTGTGCAGCGTATGAGGTGGACACGATCCATTCATGAAAATGTCATACGCGCATACTTTGGGGCTACAGAGGGAGGAAACAACCTGACCGCGTACCGTGTTCAGATGCTCTCTTTGTTTCAGGTGCTTGAGCCAGCAGTCAACGTATCGGCCCAACGTCTATCGGGTCAGGTGCGGGTCATCCTGCGTAACCATATGTTGGATGATACTGTACTTGATTGCCTCCGAGCTGAACTGAGTAGCCGTGCCATTGCCCCCATTACATAAAGCGATGACAAAACATGCTATTGACATCATAAACCCGCAACATTCTGATTCAATATTGAATCTATTCTTATCAAAAAAACCCCGAAAGGTGCTATTATCCTGTAGAGGTCTTTCGAGATTATTTATTAATTTTGCAGGAATAAAAATTTTAAAATTGTTAATTAGAAATTAAGAGATTATATAAAACAACCATAGTTTTCAATTCTTACCGCAGTTTTGGCTGCCTCAGTAAACTGCCGTTTCGCCATATACAAACGGAACAAGTGTCGTGGTTCACGAGGAGTACCATCTGTCTCACCCAGAAGAAACTCTATCAATCTGTAAAAACAATAAAATCGGTTGCTTATTTAAAAACACTGTGAAAGCCACTAAATTGGAAATGGAACCATTTGGCATGGGAACGTGACGAAGAGGGTAGAAAAAAGAACGGAGAGGAAGAACAAAGAAAAATGGACTTCGAGAATAACATTCAAATGGATTGAATTCCTGAACCTCACATTAAGATTCCGTGTATCCTGAGATACAGAAGGAATATTTAAAAAAAGAGAATAATTGATGCAGAAGGAAAATAAAGAAGAGCCTGATGGTTAAATGGCGAAAACCGCTGACCCCAAGTAGAATATAAAAATAGCAAGAAAATGATGTTGATATAATAGGTAACACTAACTCACCTTCTTGTCAACCTCTCATCATCACTCGCAGCAGCCGCATCAATAGCAATGCTAATCGCCTCATTTTCCTCTTCCTCCGACCCCCCACTCCTCAACAAATGCGACATCGCCTTACTGTACTCTCCTGCATGAAAATAAAACTTCCCCGCAAGCAAGTGATTCTTCTCCCCTTCAAAATGTAAAGCCAAACTCTTAAAATCCTCTGGTCGTGCTTGAGACGTCTGTATGAGTATCTCTCCATATAAATGTAGTTTTCCATTCTTCCTTGCAAGTTGAAATGCCTCATCATAACATAGAGACATAACTAGGAATTTTATAGCAGAAGTGGGATCATCACTATTCTGGAAATAGTTTGCTACCATTTTCGCTCCCTGTATTGATTTCGTTTCTTGTACCAAGTTGACAGCTTCGTCAATATCGTCTAGTTTGTCGAGATTGAGTCGTATAGCAGCTTCATAGTCTTGTGCTTTTAGGTAGGATTTTAAAGCGTCGTGGTATCTGCCTTCAGCTTCTTTAGCCTTGGCATACTGTATGTGTATGCTTGGAGAGTTGATCTTTGGGAGTAAAGCTTCAACTTTCAGCCAGGATTTAAGTTTGATGTATAAGGATGCGGCTTTTTCTGTGTTTCCTGCATGGTCGTACAAAGCAGCTGCGTGGCTGTACTGTTTCTCTTCTTCAAGCAATTGAGCGCATTCTTTAACCAGCATAATATCGTGTGAATGTTTCATGGCCGTTGTTAATCCTCGCATGACGTCACCACATCGTATCGCCATTCGTGCGATCCCTGCCTCGCATTTATCATTGTGTTCTTTGACTTTAATGTCGTCCACGTTGTCTGTTATTAAACTATTTTCGTAGTTTGTTAGGGCTTCATGGTAGTCTGCCCTATAGGAACAGAAAATTTATTTAGTATTGTAAATTAAGAAGTTCAGTTTAGCAGATAAAATGAGCAGACCAAAATATCTGCCAAATATATTACTTAGCAGCCTGTCAGCGTTTATGCAATGAAAAAATCCCAGTGCATTTACTTTCAACTTAAAATAGTCCAGAATTTATTTGAAAGCATTTTTGAAGAAAATAGGAGGAACTGAAAGTCCAATCTATCGACTACTTATTTACAGCAATAGGGTATTTTGCTAAAAAAATATAATTAGTCCGTCTGATAAATTTTCAAAAAAATATTGGACACGTATTTTTTCTTTTTTCACGTAAACAAAAAATAAAGAGGATACAGCGAGTTGAAGACACGCGTGACGTCATTTGGCTTGGTAAAAAAGTACCAAATTTACCAAGCCAAATGACGTCACGTGTGTCTTCAACTGTATCTCCTTTAATTTTGGTTTACGTGAAAAAAGAAAAAATACGTGTCCAATAGGGATCGTGCAGAAACTATAGGTGGCAGCACAGAAATGTCGCTGTCAAGTATAACATTCAAAATAGCTACGCTAGATGGCACAGTCTTCTTCACGCACGATCCCCTAAACCAAAGAGAATATAACCACTAGAGAGCGTATGGGCCGATTTCTTCTAAGTACACGACTCACTACTGCGGGCCGGCGGACAAGGAAGAATGCACGGCTGCAATTGGTCAGTTCAAGGTCAAGATACGTAGGTAAGGCTATCGTTAGGGGTGCGCTTCTTCAAAAAGGGAAAATAGTCGATATCGATAAAATGGGTTTTAACATTATAAAAAATACACAATTAAAATGAAAGAAAATATTTAATCAAAATCAATAAATTACACAAAAACATATGCACTTATCCTGTTATTATTGATTTTTAAAATGAATTAATTTGGTATATGTTTTTCGAATTAAACTTTTAGGGTCCTGGTTGTTCTTTGTAAAAAAAGATAAACGAGCGTCCATGTATTTCTGAATTATGCATCTTGTTAATTCAATTAAATGATTTGTGGACTCTATTTTAAATTGATGAAAATTAATATCCGGGAACAAATTATACCCAATCAGGGATTTTAAAACCGATCTAATAAAATAGTCCGTATTATATTTCGAAGACAGCACTTTCGAACCACTCTCATTGATCGCCCTCTTAATATAAATTTCACAACGACGACAAATTTCTATTACTGTGGTAGATCCGTACAATAATTTGTTTTTAGTGTCCTTTTGAAATTGTAAGGTGTTTTGATTAGGTAAACCAATAAGCGCCCCAATGCAAGTTTGGCATTTTATTTGCTTTATCAGAGCATGGACAATGTAGCCGGCCATATATTCAACTACTTTTTCACCGAATTCAGAACAGGGTAACAGGCTTTCAAGGCTTGAAAAATCCAAGCTCTCAGTCTCAAGATCTATGTTTTGGTCTTTGTATCTTGTCGTAATATTGATACGGTTAACTGCAGAAGTGCATTGCAAAATTGAAATTTGTCCAAGAGCACTGCAATTGCCGCTACCACTATTTTTAATTTGCGCATAGGTCAGGAGCTTCTTGTAGATGCTTTCAAAAACCCTAGCACTAGGATTGTTGTTTGATCCACCGTGGCATCTTATACTTCCAAACAGATGTTCCAAGTGGTCCTGGCTTATTTTATGAAGAGGAAGATATTTTATGGCGCACTTTGAGTTCAGGACCAAGTCATGTATGAGAGCAATGGCGCTTTCGATACACACACAAAATCCCATGAATCCGGTATATCGTGGTGATTTAACAAGTAAAACTTCTTGTTTTACTTTTCTTACAATTATGTTATACTATTAAGTTATACTATTTTTTTGTTATCTATGGCTTCATAATAAATTGGTGTAAATCCTGGACTCATCGGTCGGCGCCAGAGAGAAACAAAAAATATCCGGAACTTACATAAAGAGTATGTGAATTTAATAAAAAATATATTAATTTTATTACTGTCGATATCAAATTTCAGCTATTACTGCTATTAAAGTGGACACCACTAATTGTCACGATAAAAATACAAAGGAAAAGAAAGGGATAAAAGCATTAGATTTGTCTAATGAAAGAAAGGGACTTTTACAAAAGACATCAACGCGGAAAACAAATTTGTGCTCTTTTACCCAGGAACCATTTTAGCTAGACGTCTGCGGTGACTCATGATCTGAATAAATCAAAATTAATTTTCGTCCTGTATACTTACCGATGAAAAGTTATGCCATCCTTTTTGTAACTCGATGTCTTGGAATGTTTCCCACACCACTTCACCGCGCATGAAGGCATTTTGATGCGTTATAATTGGATTAAAATTTGTATTTATTTAGCGTGCACACAGGTCTAACACTTGGTTACAACTAAAATGGTTACTCCTATCGTAGCCTATACAGTCCCAATCACGCAAGCTTGCCTCCGGAAAGTACGCCGCAATCGGCTGCGCAGAATGTCAATTTGACAACAAACATACCACCGCGCATGCGCGGGTAGCTCGCGCATGCGCGGATTAGCGCAAGCGCGCGGGTGTAGTGGCATCTCACTCGCTCGTATACGTTCGATGCATAAGCGTGTCCCGCTTGCTCAATGCAATACGACTGTGGATGCGAAAAGTGTTACACGTAGTTATTGTTTTTAATAATTTATTATGGTTATTTCTTACAGTTTGATTTGTGTTCTTGTGGTGTATGTGTTTGTTGTGTTACTTTTTGATATTTTATTGTTACTGGTAGTCTTTGTTACTTGTTTATAGTATAATACGTATAAACAAAAAAATATTTTAAGAACGTAACACTTTTTTACGCGATTGCACCTGCGCGGACTTCACTCGAAGCTAACTTCCGAGAGGCAAGCCACGCTGACGCGACCTGTACATAGGCGAAAAATCGCTAATAGTTTTCGAGCGTCGGGGCACTGTATGCGCAGTCAAGTGGTTATATCGTCGTTGCCCTAAACTGACACACACAGCGCGCGCAGGGTGGCTGCACAGAAGCGTCAATGTCAAGTATTCTGATCCTTAAAACTTCGAATATGCGACACTAGATGGCATAGTCAACGCCGTGCACGGTCCCTATATTTTTTGAAAATCTATCAGACGGACTAATTAGATTTTTTTAGTAAAATACCCCATTGTCGTCAGTTTATTATTAAGAATATAATTCCGTATTAAATTCAACAGACAAGAGAAACTAGGGAATTAATGTAACAAGTACATAGGTACGTGAACTTCAAGTGCTGCGCTATGTGCAGGGTGTTAGCAGGGGCCTTGGCAGGAACCAGTCTCCTCGCGCTGCGTGCAGCTCTAGCGCGGGCAGGGCGCCGGAGCCCGAGCTCTCTAGCCAGCATGCTGCCGCCTCGCCTTTACATAGTACATACGTGACACAACAAGTACATACGTGAGCTCCAAGTGCTGCGCTCTATGCAGCGTGATGGCAGGCGCCTTGGCGGGACAGCTGACGGCCGCTATCTCCGCCGCACGCGCCCAGTCTCCTCGCGCTGCGTGCAGCTCTAGCGCGTGCAGGGCGCCGCAGCCCGAGCTCTCTAGCCAGCATGCTGCCGCCTCGCCTTTACATAGTACATACGTGACACAACAAGTACATACGTGAGCTCCAAGTGCTGCGCTCTATGCAGCGTGATGGCAGGCGCCTTGGCGGGACAGCTGACGGCCGCTATCTCCGCCGCACGCGCCCAGTCTCCTCGCGCTGCGTGCAGCTCTAGCGCGTGCAGGGCGCCGGAGCCCGAGCTCTCTAACCAGCGTGCTGCCGCCTCGCCTTTACCCAGGCAGGCGCAGAGCATCCCACTGATGGGACGAAAAATATTAATTCAGGACGCGAAGATTTGATATTGGATCTAAAGGACGTTGTACTACTGACGTCACCTTATTAAAACACATCTTAAATGCATGTGAAGAGACACCGGATGTCATGCTGCGACTTGTCTAAGGCTTTAGATTGCGTAAATCACGAAAAAATACTCCTGAAGCTCGAGCAAACGCAAGCCAAAAAGCAAAGCAAAAAACCTGCGTTAAACTTAGTAAAATCATATTTGAATGATGGGCAACAATTAGTTCGAACAAATTTTATTAATTCGTTGGGATTAAACGCGAAAACGAGTGTCCCTTAGGGTTTAATTTTAGGTCCTGTCTTATTTTTAGTTTATATTAATAATTTGCCCCATTTATTGCAAAACATGTCATTGTGGTCACGCTTGGGGAAAGCCTATGTCCAGCAGTGGACGTCTTTCGGCTAATATGATGATAATGATTGCAAAACAAACTTATTATGTTCTTTTTTGCTGACGCTACTTCTTTTTATTTTTAAAATAAATATACGCGGTAAATAACGCCCTACTGCTGGTTCACTGCTAATAATTTAGTTTCAAATGGGAAACAAACTAAGTGCATAATATTTGCCTTACCAAATCACTACTTTGGCCATTGTGATTGTGACAAAGTGTTGAACTAGGAGAAACTGAAATTCGTCGATAGGACGGTTTCCCTGGGTAACGCTTAACTCAAGGCTACAATGGGGTCCGCATTTAACATGCCTTGTAGGGTGGTTCAGTTCAAGTTAAGTTCAGCAGCATATGCAGTTAAAAACTTTGACGATTTGATTTTTAACCACTCAGAATCCGTTAGAATCGCTCGTTCAAAATCTCTTCAACCGTCAGAATCCGTAAGTCCCTATTGGACCATGTGAAAATAAACGCAAGGCGCCTACAAATAACGTTTAAATCGCGCGAGTTTCGGCTTGTCCCTAAAGGGGGTTACGAATGTTGATTGTCCATGAGTTTCTTGCATGGTTCTTTGTAGTTCTTCAACGTGGAGATCTAAGCTTTGGAACGTGCAACTAGTTTTACATCTCTGATTGACCGGTCTTGAAAATTCAAAGAAAAGCGCCTTTAAATGGTTTAAATGCTTTGAGTTATCGGATTTTGATTGCACGCGATTACCCTGCTTGCGTGAAATGTTGCTTAAGCGGAAGGCAACAGTATGAAGAAACTAGACCAGATGAAAAGTGCAGAAATTAATTAAATAAATACAGATAAACATTGGAGATTACTTATCAAAACATGAAATATAGTGAAAAACTCACCACAATATAGAAAGGTCTTCAATATGTGAAGCGTCTTCTAGCGCCCAGACCATCGCAACATCACTCAGTCTTGTATAGACACGAATCGCTGTACACCAACAACATAGACAAATTTTGTTCATTAACGAAATATTTCTGCCGAATGTAGCAACAATTTTAGTTAGAGCATCTACAAAACTCACCAAACTCCACATTCAGCTCGGCTATAGCAGCTTCCCCCATATTCCTCCATAGATCCACTTCATCCACTGCATCACAGAACAGCCAAGCTTCACTGAACCGTCTCAATGCCAGCAGCTTTTCAATATGGCGGCGTTGGTTGGCTAGACGCTTTTCTGTATCTGCGTCCGCAAGGCCACTCGTGTTGTGAGAGTCTAACGCCACTTTTATTACTCTGTCGAGGAAATGAGACTTTATGAACATGGTTTAAAGTTTAATTTTGGTTAAAAATTATGCAACAACACGGTCAAGCTTGAGTCTCAAAGCTAGCAACCTTTCAACACGAGTGGCTTTTTTGCAAGGCCACTCGTGTTGTGGGAATCAAACGCCACTTTTATTTACACTGGAGGAAATAGAACCTTATTTACATGATGTAAAGATGATTATTGTTTAACGAGTATGCCACAAGCCGATTATGCACTCTATAGAGAAAATTAGACCATATGCAAAGGATTATTAAATTAAAAATTCTTTAAAATATAATTCTCAGTTCAGATGCTTTTTGCTGAATAGACTTACGATCCTTCATTAGCGTAGCAGTAGACGTCTCAAGAGAACAGTATGAGCGGCGTGGGGCGCACAAAGTCTACAAGCGAGCCGTTGATAGAGTTCGCCGAGTAGTAGTAAGTCTCTATTGAGTCGTCAACACGTTGCGGTATGGGAGACACCTAGAGATATCTATGACTTACGATCCTCCATTAGTGTAGTAGTAGACGTTTCCGAAGAACTGTATGAGCGGTATACGCACGGCCATGAGCGGCGTGGTGCGCACTAGGTCTACGTGCGAGCCGTTGATGGAGTTCGCGGAGTAGTAGTACGTCTCTATTGAATAGTCAACACGTTGCGGTATGGGAGACTCCTAGAGATATCTATGACTTACGATCCTCCAGTGGCGTAGCAGTAGACGTCTCCGGAGAACAGTATGAGTGGTATATGCGCGGCCATTAGCGGCGTGGTGCGAACAAAGTCTACGTGCGAGCCGTTGATGGAGTTCGCGGAGTAGTAGTACGTCTTTATTGAATAGTCAACACGTTACGGTATGGGAGACTCCTAGAGATATCTATGACTTACGATCCTCCAGTGGCGTAGCAGTAGACGTCTCCGGAGAACAGTATGAGCGGTATATGCGCGGCCATTAGCGGCGTGGTGCGAACAAAGTCTACGTGCGAGCCGTTGATGGAGTTCGCGGAGTAGTAGTACGTCTCTATTGAGTCGTCCGTGTAGATAATGAACACGTTGCGGTCTGATAGGCAGATGTCCCAGATAATGCCCCTGGAAGTAAAGATTTAAGATATTAGTATCTGTTTCTTTTAAAATTCTTTACGGAAACAAGTTGTAATTAACTTGCCTTGGTCGTTGTAACTTTTATACGGGCCGAATCTTGCAACTAAAGGTTATAGAACCATTTTGGCATAGCCTCCCCGCCGCCTATATGAGTAGGGAACAAAAAATGCTAGGAATGTGGTGCCCTAAAATGTCACATTGCTGAGATATTTCATGAATGCCATAATGCCAGAATGCCAGAATGCCAGCTCTCAAAGCGAATAGAATGTCTCAGATAGCCGAAGTGTAGGATAAAAAATATAAAAGTGAAAACTGAAGTCTTTGACTCCGCATTGGGAAGACATTGATAGAATTAGTGACCTGACGTCGCCGGAGCTGACACCGCACGCTTGCCGGTAGCGTGCGCACGTAAGGTGGACAGTACAAGTAGTGACCTGACGTCGACGTGGCCTGGCTGGTGGTGGGCAGTACAAGTAGTGACCTGACGTCGACGTGGCCTGGCTGGTGGTGGGCAGTACAAGTAGTGACCTGACGTCGCCATGGCCTGGCTGGTGGTGGACAGTACAAGTAGTGACCTGACGTCGCCATGGCCTGGCTGGTGGTGGACAGTACAAGTAGTGACCTGACGTCGCCGGTAGCGGTGCGGCTGAGCGCGCACACGTCGTCGGCGGCGGGGCAGTACACGTGCACGCGGCGCCGCTCGTCGGCCACGCACGCGCGCGCGCCGCCGATGTCGCAGTACACGCCGCGCACGCCGCACGCGTGCCGGTAGCGTGCGCACGTGCGCCACTCCTCCACGCCGAAGTATTCGATGTGGCCTTGCTGCGTTGGGAGACAGAAGAAAGTTGTTACAGCCAGATCTTGAAAGCTGCAGTATTTGCTTCTGCTTCTGTTTTCAAGCTTCAAGTAAAGGCGTGGTGCGAGAGGTCCGCGGAAGTGTAAATGAAAGACAGAGTGTAATAATTTCCAAATGTGTTATAGTTTTTCAATTGCGTTAAATAGTATGCTCACATTTAACCTTTTGAGCGCCACGGTCGGCTATAGCCGACAAACGAAATCGTGCCCAACACGCCACTGTCAGGTATAGCCGACATGAAAACGACATTTTTTAAATACAAAAAACAATATACTAAATCAAGTTTTCTGTGTTTCTTATTCCTATTGTTTAAAACTACATTAATGATACATTGTAAGATGGCACAAAGATTTATCCATTAATAACATTTTACTAGAAAAAACAATCATTCAAAATTGCTAATCGAAATTCGTAAAAAAGGATTCTTCCCCACGCCACAGTCGGCAAGACACGACAGCTAGTGATGGGTAAGTAAGGTAACTTATACTTCAAATTTGTGCAATATTTTATTAAAAGTAGCTTACTATTACTTCGACAGTTATTTTGTAATGGCAACTATTCGTATCTGAATATTCTGGATCGAGGTCGAGTGCCAGAAGAAAAGCGTTCAGTAACTTATGTGAATTATGCGAAGGACTTAGATGACGTAAGTTTGCCAAGCTATGAAGAGTCAGACTAATTATATGTAAATTGAGTAATTTTTTGTTTAATATAACCTAAATAATTATTATTTATTCTGTCCCACAATGTCACATCCCTATGTCGCATGCGAAGAAGTTCTCAAAAGTCGTGCCAGCCACGCCAGAGTCGGCTCTTCCCGACAGCGCATGACGTCACGACCGAGATTAGTGATGTACTTTATCATTATTTGATTTATTCGTTTGCAGTTCAATGTCTGCTTTTAGGTTGTTTAGAACTCTGTAACCGCTTTTTAACGATAGTGTGATGTGAAATAGGGTCAAATTAAATAAAAGAATAATGTATTGAGTCATAATTAATCATTGCTTTTCGTCCCATATTTCGAAATATGGGACGAAAAGCAATGATTAATGGGTTATCGATAACTTATAGATAGGACGTTGGAATCCCTATATTTTTTTGTAGGTATTTGCGCTTAATTTGTAGCCTGGCGTGGGAGATGGTGAGCGCCGAAGCGTTTTCGCTCTGGAGTTCAAAAGGTTAATAAACTAGTTCTTAAATTTCTGACTAAAGCTACCTCATGATATTTTGTGAAAATTTAAAAAAAAGTATTTTATTAAAAATTATTTCTTTCCTTCTGTTTTCCATGTGTTATTACTACCCAGAATTTGATCCTTGTTAGCTACATTTTCGGATGGTGTAATAATACAGGGTGTTTTTATTTACAAAATCAACCGGTTCAATTCCTGGGTAGGTTGACGCGATGATGCAGTTTTACTTTTCATCAAAATCAAGCTCGAGACTCCTTTCAGGGTTTTTCGGTACACGTCTTAGTTTCGGATTTGGCCATGAAGGTACACTTTAAAAATTCACTTATATATGAAAAATAAATAAATAATTAATTATACTTACGTCAGTGACAAATATAAAGAAGTCACTAGTGAGGTGAATGTCGACGATCTTGGCACCCGCCATGTGTGGCTCCGGGAACAAGATGGCTTCCTTCTCCGGCTGCGTCGGGTCTACTTGATCGATCTGTGTATAGAAGAGGTAAAGGTGAAATAAATAAATATTCATTCATCCATTCTGATCATCATTAAGTTGCACATTTGACTTACATTAAAATTTAAACCACAGTAAACATTGGATAAAAATAATAATAATAAGTTAATGAATCAAATAATATAAATAAAATTTAAAATTGAAATTGTTGAACCAAATTAAAATCATAAAATAACATAACATTGAAATCATAAAATAACATAAAAAATTTAAGGCCTCAGAGTCATTTTTTGTTTGTACTGAACATTAATCACTAGAGGACGTCAAGCGGTTTTACTCCGTAGTTCCCGTTCCCGTGGGAGTACGGGGATGAAATATAGCCTTATTCGTTACATACAAAAATACAAATCTTTCCTCTTTATAATATTAGTAAAGATATAACAATTATTAATATACTGACAATCAAACCTGTTCGCAAATACGCTCAGAATGGTGGAATGGAAATGTTATGAAAACTTTGGGAAATTAATAAAAAACCAAGTGGCTGGTTTTCAGGTCTCCAGTAAAAATATCAGTTCATTCCGCTGTCTGTTTGTTACCTACCTCATCACATCTTAACGGCTAAACGGATTTGCATGAAACTTTGCACTAAAGCGGGAATCGATATAAAAATTGTATTGGACGATGTAAACGTAGGTCTTTTCATAATTATTTTCTGTCTTTCACGTGGGCGATTCCGCTGGCAGAAGCTCGCTATCAGTTAAAATAAGCATCAAGAACTTCACACACCCAATTCAATCCTGTTTTAAAAAACTTCTGCCATTGGTACGTTACGGAGACTTTTTACCTTTTTTAAAATAAAACTTTGCCCCACACTAGGAATGCCTCCTGTATCGTGGGAGCGTTTACAAACAAACAATTTCATATACACAAACCAACAGCCGGACCCGTAACAACTATCTATAGGCTATACAAATATTTGTGCCGGGCGGGAATCGAACACGCGACACGCAGCGCAGCAGCCTATCGCTCAACCACTGCGCCAACCGTAACCGTGTAAACGCAATTGCTTACACTTGCTTGTCCAGAAGTTCCGTAACCAATTAAAAACTTTTTACATAAAAATAACCGACATCCAAAAAAGGAGGAGGGTCTCAATTCGGAAGGTATTTTTTTTCATGGCATTTGAATGACAAGAGTATCGAACTAAAAAGAATCACAGAAATCGGATCAGAGACCTCGCAGTAATCGGTGTACATACATAAAAACGTACCACCGAATTGAGAACCTCCTCCTTTTTTGGAAGTCAGTTAAAAAATTCTGTGTCACTCACCACATGCAACATGGCCCTTCCCTGGAACAGCGCCGCCGCATAGTCCCCCGCTAGCGTGACGACGTCGATGGGCGCCGGGTACTGCCTGCGCGCCGCCGCGCCGCCCGCCAGCGGGTAGAACCACGCCAGCGTGCCCGACGCGCAGCACACGTGCGAACCGCCTAGGGCTATCACGCTTGGCTCTGTTGGTATCACTCACCACATGCAACATGGCCCTTCCCTGGAACAGCGCCGCCGCATAGTCCCCCGCTAGCGTGACGACGTCGATGGGCGCCGGGTACTGCCTGCGCGCCGCCGCGCCGCCCGCCAGCGGGTAGAACCACGCCAGCGTGCCCGACGCGCAGCACACGTGCGAACCGCCTAGGGCTATCACGCTTGGCTCTGTTGGTATCACTCACCACATGCAACATGGCCCTTCCCTGGAACAGCGCCGCCGCATAGTCCCCCGCTAGCGTGACGACGTCGATGGGCGCCGGGTACTGCCTGCGCGCCGCCGCGCCGCCCGCCAGCGGGTAGAACCACGCCAGCGTGCCCGACGCGCAGCACACGTGCGAACCGCCTAGGGCTATCACGCTTGGCTCTGTTGGTATCACTCACCACATGCAACATGGCCCTTCCCTGGAACAGCGCCGCCGCATAGTCCCCCGCTAGCGTGACGACGTCGATGGGCGCCGGGTACTGCCTGCGCGCCGCCGCGCCGCCCGCCAGCGGGTAGAACCACGCCAGCGTGCCCGACGCGCAGCACACGTGCGAACCGCCTAGGGCTATCACGCTTGGCTCTGTTGGCAGCGTGTACGTGGCTAGGGCTGTTGGTTCCGCTGGGAATTTAGAAGTTCATTGTGTATTTAAATGGTGACTAAAATAAGGTATATATTGTCACAATTACATATAACCCTCATAATTTTGAGGCCCCAAATGATGGCTCAATACCAAAGGGGCACTTGATATTGATCCAAATGTTGTGATACACCTAAATTGAACAAATCAAATTCATCGATACAGTAATTTCAGAACAGTTTACAAATGTAGGTATCCTAATTAAATATGATTCCCACATTGAAACCCTCAATACACGGGCGTCAGAGAAGCCTTGTTTTGCTTATATTGAAAGTATCTTTTTCTACAGTCAAGTGCTGCATCAAAACGGCTGCCACATCCAACCCGAAGGCAGTCAATAAAACTTACCTAACTTGCCCTCTGTGCCCCAAAACATGCACCCAAGGAAACATGCTGCCACCAGTAATGCCGTGGAGGTAGCACAGTTTCGAGGCACCCAAGTCTAAACAAAAATCAGTTGTGCCAGCGACAGGAAGAAGAAGAATAAAACTTACATTTATTAACAGGTTCCGGCTCATCTCCAACAGCAATACACTGATACACAGTCGCCTCAGTGAGGCTAGTGAGTGTGATGACCCTCGTGCCATACGCAGCGTACAACGGCGGTAAGGCAGTCACATACACGTTCAGATACGCGCGGCCGGCCGTGGCGAGCAGACGTCCGTCTGAGCTCCACGCGCAACGCTCGGCGCCGCCTGCGGGCATCACTGACCCTGATACCTCGCCGTAGTTCCATATTGCGATTAGTTTTAGTCTGGAATTTGAAGGCGGTTTCTGGTTGGTATCTGAATGAAAAACGACTAAGAAAAAATTTAATAGAAAGAATAGTAGATTATGCACCGAGGGGATAAAGCAATGTCTTATAACCACGGGCGTCAACGTCACATTGAATCCCGAACCTAATGAAGGACTCGAAAGTTAACTCGCGAGCGTAGAATTGAAGGCGTTTCCCTGACCAAATAACCTTCGTTCCCTCTTTGCCGCACCCCACCGTTTATCGTAGAATTCACAATATTTTTGGAATTATTTTAATAAAAAAAGAAAAGCGAACTTTTGAAATTAAATAAAACGTGTATAATTTAGATTTTTAAATTATCTATCCATTAGTGTAATCCTCAAATGATTAGAGCGTCGCTTTTTGCAAAAGATGCATACAATCAATAATTTTAGTATTTTTTTTTTAATTCGATTTCAAATGTATTTATAACACTAAAAAACAAAATTTGAACGTGGAATGTGATGATAAGATATCGAACATTAATGAGATTTTAGATGCAGTTTATTTCTCTTATCTGATGAGTTAATAGTCTCTGAAAAACGGACTGTCGCAATGTTTTGGTCGGGGTAGCGCCTTAACTCACGAGCGAAGAGATGAAGTGCAAACAAGAATCCTAAATGCAGTGACGGATTCAAGCTAGCCTACGGCAAAGACATCTTATTCCTGAGAAGCAAACTCTACTTTTCACACCTACTGGGAGAAAATTGATCTCAAGTCATGAAGAGAGGTGGCTGGCCGCTAGCGGTTCCCGTCGGTCTCCAAGTTGAGTTCGAAATTCAAATCACATTATTGACCGCAGGGCAATAATGACTTACTTTACACGAAATATAATTTGACGTTTTCGTGCAGGTAGTGTGAAAAGTGTTTTATAGAAAATACTATATCAATGGTGTAAATTGGAAAGATAACCGAGCAGCATATGCATGAAGCAGTCTTTTACCAACTAAACAATCTTTTACAACTAAAGACTACATTGTACATCTGTAATCCAAGTGTATTTCGAAAAACCTAAAACATTTTACAAGAAAATTTCTTGCGGTTTTAGTCAGCCATTCTTGAATTCATCTTTAATTTTTAATATACGGAAAAGAAAGTAGAAAACCCTATTTTTAATAAAACATAATTCTTGTCAACTCACTGTCCATCCCCACACGACGCCGCCAGCCCATTACAAACCGCCACATCAGTCAGGTTCTCCTTATGATTCCTCACCTGGAACAACTCCTCACCAACCTCCTTGATATGCGTAGATATGGCTATGATGAAGCCAGCACTAAATCCTATGAGGACATAGCCGTCGCCATACCATTTGTAGGAGACTATGGAGCCGTAGCGCTGTTGAAATGCTAGCTCGATTGGGTTTTCTGGGTTGAGTAAATTGTATAGGTATAGTGTTCTCTTGCCTACTACTAGGCTTATCTGAAAAAGTCGAATTAAATAAGATTGAATAGCCATCCAATACAAGGTACCTGTTATGACATCTTAAAACCATCACGATAAACTTGTGGGAAGGAGACGGAGTTATACAAGACGCATAACACTATCCCTTTTTCACAACTTAATCGTGATGGCGTTAGCACGTCATAATAAAGCCCCTGAACCGCTTTATACGGCGACACTTGGGAGAGGCCTATGTCCAGCAAAGTGTCGTGTTCTTTCGGCTGAAATTATGGTGATGATGATAAATCATCACCATTGATCCATCACCCAAGAAGGAGACTAGGAATTTCAATTTTCCATTGTGCATTGCAATATTGAGCTCTAGTTGACTTTTAAAGGCTTTACGGGAACGAGAAAAAACGGGATATGAGCGTACGTAGTCGCGGGCAAAAGATTTAAATATAATTTACATCCAACACTCACAGTATTCTCTCCAGCAGCCCTCTCATCAGTTTTCATCTCAGAGAACTGCAGATCATTAGGAGCATCCCTCAGTGATATCATTCTCAAAGTGTCTCCATCAGAGTTATTGATGGACAAACTCTTGTCTTCTGAAGCTAACACCAGGATACTGTCCTTGTTCCACGCTGCACATGTTATTTTTTTTGTGTGTTTTCCTATGATTGGTATTCTCCTGAAAATTTAGAGTTCAGGGTTTGTTTTTAATGAAGTCTTAAGAAGAAATAAAAGACTGCTTAAAACCAAACACTTTTTGGGCTAGAAATTGGAGTAGTATTTCTAAATTTAAAAAATTCAATAGACAAACTACTAAGCTATGAACGGTTCCGACCCATTTTTTTTTGTAACACTCATCATCATCTTCCTGCCCTTATCTCATGTTATTTGGGGTCGGCACAACACGTTTTTTTCTTCCATTCTGTTCTATCAGTCGTCACTCTATCATTAACTCCCTTTTCTTTCATATAGCTCCACACACAATCCATCCATCTTTTCTTTGGCCTTCCTCTCCCTCTCCATCCATCTCTTCTAGTTACATGCGTTTCATCCCTCCTCTTCACATGACCATACCAAGACAGGCGAATCCCTTCTAAGTTTTCCGTTACTGGCGCCACTTACCTCTAATGTACTCATTTCTCACTTTATCCATTCTCGTTACTTCATCACATCCATCTCAACATTCTCATCTCAGCTATATGCAATCGATTTTCATCCGTCTTTTTCGCAGCCCAACATTCTGATCCATACATTACGACAGGTCTTATCACGGACTTATAGATTTTCCCTTTCAACTTGAGGGGCATCCGAGGGTCACAAGTTGTTCCAATGACCTGTCGCTATTTCATCCATCCTGAGTTGATCAGGTGCGTTACGTCTCAGTCTATATCGCCATTTCCCTGGACAATAGGTCTTCCTGTAATCTGTAGGTATTACTATTATCTGCATTTATTTTTCAAGATTTTAAGCTCAAATCAAGCTCAGTTTCGGAGATAAGGGAAGGAAATGGTAATTTTTGGTCTAAATTCTAGAATAAATTTAATACTATTTAGTTTAAAATTATGAAAAATATACAATGAAAACCCTCACAGTAAGTCCTTTAATTTGATATATCACACAATAGGTACCTGCAGTTTGAAAAACTTTTTTTAGGGTTCCGAACAAAAAACGTCTGTCTGTCACAGCCAGTTTTCTCGGGATTTACTGGACTTATTCTGTTGAAATTTAGTATGCATATGGATTTCTGTGACTTAAAACACGAACGCGTTACGTAAATAAATAAATTGTGAGTATGGGGTCACTTTTTGAGTTACTCATGGACTAACGGATATGGGGCACCACAGGTACGGAAGGCCTGTGGTGTGGTGCTCCATGAGTGATACACCATTTATTTAGGATCTGAAGAAGCTGCTGCTTGTCATGTCAAACTACCTGCATAGTCAAGGGCTCGAATGGCCAACAACAAGAGTCCCATCAGCTTCTAGTTGCAACTAACTGGTATCTAAAGTCTCCGCCACGAGAAGCTATAAATTATGTAAACACATACAATTGTTTCAAATGTTTGTTCTATGACTCAGACGTGTTCCAGTGCCACAAAACATTAGATGACAGAGTGTTTTAACTGAAAATGCTTGTTAGTTTAGTATAACACATTATGTTACTTTGAATTGATTGATTTTGGGATTATTTGATATTGCTACGTAACTTAGTAGAAGTTCTTTGTTTACAAAATTTATAGCTTCATGTGACGGGGACTATAGTTAGTAACATCAAAAATAAACATACTTAGTTGTATGATGATTATATAATGCCAGGTTTCCTTTCTGTGTTCCAACAGCTAATAACGGCTCTCCGTAAGCCCAAGCAATACATGATGGTGGTTCACGGAGCCCTGTCTCAATGTTAATTCGTTTGTTAGGATGGCACTCCCATAACAGTACCGTGTTACTGTTTGGTGTTATGATGGCTAAGTAGTCACCGTCCTGGTCCCATTCCATGCCTGCACACAGACTGAAATTAATATAAAAATTATGAGATAGTGGTGAAATGTATCTATCAAAGAAAAAAAAAATATGTTTAACATGTTACTCAAAAAGTTATTTTGTTGCAACATTCAAGGACTATGTTGAAATAACATCACACTTCGACCAATAGGAGCAACTCATTAATGAAAAATGTGATGCAGACTAAGTTGCACAAGTCCGTTAGTTCTTCAAATAAATCTCATCTCTCTATTAATAATAGAAAAAGTGCAGGCAACTTTTAATAAAATTTATAATTTAAATTCTTACTCACCCTTGCAGCTTCATTCTTTCCATCAGTTGGCCAGTTCTATCATGTATGGCTACCGTGGCATCCGTCCCCGTGGTAGCCAGCAATGAGTGTGACTCACCCTTCTGCCACAGAAAGTACAGCTCACCCAACCCATGGGGCTGTTCTATGGTGTAAAGCAACTGGGAACATTTAAAATAAGTAGTATTGGGTAATCGACATGTCCTAGAACCAATAATTCGAAGACGTGACATCTACCAGCGCTGGGCCCGCATGGTGAATTATGGCCCACTCCCTCTCACGGAGAGGAGGCCTGTGTACCAGCAGTGGGAATGTTATAGGCTGATTATGATGATGAATATTGGGGACACACAAGACTGCAATTTTTTTGTGAGTTTTGTATAGTGTAGAAAATTTTAAAAATATTAATTTGGAAATATGAATTTCTAGACTTCATTGAGTGATAAGTCAAATATTCTTATATTCTTAATTTGGTAAAAGCCTGAGAAAAGTCTAGGATCTTGTAATGCTTTTAATACTTACTTTAGGGGAAGTCATTTCAGTAAAATTTTTGTATCCTCCAAAAAATTTATGAAATCTCAAGTTAGTTGTACTGTGCAAGCGATTACTGTATGTTAAATCGTAGAAAATAAAGATACATTTTTGTTGTTGTTTGTTATTATTTCTTTGAAGTTTCGTTGCTTGGCAACTTCAAATTATCAAAATGAACGCTTCCGTATTTCTGTTTCTGATCGAAAATAAGATTCTGAAAAAGCGGAAAACTGAAAAAATCCGTTGATTTTTCATCGTTTTTATTTTGCTATTTTAGCTTGTTTTTAGGAGAAATGAAGAAAATGAATAATTTCGAACATAATAATGTGTATTATTTTTTTTGTTCATTGACCATACCAAGGTTGCCAGTTTATTTCGTAACGAAAAGCATCGATTCGAAAAGTCGACAACTATCGAGTGGCTTGAGACATCAGTGGTAAAACTGCGAAGCATGGAGAATATAGACTAGGAAGACTATCTCTGTGTATGAAAAGTGTCCTTTATGCAGTAAGTAGCACTTCAAAAACTTTTCAGTATGGCGTTAGGTAAACGGATTCATGGAGAATATGGACTACGAGAACTATCTCTATGAATGAAAGTTTCCGTCGAAGTTTAAAAAAATGCGCAGAAAGTTATTAGAGGAGAGATAGGGACCGTGCGCCGCGTTGACTATGCCATCGCCGTCGAGTGTCGCCTATTCGAAGTTTTTAGGGTAAGAATACGAATTGACGCTTTTGTGCTGCCACCTGTGGTTCCTGCACGCTCAGTTTAAGGGAACGTGCGCGAAGATGACTGTGCCATCTAGCGTAGCTATTTCGAATTTTTCACTTGAAACATGCTTGACAGTGACATTTCTGTGCTGCTACCTATAGTTTCTGCACGTTCCCTATAGAAAAATAAACAAGGAAAGAACAACTTCCACTTTGTTACGAGGGTACTTAACAAAGTGGAAGTTGTTCTTTTTACAGGGAAAGAACAAATCCCACTTTGTTAAGTACTTAACCAAATGGAAGTTGTTCTTTCCTTGTAAACGTACGAACTACTCGGCTCGACGTCGGTGATACACGTGAAAGTAGAGTTGCTCATTACTCTGGTTCCAGGGTGACCGTGATGTCGTCAATGGAGGAAACATTTACTTTTTCACGAATAACAATTTATTATAGCCAGACAGGATACTTGCATGAGAGAAGCAAGGACATAATTCTGTTAATTAATAGTGTGAATAGCTTCATAAATCAATCATTTTTGAAGCACTCGACGTGTCACAAAATAAAGTAATGGCTCGCGGCTTGCAGCTCGCAGCGCTGACAAACATGCGAGCCGAGGCAAGCTACGAGCAAAATTTCAAACCTGTTCATTCATCGTCAACAAACTTACTCGGCTATTTTTATGTACGCGTTACGGTGATACACTGACACGAGTGAAAAAGCTCGTCGAGCCACAAGTACGTGTACTTGCTCGCACGTCTGTCACCCACTATATTATTTCGTTATGGCGAAAATAATAATATTCAGTAAAATAAAAAATAAATATGTAGTGTCTAGTGTGTTGGGATGAATTAAACACACGCACTAACGTTCGTAAAAAGTTTATTATTTATGCAATATATCTATTTAAATAACAATAACAAGATCACTGTAAATTGCAATGAGCTGCGGGAGTACAATAATATTACGCGATGCGCGCGCGATCAATGTTGGACGGACTTGGACGCGAACTACTGAGGGCAAGTGAGGGAGCGCGGCTCGAGAGCGCAGGGTGGTACTTTGGCAGAGCGGTCGCCGGGGCTTCGCTAGCGGCTGGACTGTAGGTATAGCTAAGGGTGTGTACAAACGTGCGGAAGCATAAGGCTGTGTACAGGTGTAAAGTAAAATATTTTCGTTAATTTTCTTATATTTATGTGGTATGTACATGGTATATAGATTTATTGTATATGAGTATTTGTATATATGTATTTATGTATATAAATGTTAGGTATGTACCGTAGCTATATCCTACAAATACATTGATAAGTAAGATGAGAAAATGGTATGTTCAAAATAAAGAGAAAAAAACTTCATCATACTTGGCACATTTCAATCCGTCTTCCTAAAGCTATGCTTTGAACCATAGGTATTCTATATCTATGCTTTGAACTGCTATTTCCTGCTTACAGCTGGAGACTTTTATGATACATTTACACGCCCGTCGTGGTTTGGCCAACGTCCACCAATGCAAGCGTGTAAACGGGGTGTTTGGCATGGTTTGCGCGAGCTTGCCTCCGCGGACAACTGTCGGTTTTTGAACACAGATCAAAAGAAATTCGCGGCAAGCGTTTGGGACGCATTTACACGTTGGCGGTGTTTAGATCGATTTTCATGAAATTAAGTATGCAGGGGGTTTTGTGAGCTATTAATCGATTTAGCTAGTTAGGTTTAATTTTTGGAGTTCCGAACAAAAAATGGTCTGTCTGTCCGTAAAAAATAGTTTTTTCAACAATACCGTGTGACATATCAAATGAAAGGGCTTTCTGTGAGGGGTTTATTTTTTTTTCATAATTTTAAAACAAATGGTTTTGAAGTAATTCAAGAAAATAGACGAAAAATGAATTATCTTTGAAGCTATTGACCTTAAAATTTTGAAAAAATAGAGATAATAGATCTTTGCCTATAGATTACAGGAAAACCTATAAGAATCCTTTGCACGCGAGTCCATCTCGCACTTTCCAGTTTTTAGAAAACGTCGTAAAAACCATCATCCAGGTACTGAGTAGTAATTGGTCTTACGACGAGATTATGAACTTACTCGAGGCCTCAAAACTTTAACGTCTACGTCCGTCACGCTTGCCTGTCCGGAACACCCTGACGCACTTGCAAGCGTGTAAATGGCATCCAAACGTTTGTAAAGACTTGTAAAGGAGTAACGTTGTAAAGGAGTTTGTGGACGCTTGCCAAACCATGGCAAGCGTGTAAACGTAGCATTACAAATTGTCACTTTGACAGCCATGTAAGATCGTAATTATATTATAGTCTGTGATCGTTGTCCTCGTCTCTACTCCGTGTGTCAAATGTAGATAGTGTCAACGTCAAACTAGAGATGGGTTGTAACACGATATCTGTTATCACTGTTCCTGTTACACATAAATAATAGATCCAAATATCTGTTATACAATAATAGCCTGTTATTTTTGTACGAACGATAAATACGTATTTAAATCTCCATTGAATATCATCTTCATTCATATTACAATAAAGTCGTACATGCATAGACTATTTTGTAAACAATCCCGTCAAAACCAAAGGCAATAAAGGGGAGAGCCCCTTTATTGAAACACGATCACTGAAATTATTTTTGGCTGCATGGCAAACCTTATTTTTTTTATAAAATAGTACTCTTTAAGTCAACAATCACACTTAACTGGTTGGTCAAAAAAATCGTGAATATCTGGAAAATTTTTCGTTAATTCCGTCAAACCAATTGTTTTTACTATTGATAGGCACGCGTTTGAGCACTTTCTCACCTGATGGTAAGCAATGAAGTGGTCGAAGATGGACCACGCTTGCCAAGAAGTTACACATTAGACGTAAAGACTCCCAGTTATAGCTATCAGGAAACACAGACTCCGGCAGGGCATTCCACTCCTTGGCTGTACGCACTATGAATGTGTTCCTAAAACGTTTGGTGCATGTGGGTGGGATATCCACCATGTAATGGTGGCGTATCCGCATCACCGTTCGTCTTGTGGTTCGATAATGGAACGAGCTTGGCGGAATTAAATTATGCGATTTGTGGAATTAAAATATACTATACGCTTTCGGATACGATTGCTATTTCACTTATAGCAATTCCAATTCAATCCTAAATTCTTTAATGCGTTCCTTAATGTTGATAAAACAGTTGGCAGGCTCAAAACAATTTAATATGGACCCACTTTTTGAGAGTGATCCTACAAGGATTCCAAACAAAAAACAGAACCCTTGTAGGATCACTCTGGTGTCTGTCTGTTCATCTGTCACAGTCACAGTCAGTTTTCTTCGGATCCACTGTTACCGATTCTTTTTAAATTTCATACAAATATGGACTTCTGTGATCCAAACACAGAAGCATTACGTGAATTATGTTTTTTTTTTGTATGGGGCTTATTTTTTTGGGGTCAAATAGAAAAAAATAGTTTTTAACAATATCGTGTTATGTATGAAATGAAAGGGCTTACTGTGAGGGTTTTATATTTTTTTTTTCATAATTTTAAATTAAATAATTTTGAAGTTAATCAAGAAATTAGACGAAAAATTACCATTCACCCCTCTTATCTCCGAAACTACTAAGTCTTACATTTTGAAAATATGGAGATAATTGCTCTTTACCTATAGATAACAGGAAAAGCTATAAGAATACTATATTATCAAAAATAAAAAAACCTCGTTCGGAACCCTTTGCACGCGAGTTCGACTCGCACTTTGCCAGTTTTTTAATCACAAATAGCCATAAAGAAAAATAAAATAATATAGAAGTTTGTTGTAACAGGTAATACGACGTAATTTAGGAGTACTTTTTCGAATCTGTTTGTTCTTGTAAGACTACCAACTATATTTTTAAGGTTAATAAATACTAGGTGCTTCCCTTTTTATCGAAATAATATAACAGCTGTAGTTAGAGTGAGAAGTAAAGTAAACATATTTCAAAATATATGAATTATGATAGATGTTTATCTTTTTAGAAAGAGACATTCTTTAATGAGGAAAATAGAGAAATTGATAACAGGCGTGGTAACAGTCTGTATGTGTGGGACGGATACAAAAAAAATAGCAGTAACAGCCGCGGCAAGTGTTTGCGGATCTGTTAAGTAACAGATAAAATAAGTAGGTATGGACAATTTTTATTTGTAAATATCTGTTATTTCTATCTGTTACGATAAATACGCCTCAACCCTACGTCAAACGATCAAACTGTCAAACTAAATGTCACTCTCATGCTCAGCAGGTTGTTCATCAACTTTCTAAAATAAAATAAATTGAAACTAAAACTTTCTATTGTAACGCACTATAATTACTAACCTTAATTAAACTTCAAAGCGGAAATGAAATCAAAATTATGTTACTAGAAAAGGTTTGTTTGTCACAGCAACATTTACTATATAAGTACTACTAAAACAAAATGTCTAAACCGAAAGTATAAAAATAGCAACTGCTCATGATATCTTTATATTTTGCAGATACTTCCTCACAATGTCGACAAGACCAGTGTATTAAGAAACTTGAAAAATGTTAAATTTTTTTATAAACACAATGAAAGTAAATACTCCATTATTACTCCAACTAAAACTGGACCAAATTATGAGGACACTGAACAAAATGTTAACAAAACTACTGAACTATCTTTTGATGTAGAAAGAGATACATTTATTCAGAATATACTGCAAAGTTTTAGATCTCCCGAGCAGAGACAGCAAGTTAAACCAAAGAAAATAGTCATTGATTTCAGTTCACCAAATATTGCTAAACCTTTCCATGCTGGTCATTTACGATCTACAATTATAGGAAACTTTATTGCTAATTTAAATACATATTTTGGCAATAAAGTTACCAGACTTAATTACTTGGGAGACTGGGGCACGCAGTTTGGTTTGCTGCAGTATGGCTTAAAAGCAAAGAATATTGATTTAAAGGATTTACAGAATGATCCAATCAAAACTCTATATGATGTTTATGTGTATGCTAATAAATTAGCCTCAAAAGACGACAAAGTACAAGAAGAAGCCAGAAAGTACTTTTCAGACATAGAACAAGGCAGAATGAGTTTAGAAAATTGGAAAAGTATCCGTGAAGTGACTGTACAGGAACTAGAAAAAGTATATCAAAGGCTAGGAATACAATTTGATGCATACCACTGGGAATCAGATTACAATGGTCGAGCCATTAAACCCGTTATGGATTTATTAGAAAAACAGAACATTATCCAAACTGATGAATTAGGAAAGAAAGTAACAAAAATAAACAATAAAGATGTAACTGTGTTGAAGAGTGATAATTCAACTCTATATCTAGCAAGGGACATTGCTGCTTTGTTGGACCGTTACAAGAAATATGAGTTTGACAAAATGCTTTATGTAGTAGATAATGCTCAGACAGATCATTTTGCAGCTGTCTTTGAAGTTGTGAAGCAAATTAACAAGAAATGTACAGATGGATGTGAACACATCAAATTTGGAAGGCTAAAAGGGATGAGCACCAGAACTGGAAATGTAGTATTCCTCAATGATATCCTTGATGAAGCTAAAAGGAAGATGCACGATAAACAAACACTATCTAAGAGTAATGTCACATAAATGTACATTATTAGTTTCCATTTCGATTTATTTATCTATATCTAATAATAAGGTTGTGACAATTTTGTTTTTATTAATTTAAATAACAAACTAATCTAACAATTAATTGCATTTTTGCAGATACCAGAACAGGAGCAATGAATGAAGAGACATGTGACATATTGGGCACTTCGGCAGTTTTAATGAATGATTTGAAGCAAAGAAGGCAAAAGGACTACACATTTAACTGGGACAAGGTGCTACAAACTGAAGGCGACAGTGCTATCAAACTGCAATATCTTCACTGTCGACTTTGGAGCCTGGAACAGAGCTGCGGGGTGTCTTTACCCGATACCTGTGACCCTAGTCACTTATCTGAAGAAGTAATTGGCGATGTCATTGCAGAATTAGCCAGATTTGAAAACATTCTACAAAAGTCATTAGAAGAATGTGAAGCCTGTATTCTTGTTAATTATTTATTCCGCCTAGCAAGAAATGTCAATAGAATGTTTAATGAAGTAAGAGTGAAAGATGTTAGCCCTGATTTAGCAACACAAAGATTACTTGTTTTCTATAGTGCAAGAACAGTTGTTAAAACTGGATTAGAGATTTTAGGTATAAGACCTCTGAGAGAAATGTAAATCTGTAGATAAAAAGTCAGTAGAAAATAATTTTGATTAAAGTAGATGAAGATGGTTTTTCGAATTTTATTTCTTTGACTTGTATAGAACGTGCAGAAACTATAGTTGGCAGCACAGAAGCGTCAGTGTCAAGTATATTTTTTACGTAAGAGTATCAATTAAACAACACTAGACGGCATTGTCAACGCCTTACTTAAACAGGCATTGGAACTTTAAACTTGATAAACAGACAGATAATCATGAAAACGGAAATGAAGAACGTCCAAAATGTAGCAAATATTTGCCTGTAAAGGCGGAAACGCACGGAGAAGCTTCGCCTTGCATGAAAGTATAGGAGATTGTTTACACTGCAACCCACAGACACGCTACGCATCAATTGACGTCATTGGCACACGCGTGGCTTGCTCGAATATGGCGCCCACGTACGGCATGCACGCGGGGCACGCTATACACGAATATTACCCCCGACTATGTCAAAGCTATATTCTCTGTACAAATTCAGGCCACGCTGAATTTGTACATAGTCGTGGGCAAAGAGTCGTGGTATGTAGTGTGTACTGCAGTGGAAACATAGAACCACGTTGTCAAACAAATGAACCCAAGCAGCTAAAATGCTCCGCGTGGCCATGCATAGCGTGAACCGTGGTGGGCTCGCGCCTTAACTGTATTTACGTTGTATGAAATATATGAATACAAATAAAAAAGAAGGGCTGGTTTCCAGGTACAACTAAATTTCATTCGATCCACCCCAGCTCCTCAATATGAAGGCCAGCAACGCCCTAGTGTTACTATCTCACAGAGGGTACCTGGGATCCTGGTTTTCTAAGTACTTTGCCCTGTAAACTGCTAGGTAATATGTGTACTGTGCTGTAAACTATTGGACAGCTTAGAAGTAGATGTGCTGCTATCTCGTCCTTTGATCCATTGAATGGTTAGAATAATTTCAAATTAGATAAAACAAACGATTAATTTTTATTATCTACCTACTATTACAAACTGGTTATGACGGCTTCTAGCAATATGCTAGCGACATGGAGCTTACAGCGTTTGGCGCTTCAATTGAGTCAACTTCGGCACGCTGAAGACTGCAGAATGCGATTCATTTTTGAAAAATGCGCCCTTTTGTCTACCCTACTATGAACAATTTTGTTTTTTTTTTTGTGGATTCCCTCCAATATTTTATTGATTGGCAAAAATGTGGAGTTTCCTTATCACGGAAGATCCGAATCCTCAATGTTTCGTATCACAGATAAGATCTCTTCATATATTTTTTTCTTTTCATTGTAGAGCGAAAAGTGAAACTGAATAATGTTTGTGGATTGTCTGAAATACTGTAATTTATATCCCATTTTTTGTGCTAATAAATATTAACATAGGCGTATATGTGGAAGGCGTGCCCACCCCAGAATGGTCTGAGGCCCACCCCAGGATGTTTAGGGACCGGTTTTCAAATCATCATCAATAAAAACAATCTACCATCGAGAAACCTGCAAACATATTTTTACCTACATAATATATACCTAGACCATACATTTAAAACATCTTAAAGAGGTACAAAGAGTATAGTAATATAGGGTAGGTAGCAATAAATTGCATAATCCTGTTTTTTTTTTACATGTTTTTAGTAAAGATGCCAACAGTGTAAAGCCGGTCGATTATTTATTTATTTATTTATTATACGCTTTATTGTACATACACCAAAAGTAATACAAAAGGAAACTAAAACTAAAACACATGCACGTGCATGTAAGTGAAGGGTTGGGTGAAGTGAGCTGTCAATCCACGTAATCAAGATGAAATGGCAGCTCACTTCGTAATCACTTCACCCAAGCCTTATTCGTCCTGGCTTGCGGGGCAGGCAGGCGTTAGGTGGGCTAGGAGGCCCACCCAGACTAGACCCCCCCCCCCGGCTCTTACTGAATTTTGTTACTTACTACTTAAAATTATCCGGGGTGCAGTAAATAATTTTCGAGCTCGCTTCGTTCGGTTTTGTATTCTACACTCAAGTGCTTTTTAACTTTTGTGCATTTTGTCAAAAAGTTTATTCTGTTTAATTATAAAAAATCAAACCTAATGAAATGGAGTGCTAAAATCAAGCTCGCTTCGGACTTGAATTTTACAATCTCTGAGTTTTCTTTACCTTTCCTGACTTATCTTTCCTGTATGAGGCTAAAAGTTATTTCTATTTACATATTATTGAGAGAAAATCAAACCTATCCGATAAAGGTTACAAAAATTTTCGATGAAATGAGATGGAGTGAAGTTTTCAAGTTCGCTTAGCTTGCTCTTGAATTTTACAATCTTTGAGTTTCTTTTCTTGTATGAGGTAAAAAGTTACCTCTATTTAAAAGTAACTTTTCCCTCATAAAAATGAGATCTATCTGATAAAGGGTACAAAAAATTTCGCAAAAAATTTTTGATCGTACACACCATAACAATTTTTCTTACTGGGCGTTGCATCTCAGGTTGGGGGCCAGGAAAAAATCTCTAGAAACGCCAATGAATATTAACTAAACTAAAATCCATTAGCAAATTATCATTCACCACCATTCGACCGAGCACATAAGTCCAATGACTTCTTTTTGCAATTTTTCATGATATATAATTTTTTCGAAAATTTCAAACTATTAATTTTCCTCTACTTTAGTCCTGTACAGTCCTTACTTTTTTAGCTTACAAAAACCTAGTTATGAACTTATGAAATGATCAACAATACTTTCTACTTACTTTCTTTTCTTTTTACTTTATTAGTAGGTACGCATTTTGTTTTGAAAAATATATTTGGCCCATGAACTTCTTTGGATATAATTGACTTGACATTTTTTTCTAATAAAATAAAAAGCCGTAATAAAATAATAAAACGTGATGTTGGAAACTAAGCTGAAAAGTGATTGAACTAGAGCTGGAGTTTAAACATAAAAGTAAAAACAAACTTTATGATCATCTCTATATCATAGACAGTCTAGAGACACGTCGTATTGATGATGGCCACTCCCGATTTGGAGGGAATATTCAAATATTTCTATTAAAATCATTTTTTATTACGTATGTGTGGAATAAAATTGAAATTTGTATCATCCAATAGTAAGTCCTCATCTTTATTTAGTTATTTGTATCATGAAACAACAACATTTTCATAGATTTTGATAGAAAAAATGCATTTACATGGAAAAAACATCTTCGGGTTTCTTCGGAAAGGTTCGGCTCTGTACGCCTTGACGTCAGAATAATCGGACCGATCCTGCGTCAAATCGGTATTTCCGGCAGTCACGTGGTGTGCGCGGACCAATCAGAGCGCTTTCCTATACTCTATATAGGCCGACATTTTCTGACAAGCGTAGAAAAAGTTTTCATCAACAGCCGCCATTTTGCGCTGGAGAGACTGAGAAGAATTTCGGAATTTGTCGTGTAAATTTTCTGTTTTTTCTTACATCATTTTATCATAAACTTTACCATTCCGTGTATTTTAAAGTGTTAAGTGAAATCGTGTTATTCGATAGCGTAAATAAGTTCCATAAAGTAGCTAAAATCTGGTGATATTGTTTTCATTTATTGTGCTAGTTCCGACGGAAGATGGTGAGAGGGTCTGTGTAGCTCTTCGATTCGGAGCTTTGTAATGGCGAATACTTGAGTGAGAAATTATAATATGTGCCTTCAATGGTGCGAAGGACATCGAACGATCGCGATGTGGGTGAATTACATTATGATGAATGACAAATCGCTCTAAAATGTTATTTCTTGAAGATATAAGACAAAAAAGTGTTTTTTAAATCGGCGGGCCGAAATATTCACGACGGCTTACGTTTAGTAAACAGAGCCATGGCCGATGAGCCGCCTAACAAGCGGCCTAAGATGATCCGGGACCCTTTTCAGGGTCCCTCGGACTCCGCGGGTGAGTATTTTATTGTTTTACACGGTGTTAGCAAAGTGTCGGAACAGAGTTCTGTCATATTATCTTTCTTTGATTTTTGACATTTTGCCTTCGTTCTTGTTAGCGCCTCGCAAGTTTTGCGTCGTATTATTGTGTATTAGCTCGTGAAATGATGAAATATTGCTTTTACTCGATATTTTGTGGCATTATGTTGTAAAATTCTCATGTATTTCTGTTATTTCATTTATTATAATGAACAAAATGCAACATTCATGACATTATTTTAGGGTGTACATATTGTAATTTAGAGTTATTTATTAATTAGATTTCATTTACCAATACATATCTTTGCAAAACAGATATAATTTTAGTGTTATATTAAAATAAGTTCTTGTTTTTAACTTAGTTCTAGTTAGACAAGCAAGTCAAGTTAAATCACATTTTGCAGATAACCGGAACTAAATCTTTCAAAATATCTATAGTATAGTTGCAAATAGCTAACAAGATGTTTAAATTATTTAAGAAATATCAGTTGTTAATTCATAACATTGCCTGACATACAGTAGTATTGGTGACCCACATTATGTTTTGGTAACATAACATAGTTTTTCACCCAAACCCGATAAATGTAGATAGAATACAACATTTGATTGTAAATCCACATGTAATGTTTTATTGTATGTTGTGTAAATTGATAAGAACATAACCTCTTTTTTGCATGCTGACAAAATAAAGTGCAAGGCCATTATTTTAAAACAAACATATTCTACAATATAAAAGTACTTATATATACCAATAGTCAAATTTCACGTCATTTATTATACACAGTAAATGCCTTGAATTTTCAATGATATTTAGTTTAGAATTGTTATAAAACTTTTATTTTGTCACTATTTCAAAATTTAATGAAAGGATAGGCGCATTACTTTTAAAAATAGTTCTAATTAATATAAAATTTACTTAGAAGCATATAAAAATGCAAACCAACCCTGGATAAATTTTATGCTAGTTATTGGAAAAATCTGGTACTGTTCAGTCTGAGCTTAGTCTGTGACATAAATGTTACAAGACATTATTTCTGTTTTTTATTTTATTAATAAGTTATTATTATTGTCTTAAGCATTTAAAAAAGTTTTCTGATTAAAGACCAAATAAATTGCTTTTTTGTTTCAGTATCTTAGTACAGTGTTTGAATGGTTCAATTTCCCCAATTTATTATTATAAATAATACAAACACACAAATAAGAATGAGTAACAGGAATATAAATGAGTAACAAAAAAAAAATAAACAACCGCATTTAATACTTGAAAAAATTAAAATGGATTTGTAAAGATTGAATAAAGGAGAAGTAGTCATAACTATTTTGTTATTTTCAATAAACTCTTTATTTACACTTTATATGTAATAAAACTCAAACACTAATTTGTGATATAAATTTGACAGTGCAGAAACATCACAAGAGACAATTTTTTTAAAGAAAAAAAAAAACAAATAATATTTTTGCGTACAGATTTATCTTACCCAAAACACTTCTGAGTTTAAAGTAGAATATTATTATATTAAACTTCAATACTACATATTTTTTTGGTGTACTAAATGGTAAACTTGACCTTAAAGTAACTAAAACTTTGACCCACTTTTGTTTCAGCAGATGGGTTTTCTAACCTTGACATGTTCGACCTTGAAAAGGATCTCCCAGATGAGTTGATGGGAGGTGCTTGGGGTGAACAGCCCGGGGTCACGGGCCCTAAACCCCCTGCTCAGGGTCCGGGTCCTGGGGGACAGATGTCCCAACAGCAACAGCTCAACGGGGATGACCCAACAGCTGCTATGCACAGGCAAATGAACAATCACCTAATACAAGTAAGTACCTGGGACTGATGGAATATTCAAGAAATTTAATATTTTATTATTAGCGTAACATAACTTTGGTAACTATTGAAGGAAAAATGCTTGTTAATAAATTCAATCAAATCAAAATAAATGCAATTTCATGTTATTTACGAAAGTTTATCTGATATTATATCTAAATATAAAAATAACCAATATTTGATAACTATTGGATAATGTTAACAATGAGAAAAAGAAGTACAGTAGGGCCTCATTAATCCGGACTCCCGCTTGTTCGGCGATCGCTGTAATCCGGCCGGGCAATGGGTTTCGCAGAGGAGGTGGGTGTAGGAGCAGGCCACCATGAGCCAATCCGTCGCTGCTTTAGATTTGCTGAAGATAACGAATTTAATAGCCACGACATTCATCATTTCAGCCGAAAGACTTCCACTATGGGCATAGCCTCCATAATTGCCATGCTTGACAGGCCACGACATTACATGGTTGTGATTTTGAACATGTACATTTTTGTCTTTATGCTTTAATTTAAAAATTTATTAAAGAAACTAAGGTAAAAACATTTGTTTAATTAGGTACGAGTACCATTAAATATGGCATATTATAATCCGTATGCCTCGATAATCCGGGAAGGGTCTTGTTTTTGCCTCTCCGGATTAACGAGGCCCAACTGTAGTTGTAATTGTCAAAATGAAAATTAAATTAATATTCATGTTTTTCATTATTTGATGTTTGTTTTTATTAATATAAAAATCAATACAAAATGGAAATATAAAATACTTAATAAAAATCCGCAATGGATCCATAGTGGTGAACAAGGTAATCACTAACTTCATTACCTCATGTAAACTAAACCTTATTGTTATGAAATAAGGTTTGAATTTCAACAAAAGCCTAGCTATTTATTTTGGCATGATATCCAAATATGATAAATATCCTCTGATATAAATCATCAAAACCTGGTTAAAAGTACTTTCTTCAAAATATATCATGGAGGCAAAAAACATAATTATCCATGTTTTATCCTTAATTAATTTTTCACTGTTGCTACAAATAAAATACTATCTAAACTTTTAATGTTAAATCAATGCTGTTTACTTAATTTGCATTTAAAAAATAAATAAACCTATGGAAAATGCAAAAAATATGATACGAGTGTTAATTAAACTTTCTATCTCATAATAAGTATAAATAGGTAGGTAGCTTTTAGAGATAAAATAAAAAATCTTAAAATCGGTGTTACATATTTGTTTTTTTTTTGTCGTCAATGCCCCAACTTTTAGATTACATGAACTTTCTTTTTATTGATTTGATTGATTTTTTATTTTCAATGATAATTCAATTCTGACAGATGTGGTATGCACTAATTAAATTATTCATAATGCTATATTAATCAAGCAACAAATTTATTAAAAGGCCATATTAATAGTGTATGTCGTGTATTGGTCTTTTCACAGGGCAACAAAGGCTTAGTAGGCCACAACAATCCATTAGGATTGAGTAATTTAGGTAGTAAGAGTCCAAACCTACAGTCGCCTCCAAATGTGTCTGTATCAAAGGACCTCATGGGTAGCATGCACCCACAACTAATGCCAAATACGAGTCATCCAAATCAGCTGCACTCTACAATGCCGATGAGTTCGATCCAAGGAGGGATGAACGTGGGTAACGTCGGCGGGAACATGATAGTGACAAATAGCAATATGACGGGCGCTGGTATGCTCGGAAGCGGCATCATCAACAGTGTGAACAAGCAGTTGCCCACGCTGATGGGCGCCAACCATCACGGGACGCCGCCTCACCATCCGCATGCTCAGGTGAGATCTCGACGTCATATCTCGCAAATTAAATTAAATCCTTACTATCCTTACTTTTTCTTATCCTTACTAATACTTACTAATATTATAAATGCGAAAGTAACTCTGTCTATCGCCAGTGTGGTTGTCTGTCAGTAGTTTTGGAGTGAAAACTCCAAAACTACTGAACCAATTTAAATGAAATTTGGTACACATAGTCTAGAGCCTGAGAAAGAACATACGCTACTTTTTTATCCCGAGAGTATGCTTCCTAGGGACCACGCGGGCAACGACGCTGGCAAAAGCTAGTAATTCCATAAAGATTTATTATAGTCTTTTTTGCCTTTAAACTTACTATTACTAAAAAAACGGGCAAAGCGCGAGTCAAAAGAAATTTCAAAAATTCTTTTGCCGTTAAAAAGCTAGATTATCACTGAGTAACTTGGGCTATAGAATATTTAAAAAAAAGTTAGGGGTCCATATGAAAACTTCGATAATGTAACCCAAGCTGTGAAAAAAATACACTTATTTCACGTAAGCTGCGGAAACTATTGACAATAGAGCAAAGTGATGTACTATATTTTTATAGAGGACATCAATATTTACAAAAAAGTCCGCGAGGGTGGGTATATATCTAACTACTAGTTGAACCGCGCAACTTCGTCTGCGTCACAATTTTCGTTACTGCTCCGCTCCTAATAGTCTTAGCGTGATGATAAATAGCCTATAGCCTTCCTCGATAAATAGGCTATCTAACACTGAAATAATTTTTCAAATCGGAACAGTAGTTCCTGAGATTAGCGCGTTCAAGTAAACAAACAAACATACAAACAAACAAACAAACTCTTCAGCTTTATTTATTAGTATAGATATATTAGTATAGAAATAGATTATTGTTAAAATTATTTTGTTCAAATAATAATTTAAACCCCGAATTTAAATTAAAACCTGGGTGAAAAGGAATAGTGGTGATTGGTATCATGATTAAATCCTTGTCTATTTAAATTGTTTAATAATTAATGTTGGTTATGTACATGTAAATTACACTTCAAATTATTCAAATCGCGCCTTTAGTTTAAAGTTAGATGGGTATAAATATACTACTAAAAGAAAGAAAAATGTGTTACTTAGTCTTCATCAAAGACTGTCCGTTTTTTTTTTTGGATGTTATTTTAACACTACAACCTTCTTATAGGTTTTATAGAACACCAAAAGATTACAGGAAAACCTATAATGTTATATTAACTGCATTTTTTTTTAATTTTAGGCTCAGAGTGTCTAAAAAGGCCATTTTAGCAGAATCAGAGAGCTCATCAACCTTGAACCTAATGTGTTAGTGATAAAGATGAAAATGAAATTTGTCAGTTTTGTGTGGTTAATATTATGATTCTAATATGATTCTGCTAAAGTGGTCTTTTTAGACCCGCTGGAGTTTCGGAGATAAGCGTAATCTTTGGTCTAATTTCTTCAAAAACTTCAAAACTATTTATTTTATTTAAGAAAATATATAATTAAAACCATCCAGCAAGCCCTTTTATTTGATATGTCACACGATACAGTTAGAAAATCTCTTTTTATTTTCTAGTTTGACCCCCAAAAGTGACACCTACACTAAAAATTTATATACAACGTTGATACGACAGAGGGGCTTTCCTTTAAACTGCCTATACTAGGTACCATTTTCAAGCTCTGTACCAAAAATAAATTAATTAGGAGCAGTAGTTTAGTCGCAAATGATTTTTAAAGTTTTTGCACGGTTTGAACACGATGTATCTTTTCTAACAGCTGAATATCGTCTAAGCATAGGTCATGCACCTTACAACGATAAATCTACGATGCGTTGTTGCCGCTCTGACGCATGTCGAAGGACATTCACTAAATATTGGCAATGCAAACAAGGAAGCAATCAATACACACACACTTGCACTTTCACAACGAAAGCGACTAACATAAAGCGAGCGAAAGAAATAGAGATAGGTCAGTTTGTTGCATCCTTGTTTTTTGCGATCGGTAATCGGTAAGTCCCTCCCTCAGTGCGCCGACGCTTGTTTTTCGGAACGTACGTTTTGTGGAATTCGCGCGCAAACAATTGTAATTTTATTTTGTTATTGTGAGAGGACACGTAACTTGGGATTATTATTATTTAGTAATAGTGTTTTTTTTTTTGTGATTGACTGTTTTTTATGGTGATAGGACACGTAACTTGGGATTATTATTATTTAGTATTAGTATCTCCGGACCTCACTCCCATGAATTTCTTTTTGTGGGGTTTTTGTGGGGTGAAGTGTATGCCTCAGAGGTAAATACAATTGATGAGTTAAAAAATAGGATTATTTTAGCATTTCACAAATTAAAGTGCTTAGCGACGGACAGTGATCTAATTAGAAAAATAAATAACAATATTCTCCGTCGGTATAATTTGTGCATCAATGTGAATGGAGGACACATCGAAAATTTAAAAATTTAGTGTTTGTTTTTGTGCGCGTACTTCGAAACGTTACCTAACATAAAAGCCAGTGCGAGCGGAGGCCTAAGTCGCCGGCCGCCACCCCGGCCCGGCCCCCACCGAGCACACGAGATACCGTACACCGCGCTCCGGCGCGCGCGCGACGTTGCCGCTTTGTTACCTAGCGGTATCTAAGGTCAGTGTCATTTTTTTACAAAGGGTGGTTGCGTTTCATTCGGATTTGCAAGCTATTTAGTTTGTTTGAAAAAAAAATTTTCTCATTTATGGCGCTTTTTGTTTTTGTACCGTATCGAATTAATACTGAACACGTATAGTATACGTAGTTTCATTTAATGCCCCTCTGTCGTATCAACTCTGTATTTACTTAACGCGTCCGTGTTTGGGTCACAGAAGTCCATATGTATACCAAATTTCAACAGAAATGGTCCAGTAGATCTGGAGAACACTGGCTGTGACAGATGGACAGAGAGACAGACACCTGAGTGACCCTATAAGGCAGGGATGGCCAACCGGTCGATCATGGCTATTAGTTCAGTCGATCGCCGCAAGGATAAAAATATAAATACTTAGGTATAAAAGACTGCGCAACTATACCAATCAGGCTCCGCAAAATTAAAAGACAATAGATAGTTGTTCCGAAAGGGAGACTGACTTGTTAATAGTTTAGGTTAATAAAATTAGAAAAATCTGAATACTGGACCTTCATTCAAAATTTAAAAGGGTGTTAACAGGGCGATTTACTCTCTTCCAAATTATTTACGAGCACAGTTGAGATATTTAAAACAATGCCAGCCTCATGGAAGACCAAAGGTGTTGACGTCGGCAAACGGAGGCTGACAAACCTCCGATTTGCCGACGACATTGTCTTTTTCGCCCCCATAGCTCTAGCTCTCCAAACCATGCTCCGAGAGTTGAGTACAGCTAGCTTCAAGGTGTGGGAGTTGTGATGAATCGGTCTAAGCACCAGCTAAAAACAACATGAAGCGTAAGGTCGAGGTAGATGAGTAAGAAATACTCTCTGTTGATGAGTACATCTACTTGGGCCAATTAAAAAGGAAATCGATCTCCGCAACTGAAACGCCTGAAAAAGCTACTGGTCCATGAAGACATTAATGAAGGTGATCTCCCTGAAGCGCAAACTCGTCAAAATGTGTATTCTACCCATCCTAACCTACGGCTCAGACATAGTCGCTCTCCGAGTCGCAAAAGTTTGGCCTTAGTGTTTGCCAAAGAGCGAACGTAGCATACTGGGCGTAAAAAGACAGGACGGAATTCGAAACAACACGCCGCGTTCCAAAACGGGAATAATGGACGTGGGTACGAAGGCTGACAGGCTCAAATGAGATAGGGCGGATCACGTAAGCTGAATGTACTGTGACCGTTTGGGAAAGTCTCCACGCTATGGCCCATGTGCCCAGACGGCTGGCCGCTGCCGAGGCTGGTCTAAAAAAAGGTGGCTTGTAAAGGACTTTAACCACCAGTGAGTCAGTGCGGGCTAATTAAAAAAAAATATACATATACTGAACCATTCGGTTTCATTTAAAATTTTAAGAAGTAGTTTTTTTAGTTTAATCTTTAAAATTTTAAACGTTAAATTTTAACGTTAATTTACGTTTGACCACTATTTCACCTGATGGTAAGCGATGATGCGGTCGAAGATGGAGCACGCTTGCCTAGAAGTAACCTATTGACTCTTGGCTTAAAGACTAAAGTATGTAATTGGTAGATCGCACAGGGTTTCGTCACTAAAATGTAGATACTAAGTCTAATCAAATTGGCCACCCCTGCTATAAGGGTTCCGTTTTTTGCGCATGTTCGGAACCCTAAAAAGCACTCAAGTTTGCTTCGATTCGATACTGTCATGTAAGCCCCTAAGGAGTAGTTTTGCCTTGATCTGAACGAAAGTAACATGCTGGCACCTTGCAGGCGATGCAAAACGGTCCACTAAGCGGGCGCGTCGGTGTGGGCATGGGCACGCCCAACATGCGTTCCGCGCTGCAGCATCACCCGCGCATGCCGGCGCCGGGCGGCGGCGGCCACCCGCTGGCGCCCTACCAGCCGCCCTACGCGCAGTCGGCGCAGGGGCCCGGCGTGCCGCACGTGCAGCGCGCCGCCGGCCAGGTGGGCGTGCGCTTCGGGCCGCCGGCAGACGCGGGCGGCGGCGGCGCGGCGCAGGCGGTGCCGCCCGCGCCCTCACCGCAGACTCCGGGCGCGCCCGCGGGCGGCCAGTCGCAGCCGCAGGCCGCCACGCAGGCGCCCGCCGCGCAACCGCCCGGCGCCTCGCAGCCGCCCACCTCCGGTTCCATCGCCGACCCGGAGAAGCGGAAGCTAATCCAGCAGCAGCTCGTGCTGCTGCTGCACGCGCACAAGTGCCAGAGACGAGAGTCCCAATCGAACGGCGAGACGTGGCAGTGCACTTTACCGCACTGCAAGACCATGAAGGGTGTTCTCAACCATATGATGTCGTGCCAGGTATTCTATTGATAAAAACCGGCCAAGTGCATGTCGGGCCACGCGCAGTGTAGGGTTCCGTAGTAGCCCGTTATCACAATATAGAACGATTCTGTTGTTCTTTGGTCTGAATAAAAAAAAAAATATATATCCAACACCCAAGTTCAACGACTATTACTTCTAAACTAATAAAATTATCTAACCATTATAATTTTAAAAGTCGGCGTAGTTTATATACACACCCCTACAAAATTACAGCTTTCTAATACTAACAGTCTCTTAGCAAACCTTGTCAGCACTACGGAACCCTAAAAATGCAATAATAATGAAATAAATTTGGTCCTATTGGAATCTTTCTAAATATATACATATTTTCAGGCCGGCAAGAATTGTGCAGTACCACACTGCTCATCATCGAGACAAATAATTAACCATTGGAAACATTGTAATAAGAATGACTGTCCGGTTTGTTTGCCGTTGAAACAAGCCGATAGGACTAGAAACATGAACGGTATGTTATGTAAGAAACCCTTTTTCACTAGCTACTGTCATTTTTTGTTATCCTTGAAAGAACACCACTGATTTGATTTTGCATTATTTTAACAGCGGCAGTACCACATACAACAACAGGAGTGGGCAACGCCAACGTCGGTAACGTCGGTGGTGTGGGACCTGTGGCCGGAGTCGGCAACGTCGGCGGCGTGGGCGGCGTAGGCGGGGTGGGGTCCGCGGGCAACGCCATGGGCGGCGTGAACCAGCTGGGCGGGCCCGGGCCAGTCGCGGCGGCGCCCGCGGCCCCCGCGCCGGCGCCCGCGCCCAGCACGCAGGGCGCCGACATGAAGCGCGCCTACGAGGCGCTGGGCATCGCGTGCCCCACGTCCGTGTCCAACATGGGCGGCTTCCCGCGCGCGTCGCTGTCGCGCATGCCCGTGCCGCGGCCCGGCCTGTCCGACGTCGTGCCGCAGCAGCAGACCATGCAGTCGCTGTTCGCGCAGCAGCCCAACGACATGCAGCAGCAGCAACAGCAGCAGCAGTTGGTGAGTCACGGTGTCTATCGTGGATATCGACTGTGCCTTTTACTGTTAGTTTGTGTTGAACCATATGCTCATGCTTTTAACCTTTGTGTAGATGGGCGGCGCGCTGCAACTACCGGGTGGAGCCGTAACCGCCAACCCAGTCTCTGGCACCAAAGAGTGGCATCATTCTATTACGGCTGATCTCAGAAACCACCTCGTTCATAAACTGTAAGTAAAATTTACTTTCTAGATAAGGTTGTATTTTTATGCCAATAGAGGATGATTCGATGACACTGTATTTTCACAGGGTGCAAGCAATATTTCCCACACCTGACCCAACTGCAATGTTAGATAAGCGAATGCATAATCTAGTCGCATACGCGAGGAAAGTCGAAGGCGATATGTACGAGATGGCAAGTACAAGATCCGAGTACTATCACCTGCTCGCCGAAAAGATATACAAAATACAGAAAGAACTCGAGGAAAAGAGACAAAAACGGAAGGAGCAGCAGCAGTTGCAAGCACAACAGCAACAGGCGGCGCAACAGCAGCAGCAACAAGTCGCGCAGCTGCAGCAGCAACAACAACAACAACAACAACAACAGCAGCAGCAGCAGCAACAACAACAACAACAACAACAACAACAACAGCAGCAGCAACAGCAACAACAACAACCCGTGAGCGTGATGTCTGGGGGTGGAGTGCTGGGTGGGGTTGGAGGCCCCAGGCCCGGCGTGGGCGGCCCGCTAGCGCGGCCCACACTACCCGCCATGGGAGCGCAGTCCGCCTTACCTGCCATGCGCATCCCCTCGCCCGGGATCGGATCTCTATCCATGCCCGCCAACCGCATGGCTTTCCAGACCAACCTCGTGGGGCCACCCGGCCCGAGTCCGAACCAAATGCCGCAGACGCCGAACGGTGGCAGCGTGGGCGTCGGCAGCGTCGGCGCCCCGGGGATGTCTCCTTTCGGCCAGCCGATGACGTCACCGGCGCCGAATTACCCTTCGATGCAATCGAACGGGCCGGCGCCGCTGGCTTCGCCGGGCCACCCGGACCCGAAAGTTCGGTTAATCGGAAGCGGTGCAGTGCAGAGTCCGTTCGTGAACCACGCGGCATTCGGGCGCGCGGAGGCGGCGGCGGCGTCCCCCGCGCCGGCGCCGCCCAGCGCCCCGGGCGGCGCCGGCGCGCCCAGCACGCCCGCCACGCCGCTGGCCCACCCGTCGCCCGCGCCCGCGCGCGCGCCGCCCATGTCGGCGCACATGGCCGCCATCACCGCCTGCTCCTCGGCCGATGACAGGTGCGTCACTCGTTTACCGTTTTATATTTTTTATTAATGGTTCACAATTTGGCCAGTAGAGTTGTTTACATGATTTTATAAATCACACTAAATGTATTCTCGATCTTTCCATGTTCAATACAGTCCGCCGCCAGATGATCGCATCAAACAAGATCCCGATGACGTCCGGATCAAGGATGAACCTGACGAAGACTGCGGAGGCAAGGGTATGCGCGACGAGACACCTGACAAAGACGCGGAGAGACCCGACTTCAACGTCAAAACCGAAGTCAAGAGTGAGGTGAAACAGGAGGTTAAGGAAGAACCTGGAGAGACAAGTGTCGGTAGTGTAGGCGAATCGGCGAGCGGGGACAGAGGGGCGCGAAGATCCTTCGTGTTCAAACCCGAAGAGCTCCGTGTAGCGCTCATGCCTACCTTAGAAAAATTATTCCGCCAAGACCCCGAGTCTTTACCCTTTAGACAACCAGTCGATGCGCAAGCGCTCGGCATCCCTGACTACTTCGACATTGTGACCAAACCCATTGACTTGTCAACCATCAAACTGAAGCTAGATCGAGGGGAGTACAGAGACCCCTGGGAATATGTTGACGACGTCTGGCTTATGTTCGAAAATGCATGGCTGTACAATAGAAAGAATTCAAGGGTTTATAGATATTGTACTAAGGTGAGTTACACTTTTATTTACTTCATATTACTTATTATTATGATGTATGTTTAGATTGTCCACTATTTAAGTCTAATAATAACGCCATCTGTGAGTCCATAAAGTCATGTTAGTCTGGCACATTATTTCTTGTATTTTGCAAAATCGGTACATTTTAACTTCCACCTAATATCATCATTATGAATGACACTCTTATAGACATTACATTATGACGTCAATCACATCTGAATTTTCTATGCGGATTATTTTTTAAACTTAAAGTGAAAAAGAAAACTTTTATGACAGTTACAATTATGACAATTGTATATCTTGACAGTCATATACAATGTAATTAAGTGTGGTATCCACTCTTATGGCTAGTATACACAGCCCGAGCTGCTGACCGATAGCAGACAGCTACTCTGATTGCCTACTCGTATGCCAGTAGCTCGGCTCGCTTTAGCTATCTTTACGAGCACGTAGCTCGCATCCGAGTAACGTCAACATTTTTTGTTTTTGTCGCCTGCTCGCCTTACAGTAACAAGCATATGGCAGCAGCTCGGCTATCACTCGCATCGTTTGGACAGTAGCTCGCCAGTGTCAGCCAGGCTCTTGCGAGCGGAATCTGTATTTTCGGGTGCTGCACCTCGCAAAAGACTGGGCAACTACTGTCATCGTGAAAACAAATAAGGCGAACCGAGCTACTGGCATACGAGTAGGCAATCTGAGTATCTGTCTTCTGTCTAGTCAGATCGCATTGTGTAAACTAGCTATTATTGGCATACAAGCACCCGTAAATGTTAAACCTTTGCCGATAATTTGGTAAATATTTGAATATGGAATTCGAACTGCCATAATTCCTGTTTTCCTCCGCATAATAATTACGATACTAACAATAAACCCTGTTGTTTTAGTTATCGGAAGTGTTCGAGCTAGAAATAGATCCTGTAATGCAAAGCCTAGGCTATTGCTGTGGTAGAAAGTACACATTCAATCCTCAAGTGCTATGTTGTTATGGCAAACAATTGTGTACAATACCACGGGACGCCAAGTACTTCAGTTACCAGAATAGGTAAGAAAAACCCCTGTTATTTTATAAAAAAAGTATTTTTATTACACACTGATAAAAGTTCAATTTTGTTTAGTAGCTGTGTAATTTTTGTATCCCCCTGTAGATAATCTGTTTATTTTATGATGATTTGTATGACACACCCAAAATATTGATTTTTAGTCATTTAAGCTTAGTAAAAAATGATATAGATAGTTATTACAGACTAACTGTAAAATATATGCCTGCCATGTTATCTCTCCAATATTCTTGGCTAATTGGTAAAGAATTCTTAAGGCACTAAGTCCTCCTTTGAAGCCTTGTATCTTGAAATAAATTAACTATCAAGAAAAACGGATTGATTTATGCTAGAAAACTTTAAAATAAACAGTTTGTATGTGTCATACAACCCATCCTTTCATGAACAGAAAAGTGAAATATAAATTTTAGTCTTTGATTGTTGATCAAAAATCTACTGATAATCTGCGTGTCTAAAAAGGCCACTTTAGCAGAATCAAAGAGCACATCATGCTACCTGAAACTGTCAAATTTTCCCATTCAATATTGAACCTAATGCTCTAGCGATAAAGATGAAAATGAAATTTGACATATGGTTGTATGATAAATATTATGATCCTAATATGGTTCTACTAAAGTCGCCTTTTTAGACTCCCCTGGAGTAGTAAAGAAATGGAGTGTTAACTTGTATGAAAGGGAATTCACTTTTGCAATTATTGTTATTTACAATGTTGTTTCCTGTAGCATAGAAGTTTCATTGAAAAGGCATAGAAGCTGCCATTTAATCAAATAAATGTTTACCACTTAGTACTCCATTAATTTACTCCTCTGTGTACGACAAATATACAATCTCAAAATTCTGAACACTTTTCCCTTATAATTGTTGATGCCTATTAGTATTAATTTTGAAAATCTCAATACATGATACACACACATGAAATACATGTCAGTCCAGCTTTATCCATATATTCTGACTAATGCTTTTGCAAGCTTTCTATGTTCTCACTTGTTGTACCCACATTGTCATGGGAGATATCATTAAACTATCCCTATTTGTGTGTGCTAAAAGTTACTAATTATGTGTTATGTATGAGTGGATGGACTTTTTGTTGTCTAAACATATCAGAACTATGCATTTGTGCAAACTTGTTCATGTAAAAACAAGCACTTAACAACTGCAAAACGAGTTTATAAAATCTAAAATAATTTTTCACATGTTTCAAAACCAGTCAAAAAAAATTGAGACCTAAAAGAAATTTAAAATAAAAATATTTTCTATTACTGCCAACAATGTGGAATTGATCAAAGAATTAATGATGTCGATATGATCACCAAGCAAAACTGCATATTTTATTATAGCCTCATATGACTACAAAAACTTAGGTGAATCACGTAATTGCTACAAAAAGTCCCGACCACTGCAGGTTGTGATGTATATTTAACTTGCCACCAACCAAATCAGAATACTTTGCTATGTTATTATAACTGCTATTTGTATCCCCATATATTGGCATAAACTAAATAATTCTAGTCTAAAGAAGATTCAAATAAGAATAAAATAATTAATTCTGAATAAGTACAAACTACAGCAGTGCGCAATAACCTAAAAATATCGTGATATATTGACGCTGAAATAATTTTGAATAACTGCAATAAAATGCTTGCTAACAAGTTAGTCAGAAGTTTCAACTCTGTACAGCAGTCGTGGCATACTTGATAAAATGATTGTATCTAGTTGATGAATTTGTAACTTGAGCGTTGCTTGCTATCCGTCGCGGAACAAAGGAATATGAGATCGGCATTCATCGGTAAATGAACACCCAATTAGACAATGTCTCGGTGCTTGCTAGTTTCACATACGAATTTGCTAAAACGACTAATAATTGAAAAATTTGCCATCCGTCGAAAATTCCCATCCGAAAAATATGAGTTTGTATTGCTAAAATATCATTACTTTCCCAAGAATAAATAGTAAAACAGTGCTAGCTTTTAAACAGTTTAGAAGATTCCGGAATTTTCCTTTGCTGACGTAAAATATGCCTTTTCCTTCCTACAATAGAGCCGTGTGCCCAATTGCCCAATCCATGGAAAAGAAGGATAATCAAACTCTTGTTTAAAATTTACAATATTAGGAATAATCCTAATATATAAAATTTCTACTGGTCGTAGAAGAATTTCTCGAAATTTCTACGGGAACAGGAAAATACGGGATATACGCGTACGAAGTTGCGGGCAAAAGCTAGTTATTTAATAGATACGAATAGATAGAAACGAAATTTGGAAATAAAAGTTAAAACCAATTAAACCACCATAAGTGTGTCCAAAGTAATATTATTTTGTCACAACTCCCTGAAATGTTATAGTGTATCATTAGCACTAGTCGGCTTATTGGTCTGCATTGACCTCATAAAAATCAACTAGGTAAATATAAACAGCTACAAATTCATTTGACATTGTTTAATATTTTACTAACATACTACATGCACCGCTTTGCAAGGTCCTTGACGATTAAAATGACGTGGTGTTACTTTAACAGGGTCACCATCGATTTTCTTAGATAAAAATAGGCATTTCTTTGCAAGATTAATGTGGGCTGAGTACACGCCTTACAAAGGTACTGTGACAAAATCGATAGACAGTGCATTTTGTTACACACATTTTTCACACACCCGTATTTCGGAATAAAAAATATAATTATATAATTGCAGCTTATTATAACGTCCGAAAAGTACATCCTTATTTATAAATTTCTTCCGTTACTGATGACCGACTGACAGACAACGCACAGCCGAAACGGATTTCGCGAAATTCCTACGTTAACGGGAAAAAACGGAATATGCGCATACGAAGTTGCGGGCAAAAGCTAAAATCTGTAAAATATTCATCAATAAACTATTGCAAAAAAGGCTTATATATGCAATGACCTTCACCTCAATAAAAGTAAAGTAATTAATTCCCTGTTTTAAACTACACAAAATAATAAATTGAAACTAACTTTACCAGTGGCTGACTGAAACCCAAACGATTTTGTACAAAAATAAATATTCAAATGTCGCTCCACTAATTACCACTTAAATGTTCTGTCTCAGTAATGATTTGTTTTGGTTTAAACTGTCCGTTAGTCTCAATGTTGCATCGTTTAAATCCCGATAGTTCTTATATATTTTTAGAGTTTGGCCTGCTCTCCATCTTGACGCAGTTAAAAGAAAACTAAAACCAAATCGCAAGTTTTTTTTACTTTGAAAAGTTACTCGTTTTTTAGAAACTCGAAACATAAAATTACAACGTCTTAAGACGAGAAGATTCTAAAATTTGTTAGGAAAAAAAAAGAAATCGCACTTAGCGTTTCCAAACGTCTTTCATAATGCGCACAGCAAAGGAGTGGAACTTTCTGCCTTCGTCTGTGTTTCCAAACGCTTATAACCCTAATCTCTTCACCGTTAAAGTGAACAGGCTCCTTCTTGGTAAGCTGGCTCCATCGTAGACTTTGCCTCTGTCATCTCTGACCTAGACTAGAGTCAAGATCAAAACCACCACAAATAAAAAAAAGGATAACAAGTAGGTTTAAAAATTCACTTTGCATGAAAAATAAAATAAGCGACCTTGCTAGAATCGTAGGCATGAAATAGGTGTTCGACCATTAAACTAAAAGCTTCATATAAATAAGTAACTTTTTAAGTGCCGCTATATTATTTTACGTCTAACCTTTCTCTTTAATTGTATAACACACTCAATAAATAACATCTTTAGAAATGTTTATGCTACCTTTATATCCCTAGCGATTTTGCAAAGTTACGATAACGTCCATAGAATACTTAATTGATTAATTTTTACAATCTTTTTTAGCGTCCACTATTCCTTACTTTTCTATTTGAATTAATGAAGACAATATACCTCTTTATTTAAATAAATCAATGTCTGCTACACATTGTAATGCCATGCAATAAGTTTCCTATCTACTAAAAACTCACAACAATAAAATGACCAATGGGCGCAATATTTATTGTTATTCCATTTATTAAATTGATCATACTCTAGACCAGTCAATTACCTATTTATCACTATCCATTGTGTAGTTGCATTGCAACTGTGTTGATGTACTAGATGGGATACTTATTATAGTAGGTACTAATTGTTCTCAATTACATGTAATACACACATTCTGTGCTCTCTTCCCTATTGTCTTTAAATGTCAATTACCGCTGCTTAAACGATTGGATTGTATCATGTGTTTGAAACAATGATTTCTTTTCGATAAAGGGTTTTAATATTTTTTTATAAAAAAGAAATGGTTGTTTCACATCAAAATTTTGCTCATAGACATCTCAACAACGGTAGGTCTTAAATATTTGGAATGAAGAAATCAACGTTCAGATGCGAGCTTTACTGCGCGTTTACACGCCCACACGAGTTGGCGCAAGTAAGCGTTTGCATTTACAGGAAGGTGGTATTTGTAAGATAACATTGGAACAAACTCCTTGATATTTGTGGACAGATTTTAACTTTGCAAGTAAGCACTCAGTAAAGCTCCCAACTTTAATACAAAGTTAAAAAAGCAAATAAGTAAAATGAGAACTACTGGTTGATATGTCTATGTAAGGGCCGCTGTCTCATGTCTCGGGCTTTCGATAACCCACCATGTGCGCTCCGCCCTCTGACTAACTATTAACCCCTTTTATGTTCTCATTGCTTACTAAATTTTTTTCGCCCTGTCCACGCACGTCCTTGCCTGCACACAATGTTCCTGTACACGCTCGCTTCACATCACTACTGCTACAAATGGACGTTATGAAATAAAGTCTAAAAGCATATGGGGTTGTCTCCGATAGATACACCTTCTGCCAGAAATGCTTCAACGACATCCAAGGCGACACTGTCACGCTCGGCGATGACCCACTACAACACAAACGTGAGTATCTCTATCTGTCGAATGTTTCAATGAAATATCAATTTTGTAAACATAATCTAATAACAAAAATACACCTTTGATTAAAGAACTTTCACACGAAGAATGATATGCGGTGAATATTTCAGTGCAATCAAGAAGGATCAATTCAAAGAAATGAAGAATGATCACCTAGAACAAGAACCATTTGTTGTTTGTATGGACTGTGGTAGAAAGCAACATCAGATATGTGTGTTGCACCACGATTCGATATGGCCTCAGGGCTTCTGCTGTGATAATTGTCTGAAAAAGAAAGCGGCTAAACGGAAAGAGAACAAATTCTCGGCTAAGAAACTTCCTACTTCCAAACTTGGCATTTATATTGAAACAAGAGTCAATAATTTCCTTAAGAAAAAAGAGGCTGGCGCTGGCGAAGTGCATATCAGGGTAGTCGCATCATCTGATAAGGTAAGGAATATCCAAGTCGTACTTTATTACTCTTACGTATTGCTGAACCTTCCAAATAATTGTTCCACTATTCTAACTAATCTTTGCATCATTGTTATGAAGCTTTTTCACATTTCCTCCACTCTGTTGTGATGACTTTGGCTTAATCTGTCGCTGTTTGTTAACTAAAATACTTGTTTCATGTCATATCATAAAATCACAACTAGCATTTTACCTAGTGTTCTACATTATTTGAATTCTCCCAGAAAAATCGTAGGTAATATTTTTTTAATTATTAAGTGCAATATTGACACAAATCACAACTCATATCTCTTGAACAGTGACTAAAACTCTTGCACATTTCAGATGGTGGAAGTTAAACCCGGGATGAGATCAAGGTTCGTAGAACCTGGTGAACTGTGCGCCGAGTTCCGTATCGGGCTAAAGCGTTGTTTGCATTTGAAGAGATCGACGGAACCGACATTTGTTTCTTTGGCATGCACGTGCAGGTGAGTCATCTACGTCATCATGTTAATTGC